>CAWUFW010000551.1:2721222-4081833 GCA_963921515.1 Calotriton arnoldi | reverse complement strand
TGCGCACCGATCGGTCCATTGCAGTACAACGCGCACAGGGGTACAACGCGTACCCGCACACATTGAATGCAATGGGCCGGCCGGAGGCACCGATCGGTCCATTGCTGTTCAACGCGCACAGGGGTACAACGCGTACCCGCACACGTTGAATGCAATGGGCCGGCCGGAGGCACCGATCGGTCCATTGCTGTTCAACGCGCACAGGGGTACAACGCGTACCCGCACACATTGAATGCAATGGGCCGGCCGGAGGCACCGATCGGTCCATTGCAGTACAACGCGCACAGGGGTACAAGCGCGTACCCGCACACATTGAATGCAATGGGCCGGCCGGAGGCACCGATCGGTCCATTGCTGTTCAACGCGCACAGGGGTACAACGCGTACCGCACACATTGAATGCAATGGGCCGGCCGGAGGCACCGATCGGTCCATTGCAGTACAACGCGCACAGGGGTACAACGCGTACCCGCACACATTGAATGCAATGGGCCGGCCGGAGGCACCGATCGGTCCATTGCTGTTCAACGCGCACAGGGGTACAACGCGTACCCGCACACATTGAATGCAATGGGCCGGCCGGAGGCACCGATCGGTCCATTGCTGTTCAACGCGCACAGGGGTACAACGCGTACCCGCACACATTGAATGCAATGGGCCGGCCGGAGGCACCGATAGGTCCATTGCAGTACAACGCATCACTGTACATGTGACTGGCATATGTCAGCATGCCTGTCTCAGATGGACATATGCCAGCCACAGATAGCTCCCAGGGAGTGAGGGGCACACCTACATCACGACAGCCTGTCCAAACCTTATCATAAGGCATGTAAGGCTGCATTTCCTATTGTGTGTATGTTGGTGTACATGTTGTCCTGTGGGTGTCACCTGTGGGCAGCCACCCCCAGGCTGTGCACGTGTTCATGGGGACAGGATCATGGGTGTTACGTGTACGTGACCACTGTGATGTGCAACTGTTCATATCTGTGCATGTGCCATGGTCACATTTCACAGTGGTGTTTGTGTATGTCATGTCACATACCCCGTGAGTCCCATGTGGGACGGTATGTTTGAGCCAGGGTGTCCCAGTGGCACAATAGTGATGGCCCTCCACAGTCTTTGTGCATGTAGTGTTTACAATGTCTCTGATTTCATGTGCACAATGGGAGACAGTCTCCACATCCACGTTGTGTGTGCATGGACTCTGATGTTGTGCGTGTGTGTCACAGACGTCCATGGCTCTCCTGCCATGGCAAGTGTGGCCACTACCTGTGGGGGTCATGTTTGTTTTGTTGTGGTGTACACATGATACTCCAGGTGATGCCAGTGTCCATGTGGCATTACAGGGTCCCTGGGAATGTGCCTGTCGTTGAGCTGTGGTGCCTGGGGCACATCTGTCCTCACATGTCACTGGGGGGTGACTGTGACACAGCATCATGATATCCAATGGGCCAAACAGGGACAAATTGATGCCACCTGTAGGACCGTGTTGACAGATGTTGGCCATGTATGTACCATAAATGTCGTTCCGGTACTGCACACTTCATGTAGTTGTGCCTCATGATGATGTATGTTGGGATCTTGAGTGTGTTCAATGCCGCATATGTGGGGTGACTGACGATCTTGCTTACTTCTCCTCTGCACTGCAGGGCTCCTGCTGTCCATCGGCCATTCCCAGACCTGGCAACGATGGTGGAACGGGACAGCATCCGACGGTACCGCTTCACCAGGCAGCTGATTGAGGATTTTGCAGTGCAGTTGTCCCCACATTTGCAGCCTGGCCGGCCGTATCCTACAGCGCTGACCCCCAAGGTGAAGGTGATGGCAGCCCTACACTTCTTTGCCACCGGTACCTTCCAACATACTGTGGCGTCTGCTGGTGGGATGTCACAGACCATGTTCAGCCGTGTGCTCCGCGATGTTTTGGCGGCAATGTTGCTCTTCCTGAACCGGTACATCTATTTCCCTAGACTGCGACGACTCACTGACGTGAAGAGTGACTTTTATGCCCTGGGGAGGATGCCGCATGTCATTGGCTCCATTGATGGGACACATGTGGCTTTGGTACCACCACAGGCCCAGGAGCAGGCCTACAGGAACCGCAAGCACTACCACTCGGTCAATGCACTGGTGGTGTGTCTTGCAGACATGACCACTCACACACGTGTGTGCCCGTTTCCCCTGGTTCAGCACACGATGCCTTTGTGATGAGGAGTAGTCGCATCCCCAGGTTGATGGCACAGATGCAGAACCAGCGTGCCTGGCTTGTCGGTGTGTACTGACTTTGTGCCATTGTGTGTGATCTGATCTGTAGTATTCCGCCCACTTTTCCAAGTCAGCTGATGTGCACTTGTCTGTCCGTAGGTGACTCGGGATACCCCAACATGCCGTGGTTGCTGACACCCCTCAGGAACCCTGTGACACCTGCCCAGATGCGCTACAATGAGGCACATGGTCGGACCAGGAGAGTGATTGAGCGGACCTTTGGTCTCCTGAAGAGCCGCTTCCGCTGCCTGGACAAGACCGGAGGGTCCCTCCCATATGCCCCTGCAAAAGTGTGCAAGATTATCATCGTCTGCTGCATGCTCCACAACCTGGCAGTGCGGAAGGAGTTGCCTCTCATCCAGGATGACGATGACCAACATCCGCCACCTGTGGAGGATCCTGGCCTGGACCACGATGCCAGTGACGATGATGATGATGTTGGTGATGGTGATGTCCGCACACAGCTCATCACCAACTTCTTTAGCTGAATGTGAGTATCCTGAGGTGTCATGTGAATGATGTGAGTTGGCATGATGTGTGGGTGGTGCTCTGGTGCTGTTGGAGTGTGTCCATGGGCTACTTGACAGGATGTGTGTTGCGATGTGTGGTGACAGGTGGGCTGTACTCCCCAACAGTGTTGACATGCTAACTTGGTTCTGGGTGGGTATCTTGTAACATGTATTGTGCATGAGTTTTGCTGTTCTGTCCTGTACTGCATTGCTTTTGACTGTGTGTCATTTCTGTCCTTCACAGGGTACTTTCAGATTCGTTTGGTCAACTGTGTCCACCGACGACGTGATTGCACATCCAGGCTGGTAGCTGTTGTGTCCCTACAGGTGATGTGCGCCACACCCATGGACTTCCTTCTGTCTACAGTTGTTGACTGTGTGCCCGCTACCAGGTGGGGTTACCTTGCATCTGTAGTGGTTACGGCATGTTGCTACTGTGTAATAAACCTGTGCTTCACTTAGTGATGTGCGTTGTCTGTGGTCCCACATTTGACTGCCATTTGCTTACTGCACCTGTGGGCTACTTGACTACAACTGGGAATGGGTGTGGTGTCTGTGCATTGCACCGTCTTCCCTGGCAACATCAGTGTAGGCAATGAGTCAGATGGCCTAGGTGTGTATGTGTTGTGTAGCCCTGGTGGTGTGTCTCCCTCATATGTGTCACGTTGCCTGTACTCACATGCCTGTGTTGTCCTTGCTGTTGCAGTTCGCATACACTGTGTAATTTTGCAGTTCATCATCCCCATAACAGCACCCACGTTGGAATCACGACAGAGGCAAGTATGGTGTATTAGTGTGTTTATTGTGATAATAGTGCATAGGATGGATTGTGCTGTACATGAATCTTGCAATCCCAAGTTCCTAGATGAATAGAAAGTCCAGGTAGACAGGATCCCCAGTATCGGGGCCACTGTTGTCTGACACATTGTTCCAACTTATACTCCCCATGCAATGTGTGGGAGTAGTGTTGCCATCAACAGGGTGAACAGTCTGTGCACAAAGGCGAAAATCCAGAACAGGTTCAGGCTTCCTGGGAGTTGCGCTTGGCCATCAGCCTCTCACTTTCCCCTCCTCGGACGACCCCTCTTCTTGGGGGGCCCTCAAGTGCAGGCTGCTGCGGTGCAGGGGACTCTCCGCCAGAGTCCTCCTCCCTCCCTGTGGCAGTTGCAGTTTGTTCGGTACCAGATGTTGTTGGCACACAGGGAGGTGTGGACTGGTTGCTGTTCATCTGGCGGAGGCATTGTAAAATGTCCCTGTGCACCGCCGTCATCTCATGTAGTACATCCCACTTGGACTCCACGCGGGTCATGTGGGAGTCCACACGTGACATGTGGGAGTCCACACGTGACATGTGTGACTCCACTTGGGACATGTGGGAGTCCAAGCGGGCATGATGGGCAGCCTGCTGCTGTTTGATGTCTCTGAGGAGCCCCACTACCTGGCTGAGCTCTCCGGTGCTGGACTGGTACGCATCAGCTATGCGTACCAGTTGTGGGTCTTCATGCACACCAGCAACGTCTGCAAGCAGCGACCTCTGTCTCCCACCCCTCCCACCACCCCTGCTGACATGTGCAGTGTGTGCAGTTGCACGCACAGATAACCCTGGTCCACCTTGGGGGTTGGTGGTGGTGGTGGTGTCCATGGCCCCAGGTTGGTCCAGGGTCACTGCGCTGGTGTTGTTCCTTATTCTGTCCATGTCGGCAGGGATGGTATTCGTGGTGACAGTCGTTGGAGGGGTGGGTGCAGGGGGTGCAGCTGGTGGACCTGCTGGTGCTGCAGCTGGTGGTCCTGCTGGTGCAGCATGTTGACTTGCACCGGATGTGCCAGGTTGTTCTTCATCGTCCGAGGAGGACAGAGGCTGTACTGACGCCAGTGAGCTCGGCATCCTCTTGAGCCTGGGACTGGGACTCCTCAGCGTCTGCTGCTGTGTCCCTATCATCACCTGTTTTTGGGAGACACAAACAATGTATGTCATGTGTCTGCAGGCATCAGTGGTTGACACACCTGACAGTTGTGACTGTGCCTCGGGGTGCGGGCCTGTACATTGTATTGTCCTAAGTCGTCACAGTCAGGGGTTGATATTGGTGTGGCACATTGTCCTGCATTATTTGGGCATTTCTATGTATTCTCTGGGGTGTGAACATGGTCTGCATTGATTGTGTTTGGTTGACAGCCAGACCTCCTTCCCACCCACCCACCCACCCAGTCAGTTATCCCACCATGGAACGTGCTTGCATTGCAGGGAGTGTAAGTTGTCTCTCAGGATGTCAGTCAGTGGTGTCCTGCTGTTTGTTGGTGCACAGTTGGCAGCAGGGCCTTGTGCTCCCCACAGCAGTAGCCAGTGTCAGCCATCTTGTGAGTCCTTCTCCACTCCCTGTGATGTGAGCATGGTTCAGGGTGGTGTTGATGGGCCAGTTGTGAGGCTGAGCAATGTCTGTGACTACGACTCCCATCATGCTATTGCCTCCACCCCCTTCCCAGCATGCCCATGCTTCCTTCCTTTGACTCTGCTTCCCTGTGGGGTGGGCTGGCTGTGCTGACAGGATGGCTGGGAGTGTTGTCCTGGCAGTTGTTTGGCTAAGAGTCCCAAGAGTGTCCCTGTGCTTCACACAACATAAGCCAGGGTGGTGGTGCTTTGTGGGATCTTGTGTTAGGATGGAGGGCATTGCATTCTACCAGGTGGGTACTGTGGAGTTTGTTTTGGGGGGGTGTGAGGGGAGGTGCTGGTGACTATGGTCAGTGCTGCAAGTCCCCCTTCCCACCCAGCCAGCCAGATATCCCACCATGGAACGTGCTTGCATTGCAGGGAGTGTAAGTTGTCTCTCAGGATGTCAGTCAGTGGTGTCCTGCTGTTTGTTGGTGCACAGTTGGCAGCAGGGCCTTGTGCTCCCCACAGCAGTAGCCAGTGTCAGCCATCTTGTGAGTCCTTCTCCACTCCCTGTGATGTGAGCATGGTTCAGGGTGGTGTTGATGGGCCAGTTGTGAGGCTGAGCAATGTCTGTGACTACGACTCCCATCATGCTATTGCCTCCACCCCCTTCCCAGCATGCCCATGCTTCCTTCCTTTGACTCTGCTTCCCTGTGGGGTGGGCTGGCTGTGCTGACAGGATGGCTGGGAGTGTTGTCCTGGCAGTTGTTTGGCTAAGAGTCCCAAGAGTGTCCCTGTGCTTCACACAACATAAGCCAGGGTGGTGGTGCTTTGTGGGATCTTGTGTTGGGATGGAGGGCATTGCATTCTACCAGGTGGGTACTGTGGAGTTTGTGTTGGGGGGGGTGTGAGGGGAGGTGCTGGTGACTATGGTCAGTGCTGCAAGTCCCCCTTCCCACCCAGCCAGCCAGATAGCCCACCATGGAACGTGCTTGCATTGCAGGGAGTGTAAGTTGTCTCTCAGGATGTCAGTCAGTGGTGTCCTGCTGTTTGTTGGTGCACAGTTGGCAGCAGGGCCTTGTGCTCCCCACAGCAGTAGCCAGTGTCAGCCATCTTGTGAGTCCTTCTCCACTCCCTGTGATGTGAGCATGGTTCAGGGTGGTGTTGATGGGCCAGTTGTGAGGCTGAGCAATGTCTGTGACTACGACTCCCATCATGCTATTGCCTCCACCCCCTTCCCAGCATGCCCATGCTTCCTTCCTTTTGACTCTGCTTCCCTGTGGGGTGGGCTGGCTGTGCTGACAGGATGGCTGGGAGTGTTGTCCTGGCAGTTGTTTGGCTAAGAGTCCCAAGAGTGTCCCTGTGCTTCACACAACATAAGCCAGGGTGGTGGTGCTTTGTGGGATCTTGTGTTAGGATGGAGGGCATTGCATTCTACCAGGTGGGTACTGTGGAGTTTGTGTTGGGGGGGGTGTGAGGGGAGGTGCTGGTGACTATGGTCAGTGCTGCAAGTCCCCCTTCCCACCCAGCCAGCCAGATAGCCCACCATGGAACGTGCTTGCATTGCAGGGAGTGTAAGTTGTCTCTCAGGATGTCAGTCAGTGGTGTCCTGCTGTTTGTTGGTGCACAGTTGGCAGCAGGGCCTTGTGCTCCCCACAGCAGTAGCCAGTGTCAGCCATCTTGTGAGTCCTTCTCCACTCCCTGTGATTTGAGCATGGTTCAGGGTGGTGTTGATGGGACAGTTGTGGGGGGCAATATGTGTGACTGCGACTCCCATGATGCTATTGGCTACACTGACTTGGCCAGCATACACAGAATTCCTTCCTTTGAGTGGTCTTCACTGTGTGTTGGTGTTGTTGTGGTGGCTACATGTGTGGATGTGTTGTTAGTTCTATTTGTGCCACTGCCTAGCTGTAGTTGTGGTTGTGTTTGTACATGTGTTGGCACAGTTGGATGTGACTTTTTTGATGGCATGTGTTGTGTTTATCTGACTGACATACACATTTTGGGATGATTCTGTTCTAGTTGCTGTGTAATTGCTATGTGTGCATGGTTTGACTCTCCCTTGACAGTGATGTGTGTGTTTTGTGGCAGTTTATTGTGTACATTTGTTGTGTACTCACCAGGCTCTGGGATGTTCTCTAGTCCATATACGCTCACTGGCGGAAGGATGGCCCGCACCTTCTCCTCCCAGGGCCTGAGGTATATTGGCTTGGCAGGAGGGCCACTGCCGGTCTGTTGGCTGTTGCTGTAGTCTATCTTCAGCAGGTCCCGTACCCTCCTGCGCACGTCATACCACCTGTTCTGGATGTCGCTCTTTGTGCGCCGACATGGTGATTGGGCGTTCACCCTGTTGATGATCCTCTCCCACATCTTGGTTTTCTGCGACATGGGGGTCTGTTGGACCAGAGTGCCAAACAGCTGTGGCTCCACCCTGAGGATCTCGTCTACCAGGACTTCCAATTCACAATCTAGGAACTTGGGATTCTTCTTGGGGGCATGGTGATGGGTGGTGATGGTGAGTGATGTGTGTGTTGGTGTGCAGGTGAGGGTGTGTGAGTGTGTGTTTTGCTGGGTGTATGTGAGGTAGGTATTTGTTGGTGTGCTGCTGGTGTGTGGCTTGTGTGAGGGATGAGCTGTGGGTGTGTGGTTGCTTTCTCTTGGGTGCTGGCAGTGAAATGGCATTTGCAAAGGCTCATGGTAGTGATTTGTGTCCTTTATATAGGTGGAGTTGTGGGTGTGTCTTTGTTCTCTGTCCCCACCCCACCCCAGTATTTATTGGCTTGGTAATTGCTTGTTTGGCCTTTTTTTGGTTGATTTTTCCTTTGTGCTGTTTGTGTATGTTGGAAACGTTCTTGTGACCGAGTCGGACCCTGCATTGGTCTCGTACGGTGTTTTCCGTTTCGTTCACGCTGTGTTTGTGCAGTTTTGTATGCTGCGTACGCGTCGGTCGCGGTGTATTGTGTTGCTTCGGCTCGGTTTTGTATGCGTGTCGGTCGTACGGCTTGTCCTCCGTCCGACTCGGTCGTGTTTTCGCGCCTTGCATCGTACTTTGCGGGTTGGAGTTGGCGGGTACGATTCGGTCGGATTTGTTCCGGGTGCGTGTCGGTCGGTTGGATTCGCGTGTTTTTCCGGCCGGATTGCTATTTTCCGAGCGGCTCGGTCGGTCGGCTTGGTTTCCTGACGTGTCGGTCGGATTTATCGCGGCTTGCATCGTACTTGGCGTGTCGGGCGCCACTGGTACGTGTCGGTCGGTATTTTTCCGGATCCGAGTCGGTCGGTGCTTTTCCGGCCCGAATCGGAATCGACCCCATAGATGTTAAAAATATCGTTTTTTATTAATATGTATTTTAGTATATATTTTATATGTATGTGATGTATGTTTTTTTGTATAAGATTTGTTTGTATTTTTAATATATGTGTTAAATTTTTAGTAGTTATTAATTTTTTTATTTGAATTTTGTGCTTTTAGTCCTGTAGCGGATTGTGGGTTTATAGGGGAATAGGGTGGGAAGTAATTTAATTATATTAAATGTATTAATTTTTTTTATTTGAGGGGGGGATTTTTATTTCCGTAGCAGGTTGTGGGTTCATAGGGGAATAGGTTGGGAAGTAATTTAATTATATTTAATTTATTGATTCATTTTTATTTATTAATATTTGTTTAATTGAGATGTTATAGTGTTAAATGTGTAAAGTAATTTATTATTATTAATAAATAATTGGTTGCTAATTTTAATTAACTGGAAATTAATTATGGTCATTGTGCAATTAATTTTAGGTGTGTGTTGTGGTGTTTATAGGTGTAAATGGTGGGAAGAAATGTATTTTTAATTTATGAATTAATTTGTTAATTCATTTTAAATAATTAATTTGTAATTAATTTTGGTAATTGTGTAATTAATATTTGTGTGTGGTAGTTTTTATAGGTGTAAAGAGTGGGAAGGGTGGGAAGTAAATTATTTTTAATTGAATTAATAATTAGTTGTTAATTAATTTTAATTAATTGGTAATAAATTATGGTAATTGTGTAATTTTGTGTGTGTGTTGTGGTGTTTATAGGAGTGAGGGGTGGGAAGTAATTTGTGTTTAATTAATATATAGTTGTTAATTAATGTTAATTATTTGATATTTATTTTGGGTAAATGTTTATTTTTTTGTGTTTTTGTTTTTACTTTTAAAGGGGGAAAGAGAATTTTGTTATTTAATTATTAGTTGTTAATAGTAATAGTTTTTCTTTTAAAAATAATATACAATTGTGTTTTATTATTTTATAGTGTAATTTAGGTGTGTGTTGTGGGTATTAGAGTGTTAAAGCTTGTGTACTCAATGTTTGTTAATTATGGAAATAAATGTAATTAAAAATGTTGAAGTGTTTTGTTATTGGTGTGGTGTTATAGGGTATGAAATAAAAGAAATACATTTAGGTTTTAAATAATTTTTTTGTTTGTTAATATTTGCTACTTTTAAATAATTGTTTATAAATGTATTTATTAATTTATTTTATATATTATTTTTAGATTTTTGTTATATGTAATTTATATCATAGTATGTGTTCTTTTTATATGTTTAATATATTTAATTTTATATTTTTTTAAATATTGTTTTTTATTTTTATGATTTTTTAAATTTTGTAATATTTTTTGGGTTTTTTTCAACTGTTTAAGTGTTATTAGTAATTTTTTTTTCTCTGCTATCCAACACTTTCCCTAATGTTGCACTCACTGGAGTGGGAATAGTAATGTTTACCCCTCCACTATCCAACACTTTCCCTACTGTTGCACTCACTGGAGTGGGAATAAAAATGTTTACCCCTCCTTTATCCAACACTTATCCTACTGTTGCATTCACTGGAGCGGGAATAGTAATTTTTACCCCTCCGCTATCCAACACTTTCCTTACTGTTGCACTCTTTGGAGTTGGAATAGTAAATTTAATCCCTCTGCTATTCAACACTTACCCTACTTTTACACTCACTGGAGTGGGAATAGTAATTTTTATTCCTCTGCTATCCAACACTTTCCCTACTGTTGCATTCTTTGGATTGGGAATAGTAATTTTTTCCCCTCCGCTATCCACCACTTTCCCTACTGTTGCACTCACTGGAGTGGGAATAGTAATTTTTACCCCTCCGCGGTCCTACATTTTCCCTACTGTTGCACTCTTTGGAGTGGGAATAGTACATTTAATTCCTCTGCTATCCAACACTTTCCCTACTGTTGCTATCACTGGAGTGGGAATAGTAATTTTTACTCCTCCACTATCCAACACTTTCCCTACTGTTGCACTCACTGGAGTTGGAATAGTAAATTTTATTATTCCGCTATCCAACACTTTTTCTACTGTTGCACTTATTGTATTGGGAAATGTTATTTAATTTTTTTTTAATAGTTTAATTTTTTTATTTATTATAGAATGTTTTTTTTATTTTAAATTATTGATATATATTTTATTTTTATATAATTTTAAATTTTAAAAATTAAATAAAGATAGTTTAATTTTAAGTAAATATTTGTATAAATTATAATGTTTGTGTGTTTATATATTTTTAAATTAAGTTTATTTTATATATTTAGTTAAAATGTATACTACATTTAATGTATTTTGTTAAACTAATATTAGTATTTAATATATTTAATATATATTATTTTATTTTATATACGTATTTTTAAATCTATATTTTTTACCTCGATATTTTTGAGTCGATATTTTTGTACTTACCTGTTAAGGTATGGGAGTCGATATTTTTGTAGTCAATATTTTTTTCTCTACATTTTGAACATCGATGTTTGTTACATCAATATTGTATCAGTGAACCGTTTTCCTTATGATATATTGGCATCTTCCGGTCTTAAATGCATTAGGTACTGTTATTCTGCTCAGTATGAGGCAGATTTTTATACTTGTATATTGTATATACTGTTTTTTACTCTTCGCTTTTTTTTGTTACATTTTATCAATCTATTTACTCCAGCAAATAAAAACAATGCTACAAAATGAGACATTTATATGCTATTGACTATACGTAATAGTCTTCTTAAGGTGATGCATTCTTATTCAATTCCAAAAGCGACTTTTCAACAGGTTCATTGTAATGTTCACTTGTTTGCCTAAAGTAAGGTATTTACAAGCTATTACTCTTAAGTAGCCTGTAATTAATCTTATTTCTATTGCAGCAAGATAACCTTTTCCATTCAGTCTTTTTAGGTCGAGCTTAGAGTCAGCGCGCAAGCGCTGCTCTGGCGAAGATCTGGGGCAGTTCAGTACGGGAGTGAAGCCCCACCCACTCCCCGCCCATCGTTTTCATTGGCCTGTGCCTTTGTCCTTTGTAAATGCTGGCCTCTGATTCATTATGAGGCTTGTTAGTCCTTCCTTAGTAGGACCATGTCGTCATTTTTAACCTCCCATGGCTACTTGCCCCTTTACTTGGTTGTTACACCTCACGTGTTCTATTTTCTTTATTTAGTTTCTCCTACCTCGTGCTTCGCTTACATTTAGCAGGACACGCCCACTTTCACTTTAGGCGCAGCCGGGACAATGGCTGCCGTTTGTTTACAATGCACTGTTAAATTGACAACCTCGTTGCAATTGCTTGATATATTGTTCCAGTGCTTCTGTGACTGTAGGGCTTCCTGTCACGTACGATTTGAGTTTAACCTGGAGGGTCCTACGAGATAAACGTGATGCATCCAAGCGTTTTCGGGATAACTCTCCAGACGCCTCTCAATTGAAAGTTTCTTAGGTCCGAGGGTCAAAGCCGGGGAGCTAACAGACTGGGAGTAGAGAGGCATAGGCTGCGCCATACGAGTCACTTCCGTCTCAGCTTCAGAACACGGCAAAGTGTTCTTCTTATTTTTACTGTTTAAAGTATGTATGCACTGATGAGGGGAAAAATCTCGGCTTTCAGTGCGTCTCACAATTTTTGTACGAGCCAGGACAATAAAATACTGATCATGCCAGTAAAAACAACAGACTGGTGGTAACCCTATAGGTAAGTGACTGATACTGTAGGACCTGCCTGGGATCTGCTGAGGTAACAGTGAGCAATAGTGAAGGCAATAATCGAAACGGGCCAGTCCAACCCCAGTCAGGCTCGCGTTCTTGTTACTGGCAGGAAGGTGAATATGCACACTGAGCAGCAATTGCTGCTGCTTTTGGGTCAGTCCAGGCCTGGTTGGAGCTTGTGGTTATTATGGTGGGGAGAAGGGTTTACATTACTTATCAGGTGACATTTGTGTCAGAGGGTGGCTCTCTGTATCACATGACATCAAGTACTCTAATGTGGCCGATCCGTAGCTGCTTCCTGTTGTGTGCTTCATGCATATTGTAACACCGTGAATCCTGACTTGTTAATCCTAAACACTTTGCATCATGAGATTAATAGTTTTCTCCTTTCCTATCATAATGCATGGGCATACAAATCCCAGAATACAAAGAACACCTAGTTATAAAAAGCAGACGTTTTGTGATCAATAGGAACCTTTAATTTCAGGTGCTCTGCAGAATTTCGTTGCGCGCTGCATCGCCAAATGCGATGCAGCGCGCGCAACGAAATTCATTTTATTTATTTATTTGTTTACTTACCTCTAATCGGCCGTATTCTGTAGTTTACTACCCCCCACCCTGCCCCTCCCCGCGTCACCGCCCGGCGTCACCGCCCGGCAGCACTCCCTCCAGGAGCCGCTACTGTTCAAGATCTTTTTAGAGTTTCTCACAGCTCAAAAGGGTATAATTTGTAATGTTTATCCGTTCCCATGGACTTCATTGCTTGGTTTTGCTCGCAAGAAATTATCACTCATAGTGGTTGAAATGTCACTCATAATTGCACTGAAATGTAAAAAATGTCACACATAGCAGTGTGAAACCTTAGCAGCTATGGGGCTATGCTTGGCTTGCTGCAGCTGCTGGGGCGCAGTGGCCCCCTGTCAGGCAGACAGTTCGGTTCCCATGCTCTTCCTGTAGCCCTACGTGTTGAAAGTCTGCCTCGAGTCAGCTGGGAAGCGGGCACATCTTTATACAGCAGCAGCTCATATTGGACTCGTATGGTGGATGTTTCCTCTGACCCTGGTAGGAGGCCTTTTCTTTCCCCCTTCCAAAGATAGTGTTTTATCCATTCATGTTACTAGAAACGCATCTAAAAATAGGAAAGTAGTGAGTTGTAAAAAACAAAAAGACAAATAATTCTACTGAAATCGTGTAAGCTTTTAAAATACATAAATATTTCTTCTACATTTCACCAGCCATTAACGCACATCACATATGCCTATATGGCACTGATTTCGCGCACACGTACTGGCAGCCCTGCAGATATACCCGCAAATATGGTATAGAACGAGAGCTGCAACATGTTCCCATATTGGCAGGACACAAGTAAATAGTCTTTCCACTCTTGAGTTTAACATATTGGGGAATTCTGGGAGTTGTAGTCTTCGATGACCAATTAGTCCACTATTATGGCTGAAAGCAGTCACTTGTAGAAGGGAGCATAGGCTGAGAGCATGCTGTCCACCCTTCAAGGCTTCAAACCCAGATATGATTGTCCCCGAATTTTGTAACTTTAGTCCTTAAGTGCCATGATACACCCCGCATTCCAATCCACAGCATGCTTAGTGATCTATCCTTACTCCCTCCAAATCAAAAAATATCTGCCTATCATAGGTCCCTTTTAATAACTGATCAGACTCTTTTACATTGTGACTTTTGTTTGAACTATGGCATGTTGTCTTAACTTAGTACTATGTGTGTGGTTTTATAGAGGTATTTGTAGACTATCACTACTGTTTATCGCAAAAGGGAATAGTTGGGTAGCAAACATGCCAAGGGCGGGCATTGTCTCATTTGTGACAATATCGCTCCATCCCGACAAGTTTTTTGGTCAACAGCCACTTTGCATGTTGTGACTTATAAATCCACATTTGGATAAGAAAACTACAAATTACAAAATTAAACTCCCCGCTGGGTACAAGGATACAAAACTGGGGTTCAGTGTGAAATGTGTTGGAAGATAAACACTCTTGATACATAGACTGTGCTTTCAAAGTAATCACAATGTCGTTTTTTCTAACATTTTTTACTTTAATTTTGAAACAAGTGTTAATAATATTAACTAAGTTAAGTCTCATTTAAGGCTGAGGTGCAAGGATTTTAATCTGATGTTATCCACTTGTTCTGCACTCTGCACGCATATTTAGAGTTGATGCATTAACGGATGCACCTTCCATTGTTGTCGCGGTGTGCCAAAGTCCACCCACGATGCAGCGACAGATGGCAAACAACAGCAGTAAGACCTGCTGGTCGTTACCGTGAGGGGACCGGAAGTTACTCCAAGGGAAAGTGCCCGTATGTGTTTATTTTCTAGTCTAATTTGGTTAATTCAGAAACCCTTCCAATGGAAGGTGATATCCGGGAGGTGACCTGTTTGTGCCGGAGTCCGTGTGAACGAGCCTCCTCGTGCTGACTGAGCTTTTTAGCTTTAATATTTGTGCCAGACAGGTGTATCTGCCGCAATTTGAAGTTTAGTACCTGGCATTCGTAGTACCAGCAACAGCCGCGCTCCGTTGCCCAATGAACGGAGAAAGCCCGTGGTGTATATAACACACTGAAATAAATCAGGCGCTTGTGTATTTAATTAAAAATTAAAATGCCTTTAAATTAGCCGCATTGTAAATAACGCTCAAGGCTTCCAGCTTCTGCCAGCCTCATTACATATCCGGAGCTTCGTTCGAAAGAGCAGTTTTATTAATCTACTTGTAGACATAATGTCAATGAGTGTCTGGTGATTTAGGGTGGCACACAAACCAGAGGTTGTTGCTTCATGGAAAAAGTTACTTTAATGTGAATTTAGCATTTATGGAGTGCTTCCTGCCCAGTTCTGAGTTGTGAAAGCACATTTTAGACGAGCAGCATGTGTTTTGGTTGTCAGGACGTTGTATTTGCTGGGACACACTTTTTCCCTTGTTTGTGACCAGAGGTGCTCTTATGGGGCGCAGGCCAACGTTTACTATTGCCATCATTTGGTCATTTTTTAACTGCCTGCCTGGACCGGTTGAATGGCTTGGGCATTATTTCATTTAACACCGCCCGCTTCCATCCACGCAAACTCACAAAATCATTGGTTGAGCTCAAGTGAAACCATACTCCATCAGGGTCCGATACCGTGCAGGGCGTGCCGTGGTCCACAACCGCCATTACTTTTGGCGCACAGTACCAGCCTCCCTTGAGGGTCGTTCTGTAGTGGCCCCTACTTTTTTTTTTTTTTCTTCATTTGAAAAGTCTGACAACTGATCACATTTATCCCTTGCACGTCTTCTATGCACCATGTCCTTCAGTCTGATCCATAAAGCTGAGGGCAGGCCTACATTCAGAAATTAACCAGCAGGACTAGTCTCAGGAAAGCATAAAGTAGTAACACTCCTGAACAAGCATGTCTGTGGCTGTATTATGACCCAATTTTGATTGCGCTGTCCCCAGTAACTGGGATGCGTCCCAAACCGCACTCGTGAAATGATTTCTTTACTTTACTTAAATAAGGTAATTCATTTGAACTTTATTTGTATCCATTTAATAATTCATTGTCTGATTTTATTTATCCATTCTAGTCATTTGACTTCAAACATTGGTATCCATGAATTTGCCCATTGCATTTCGGGCTGCGCCCTTCATCAGGGGTTTGCTTCACGGCAAACTTGTATCTTACACGTAATTGCCGACACGACGTAACCTGTTCTTCAATGTGTCCGCAAAGGTTAAATGGTGTCTGCTCGCATCTTCCAAATTCGAATTTGGCTGTCTTATGACCCGACAGTATCAACTAATTCCACATCTAAAAGACGCACGGAAGTGTGTGTGTTTTTTAATCCTACGAGAATGCTTGTTTACAAAGCCTACTCTATCTCCCTAAAGCGGTCTACATTTTCAAATGTAGTATTTTCAGATCTTCTAAAATGCATATTTTAGTATGGGATACTAATTTGACAAAGAACACAAAAGAGACTTCTTAGAGGACAAAAGCCCACTCTCTTCCCATTTTCCGTGACTATTCCATTCTGTTCATCCACTGCATTGTGATATTTATAAATCCTTATTAGAGAGAGGCACGGCCACATTCTCCGTCATTGCTATTTTTAGTTATGGCCATCTGCTTCTGCAACACAAATTACGTATTTGGAAAAAAATCAAAGCCCTGGAACTTGGAAAGAAACGTTTTATAACACTAAGCACTTACACAGTCATACAATTGAGTTTACAAGAATAAATTCTGGGCCTGCTGTGCCTCGATACAGCTTTAGGGACTGAAGAGTAGCAGAAAATGACTCTTGTTTCTATTTTCCATCAATGGCATGTTTCTCTTTATAGGTAGTACCTTGTACACCCACCTTTTTTCCTAAACTCTCGTCCTGTTCACTGTATCATGAATTTCTTACTGGTCCAAAAATATCAGATGTTTGTTGCATGCCTTCTTTCCTCAAGGTACTGAAAGTGTGCCAGGTCCAACAATAATTGTTTTACTGTCTTGTACTTTGTGGTGAAAACGAATATCTGAACTGAGTCCTCTCCAGTTTCCCAAACCTACCCCCCAATCTACAACAGGTTATCGCCCTGCATAAAGTGTCGTCTGAATGTTTGACTACTATTAGGTCTCCTGGGTGACCATTGGGTTGCCCTATTGTTCATAAAAATACTATTAGGTTGGAAAAAAGCAAGACTTGTTTTGACATTTAATGCTTTCTACTGTAAGATTTCACCATTATGTTGAAGGAAAAACAAGTTTTTTAAGAGATGGAGGGGAGCCCAGAATCCTTAACCCAAAAGAAGAAGAAAGCTCTAGGCTTCAACTATCCAGAGTTTGCATTAACAAGTTGTCTCTTGTTTGAGTACCCCTCCCCCCCCCGCCCAAGATCTATCTCGTTTCGCGTTTGGCAGAGTAGGGATCTGGTCATCGGAGCTATCTCTTCTATTGCAGCTCCTGTGGTAATTGCATGGTGGTGGTATACCACTCTGTATTGGCGATACCTGGGGTATTGGTATTTCTGGGTTGTAGCATTACTGTGGTATTGTGACAAATACCCTATAAAATAAGTTCCTGACACACAGAAGTTGGTACTAGCGCTCCCATTCCCACACGCTAACCTATAATTCCGTACTTTTGTTCTGGAATGAATGTCGCAAGGCTTGACATCGAGGATTTTTCCCTAGAGATCTCTTTTGCATTACTCCATGTGGTATGCTGTTTTGAGTAGAAGCTGCTGTTTCTGCTCAAATCGGTGTCTAGAGGTCACTCATACTTTCTAAGTGTGTGCTATATGTTGGTTCAGTGGGTTGTACGCCTGGGAGTCCACAGTTTGTTGTGGCCGAATAGATTGGTCCTGCGCGGTAAAGTAACAGCTCACTCACTACTGACATGATTTTTCTCAGTGGCCTCTTTGGAGTTGGAAACTTCAGACCTATTGGTTTTAGTCCAAATATAAATATAGTTGATCAGGTTCAAGCACTGCAGTGATTCTCAGGTGTATGAAACCCCCAGGTGCTGAACATCTTACAACTACCATGGCTACCAGATCCTTCAGTGTCCACTGTAAGTGAATAAGTGGGCCACTGGAATTATGCGGTAGGAGAGGAGGTGATTATGCCGCAGGATCGAGTAAATTAAGCAGCAAGAAAAGCATTATGCCACATAATTTGGCAGCACATTTTGTGACCCTATCACTTTATTATTTTGTCATTTTTAGGTCGAGCCTGGGCAGAGAATGCACTGCTGCGAGGTGTGCAGTATTGGAGTATGGACTTGAAGCCCCTCCCACTCTCCGCCCATATTTTTAATTGCCTTGTGTCATTGTCCTTCGTAAACGCTGGCTTCCGATTCGTTATTAGGCTTGTTAGTCCCTTCTTGGTACCACTTGTCTGCATTTTTTACCTCCCATAGCGACTGGACCTTTTACTTGTCTTGTTACACGGTCTGGGTTATAAGTCGGTGAGCACTATTTTGTTTATTGAATAATGGGGACAACGGCGGCTGTTTCTTGTATTTGCATAGCACCTACACAGCGCTCGCGAGACAATGACGGACACTTCTCGTATGGAGCGTTATGCTGCTCTAACTTTAAAAGTGGCTACCCCACAGCACTCACGGGACAATGACGGACGCTTCTTGTTTTTTAACACTTTTAAGCTGAACGCCGCGTCCGCTTCAGGGACACTGAGCTTTCTTTCAGCTTTTTTTGTACAGTTTAATGGTGAGCGCAGCGCCCGCTTCAGGAACACTGCTCTCTCTGTAAAACAATAGTTCTCGCTTTTTCAAAACTTTGACCTATTGGTATTGTAAATGGCAATGCCTCTTATTATTATAAAAGGCATTGCCATTTACAATGCCAATAGCTCAAAATCTCGCAATTGCGAGACCTATTGCATTGCAAATGCTTGTTTTCAAAGACTTGTGTCTGCGTCTCTTCAACAAGTAGTACAGCAGTCTGTTGGAAGCACTGTCTAGGCTCGTCCATATGACAAAACTCTGCTGTAATAAGAGGGGAGATCTTTCTTCTTTTAAAGCATTCAAGAGTATCAAAAGTGCAGTTTTGCAATGATTGTCTTTTAAAGAAAGCCCATTTCCAGATGCACAAACGTGTGTTGAGCCTCATGCGTGTGTTATGTGTCACTTTCATGCATGCAAGTGTGTGTACCCTCAAAACCACCATTATTCACAGAATCAAGTGTGTGACTTGATGAGATGGCTGCTACTACCTGCTATTCGCCCAAACGAACTATAAAGTGCTAGGCAGGCGCTTGCCCGTCATTGTTATCCAGATATAAGCAAGGTTATTCTAGTAAGTCACTAAGAATGCTTTTAGTTGGGTCATAAATATTAACAACTGCCATCCGTCCCTGTAATTATCTGTGTGCCGTTTTCCGGTCCGAGCCTCCCACGCAGCTGTCTGGTTGTAAAATACCTATTGTGCTCCAGCCCCCTCCCCTTGCATTTCCCCAGGTCCCTCACAGACCTAATACCCTTTATTTAAAAAACAAAATGGAGGGCCGGCAGCTCTTATTTGTGGTTGGGCTGCTCTGTAGTGCACTAAGCACTCAAATCAACAAATTAAAAAACAAATCACAGAAACTGTCACCTGGTTTATGCAAGGTGATGTCGCCGCACATACAGGATTTACACATACGGAAGAGTCATGCCCATTGCCGTGTCAGATCTTGCTTTATTTTGATTTTTTACCCACAATGCTGCTCAGCATCAGCCAAATAATTCCGGTTTTATCCGATGCTGCATAGAATCAGCAAAAAAGAATTGACAAATGCAACTAGGTGAGACCTATTATCTATTTCAATGCATTGTTTTGGGGTTTTTTTGGTTCCTGGGGTTATTTGTTTTCTTAAGTGGGTTCTTGTATTGTTTATTTTCCCTTGAAATAGCACTTTAAACCTAAAATCGACTTCTTGCTCTGTCACATACGAAGAAATTGCAAAAATGATGGAAATGGGATGAAAGCTATGCAAAAGCATAATGTGGTGTTCTCAAGCATTCCTAAGCAGAGACTAGCAAATGCTTTGTAAGCTGGTCTTAGTTCCAGAACTTGGAATGTGGTGTTCGTTACCTAGCACTGCTCGAATGTGTGGTGGCAGTTGCTCCTGACTCAATGCTGGATGGGGTCTTCTGATATGTAACCTGCAATAAACTTCATCTTCACCTCAAGCGCCTCTTTCTACTCATTACTACGAGGCACACCTCTTCATTTTGTATCAGTGTGGGGTTTTTAGTATTGACAGGAATAATGGCGCTCAAGCTAATTCGCGCTGAGTTTATGTTATACTAGGAGTGTGAACGGTGCAAACCAGGTCAGGGGATATGCCCCAAAACCAATGCCTTGGTATGCTAGTGCTCCGCTCCGTCGAAGCATGTGAACAAGGGTCTGGAGACCGGAAACGCGTAAGGCTGAAGTTACAAAGGAAGACAAATGCCAGTTTCGTGAATAAAAACTCAAAAGGGTTATTTGCTGTAGAGTGCGTCTTCTTTTAAGGACAAACTTGGGAATATATATATATATATATTTGCACTTGTTAATCTTTAGCACCTTATTTTCTTTAACCTAGATGAATCTTGTAATTTATAAGGTCAGATATTTGTGGGTTAAAGAAAGATTGAGTATATGTTATCAATAATAGATAACTGTTAAAAAACATCCTACAGGAATTTGCTGCTATATTTACTATTATGTTCATAATAGCGAGCAGCGGATACAATAATATAACTTTAGCATATGCACTTTAATATTCACTTTAGGCACTTTGGTAAGCACACCGTCACTTTAGGAAAAATATACATGCGTTTTTTGCACAATACTATTTTAGATGAGATGGTATGATATGTGGTATCTACATAGGGGTAGCATAGTCACCCATGTATTGACCAATGAGTGTATATTTGAAAAGCAGTTATCCAGTTGCATCATTTTAAGCTGTGACAACTAAAATTGTAAGGGACGGAATACACAGTTAATATGGTGCTTCACGATAGGGATATTTTGGGATAGTTACAATGTTATTTCATTATACATAGACATGACAAACAAGGATGTTTTTATTTTAGAATCATGGTCTAATATGATATGATTTTATAGGACCGTTATTATATGAATTTGGATTTAACCATGGCTATTATTATAAATATGGTTTTAAGCAATTATAAGTATGGTCTTAGGAATGTATAAGTGTTAATCAGCATTTTGCTTTAAATCTTTGTATACGAAATGTCTTCTATGTCTATGACATAATTCATTGCACTAGCACTTTAAAAGCGGTAGCACTGTCTGAGGACGTGTCATGTGATCAAGGTCGTTTTCCGGCCGAAACGCATCATGGCGGGCAAGTTGGTGGCAATAAAGTAAATAGAATTTGCACTTACCGCTGGGTCCACGCTCGTTTTTTCTGGTTGAAGCAGAAGCGAAATCGAGTTTTCCTCAAATATATATATATATATATATATATATATATATATATATATATATATATATATATATATATATATATATATATATATATAGAAAAAGAGAAATAGGTCTTCTGAAGTTATGTCAACCTGACAATAATAATTTGGTAGCAAGCAGAAGTTAGATTTGTGTACAAACTGTCTGATTACAATTTTTCCTTCACATATTACTGACCAGCTGGAAAAAGGTCTATACACATCCTAACCTCCTTGTTATGTGACCCTGTGAGGGCGTGTGTTTATGTGACGCTTTGCATTACAACGACACTAGTACACAGATGAGCGTTTCGGTTTGTGTTATTGTGCTACTTAACGTCTATGGTTATTGTACTTCTGTACAAACAAAGTCAACGTACATTAAGTAGTGGCTCATGTGGTTTCAGACCAAGTTTCCTTGTGAGCTTCATTTTTAGGTCTAGCATTTGAGACCTCTTGTATATACTTTAGTATATACTTATATGTGTATGTACTTTGTGGGTTCTGGAGATCAGCCCTAGGACTTGTCGTCTTCCGCTTAGGGACTTTTTTTCTGTTCAACTGCCTCTATTTAACTGTCTTGATCGAAAACGACCAGTAGAGGTCAGTAAACTACCAGAATTGCTTTCTGCTGAGGGACTTTCTTTTTAAAATTTTTCTGGCAACTGCCTCTATTTTACTTTCTTGATAGAAAACTACCAGCAGAGGTCAGTAAAATACCAAAATCACTTTAGCATTCTTTAGATTCTAGTCCATAGAAATTGTCTTCCACGAGCACCCGTAGACAATAATATTTTTTTCAAATCTTGTATTTTCAGTGATATGACCACCGAAGGCCCTGATTTTATATTAAAAACAGAGCTTTGGACTATACCATTTCCCACTGAAAGGCAATATTTCTCTCCATGTGTCCCCATACCTGGCATGTCACGCAGTTTGGTGCTTACTTTCCCCTCCATGTTAAAGAACAGTAGATGCTTCAGCACCCAGGCTAATGTGCTGCATAGCTAAATACATATAAGGTCCCAAAGGCGAGACCAATTGCATTGCAAATGCTTGTTCTTCACCTTCTGTTCCGACTTAATCCAATTCAAAGATAGGCATTTTAGCTTTTCCTAGACTGTTCTTTTCATCCCTGTTGCCTTAGTCTGCCCTCCTCAGATAGTTCTTCTCATTTTCAGTTCCTCCCCCTTCCTTTTATTTTCTTCGTTCTTGTACTGTATTTATTGACAGTAAACTCTGTCTCCAGGTGTTCAGCCCCAGTGTTAAAATTGGAACAAAACCAACAATGTCTGATGTCTCCAGACACCCTAAACTTCTACAAACACAAGCAGAATTTAATCATTTGATATGTGCTGCAAACAAATGTGTATTGTAGTATAATTTTTGCAGAACATGAGGCATTTTTCTCGTAACCACAAAGGAAGCAAAGAATCATTGTGCGGGCTTTTGTTGTCTAGGGTATTGTATATAGCATTTCTAACTCGTCTAACAACTTACCCTGGCATAATGTTTCTTTAGTCTTTTGTAACATCTTCACTTGAAGTCTTGAGCCTGAGCCATATTCCTTAAGCTGTATGCAAAGGTTAACACGCATAATGTTGGCCCTCCATCAAGCCAGCCTTAACAACTTTCAAGTGTATTTCTTTCTTTAATAGCCCTTTTATGTCCCTTTGCATTGTGGAGGTTTATTTTGCAGTTAATGTGCTACATTACAGTTTCATTCAGTTGCATTCAGTCTTTGACTTAATACGTCAATATGTATTTTGGTCATTGAGTTTTTTATGTGATCAACATTTCCTTATATTTTCTTTAAGTTCAATCCCTGATGCACCTTCCACTACAATAATTAGTCTACCACTGTATGCTTGAACCCAGTTAAGAATTCGCCACGTACTTCCACTTGTTCTCAGAATGTTTTTATGTCGGGGAACATCTCCACTATTGTGTTGTTACTGGCCACTAGGAACACCTAGTTGAAATCCACAAACATAAAAATAACAAATCCATCAAACCGTCTCTTAAGTGTTAACACCTTAACACCATTTAAGTGTTTTTCTTGGCTGCAATAGCCCTTCCTCTCTTTATCATCTACGATTGCACGGTGGACATTACAGTTGTATATTTTGAAGTTAAATGACTACATTTCAATCGGATTGGCTTAATATTATATATACTTAAGTCCCTATGCATTATGGTTATTGCAGTTGTTTACTGTAATCAGAAGCAGTTCGTCCGCTATGGCGGAGGAGCGTCGCCCCACCTGCCAGCAGCCAGAAAAATAAACTCCTGTGTATTATCGTTTTATTTTTCTCTCGAGCCGAGGCTTGGGGCGGAGCCAGGGTGGTGACAGGCTGGAGGAGGGAGTGTTGGGCACCGACTTCACTGCGCATGTGGGTTTAGCCAGCCGTCTCAGGCCGTCCAAACTCGCATGCACAGTGAAGCTCTCTCGAACCCCAGCTGCATTGCTGGGTTGGAGAGAACAGCCACAGGCTCCCAGTCTGTGTTGGGGCCCAAATCATCTGTGCTCAAGCCAATCCTAACGCTACGTTCAGCAGCATGAAAGTAGCGTCCTGATTGGCCGCAGTGTACTCTGGGAGCCAGTGCCTGGAGAAGCGAGGAGCGCAATGCAGCGAGCAGGTAAGTGTTTTTTTACATTTTCTTTTTTTTTTTTTATTGTCTTCCCCCTATCCCGAGTCAACGTTCCCCACCTCCAACCCCCCCCTCGCCCCCCCACCCCCGCTTTGCCACTCTGTCAACTCGCCGGCCGCTACTGAATGTAATGATGTAATACAATTCATTATACCCTTCACTGCAATTCTATGTAGAGCTCTTTCCTGAGAGGCGTACCCATAAACACAACGACTTTACTACAACAATACCTTTGGTTGGGCTCCCATACTGTAGATCACAGACAGCAGCAGGACAAAAGAGGGGAGTGCCAGAAATATCTGTGCCATTGTGGAAATGGTGAAGGACGTCCTCAGATCATCCAGCTCACACATTCAAGGATCAAGAGGTTTCATGAAATAGAAACACAATGCTGCAGCCTTTCTGGGTAGACCTCGGAATGTACGCCAAGAAAAAGAAAAGATACCAGCCACCTACGAGTCCTCAATGATGGGGCTCCCTTCGTGACATGTTGCTGGAAACAGCATTGGCTCTTCACACCATGTTATGCATTCGCATTAAAAAGGGCTCTTTAAAAATGCAAATGTAGGCCAGTGAAAGCTGTTCTTGGCAGCTGAGATGTTTCCATTCTTCGGTCCAGCTGAAGAGGCCCTTATCTCTGTGTACTTAGTGAAAAACAAATCGTTCACTGTGCAAATGCATATGTAAACATTCATTCTGTGCTTAAGGCCAGAGGCACTCACGCGCTGCTCATCACTCAATGTGGATTACAGTGAATAGATGTGAACCAACATGTGCAGAGGGAGGAGCTGATGGGAAACTGGATGCAGGTCCATAGGGCACTTTAAGTCAACACCGCCCACTACATCACTCTTCATCTTCTGTGGATTATGATTGTGTGGTAGGCACCCACTTATTAAAGTGATGTCTAACTGAGGATACTCACAGTGTCTATATTTGTACCCAGATCCCTCGATGCATATATAGTCTGGGTAACAGGCTGTCTACGCAGAGGGTAGATTTCCCACAGTAACAGGTGTTTGCTTTCCCAATGATTTTCAAATAAAATCCACAATCCCCACCTGAAATGGATTTAATTTATACCTCTGCCTTTGGATATTGTTGTGCGCATGAGTTTCAAATAGTTAAATTCATGTTTGCAGTTTCAATTAATTTACATGGTGCATCATCATAATGTAGGTTTTTCAGTCAAAGCATTGCCAACAAGCCTTGGCACCCTCTACAAAATATACATTCTGATTTTGTTTTGTATTGTAGTTTGTTGCGATGTGATTATCCCCTGATTGGTGTACAGTCATGTGCACAACACTGGTGTAGCCTGAGGGTCATGACCCTAATGCGAACAATGAAACTAGACATCCCAGCCAATATTAAAGTATTGATATAGATGAGGTGGTGCATTACACACCTGCAGCCCGGTGCAGCTACACCTGCTACACTACTGTAATTTGCGGGTCTCCAAGGCCCTGATTCTACTTGTTTTTCCTTCTCTCCTCCCTATCCCCACCCCAGCCCTCTCTCCTCTTATCTCCTTCATTTTATGCTCTCCTCTATCCCCTACCTCAGTCTCTCTCACTCCTCCCTCTTCTGTATCTCACTCATTCTCTCCTGCTTCTTCCCTTCTCTCCCTATTAAGGATTCCTTTCTCTTCCTTTTCCCCTGCCCACTTTATACTACCTTATCTCCTTTTTCTTTCTCTCTCAAGTTTATTTCCTTCTCCCGTTCTGTCACCTTTTCCTGTCCTGCTCCCCGTTTTTTCACCCTCTCCTTTTCCTTCAAACCGCTTCTCTCTCTTCCTTATTGTTCCCTTATCCTTTACCCCCTTTTTACCACTCCCCCTGAAAATAAAACACAATCAAGCTCCTGGCATGCACTGTGTCTAAAAAAAAAAAAAAAATTAGAACAGGCAGCCTCTGAAATAACATCACCTGGTGCAGGACAGACTAGGCCCATCCCACCTGTTGTTTCCGGTGCACTGCACCGTCTGCACCAGTTGCAGCCAGGTTTTTATTTTGACTTCCGACTCACATTAATCTAGTGTGTACGTGAAGGCCCAGTCCTGTTTCTTGACATGAGTTATGTTATGTTATAGGTATTTCTAAAGCGCGACGATTACCCAAGGGTGTCCTGACGCTAGCTATTCTCCTCTGAGCATTGAAATGGTAGACAACATTACAGGTTAAAGAGCCAGGTCTTTAATCCCTTCCTAAATGTAAGGAGGTCAGTGGCATTTCTCAGATGGAAGGGAAGGTCGTTCCAGGCCTTTGCCGCGCACACAGCAAAGCTTCTCCCACCCCATGAGGCTTTTTTAATGGGTGGTACTATAACCAACTTGGCTCCAAGGGAGCGAAAGGTTCTTTTGGGCAGGTACCACTGCATTTGTCTTTTCAAATAATCTGGGCCTGTGCCTTGGAGTGCCTTGTACACAGTGCATAAAGCTTTGAAACGCACCCGTTTCCTAACGGGCAACCAGTGAAGTTTTCTGATTTCCTTAGTAATGGGAGCAAATTTGGGAGTACCAGTAAGCAACCTCGCTGCCGCATTCTGCAACCGCTGAAGTTTATTCAGAAAACGTTCCTGTATGTTTAGGTAAAGGCTATTGCAGTAATCAAGCCTAGACAGGACAAGTGCCGTGACAAATGTCCGCTGACTATTAGCCGGCAAGACTGGGAGTATTTTCTTAATCATTCTGAGAGCATAGGAGGTGATTGATGCCACTGCATTGATCTGGTCACCAAAGTTGAGTTTATCATCAACTATAACTCCTAAATATTTTACTTTTCTAGTTGGTGTAGGAAGAGTGCCCATGGCTTCTAGCCACCAACTCGGGGTCCAGAAGTTGGCATCATTTCCAAATAAGATGACCACCGTCTTTTCTGAGTTCAGTTTTAGGCAATTTTGTGCCATCCACCTCCCGACTGCTTCCATACTGTCATGGAACCGATTTCCAATTCCTGCTACCTGTCCCGGCCGCAAAGCCACAACAATTTGTGTGCCGTCTGCGTAGGAGGTAAGGCTAAATCCAAAGGAGCCAATTAAAGAGGCTAGGGATGATACATATACGTTAAAAAGAGTGGGGCTAAGCGAAGACCCCTGTGGCACTCCACAAGGCAAAGAAAAAGATTTAGAATGGAATTCACCCAGCAACACAATTTGTGATCTGTCCGTCAGAAAGGATTTCAGTAACTTCCAGGCTTTACCTTGGACCCCACATGCCAACAAACGGTCCATCAATAAGTCATGATGGACCGTATCAAAGGCCGCAGACAGGTCCAACATAATTAAGGCAGCCTTACCTCGCCTATCCAGGGCCTCCCTAATCTCTTCTGTCGATTTTATACTGGCGGACTCTGTACTGTGCCCTTCTCTGAACCCATGTTGAGTGGGGTCTAAGACTTGGGTTTCACGTAGAAAGGCACTGAGTTGCAAGTTCATTGTTTTCTCAATCAATTTTGCGGGTAGCGGGAGGCGTGAGATTTGTTGGAAATTATTGGAATCCTTTGGATCTAGAGTGGGCTTCTTTAGCAGAGGTAGTATTGAAGCAACCTTCCAGAGTCTAGGGAAGTGCCCTGCTTCAAACATTGCATTGAACAGGGAAGTAAGTAAAAGGGCAACGGGTACCGGGGCGCGTTTGATGACTGAGACTGGACAGGGGTCGTAGGGGGAGCCTGATCTTGCTGACAGGAGAAGCCTTTCGGTGTCAGATGTGGACAGTGACGCAAATTTGTCAAAGACAGGGGTGGTGGGGGGGGGTCCACGACTGGCTTCATTCCCTCCATCAGAGCTACATCCCCTACCGAGCTTGAGCGGCTAAAAGCCAAGAAGATGACCTCCACCTTATTCAGAAAGAACATAGCGATATCCTCGCATAGTTCCTGCCTTGTCTGAATTTTCGTAGGGCACTTTGTTTATAACTCTTTTTCTCTGCTTCCTTATATTCTTTCCTCCAGTACCGCTCTAGGGACTTGCAGGAGAGTTTTTGTTTCCTCAATTCCTCGGTGTACCAGGGGACTATTGGTTGAGATCTTTTAGGAAACAGAACTTTTACTGGGGCTAGTTTGTTACAGACTGTTTCCACCCAATTAGTGTAATAGGTGGTGGCCTCCTCTACTCCTGAGGGTATCTGACCAGCAGATGCCATAAGCGCATCTTGTAATTCTGCGTCCTCAATTTTGTTCCAGGCTCTGCTTTTAATCTGAGTCTTGGTGACACCCTGGCTGGACTTGGGGGGCGGGGGGGAGTACCAAGTGTGACTTCATTTGTTGTACAGTGAACTACCGTCCCTGTAGTGGTTTTAGCATGTAGAATGGTCGTAGCACCATATTGTGTTTTGTGAATCTCCAGTTACCAGAGCTTTTTATCCGTATCATGGAAGGTTAGTTCTGCTTCTATGTGCTAGCATCCCAGTGCATGTTAAGCTTTTGTATGTGTGTGTACCCTGTGTGGTGCATGCGTTCTATTTTAGTGAACCATAGTAATGGAGTCCTGTAGGTTCAATTTTGGAAGTCCCTGGCCTGTCCATGTGCACAAGATAGGGCTGAGGTTGTTTACACATTGTAGTGTATACAATTATATTTTCTGAGTGTATTAAAGTATGTATTCAAAGTCAGACGCTGGGATTGGCTATCAGCCATTGTGCTGCTGGGTGACTATTGATTTCTGAGCTTGAAGCAACCCCACAGTTCCTTCCTGACAGTACTCTGGCTACTCACCCATCATTGCTGTTACTGAGAGTCAAGTTCTGAAGGGGTGGAACCTGGCTCAGTTTGAGGAGCCAAAGCAGGAAGGCCACAAGGCATCAGAGGCACACTAACTCGGTCCCTCAGGCTGAGGCCCATTAGTCCCTGCTTGCCCTGTGACCCTCAGTTGAGGGTCTGACATATTTCTTTGAAGGACACGTGCTCTGTAAATGTTGGCGAGTGTGATTACACATGAGAGGCACTCACCTGATTGCCATAAGTGGTATTTAATCAAATCAAAATCTGCTTCGATGCTTATAACTTCTGTAATTCGGTCTTCCTTACAGTTTGACAAAGATGATGGTGAATAACTTTGTAAAGCTGGGTGAGCTCAGAGGAGACATAACAACACAGGCCCTGGTTGTATTGTATTGTGTAGTAGACTTGTATAGCGCTCTGTCACCCAACGGGTATCCTGGCACTAAGCTTACCCTGCAGACGCAATGCTTGGCTGCAGCCATACGAGCTGAAGAAAACTGAGGCTACGACTGGACTATACTAGTCCCTGGGAAAAAGCCATGTTTTCAGCTTCTTTCTAAAATTTAGCAAATTCTCAGTTTGTCTGAGGTCCATTGGTAATTTGTTCCACAGACGCGAGGCTACAGAGCTAAATGATCTGTCTCCCATCCGTGTATTTTTAAATCTGGCTGTACACACCAGTTTTGCAGACGATGAGCGCAGGTTTCTAGCTGGAATTGAATTTGCTCTGCAGGGGTCTAGGTCCCACTCTATGTATTGCCCTATGAACAATACAGAGGGGTCGATTCCGATTCGGGCCGGAAAAAGCACCGACCGACTCGGAGCCGGAATTTATTCCGACCGACACGTACCCGTGGCGCACGACACGCCAAGTACGATGCAAGGCGCGAAAAATCCGACCGACACGTACCTAAACCAAGTCGACCGACCGAGCCGCACGGAAAACAGCAATCCGGCTGGAAAAACACGCGAATCCAACCGACCAACACGCACCCGGAACAAATCCGACCAAAACGTACACGCGAACTCCAAACCGCAAAGTACGATGCAAGGCGCGAAAACCACGAGCGAGTCGGACGGAGGACAAGCGGTACGACCGACACGCAAACAAAACCGAGCCGAAGCAACACAAAACACCGCGACCGACGCGTACGCAGCATAGAAAACTGCACAAACACAGCGTGAACGAAACGGAGAACACCGTACGAGACTAATGCAGGGTCCGACTCGGTCACAAGAACGTTTCCAACATACACAAACAGCACAAAGGAAAAATCACCCAAAAAAGGCCAAACAAGCAATTACCAAGCCAATAAATACTGGGGGGGTGGGGACAGAGAACAAAGACACACCCACAACTCCACCTATATAAAGGACACAAATCACAACCATGAGCCTTTGCAAATGCCATTCCACTGCCAGCACCCAAGAGAAAGCAACCACACACCCACAGCTCATCCCTCACACAAGCCACACACCATCAGCACACCAACAAATACCTACCTCACATACACCCAGCAAAACACACACTCACACACCCTCACCTGCACACCAACACACACATCACTCACCATCACCACCCATCACCATGCCCCCCAAGAAGAATCCCAAGTTCCTAGATAGTGAATTGGAAGTCATGGTAGACGAGATCCTCAGGGTGGAGCCACAGCTGTTTGGCACACTGGTCCAACAGACCCCCATGTCGCAGAAAACCAAGATGTGGGAGAGGATCATCAACAGGGTGAACGCACAATCACCATGTCGGCGCACAAAGACCGACATCCAGAACAGGTGGTATGACGTGCGCAGGAGGGTACGGGACATGCTGAAGAAAGACTACATCAACAGCCAATACACCGGCAGTGGCCCTCCTGCCAAGCCAATATACCTCAGGCCCTGGGAGGAGAAGGTGCGGGCCATCCTTCCGCCAGTGAGCGTATATGGACTAGAGGACATCCCAGAGCCTGGTGAGTACACAAGAAATGTACACAATATACTGCCACAAAACACACACATCACTGTCAAGGGGAGAGTCAAACCATGCACTCATAGCAATTACACAGCAACCAGAACAGAATCATCCCAAAATGTGTATGTCAGTCAGATAAACACAACACATGCCATCAAAAAAGTCACATCCAACTGTGCCAACACATGTACAAACACAACTACAACTACAGCTAGGCAGTGGCACAAATAGAACTAACAAACACATCCAGACATGTAGCCACCACAACAACACCAACACACAGTGAAGACCACTCAAAGGAAGGAATTCTGTGTATGCTGGCCAAGTCAGTGTAGCCAATAGCATCATGGGAGTCGCAGTCACACATATTGCCCCCCACAACTGTCCCATCAACACCACCATGAACCATGCTCACATCACAGGAAGTGGAGAAGGACTCACAAGATGGCTGACACTGGCTACTGCTGTGGGGAGCACAAGGCCCTGCTGGCAACTGTGCACCAACAAACAGCAGGACACCACTGACTGACATCCTGAGAGACAACTTACACTCCCTGCAATGCAAGCACGTTCCATGGTGGGATATCTGGCTAGCTGGGTGGGAAGGGTGACTTGCAGCACTGACCATAGTCACAAGCACCTCCCCTCACACACCCCCAACACAAACTCCACAGAACCCACCTGGTAGAATGCAATGCCCCCATCCTAACACAAGATCCCACAAAGAACCACCACCCTGGGTTATGTTGTGTGAAGCACAGGGACACTCTTGGGACCTCTAGCCAAACAACTGCCAGGACAACACTCCCAGCCATCCTGTCAGCACAGCCAGCCCACCCCACATGGAAGCAGAGTCAAAAGGAAGGAAGCATGGGCATGCTGGGAAGGGGGAGGAGGCAATAGCATGATGGGAGTCGTAGTCACAGCTCTGCATCCCCCACCACATGGCCCAGCAAGCTCACACTCACGCATGCACATCCCACAGAGAGTGGAAAGGCCCATCAAAGATGTCTGACACTGTTGCTGTGTCGTGGGGAGCACAAGGGCATGCTGGGTACTGCACACCAACCAACAGCAGGACACCACTGTCAGCCATCTTGCCATTGCTCTCACACCCACACACACTGAACTCCACACAAAAGCAAGTAAGTATGGGAATGCTGGGAAGTGGGGTGGAGGCAATGGCATGATGGGAGTCGTAGTCACAGACATAGCTCACCCCCACAACTGTCCCATCAACACCACCCTGAACCATGCTCACATCACAGGAAGTGGAGAAGGACTCACAAGATGGCTGACACTGGCTACTGCTGTGGGGAGCACAAGGCCCTGCCGGCAACTGTGCACCAACAAACAGCAGGACACCACTGAATGACATCCTGAGAGACAACTTACACTCCCTGCAATGCAAGCACGTTCCATGGTGGGATATCTGGCTAGCTGGGTGGGAAGGGGGACTTGCAGCACTGACCATAGTCACAAGCACCTCCCCTCACACCCCCCCAACACAAACTCCACAGAACCCACCTGGTAGAATGCAATGCCCCCCATCCTAACACAAGATCCCACAAAGAACCACCACCCTGGGTTATGTTGTGTGAAGCACAGGGACACTCTTGGGACTTTTAGCCAAACAACTGCCAGGACAACACTCCCAGCCATCCTGTCAGCACAGCCAGCCCACCCCACAGGGAAGCAGAGTCAAAAGGAAGGAAGCATGGGCATGCTGGGAAGGGGGTGGAGGCAATAGCATGATGGGAGTCGTAGTCACTGATATTGGTCACCCCCACAACTTTCCCATCAACACCACCCTGAACCATGCTCACATCACAGGAAGTGGAGAAGGACTCACAAGATGGCTGACACTGGCTACTGCTGTGGGGAGCACAAGGCCCTGCTGGCAACTGTGCACCAACAAACAGCAGGACACCACTGAATGACATCCTGAGAGACAACTTACACTCCCTGTAATGCAAGCACGTTCCATGGTGGGATATCTGGCTAGCTGGGTGGGAAGGGTGACTTGCAGCACTGACCATAGTCACAAGCACCTCCCCTCACACACCCCCAACACAAACTCCACAGAACCCACCTGGTAGAATGCAATGCCCCCATCCTAACACAAGATCCCACAAAGAACCACCACCCTGGGTTATGTTGTGTGAAGCACAGGGACACTCTTGGGACCTCTAGCCAAACAACTGCCAGGACAACACTCCCAGCCATCCTGTCAGCACAGCCAGCCCACCCCACAGGGAAGCAGAGTCAAAAGGAAGGAAGCATGGGCATGCTGGGAAGGGGGAGGAGGCAATAGCATGATGGGAGTCGTTGTCACAGCTCTACATCCCCCACCACATGGCCCAGCAAGCTCACACTCACGCATGCACATCCCACAGAGAGTGGAAAGGCCCATCAAAGATGTCTGACACTGTTGCTGTGTCGTGGGGAGCACAAGGCCCTGCTGGCAACTGTGCACCAACAAACAGCAGGACACCACTGAATGACATCCTGAGAGACAACTTACACTCCCTGCAACGCAAGCACGTTCCATGGTGGGATAACTGACTGGGTGGGTGGGAAGGAGGGCCGGCTGTCAACCAAACACAACCAATGCAGACCATGTTCACACCCCAGAAAATACATAGAAATGCCCAAATAATGCAGGACAATGTGCCACACCAATATCAACCCCTGACTGTGACGACTTAGGACAATGCAATGTACAGGCCCGCACCCAGAGGCACAGTCACAACTGTCATGTGTGTCAACCATTGATGCCTGCAGAAACATAACATACATTGTTTGTGTCTCCCAAAAACAGGTGATGATGGGGACACAACAGCAGACGCTGAGGAGTCCCAGTCCCAGGCTCAAGAGGATGCCGAGCTCACTGGCGTCGTACAGCCTCTGTCCTCCTTGGACGATGAAGAACAACCTGGCACATCCGGTGCAAGTCAACATGCAGCACCAGCAGGACCACCAGCTGCAGCACCAGCAGGACCACCAGCTGCACCCCCTGCACCCACCCCTCCAACGACTGTCACCACGAATACCATCCCTGCCGACATGGACAGAACAAGGAGCAACACCAGCACAGGGACCCTGGACCAACCTGGGGCCATGGACACCACCACCACCACCAACCCCCAAGGTGGACCAGGGTTATCTGTGCGTGCCACTGCACACACTGCACATGTCAGCAGGGGTGGTGGGAGGGGTGGGAGACAGAGGTCGCTGCTTGCAGACGTTGCTGGTGTGCATGACGACCCACAACTGGTACGCATAGCTGATGCGTACCAGTCCAGCACCGGAGACCTCAGCCAGGTAGTGGGGCTCCTCAGAGACATGAAACAGCAGCAGGCTGCCCATCATGCCCGCTTGGACTCCCACATGTCCCACGTGGAGTCACACATGTCCCGTGTGGACTCACACATGTCCCGCGTGGAATCCAAGTGGGATGCACTGCATGAGATGACGGCGGTGCACAGGGACATTTTACAATGCCTCCGCCAGATGAACAGCAACCAGTCCACACCTCCCTGTGTGCCAACAACATCTGGTGCCGGACAAACTGCAACTGCCACAGGGAGGGAGGAGGACTCTGGCGGAGAGTCCCCTGCACCGCAGCAGCCTGTACTTGAGGGCCCCCCCAAGAAGAGGGGTCGTCCGAGGAGGGAAAAGTGAGAGGCCGATGGCCAAGCGCAACTCCCAGGAAGCCTGAACCTGTTCTGGATGTTCGCCTTTGTGCACAGACTGTTCACCCTGTTGACGGCAACACTACTCCCACACATTGCATGGGGAGTACAAGTTGGACCAATGTGTCAGACAACTGTGGCCCCGATACTGGGGATCCTGTCTACCAGGACTTTCAATTCACCTAGGAACTTGGGATTGCAAGATTTATGTACAGCACTACCCATCCTATGCACTATTAACACAAATGTATCACAATAAACACACTAATACACCATACTTGCCTCTGTCGTGATTCCAACGTGGGTGCTGTTATGGGGATGATGAACTGCAAAATTACACTGTGTATGCGAACTGCAACAGCAAGGACAACACAGGCATGTGAGTACAGGCAACGTGACACACATGAGGGAGACACACCACCAGGGCTACACAACACATACACACCTAGGCCATCTGACTCATTGCCTACACTGATGTTGCCAGGGAAGACGGTGCAATGCACAGACACCACACCCATTCCCAGTTGTAGTCAAGTAGCCCACAGGTGCAGTAAGCAAATGGCAGTCAAATGTGTGACCACAGACAACGCACATCACAAAGTGAAGCACAGGTTTATTACACAGTTGCAACATGCCGTAACCACTACAGATGCAAGGTAATCCCACCTGGCAGCGGGCACACAGTCAACAACTGTAGACGGAAGGAAGTCCATGGGTGTGGCGCACATCACCTGTAGGGACACAACAGCTACCAGCCTGGATGTGCAATCATGTCGTCGGTGGACACAGTTGACCAAACGAATCTGAAAGTACCCTGTGAAGGACAGAAATGACACACAGTCAAAAGCAATGGAGTACAGGACAGAACAGCAAAACTCATGCACAATACATGTTACAAGATACCCACCCAGAACCAAGTTAGCATGTCAACACTGTTGGGGAGTACAGCCCACCTGTCACCACACATCGCAACACACATCCAGTCAAGTAGCCCATGGACACACTCCAACAGCACCAGAGCACCACCCACACATCATGCCAACTCACATCATTGACATGACACCTCAGGATACTCACATTCAGCTAAAGAAGTTGGTGATGAGCTGTGTGCGGACATCACCATCATCATCATCATCATCATCGTCACTGGCATCGTGGTCCAGGCCAGGATCTTCCACAGGTGGCGGATGTTGGTCATTGTCATCCTGGATGAGAGGCAACTCCTTCCGCACTGCCAGGTTGTGGAGCATGCAGCAGACGATGATAATCTTGCACACTTTCGCAGGGGCATATGGGAGGGACCCTCCGGTCTTGTCCAGGCAGCGGAAGCGGCTCTTCAGGAGACCAAAGGTCCGCTCAATCACTCTCCTGGTCCGACCATGTGCCTCATTGTAGCGCATCTGGGCTGGTGTCACAGGGTTCCTGAGGGGTGTCAGCAACCACGGCATGTTGGGGTATCCCGAGTCACCTACGGACAGACAAGTGCACATTAGCTGACTTGGAAAAGTGGGCGGAATACTACAGATCAGATCACACACAATGGCACAAAGTCAGTACACACCGACAAGCCAGGCACGCTGGTTCTGCTTCTGTGCCATCATCCTGGGGATGCGACTACTACTCATCACAAAGGCATCGTGTGCTGAACCAGGGAAACGGGCACACACGTGTGTGATGGTCATGTCTGCAAGACACACCACCAGTGCATTGACCGAGTGGTAGTGCTTGCGGTTCCTGTAGGCCTGCTCCTGGGCCTGTGGTGGTACCAAAGCCACATGTGTCCCATCAATGGAGCCAATGACATGCGGCATCCTCCCCAGGGCATAAAAGTCACTCTTCACGTCAGTGGGTCGTCGCAGTCTAGGGAAATAGATGTACCGGTTCAGGAAGAGCAACATTGCCGCCAAAACATCGCGGAGCACACGGCTCAACATGGTCTGTGACATCCCACCAGCAGTCGCCACAGTATGTTGGAAGGTACCAGTGGCAAAGAAGTGTAGGGCTGCCATCACCTTCACCTTGGGGGTCAGCGCTGTAGGATACGGCCGGCCAGGCTGCAAATGTGGGGACAACTGCACTGCCAAATCCTCAATCAGCTGCCTGGTGAAGCGGTACCGTCGGATGCTGTCCCGTTCCACCATCGTTGCCAGGTCTGGGAATGGTCGATGGACAGCAGGAGCCCTGCAGTGCAGAGGAGAAGTAAGCAAGATTGTCAGTCACCCCACATATGCGGCATTGAACACACTCAAGATCCCAACATACATCATTATGAGGCACAACTACATGAAGTGTGCAGTACTGGAAGGACATGTATGGTACATACATGGGCAACATCTGTCAACACGGTCCAACAGGTGGCATCAATTAGTCCCAGGTTGGCCCATTGGATATCATGAGGCCGTGTCACAGTTCCCATCTCCTGCTGCCGTGTCACAATAACCCCCACAGTGACATGTGAGGACAGATGTGCCCCAGGCACCACAGCTCAACGACAGGTACATTCCCAGGGACCCTGTAATGCCACATGGACACTGGCATTACATGGAGTATCATGTATACACCACAGCAAAACAACCATGACCCCCACAGGTAGTGGCCCCACTTGCCACGGCAGGACAGACATGGACGTCTGTGACACACACACGCACAACATCAGAGTCCATGCACACACAACGTGGATGTGGAGACTGTCTCCCATTGTGCACATGAAATCAGAGACATTGTAAACACTACATGCACAAAGACTGTGGAGGACCATCACTATTGTGCCACTGGGACACCCTGGCTCAAACATACCGTCCCACATGGGACTCACGGGGTATGTGACATGACATACACATACACCACTGTGAAATGTGACCATGGCACATGCACAGATATGAACAGTTGCACATCACAGTGGTCATGTACACGTAACACCCAGGATCCTGTCCCCATGAACACGTGCACAGCCTGGGGGTGGCTGCCCACAGGTGACACCCACAGGACAACATGTACACCAACATACACACAATAGGAAATGCAGCCTTACATGCCTTATGATTAAGTTTGGACAGGCTGTCGTGATGTAGGTGTGCCCCTCACTCCCTGGGAGCTATCTGTTGCTGGCATATGTCCATCTGAGATAGGCATGCTGACATATGCCAGTCACATGTACAGTGATGCGTTGTACTGCAATGGACCGATCGGTGCCTCCGGCCGGCCCATTGCATTCAATGTGTGCGGGTACGCGTTGTACCCCTGTGCGCGTTGTACTGCAATGGACCGATCGGTGCCTCCGGCCGGCCCATTGCATTCAATGTGTGCGGTGCAGCGTTGTACCCCTGTGCGCGTTGAACTGCAATGGACCGATCGGTGCCTCCGGCCGGCCCATTGCATTCAATGTGTGCGAGTGCAGCGTTGTACCCCTGTGCGCGTTGTACTGCAATGGACCGATCGGTGCCTCCGGCCGGCCCATTGCATTCAATGTGTGCGGGTACGCGTTGTACCCCTGTGCGTGTTGAACTGCAATGGACCGATCGGTGCCTCCGGCCGGCCCATTGCATTCAATGTGTCGGGTACGCGTTGTACCCCTGTGCGCGTTGTACTGCAATGGACCGATCGGTGCCTCCGGCCGGCCCATTGCATTCAATGTGCGCGGTGCAGCGTTGTACCCCTGTGTGCGTTGAACTGCAATGGACCGATCGGTGCCTCCGGCCGGCCCATTGCATTCAATGTGTGCGGTGCACGCGTTGTACCCCTGTGCGCGTTGTACTGCAATGGACCGATCGGTGCCTCCGGCCGGCCCATTGCATTCAAAGTGTGCGGGTACGCGTTGTACCCCTGTGCGCGTTGTACTGCAATGGACCGATCGGTGCCTCCAGCCGGCCCATTGCATTCAATGTGTGCGGGTACGCGTTGTACCCCTGTGCGCGTTGAACTGCAATGGACCGATCGGTGCCGCCGGCCGGCCCATTGCATTCAATGTGTGCTGGTACGCGTTGTACCCCTGTGCGCGTTGTACCGCAATGGACCGATCGGTGCGCACCCATTGACAATGGGCTTGCCTGGCAACGGACGCGTTTTCGAATTTCGAACGAGTCGGTTGCTGTAAATTCAGTTGGTCACCCACAACAATGTTGCAAAATCATGTATGTCATGAAGTTGAAGATTTGAAGGATGCTGTGGGCGTGTTTTGGTGCTGCTATTCCATGGATTGGCCAGATTCAGAAGATGCAAACGACTTGGACCTATCACTTTGGACACAAGGGACAGTATCTGCCTCTCCAGCACATATATATTGCTGGCTGTTCCCCTGAGAGCTCACTTGCCTGCACTACATGCTCCAGGACGACATCTGCCACTGCACTGCTGCTGTCTCTGCCCCTCTGGACCCTGCAATGGCACGTACTGTGGAGAGAGCCCCAGCCTTCAGCCTTGAAGAGAACCAGGCCCTGCTGGACAGCCTACTTCCACAGTACAGCAAGCTGTATGGGACACCAGGGGAGCAGGTGAGTGTTCTGTGCACTGCCTTTCTGAATGTGCATTTTGTGTGACTAGCAAGGCTGAGAGTCTGCACGCCACTGGCTAGCAGGCTCACTGAGTAGTTGTCACCCCCATAGTGTGTAGTGACTTGCACTGGACAGGTATGGTGCAGTGACAGTGCATTTGAACATGGTTTTACTTCCCATGCAATGATACCATGTAGTGACGTCTGGCAAACTGTCCATGGTCAGCTTTGCACTGCCTGTGTACATCATGTGCCCCTGTGATTGAGACATGTATATACAACTGTGTCATGCACGGATATGTTGCATGTGTGGTAATGGCCTTTTCACTTTGTCATCCTGACAGGTTAATGCTCATCGGAAGCAGGAAATCTGGAAGGACATCGTCCGGGCTGTCCGGTCCGTGGGGGTCTACAAGCGCCGGATCCGCAACTGCCAGAAGAGGTGGCAGGACCTTCGGGGCTGGACCCGGAGGATTGCACGGGTCCAGCTGAAGCTGTCGCCTCCTCGCAGGAGGGGCGGAACACGGACCCTGACCCCCACATGCTCCAGATCCTGGCGGTGGTGTTTCCAGACCTGGATGGGCAGCTGAAGGCCAGACAGCAGCAAGGAGGGGTGAGTCAAAGACTGCACTGTGAACTCTGTATTACATGCTTTGTGCCCTCCTCTGGCCTGGTTCAACTGCCACAGTGCAGCAGTCATGTTGTCCAGGAGCCATGTCCCTCTATTGTGCACTGCCCACTGCTCATCTGATACCCAGGTGTGGCCCTTACATTCAGGGAATTGTGTCACTTGGGACTGTGTCCTTGCAGTTTGCTTCACTAAAGGTGGGGGACAGCATCTGTTTCCCTAACTCTGTTGTGGGCATCATGGGTGGGTCCATTGTTCACACAACGCCTAGGTTTGGACATGAGATCTGCGTGTTGCTTTGATATGCGGTCCACTTGCTGAGCCACCACATGTGCCTGGGGTATGTGGCACACGCCCATGCAGCGGGTGGGAACAATGTTTGGGCCCCAGGAGTGTGCAGATTACGTGTGTCACACATACATAGCCAGCTATCCACTGTCCAGGGCACATCCCTCATTCATGTGGAGCAGGACAGTCATGCCTACTCCAGGCCATGCAATGCACTCTGTACTCCCACTCCCGTGTATCAGCTGACACATTGTGCACAGTGATTTGACCCCTCAGGTGTCTGCCTCTGTGTCAGTGTGCTGTGGATTAGTTGCCAGGACTGCTGGGGTGTTTCTTGGTAGGGGCTCAGCATGCCCCTGGAGATGTGACCATAGGAGACGATACTTGTGTGTCACATAGGTGTTTGATCAGCTGCCCGTGCAGACTGGGGTATGCGAATGTGAAGTTCAGGCAGCTGTTCCCCATTCACAGCAAATTGTGAGGGGCTCAGGTTCAGAGGGTAGTGTCACAGGTCTCCCATATGTCCAATAGGTGTGACCTGGACAGATGAGGGTTAAGATGATGTGTTGTGTGGGGGATGTACATGTGCACTTGTGCAGCTCCAGGACTTGCATTCCCCATGACCTACTATTGTGACACAGTGCATAGTGTTGTTGTCTGGCTGCCAAGTCATACATCACTGAGACAGTGATGTATGACTCAGCAGTCATGCCTCTGCCATGGCATGTGTCAACTTATTGGTGGTCCTGCAGGGGAGTGACATGTGCTACATGCACACCATTGTGGCGCTGGCTATCAGGACATGGGTGCATCATGGTGTCTGTCGCTGGTATGCATCACATGCATTTCCTATTTGACTCTGGGCATCCCTTTCATCCGGAAACCTGTACTGACTCAGTGGCAAGAGCTGTGATGTGTGCATGTCCTCATGCCACACCGTGTCCTCTGCACTGTCCAACTACTGTGTACTTGGTGCATGTGTCCACACTGGGGTGTTGCAATCCAACAGACACCAGACAGATGGGTGCAAGGCCATGTGGGATGTGAGTGCCATGCTTGGCATCAGACTGACAATTGGCTTCTCCTGTTCAGTTAGGGCACTTTTAGCAATGTACAACTAATGATGCCAGGGCTTGCTCTGTAATGTGCTGTGCTCACAGTGGTGTGTGCGTTTGGTGCAGGTGACTGATGTCTGTCTGTTTCCCCATTGTTTGCAGATACATCCACGGACACGGAAGGGGACAGCTCCACGGACCAGGAGGAGCCAGAGAGCCAGACTGGGTCAGCAGCCGAGGAGTGGTCGGAGGGACCCAGTGGCACGGAGGGCGAGGGGAGCCACACCGAGGAGTCCTCAGCACCATCCACCTCAGCTGAGGACCAGAGCAACTCGGAGGATGACTCCCTTGTGGAGGCGGGTGTCAGCAGCCACCACACCCCAGCTAGTGTTGCTGTCCCCGCCACCACCAGCACCACCACCGCCCTCCCATCGGCTCCCATTCCCCAGGTCCGTGGAGGCTCCCATGTTCGGGTACGTGTCTCCTTTGGCCCAGGCACCGCACCCCCTGCCCCTGTGTCCCCTGCTGCCCTGAGTGAGGAGTCTGTGTACCTCCTTCGCCAGCTCCATGTAGGGCAGACAGCCATGCTGAGTGTCCTCCATGCGCACACCGCACTGTTGACTCAGCTGGTGTCGTTCATGGAGGGCATCTCATCGGGCATGTCTGACCTACAGAGGGGCAACAGGTCCATGGACTCCTCCCTGACAGCAGCAGTGTCCCTCCTCAGACAGTCCCTCACCCCTCCTGCCTCTGCTCCATCCACACTCCCCAGCACCTTACCCGTCCCAAGCACACACACACCGGCACAGGCACACACCAGCACACACACGTCCAGCACACAGACACACACGCCACAAACTAAACGCACACGCACGCACAGTCAGGGGACTGAAACCAGACTCACAGGGGATGGGGCCCTGGTACACACACACGCATCCACGGGCACTGCGCAGTCCTCAGTTGCCTCTCCCTCCAAAGCACCCTCCCTTGCCTCACCTGCAACCCCAAAGACCCAGCGCCTCTTCCTCAGTGACCTCGGCCTCTTCCCCTCCGATCCAGCTGCCCCAGCATCCAGGGGGAAGAGGAAGCCCCCACACGGAGCAGAGTGCCCCTCGCCCCCGGACACCCTCCCCCAGGCGCAGACAGACTGAGGCCCCCACCCGCAAGTCCCCCGGAGTGATTAGAGCAAGACCCCGCCGCCGCCCTGCAGCTCAAGCACCAGGTCTCCTTCCTCCATCCCTCAGGCCCCCACTCCACAGGTGCCCCCACCACACCCTGCCCCAGGTTCCCCCACCCACAGATATACCATCCCCAAGAGGCTCCGGCCTTCTCCCCCTGCCACTTGCTCTCCCGGAACAACACCCCCCGCTGCGCTTGTCTGTGCCACTGATGTGGTGAGGGTGTCCTCCCCCTCTGTCCAGCCCACCTTGCCTGTTCCCCATTCTCCTCCCCTGGTGGTAGGCACTGCAGTGGAGTCCACTACCACCCTGTCTGACTTGGGCACTGCAGTGGCGGACCTGTCCACTCCATCTGCAGGGTCCACTGCAGTCGTGCCGGCACCCACAACATCTGAGCCATGCCCCCAGTTGTGCCGGCACACACCATGTCAGACACCTCCACTGCAGTTGTCAGTGGCTCTCCAGCACCCACCACCCCTTCCCTGCTTCCTCCTGGTGAGCCCTGATCCTGTCCCTGCGGTGCCTGGCCTACCCCCCGGTTGCCCCTCCTAGTGGATTGTCCCTGGTTTTGTGCAGGCATGTGTAGGGTGGCATCTGCCACTGTCACCCACTTGTGACTTTGTTGATGGACTGGCCATTGGCCTTTGTTTATGTTCTACCGGACTTCTACTTTTAATGCCACATATGCTGAATAAAGCAACTTTCTGTTCTCTAGTGCTTTTGCTTCTGATGTACATGATGTTGATGATGCTAACCATGCCCTTGCTGCAGTGATGGTGATATTTGGTCTCATGATAATGAAGTGTTACTGTGCAGGAACCCATGTGGTCCAGGGGGAATGTGTCCTATCCTGTGGTGTATCCATGTCATCCATAGCAGCATCTGAGGGTGTCATGTGTTCAGTATTTGGCAATGGGATTTCCTACTTAGATTGGCAATTTCACATCTGTGGCTTCCACCCCTGCACATCTGTTGTGCCTGCCATTGTTCTATTCTTCTACTTCCCTGACCGTGTGGCCATCTCCACTGGACATGCAGGTTTGGGCATCAATGGGGAAGGACTCATCTGTGTTGTCAGTGCAACATTGCTATACAAGTGTGTTGGATCTGTGCTGATGATTCCGTTGGCACTTCCATGACCAGGTTGATGTGACGGGAGCCCTCATTTGGTGCTAATTGTTGATTGTGTGACCAAGTGCTCAGCTGACATGGTGGGACCCTACTGAGGCAACATATGGCACAGCTTTCCTCACACAGGAGTGGAGTCCCCTCATAGCAGTGTGTACTCCTGTGACATTGCCCGCGCCCAAGGTGTGTGTTGTATGTGCATGTCTGTGTGTTCACTTCCGTTTAGCTGTGCATGCTGTGATCCCTAGTGTTGTACCTGTTTGTGATGCTAGCTGAGTTGAGCTATGTTCCCCCAAAGTCTTCTCCCTGGGTTCTCTGTGATGTGGGTGCATGGCACATTACTGGTCATCAGGGTGTCACCCATAGGTGTGCTTGCTGTCAGGGCTGAGTTTGTGTGCAGACGCAGCTGGGTCACAGTCAGGTTTCCCCTTGGCACTTGTTGTTTGCCCCTCTCATGTGATTTCCAGTTTGTGTTATCTTTCAGTGATTGTGACACGTTGTGTGTGTGACTGCTGGCACACCTCAGGGTCCGGGCTGCAATGTTGGTTGTTGTCTATGTGTGTTCTTTGTGGGTGACCTTGGCTTCTTCATTGGTGTGTGACTGTGGCTGTGATCCCATTGGTTGGTGTGGTATTGCCGTCATGTCCATGTACGGCGTAGTGTGCAGTGTGTCAGACATTCAGGAGTCTTGTTGAGTGTCCATGTGTGATGTGTTTCTGCACCTTGGTTCCCACCCACCACCCTAGAATAGTCATGGGTGCATGTGCAATGTCACCAGTGCATGTGTGCTTCACTGCTGCACATTGTTGGAGGTCGAGGGGTGTGGTGTTGAGTGTGTGCAGATGAGAGTTGTTGCCCGGCTAGGCCCCTGCCTCCATGTTGGCCTTGGCTCACTGGCCATGCTGTTTGATTTGTGCTTGTGTAGGTGTGATGGTAGTTAGTTGCTCAGTACACATGACTGTGGTTCACAGTGTGAACCACATTTAGCTTTGTCATCACAGTGGGATTGTAATGCAGCCCAGGGTCACCACATTGTGGGGGCCCTGGGGGTGGTGCTGTGGTGTGTCTGTGTCTTGCTGTGTCAGTTGCTGTCCCTACGTGCCTGTGTGACATGTGTGATTTGTGCTCCCTCTCATCTGACAATGCCTGCTTGCCCACATAGGGAATTTGGATCCATGAGTTACCTTTGTGTGGCACTGTATGCACATCTGTATGATTGGTATTCATGTCTCCTCATGTGTTGTGTGGTTGCCTGGGGACACTGGCACCCCCACCCTCACCTGTTGTGTATGATGTGCAGGGTGGGTCTGCCTGTTTGTGTTTGTGCATCTGCACCACTGCATTGGCATATCTTGGGTGTGCCATTGGCTGTATGTAGTTTGGTGGGTTTCCCCTGCTGTCCCTGGGACTCCTAGGTCATCGGTCAGCACAATGATCATGGTTTGTGTGTCCCATTGCTGCCATGGTATGGTATCTGTTCACCTCACATCTGCAGTCTCCACAGGGTATCTGCATGTGTGTGCCCATTGGTGCAAATATGTGGGTCTGCATTCGGATGGTCACTTCTGTCATTGTGTCATTGATCATTGTTGACGGTATCAGCCCCCATGGGTGTTGTTTGTCTGCACATGGCCAAAGTTATGTCTTGTTTGCACTGCAGGATTTGGCTCCCCCAATTTATGTTGCAATGGGACACATACACTACTTTGCCACTGATGTGTTTGTTGTTCTGTGACCAGGAATCATCCATGCAGTTTGGCAGTTGCACCTCTTACTTTGTCAACACTTACCTTTTGGTCACTGTGATGATGGGGGTTTGGACCCCATTGCCACAATGTTCAAAATGTGCTGCAGCTATGGACCCCACACTTACCTTTTGGTCACTGTGATGATGGGGGTTTGGACCCCATTGCCACAATGTTCAAAATGTGCTGCAGCTATGGACCCCACACTTACCTTTTGGTCACTGTGATGATGGGGGTTTGGACCCCATTGCCACAATGTTCAAAATGTGCTGCAGCTATGGACCCCACACTTACCTTTTGGTCACTGTGATGATGGGGGTTTGGACCCCATTGCCACAATGTTCAAAATGTGCTGCAGCTATGGACCCCACACTTACCTTTTGGTCACTGTGATGATGGGGGTTTGGACCCCATTGCCACAATGTTCAAAATGTGCTGCAGCTATGGACCCCACACTTACATTTTGGTCACTGTGATGATGGGGGTTTGGACCCCATTGCCACAATGTTCAAAATGTGCTTCAGCTACGGACCCCACACTTACATTTTGGTCACTGTGATGATGGGGGTTTGGACCACATTGCCACAATGGTCATGGCCTGCTTGCATTGTGGGTGCCACACACATATTTGTGTGGCACATGTGCTAGGGGGTCACATTGTATGTTCAAAGTCATGTTCGGTGTTGTAGGCATTTGACACAGTCTACACACGCTTGTCATGGTGTTGGGGTGATGTCTTCTTCTTGCATTCCCTAGGTTGTGGTGTTCTGGTTGTGTCATGCATTGTCCATCCTATGAGTGGGGGTGGTAGTGGTGGTAGGCATCCTGCCCCCCCTGGCTAAGGGTGGTAGTAGGCATCCAGCCCACCCTGGGTGAGGGTGGTAGTAGTGGTAGGCATCCAGCCCCCCCTGGCTAAGGGTGGTAGTGGTGGTAGGCATCCTGCCCCCCCTGGCTAAGGGTAGTGGTAGGCATCCAGCCCCCTGGGTGAGGGTGGTAGTAGTGGTAGGCATCCTGCCCCCCTGGGTGAGGGTGGTAGTGGTGGTAGGCATCCTGCCCCCCTGGCTAAGGGTGGTAGTAGTGGTAGGCATCCTGCCCCCTGGGTGAGGGTGGTAGTAGTGGTAGGCATCCAGCCCACCCTGGCTAAGGGTGGTGGTAGGCATCCTGCCCCCCCTGGGTGAGGGTGGTAGTAGTGGTAGGCATCCAGCCCCCCCTGGCTAAGGGTGGTGGTAGGCATCCAGCCCCCCCTGGGTGAGGGTGGTAGTAGTGGTAGGCATCCAGCCCCCCCTGGCTAAGGGTGGTAGTGGTGGTAGGCATCCTGCCCCCCCTGGCTAAGGGTGGTGGTAGTCATCCAGCCCCCCCTGGGTGAGGGTGGTAGTAGTGGTAGGCATCCTGCCCCCGCTGGGTGAGGGTGGTAGTGGTGGTAGGCATCCTGCCCCCCTGGCTAAGGGTGGTAGTAGTGGTAGGCATCCAGCCCCCCCTGGGTGAGGGTGGTAGTAGTGGTAGGCATCCTGCCCCCCCTGGGTGAGGGTGGTAGTAGTGGTAGGCATCCAGCCCACCCTGGGTGAGGGTGGTAGTAGTGGTAGGCATCCTGCCACCCCTGGGTGAGGGTGGTAGTAGTGGTAGGCATCCAGCCCCCCTGGGTGAGGGTGGTAGTAGTGGTAGGCATCCTGCCCCCCCTGGGTGAGGGTGGTAGTAGTGGTAGGCATCCTGCCCCCCCTGGGTGAGGGTGGTAGTAGTGGTAGGCATCCTGCCCCCCCTGGGTGAGGGTGGTGGTGCGCATTCAGGCCCCTGTGTGCATATGTGGCATTGGTGATGGGCATCCCGCCCCTATGGTGCTGCTGTTGCTGGTGTAAGTATATTCTGCATCCCTCTGTGTGTGTGTGATGTGTCGTGTACGTGTTGTATGTGTTTCGTGGTTGGTGTCTGGCTTACCTTCTGCGCCGTACGCGTCCGTGCCTGTTCCGGTAGTAAATGTAGAATATTGGTATGATCGGGACGAAGGGATTCATGGTTGGTTCGCGTCGTTCGTCCTTCTCGTTGCTTCGCGTCGTCCTCGTCGCTTCGCCTCGTCCTCGTCGCTTCGCGTCGTCCTCGTCGCTGCCGTGTTCGTCTCGGAGCCGTGGATCGTGTTGTGGCACGAATCGGAGCTTATGTGTGCCTCTCCCGGATGCTTTGACGTGCCGTGCGTAGCGACGGGTTCGGCGCGTACGGAAAGCGCATCGTACTCGTCCGGCCGGACGGGGCTGCGTTTTTCCTTCCGTGCGACTCGATTCGGCGTTTCCGGATTCGCCTCGGTCGGGGAACAGGACCTGGTTTGGGTGAGTACGGCTCGGCCGGATTCTTTGCTGTTGTGCGCATCGTACTTACTCGTTCGGTGTGCTGTACGGATCGGTCGGGAAACAGGCTTTCGCATGGCTTTTTTCCCGACCGAATGGTGTTGGGTACGCCTCCGACCGAGATCGGAATCGGCCCCTGTGTGCTTAAAATTGTATTCTTTGCAGAATTGGTAACCAATGGAGGTCCTTCAACGATAAAGACGCAGAGGACCTACGCTGTCTTTTTAATGCTAGCTTGGCTGCTATTGTTTGAATCCTCTGCAGCTTATTAATCAGAGACATTGGTGCTCCAAGTAGTAGGGCATTGCAGTAATTCAACCTGCTCAAAATGACACTCCTCACCACCTGTGACCTAGCGGAGGATGGCAATAGCGGAAGTATCTTACGTAAGGCTCTGATTAGAGATACGCAGGTGCCGACTATTCTATTTACGTTTGAGTCTAACTGTAGGCTACTATCAAATAATACCCCCAGATTACGCACCGTCTTAGATGGAGTCAGTGGGTTGTCTGTTGGAGTAGGACAGAAGTCTGCTGGGAATGGGCGAGAAATTTTATTTGCTATGCAATGTACAATTTCAGTTTTATCACCATTAAATTGTAGTGAATTGTCCTTGAGCCAGTTTGTGGTTCTTAACATGCACTCATGGAATCTTTCCAATGATACTGCTTGAGACCCTTCTAATGAGAAGACAAGCTGCGTATCGTCCGCATAGTTCACTACTTCGATCCCATAGGATTTGATGATATAGATAAGTGGACGCAGGTAGATGTTAAATAAAATCGGGCTTATTGATGATCCCTGAGGGACTCCGTGCTGTATGAAATGGTTTCTGGATACAAAAGGTGGAATAGCCACTGCCTGCTGTCTATCTGACAGGTATGACTGAAACCAGTTGAGCACTATACCCTCAATTCCAAATTCCTTAAGCCTTTTAAGTAGAGTGTTATGATTAACCGTATCAAATGCGGCTGACATATCAAGTAGTACCAATATGACCGCTTGGCCGGTGTCAGCACGCATTCTTAGCTCATCTAGGACTGTGACCAGGGCTGTCTCAGTGCCATGTACAGGCTGAAACCCGAATTGAACCTCATCTAATAGATGATTTTCTTCCAAAAATTGTGGGAGAGCTCTGCTGACTAACCGCTCCAGAATCTTTACTGGGTAAGGCAGCAGCGAGATAGGTCTATAATTCGATGGACAAAGAGGATCAAGTGTGTCTTTTTTCAGTAAGGGGGTCACCATAGCCTTCTTCCAGCAGCTAGGGACCATACCACTACTCAGTGACTGACAGCAGATTTGGTGAAGCCGGGAAATAGCTCTATGTTAAATTCTTTCCACAGCCTATGCGGAATTGGGTCCAGTGGAGATCCAGAGGAGACACTTAATGCTATTTTACTAAACTCCTCCTTTGTAGGGATCAAAAACTGATCCAAGGTCGCCTGTTTAGCTTTATCTACTCCCTCTACCTGCTTCCTTATCGTCGCTGATTCCAATGAACCATTTCCATTGTTCATCCCCGTTTCCCTGTTAGGTTCCAGGCCATCAATGATTTTGTTAATTTTCTCCTCAAAGAGGAGGCCATCACACAACTCTTGCGTGGCTACAATCTTGTTTTTCACACATTCGGGTTTAGATAATTCCTTCACTATATTTAATATGGTTCTAACCCTGTTAGGTGCCTGTGAGATAATTCTCTCATAATACTCGGCTTTAGCCTTAGCAATTGTTCCTTTGTACGTATTCATCGCTGGTTTCAAGGCTATTTTGTCCTTTTCCTCATAGTTTCCTCCATTTCCTCTCTGCCTGCTTGCATTCTTTCCTTTGTGCCTTTAGTTCCTCATTATACCATGGGGCTGATGGTTTATCCCTGTTTTTTAATTTTTTCACTGGTACTAGTTGGTCAAGCGTATGATTAATCTGGTCGCAGAAATTAAGGTAATTTTCTTCCACAGATTTACTAGTGTCAAAAGAGCTTTTTCCAATGCTTAACAGGAATTGTTTCATTTTCGACAACTTAGCCCATTCCCTTCCCTGTCGGGTGTTACCCACATGAGAGATTCTATTACTCATTTTAGGAGGTATTAACCGGAATTGAACTAAAAAATGATCAGTCCAACACAGCGGCAATATTTCTCCCACCTCTGCCTCCGTGTGCTTTGCAAATATTAAGTCTAAGACGTGGCCTCCCTGATGTGTTGGATGTCGCACCAGTTGTTGCATGTTTATATTCTCACATGCTTGTAGTAGTTCTCTCCAGGCCAGGCCAAGATTCCCATTTTCCCAGAGATTAAAATCACCCAGAATAATCATTCTGGAATGGGTAAGTGACATATTATATATGGTGTCAATTAGAGCTTGATACTGAGGGCTCAGTCCTCCAGAGGGTCTATAGCACACTATGCCAGAAAACAGTTGACCTTTGGCATCTTTAAGGGAGAATCCTAACATTTCAATGCCCTCCACTTCATCAACAATTATAGGGGCAAAGTTCCATTTCTCTTTATATATCACTCCCACCCCTCCTCCTCTCCCACTTAGCCTGGGTTTATGGAATGCTTTGTAACTCGGGGGGCAGGCTAGCCCCAATTCAACTTCCGAGTCAGACCGTGTCCATGTCTCCGTTAAAAACACTGCATCCAGATCATGGTCTTCCAGCAGCATATATATTTCCTGAAGATGTTTTATTAGGGATCTAACATTAATTAGGCCACATTTGAGACTGTCTGATGTCGCATTCAGCAGAGGGGCCCTGCCTTCTCTCGGCTCCCCATCTTTACGGCCCACGCCACCTTGCTCACCTATAGTAAATAGTTGCTCCCTCGAGTAATGCAAGCTAACATTCCCATTTGGGCGGTGTTCCTGTCCGGCAGCACGCCTGGCACTGTGCACGGTCGGTGCGTGGATGGGCGCAGACGGGCTTGCCTTTGGCGCGCCCGCTGCGCGCATGCATTCCCTCTCCTTAAATAGGGAGGAGCGTTTTGAGGGAAGCCAACTGAAACGCTGACCAAGATGGCGTGTGCTCGGTGACCCGCTCTAACAGGCGGAGTCCACCAGCTCACCTTGGCCAGTTAAAGTGCGAGTGCAGGGCTAAAAGTAAATGTGAGGCAAGTAAAAAGATTTCTAAACACAGGTAATTTTTTAAAAACACTTTAAAAACTGACGTTCTATTTCAAGTACGCGCTGGAACTGAGTTGCTAAATCGCGCTATCACTTTCAGACCGCAATCAAGAACGCGCAGCGGGTAAACTTAATAACCGTGCGCTTGCATTCCCTCTTCTTAAATAGGGAGGAGCGTTTTGAGGGAAGCCAACTGAAACGGTGATCAAGATGGCGTGTGCTCGGTGACCCGCTTTGACAGGCGGAGTACACCAGCTCACCTTGGCCAGTTAAAGTGCGAGTGCAGGGCAAAAAGTAAATTTGAGGCAAGTAAAAAGATTTCTAAACACAAGTAATTTTTTAAAAACACTTTAAAAACTGACGTTCAATTTCTATTTCAAGTACGCGCTGGAACTGAGTTGCTAAATCGCGCTATCACTTTCAGACCGCAATCAAGAATGCGCAGCGGGTAAACTTAATAACCGCGCGCTTGCATTCCCTCTCCTTAAATAGGGAGGAGCGTTTTGAGGGAAGCCAACTGAAACGCAGACCAAGATGGCGTGTGCTCGGTGACCCGCTCTAACAGGCGGAGTACACCAGCTCACCTTGGCCAGTTAAAGTGCGAGCAGGGCCGGACTGGGAACAGAAACCGGCCCTGGCAAACTGCTCAGCCGGGCCCCCCTGGGGTGAGGGGGAGTGCAGCCGAGGAGTTTGCGAGGGCCGGTTTCGGACGATTTTGTTACCGGGGGCCGATATTGCCGACCCCCGGTAACAAAAATGGCCCCCCCAGGGATCCAAAACCGGCCCCCACCCTAGCGGCCTACCAGGGAAACGCCCGGTGCCTGCTATGGCCAGTCCGGCCCTGAGTGCGAGTGCAGCTGGGTGAGCTCAGAGGAGACATAACAACACAGGCCCTGGTTAATAAAAAGCAGTACATTTACACCTGGAGTTTTACATTGTTGCAAGGCTGCATATATTCGCTGATTTTTGGATTTCAGAGGTTCCCCAGGTCACACATTGAAACCTGCACAGGTCACAGGTGTCCAGACATTTTTGTTTTAAGAATCTCGATAGGATTTCTTTTTATCATCTCGGGTGGCCTTACTCCAAGAGGTAAACAAAAAACAATAAGCAGGCCATGCGAGGGTCAGGCTTGCACTGGTGTCATGACAAAAACATTCAACAAGCATTTGCAATGCAATCGGTCTCGCCTTAGTGACCTTATAAGTATTTATCCATGCAGCACATTATCCTGGGTGCTGCAAACCAGACGGGGGCTTGAGGGAGGGTTGACAAGTTTTAAAGCGCTGCAGCCGAGTAAACAGTTTCTGTGAGCTCACACCGGTCACACCAAAGCGCCTTCCTTAGTAGAGCACATTCTTTTAGAAATTAAGCACTGCTTTGCAGACACCTGCCCAGCAGCACCCAGAGTCCAGGGGTCTAGTGGGCAACACTTGTCACGCAACTTGCCCAGTGCCTCTGAGACCCCCAGGTCCTGGAGAACTTGCCTGACATGGCTCATTAGTGTGATGGGTTTGTGCAACTGATTCCTACTCGACATACATGTCAGCAGATCCGATTCAGACGGGAGACTCCTAGTTTTTGAAGTCAAAAATTGCTTTAATTTAGCTCTTTTCTGCCTAAAATTGCTTCTGCTTCAATAGAAGTCAGTGGGGAAAATACATTCCCCAAATTCTTTTTAAATCTCCCACTTTCCTGTTCTAAACTGTTGGCATACATGGTGTATGTTTGTCATTTTAACTTTTTTGGCAATCAGCACAATATGTGTCATTACATTGTGTGTAATTTCATGCTTTCACTTTCATTCCCAATAGAGTGTTAAATGCAAGCCCTAACATCATGTAAGAATAGTCCGGAAGGTATAGATTGTGAAAGAGACATGTTCTGCTTATAGATAGTTCAATGTATTTATTATTTGATGGTTACAACCAGGGCTCGAGTCGGGGTACCACGCGGGTGGACGGCGTCCCCCCACTTATTTTACCGGGAGCTCGATAACTGGAGCAAATGGAGCCACACATTCACTCTTTGGCCTCTCTTGGGCGAGATCGGAGCTCATTCAGAACGCTGCTCACGCGCTGGCTTCTCTGATGCAATCGCATCTAAGGGGTGAGCGAGGGGAGGCAATGAGTCTGATGGTGCAAGCCACCTTTCGTGACGTCACTTCCTGTCGTGACGTCAGCGTCCCCCCACTTCTTTTTTTATGACTTGTGCCCTGGTTACAACGTTTATTGTGCAATGTCTAAATGTTTAAGGTGCGGAAAGCACCTTAAATTGCGTAACCAAGCTGAGTCCATAAACCATGGGATTTCCTAGAATCTCTTTAGCATAGCGAGACAGTGTTTAAGTTTTGTCAAAGCCAACAGGTCTCGCCTTTGTACTTTGCTAATGGTTTTTAGCGATGGGTCACCTTTTAGTGATGCTGTACAGCTATGACACATCCGCCTGCTTTACTTTTTTGGCATGATATCGATCTTCTATTTACTGACTCTAACGAATACATCACGATGGTCTGCTGAACTACCAGTACATGGGATGCATGTAGAAGAGAAGGTTGGCACGGTGATGAGGCATGTGCAGCGTGCACAGAGGCAGCTGAGTAAGGGAGAAACAGAGAGGGCATTAGATAAAAAATAAATGAGAACAGGAAAGAGAGTAATGGAGTTGAGACACGTATATGGGAAACTAACATGCAAGCCGGATTGTAAAGTGCAGAAAAGAGCCATAAAATAATGGATGGATGTACAGATGGACAGACGGAGACATAAATATGTGAGGAAAATACAGTTATGGGTGTATACGTGTGTAGGCGAAGGAAACTCTACATTGTGCTTATGACTAAACTTTGTCCTTCATCAAATCCATTGCGGATTCCAAAGCCTGAATATTGTTTTCCCAACAGACTTTAAATAGCAATATAAATGCTCATTGATTACTTTGGCATACGTCAATCCTCTCACGGCCTTTTCCAGAAATGTGGCCTCTACTTCCTGGCAGCCAGGGATTTGTCAGCTCAAACACATGACACTGAGCAGCATTTTATAGTATGTAATGTATTATTTCCGTGGGCACACTACCAAGGGGAATGTATCCAGACACAGGACCGCTTTGAGCCTGTCTTCAGTCTCCTCCACCTCTCGGCGCCCTCACACCTCGCTGTCTGAAGCTTCCAGTGCCTGTCCCCAATTGCCCCTCGCTTCCGCTCCTCGATACAAAGAACCTGTGGGGTCCACCTCACTCATGTGGGGCTCTTGAACAGTTTTTACATTCAGCCACAGGTGCCTGGCAGGTTCTTAAACGTGCGCATAAACATCAACAACACAGGCACACACCACAAAAGAACAGTGCCCATATGCACACATGAATGGTGTACACGGATATAAATGCTGCCCGGGCGCGCACGCACGCACACTCTTATTAACACAAAATGCGCTTCACTTTCATTACCACCCTCACGGTAGATTCCGCTTCCGACATAGTTTGAAGGCCGCTTTACGATCAGCCCTGACAGACTGCTCAAACGAATCAAACAATATTAGCGTTCAATAAGCCCTAGAAATTGCATTGAAGAGATATTGTTTATTTGTTTGCGGCTTTGATGCCTAGAGCCGCAGGTGAAGGTCGAAGGAGAGGGCAGGGCACCCGAGAAAAGGCAACTGATTCAAGGCCCTGATTGGGGAAAAGAGTCAGTCAACAACAACCACAGGAAGCCTAGACGTTGGTTAGAAGAGTGACATCTTTATTTCTCAAACTGCAGATGCGCTCCTGTTCCAACGAGTCTCGGCGTCGAGCACCATCCTGTGATTCTGGGCAAATCACTCAATCTCCCCGTGCCTACAAAAAAAACAGACTGGAGGTGGGGCCATCACGCGCTGTGCTAGGAGGTAGCGTGCGATGGCCAACAAAAACAAGGAAATTAAAAACCAGATGGGAGGAGGGGCCATCGCACGCTGTGAGAGGAGGAAGCATGGGATGGCCAACAAAAACAATCACTAGGTGAAATCACCTCCCTAAAACAAGCAGCCAAAGGAGGGAAAAAATGAAAGAAATGGACCAATAGAAAGCCGGCATTTCCGATTACCACAACAAAGAACCAATGGCAATCGATGGGCTTAGTTAAAGCCCATATTGTACATACATCAGGTCTGCAGACAGCGCATGCAGGCTGGCTAGGCTAGACCTAAAAATGTCTGGTGCAGTAATTAAAAGATTGCTTTCTGAACACAATACATTTATGAGATAAATAATTGAGTGTGGCAAACCTGTGATGGTTGAATAAACCTTTATATAGTCCCTCATTTATCGAAATACAATCACTCATTCATCCCTGGCTCTATCTGCAGCCAGAAGCATGACGTAAAATGAAGAATACAAAGATGAGAATAGGAAAACGTACTAAAAATAATATACATATACATGTGACTATAAAATGTAGTAATGTGTCAATTTTAAACTACCTACAAAGAAAAAAATCATGCTTCCCAAAATCGCTTTCTTCTTAATAGCCATTATTGGGGTACTCTCATTTCCAATTGTATCTCCTTAAGTAATAAAGTAAAATAGCATAGTGGTCTGAAGTTCTTGTTTCAGAGAGTCCAGCACAACTTGCACGTCCATGTTTGCAACTCAGAAGAGATGGCATGCCTTCCTGTTGGAGCTGGCCCTTTTTGCATGGTTGTCCCCAAACTTGCCTTCCTCCTCCTATTTTAAGGTCGAGCTTGGGCAGCACGCATGCGCTGTCTGCAAGACCAACTGTGTTCAATACAAATAACTTTTTTCCTGCCTCCTGTTTGCCATAGATTCACTGCAGTGTCGCTCTTCTCGTTTGCCTCCTAACTCGTTCGCTCAGCCGATGCCTCACTTCTGTTTAAGGCTGAGGAGCACCAGTCAAGTACAGGTTCCTTACACTTGCATTACTTATCTGTCCTTTGGGAGAACTCTTTTTAAAATAACAATTATTGCTTTCTGACCGTTGCGGACTTCTATCGGCACCGCCACGCCCTCTGCTTTTTAACTGTTACTTTTCCGCCCGTCACTTTCTACCGTGTTTATGTACCCGTCCCCTTGCTGGGTCGGCAGAAAAGAACTTTCCCCTTTTGCGTTCGTCTTCCAAGCATTTTGTCGTCTGAAATGGCGCTGCTTGTTGGCTTGCATGCCACATCTACACTAATGTAGAGAGCAGCACGCTACACATCTAAACATATAGAATTCGTAGGGTCTGCTTCTTAAGGAGGTATTTAATAATTAGTTTTAAGTTTTGTATAGCACTGCACTTCACCTTGTGGATACTCCAGAGAGCAGATAGTTCGAGTTAATGTCCAGTCTCATTGTCTCTAAGGCGTTAATTGCTGGAGCTGCACAGAAGAACAGACCCTCGCACTTTCCCCTTTCTTGTTCATCTTTAAAAAAAAATATATTTGTTGGACTTGGCCTTTTTGCAGGGTCATCCCTAAACTTTTTGCCTTTCTCCTAGCCATTTTTCTGACATGGTGTTGGTGGTTTTAGGACTCTGGGCACTTTAGCACTGCTGTTCAGTGTAAAGTGCGTGTGCTCTCTGTGATAAATGTAGTAAGATTGGTCTACACCTGTTTAGCCTATTTAATTTACCTGTGAGTCCCTTGTAAAGTGGTATCTCATATACCCAGGGCTGGTAAATTAAATGCTAGTGGCGGGCTTGCAGCGCTGATTGCGCCACCCACCAAAGTAGCCTTTCAAACCTATCTCAGGCCTCTGCCATTGCAGGGCCTGTGCGCGCAGTGTTACTGCCGCTGTGATGTGGCACCTAAAGTGTGTGCCATGTCCGTGACCCCCCTTTTACCGCATGTCAGTCACCCCTAAGGTAGGCCCTAGCTAGCCCTATGGGCAGGGTGCATTGTAGGTAAAAGATAGGACATGTACCTTAAGTGTGTGACATGTCCTGGTAGTGACAAACCGCCATTTTGGTTTCTCACTACTGCCCTCCCATAGGAATGCATTGGGGATTCCCTGATAAGTGTTTCAGTGGTAATTCCTGATATGAGAGGCGCAGCGTGGTCAAGTTTGGTATATTTGGAATAGTGATAATAAATGCTGCGCAATGGTGTGCGCAGATTGATTATAACTATTTTAGAAATGCCACTTTTAGAAGTTGGCATTTCTGTGTGCTATGTGTCTGCCTGCCTGATGTGAATTGCATGTCTGGCTTGTGAGTGACATGGGCTGGGAGGTATGTGTGGCTCCAGGAGGGGCAGGGTGAGTCAGCGCTAGGCTGAATGGGACACCTGGGCTAGGAGTAGTGGGAGGGGTAATCCCCTGACTCTGAATAGAATGGTGCCTGCCCTAGTGAATGCTTGCTCCGCCCCCTGTGGTGTGTCTGATCACTGAGCCCCCACCTGGCAAAGGGGAAAAGGAGCTTCGAAAACAAAGTGCTCCAATTCCCCCCTGAACCAGTTGCATCTGGTTCCCTAAGCCCTGCACTGCAGACAAAAGAAAATGGTGTATAAAAATAGGGGCTGTGACCCCATGAAATGGTTCACTTCTTGTTCTTGTACTCGTGGGGGCTTGCTGCTGCTGGGGCCCAGGAGGAACCACCATGGAGGCTGCCTCCCTGCTGGAGGGCCCTGTGTGCTGGCCTCCCTGGGCCCAGCTATGCCCCTGGGATCTTTTTGCTTCATCCCTTGATGCCTAAAGGACTTTTTGGAACCTTTTTCTGATCCTCCAGGACCTTGGGGGAGCTGGTTCCCGATTCTGCACGAGGGCTGTACTTGTGCTTCCTTTTATTTGCACAAGAAGAGGAGCGTGTATGCTCCGCAGCGCTGAGCTGCCGTCTGTGTAGAGGGAATCCCCCCCACCGGAGGGATTCCCCCGTGATGGCTGCCGAGCGGGGGCCCACCCCGCTTATTGATTGAAATTCGGAGGGAGCCTACCCCTCATTGTCCGCTTATGCTTAATTTACAAAGCGGGAGCCCAGTCCGCGTTTCACCGCCGCGGCCCGAGTGAATAATGGCCGCCGACCCGGAAGCCAGGCAAAGTTCGCCGGCCTCTGGGCGAGGCCGGCGGCAGGACCGGAAGTTGTGCCCGTGTCGATGCGGGGCTCCCATGAGCCGATGGGAGCACCGGTGTGCAGAGAGGGAGAACGGGAGCCTACCCCGCCTCCCGGAGCACCAAAGAGAAGTCCTGGGTCCCAGGAGGGGGCCCGGGTGAAGTGCGGGCGGAAAGGAGTACCGTCCGGAGCCTTGCGGCTCCAGAGCAAAGTCCCGGGTCCCAGGAGGGGGCCCGGATGAAGCCAGGTGAAGAGCAGTGAGGCCGGGCCCCGCAGCCGAGAAGAGAGCCCTACGTGCCAGCTGCAGAGTGCAGCCGGATCCCCAGCGAGGCTCTCATGAGAGAGAGAGCACCGCCTGCTGCCCGGATGAAGGAGAGCGAGAGAATCCAGCGCCAGTGAGCCTGGTGAGTGGGGCTCGAGTTGTGTAGTGCCGGGGAGAGGCACAAAGTCTGAGCGGCCCCGTCTGGCAGCGGGCCGCTCCAACGTTAGAGGGGCAGTTCTTTTTGTACGTAAGAGAGCCCCAGAGGGCCACAGTCTGTGGGGGGCATATCGAGGCGCATTGTCGGCGCCTGGGCGGTCCCGCAAGAGAGTGGGCCGCCCCAACGATGGTGGCATATGTTTTAGTGCCACATGGGGTCCAGAGGGCACGGAGGTGCAGGGCCCCCTTTTTGCAAAGTGCCACAGCTGCGCCGCACCAGCGCGGGCAGCTGCAACGAATTGGGCACAATGGCGAGGAAGTCCCTGAGGGGGACCAGAGGCACAGAGGTGCCAGTGAGTTTCCCAGATGCCCTGCAAGTAGTGGGCAGCTGCTACGTTTAGGTTTGCGCTGTGGCGCACTTTGGATTCAGCTGCTAGGCAGCAGCCCTGACATTCTGGACACAGGGCGTTTGAGGCCCTTTGAGAAGGCCAGTTGGCCTGGGGGGCAGGTTGGTGACATTGGTAGAGCACCAGGCTCTACAGGATTGCGTAATGTACTTATGCCTACTCTGAATGTTGCCAAGAATGATTTAGGTCCATTGCGTAATGTGTTTATGCTAATGAGGTTTGGGCCTAATGTGAGTTATTGCCTGTCATGTTATGATGTCTTGGGGTAGTGCCTATTTGCGTAATGTGTTTATGCTGGTGAGGCCCATTGCGTAATGTGTTTATGCTGATGAGGTTTGGGCCTAATGTGGGTTCATGTCTAATGCTAATGTGATAATGCTTAGGTTATTATTGTACCAGTAGTTACTGGTTGTGTTTTACATTTACTTACCTGTTCTGATGGTTCTGACCGTGGCCCGATTGGCCTGGTCCTGTATATAATTCCCCTGTGAATATTGCCTGTGCCAGTTGGCACAGTGTAAATGTGTGATCCTGCTTCTAATGTGTTTATGACAATACAAAGGCTATTTTTTATATAACCTTGTGTGGAGTTCCTTTTGTAGTGTGCCTAGTGTGTTGCTGCTATGTGTGTGTGTTGCGCAAACGCTTTACACATTGCCTCCGGGATAGGCCTGACTGCTCGTGCCAAGCTACCAAGGGGGTGAGCAGGGGTTATCTTGGGTGTGTAACTCCCTTGCCCTGACTAGAGTGGTTTTTTCTGCCTGGCTTTGGCGCAAGCCTTCGCCAACCAGAAATCCCATTTCTAACATTGGTTGTCAGCGGTGAGGATAGGACTTGCGTTTGCGCAGTACCACAGCGACAACTGGTTGCACTACAAACTCTGCATTTAGATAATCACATGTTTGGGGATTATTTTTACTGATTTTATTTTTTTCCTCGAGTGTCATTTTTAAAGGGTGTTTTCTGCGCTTTTATGTTTAGTGGCAGAAGAGAAAAAATGACAGGGCGGGGACACCAGTAGGTGGGGAGGATCCCATAGATAGGGAGTCCCTTGCTGGGTCCAGTGCCGGGGGCAGTGCCCCATCCCTTTTTCCTGTACCCAGAGGAGTGGGTGGATAGGAGGGAAGAAAGGCAGTGTGGAGGAGAAAAAGTTAGCTCTGGAGGGTAGTTTATACCCTGAGCTCAGTTGAGTTGTCTGGATTCACCAGTAAGGGTGGGATCCAGTGGTGGCAGCAATATGGTGTCCAGTGCAGGAAGTCCCATTCCCCGTTCCCACAGTATGGTACCTGGTTCCCAGTAAGAGGGGTACAGGTTGAGATTCAGGGGCAGTAAGGAACTGTCTCACCAGTCTTGGGGGGGGAGGGGGAGTGGGGGGGGTTTGTGGATGATTGTTGTGATGCACTGGACGAATGGGTGCTGGTTAGCACGGCAAATGATTTTGAAGGGCTGTTCAATCTGTGTCAGAGAGCACTTGTTCAGTAATTGTTTTCTGGGGTTGCGCCAACACCTGTTGGGGTGTAAGTTCTCTGACCCCAGGGAGCTTGCACGGGAGGCAGACCTCTGGCTGTGTGCTAGAGGGTCTGAAGAGGCATTGGGGAGTGATTCCAAAAGTAGTGGCTTGGGTATCTTCCGGTCCTGTGTGGTGGAAGAGGTTCAGTGTAGCCCAGCTAGGTCCCAGTGGAATGGGGGGGGGGGTGTAGGGGCTCACGTCCTGTCTCAGTGGAGACGGAGTGAGTGTGGGACGGTGTGTCCCACGGTGGCCTGAAACCCAGTCTCAGGGCCTGGAAGGTTCCCTAAGGGAGCGCCAGGTCAGGAGCCTAGGCTGTACTTGTAGGCCATTTGAGGAGGATCTCCCAGTGTCTAGAGGATGTGGAGTGTCTGTAACTAGAGCTCCAGCGGTCCTGGTGTCTGGCGGTACCGCTCCAGTTGGGAGGGTGCAGAAGTCCAGAGTGAGGGGTGAGAGGGGGATGTGTTCCCCAGTGGGAGAGCCAGTGGGTCAGGGGCCAGCCATAAGGGCTGAGTCTCCTAGAAGTGACCATGGTGACACCACGTCTGTCCTGGGGGATCTTCGCGCACTGTCAGATGGACAGGGGTCGGGAGATCCGCGCCAGGCAGACTATCACGCAACATGTGAGTCGTGTTACCCTCGAGGGGGTGCTGTGTGCGCCCCAGAAGTCCTGGCGTGCCAGGCAAAGTGCTCAGCCGCGGGGTTTAGCTCCAAGGTTGGGGAGGCCAGGTTCAGGTTCGGCCTGACCTGGAGGGAAGGATGACTGTAAACAGTGTCCTGACCGGTTTGGTTTCCAGAGGTACCACTCCAGTTGGGAGGGTGCGAACTCAGGAGAGGGGTGCAGAGGGAGGGAGTCCTCGCCTCTGACCCTGGTGCAACCTGAGGGTTTAGACCCTAGGTTGGGAGACTAGGAAACTTCCAGGTCAAGAAGGAATCTCTGCCAAAGTGGATCAGCTGAAGAGACTGAGGAGACTGCCCTTGCTGTGTGTTCTGGGGCTCACCTGCAGTTTGTTGTTTCCACTGAGGAAGAGGAAAGGGGACTTTGCTGTGTGCTGTGTCCCCCACCTGCTTGAAGAGGGACTTTGCTGTGTACCTCCGAAGTGAAATAGTTTCCATGGGCCTGAGTGAGCTGTCCTCCTGTTGGAAGTTCAGCTGGAAGGAGAGTTGTGTTCTGAGGGTACCTCTCCAAGGAGGAGGGTACGGAACCCCAGAAGAAGAGGTAGGGGGAGGAGAGCCTCACCCATGACTTCCTGGTCAGCCTGAGGGTGCGGACCCTAGGTTGGAGGATCAGTGGCAGTTTGGAACTGCCCTGATGGGAGGAAGAGTGGAGAATGGCTACTATATGCCAGGGGCTACCGCCCCCCACTCTGTAGATTGGCAAGGACCAGTGACATCTGGGTGGCCTAGGGCCTGGTCCTGGCCGTGGACAGCTAGGGAGTACCAGTGGGGTAACCTCGTTGGTCCTGAGAGCTTTTTGACAGAGGGAACCACGTGTGTTCAGAGTGGCGTAGAACTGGAGGGTGTCCCTGCAGTTGCGGGCCCGCGTCCGTGTTCTATCGCCCAAGGCAGGGAAGCACATCAAGGTGGTTATTGGTCTACCCTGTGTTTTGGCTGGAAGGGGGTTGTGTTGGACTTGGCCTTTTTGCAGGGTCATCCCTTAACTTTTTGCCTTTCTCCTAGCCATTATTCTGACACGGTGTTGGTGGTTTTAGGACTCTGGGCACTTTAGCACTGTTGTTCAGTGTAAAGTGCATGTGCTCTCTGTGATAAATGTGGTAAGATTGGTCTACACCTGTTTAGCCATTTAATTTACCTGTGAGTCCCTTGTAAAGTGGTATCTCATATACCCAGGGCTGGTAAATTAAATGCTACTGGCGGGCTTGCAGCGCTGATTGTGCCACCCACCAAAGTAGCCTTTCAAACCTATCTCAGGCCTCTGCCATTGCAGGGCCTGTGCGCGCAGTGTTACTGCCTCTGTGACGTGGCACCTAAAGTGTGTGCCATGTCCGTGACCCCCCTTTTACCGCATGTCAGTCACCCCTAAGGAAGGCCCTAGCTAGCCCTATGTGCAGGGTGCATTGTAGGTAAAAGATAGGACATGTACCTTAAGTGTGTGACATGTCCTGGTAGTGACAAACCGCCATTTTGGTTTCTCACTACTGTGGGGCTGCCCTCCCATAGGAATGCATTGGGGATTCCCTGATAAGTGTTTCAGTGGTAATTCCTGATATGAGAGGCGCAGCGTGGTCAAGTTTGGTATATTTGGAATAGTGATAATAAATGCTGCGCAATGGTGTGCGCAGATTGATTATAACTATTTTAGAAATGCCACTTTTAAAAGTTTGCATTTCTGTGTGCTATGTGTCTGCCTGCCTGATGTGAATTGCATGTCTGGCTTGTGAGTGACAGGGGCTGGGAGGTGTGTGTGGCTCCAGGAGGGGCAGGGTGAGTCAGCGCTAGGCTGAATGGGACACCTGGGCTAGGAGTAGTGGGAGGGGTAATCCCCTGACTCTGAATAGAATGGTGCCTGCCCTAGTGAATGCTGGCTCCGCCCCCTGTGGTGTGTCTGATCACTGAGCCCCCACCTGACAAAGGGCAAAAGGAGCTTCGAAAAACAAAGTGCTCCAATTCCCCCCTGAACCAGTTGCATCTGGTTCCCTAAGCCCTGCACTGCAGACAAAAGAAAATGGTGTATAAAAATAGGGGCTGTGACCCCATGAAATGGTTCACTTCTTGTTCCTGTACTCGTGGGGGCTTGCTGCTGCTGGGGCCCAGGAGGATCCGCCATGGGGGCTGCCTCCCTGCTGGAGGGCCCTGTGTGCTGGCCTCCCTGGGCCCAGCTATGCCCCTGGGATCTTTTTGCTTCATCCCTTGATGCCTAAAGGACTTTTTGGGACCTTTTTCTGATCCTCCAGGACCTTGGAGGAGCTGGTTCCTGATTTTGCGCGAGCGCTGTACTTGTGCTTCCTTTTATTTGCCCAAGAAGAGGAGCGTGTATGCTCCGCAGCGCTGAGCTGCCGTCTGTGTAGAGGGAATCCCCCCCACCGGAGGGATTCCCCCGTGATGGCTGCTGAGCGGGTGCCCACCCCGCTTATTGATTGAAATTAGGAGGGAGTCAACCCCTCATTGTCCGCTTATGCTTAATTTACAAAGCGGGAGCCCACCCCACGTTTCACCGCCGCGGCCCGAGTGAATAATGGCCGCCGACCCGGAAGCAAGGCAAAGTTCGCCGGCCTCTGGGCGGGGCCGGCGGCAGGACCGGAAGTTGTGCCTGTGTCGATGCGGGGCTCCCGTGAGCCGATGGGAGCCCCGGTGTGCAGAGAGGGAGAACGGGAGCCTACCCCGCCTCCCGGAGCACCAAAGAGAAGTCCCGGATCCCAGGAGGGGGCCCGGGTGAAGTGCGGGCGAAAGGAGAACCGTCCGGAGCCTAGCGGCTCCAGAGTAAAGTCCCGGGTCCCAGGAGGGGGCCCGGGTGAAGCCAGGTGAAGAGCCGTGAGGCCGGTCCCCGCAGCCGAGAAGAGAGCCCTACGTGCCAGCTGCAGAGTGCAGCCGGATCCCCAGCGAGGCTCTCATGAGAGAGAGAGCCCCGCCTGCTGCCCGGATGAAGGAGAGCGAGAGAATCCAGCGCCAGTGAGCCCGTGAGTGGGGCTCGAGTTGTGTAGTGCCGGGGAGAGGCACAAAGTCTGAGCGGCCCCGTCTGGCAGCAGGCCGCTCCAACGTTAGAGGGGCAGTTCTTTTTGTACGTAAGAGAGCCCCAGAGGGCCACAGTCTGTGGGGGGCATATTGAGGCGCATTGTCGGCGCCTGGGCGGTCCCGCAAGAGAGTGGGCCGCCCCAACGATGGTGGCATATGTTTTAGTGCCACATGGGGTCCAGAGGGCACAGAGGTGCCGGGCCCCCTTTTTGCAAAGTGCCACAGCTGCACCGCACCAGCGCGGGCAGCTGCAACGAATTGGGCACAATGGCGAGGAAGTCCCTGAGGGGGACCGGAGGCACAGAGGTGCCAGTGAGTTTCCCAGCTGCCCTGCAAGTAGTGGGCAGCTGCTACGTTTAGGTTTGCGCAGTGGCGCACTTTGGATTCAGCTGCTAGGCAGCAGCCCTGACATTCTGGACACAGGGCGTTTGAGCCCCTTTGAGAAGGCCAGTTGGCCTGGGGGTCAGGTTGGTGACATTGGTAGAGAGCCAGGCTCTACAGGATTGCGTAATGTACTTATGCCTACTCTGAATGTTGCCAAGAATGATTTAGGCCCATTGCGTAATGTGTTTATGCTAATGAGGTTTGGGCCTAATGTGAGTTATTGCCTAATGTCATGTTATGATGTCTTGGGGTAGTGCCTATTTGCGTAATGTGTTTATGCTGGTGAGGCCCATTGCGTAATGTGTTTATGCTGATGAGGTTTGGGCCTAATGTGGGTTCATGTCTAATGCTAATGTGATAATGCTTAGGTCATTATTGTACCAGTAGTTACTGGTTGTGTTTTACATTTACTTACCTGTTCTGATGGTTCTGACCGTGGCCCGATTGGCCTGGTCCTGTATATAATTCCCCTGTGAATATTGCCTGTGCCAGTTGGCACAGTGTAAATGTGTGATCCTGCTTCTAATGTGTTTATGACAATACAAAGGCTATTTTTTATATAACCTTGTGTGGAGTTCCTTTTGTAGTGTGCCTAGTGTGTTGCTGCTATGTGTGTGTGTTGCGCAAACGCTTTACACATTGCCTCCGGGATAGGCCTGACTGCTCGTGCCAAGCTACCAAGGGGGTGAGCAGGGGTTATCTTGGGTGTGTAACTCCCTTGCCCTGACTAGAGTGGTGGTTTCTGCCTGGCTTTGGCGCAAGCCTTCGCCAACCAGAAATCCCATTTCTAACATTGGTTGTCAGCGGTGAGGATAGGACTTGCGTTTGCGCAGTACCACAGCGACAACTGGTTGCACTACAAACTCTGCATTTAGATAATCACATGTTTGGGGATTATTTTTACTGATTTTATTTTTTTCCTCAAGAGTGTCATTTTTAAAGGGTGTTTTCTGCGCTTTTATGTTTAGTGGCAGAAGAGAAAAAATGACAGGGCGGGGACACCAGTAGGTGGGGAGGATCCCATAGATAGGGAGTCCCTTGCTGGGTCCAGTGCCGGGGGCAGTGCCCCATCCTTTTTTCCTGTCCCCAGAGGAGTGGGTGGATAGGAGGGAAGAAAGGCAGTGTTGAGGAGAAAAAGTTAGCTCTGGAGGGTAGTTTATCCCCTGAGCTCAGTTGAGTTGTCTGGATTCACCAGTAAGGGTGGGATCCAGTGGTGGCAGCAATATGGTGTCCAGTGCAGGAAGTCCCATTCCCCGTTCCCACAGTATGGTACCTGGTTCCCAGTAAGAGGGGTACAGGTTGAGATTCAGGGGCAGTAAGGAACTGTCTCACCAGTCTTGGGGGGGAGGGGGAGTGGGGGGGGGTTTGTGGATGATTGTTGTGATGCACTGGACGAATGGGTGCTGGTTAGCACGGCAAATGATTTTGAAGGGCTGTTCAATCTGTGTGTCAGAGAGCACTTGTTCAGTAATTGTTTTCCGGGGTTGCGCCAACACCTGTTGGGGTGTAAGTTCTCTGACCCCAGGGAGCTTGCACGGGAGGCAGACCTCTGGCTGTGTGCTAGAGGGTCTGAAGAGGCATTGGGGAGTGATTCCAAAAGTAGTGGCTTGGGTATCTTCCGGTCCTGTGTGGTGGAAGAGGTTCAGTGTAGCCCAGCTAGGTCCCAGTGGAATGGGGGGGGGGGGGGGTGTAGGGGCTCACGTCCTGTCTCAGTGGAGATGGAGTGAGTGAGGGACGGTGTGTCCCACGGTGGCCTGAAACCCAGTCTCAGGGCCTGGAGGGTTCCCTAAGGGAGCGCCAGGTCGGGAGCCTAGGCTGTACTTGTAGGCCATTTGAGGAGGATCTCCCAGTGTCTAGAGGACGTGGAGTGTCTGTAACTAGAGCTCCAGCGGTCCTGGTGTCTGGCGGTACCGCTCCAGTTGGGAGGGTGCAGAAGTCCAGAGTGAGGGGTGAGAGGGGGATGTGTTCCCCAGTGGGAGAGCCAGTGGGTCAGGGGCCAGCCATAAGGGCTGAGTCTCTTAGAAGTGACCATGGTGACACCACGTCTGTCCTGGGGGATCTTCGCGCACTGTCAGATGGACAGGGGTCGGGAGATCCGCGCCAGGCAGACTATCACGCAACATGTGAGTCGTGTTACCCTCGAGGGGGTGCTGTGTGCGCCCCCAGAAGTCCTGGCATGCCAGGCAAAGTGCTCAGCCGCGGGGTTTAGCTCCAAGGTTGGGGAGGCCAGGTTCAGGTTCGGCCTGACCTGGAGGGAAGGATGACTGTAAACAGTGTCCTGACCGGTTTGGTTTCCAGAGGTACCACTCCAGTTGGGAGGGTGCGAACTCAGGAGAGGGGTGCAGAGGGAGGGAGTCCTCGCCTCTGACCCTGGTGCAACCTGAGGGTTTAGACCCTAGGTTGGGAGACTAGGAAACTTCCAGGTCAAGAAGGAATCTCTGCCAAAGTGGATCAGCTGAAGAGACTGAGGAGACTGCCCTTGCTGTGTGTTCTGGGGCTCACCTGCAGTTTGTTGTTTCCACTGAGGAAGAGGAAAGGGGACTTTGCTGTGTGCTGTGTCCCCCCCACCTGCTTGAAGAGGGACTTTGCTGTGTACCTCCGAAGTGAAATAGTTTCCATGGGCCTGAGTGAGCTGTCCTCCTGTTGGAAGTTCAGCTGGAAGGAGAGTTGTGTTCTGAGGGTACCTCTCCAAGGAGGAGGGTACGGAACCCCAGAAGAAGAGGTAGGGGGAGGAGAGCCTCACCCATGACTTCTGGTCAGCCTGAGGGTGCGGACCCTAGGTTGGAGGATCAGTGGCAGTTTGGAACTGCCCTGATGGGAGGAAGAGTGGAGAATGGCTACTATATGCCAGGGGCTACCGCCCCCCACTCTGTAGATTGGCAAGGACCAGTGACATCTGGGTGGCCTAGGGCCTGGTCCTGGCCGTGGACAGCTAGGGAGTACCAGTGGGGTAACCTCGTTGGTCCTGAGAGCTTTTTGACAGAGGGAACCACGTGTGTTCAGAGTGGCGTAGAACTGGAGGGTGTCCCTGCAGTTGCGGGCCCGCGTCCGTGTTCTATCGCCCAAGGCAGGGAAGCCCATCAAGGTGGTCATTGGTCTACCCTGTGTTTTGGCTGGAAGGGGGTTGTGTTGGACTTGGCCTTTTTGCAGGGTCATCCCTTAACTTTTTGCCTTTCTCCTAGCCATTATTCTGACACGGTGTTGGTGGTTTTAGGACTCTGGGCACTTTAGCACTGTTGTTCAGTGTAAAGTGCATGTGCTCTCTGTGATAAATGTGGTAAGATTGGTCTACACCTGTTTAGCCATTTAATGTACCTGTGAGTCCCTTGTAAAGTGGTATCTCATATACCCAGGGCTGGTAAATTAAATGCTACTGGCGGGCTTGCAGCGCTGATTGCGCCACCCACCAAAGAAGCCTTTCAAACCTATCTCAGGCCTCTGCCATTGCAGGGCCTGTGCGCGCAGTGTTACTGCCGCTGTGACGTGGCACCTAAAGTGTGTGCCATGTCCGTGACCCCTCTTTTACCGCATGTCAGTCACCCCTAAGGTAGGCCCTAGCTAGCCCTATGTGCATGGTGCATTGTAGGTAAAAGATAGGACATGTACCTTAAGTGTGTGACATGTCCTGGTAGTGACAAACCGCCATTTTGGTTTCTCACTACTGTGGGGCTGCCCTCCCATAGGAATGCATTGGGGATTCCCTGATAAGTGTTTCAGTGGTAATTCCTGATATGAGAGGCGCAGCGTGGTCAAGTTTGGTATATTTGGAATAGTGATAATAAATGCTGCGCAATGGTGTGCGCAGATTGATTATAACTATTTTAGAAATGCCACTTTTAGAAGTTTGCATTTCTGTGTGCTATGTGTCTGCCTGCCTGATGTGAATTGCATGTCTGGCTTGTGAGTGACAGGGGCTGGGAGGTGTGTGTGGCTCCAGGAGGGGCAGGGTGAGTCAGCGCTAGGCTGAATGGGACACCTGGGCTAGGAGTAGTGGGAGGGGTAATCCCCTGACTCTGAATAGAATGGTGCCTGCCCTAGTGAATGCTGGCTCCGCCTCCTGTGGTGTGTCTGATCACTGAGGACCCAACTGACGAAGCGCAAAAGGAGCTTCGAAAAACAAAGTGCTCCAATTCCCCCCTGAACCAGTTGCATCTGGTTCCCTAAGCCCTGCACTGCAGACAAAAGAAAATGGTGTATAAAAATAGGGGCTGTGACCCCATGAAATGGTTCACTTCTTGTTCCTGTACTCGTGGGGGCTTGCTGCTGCTGGGGCCCAGGAGGAACCGCCATGGGGGCTGCCTCCCTGCTGGAGGGCCCTGTGTGCTGGCCTCCCTGGGCCCAGCTATGCCCCTGGGATCTTTTTGCTTCATCCCTTGATGCCTAAAGGACTTTTTGGGACCTTTTTCTGATCCTCCAGGACCTTGGAAGAGCTGGTTCCTGATGTTGCGCGAGCGCTGTACTTGTGCTTCCTTTTATTTGCCCAAGAAGAGGAGCGTGTATGCTCCGCAGCGCTGAGCTGCCGTCTGTGTAGAGGGAATCCCCCCCACTGGAGGGATTCCCCGTGATGGCTGCTGAGCGGGTGCCCACCCCGCTTATTGATTGAAATTAGGAGGGAGCCTACCCCTCATTGTCCGCTTATGCTTAATTTACAAAGCGGGAGCCCACCCCGCGTTTCACAGCCGCGGCCCGAGTGAATAATGGCCGCCGACCCGGAAGCAAGGCAAAGTTCGCCGGCCTCTGGGCGGGGCCGGCGGCAGGACCGGAAGTTGTGCCCGTGTCGATGCGGGGCTCCCGTGAGCCGATGGGAGCCCCGGTGTGCAGAGAGGGAGAACGGGAGCCTACCCCGCCTCCCGGATCACCAAAGAGAAGTCCCGGATCCCAGGAGGGGGCCCGGGTGAAGTGCGGGCGGAAAGGAGAACCGTCCGGAGCCTCGCGGCTCCAGAGCAAAGTCCCGGGTCCCAGGAGGGGGCCCGGGTGAAGCCAGGTGAAGAGCCGTGAGGCCGGTCCCCGCAGCCGAGAAGAGAGCCCTACGTGCCAGCTGCAGAGTGCAGCCGGATCCCCAGCGAGGCTCTCATGAGAGAGAGAGCCCCGCCTGCTGCCCGGATGAAGGAGAGCGAGAGAATCCATCGCCAGTGAGCCCATGAGTGGGGCTCGAGTTGTGTAGTGCCGGGGAGAGGCACAAAGTCTGAGCGGCCCCGTCTGGCAGCAGGCCGCTCCAACGTTAGAGGGGCAGTTCTTTTTGTACGTAAGAGAGCCCCAGAGGGCCACAGTCTGTGGGGGGCATATTGAGGCGCATTGTCGGCGCCTGGGCGGTCCCGCAAGAGAGTGGGCCGCCCCAACGATGGTGGCATATGTTTTAGTGCCACATGGGGTCCAGAGGGCACAGAGGTGCCGGGCCCCCTTTTTGCAAAGTGCCACAGCTGCGCCGCACCAGCGCGGGCAGCTCCAACGAATTGGGCACAATGGCGAGGAAGTCCCTGAGGGGGACCGGAGGCACAGAGGTGCCAGTGAGTTTCCCAGCTGCCCTGCAAGTAGTGGGCAGCTGCTACGTTTAGGTTTGCGCAGTGGCGCACTTTGGATTCAGCTGCTAGGCAGCAGCCCTGACATTCTGGACACAGGGCGTTTGAGCCCCTTTGAGAAGGCCAGTTGGCCTGGGGGCAGGTTGGTGACATTGGTAGAGAGCCAGGCTCTACAGGATTGCGTAATGTACTTATGCCTACTCTGAATGTTGCCAAGAATGATTTAGGCCCATTGCGTAATGTGTTTATGCTAATGAGGTTTGGGCCTAATGTGAGTTATTGCCTAATGTCATGTTATGATGTCTTGGGGTAGTGCCTATTTGCGTAATGTGTTTATGCTGGTGAGGCCCATTGCGTAATGTGTTTATGCTGATGAGGTTTGGGCCTAATGTGGGTTCATGTCTAATGCTAATGTGATAATGCTTAGGTCATTATTGTACCAGTAGTTACTGGTTGTGTTTTACATTTACTTACCTGTTCTGATGGTTCTGACTGTGCCCGATTGGCCTGGTCCTGTATATAATTCCCCTGTGAATACTGCCCGTGCCAGTTGGCACAGTGTAAATTTGTGATCCTGCTTCTAATGTGTTTATGACAATACAAAGGCTATTTTTTATATAACCTTGTGTGGAGTTCCTTTTGTAGTGTGCCTAGTGTGTTGCTGCTATGTGTGTGTGTTGCGCAAACGTTTTACACATTGTCTCCGGGATAGGCCCGACTGCTCGTGCCAAGCTACCAAGGGGGTGAGCAGGGGTTATCTTGGGTGTGTAACTCCCTTGCCCTGACTAGAGTGGTGGTTTCTGCCTGGCTTTGGGGCAAGCCTTAGCCAACCAGAAATCCCATTTCTAACAATATTGCTTTCCTTTTTTAAATTATTGGTTTCCGCCCGTTGCAGACTTCTATCAGCACTGCCACCCCGTCTGCTTTTTAATTGATACTTTCCGCCTGTCGCTTTCTGCTATGCTTATGTACCCGTCCCCTCGCCGGAGCTGCACAAAAGAACAGAGCCTCGCACTTTCACCTTTCGTGTTTGTCTTCCGGGCATTTTGTCTCTACATTTCTGCTCTCAAGTATGGGTTCAGCACAGCTTTAGTCTTTCCACTCCTCCATGCTTTTACCACTGAAAGCCTATACTTCTTTTATAAGTAGGGAACAAGAAACTCTTGTTTAAGCCAGACACATGCAGTCAATAACATGTGAGCAGACCACAAATAATTACTCCGCTAAATGTTTTTCCACACCCCAGGCTGCTTGAGGCTTTTAATTACCCGCCCCTTCTGTTGGAGCACAGATCAACTGATGGGCAGCAATGGGCTCAGGGTTAATACATAGGGGAATGGATAGCTCTAATGTTAATATTTTCTAAAGCGATATGTTACTCTTGCCTCTTGGAAAATGAAATAAACAATGTAAAGAAACAATAATGCTAAAAAAGTTTTCTTTTTCCAACATCTTTATTTTCAAATACACTTAAGATACTTAAAAGACCACAATACCCATTATTACATCTTTTGTGTTCAGGAAATATCTTAACTACCTTTACTAGTACATCCAGTTTAGGCGCAGCAGAGGCAACATCAGTGCAAAACTTCTTTGCAGCCAGTGTCAGAACAACGTTGAGGCCATTGCAGGTCATATTGAGGCCACCCATTGGGCCATGCTGAAAGAAAGAGTGGGTTCTTGATCAGCACATTTGTTTAGCTGGGTGCAGCAAATTCAGCAGATGTGGAAGGTGCTTTCACTCTAGTGCTCTCTCAATCCACACCCCACAATTCCGCATCACACCACTAAAATAAACAGCACACCACATATTTAAACTCCATTACATAACACTCCACCACAATACCATACAACATAATTACTCTCCATAATACACACTCCCATTCCACATAATTCCTATACACTAAATGACACATAATTTCGATCCACATAATTTCACTGCACAACATACCACATAATTCCACTACAAACCACACACATCCACTCCACTCCAAAACACATAAGTAAAAAAAATCACATTTACAATGCCAGTACCTCCAGCTCTTGCAAATGCGAGACCTATTGCATTGCAAATGCTTGTTCTGACCTTCTTTTTGTTGGCTTTAGGACTCTGGACCCTTTACAACGCCTAATCAGTGTTAAAGTCTATGTGCTCTCTTCTTTATTCATGGTATGATTGGTTTACACCTGTTTGGCATATTTGATTTACTTGTAAGTCCCTTGTAAAGTGATAGACTATATACCCAGGGCCTGTATATTAAATGTACTAGTGGGCCTGCAGCACTGCTTGTGCCACCCACAGACGTAGCCTTCCAAACCTGCCTCAGGCCTGCCACTGTAGGGCCTGAGTGTGCAGTTTACTGCAACTTTAACTTGGCATTTAAAATTACTTGCCAAGTCTTAAACTCCCCTTTTATTGCTTACATGTCACCCCTAAGGTAGGCCCTAGGTAGCCCCATGGGCACGGTGCTGTGTAAGTAAAAGGTAGGACATGTGCCTTTATATGTGGAATGTCCTGGTAGATAGCCCATTTTGTTTCTCACTACTGTGAAGCCTAGTGCTCTCATAAGCTAGCATTGGGAATTCCCTTGTATATATTTTTAAGTGGTAATTCCTGATCCGAAAGGAATAGTGTTGCCATGTTTGGTATGTTTGGAATAGTGGTGACAAATCCTGCTTACTGGTGTAGTTGGATTTTTCATTACTATTTTAGAAATGCCACTTTTAGAAAGTTGGGATTTCACTGTACTTATAACTAGTGTTCCCTGTAAGGTGCGCGCACCTCACTGACCCCCGAGCGCGCAGTGTCCCGAGGGAAGCGCGCACACATCCTGTAAGAGCTTTCGCGCCGCCGCTTTTAACACGTGAGCGGCGCGAAAACGGTAATTTCCTGTTTGGGGGAACATTCATTGGCAAGTGGCTCCTGCACTTCTTTCCTAATGGGCCGTGGCTGCGGGCTGTTTGTGGCCCTTTGTGAAAATATTTGTTAATTGCAGCACCGTCATGCGCTGCAATTAACAAACATAGTTTCACAATGGCTCACAATCAGCCCCCAGCTGCGCTCCATTAAGAGACGAAATGCAGCAAGTTTAAAAGAACGACGTGTGCTTTACATGTCGCATGACGGATGCTGCAATTAACAAATATTTTCACAAATGGTTACAAACAGCCCGCAGCCACGGCCCATTAGGAAATAAATGCAGCAAGTGCAAAAGAAAAGTCGTGAATAGGCGTTGTCTCCCGCTTCTATTTTGCCGTCACCTTAATCGTGTCACCAGCCCCTCACAAGCGGTACAGGTCTCTGTTGTGGCTGGCACGGGCAGATGCATGTGCGCTCTGCTCAGCTGACAGCTCGGGTGAGACAGAGCTGCACCCTACAGGTTGTGGCCTAGTTTGGACGTAGTATAGGCCCAACCCCTCGTTGTTCAACACTGCACCCTACAGGACGGCACTCCTGTCCTCCAGCCCTACAGTGTCACTGAGGCGCTTCTGGTCAGTGCAGGCTGAGCAGCAACAGGATGTTTTCATTTCAAATTCCTGTCACAACAAAGAATTGCTTCTGCAGCCCGCAGAATTAATAAATTAAACGACCTCCATGGCCTCCTCAACAGTACTCCCCTCCCCTGGTTGAGGGGGTTCCCTGATGACCGTACAAGTCATGGTGAGACTGAGAGCGGGCACGTGTGTCTAAAGGCATAGGGCACAGCTCGGAAAGCGCGCCACGCCATGGCCTCTCACCCTTACTACAATCTACAGCTGCAGATGGTCCAGTTTTATCCCCAGTGCATCACAACACTGTCAGATCACCTGTCTGCAGCGAGTGACCCCACAGACTCCAGTTACAGAGACCAGGCTGAGCAGCAGGAATGATTTACCCAGCACTCAGTGAATCCGAGGGTAAGTTTAAGATAACGCAGTGATTATTCATGTTCCTGCTACAGAGAGATCAGAGTTCTCTTGTGCAACTTTTGACTCACCAGTATCACAGAGGGTTAAAATGGGTGCTGCAACGAACGTGTATTCTGCATATCACAGAACATTATTTTATGTGGGTAGCTCATGGGGTTACTACTTTTGTCACATTCTGTGACCTTGTCACCTTGTGTTTCTTGCAATTCATAAATTTCAATCCTAATCTACACAGTGACCTACTAACTATTATCAAAGGCATCCGCTGCATGTAAAGTGCATAGTATGACCGGAGTCGCAGTGACTGAGCTGGCCTGTACTGTATCACACACTAGTGCCAAAGTACTTCTAACCAATTTTATTTAATTTAGTTAATTTACACCTCTGCTCACAGTTCTGTACTGACTGTGCTCAGTAGTATAGAACTTTGCAATTTGGCTTTCATTTATCTCTACCAGGGCCTCCTGTGAAGCTTGTGCCCTTCCATTTCTGGTGCTTTGCAGCAGTTTTAGGATTTTCTTAGAGTTTCTTGTTGCTCAGATAGCTGTAATTTCTGTTATTTGTAGGTTTTTCCTCTTCTTCATGGCTGGATTTTACTCGCCAGAAAGTGTCACTCATAGTTGTTGAAATGTCACTCATAATTACACTGAAATTATAAAATGTCACACACAAGCAATCTGAAACCTTGGCAGCTGTGTGTAAAGCACACATCGTGCTTTTGGGCTTGCTGCAGCCAAGCCTCCTAAAAGTTATACACAGCAGTAGTTGGCTGCCAGATTGTGAGCTGTGCATGGAGATAGGCCAAGGCCGCTGCCAGGCTTTGCTGCATGCAGCTGACTATACATATAACGAGGGTGTTGTCCTTGTGTGAAGAGTTGGATGCAGGGAATGGCAGAAGTTTCTCCATGCAGACAAACCCTTTGGCTGAAAGCTGTGCCCAGGGCCGGCTCCATATCGGTGCCACCACACCGGGCACTGACTTGGGGTGGAGGCGTCATTTTTGCAAGTATATTAACATTTTTAAAGCACCTGCGTGTTCCTGGCCTCCAGCAATTTTCAGGCATCAATTAAAATGCCTAGATAACTCTGGTGATTAATCGTCTTCCTGGAAAGAGACGGAGGTTTGTCTAGTGGAAGTTTTGACTCATCCAAAGGTTGCGCAGTGGGTTAAAATGCCTGCTGCTAAGAACGTGTACCTTGCAGATAACAAAGTGCATGTAATGTAAATAGGTCAGTGGGTTACTGCTTCTGTAAGAGAGCTCATTTTGTTACTTGTGGTTTGTAAGTCTAAATCCTAATAAAGAGCATTGAGCTATTAACTGTCATCAAACAGTTGCGTGTTAACTGCAAGTATTATGTTAGAGCAATATGTTTTTTTGCCCAGTCTTTCATTATCCTAATCTTGCCAAAAGGGTTCATTTGGGTAAAAAAACAATTCTTGTTTTTAAAGAGAACCTCTAACAATGGTGTTACATTTTAAATTCTGAATTTGTTCTTTTACAGAATAAGCACTCTTAAACTATATTGCCTACTAGTATCGATGACGTTACTCCTACACTACACCTTGTAGTCCTGTCTGATGTAACACTTCCAATACACTGATTTACACACCTATGATTGTCTCTGTGCAATGTGTGTATTATGTAAAGTGCTCTGACACCCTACACTGGTATGAGTGGTGCTATAAAACTAAATGAATCAGAGAGACAGTGGTTCTGGAGACTTGAGGGCCGCTATTAAAGGGTGCTAGTGAGGGAATCCGTGGTAGAGGTGGCCATTGGGGGGGCGCCAACAAACATTGTCGCACAGGGCGCCACCAGTGTTAAAGCCGGCCCTGGCTGTGCCTATTGGAAGTTGGCTGCCCAAAGTCCAAAAGCACGACGTGTAAAGCACACGTCGTTCTTTTGGACTTCTGCATTCTTTTAGGTAACATGTTAGTTAGAAATCTCTCTGCTTAGCCTAGTGTGCCGCCTGGCTGGTATTTTGTTGCTTCTTTCTGTCTCTGCATCCAGATATATAATCCAACAAGTAACATTACACCTACAGCAGTAACATCTTATGATGGTACCACCATTGGAGTCTTGTGCTTTTCTAAACCCGAAGTGTACTTGCCTGTGTAACCAATTAATGTCATGGCGTGTGTATCTAAATTGCAAACCTGCCTTAAGACCCTTAACGTGGCGCTGTATGTGTGGAAATGCACAGTCTTTTCACTTGTTTAAGCATAAGTTTGGAGTGATATTTGGCGCTGCACCCACACGCGCGGTCTGGTTCCTGGCGCACATAGCCATGGCTGCAGCGCACAGAGACCCTACACTGCCGCACACAGAGAAAAGAATTAGAGGGAACATTGCTTATAACACTTTATGCTTTGCAGCCTGACTCCAATCCACGTCTGACCTGGGTGACAGCTACACTTTGTGCATACTTTCCAGAGAGCCACAACACAAGAAGGGCTGGGTGTGACGGGGGTACATCAGTATTCATCTGCATACTGATGGTCTTCCTGGGCTGGAAGAGGGAGAGGACATTCACACTTTACATTTGTATAAGTTGTGTCCTGCCCTCACACCTCACACAAAGGGCTGATTTACCCCCTACTGATGTCTGGAGCCAGGGCTGGGTTGATAGGGATTGTTCCGCACTTCTAAAGGTTCTTTTGAAGCTACCCTTAAACAAAGACAATTTTGGGAATAAGTACAAGGGCTTTGACCCCATGATTTTAGACACTTCATGGACTTGTAACCAGATGCTGCTGGCTCTGCAGACTGCACATTGCCAGAGGACTGCTGTGCTACCAGGAGGAATAGAGTGCCAATTTAGTGAATTAATATGTTGCTTTTTGAATGACAGTGTCTGTAACTTTACGTCATTTTCTTATTTTTTTCCTAAATTGAGATTTTCTTGTGATACTAGTTGTTGAAAATGTAATTCAAGTAAATAAACCATTATATATTTTCAATATGCTGCTAAACTTTCTTTATTTAAACTATGAAATGTCTTATTTTCTTTTCTTAAGGAAAAGCATAGAGATCCCCACTTGCTAGTCGATGGAGCTAGTATATTTGACATTCGCCAAGGAGAGTTAGGTAAGTTCTTTTTCTTTACCCAGCTCTGAGTTTGAAATAATGAGAAAATACCAGATCCCTAAAGCAGCAATAAGAATTGTATTGTTTTTATCCTGTATTTCCATTCTGTCCTCCTTTTCTACCTGGATCTGCTTTACCAGTAGAATCTTATAGAGGAGTGTAGGAAAGTAGGATCTGCTTCTTATGGTTACCTCCACATTTTGCTTGATGTGACACTGTTTTTGACTAGTCTGACTGAGATCCTGCTAATCAGGACCCCAGTCTATCTGCTTTTTCCCTAAACTGATGTGTTATGTACTTAGGTACACCCCAGATTGGATACTGGGGTACCCTTTTCAGTCCCTAGTATATGGTACCCATGTACCCAGGGCATAGGTACCCCAGGGGTCTCCCATGTGCTGCAGCATGTCTTATGCCATCCATGAGAGACCATTCAAAATGGAACTACAGGCCTGCACCACATACTAAAGATATAGGTTTACTATATCTTAGGGCCACTGCACTTAAAACCTATATGTCACCCCTATAGCAGGCCTTAACAATCCTGGAGGCAGGGTGCTTGGTTCTAAGTGAGAGGGTGCCCCTGCATGAGCGGGACACCCATCCAGCCTACGGAGTCCATTCTCCCGGGTTGCAAGTGCAGCAGCCATATACTAATTTAGAGGGGCATTACGCAACCGCGTGATGACCATCTCCAAAACGGCTGCAACAAACCCTATTGTGTTTGGTGTCAAACATGACTGGTAACCGGTGTGGGAGGTATGATTCCACTCACCGGGAGAGCCCTTCGTTAAGCTCTCTGTGTTCCCGGTACCAGCCTTCTAGTCCCGGACAGCACAAAATGGTTGCTGCCGACCAGAGACACATTTCTGCCCTCCTGCTGCTGAGCCAAGCTAGAGCAGGAGAAGGCAGAACAATAGGCACCCTGTCACAGGGAAGTGTGACCACCTTCCAGACAGGATTTAGTGTATTGGGGCTGGTTGGGTGCGCTTGCCAGTGCCTGAAAGTGTGCATGAGGGGCACATTTGGTGGCCCTGTGCATAGTCCAGTTTAAACCAGTCCAGGGCATGGGAGTAACCTCCCCACTGTCCAGACCCTCCCCTGGGAGGGTCCCCTGAATCTTCCCAACCCTTTCATTATGGTACTTAAGGTCTTACCTGGGTGAGGGTCCCTAGATTTGTCGTGGACAAGATTCAGAACTAAAACCACTGCACTTCGACCTTCTGGGCACTTTGGACTTCACTGGACTTCGTTTGGACCTGGCTTCGTCTCCCGTTCAGTCTGCTGCCTCGTCTGTGCCTGTGCACCATAGAGGATCCGTGTAGGGCCTGTGGAGCATCCAAGACACCTGAAGATAATCTCCCTTGGAGAGAAGGAGTCACTCCCCTGCATTCGCAGGCACCACAACACTGCTGACCGGTCTACTGATCCCAAGCTCCTGCGGACTCCGAAGGGTTCCACAACAAAAGTGGTGGCTATCTACGTCTCCTGAGGCCCAAGCTGCCCTCTCACTGAGTTTAAGGTTGGAATCCCTCGTGGGGGCTGCATTAGCCGAACCCCTGTGCACCGTGTACTTTTGCAAGTGCATATGCTTGTTGATAAACTTAGCGACAAGTGCATTGGGCTCCAAGTAGCCCCAACCTCTGGCAACTTCTCCTGCAAAGATCTTCAGCCACACCGCACTGTGTGCTCGGTGGCCTGCTGTTTTGTAAATCTGCCCGAGGTCCTCCTGCGACTCCAGTGCCTCCAGCCTGTGGGTCCTGTGGAGGGTCAACTACATCGTCTTTGGGCTCCCCTGATTGCTCTGGGCTCACCCTGACTCCCCTGCTTGTGGTGAGTCCCCTGGACCTTGCTCGTCCTCTTCCTGCAACTTCCTGGCTTCCTGCATGGGTTGCTTTTGCCAAGGCTTGTTGGTGCTCCCGCCGGACACCGACCCCTCAGCACTTGACATCCTTCGTGGGACAGCTCCTATCCGGCTCCTGGTTGTCCTCCGCATCGCCTGGTCCCCACAGCTGCAGAGTCAAGGTCATCGACCTCTATCCTGAAGCATCCGACATCGGTGGGCATTTGTCTACCGAGCCCCTGGTCACTGCCAAGTGACTCAGACTCTGTCCCCTCTGCTTTCAGGTACTCTTCATCAAGAATCCACGTTTGGATTCCCAGGGACACTTTCTCCTCTTCCAGCAGCGGCACTTTCCTGAATTCCTCCATTGGGTTCGATGGCGGTTTCCGACGCCACTTCACACCTATGCACCTGGCTTCCCTGGGATAGGTAACTTGGGTACCACAGTATCCACGGGTGGGGTGGCTCTCCAATCTTCTGTCTTTCACAGGGTTTCTTCAGGGTCCACTGGAAAGGGTCCTTAATCTTTAAAAATCAAACCACGACTTACACGTAGAGTTGTACGGAGCCCTCGGTCGTGTTCTCACACTGTACTCGTCCTCCGTGGGGTCCCTATCTACTCACCTTGGGTGGTTCCTTGGGGTCCCAGTGATTCTACGTCCTCTCGACATTGTCCTGACTCGAGTCGTGGTTCTTATACCACTTTTTAGTATATGGTTTGGTCCCCCCCTGGGGCCCACTGTGTATTAGTGCTATTTAGTGTGATTTCTTTGCAATAGTATTGTGTGCTTTGTGTATATCTCTGTGTAGGAGATACTGGTACGTACTAGAGAGTATTATATAATAAATGCATATTTTTATAAATACCTTGTGTGGTGCTTTTTCATTTAATCGATCTTATAAGATTGCATTCTGGTAAAACAAGCTGCTTTACACTCCTTCAAGACTAAGCCTGAAAGCTGCTCTCCACAGCTACCACTTGGATAGCTTTCTAAGGTCGTCTGAGACCTCTTAAATCACCATAAGGGTGGTCTGGACTGGTGCAAGGTGCCAACTTACATTAGTGGACATCATATACCAGGCCAGCTTCTCACAAGGAGCTTTAACACCATTTTCGGTGTCCTTTTATGCTTACCTAATATTTAAAATTTCATAGTCAGCATATACCTCAAACATTTTTTTTAAATTGCAGTGGGAGTGTAAACACAATGAAAGTCTAGAAATTCATTCTGACATTGACTGAACAGTCCATCCTTGCAGCTGACATCATATGTGAAAAGAGTTGTTTACTATAATTAACTTTATATCAGTGCTTCTAATAGTACCCTTAGGACTTAATTGCTGGGGCGGCTCTGTACACTGCAGTCGCCCAAACTTGAGTGTCACGCCTGTTTGGTGGGGATTTTTTGCCAACAGTGGCAATGCCTCTGATGTGCTGAGACTTTTCTCTCACCACATAGGAAACTTTCTTAGTTTTTATGTTCACGCCGAACATGGCAATCCCCAACAGGAAAAACAAACATTGTCCAAGCCAATGGGTCTCACCTATGCAAAAGCTATTGGCTTTGCAATTGTGTTTTAGCCATGTACACCAGCGTGGCTGCTGTCTATTGGCTTTGCAATTGTGTTTTAACCATGTACACCAGCGTGGCTGCTGTTCAACATGGCTAAAAGTAAGTAGTAAAGAGTGGAGTGGCGAAGTGTGGAGTGGCGAAGAGTGGAGTGGAGTAGAGTGGTCTAGATTGGAGGGGTGAAGAGTGAAGTGGCGTAAAGTGAAATAGAGTGTCATAGAGTGGAGTGTCGTGGAGTGGAGTGTAGAGTGGAGTAAAGTGTCAAAGAGTAGAGTGAAGTGGCATGGAGTGGCATAGAGTTGCATAGAGTGGAGTAAAGTGTCAAAGAGTAGAGTAGACTGGCGTGACATGGAGTGGCATGGAGTGGCAAAGAGTGGAGTAAAGTGTCGTAGAGTGGAGTGGTGTAGATTGGAGAGGCATAGAGTGGAGAAGCGTAGTGTGGAAGGGCATACATTAGAGTAGAGTGGAGTGGCATGGATTGGCATGGATTGGCATAGAGTTGCATGGAGTCGAGTGTCGTGCAGTCGTAGATTGATGTGTGGTAGATTGGAGTGTCGTAGATTGGAATGTCGTACATTGGAGTGTCGTGGAGTGTTGTAGAATGGAGAGGAGTAGCGTGGAGGGACATAGAGTGGAGTAGAGTGTCATAGAGTGGAGTGGAGTGGCATAGAGGGGTGTACAGTGGAGTGGAGTGGAGTTGTGGAGTTGAATGGAGTAGAGTGTCATAGAGTGGAGTGACATAAGGCCAGATGTACAAAGCTTCTTGAGGTCATAAATGGCCCTATTCGCAAAATTGGGCTTTTTGCGACTGCGAAAAACATTTTTTAATGTACCAAGGCCCAATTTGCGATTTGATAACCTATTACTGAATTGCAAATTGGTTTGAAATTCGGTATTAGGAAGGGGCGTGTTTAGGGCGTTCTGTCCTAATACCGAATCGCAATGGTATGTGTGAATGTTTTGCAAATGAAATGCGGTCACAAAACATTTGCATTTTATCACCTACTTCAAGTAGGTGGTAACCCATTGTCAAATGGAAAAGAGTCCCTAAGGGACCCCTTCCCCTTTCTGAATGTTTGTAAAACATTTTTTAAGAGCAGGCAGTGGTCCCACAGGCTACTGCCTACTCTTAAAAAAATTAAAAGAAAACTTTTCATATTTCTTTTTGAAATGCATCCCATTTTTCTTAAGGAAAACGCGCTGCATTTAAAAGAAAACAAAAAAACATTGCTTTATTGAAAAGCAATCACAGACAGCGTGGTCTGCTGACCCCAGCAGGCCACCATCCCTGTGATTTTTGCGATTCCCAATGGGTCGCAAACCAATAACTACCTCATGACTATTAAAGAGGCCCACTGGGAATCGCCAACTGTGTTAAACACACATTTGTACATGGGTGTTTGCGATTACCAAGTAGTGAATAGTTTTGTGGAGTGGAGTAGAGTGGAGTGACATAGAGTGGAGTAAAGGGGCATGGAGTGGCATAGAGGGAATTGCACGGAGAGGAGTGGAATGTCGAAGAGGGGAGTAGAGTGTCGTAGAGTGGCATAGAGTGGAGTAGCATGCCATAAAGTGGAGTGGAGGATCGAGAGTGGGGCAGAGTGGAGTGGAGTGGCATAGAGTGGAGAGTCATGGAGTAGAGTCATAGAGTGGAATGGCCTAGAGTGAAGTGACATAGTGTTGGAGAGTGGAATGGCATAGAGTGGTATAGAGTGGAGTAGAGTGTCTTAAAGTGGAGTGGCATAGAGTGTCGTAGGGTAGAGAAGCATAGAGTGGAGAGGTGTAGAGTGGAGGGGCGTACAGGAGAGTGGAGTGGAGGGGAGTACAATAGAGTATAGGGTCAGCGGAGTAGCGTTGTGTGTAGTACTGTGAAGTGGAGTGTAGTAGAATGGAGTGACATAGCGTAGAGTGGAATAAAGTGTTATAGAGTGGAGTGGTGTAGAATGGAGTAAAGTGGCATTGAGTGTCGTAGAGTGGAGTAACGTGGAGTGGCATGGAGTGTTGTAGAGTGGAGTGTCGTAGAGTGAACTGTCATAGAGTGAAGTAGCGTAGAGTGAAGTGTCATAGAGTGGAGTAGAGTGGCATAGAGTGGATTGTCATGGAGTGGAATGAAGTGCCGTAGAGTGGACTGGGATAGAGTGAAGTGGCGTGGCGAGTCATAGAGTGTCAAAGAGTGGACTGGCTAAGAGTGGCATAGAGTGAAGTGGCAAAGAGTGGAGTGGGGTAAAGTGGAGTATGCATGGTGTGGTAGTGCACTGACTTTACAGACTATACATTTTCAATTGAAATGACTATTGCATTTGCACACACAGTTTTACTGATAAAACTATACTTTACACAAATCAATTACTGTATTGATTTGTTTTGATCGTATTCAAATATTTGTAAGGCAGAGTGTAATTCATTGGGTGATAACACTCTGCGATATTATAAGTGGTTTAGTTTTCAGTACCCAAAATTGCCTGGTCTGAAAACACCTGATCTGGTTTTACTCGGTGTGGGTACACATGCAGTGGAACCTTGGCTGGAGAGAGGCTGAGGGCTACAGGCACTGGCATAGAACCAGCCTCTGCTTGGCCCTTCCAGGCACCATCGAAGGAGCAGACAACACTTGTAAGAAATTGCGTTATTGGTTGAGGGGGGAGAGTGAAACCCCAAGCAGGCGATAACCACTATTCTTTTCAGGGTGAACCACAAAAGTCACTAAATTAACCTGTGCTTAACCCTCCGGTAGCTTGGCACAAAAGCAGTCAGGCTTAACTTAGAGACAAAAAATAGAGTAGATTTTAATAAATAAAATGACGCCAGAATGACAGAAATCCAATCAGTAAAACATGAGGTATTGCATTATATTGATTTAGGTAAAAATAGCACCTAAAAGCACAAAGGTCTTACTGTGGGGATCTGGTCGTATTGGACCATGACAAAGTCACAAATCAGGCCTACTGAGATGTTGTGCGGGCCTGGTACAGGGACCGGTTAGTCCAGTTAAGAGTTGTATCTTATGTCCTTGATGTGAGTCTTTGCGTTGTGCTGCGTCGGTTTCTATCAGGAGCTGCAAGGGCTGCGATGCGAGGTTCTGCTTCAAATTGCGTAGCACTGCATCAGTTCTTATGAGGCCACTGATCAGCAGCTGCGATGGACTGCAATGCAAAGTCCTGCGTCTAGTTGTGTCGCCCTGTGTTGGATTGGATGGAACTCACAGTTAGGGAAGGAGGAGTACACTCTCTTATGAGCCAAGGGTCGTGGGCCAGAGGGTGCACCTCTTGGGGATTAGGACTCACTCCAGGCAGAGGGCCAGCAGCTGAACAAATGATGATCAGCACTCACCATACATTTCTCAAGATTGACAAAAGTTTCAGATAATCTAAGTTACATAGTGCACAGACTCCATCCACGTTTGTTTGTATAAAAACGACTTCCTTTATTCATATTCTTTTTATGCTTGTTTCTACACACTTTTCTCCAATGTAGCCAATGTGTTTCGTCTCTCGACAGACTTCTTCAGGGCTTTGTGATGTATATGCACCCGTATCTGCTATGTGTACAGAAACTTGTAGTGTTACGGCATGAAGGCTCACGTTATCCTTATCTGTATTTGCGTTAATGCTATCGTCTGACAGACCTGTCATCAACAAGTCATGATGCATCAAAACCAATGGCTGCTATGTCCTGCAAACAACGTGGTGTGACAGACGCCATGTTCTAAAAAGGTTTTAGAGCTTGGTGTCTGTCGCACCACGTTACGGGCAGATACGGGTGCCTCAGTTGGGCTGGGAGGCATTATCAGCAACTGCAGCATATTGTGTGAACACTAGATAGCAAGGGTGTTCCGCCTCTGTACAGTGCTCCCTCAGGTGCATGCACAGAGGAAGGCAGGCACATTTGTATCTTAGCAGTGGAATCTCGCTAGAAGAGATTCTCATTGCTAATATACAGGACCAGATTTGCAGAAAGCCCTTGCATTGCCCTTGCATCACACAAGGTGATGCAAGAAAATGCAGGGCTTAAGTGAGATTTACAAAGTCAAGCAAAGCCACCATGTATGGTTCTGTGTGGCTTTGAAAATCAAGATAGCACAAATCGCTGCCTTGCTTTACATTGGGAATACGTTCCATGGGTGGAGTGTGGGCATCCCCATGCATCCACCCATGAATTTTGGTGCATTCCCAGATTTACAAAGACTTGTGAACCTGGAAATACTACAAAAGGGTACGCCTTCCCAAGAGAGCCGTAAGGAGGAGAAATATCTTCTTTATTTCCTCTTTCTACATGTGCTGCATTTTGCAGCACACGTGAAAAGAGGAAAAGGTTTGTTTTTGTGCAGGTAATTGTCCCTTCCTGCACAAAAACAAAACTCCCCTTAATGCAGGCACTCTTGCACCTTGGCGCAAGGGTGCCTGTATTGGTGCTAGGCAGCACTAAGTGAGCCAGCCCAGAGAGAGAGCAGGAATGCATCATATCTTAATAGATAAGGCACATTCCTGGTCCCTCGCTGTCAGTCAGCGCAGGGTTGTTAGTTGTCTTGCTGCATTGCATTGTGTGACTTTGATACATCTGCCCCTACTTGCGGTTTCCTCAGCATAATGGAGTCTGAAAAGGTGGCAGAGAAGAGCCATGATGTATCCTCACCAATCAGGGGTTTGTTAAGCGCAACTACTCACCCGAGAGGGTCTCAAGGCGCTGGAGGGGGGCGCAGCTTCTGGGTGTACACTGTGAGTTGTCGAAGGGACAGGTCTTGAGGTCCTTCAAGATCCTCCAGGGTCCACGCAGCTCCTGGATGTTAATGGTGATTCGTCGAAGAGCCAGGTCTTGAGGTCCTTCAGGAACTTGGAGAGTGTTTGTGTCTGGCAGAGGTGGAGAGGGAGAGTGTTCCATGCCTTGGCCGTGAGGAAGCGGAAGGATTGGCCTCCTGTTCTGGTCTTCTTGATGCGCCGCACCATCGCAAGAGAGAGCTGGGCTGAGCAGAGGGATGTTTGGGGTTCGTGGAACGATAGGAGGTGGTTCATGTAGGCAGGACCGGTGTTGTGGAGGGCTTTGTCGGTGTGGGTTAGAAGCTTCAAATGTGATTCTCTTCTCAACGGGGAGCCAGTGTAGTGCCCGCAGGTGTTGGGTGATGTGGCAGTGGCACGGTAGGTTGAGGACTAGTCTGGCGGAGATATTCTGGACGTTCTGGAGTTTGCGGGTGAGGTTATTGTTGATCCCAGCGTAGAGTGCGTTGACATCGTCCAGTTTGCTGCTGATGAGGGCATGGGTGACGGTTTTCCTGTGTTCGAGGGGAATCCAGTTGAAGGTCTTTCGTAGGAGACTGAGGTTGTGGAAACAGGATGAGGTGACGGCGTTGATTTGGCTGTCCATTTTGAGTTCGGAGTCCAGGATGATTGTGAGGTTGTGCGTGTGGTCCGTCGGTGGGGGTTGGTTCCCGAGTGCAGGGGACCAGGTGTCATTCCAGAAATCGGGGTGAGGGCCTATGATGAGTAATTCGGTTTTGTCCGTGTTGAGTTGTAGGCAGCTGTTCTTCATTCACCTGACGACTGCTTCCATTCCTTCTTGAAAGTTGTGTTTGGAGATGTTGGGTTCGTTGGATAGGAAGAAGATGAGTTGAGTGTCGTCTGCATACGATATGATGTTGAGTCCGTGTGATCTGATGATGGGTGCGAGCGGGGCCATTTAGACGTTGAACAGTGTGGGGCTGATGGAGGATCCTTAGGGGACTCCGCAGGTGGTAGGTGTGGGATCCGAGAGGAAGGGAGGCAGTCTGACACGCTGCGTTCTGCCGGAGAGGAATGTGCGGATCCAGTTGAGTGTTTTGTACCGAATTCCTGCGTCGCGGAGTCTGGGGGCTACGGTGCGGTGTGAGACTGTGTCAAAGGCTGCGGAAAGGTCCAGGAGGATGAGGGCCACAGTCTCACCTCTGTCGAGGAGGGAGCGGATGTCATCTGTCGCGGTGATAAGGTCAGTTTCGGTGCTATGGTTCTTCCTGAAGTCTGATTGGGAGGAGTCATTGTTTTTGTCAATGAAGGCGGCGAGTTGGCTGTTGACAGCTTTTTCAATGACTTTAGCCGGGTACGGAAGTAGGGAGATCGGTCTGAAGTTCTTGAGGTTGATCTCTGCATGTTTCCAGTCGTCGGGGAAGGAGGCGGTCTCGAAGGAGCGATTGATGATTCTTTGCAGCTAGGGGGCAATGATGTCTGTGGCTCTGTGGTAGATGTGGTGTGGGCAGGGGTCCTTGGGGGCCCCGGAGTGGGTGGTCTTCATAGTCTTTAGGGTGTCTTCTATGCTGACGCCAGCCCAGCTGTCCAGTGTCGGCTGTGTGGTGCAGGGAGCGGTGAGTGTGGGTTCCTCATGGAGGTTATTGTCGTCAAAGCTGTCATAGATGGTCTTGATTTTGTGATGGAAAAAGGCGTTGAGTCTGTCACAGAGGTCCTGGGAGGGTGGGATGCTGGTAGTCTCACTGTTGGGTTGGGCAAACTCTTTGATGATGCGGAAGAGTTCTTTGCTGTTGTGTGCCTGGGTGGAGATTCTGTCCTGGAGTGCTGTCTTCCTTGAGTGTCTGATGAGTTTGTGGTGGGCGGTGGTGGCTGTTTTGTAGTTAGTTGTCGAGGTCTGCTGGGGTTCTGGAGTTCCTCCATAGCTTTTCGAGGCATCTGCAGGTTCGTCCACATTCCCGAAGTTCGGTGGAGATCCAGCTGGCTTTCTTGGCGTGTGGGTTGGAGGATTTCTTGAAAGGGGCAATGGTGTTGGCACAGTCGGTGATCCATTTGTGTAGGGTACGGGCGGCGGTGGTAGGGTTGTTGTCTGGGTCAGTGGGAGCGGAGCTCCAAGGTCGTCAGAGATCTTGTTCCAATTCCTGCGCTGGTGCGGGCGTCTGTGGGAGATGTTTGCTTTGAAGGTGAAGTGGACGCAGCGGTGGTCCATCCATGGGAGTTCGAGGTGTGGCTGAAGGTGATGGAGTTTCCTGCCATGAAGATGGGGTCGAGGGTGTGTCCTGCTGAGTGCGTTGGTTCTTGTGCGATCTGTTTGAGTCTGATGATATGGAGGTTGTCCAGGAGGGAGGTGGAGTTGGGGTCTTGGTGGTTGTCGAGGTGGAAGTTGAGGTCTCCCAGCAAGGTGTAGTCGTAGGAGGTGATGCCATGCGGGGTGATTATGTCGGTGATGAAGTTGGAAAAAGGTGCCCAGGGGTCTGTAAATGAGGGTGGTGGATGGGTTGGCCTGTATCTTGAAGTGGAGGTGTTCCATTAGGTCTGTCAGCCCCTCGGTGTAGGTGCTCAGGCGGAGATTGGCCTTGTGGGCGATGGCGATGCCTCCCCCGGGGCGGTTTGGGCGGTCCTTCCGGGTGATTTTGTATCCTTCGGGGATGGGGGATCGCGATGTCTGGTCCCGAGGCGGCATTCGTCCAGGTTTTGGTGAGGAAGGCGACGACAGGAGTAGTGCTGTCGAGGAGATCCCAGACTTCCGTGGCGTGTCTGTGGAGGGAGCGGACGTTGAGGAGGCTGCATTGCAGGGTTTGGGGTGTGATCGAGTTGTTGCTGGACGGTGGAGGTGGGTAAAGAACAAGAAGAAGATGAGATGCTTACTATCAGCAGGTCTGAATTACAGGTCATGACTGTTGATGCTGTATGTACAACCCTAGTGGAACCTGCCTCAAAGAAACCAAAGAGTGATGTGTATGAGGATCAGGAATGAAGCACTAGGTAGAAATGGAAATATGTCCAAGGTACACAATTGAGAGGTGTTAGGTTTTCCATCCATGGGGTGACACAAGATGTTTTTGTTGTCCAGTACAATACTCTATTACCGGTTGACTTGATATTTCATGATGTCATCAAGGGTATGTTGCTTAAGGAATGAAAGATATAAATGAATCTACCTTTCCACATTTCCTGTCTAGATGATATCCATTGAAAGTCAGTCAGTCATAATACTTTTATTTGATTTCATTAAAAATCATAAAAGGGTATGCGAACCACCATAGTACATTATAAATTAAGTTAGGAATTCTTAACAATACAAGAAGTACGGACATGACACAATTAAATACTTGAACAGTCGTCGATGATTAGATTTAAAAAGTATCAGATTGTACAATAAAATATTATTGTAAAAATGTACGAACAATAAAATAACAGATAGCTGTGCTATTTGAAAATTTGAGCAGGCCGTTCAATTCTGGACTGCCACAGATAGTTCGTTTGTATTTTTTTTGTCCAGTTCTTTTGCCGCCATTTTCCAGAAGGTTATAGCTCTACAAGATAGTTGAATTGACAAGCCTCCGAGACATTGTATAACTGCCCCTCTACATGTCCTTATTTGTGCCTTCCTCAATAACTCATGGAGCAGTGTTTTTCTGATTTCTAGTAATGAGGGGCAAATGCATAGAAGGTGTAGCAGTGATTCTTCTCCTTGTCCGCAGAGGCGGCATTCTTTGGTCGGCCAGCTAAATTTCCATTTCGGAGTTAGGACTTTCGTAGGGAAAGAGCCCAGCCGCAGCAGCGTCAGGTAGTGCTTTTTGTACTGTGGAAAGTGCTCGGATAAGTACGCTTGGGGCTTCAGCGACTGATACGATTGTATCACTCCCCATGCGTGACTTTTCTTGGCAAAGGTTGTTTTGTCCTTTAGCAACGAGACCCGTTTAATTGCGTTATTCGCTGCGGTTTTGAATCTGGGGTATGTGGTGATTGTTAGCCATGCCTCCTCGAGCTGTAAGGCCAGGAGGGATTCTTTTAAAATGGTAAAAATTGAATTCTTTAGCCTGGCTTGTTTTTCTATCTCTTCCCAGCAGATGTGGGCCAGAGTGTTGTCTTCAGCTTCCCTCATCCGCCAGCAATATATGGCCATTGCCCCTTGTCTAGCAGGTATCTGATTTTTGAGTCCATATTCCAATCGAATTTGAGCCTGAGAGATATATTGGGGAATTGAAAACAGTCTCTTAAAAAGACTGGATTGTGCTAGATTTAGGACAGTGGCATCTTTTGTTTTCAGGATTTCCGACCCGTAGGATATAGAGGGGAGGAATTTAGTAGCGATTACTTTAAGGAGATGTCCTGTTGAGCAACCTGTTAGCTTCTTCTGAACAGTTTTAAAGGCGAAGAGGAGTTGTTTCGCTTTCGTTTTTCCTTGATCAAGTTGTGACTTAAAATTAAGATTATGGTCAAGATGAAACCCCAGGTATTTATACGAGTCCACCTGGGATATTGGTTTCGCATCTAATTTCCAGGTAAATTTACCTTTTTTCCTGTTTTTATGATGTTTTGAAAAGCATAGCACCTTTGTTTTTTGATGATTGATTGAAAGTTGGGCGGAAGTAATATAGGCACCTAATTGAGATATCGATCGCTGTAGGCATATAGGTGTTTGGGCTAGGAGGACTATCTCATCCGTGTATTGGAGACTAGGTATCGATGTTTTGCCCAGTTTTGGGGGGTCAGTTTGTATGAGTTGGAGGTGCTTCTCAAGGTCTGCAGTATAGATGTTAAATAGGCAGGGAGCCAGAACGCACCCCTGTTTTAGTCCATTGGATATTTTAATCTTTTTGGTTATAGTGCGCCCGTCACCTTTCTTTATTTGGACCCACGTGTGAGAGTACAAGTTGATTATGGCCTCCAATAGTTTGGTGGGTGCCCCCCAACTTTGCATTTTAGCCCATAACTTTGCCCTCGGGACGTTGTCAAATGCTGCTTTGAGGTCGATAAAGCATGCATACAAGGTGCAGGATTTTGCATAGGCTTGATTGGCTAGAAGAGTTACCACGGAGATGTTTGTAAATGTGCCCATTACTGCCCGAAATCCCGTTTGTGTGTTTGGCATCAAGTTTATTCGATCAAACCAATCCTCTAGGTCTAGCAACAGATTCGATGCATATATTTTAGCCTCGACATCGATTAGTGCTATCATTCTATAGTTGGAAGGGTCGGAGCGAGGGCCTGATTTGTATATGGGGTTTATGATGCTTCCTCACCATGAGTCTGGAATTGAGCCAGTTGCAAGAGCATGTGTAAAAAGCGGGGTGAGAATACCGATCCAAAACGATGGGTCCTGCCGAAATAGGGCGTTTGGCAGACCATTGGTCCCCGGGGCTCCCTCAGACCTTAGATTTTTTAGGGTCTTATGGACCTGATCTTGCGAAAACTGGTTAACAAGTTCCTGTCAGCGTGGCTTAGGTGAATCCGCAGCTGTTCCTGCTTGGAGGTCCCCATTCCCAGGTTGCATTCCATAGATTGTGGGACCTGGGGTGGAGGTTGCATTATACATTTGATCAATGTGGGCTCTCCAGGTGTCCTCCATTATATCCGAGTTGAAGTGTCGGTTCTGGCCATTTGACAGCTGGTTAATTTTTCCCTAAAAGAGTCTGGAGTCTCCTTTCTTGCTGGCATGGAGAAGATTTGCCCACATGAGTTCTCTGTGATCACGCTTGGCCACCTTTTGAGGTCCTTTCTAGTTTTTACTATTAAGGATAAGGTGTCTTGGGAGGATTCTTGACTACAGGTTCTTAAATGTCTTAAATATGTATTCAGTTGTTTTTTTGTTTCCTTAGACTGTTTGTGAACCATGCTGCCCCAGATGAGCCTCCTACTTTATTCGCATTGCCCTGTCTTGAGAATTCTTTGTCTAATTTGAGAGCGAAGGATTCCCAGGCCTCTATACACAATGATTCATTTTCGAAACTCTCCAAGAGGGTGGAGCATATACCCATTATATCACCAATAGTTTCCTTTTTCCAGGTGAGGCGTTTTAGGTTAAAACATGGAGATTGTGAAGACATCACCTTATTTGTTATTGATCTTGGCGTATTTATGAGTAGTTTGAAGGTTTGTGGTAAGTGATCACTTTCTGCTCTATCTTGTATTTGAAAATTCGAGATGTGTGGTAGAATGTCGTAATCCGTAAAGGTGTAGTCGATGAGTGAGCCTGTTTTTTGTGTGACCCTTGTACAGGCTGGAGGATTGTTGATCAGACCTCGTGTATTCAGCACGCACATTGAGAGTTCTTCCAAAAGTGCCGCGCATCTATTACCGTGTGAATCACGTCGTTTGATGGTTTGTGGGCAGCCTATTATGCTTTTATCCCTTCCATGTAGTAGGTTAATATTGAAGTCTCCCGACAATATGATATTAGCATGCGGGTGAGCAAGTTTGAGGGTAGCTAATGAAGCACATCATTTCTCAACTCTTGACCTCTTTTGTTTAGATGCGGGATGGATATAAACATTCAATATTAACAAGCTGTAAGAGGGCGACACAACTATTTTAATACATAACATCCAGGTTGAGTCAAGATCTATGACGGCAACGCGCCATGGGATGTCGATCGAAACAAATGTGGAGAGTCCTCCTTTTGCTCTTCCGTGTTTGGGGGCTCTCTTAGCCGGGTTTAGATGTTCTTTGAATCCTACTATTGGTGAGAAATTTGTCTGCCATGTTTCTTGGAAAAGAAGTAGATCGTATTGATTGATGAATTCCATGAAATCTGGGTCTTCAAGTTTTGCACTTAGTCCATGCATATTCCAGGAGCAGATATCACAACCATGGTTCAAATTTGAGGCTTTGGAAGATTTTGTTCATGCCATGGCATTGCTGTTCCCGGCTATATTCATCTGCCTGTTGCATGAAGACCTAACTGCTTCTGGATGGGGAAAGGTGATGGTAATTCTTCTTGCAGTTTGGGCTATACCCTTCGTTGGGCTGTGATGTTCTGGGCCTTTGGCTCCTCTTAACAAACCCTCTGTCTGGTTGGATGGTTGAAGTGGGCTTGGATAGCAATTGAGAGCAGGCTTTTTTACCTCAATGCCCCATTTGGCGAGTGAGTCCTGCTGCTGCCTAATCTGCTTGATAATGGAGCTGTCAAGGAACGTAACTGTGATGATCTCTTGACCGATTGTATTGAAATTTGGGCTGAACTCTATGCTTTCTAAGTTACTGGTGTTAATGTGGCTCAAAGGTGGAAGGGCTTTAAACACTTTCAATGGTGCGCTTCTGTTGAGGATGTCGTGAGGTCCCCTTGAAACGTAATGGGGAATAAAATCCAACTTCTGATTGCGATTGGGAGGGACTGGCCCTCTTTCATTGACCAAACTCTTTTTGGATTGTAGATCAGCCATGATTTGCTCTGAATCTGTAAGAGACAGGATTTCATTACTTCTGCGATTCTGTGATAAAATGTCATTACCCGTGATGGAGATCGCTACACTACTTCCCTGACAGGGAGTGTTTGTTGTTTCTGAGTTCGGCCTCTCTTCTCTTTCTGTTACATTAGGCCCGATGACCTCCTTCAAGCTATTTGTTATAGTTTCTTTCGTGTTATTACTTAGCTTGAGCTTCTTAGTTTTTATGCCCTGGAGATAGTGAATTTGTACATTTCACTTTCCTCATTGTAGTAAAGTGCTTCCCAAAATCGACTTTTGTGCTAGGAGCACTGTGGAGTGCGGATCTGCAATATTTTTACATATTCAGGACCCCTAAAGTGTACCCTAGGTGTTCCGGGGTGGGGGTCCTGTAGATATAGGCAGAGTCCTTATAAAAGATGTTTTACAAGCCCTGGTGTTGGAGAAATTGCCCAGTCCATTTTCCCCATTGTAGATCCCCAACCACATAGGTTAACATGGCAATCGGGTATTATTTAATAAGTAATGCTAGACTTTGCAGAAAAATAGAATTCAAGGACTTGGGAAAATGGTATTGATAATTCCAACAATATGCCGTCCAGAGATCTCTCCTGATTGGTCAGAGTTAAGTGGATTAGCCAGGCTGCTTTTATGAAGTGAAAAGTGGCACCCGGGGTGCAGAGCTGCAATTCGTGGAGGAGAGGCTTTTGCTGCATATGAATGCCAGAGCAAGGGGGAGGAGTTGTAAACATGAGCTTCAAAGGTCCAGGCAGAGAAAGCCCGGTCCATCTATGCCCACCCCCTCTGAACCCAGCCAGATGACAGACTTAAGGAAGGAATGTGCAGATGCCAGGGGGGAGGGAAGCTATGGAGATGAGCCATCCTAGAGTCTTGGTTTCGCCAGCTCTTGCCTCTCTGCTGAGACTTCAGCCATATTGAATTTTGGAGAAACATTGTGCCACACTTCGGTGGAAATGGTCATGCTCTCTGGTGTTACCCTGCACCTCATGAACAGGAGTGCCCTCCTCTGTGACCCCAGAGAACACTGAATAAGTATCTGAGAGGGCAGTGCCTCTCAGATCTGCTGCTTGAAACCACAAAAGAAGAAAGGTCCATGCTAGAAGTTTGATTTGTACAAACCAGGCCCTGCACTCCGACTGACTGTGCCTGCTGCACAATCTGGAACTACAGACCTGTGGATCAAACCTGCTTCAAAAGACTAAAGAGTGGCCTCCCTTCAAGCTAAAGGTTAAGAGAGCTCACCTGGGCCATCACCACCAAGAATCCCCGGCCTGGAGTGACTCCAGTGGATTTGTAAGGGTTTTGTCCAAGTGGATTGTAGGAATTGAAGTCCCAACTTTCAAGGACGATCTTAGAGCTTCCAGACCCTTGGAGTACGTTTTGGACACTTTAGGACCCTCAAAGGAACTTCAGGAAGAAGTTCCAGAACTTTGGAGCAACTTTGAAAAAAAGCTTCATAAGTGGACCGACTCGACCTGGCTAGCCAAGCCGGTGACCCTCAACTGTGAGCCAGCCTGCCTTCCAGGTACATCCCACTGAAAAGCTCCGAAGGTCCGACTTCCAGAGTTTGACTGACGGCTGGTCGAAACCCAAGCCTGCGCATCTCCAAGGGCCTCGGCCCTTGGCTGAAACATGTACAGCACTTGGCGTGTTCATATTCAGACTACTTCCCTGTTCTACTGCGCCTATCCCCGCTGAACTCCCCCCGCTCCCCAGCCATTTTCAGCCTGGCAGCTTCTCCAAAATGCGCTGCTAGATACTCCTTTCAGGGAAGAGCTCCAGCAGGAAATCAAGGATTTCTTCTTGCGCAATGTTGACTTTGTCCCAAGGTTGGCCACAGTGTGGGAGGCCTTTAAAGTTACTATTTAGGCCTCTGCATCGCTAAAAAAAGAGGTATACTATGCAATATACATAAGACTCTGGGGAAACTGAAAACCAAACTAAAAAATTTGGAATCGATTGCAGGGTGTGGTGGCGGATGCTCCCCACACGCGTCGCCGCTAGCCGTTGAATGCCCCGCCCCCGGAAGTGAACGAGATTCCGAATGAGGGCTGAGCGGAGCCAGATAAGGCATCAGACGGCGGAACGGAGAGACAGAGTGAGGCAAGGTGGCATGGCGATAGGACCATGAGCAGATCGGAACGGATCAGAGGAGAATAGAGCAAAGAGAGGCGACGTGCGCAAGAGCAGGAGGAGTTACTGCAGGCAACAGGCAGCTCAAGTAGCGCCCCAGGAGTGTAAGGTGAGAGCGCTGCAGCTCTAGGAGTCGGGTCGGGCTGCTCCCCCTACCCGTGAGGGGTACTAAAATGGATTGCTTGATTTCTGCTGGGCCTGTGCATATATACATAGTGACTATTGGGAGGGCCTGTAACCTGCAAAGCTACAAGCCAAACTCCTAGGTGTGGACATAAGAAACAAAACAGGTGGTTAGAGCTCTGACTCTCGCATTGCAGAAATATGAATACGGCAAGGATTAGTCTGGAATTCAGTGACTTTTTTTACTTTGCTTTGCTTCTACCTCTACCTCTGCCTAAGAATGCATACGTTCCAAAATAAAATTGCGAATAGTAGCACTGAGTTATTCAGCCATTCAAGTCCAGCCCAGAAATAGAGGAAAAATAGGGGAAACAAGTAAAAGCTGCTGCTACAACTCGTCTGCTGAGAACAGTCCAGAATAGATTGGATTTGAAAGTCAAGCAGCTTTTAGATGCTGAAAAAAATGAAGATCCTAAAGATAAAATACAATTTGAAAAGGGATCAGAGAATGAAAGTGGTGGTGATATATCTGATTTACAAACATCAGGTTCCCCTACAGGGCTGGAGGAGATTGAAAGCACAGAAGGTTGGAGTGATATCAGCTCGAGAGCCAGAGATAAGAAATCAATAAGTCCAGCAGAACCCACTACAAGTATTTTTGGGAGTAAGCAGTATCCATTATTTTATAAGCAAAATAAAGCAAATATACCAATGGAGACACAACTGACACAGTCAGGGAATAGTTGTCAGCAACTATTTAAAGTGACAACAATGGAGGTTGTTAAGCAAGCTCACAGTAATGAGGATACAGAGAAAGATTCTCTGCAAATAATTACATCAAGAGAAGGCAGGTCCGGCAATCAGCAAATAGTTTAAAGAGACTCGGAACTGTCAATCAAAAGTATGCTTGAAAATATCCTGACAGAATTAAGAGAGCTTAATACTACTCAGACACAGGAAATTGCTGCACTGCATAATCGATTGATGACAACTGAAGAGAACATTGCAAAGTTTCTGGAAAGATTGATTAAACCGGAAAATTGAATCTGAGTATTAGAATATAGAGTACAGACCATGCAACAAGAAATTAAACAATTGGAGAAAAATAAAAACTTGTTTGATAACAAAATGTTGGACCTGGAAAATTATAATAGACTATCAAATCTCCGAATAGTGGGGGGGGTGGATTCTCAAATAAGAAAAGCAATTCCGGAATTAGACGGGATTTGACTATTACAAGGGCCAACAGAGTGCCAGCATAACGCCATGCTAATGCAAGATATACCCAAACAATTCTAGTCAATTTTGCGGACTATTGCATTAGGGAATCCATCTTATCTAAAGCCATTCAAAGGAAAACACTATCTACTCAAGAAATTCTGCAATTTAAAAATTTCTCAGACATGTCAGCGGTTTCTGCGCGTAGACGAAGGGATTTGTTAAAATGGTTGACACATTCAAAGAACGAGGCGCTCAGGCATCGATTATACAACAATCCAAGCTTAAAGTTTTCGAAAAGGGTTGCTTCAATGTATTCACGGACATAGAAGAAGCGCAGGCGCTTCTGCAGAATTTAATGAATTGATATATACTTCGAGTTGGGTGTTAGAAGGGCATAAGAATCCTCCGGATATCCAGAGACACGAGTGTGCTGGGGTGCAAAAACATGGCACTTGAGGTGATTAAAGGGGGGAGAGGGGATGTGTGGGCAATACTCGCCTTGGGGGGGGCACTTGGAGGGAGGTGGGGAGAGGAGGGCACCAGGGGGTAGCAATGAAAAACTGAAGAATTGTGGAATAATAGTTGCAAGAAGGTCATTGGGGCTTAATACGTTAATGTAGCAACATGATAGAGAACAGCATGATAATGAGCAGAAGGCAAGGAACAACAATGGTTAAAATGCTCAGATACATAAAGGGTTAAGGTAGTATATGGGGTGCAGGTACAGCGCATAAGCACATGGCACTTTTTAGTTGGAATTGGAAGTTTAATAAGAAAGGAGGGAAGGTGTTATATGAGGTGGTTAGTCAAACTGGGTATAACAAACAAGCACTGGGCCCTTTTGGACAACACACAGCATTTTCTATATATATTTTAGGAGACAAAGGGCGTTTTTACAAACAAGCAGGGACAGGATGCCCTCACGAGGGAAAATGAGGCTATATAGACATTTTAGCTATATTAGTAATATTTAAAGATAGCACAATATAAAGAATCAATTCGGATTGTGACATTAAATGCTAATGGTTTAAATAAAGCTAAGTCTAGGGCAATAGATATATGGGTGAGAGGACACTGTCCTGACACGGTTCTTATTCAGGAAAAAAAAGGAACCAAATTTCAAAATGTTTAGGCAATGGGTAGGACACCAATGTTTATCATGCACAAATGCAGCGCATAGGGGTGTTGCAATATATATTAACACACATTTCACCCTACAAGTAACTTTTTCTCAGACAGATAAAGAAGGGAGATGGGCTCTTATTAGTGGATATCTTAATAACAACAGACTAACAATGGCCACAATATATTCCCTGATAACTGATGATCCGACCCAATTGTAAGTCTACATCAAGGCCTTGCAAAATATCCCAGTTTTTTTAATTTTAGGGGGTGATTTTAATTTCCTACAACATCCAGAGGTTGATTCATCCTCAGGGAAGAGTAGGCGGATAAACCACGAATGGCGGCTGCTATATCAAAATGTAAACAAGGGTTAGGCCTACTAGACTTATGGAGGGAAGTGTTCCCAGATAAATACGAATACTCATGTTATTCAGGTAGACACAAGATAGGTGCCAGGCTCTATTTTTTTCTCTCTACACAAAATTTGCAATTAAAAGCATATTCCCACATTCAAAATGCATTTTCCGATCATACCTCAGTAAAAATGGAAATAACAGGTATTAGAACATTGGAATGTGGAGCACTCCATTGAAGACAATGGAGTGCTACGTGCTTCTACGGGCCATAAAAGGCCCGCAAAGCAACATTCCAATATTGTTTTACAAAGGCCTCTCGGAGCCCGAGGGGATTTAAATCCCCTCTAACTCCGAGAGGCCTTTGTTTTATTTGTTAGAACATTCTGCCCTCTAGTGGCAGAATGTTCTAATAGCATTATAGCCCTTCGTAGCTGGGCTATACCGGCTATTAAAGTCCTGAGCCTTCGGCTCGGCCTTTAACGCTGGAGCGGGCCTTTAATAGCCGGTATAGCCCGCTACGGCGGGCTATAAGGCTATATTAAAGTAGAAAGGTCAAATGGAAGGTGGGTTTTTAATTAAATGAAATCTTGAAGATGAGATGTGGTGCAGTGAGATACAGAGAGAGATAGCTAACTATTTTGAATTAAATAATAACTCAGACAGTATTGAGAATATATAGGAAGCATATAAAGCTACAATACATGGCTGCATTACATCTAAGGAGATTGCAAAGCGAAAGGAAAGCTCGATATTCAGGGCGGAGCTGGAGATAAAATTAAACTGGGCAAGTGCGGATGTTCAAAGTTTTTCTACAATAACCAATAAGAATGCACTTAAGAAAGCTAGATCTCACATACAGGAGTATTATTATGCATGGGGATATACAGCCAATCATGCATATTTACAAAAGGTGTTTGAAGAAAGTGAATATACAGGAAAGTTTTTGGCTTGACAGATGAGCGATCGCTAAGAGAAAAATAAGATAATTTCAATAAAAGACCCAGTAACGAAGAGAAGTATTAAAAATTCACAACAAATTCAGGAGAGTTTTTTAAGCATTATGAATCCATATATAGCACACAACAACAGGGGGACTCGGAAATACCTATTGAATATTTAGATAAACTAGATATTCCCAGATTAACACAAGATCAAGCACAAGCCCTTGTGGCAAAATTTACTCTTACCAAAATAGAAACAGCGGTTAAAAATCTTTAGCTAACAGAAAGGCTTGTGGGGAAGATGGCATTCCAGCAGAAATTTATAAAAAAAATTGCATCAGTATTAAATCCAGAACTGTTAAATTTGGGCAGTACCGTGAGGGGAACGGTCTTTTCCTTACCTTACCTGACCTTCGGACATCGCCGTGAGGTGAACGGCTCCTGTCCACACTTTGCCACCGCCATTTCTGCCGTGAGAGGAACGGCTCCTGTCCTCATATCGCCACTGTCACTCCTGCCGTGAGGGCAACGGCTGGACTACCATCCCCAGCAGGCAGTGGGAGTCGCTTGCTGAGGACGTCATCGGAGCGCCTGGAGGCGCTTATCAGCTGTGCAGCTCTCCCGTAGCGCGCGGGCGTGCCCGGGCGCTGCCCGGGCCAAGGGCGCGCCCGTCTAAGCCCGTCAGAGGCCGGGCTGGGCCACCCCTCTAACATCTAACTATGGGTAAGCGCAAACTTTTTGGTAGCCAAGATCAGGGAGGTGCAAAACCAAAAGTACAGAGACAGTCACCATGCATAATCTCATACCTAACTTCGGCCGTGGGAGCATTGAATAACGAGATAGCTAATGCCGAAAAGGAATTGGGTTTGGGCTCAAGACATAATGAAGGAGGAGGTGTTGAGGATTTTGAGCCTCTATCTAATGCTCCCGTTCCACTGGATCCAGTTGTGCTGATTAGTGGTGTAAAATTAAACTCTGAATCTCAGGCCCCGACTAGTGCTGTAATTGGAGGAGTGGCCATACCATCGCAAGTTCCTGCTATGGACGGGGAAAGACCATCTAGGGGCTTAATTGCGAGGCCTCTGGGGGAACGGAGTACCTCTAGGAAAATCAATAAGAGGCAGAAGGGTCTAAAAAACTGTTCACCAAAGTTAGACTCGGTGATGGACGAGAATACTCAATTATTATTACGGAACCTGGTGGAGGAGATTTTTAGTGCCCGGTTCGAATCCATACTGACTAATATTGCCAAAGATGTAATTGACACTATGAACTCGTGTGTCGCTGACTTGAAGAAAAAATGTGAGCGTATGGATTCTATTCTGGACTCCTACTTAAAGGTCACTCATGTCAAAATTAATTCAGGTTTGTTATCCACTCCCCAGCTAGAATCTAGTCTAGACTTACGAGGAAAATCTTTAGGCAATCGCCAACTTGTAGTTCCGAGTGAGGGGGTAAAATCGAAAAAGGTTGCTAGGCCGGATGTGTTCCAGGAAAGAATGCAAGAAGGAGGGCATTTGACCCAAATTGATAAAAGTCCTGTTGAACCTACAGATTTAAGACCTAATATGGCAATTAACAAGAATGCCGGCTTTAAAGACAGTAATAGAAGCCTGAATGAATGTGGAATTAACCTTCCCGCAGATGCTACTCCCCTGGTTGCGATTCTTGTAGGGGTTCCCCCTTTAAGTGTTCATGATAACGAACCAACGGAGGCACTGATGCGCAAGACAAAAAACTGGTGTGATCATTATTCATCAGGTCAACCTGGGATATCAGCCCATATTATAATGACTAGACGGGTGGCCTGGGTGGGAAATGGCCCCAAATGCGTACCAGGAGACTGTATTATAATTAATTTTAATAAACGGGATATAGCTGACAGGTTGTTCTGGGATGCCACGGAACTATATGGGGGGGTTATTAGGGCTTTACCTTTAGGTTACTTTTACCCCCCGGTAAATGCTCCGCGACCTTTTGAGAGGGCCAGTGGGGCTATTTTCACTAGTTCCTCCCTCCCTGATCTGGGGCTGCCCCGTAGTCATGGTAGTGGATCTTGCCCTAGTAAAACTAAAGTGGGAGAAGTAACACAAAAAAAAGTGGTAGCCTTGACACCAAGGCCTAGGGCGGGAGGCTTATCTGTCTCAAATAGATTTTCTCCACTCACTTTGATGGACCAGAACGACTGACTGGTGGAGCCAGTGGTTGGTAGTTTACAACCATCCCCTAAAAATCCAGGTTCAGATGATGTAGGTGCGGTAACTCTCCCAAGTTGCAGAATTATTAGTTGGAATATTGCGGGCCTCAAAGCTAAAAGGGATGATCCACTTTGGTTGAAGGTTATAAGATCTTACGATATAATTGCGCTTCAAGAAACTTGGGATAGGGGGGATAGTTTTTGGGTGGATGGTTTTAGATCCTATGTTCTACCTGCTCGTCTGGCCTTAGCTGGTAGAGCAAAGGGTGGTTTGATGCTCCTCCTCTCCTATAAGTTAGTGGGCTCTTCATGTAGATTAGAGGTAGACTCATTTAATGCCCTGGTAATAGAAGTAACCCGGTCAAATAATCTTAAGCTATTACTCATTAATTTTTATAATTCTGGGGAAAATGATTTTTTAAATCAACATTTGATTAAGCTGAACTCTTTTTAGAAGACTATAGGGTTAATCAATCCACTTTTTATCATATATTAATCATGGGTGATTTTAATATACATTTGTGCGATCGGCATTGTCTTATTGACGATCACTTAGCTCACACTCATTCGGTGATCCCTCATTTTGAGCACTCGCCCCTGGGGGAGGGTTTAGAGAACCTTTTGTCGGGGCCGATCTTTTTGAACCAGCCTTTTTTAATCAATTTGATCGTTGTCCTACGTTTAAATCCAAGGCTAGAGACACCATTATAGATTATATATTCTTGTCCTCTACTTTACTTGACAAGGTAGTTTTTTATAACGCTATAGTTTCATCCTTTAGTGACCATAACCCTGTCATATTGGAACTGGATAATAGTTGCGGGCTTCTGGGAAACGGTGGGGAAAATTTGGGCCTCAATAGTATGGTAACCCGTGATCAAGGGCGGAGGCTCAAGTGGTCTAATGTGGTACCAGATTCCTTTTTTAAAGATCTTTGCCTAAAAATTAGCGGACATATTGCAATATGCGCTGACCCTTTAAGTCCCGAGGATGCGGTCCTCAGAGACTTTGATGGTATTTGCAGACCGATATCAGTGGATTTGACCATTAACTCTAAAATGAAAATTAAATTAAGTGAAAAATGGTTTGATGAAAACTGCTCACGAGCTCACTGTGCTCTAATTTTAGCCTTGAAAAGTTCTCCTCGAGATAGGGACTTGATAGTGTGGTTACGGAAACAATATAAGACTGCAGTTCATAGGCGGAAATCAGAGATTAAGGCAGAGGCTTGGAATGATCTTGTTTCTGTCGATGTGTTAAAGGATAGCTCTAGATTTTGGTCTATTGTTAACTCCCCACTTTCTACAGGTCAGGAAAACGACATTCAGGAAAGTAACATCACAGAAGCACAGTGGTTGGCTCATTTTGAGGGAATTTATGCTTCTGACGAGACGATGGAAACTTATTTTAAGGCATCAACCCACCAAGTTACAGCATCTCTTATTTTTAATGAGGAAGACGTTGAGAGAGCAATAAAAGATACATCTAGTAATAAAGCACCAGGTCCAGACCGTGTCCCAGCAGATCTTTATAAGTGTAACCCCAAATTTTGGGCTAAGATACTTGCAAATGTTTTTAATGCCGTGGGAACGAGCGGGTTTCCCGCATCCTGGTCTCAGTCGATTATTATACCAGTTTTTAAAAAGGGCCAGAGAGGGGACCCGAGGTGCTATAGACCAATATCCCTAATTGACTCAACGGTTAAAATTTTGGGCAAAGTGATTTTAGAAAAGATTATAGACTGGTCCAATGATAACAAGATTGTTTCCAATCTACAGTACGGTTTTAGAAAAGGACGAAGTACTATGGACCAATGTCTTAACCTGTATCTATTAATTAGCAAATATACCATGGCAAAATAGGGTTCGTTTAGAATGGCTTTTATGGATTTGTCCTCAGCTTTCGACCTGGTTAACAGGTCGAAGCTGTGGAGTATTTTATTAAAAATGGGATTGGATCCGGGCCTGGTTTACTTCCTAGCTGATCTTCATCGTGAGCTATCTGCATCAATTAGGCTCTCACAAGACGGCAAGTGTCCAAAGTCTTTTAAATCAAGAAGAGGCGTAAGACAGGGGTGCATATTGGCGCCCCTGCTTTTTATATTATATACTAACGCCCTGGATAGATCTCTGGTGGAGGCGAGCTTGGATATACCGCGTGTAGGAGACTGTCCAATTCCGGTTCTCCTATACGCGGACGATGCCGTTCTTTTGGCACGAACTGCAGTAGGTCTCAAGCGGCTTTTGGATGCGTTTGGAGCCTATATGGAGTCTTTAGACCTGGTAGTAAATATTGGGAAATCACATATCATGACTACGAGTCATAGAGCTCCTAAAGCAAAAACTTTTTATTGTAATGGGGGGGTTGTGACTACTGTATCCTCGTTTATATATTTAGGGGTAGTGTTCGATGAAAGAGGCTCTTGGGTTCCCCAACAAAAAATTTAAAAAAATGCAGTAATTAGATCGACCTCTGCCATACTAGGATTTGCCCAGCGGTTGGGAGCTAGACCTGTGGAGGCCATTATAAAATTATATAGATCCAAGTGTTTGGCTATTGCAGCATATGGCTCATCTATTTGGGGATACAAGCAACAGGCAGGACTACAGACAGTGGAAAACAGATTTTTACGTAGTCTCCTGTCTGTTCCTCAATCTACCTCGACCTTTGCCATACACCAGGAATTGGGACTGGGTTATGTCTCAGATACTTTGAGTACAGCGCCGTTACTTTGCTGGCTCAAAGTATGGCTTAACCCAGAATTAACCTTGAATCATTTGATATTGCGGGATTGTGCCAAATTGGATAAAGCAAGTAACATTAACTGGCTCGCATATGTTAGATCCATGCTATCCAAAATAGGGCGGCCAGAACTATTTGAATCCCCGGAGAGGATTAGGAAGGAAGATCTGAAAGGGGTTAGAATGAACTTTATTAAAATGTTGATGTTGGAACGGGAAGAACAGGAGTTACAGAAACCTTTAGTTAGGGCTCACTTTCTGACAAAAACGACGTTATTAATTGAGCCATATCTGATAACTGTCACTAAACTGTTCCATCGCTGGCTCCTGACAAGGTTCCGTTTTAACTTGATTCATTTTAACCTGGGTGATTATGAGGGATGGTGTAAACCAGAGGATGCAGGACCATGTTCTTGTGATAATTTTTCCACACAAGATACGCTACACTTTGTAATGTTCTGCGACCTCTATTTGGATATACGTAGGAAGTTCCTAGTCCCCCTATTAAATAAAAAGGGTTTCTTACAGGTTAGACCTGCATTGCTTTACCTGCAAATGTTAAGTAATACATGGGACACTTTTAATATTGCTTGTTTTCTGGTTGCTGCTGTAAGGATCAGGAAGAAATTTAAAAAAAATAAGCATACTGTTACGCATTTTGATGAACCGATTAACCTCATTTGCTGAAGCTGAGTATTCTGTGGATTATTTTAATATTACTAGTTCTATTGCTGCTATTGTATGGATTCTTATGCTATATATTGTATTATGCTGATATTTTAATGAAATAATTTTTAACTTTTGTAATCTTTGATGCTGCTGAATCACACAAATATGACTGTGCTCAATCTTTTATTCCCAAAATTTTGTATATGAATGCGTGTGTCTATGTATTTTATGTCTTGTACTTTTATGATTTTAATTAATCGAATAAAGTGGATTGATTGATTGTTAAATTTGGCTAATCATGTACTGTAAGGGGCTGAGATTCCGGCCTCGTTCCGCTTGGCAACAGTAGTTGGCTTTTTAAAAAAAGGAAAAGATAAAGAAAATATAAATTCGTATAGACCCATACGCCTTTTAAATGTAGATTATAAGATCATCACAAAACTTTTAGCTACTCGGATGAGTCAAGTTATGGGAACGATAATCGATTCAGATCAGTGTGGCTTTGTACCTGGCAGGCAGCTATCTTTTAATACAGTTTTTTTAGTTGAAGCCTTGGATTTCTTTGCTCAGAAGAATATACCTGCACACAAAGTTTTTAGATGCGGAAAAGGCTTTCGGTTTGGTAAATTGGGAGAGCCTTTTTTTAATACTTAAAAGATTTGGATTTCCTATAAAACTGATTTACCTTTTATCGAGTATGTATAAGGGAGCTAAAGCTCAAATAATTATGAATGCGAGAAATATAGGAACATGTGCAATACATAGGGGAACAAAGCAAGGATGTCCCCTATTACTTATACTCTTTGCTCTTTTTATAGAGCCTCTAGCTATTGCACATCACCTGATATAGAGCCACCTATAATGAGCATGACTCCTATTAAATTATATGCAGATGAAATAGTGTTGTTTTACAGCCGGATTCAGAAAATCAGAAAAGAGTTTTTTTGAATTTTCCAAACATATCAAGACTTGGCTAGGTACAAGATTAATAAGTCTAAAACAGAGATTCTGTTAAACAATTGCACACAACACACTTTATTACATGATTTTCATCCATTAATTAATTCAAGACCCAAGCGATATCTGGGGGTGTATTTCACAGAGAATGTTGATGATTTTTTCCAACTGAATTATATCCCCCTTATCAGCAAGATGAAGACACTATTTGACAGATGGAACAAGCTACCTCTCTCTATAATGGGTCGTATTGCTCTAATACGGATGTCGGTTTTACCTTTATTTAATTTCGTTTTTGCTGCTATTCCTTTGAAACTTCATATGAAATTTTTTAAGGAAATGGAGAGTATGTTTACAGCCTTTATCTGGGCAAATAAAGCCTCTTGTTTAGCACTTGACACTTTATATACGCCTTTGGAAGAAGGCGGATTAGCTCTTCCTAATTTAAAAATTTACTATTTCACGAATTTTGCACTTATGCACTTTTAGATTTATTAAGTCACCGCGTAGCTATGGATATGATAATTCTTTTCTGGAAATATTTTTCAAGAATATGATATTACAGATTTTTTTACGTATTATCAAAACCCCCAAAAAAGTTTGCTAAAAGACTTTGCAGTGGTGTATAAAGCAGAAGGCACAAATATTTCAACATTGTGAAATTCCAATAATTAATGGTGTAACTCACTTAACAGATGTTTATTTTGAGGAAAGACCCCTTTTAGGAAAACATGTTGCTTTAAAGTGGTAAAGTAATGGGTTTAGTTTAATATCAGATTTTCTAAATGGAGAATCATGGGAGGTGTGGGAAGATATAGAACCCAGGATTAGGTTCCATAAGAATATACTTCAGTGATCCTTTATACTAATTGGAGGTTTTCTGAAGGATTTAGATGTATGCAGGATACAGACAAGCCAGGAGTTAGCTGAGGAATTGCTGGAACCTAAAATGAAAAAGTCTATCAGAGGATGGGTTTCGACTCCGAGGCTAGATAAAAGTGTAATTTTATACGAGAAAGTACGAAACAAGTGGTTTGTTAAAGAAAATTGATATTTCCCCTAATGTATGGAAAAAAATGAATGAATTTAATTTCACTTTGATATAAGGAGCGAATTTTAGGTGAATGCAATTTTTCTCCAAATGGCTGCTTTATAGAACGCCTGTTTTTTTAACAAAGAATAAACCCAGAAATGTAATCTAATTGTTTTCGATGTAAACAAGAGGGGGCGGGGACATGGACCCATTAATTTGGAGCTGCCCAGGTATTAAAGTATTTTGGAATGAGATAGAATCATATTGCCTTCAAGCTGTACAATTGGCCCATCTATAGACATTCAGACTGGGTTATTCGTTAAGTATAAAAATGGGCCTTTTACAAAGGAAAAGAATATATATCCTGGTTTTGATTGCGAGATCAATTATTTTGCAAAATTAGAGATCTGAAATAATTCTAACATTGGCGATTAAAAATAAGTAAAGTCAAAGAAGTTTTGCAGTCTGGGGGGGGTCCTGGAATAGAAAGAATTTAGTATATTGTAAAAGGCGGAATTAAGAAGATATGTAATATAATATCTATGGCTTATTTTTTATTTAATTATCAGCTGAGAAGTATTTAATGATATCTGCTTTTATGTAACTAGATAAAACGTTTCTATAATTGTATGACCTTCTTGCAGAAGTTAATGTGTATATGATATGTTTTACTTTTTTTATTCTTCCAAAAATAAATAAAATATAAAAATATAAATGGAATCACAACTACATAATTCTCAAGGGACTGATCCACGCAATAAAATCAGGGACACACTCTCTGAGTACCAAAACACAGCCGAACGGGAATGTTTATTCAGAAGTAGATACCATCAGGCCAAACAGTATGGAGAAGGTGAGCACCCCGACAGGGTGCTTTCCGAAATGACCCGCAAACCCCAATTCTCAAATTATGTTATGAAGATCAAATTTTCCTGTGGATGCCCACAACAGGATACTGGGGACATCCTTAGTACCTTCCTTTCCTTCTATTCCTCTGTATATGCCACCTGTAGATCCCAACCCCCAGACATATATGCGTACTTGGAAAATGTAGCCCTGGGATGGCTCAGTGCCGCTCAGAGAGAATTCCTCTCAGCTGCCTTCGAAGAAAACGAAATTAAAACTGCGATCATGCAGCTACGGTTGGGATGCGTGCCTGGTCCAGATGGCCTTCCAGCTGAATTTTATAAAACGTATGCAGATAGTTTGGGACCCTTTCTTAAAACCCTCTATGAGGAGGCTCAAGAGTCTGAGTTCTCCGACCCTCCATGCGTGAAGCCTTAATTACTTTCCAATTAAAAAAGGGCAAGCCTGCCGATGCCTGTGAATCCTTCAGACCTTTGTCCCTGATGAACAGTGACGCAAGCATTCTAGCTGAGCTTTTGGTAAATAGACTCAGCCTCCTGATGGAATCTCTGGTGCTGCCAGATCAATCCGGCTTTATACCAGACAGAGCAACCTCCCACAACCTGCGCACTCGATTCTCGGTACATCAAGATATTGATCCAGACCTTGCTGTGGTGGCTGACTTTTTGGACGCTACCAAAGCATTTGATTCCCTGGAATGGGACTTCCTCATGACGGTGCTGAGTCGCAAGGGCTTTCCCATCCATTTTCTATCATGAGTGAAGCTATTATACCACCATCCGCAGGCACGAATTTCCATAAATGGTGTACGCTCTCCTCCTTTTGCCATCTCCCGAGAAACTAGGCAGGGATGCCCGCTGTCACCCCTTCTGTTTGCCCTGACGACAGAACCACTAGCAGCTAAGCTTTGACAGCACCATGGGGAGTGTGCATTCAGATACCCTACCAGGCATGTATTGGTGTCTCTTTATGCTGACGATATTATGTTGTACATCAGGGACCCCTAGATCATTCTTAACCCCATACTCCAAGAATTCATAAATTTCGGGGGGGTTCCCGAATAACGATCGACTGGGAAAAGTCCCAGATCTTCCCCCTCACCCCTAACACCCCTCAATTTATCCCAGACTATCCAATGAAATGGTCAACTCAGAGATCAAATACCTGGAAATAGTCATCTCCAGGGACAGGGATGAACTAATGCGTGCTAACTACGGTAGTGCGCTTGATGACGTGACGGACTCCATCTCCCGATGGAGATCTATGCCTTTGTCGATAGCCGACCGCAGTTCATTGATGAAGATGGTAATATTACCCAAGCTATTAAATCTCTTCCTCAATGTTCCCTATTTCTCTGACCGACATTTCTTTAAATCTATGTGAGCTCAACTAATTCGCCTAACCTGGGGAGGAAAGCAACCGAGATTACCATGGGATATATTGGTACAACCATTCATGAAAGCCCTGGACTTGGAATTATACAAGGTGTGTCTAAGCGCACTTTGCAACTAACTGGTTTTACCCCCCCTTACATGCCTCACTTGGCGATAGAGCATGGGTATATGGTGCCAATCCCGTCTGTTGCTTATCTCTGGACACTCCCTCAGAACACGAAATTGGACACCACAACCTTGGCCTCTACCATAGGGCCAATGCAGGAACTGGCCAGGAGGCTTCGGGGGCCCATGCTTCACTCTCCGCTGCAACAGCTTTCCCACTACCCCCTTCGTCCTGTGGCACACAATGCAGTCTGCTGCCAGATGCTTCACAGATTCGGCATGCACACCTGGGGGGACCTTTCAAAGGAATGCAACCTCCGAAACAGGGAGGAATTCTTTGGAAATGACATCTCCACCCGAATGGAGACATTTCAATACATTCGATTGAGGCACGATATCAAGACAGCCACTCCTGATTTCCCGAGTGTGCCCCCCACACTTGCTCTCCTGCATATGCTGCTGCAGACCTCTAATCCTTGACACGTAGTCTTGCAGCTATATCACTGCACCGAGACAGAACAGGCTGGGATGGTGGGTCGGGTCCCGATCAGGATGGGAGGCGAAACTGGGAACCCCCCTCAGTGACAAACAATGGACCTATGCTGCCAACAGACAGGAAATATATAATGGCTTATTGTCCCTTGCCTATTATCCATTATAAATTCTTACATCATGCCTACTACACTCCAGCTAGGTTGCATTGATATCACTTGCGAGCGAATGCCAATTGTGACAGGTGTAAGGCAGAAGAATCTGATTTTCTCCATTTGGCATGGGCTTGCAACTCGATCACAGCTTACTGGGAAAGGATAGCTGCAGCCTTAACACAAATGATGGGAACACAGACACAACTTACCCCACTTGTGGCACTGTTCGGATACTCGGAAAATGTCGATATTTACTGCTCCATCCTCGCACCTTCGAGAACGCTGGTAACCACACAACTGATCCTACTATGTAAATAGTTGAGTCAGCAGGGGTCGACGGGTGTTACCCGGAAACCCCAGGGAAGAGACATTCCCTGACTTTTGCAGTACCACTTTATACCATTGTCGTTATATGTACTAAATGTGTGTGAGATGTGTGTGGCTAGACACTGCCATGATATGCAAATAGAAATGTGAAAATGCATCTACTAACCTGCAATGTGGATTAAGATGAAATGTTTTTAATTGAGTTGATTACTGTATTGGAAATAAAAATTAAAAAAACAAGCCTGTGAACCCTCATCGAAGAGCATCGAGGGACCCTGGGAGAAAAAGTTCTGTAAAAGTTTCTAAGTCCGAAGGTAGAAGAAGTGACCGGGACCAACTGCAAGGGTCAAGACACCCACCTTCAACTGCGAGCCAGCCTGGATCTCTGGTTCTTCCTGCTGGAAAGCTCCAGAGGTCTGAATCCATAGGTTTGACCGGGAGCTTGTCGCAAGGCAAGCCAGCAGAGCCCTCACCAAATCCAGACTGGTGGAGAGCTTCGAGGGACCCCGGGAGACAAAGCTCCAGAAAAGTTTCTAAGTCAGAAGGTAAAAACTTTGACTGAGGCCTACCGTGAGGGGTAGATGCGCAGGGCTCCATCGTGGTCGTCTTGAAACTTTGACTTTGTCCTGGTCTAGCACGACCAGATGTCCCAATCGGCGCTATAGGTTTCTATGTGCTATATAGTGCTAACTCTTTAAAAATTCATATCTCCGATTCCCTACATTGGAATTTTTTCGTTTTGTTGTCATTTTAAAGATACAAATATTTCCTATTTGTATAAATTGGTGTTGGATTTGTATTATGTGTTGTGTCTTAATTATTTACTGACTTGGTGTTTTTAAATGCTTTACATACCTGTCTCTTAAGTTAAGCCTGTCTGCTCGCAGGCAAGCTACCAAGGGTTGAGCATGGGAATACTTTTCTGAGACCTATTCTGAGCCCTATATTGTGTTGGTGGCCTTATTGCCAGTGTTCGATATATATTTACCACTACTAATAATCCACTTTCCAACACTTACCTTCTCAATATTTTGGTCCTTGATATATATATCTTTTTTTTTTGTAAATCTTTTTATTAACTGTGCTCATATTATCACACATTACAGAACATTGTTCATAAAGCATGTGATAGAGACATTCCACAGTATTATGTAGACACATTCCACAGTATTATGTACAGTGAACATAGACACAAGCAGGGCATTCAACTGGTGCAACCCAATCCTGAGGTCCTTGATATTTTTGACATGATATTCTTTGTTGTATTTACTTTATTTTAACGTCATGTCATAAAAGTTCTGCTACGATGTACAAATTACAACATTAAGTATAACGATAAAATACATGCATTAATCACAATCCTAATAAAAACAGTAAAAGGTGGCCAATAGTGTTGGTTGAGGTAGTGGCCATACATAGTATATACATTCATACAATAAAATATTTACAATAAATACATTGGGTTTTACCCTTATCAACCTCCACTCCTCAATTCCACCCAGCAGTGTTACTTGATGGTGGTAAATAATATTTTATACAAAAAGTACTACAGAAAAATGCATTCAATAAAGCTGTGTAAGTAACCTTCCTTGGATACAAAAGGTCTTTAAACCAATTAAAATCATTAAATAAAATCAGTTCTCATTCACCCTCTGGACCCTACTTCTAATTGCCCACATTTGGCCCAGGAACTTTGCCACCGCACACGCAAACAATGGCCTGGCATTGGACTTCAGGATTCTCAATGCAGACCTGTGGTTGTCAGTTCTTAACTGCTTACAAATCGGGGTCAGACAGTTTTTCCTTGGTGAGACATACAGTGGACAAGCAAACATTACATGGGCTAGAGTCTCTTGATGGTTTTTACAACCAGGGCAACTGCGTGTGGGCTCAGAGCCACTGTCCCATTTTCCAGTGAAGTCGTGCAGGGGCAAGGTGCCAAACCTAAACTGTAAGTATAGTTTCCTGTCCCTAGGGTGTTCTGTAAGATCTAAATAGCCTTCCAGGGAACGATCCAATTTATGGGCCATAAAGTCTAGAGTAAGCTTCCCCCATGCCCTACTGCTAAGTTCCCCCTGGATTACCCACTCCCAGTAGGCGTCCTTTACTTCACTTTTCTGGGGGAGCAAAGAGGGGTCATTGGCTTCCCAAATATCGCCCAAACCAATGGCTATGAATAAATTCTTAACGCCTCTTAGCCAGCTGATTTCATTAGCAGTGTCCCAGCATTTTACATCCTCCAGGGCACGGGCATACGGCAATAGTTTGGGGGTTGACTTAATCCTTAGTCAGAACAGCAAGGGGCACAGTCTTGCTTTGGAGATGAAAGAATGTCTACCCATGTCTAACATAAGGGGATGCAGAGGAGTACTCTGGGGTAACATTCCTAGGCTCCTAGAGAATTTGTTATCTGAGCTACTAAGCTCCTCTATGCGCTCCAAGCCCCACAGTTCTGCTCCTTACATCACAGAACTCACCACTTTGGCATCCTATACTTGCAAGGCTGCCCAATCGGCTTAGTGTGGGATAAATTATGTTCTTTTCCAAAGACCCCAATCAGCTGCTTGCGTTTCAAAACCATCTTTGAGATATGGGGTTTCCATGACACTTTGTCCGACAGCTTTAGGCCTAGATAATTGAAGTCGCTAACTCTCTCAAGCTGCGTTCCTCCAAGGTAAAGACAGCCCCGGTAAGATTTGTGTGGGTTCAGGGCCATGAACTTGGTTTTAGTTGTGTTTATTACCAAACCCTTGACGTCACAGAATTGTTCAAAACGATTGAGAAGCCGCTGTAACCCACCTGCAATGTGTCCTCTGCCAAGAGGAGAGTTACTACCCCCCACCCCCTCAGCATAGGTGCATCAGTCAGATTTGCTGTGAGGAATTGTACAACATTGTTAATAAATAGAGAGAAAAGCGTTGGAGCCAAGACACAACCCTGGCACATGCCCCTGTTAACAAGGATTGGGTCAGTGAGCTGGCCTTGAGAGCCCCAACGTACCCTGGCAAAGTTTCCTTCATGCAGACGGATCAACAGATTTACAATTTCCACCGGGATATCTACGTCCCTAAGGGTTTGCCACAGATTCTGTCTAGGAACAAGGTTGAATGCCGTCTTAAGAGCTATAAAAGCAATGTACAAGCTACCCTTCCCAATTATCACTGTTTTCCAATAAAGTAAAAGGAAGCGGAACGCCTGATCAATGGTCCCTGTATTCTCTCTAAAACCTGCTTGATATGGGGATAGGATTTCATTTTCAGTAGCCCATGTCTGAATTTTGTGCAAGCGTGCCCTACTAAAAACTTTCTGAATCGAGTCAATTAGACTGATTGGCCTATAATTGCAAGGGAGAGACTTATCACCTTTCTTAAACAATGGCACAACTTCTGCTCCTCTCCATGATCCTGGGATAGGGGCACCATCGGCTATGGCATTAAATAGCACATACATGTATTGAGTCCAGCCTGGGGTGTCCCAAAGAAAAAGAACACCAGGTATCCCATTGGGGCCTGGTGGTTTGAACTGGACTATTGTGCTAACTGCGATCGATATGTCCTTAAGAGTGAAAAAATCCCCGTTTGTTTTGGGATGCCTTCTAGATAGTACTGCCAGAGAGTTTAGGGCTTCTTGGTCGGTATGCAGTGTAGAAAAGTGGGTATACCAATCAGAGGGAGAAATATAATTTTCTAATTCTAAAGGACCTGATTGATTGCCCCACACCACCAAAGACCAGAACTTCTTACTATCCCTAGCTTGGCATGCGTCCTTAAGGGACTGGCACCTGGCTTTGTCCCTGTCGCTCTTGGCTTTCCACAGTTCTAACTTGTATGCTTTTCTAGCATTTCTTGTCCCCTCTAAGTCCCTTGATTTAACTGCTTGTATTAATAGGGATCTAGAATGCCTGCAAGCCTTGTTGTACCATGTTTGTGTACTTTTTTTAGTGGGCCATGTATTCTTAGTAGGGTTTGCAACTGTAAAGTAGGAGCCAAGATGCTCAAAGAAACGACAATGTGCGTTCGTTACCTCCAAACTCCCTAACATAGATGCCTCTAGTGCTGTGGCTTCTGCTGTGAAAGCCAAAAACTTGCTGTATACTCTTAAGTTTATCTTGATCGGCAGCTAATTTATGCCACTTAAGACGACACATGTCATTAGTTGGCCGAACCTTTTTAGTTGCCAGCCACTGGGTCTTTGGCCACACAGGTGCTTCCCCACACAATGATTGCATTGTTAGGCGGAGAGGATTGTGATCACTATCGGTTGTTTCTCCTACAGCCATATCTATTAACTTATGCCAGAGCCTCAGGTCCAGCAAAATGTAATCGATGTGGCTGTGACCACCCAGTCTATTGAAGGTATTTGCGCCCAACTTATCGGATTTGGTCCTACCATTTGCTGCACTGAGACTAAACTCCATAGTCATAGCTTAGACATGGAGTACTATTTGAGACCACTTCTTTACCGGTTTACGGTCCAATAAGGAGACAATCCACTGCTTCTCTTCCTCTTGCACTTTAACCGTCTCTTCCCTATCGAGCGGTTCATATGTAACAATAAAATCCCCTGCTATTATTAGGGAGAGAATGGGGTTCCTCTTGCCCAGGAGTTCCTCCTGTTTTGTAATAGTCACTGAGGGTCTACCTCCCCACCCCCCACCACCCTGGCCGTACCTCTCACGTAGACATTATAGATGTCGATGGTGTTACCTATATAGCCCTTAAGGCGGATTCCCATGATATCTGGGTTGTTCAAGGGTAGTTGCGATATACTGCTATATTCTATCCATACAATTCTTTTGTTTCCGATAATCTGTCAGTGATCTGAATTTATGTTGTGTTGATTTTTGTTCTCTTTGTTAAATGTATCATAATTTTACTATAATTGAAATTACAAGATTTTGGTCGCAGGGCTGACTTAGACTTTCTTTATCTACTATGTATGTTTTGCCACTGCTCACTCATCCAACTCTTTCATTTTTAGATGATTGCTTGCTATGTGGTTCGTCATCAGCAGCCCTTTATGCTTGCTTTTTCTTGTCTCTATTTTAATATGACATGCATTCCCAGTTTACTATATTTAGATTTATTTTATAATTTATTTTTCTGCTGCATATGTTTTTATTTTATTTTACAATACAATGTCGCCCTCCAGAATTAGTTATTTGTCCTTAATACATTTTATAAACATAGTTCTAGAAAAACGTGCAGTGTTACACATCTCATCTCACCCTTAACACAAGACAATGGGTACAACAAACTATCTAAAGCCAAGTGTTATTTCAAACATGATTTAAAATAAACTAACATCATTTTATTAGCCAGATATTTATGACGTAAGTGGGAAATGTCAGTGCTATAAAAACAAGCATTTTTTGTCATGATACTCACACGCTTTGTTCTGCTTGTCACAGGGGATTGCTGGGTTTTGTCCGTGATAGGCGCTATGACAATACGTCCCCACTTTCTGGAGAATGTGATTCCGGCAAACCAAGGATTTCATCACAAATATGCAGGAATCTTTCACTTCAGGGTATGTAATGTGCTTGCAATTTGCATTTCCTTGTTGCTGAAAATTGAAAATATGAACATATATGCTGGCATACATACTAAACAAATGCTTATATACACCCAGAATGACAAAACATTAGGGAACTTAATTAACCGATTACTCCATGACTTTCAAACACCACATGTTTTTGATTAACGATTTGTGTATTTGCATTTAATTTTCTTGACAACATTTCCGTATGCCTCATTCAATCTAAGTACGAGACCACAGCAGGCCCTACTCTTCACACAGACACACCTACTATTCCATAAACATTTGTGAAATGTTACTGTGGTGGCTGTGTTGCAGAATTATAATACAGTCACAGTGAAGTATCACTTTTTCTTAATGTTTATTGTGTAGACTGCTATTCTCACAAAGCCAGTTTTAGGGACGTACAGTAGTACTCCTTTAGTACCCTTTTGTGTACTCTTACAAAGTCAGTTTTTAGGTGTGTACAGTACTACTCCTGTAGTACACTTTTGTATACTCTTACAAAGCCAGTTTTTAGGTGTGTACAGTAGTACTCCTTTAGTACCCTTTTGTGTACTCTTACAAAGCCAGTTTTAGGGACGTACAGTAGTACTCCTTTAGTACCCTTTTGTGTACTTTTACAAAGCCAGTTTTTAGGTGTGTACAGTAGTACTCCTTTTGTACCCTTTTGTGTACTCTTACAAAGCCAGTTTTAGGGACGTACAGTAGTACTCCTTTAGTACCCTTTTGTGTACTCTTACAAAGCCAGTTTTTAGGTGTGTACAGTAGTACTTCTGTCGTACCCTTTTGTGTACTCTTACAAAGCCAGTTTTTAGGTGTGTACAGTCGTACTCCTTTTGTACCCTTTTGGGTGCTCTTACATGCCTATTGAATTTGCCCCAAAATATCTAGAATGGGAATAAAATGGCAATATTCATCTACCATTTGTACAAATAGAAGGGAATGAACCCTCTTGCCACTTTTAGGGAGCTGGAAATTTCTACTCGATTCACAAAGACAAATAAGGGTATGTATGCAGGAGTACTAATTGCCGTACTGGGCAATGCTTTGGTGAATCAGCCCCATTGCCTGTTTTGTTATCACTGTGGGTTCTGCCGGTGGTGTTACAAATGTCACTTTTGTATTGATCTTCTATCGGATATCCATGATGTTGAAGTCGTATGGTTTTCCTTTGTTCAGTTACAGGTGTCCTAACTGGAAGCTTTGTCAGAACTATAGGACAAAACCGTGATGAGGAAATGTGACATGTCTTATTTTAGGTGCTGTTAGGCTAGTATCTTCCTTGCGCACAAAGAAATTGTTTCCAGTAATGAGCCTCAAAATCACAGTAAGTGATCATTGTAGTAGTCAAGCAAAATAATAAGAGAAGGTTGATCTTATCTCGATAGGGCATCCAGGTGCTTGCAGGCCCCGGAGGCTTATTTGAACAGCCAGGTCTTGAGGGCCATTCAGAATTCCGGGATTGAGGTGATGGTCCGGAGGTGCGTGGGGCGACTGTTCCAACATCTTGTTTTGATAACCTAGTTTGAGTTTGTTGGGATTGTATTTGTTAGTCTCGACTTTGAACAATATGTGGTCCAAATTATGCATGCATTCTTGCATGATGCCTATGTAAGGGCTGGAATATACTGCAAGGACGTCTTGTTGTATTGGAATATTCACCATTCGTAATCATGCAATGCATCAAATATAATACCTTATGTAAAAGTATCGCAATGTTCGTAACATGTTTCTTCACTTCTGTCCATAAGAACTTTGTAGTATACCCTCATGTACAGCATCCTTTTACTTACAGTTTCATAAAGTATTACACTCTAGAAGTGCGTCATCTTAGATACAAAACATCCGATCAGGAAGCCCTTCTAACCATTAGATTTAGTACGAGCTAGTTTGCAGCAGATGATTCTGAGACAAAGTTGTGCACAACCGTGTGCACCACTTTTGAAACTATTATGTAATTATGGTTGCGTAGACTGAAAAATATAAGATAAGAAGGTTATCATGGCTAAGATGATTCTGCTCCATGAAAAAACAATTCATCCCTTATTGACTATACTTTATGAGGACTCATAATTAGATGTCTGCACATGTGGACAGCTTCAGAGTACCCTGAATCACCAAGTATCCATACAGTGACTACTCATTTGGGAGTAAATCCAAGTCCAATATCAATGTTTTGCATTGTGCTGAATTTTCAAATTGGTTCTTTCTTCAGTTGCATTTTGGGAGTGCCATCAAGTAGAGGAGAATTACCCTAGCCCAGTAGCTGCATCACTAAAACATACCAAGATAAACTCTACTCAGGATCTCTGATAGGACATCAGCAAGTACTGGGAACACCCAGGGTTTCCTGGAAACTGCATCACAAATAGAACTAATGATGTCACTCTTTCCATGGAACTGGATCCCACACACATGACAGGACAAACTAACACTTGGCGATAGATGCAGTGGATTTGCACTGATTAGACCAACTGATCAAGATGCAAGCTGGTGCAGCTTGAAATGTTGTACAAGCGCAGCACTGTAGATGTTTACTCCAATGGTCTCATAATGGGAAGAGAGGCCTACAAAGAAACTGAATAAAATATGTGCCCTCAAAATCGGTCCATACTAACTTCTACTATCAAGGCCCTGTCCAACAGTCGCTTAGTACATAGCATTCGAAATTTCATGTGACATAGACAATGTTTTATGTTCACTGCCAACATCATAACCACCACCTCCTCATTTTCCTCCTTTACCTGTGCAATGTCCTTAACTGTTGTGCATTAACACTAATCTCTCTGTGCATATTAAGATTTATGGAATGCTTCCCTCTCCTGTGGCATTGTATTCACCACTGATTTTTGATCTTGTAGGGTGTGTTGCAGTAACTGTACCATGCACCCGCTACAGCTTTGCCATGCAAGTTATTCCTGTCCTCCATCAATCTCCATGTAATTATCCATTTAGGGGTTTGTCAGTCTCTGCATGCACTTTGTGTATTTGAGGAAAAGTACCAGAGGTTCCTGTTTCCTGTCCTTCCCCATCTCTCTGTGAGAATCTAATTCTTGGGTATGCCACCATTCTCACTGGTCCCGCTCACCCACATTTCTAGCCATTATCCTCCCAACAGCCTCAATGAGGTTCTCAGCATGCATGGTCATTTTTAGTCTGTCAAATTCTGTCCACCCTTACTATACTAAGTCTTGTGGTTGGTCGCACATTTAATATTTATGTGGTGACATCGATCTTGATTCTTATTTGTGGTGTTGAGGAGACCATACAGAGGTCAAAAGACATGTGGGTCTGAGGCACCAATGTGTGACTTCTGAGGGAGGATTTTCAGGTTCAGTTTTGTGAGACAAAATGTTGCAAATGCCAAAGACAGTCATTGAATTCTACTGAGATCCTGTTATAGAATAAATGTTGCAGGTGGGGCATAATGAAACGCACCAATTTAGTTCCACATTCTGATCATTGTGATAGACAACATTATCAGGTCACAGCTTCCATGCCACAACGGGAAGTGAACAGAATAGAGCATATATGTGGAGCTATTTCATCACTACAGTCTTTCATAAGTGGGATTGCTCAGTATTAGTAAATGAGTAGTTCAGTTTAGGTGCAGTCAGTCAACCAGTGATCACAGCTGATGAGCTTGTATCACTGGTGGTATCTTTGTGGCCTGTGTAGGGGATTAGAGCTTGCTCATAACAACTGTGCAAGAGCCTTCCAGAGGCTAGGGTCCTTAGAATGTTCAGGCCTGTTGCTTGACAATTGGATCTCTGTTGGAACTGGAGGTTTAAAGCTTTGGCACCAATGGCATAACACAAAATGAAGAGGCCCACCTGCAGAATGTGTTGAGAGGCCCCTGAGTCTCCCATATGTCACAGGTATTCGTTGGTCATGGGCTAAATGGCCACCCTCTGAAGGGTTAGTAGTCCCTAAAGCGTTGCGGCCCCCCCTGCACCGCAGGAGCCTTTGCTACTCCCCTAGCTTACTGCACCGGACATTCTAACAGTATCATACCTTTGTAAACGGTCTTCCGATTTGTTTATACTTTCACATTTTCTGTCGCAGGAGTCTCCTATCCTTCGTTTTCTTCTCTGCAGGCTGATAAAATGCTGTAGAGTAAATACGCCAACCCTGGCAATTTTAGGCTTCTATAAAATGATCACAGCTCAAAGGGTCACACCTACTCTATTTCAAGCATTGGCAAAGCCAATAGATCTCGTCTATACAAGAACTATTGGCTTTGCCAATGTGTTTTAGCCATGTTGTACACCAGGGTGGCTGCTCTTCGGCATGGCTAGAGGTTTGTGGCATAGAAGAGAGTGGCAAGTGGAGTGGCATAGAGTGGAGTGATGTAGAATTGATTAAAGTTGCGTAGAATTGAGTGGCACATAGTGTCATAAAGTGGCATAGATTGGAGTGTCAAGAAGTGTTGTAGAGTGGCATAGAGTGCTGTAGAGTGGAGTATCATAGAGTGGAATGTTGTATAGTGGAGTTTCATGGAACGAGCTACCGAAAGACATCAGACGCGCCCCCTCCCTGAGTCCCCCCCCCCCACAGCGCCTTGAGACCCTCACGGGTGAGTAGCGCGCTTACAATTCCCTCATTGATTGAGAGTGAAGTGTCATGGATTAGAGTGGTGGGGTGGATTTCAGTGGATTGGAGTGGAGAGTCATGGATTAAAGTGGAGAGGAGTGTCATGGAGTACAGTAGAGTGGTGTGGTGTAGACTGGAATGATGTAGAGTGGGGGCATAGATGATTGGCATAGCATGGAGTGGCATAGAGTGGAGTAGACTGGGATAGAGTGTCATGGCACAGAGTGGAGTAGAGTGTTGTAGAGTGGAGTAGAGTGTAGTGGAAGGACGTAGAGTGGCATAGCATGGAGTGGAGTAAAGTGCCGTAGAGTGAAGTAGAGTGTAATAGAGCTGAGTGGCGTCGAGTAGTTGTGGTATGGAGTAGTGTAGAGTTGCGTAGAGTTGAGTGTCATAGAGCAGAGGGTTGTAGAGTGTAATGGAGGGCCATAGAGTGTTGTGGAGGGTTGTAGAGTGGAGGGTCATAGAGTGTCGTGGAGTGCTGCAGAATGGTGTAAAGTGTTGTGGAGTGGGGTGTGGAGTAGAGCATTGTGTCGTAGAGTGGAGAGGCATAGAGTGGAGTGGAGTGTCGTAAAGTGAAATAGAGTGGCATAGATTTTCATTGAGTGCAGTGACGTAGAGTGAAGGGGCGCAGAGTGGCACAGCACAGATTGGAGTAAAGTGCCGTAGAGTGCAGTGCAGTAGAGTGGAGTTCCGCAGAGTAGAGTAGCATAGAGTAGAGTAAAGTTTCATAGAGAGGAATGGTGTAGAGTTAAGTAAATTGGCAGAGTGTCGTAGTCTGGATTGGTGTAGAGTGCAGTAAAGTCACATAGAGTGTTGTAGATTGGAGTGCCATAGAGTGTTGTAGAGTGTCATAGAGTAGAGTGATGTAGAGTATCTTAGAGTAGACTGTTGTTGAGCAGAGTAGTGTGTCATAGAGTGTCATGGAAAGTTGTAGAGTGGAGGGGCGTAGAGTGGAGGGGCGTAGAGTGGAGTGGCATAGAGTGGAGTAGAATGTCATTTCGAAGAGTTGAGGGGCGAGGAGTGTTGTGGAGTAGCGTAGAATGGGAGTAAAGTGTCATAGAGAGGAGTGTCTCAGAGCAAAGTAAAGTGGTTTACAGTGTCACAGAGTGGAGTGTTATAGAGGGAAGTGGCCTGGAGTGGATAGCATTGAGTGGAGTGGTGTACAGTGGCATATAGTGGAGTGGTGTAGCAGAGAGGAGACTAGAGTATCATAGTGTGTAATGGAGTGTCTTAGAGTGGACTGGCTTAGAGTATAGTGTCGGTGAGTGGAGTTGCGTAGAGTGGAGTATGCATGGTGTGATAGCGCACTGCCATTACAGGCAACACATTTTCAGGTAAAATGGCCTTTATTTACAGTTTTACTGAAAAAATATTACAGCACACAAACAATGAGTGGGCATAAAATGACCAAGTGTATTGATTTGTTTTGATTGTATTAAAATTATTGTTTCCTCCACACTTCAGAATGACAAAAAACATCTGCTTCATGTGTGCTTTCCTAATTCAGATTTATTCTGAAATATTTGCACAGTTCATTTACGGACATTTAAATTTTGTTGTGTGCTAGAAAAAATTAAACATCCTATAGTCTTTTGTCTCACATGGATACCGAGCAGGATTGTTGCATACACTCTCTCATTTTGAAGTCAGAGAAGGAAAAGTGAACACCAAGTTCTCTCATAAAACAGAGCTTCACATTTGACCTCTGTCTTTGAAAGTACAGCAAATGTGACAAGTTAAGAACAAAATTTAAAGGCCTGTTTACAGAAAGTGAGTTCATGGACAGATACAGTTAACAGGGTATGCTCCATGGGATGGACTTACTCAAACTGGACAGCCTAAAACAAATAAAGCCAGCAAATAGAAGGCAAGCAAATGTGAGTTACAAACCACAAACACTAATGGTACGCAATGGGCGGAATGCTTTCCCAGGGAAGCTTTTTCAAAGTCTCCAAGATGTCTTCAGCAAACTAGACAGCTGTTCTGTCTGGTAGGCTTCAACATAAAAAGGTCTTCACCGATCCACCCTACCGAAGGTGAAACTAACTTTATTTTTCATTTCTTTTCGAGTCCTTGGGAGCATGCTGAACAGAGAACACAGCAGCTGCTTTTAAGATGCAATATTACATTTATACATAGCTCACATGTGTTTAGGGGCATCTTTCAGGATTGGGAGGCTGAGGGCACCACCGGGGTGTCTGTTACGCCCCTGCAGGGTACTGGTGTGACTGGATGGAGTAGTGAGCTCTCTTGTCAGATAACTGATGATTGTCTTTGGGCTTATCTTATTTTAGGTCCATCCCTAAGACAGATTTATGGAAAGATTAGACATTCAAATGACTGTATGTAGTGGTTAGTCACAGGCTCGTTTCCTGTTTGGCACTTCATGCTTGGGTGTCCTCATAAATTTGATCTCCTTTATGGTATACTCGTCTCTATGCTTTATTTTATTTTTATTTTGACAGTTTTGTATAGCGCGAACAAGACCCTTGCGGGTATCAGAGCGCTTTACAGGGCAAATGCAAGTGATTGACATATACATAAAAATACGAAGAGTTATGCGAATACATTACTGGTAACTATTAGAGACTAGCACATATCTACAAGAGTGTATAAGAAATTTCAGGTGAATCTGGACAAGAAAATCGACTTAACTTCTTTTTTGAAGAAAGCAGCGGATGGATTAAGTCTCGTTTCTGGTGGCAGGGCGTTCCAAATCCTGGGGGCCATTCCTGAGAAGGTACGATTGTATGTTTTTTTTCTTGGAGAAACGTTGTGGTTTAAGTAGAAGATTATCAGAACTCCTAGTAGTTCTGTTACCACCCGATAGTACTAGTTTCTTCGCCAGGTATCTTGGGGTTTTGTGGTGCAATGCCTTATGTGTCATACAGGCGATTTTCAAATGGATTCTGGCCTCAAAAGGTAACCAGTTGAGGGCACGAAGGTCAGGGGAGATGTGGCAGTTTCTTTTGGAGCCTGTGATGAGTCTAGCGGCTGCATTGATTGAGGCTCTTAGCGGAGCGGTCGTTGATCTGGGAAGGCCGCAGAGAGCGACACTCCCATAGTCCATTCTGGGAATTACTAGAGTTTGAACTGCCTGTTTAAAGTCATTCGCGGGTATGAAGGGTTTCAGCTTTCTCAGGATGTTCATCTGAAAATTGGCTCCTTTTGTTGCAGCGCTGATGTGTTTCTGCATATTTAGTTTATTGTCCAAAGTTATTCCTAGGGATTTAGCGGAATCAATGATGAGAGGTTGACCATCAAGTGCAGTTAGGTGCTTCATCCATTCGTGGATCATGGCTGTTTGGTTGGGGGGAGCGATAAGGAGGAATTCTGTTTTTAGTGTGTTAAGTTTTAAATGGTTGCTTGCCAACCAGGTCTGTGTTTTTTGGAACGTTGAGTTAAGGGACTTGATGTCTTCAAGAGAGTGGACCTTAATGTAGAGTTGTGTGTCGTCGGCGTACATGTGATATTGGATGTTTGAAGAGTTGAGAAGCTCAGTGAGTGGTTCCATAAACAGATTGAAGAGTGTTGGGGAGAGGGAAGATCCCTGGGGTACTCCCAAGGTGACTGGGGTGGGGTTAGATAAAGATTGGTTGATCTTGAATATTTGTGTTCTGTCTTGGAGGAAGGAAGTGAACCAGTTTAACACTGTTCCAGATAAACCCATTCTATGTTTCAAGAGGTCTAGTAGTTTGCTGTTTGACTGTATCGAAGGCTGAGGATAAGTCAAGTAGGATTAATAAACAGGCTTTATTTTGATCCAGTATTTGTAGTGCGTCATCTATAATGTGGGTCATGGCTGATTCGGTACTATGTCCTGATCGAAAGCCAGATTGGAATTGATCGAGCAGGTTGAAGTAGTCAATGTGGTTACTAAGCTGCATGTGAACACATTTTTCGAGTAGTTTGGCCAGGGTCGCGATGTTGGATATTGGGCGATAGTTATTTAGGTCTGACGGGTCTGCTGATACTTTCTTTAGGATAGGGGATACCTGACCCGCTTTGAGGATGTCTGGGATGGTTCCTTGCAAAAGGGAGGTATTTATAATCCTGGTCCATAGGGGCACTAGCTGTGGAATGAAGGTCTTTAAGTGAGTTGCTGGGAGAGGGTCTGTGAAATGATTGGAGGGATTCAAAGCCGTGAGCGTGTTTAAGATAGTTTCTTCGCTGTAGAGGTTGAAGGTGGACCAGGAGGCGTTGTTCTTGAGGTCGAGCTTTGTAGCGCAGTTAGGCGGGGTCACTGGTGTGGTCAGCGAGGTGTTAATGTGTGGGTGGGTATGGGATAATAGGTCTTTAAGTAGGTATGTCTTTAAATTTTCAGTCTTTGTTGTGAAAAAGGAGGCAAGTTCCTCGCAATTGGGGAGTGTTTCTGGATTAGCTTGGGGGGAGTGGGAGACACCCTTAGATTGAGCTTTGATTATTTCGAATAGTTTTTTGGGGCGATTCTTAGCTTGGTCTAATTGTTTACATATGAAGTCAGCTTTTGAACGTCTAATCTTTCAGTAATAGGAGTTTCTGGTGCTTCTTAGTAGTTTGAGGTGGGCAGCAGATGGAGCGGTTCTCCATTGTCTTTCAATTGCTCTCAGTGATCTTCTGTCTTCATTTATCCTACCATCATACCAGGGGTTTGAGTCTTTTGTGGTGGCTCTTTTCAATTGTAGGGGCGCTAGGTTGTCGAGTACCCTGTTCATAGAGTGGAAGTAGTGATTGGTCAGGTCCTGTACATCCTCTAATCCATCCGGTGGGGGCGTGAGGATGTGGCTAGTGGTTGCGAGTGCGGTAGGATTGAGGTTTTCTAGGTTCCTCCTCCAGATTTTCGTTCTCTTAGGTTGGATAGAGAGTAATTTAACTACTTCCTTGATATGGAAAGTGATTATGTGATGGTCGGACCAGTCGCAAGGAAGAATCGATTCCAGCTGGATAGAGTCTACTTTGGAAATTAGCAGATCAAGGGTTGAGCCTTTTTCGTGGATGGGGCTATCACAAATTTGGGACAAGTTGAGGTCGGACAGGAAAGCTTTGAGGCTGTTGACCTCTGGGTCATCTAGATCGTTCCAGTGGAGGTTGAAGTCCCCCAGGAAGATCTGAGTAATCTGTTGACCGACATTTGTGACTAGAATATCCATAAAGTGTTCGATGAAGGTAAGGTTGTTACCAGGAGGATGGTAGAAAGAATGAAGTGAGCATATTGGCTTGTTATTGCTCGTGATGTCTAGGCAGAGGTATTCACAGGAAGAGAAAACCGGGGAGTTGGAGCGGTTCACAGAGAGGTTGTTCCTATGAATGCAGGCAATGCTACCCCCTAGCTTATCAAGTCTATCCAGTCTTGTGATGTAATAGTTGGGGGAACTAAAATGTCTAAGATGGGCGTGGATGATTCGTTTAGCCAAGTTTCCGTTGAGATGATAAGGTCGGGTTCGTTGGTTATAATTAGGTCAGCTATATCAGCGGCGTGACGTGATGCTGATCTACAGTTTAGTAGGATACATTTTAGCTGGGCCTTGGTCAGAGTGGTGTTCTGGTCATGGGAGATGGGTACTCTCTTGAGGTTATTTTCATCAATACCTCTGGGGGTGTGTCTTGTAATTCTAGATGCATTGGGATGGATGGGTTGGATTAAGGACAGTTTCTGTGTGTCGTCCGTGTGCGCAGGTTTAGAGGGTAGGGAAGGGAGTTCGTAGGAATGAAGTAGGGAAGTGAGCTCACTCGATGATAGGGTTCTCTTTTCCCTGATCAGGCGGGATGAGGCATTAGGGTAAGGTACTGTATTCCATTTGGGGAATTGAGGCGGGGGGCTAGTGCATTGCCGATGAATGGGTTTCGCTTGTGGCTTGGGTTGATGCCAGATCAGGTCATGAAGAGTTTGGATGTCCTCTTTTATTTGTTGAAGGGATAATAGTATCTCATCGAGTCTGGGGTCAGGTGTAGGAGTTATCATATTGATGGCCTGAACTGTGGTTAGGTGAGAAGGGGTTATTGCTAGTGTGGTGTCGCGGGGCATGACTTGAACTGGTTCGACGAATGGTGTTTTTTCAGTGTGGGAGTCCGTAGGGAAGGGATGGGTGGAGAGGGGATGTGAAGGGGTGTTGAATTGTGCTTTAGGAAGATCTGATTCGTTGTGTGGCATTCTTATAGAGTGGTGGTAACTGGGAAGGGGGGAAGTAAAGAGGGGACGTGATGGGGTATTGGAATTGGCTATAGGAGGAGGAACGGTGAGATTCGTAGTGCAGGGAGAGGGAGAAGGTGGAACTGCGGATTGATCTGGAGTAAGTGTGTAAGAAGAGATTGGAGCAGAATCCGCAATGGAGTTACTGGGGATGATTATGATGGGGGTGGGGAGGGATGTACTAACTAAAGGGTGGGCGAAGGTGTGGTTGTGGAGATGGGGAGTGGTAGTGGAGGACGCGGGGGCGTGAGGGAGAGCTGGGGGCGAGGTGATGCGAGTGAGAGGCGAGGTGGGTATAGTAGAAATTGTGGTGGTGCTGGGGAAGGAGTAGGGATTATGTGGGTGTATGTCATTAGATGGTGTGTCGGTTAGGTCTGGGGTGGGGTGGGTGTATGTGAGCAATGGGATACCAAGGGGGAATGTCTGGATGGGGCGTCAGGTAAGGGATCTGACAGAGGGTTTGATAGCAATGTTTATGTAAAAAAGTGTTTTCAGATTTTTTTCTAATATTGTTATTTTCTGGTTGTTTGTACTTTTGAAGAGTATTGTTACAGTTCCACAGTGGCTAGTGAAATTGCATTTCTAATTTGTAACTTCACTACATTTCCCTGGACTGTCTCCTGTTGCCACATTTACATCACATAGGCTGTTGGGCTATAGATTGTTTTTTTTATTGCTAACATAATAAAATATCAGTACATGATCACATTCTTTGGATACACTGTGATTAGATGGCTATAGGTGCATGTCTTGCTAAGAGTCTGTAAAATCTTTAAACTGACCCACAGTGGTCATCATGAGCCTACAGGAACATTCTTGAATAGTGACATCACCTAAAAAAGACATTTTCCACATGAAGAGTGCCCTCATTACACTCAGATGTTTCCACTTGAATTTTCCAATGGATCACTTTGACCTTATTCATTGTAGGTTCAATACTAGAATGAGCCAAATCCAAATATTGGCATTTCTGTGCTTCTCTTGTTTCAGTGTGTAATTTCAGGATTGAGTTGTAAGTCGGGTCAAACAAGTATTTTTGAATGTCAGTTCAATAGAATTTACTTTATCTGCCAATGCACTCAGTGCTCAAACAATGACGATTTACTTTGGATTTGGCACAGTTGATGGATTATTCAAAGCATTCTCAATGCTTGGATGGACAAACATAATTATACTGGACATACACCAAACTTTCCACGATTCTTTTCGCAACTCTTGTCATTAACTTTTGTGCGAAAAGTTGATCATTACAAATGTCCTCTACGCCTGAAGCCAATGACTTGACATACTGGTTACAAACTAAACATGAATAAGCCTGTGCTGTGCAAGCATGTATTTTTTTTCCTTAGACACTCAAACCCCAGTATTTAACACTATAGCTTCATGCATAGTTGCGACTACAGTGTCATGGACAATATAAACGATGGAGAGGTGATCTTGCTAAATAAACAGTTTTGATTACGCTAACTTGCACCCCTAAGTTCCCTACTCAGTATAGCGTAAGCGATCGATCTTTTATTTACCTAAGTGGTCGAGGGGAGGAAAACAACTCAAACAGATATAAACAAAGTTGTCATGCCTGAAAAGATCACTGACTCCAAAGTGCAGTTTGAATATTTATTATAAGGCCAAAAACAATTGGATGTTAATACATCTCAATAGCAAAGTATAGAGATACAGAAAAATTAATACAGAGCCGATTTTTCTGATATAAGTAATGCGGCCCAAAAGACAAATGATTATAAATTCTAAAATCACAATGCAACACAAAATAGATGCAATATTCAGCTCTCGACTCATTGAAAGAAATCAAAATCTTTCCCTACACTACTCTGTATGAGGGCCCTTCCTGTCTCTCTTCTATCGTTCCCCAATGGTGTCAGCACGTGTGACTTCCTAAGAAGGACTCACGTCAAATGGGTCGTTTAGCTTAAGGCTATGGAGCTCGCTCTAAGATGCTCCTTCTTCTCCGAAAGCTAGCAGAAGTCTGGTCTCTCTGTCCCTGCGCATCATACAAAAAGATAGGATTCAATCAACATTGCGTCACCTTTTCTAAACGTTTCCACTAGACCTCTATACAGTAGCTGGTTCTCTTTCATGAAGCAAAATTAATTAAAGATATCTTCTTCCAGTGGCCTTGGCTTCCAGACAGACCCGATACGCAAAGCATCCTCCCTTCTCGCTTCCAGCTATCTTCAAAGGCATTCCGGATCTCTCCTTAACTCAGAAAATAACGATGTGTATTTCTGCACCTGCAACAGGCTGAGAACATTCTAACCTCGAACACAACAATCATTTAATTCATTATTTCTCGATAGCAAGGAGAATCTTTGGGCCTATATTTCAGACAACTTAAACAAATCACAATTTACGATATTTATAAAATAATATTGTCCTGCACATTATGCATGAAGGAATCATAATACATACAAAATGTCTACTTAATGCGTTCACTAGTTCAACATTAAATGATTCAATTAAATGGTTCTTAATAATCAAAAACACTGCACACAATACGAATATATGAGAGTGCGTTTAAACCATGAGTATAGTGCACTCATACAAATAGAGTGCTATCTGCGCTCTATCAGTTCCCCCCTCTTATGACTAGTGTCATAACACCAATTCTCTTTTCTTTTGTAGTTTCTCCTAGTAGAAGAGACCGACCTAAACAGGAGCTGTAGCTTGCCGTCCCTGTCTGAATCGTTCTAACCCTTTAAGGTGCTGGTAATGACTGTCCTGCAGCCGCTCAAGTTGTAGCTCTCTCTTTTTCAACACAGTCTCCTGATGTCTTGCCCTTTGCCATTTGTAAGCCTTGATGGCTCCTAATAGGACAATTATACAAATGACAGCTATTATAAGAGGCTTCAAAATATATCCCAGTATTCCTTGTCCCAGACTTCCAAACCAACTGCCTATCTTGCCAAATCCTTTTCCCACTTGTTCCCAGAGTCCTTCAGCAGCCATCTCACGTAACTCTTGGTGTATATCTGAAATATTGTTGATATATTTCCTTATATCCCGACTGTTGTGAGGAATATAAGTGCAGCACTGTTGAACTCTCAATAATTTGCAGACTCCTCCGGCTTTTGCTAGCAGCACATCTAGAGCAAGACGGTTTTGCAAAACCATAGCCCTTATCGAAACCATTTCCCCATCTACAAGTAGTAGAATCTGAGCTGTATTTATGGAGAGCTTATCCACTAATGTTGCCAGCTTTCTGATTTTCAAATCATTCAGAATCACACCCATACTCGGTATCATAGCTCCAAATATGTCGCCAATCACTTCTCCTGTACTCGCACCACATTTCCCTCTTTGAGGTCTCCTTTTCTCTAGAGGCCATAAATCATTTACATGGAAAATCTTGGGAAATACGACAGCCAAATAGCAGGTGCCGTACCAGTTCTTGGGCAACTTCACATAGGCATTCTTTCCACACACAAAATACACATTGGGCACTACTGTTATTTTATCCAGTAATGCTTTTCTGATTGATTATTCGATCAAGAAGACATGCTCACAATCACTCTCACCCACAAATATCTTATCGTAATATGTGGTCGGGTGTCTAATGTACAATTTTCCTTTCTGCTGGAAATCTAATGCTATGGGTCCAAAACTCCCCTTTGCTTTATGATCTAATTCTTCTTTGGTTCATGGGGTAACCTTGTGCTTTGGATCTGGTCTAAATAGTGTCCGTCTATATTGATCTTCTATCTGATCTATAAATTTCTTTTCAATGTCAGTTAACATGCAGGTCAAATTGTGTCTATGGGCATAGGATGTATCCAACGTAATGGTAGGCACAAAATACTTTGACATTCGCTCTACTTCCTTATAATAATCATATTTATTCATGTATTTCAGAACGGGGACTTCCAAGAGTACCACATCATAATTAGAGAAATAGTACTCGAAGTGTGCCTTGCTATAAAACATGCTCAATAATACACTACATGTAATGCCATAAGTCACAGGCAAATGGTGATATCGAATGCCTTCCTCTACTGAGGCTGGTAATTGCATACACACATAGCAATCCTTCGCTTCCATGGTATCCACATACTCATACAATAATCGAGCATACGCATTCAAAGTGAAATCACCCTTTGACAGATCAACATGCAGTCTACGACTGGTTTCCTTAATCATTTCTAGGTCATGGGCGTATGCGTCCTCATCTATCCCAGAGCTTGGTGTAGTGAGTGTTGTCTGTACCCTGTTCTGTTCGACATTCTGAGATCCAACTAGAGATACAACAATCACCACAGTTATAACAATAAGCACCGCTACAATGAGGGTGCCAATGATCCACTTCTGTTTGCGTGTTGATTTTTCGGACACCATGGTTTCTCTTGATCTGTTCCGAAGCACAAAAGGGAAACACAGTCTATTTCTGTTTCTTTGTTTTAACAATGTCTTTCTTGCTTCATTCTTTTCATGCAATTAATGTCAGAGTTCTTTCGATTGATACTAAACCTATTGAAGACAACCCTACTCCTCACTCCATCATCTACAAGAAAAGTCCCTAAATTTAAATCTTCTTAATCTGGGGTCTAGGTTATCTTCTTTCTAAGGCCTAATGCTTTCTTTGATTACAGTTCAGGCTTCATCATTAATGATATTTGATCCAAGGATTTCGAGAACAAGTTGCAGAATCTCTGCACGGATTTCTCCCAATTCTAGCGCGGTGAGCCATCGGCCAAATGCAGGGAAAACAGCCTCATTAAGGATAAGGTAACGCAATCCACTTAATCTTGGAGGATTCGGAACTTGCAGAGTTAGTATTCCAAACGCTTCTACACCTGGGACCAATAATCGTATTTCAATCGAGAGGGAGTTCTCTCCGTAGCTCACTGTACCAGGTCCCAACCTCCCGGACCTCACTGGGCTCTGCATCTGCAGCCAGGTATGTCCACTCAGGAGATGCGTATCTTCGAGATGCTATTCTTTCTCTTCTGGAATGTCTCAGACCATCCGGTCTTTCTTCAACGTCACTTTGATCTGATTCAGATGTTTCAGGAATCGGAGTGAGATCTTTCTCAGATGCAAGCCGTATATTCAGCCTTTCTTTTCTTTCTGGCCACTTTTCTGCTCTGGCATCTGTTCTCCCCACTTCCTCTTGATCTGATCTTTCTGCAATAGACAGCTCACTTTGATCTGGGGCACAGCTCACTTCTGCAATATCCTCTATTTCAGGATCTGGACTCAGTTCAGGAGCATTCAGCTCTTCTCTCTCTTGCTCACTTGGCTGTTCCGTTTCATTCAAAACTCTTACAGCTGAGTCTGTGCCGTCGTCGTTGTCTGTATCAGGTCCACACACGCTCCTCGGACCCAGGGAACTCTCTTCTTCTGCAGGCGCTTGAACTCGGCGAGTGTGGGAAGCGTGGATCCAATTCGGCAATCCTCCACACTTCACAGAGGTACTTGTGACCAATATCACTTGATAGGGTCCTCGCCAGCGATCATCAAGACAACTCTTCCTTACGTGCTTACGAACGAGCACCCAGTCACCAGGATTAAGATCATGCAGCAGGTCTCTCGAGGTGGATGCAGTCGCAGCCTCAACCTGGTGGGATACAGAAGTAGCAAAACCAAAGGGGATGATGGACGGAGTGTTGAACATTGCAAGCACTCACCCCCAGTCAACTGATTTGGGTTTAATCCATCATCATTCTTTAGCTCACTCCGCCACCCCAGTTCAGACATGGTCATATGCAAATCAGTCTGACCCTGTGCCTCATGGGAACAGTCCAGCCCGAACTGCCAAGCCATGTCTTCCCTGGACCAGAAACAAGCATCCTGGGACCGGTTTCTGGCTTACAGCCGTCATCAGCCAGGCTATCTTGAATCCAGTGGCAACAGAAGTAACCACATCAGCCAGTCCTTTACAATAATCCAACACTAAATCAGTGATGTTTATCAATGCTGTAGCTGGCACCATAGGCAAACGCATAGCTCTTCCAGTTAAAATCTTGTGTGGAGAAAGCCCTGTTCTCCTATCAGGGGTACTCCGCAGACTCATCAGCACCAGGGGCAACGCATCCGGCCACTTCAATGAAGTGGACGAACACACCTTTGCCACTCTTGACTTGATGGTGCCATTAACCTGCTGTACTAGACCTGAAGCCTCGGGCCTGTAGCTACAATGCAGTCTTTGATCAATATTTAACGCAGAGCACAACAACTACATGATTTCACTGTGGAAATGAGTTCCTCTATCTGTCTCCACTGATGTTGGGAAACCGTACCGCGGGATCAATTCTCTTAATAACAATTTGGCTACTGTGAGACTGTCACATCGTCTAGTTGGATATGCTTCCACCCACCGTGAAAAGATACACACCACCACCAAAACATATCTCAACCTATTGCACCTTGGCATCTCTATGAAGTCTAACTGTATCCTGTTGAAGGGACCACCAGACCTTCCAATGTGACTCATTCCAACCACAGTTCTCTTTCCAACATTCATCTGTTGACAAGTAACACACCTGTGACATACCGTTTCAGCCCACACACGAAAGCGGGGATTAAACCATGTCTGCCTGAACACTCGCACCATAGCATCTCTTCCCAAGTGAACTGCTCCTTGAATTTGCCTTGCCATTGGGCTCAGTAGACAATTGGGTAATACTGCTCTCTCATCTGTGGACACCCAAATGCCATCATCTCTTTTTGTGCAACCTGCTCTGACCCATGAAGCAGCTTCTTCTTCTGTGACTTCATCCTGCAACCGCTTCACCTCATCCCAAGTATCGGCTATCGCTAACATCATGCTGAGCTCGGTCTCTTCTGTACTCTCGCCTATATATTCTAGATTGAAAAAACAAACCTGTTCAGCGCAAAATCGTGCTACTTCATCGGCGTAATTGTTGCCCTTAGTGACAAGTCTTCTCCCTTTCCATGAGCTGCACATTTAACAACTGCTATCTCTTTAGGCTTTTGCAGAGCTTCCAATAATTGGCGCACATACTCGCCATTACGTATAGGTGACCCTGAGGACGTTAGAAACCCCCTCTGTGACCATAACTGCCCAAAATCATGAACCACACCAAATCCATATTGACTGTCAGTATACACAGTCACTCGCAGATCAGCTGCAATGATACAGGCACGTGTCAAAGCAACAATTTCGGCCACCTGAGCAGAGAATACTCTATTTAAACAGGCAGCGTCCACTACTCCCATAATGGTACACACAGCAAACGCTGCTCTCAAATACCCTTCATTGTCTCTTATGCATGAACCATCAACAAAAAGTATCAAATCAGATTGGGGCAAAGGTTCATCGACAATGTCAGGTCTCGGTTTGGTGGATAGGTCAGTAACATCTAGGCAGTCATGTTCTTCACAATCCTCATCTCCTTCCTCCTGCGGAATAGGTAACAATGTAGCAGGGTTCAGAGTGGTACAACGTCTCAGGGTAACATTATCAGCAGCCAAGATAACCTGCTCATACTTGGTAAGTCTGTTGTTTGTTAAATACTGTGTTTTCGTCCGGGTCATTAAGAGTTCTACTGAATGGGGCACATAAACAATGAGCGGATAACCCATCACTATGCTTTCGCATCTTTCAATGCTGACACCAGTTGCAGCAACGGATTTCAGACATCCGGGCAACGCAGAAGCTACAGGATCTAATGTAGCTGAGAAGTAGGCTACTGGTCTACGGGCACCCCCATGTGTCTGCACTAGGACTGCTAACGCACATCCCTCCTTTTCACAGCAAAAGAGCGAAAACGCTTTGTTATAATCCGGCATTTTGAGAGCTGGAGCACGACAGATACTTTCCTTCAGCTCACGGAAGGCTTTCAAGCACTCATCATCCCATGGTACCGGATCACTCACATCCTTTCGAGTCAGTTTCAACAGAGGCTTTGCTTGCAAGGAAAAATTTGGGATCCACTGTCGACAATAGCCGACCATTCCCCAAAACATGCAGACTTCTTTTTGTGTTTTTGGAGTTCCCATTTGCAGAATCGCCTCTATGCGATCTGGTGACACCCTTCGTTTTCCTTTCTCAATCCGGTGACCTAGGTACTGAACTTCAGACAAACAATATTGCAATTTGTTTGGAGACACCTTGTGTCCATTCTATCCCAAATGATTCAGCAACGCCACAGTGTCAATCCTGCAAGCATCCTCAGTCTCTGAGGCGACCAAAAGGTCGTCGATATATTGCACTAAGACTGAGTTGTGGGCCATCACCAGTCCTTCAAGATTCTTTTTCAGACATTGACTAAAAATGGAGGGGCTTTCTGTATACCCCTGAGGGATTCTTTTCCATGTTAATACACGATCGTCCATCCTAAATGCAAATAAAAACTGACTTTCTTCATGCAATGGTATAGAGAAGAATGCGTGACACAAATCTATCACTGTAAATCATTCTGCTTTGCATGGTATCTGGAATAGAATAACAGCTGGATTCGGTACCACAGGACAACATGGGATCACAATTTCAATAACCCAACGCAGATCCTGCACTATTCTGTACTTGCCACTTGGCTTTTGCAGTCCCATGATGGGTGAGTTACAGGGACTACCTCTTATCTCCTTCAGAATACCTTGGGCAATCATAGTCTCAATCACAGGTCTTATGCCGGCCACAGTTTCTGGAGTCAACTTATATTGTGGCGTTCGTGGGAATTCAGCATTAGGTTTAACCTGTATCTTAACTGGCTCAACCCCTCTCATCAGACCTACATCCTCGCCGGTAAATCCCCACACTTTCGGATCAACTGAGTCTCTCAAGTCATGTGGCAATTCTGCTGTTGTGAGCACCACAAACATTTCTGCACATAAACTCATGTTAGCCATTTTGAAATCAGCATCGTCATCATATGTTTGCAATTCTACACCTCTTGGAGTACATGATATGGTACAATTAAGCTTGCACAAAAGGTCTCGTCCCAAAAGACAGACCGGACTCGAATTGCACACTACAAATTGATGTCTATCCCGAAATGGTCCGATTCTCACGGGTAATTCGTCTGTCAATTGATTGGTCATTTTCTGATTACTAACCCGCACTACTTGAATCGATCGTCCCGAAAGAGTTAAATTCCGGACTACTTCAGTTCTTACTGTGGAGCGAGCAGCTCCAGTGTCTAATAAGAAGGTAACAGGATATCCATTCACATCTGCATCCACAAATGGTCCACTCTGATCTACTTCTAAGATTGCATCTAAGGTGCATTCCTCGTGCACCCCCCTCTGGCACTCCTGTGAATCTTGATTTTTATCAAATCGATCTTGAATTTCAAAGTACGGCATCTGATGGTATAACTGATTATGCATGGGTATCCTAGGAGGTTGAGGTACTTGCACTTGCGGCTCATATCCTCCTCCATACATGGATCTGGGTCTTGTCACAGTATTGACAGCCTCGGTCAGCTGTCCCTCTCCTTCCATCTGTATCTGATTTGCTGGATTCAATCTACACTCGCGCTTCCAATGCCCGATTTTGTGACAATAATGACAGGCAGTGACTCTTTTCTGTTGTGCCACCCAGTCACTTGTACCTGAATCCATTCCTCTTCCTCTTCCTTGACCAGGTTGGGTCACCACCTGTTGTCCCATTCCTCTTCCACCTCCTCTACCTCTACCTTGACCTCCTCCAAAACCTTGCGTCATATCAGCGTTTCTCAACTGCACCAACATCAACTTGTCCTTCAATTTCTTCTGTGTTGACTCCACTTGATCACTGCAATATTTAGCATAACGCAGAATTTCGTCCACTGACTTATTCTGCCAACATATCAGATGCTGCTGTATCATCAGGCTAATCTCAGATTTCAGTCCCAACACAAACTTGGAGACAAACTGTCCCATATCTTTCTGTTCAATTGTATCTAATCCACTATGCTGCTTAAAAGCCAACAACAATCATTCGTAATAATCGTGTACTGATTCTTTAGAGTCTTGGGTGGTGCGATCAATCTTCAACCAATCAACAGTTTGAGGAGCTACCTTCGATTGCAACCATGTAATCACTTGCTCATACTTTCTCATTACATCAGGTGAAGGACCATGAGTCAATGAATCTCTAGGCGGCTCTACAGTAGGCCACTCAATGGCAATCTTACACGTTGCCCACAAATCCGCCGGCACGACGATATCAAACAAGGTGTTCAAATCAATCCACAATACCTTTGAAATCTTTACAAATCTATCTATTTGCTTATACCACTCAGCAGGTTTTTCCCTCAGCCGAGGAAAATCATTTGTAAATGCTGCCAAATCACCCCTGCTCCATGGCACATGTACATACCCTCCATTCTGTACCTCCCTAAGGGGGAAATTTCCTGCAGCTCCTGTCCCTCTACCCGGAGGCGGAGTATTCCCTATTCCAGTCTGGAAGCTTTTCTTTTTGGCCCATTTTTCTTTCCATCTGTCTAAATCTTTCCATGTCCGCATCCCCATCACTAGTTCTCTAATTTGTGCTTTCAATCCACTCGTCCGCTTCTCTTCCAAATCCTTATCTGTGTAATTTAATCTGCAAGAACCCTGTGTCAGCTTGGTCTTTGACAAATCAACCTCATACCTTTGTGCCAACAACAACAATGCATCATAAGCTCGTTTGGCCTTTCTTGTCATGTCCTTTGCTATGAACAGTAGTTCGCTTGAGTCATAAGTATCAATTTTGATGAGGGGTAGATTACCTTCAATCACCTCGTCTAGCTCTGCCTTTAATCGTACCACATCTAACATTGGCACTTTTATTGCGCTTTTTAACACTTTCTGAATTTCCTCTTTTCGTGTCTCTTCCCTGTCACAACTTTGGGTTCTCCTAAGAACTGCACCCTCTTCTGTCTTTGCATCTGTGCGTCTCTCTCTTTCACAACTTTGACTTCTCCAGTGGTCACCTGCACAAATCACCTGTGGCTCAAACAGTACTTTAGGCGCTTCTTGTCTCCTGCTTATCTCTTCCCTTGGCATCATTGACTCTCTCACTGGTTGAACCCACATTCGAAGGTCAGACCTAGAATTCGCTAGAGCACCTGTCCGTCCTCATTCTGCCCCACTATCCATTCTGGATGGATCAGCTGTAGCTGGCAGTGGAGTACTAGCTTCTACTGGTATTCGACAGAAACCTGTCCCACTCGTTGCGAGGCTCCCTCCAGAAATTGTCTCTTCCCCTTCACTTATGTGCTGATGACTCATCGGTTCTTTCTCTAGGAGTATATATCGGAACCACTGGCCCTATTGTGACTGGTACAGACAAAGCATCTGGCAACTGCATATTTCCTACAGGTGGTTCCGGATCAGGGTTTGAATACCTTCTTCCTCCAGACCCTCCCGTAATGCGTACCATGGTAATCCTGCCACTTACTCCTGCCGTTTGTTCCCCTGAATTCAGTTGTGCTGCACCTAACTGCTCTTCTGATGGGCGCACCCTCTCTGTCTCTACTCTAGACTCGCAAGGTGGAGGACGGTCCGCTAGCAATCTGTCGAGAAAGCTGTCATCTGTATCACTGTCTTCCTCTGTCTTTTTTCCCTTCAGCGCCCTCTCCTACTGTAAGAAGTGGGTACAAGGGTTCTCCCTCTATAGTATCTACTCTCCATCTCTTCAACTGAGCATCCCATCTAGCATCATGATATGCCTTCATTGCTTTTCTCATTCTTTCATGTGAAGCCTCTCTCTTTTTTTACTAGAGCTGCTCTCATCCATGCATCTAATGCTTCAAATTGTGTGGGTCTAGGGGCGGTTTCAGTGCATTCATCACCCCCCTCAGCTGGGTCAGCACCTCCATACGAAAAGACCCATAACGAAGGAAAGCCAATTCACCCTCTTTCTCTGTAATTTTATGCCAATTCTGAAGCCACACGATAGTATGAATTCCTACATTCGTTGCCATGTAATGTGCCGGTGTGTCCTCTGGCAGGGCTTCTTCCCCTACCCGAGTCACTACCCCTGTGTCACCTCTACACAAATCTCGCAATACCCTAAAACATCTCATTTTGAAATCGATCAATTGCAAGCTCCAAAGTTACGCTGTTCCACTGCTAATGCACTTCCACCAATCCCAGCGCGGCGTTACACCAACCAACCTATCCCACCGCGGCGCACCCTGACGTCACTTCTCACTCCTTGCAGCGGCTCACCCGCCTTTACAATTTCACCGCAAACTCACTTACACACATTCGTACTACAAGTAACTGTATAACCAAAAGTTATTAAACCAAGTAACTGTTCCTACACAATTACAATAACTAACAGTTACATAAACAAATAATTGTCTGTCACTGAAGATCGATAGAACTCTCTCACAAGAACATTCAGCCGTAGTGACCCCCGACCTGCGTTGGTCACTCAATCGCCATAGTCCACCCCCGGTACCTGAGGCTTTCTACCGCGATCTAGTCTCATTCACACAAAAGTTCCCTAACACAAGTGGATCATTGATAGCGCTTCACAACCCCCACATTTGATCAGACAATTACAATACAAAACTATCCCGGGATCTTGGACTTCTCTTGAGTCCGCTTACCAAAACTTAAACCAAAAACCACATTCACTCAACATACACCCCAACTCCGCAAGACATCACCCACTTACTCATTACCGCAATCTAACACAATTCCTTTCATACTCACACCACCACTGTTTCCGCCGCACCGTCAACGTCCGCTAGTCTCCGGTCTCCTCCACTCCACTTCAGGGCTCTCCGACCTTCCATCCTTCGACCCTACTCCTAAGTACTCCCCTCACCTTAGAGGTAAACCACTTTAAAGGTAAACCATCCTCTGCTACCATTTGATTACGCTAACTTGCACCCCTAAGTTCCCTACTCAGTATAGCGTAAGCGATCGATCTTTTATTTACCTAAGTGGTCGGGGGGAGGAAAACAACTCAAACAGATATCAACAAAGTTGTCATGCCTGAAAAGATCACTGACTCCAAAGTGCAGTTTGAATATTTATTATAAGGCCAAAAACAATTGGATGTAAATACATCTCAATAGCAAAGTATAGAGATACAGAAAAATTAATACAGAGCCGATTTTTCTGATATAAGTAATGCGGCCCAAAAGACAAATGATTATAAATTCTAAAATCACAATGCAACACAAAATAGATGCAATATTCAGCTCTCGACTCATTGAAAGAAATCAAAATCTTTCCCTACACTACTCTGTATGAGGGCCCTTCCTGTCTCTCTTCTGTCGTTCCCCAATGGTGTCAGCACGTGTGACTTCCTAAGAAGTACTCACGTCAAATGGGTCGTTTAGCTTAAGGCTATGGAGCTCGCTCTAAGATGCTCCTTCTCCGAAAGCTAGCAGAAGTCTGGTCTCTCTGTCCCTGCGCATCATACAAAAAGATAGGATTCAATCAACATTGCGTCACCTTTTCTAAAAGTTTCCACTAGACCTCTACAGTAGCTGGTTCTCTTTCATAAAGCAAAATTAATTAAAGATATCTTCTTCCAGTGGCCTTGGCTTCCAGACAGACTCGATACGCAAAGCATCTTCCCTTCTCGCTTCCATTATGCATGAAGGAATCATAATACATACAAAATGCTACTTAATGCGTTCACTAGTTCAACATTAAATGATTCAATTAAATGGTTCTTAATAATCAAAAACACTGCACACAATACGAATATATGAGAGTGCGTTTAAACCATGAGTATAGTGCACTCATACAAATAGAGTGCTATCTGCGCTCTATCAGTTTCTTTCTACCATCATTTGAAAGATATGGTCCAACAGTGTGTTGGGGTAGGTCAGACCTTTCGACAGGATCTCTTCAATAGCATACTTGTCCCATGGAATAATTCTTGAGGAAAGAGCTAAAGGTCAGATGTACAAAACTTTTTTGCGGCCGCAAATGGGCTAAGTCACAGAATCGGCCCTTTTGTGAATGCAAAAAAGCATTTTGGTATGTATGAATCCCAAATTGCTATTCGGGAACATGTTACCGAATCACAATTTGGACTTGCGAATACATACAGATTTGGTATTTGGAAAGGGGTGTGTTAAGGGTGTTTCTTCTAAATACCGAATCTGAATGGGATATATTAATATTTTGCTACCAAATTCCAGTCCCAAAACATTATTTTACTGACACCTCGGAAGAGGTGGTAACCCATTCGCAAATGAGGTTCCCCCATGGGACCCCTTCCCCTATGAGAATGTTAAAATAAATATTTTTAAGAGGAGGTAGTGGCTCAACAGACCACTGCATGCTCTTAAAAAATGAAACTTAAACGTTTCATTTACTTTTTTGAAAAGCATCCCGTTTTTCTTTAAAGAAAATGGGCTACATTTAAAAAAAAATATTACTTTATTGGAAAGCAATCACAGACATGGTGGTCTGCTGACCCTAGCAGGTGGCCATCCCTGTTATGACCATCATTCCTAATAGGTCGCAAAGGGAACCTACCTTAATAATATTCATGAGGTAGGTCGATTTGCAACCCACTAGGAATCGCTACTCAATAGTTGTAAGTTTTCCTGCATTAGGAATTGCGATTTCCAAATTGTGATTCAGTAAGGATCAAAATTAGGAAATCGCAATTTCTACTATTTGTACATATGGTCCTAAGAGTGATTGCTGTGAACCACCTACAATTACACTGATATCATATAGCAGAAATGCTCTATATTACTTTTCTCTTCACATTCAACATGTGCTCCATAAATTGCAGGATTTGTCATTGCGACCCTATTAAAAATCTAGGGTTAGCTGTACTAGGATTAGGAATAGCGATTTTCTAATTGCAATTTTCTGCTGATCCCAATTGGGAAACATCTATTTCCAATGTATGAAACTTGTTGAGTTTCAATTAGTGATTCCTAGTGGGTCACAAATCCACCTACTTGATAAATATTAATAAGGTAGGTCGCAGTTTGCAACTCATTAGGAATGACAACCATCACAAGGATGGTGACCTGCCTGGGTCAGCAGACCACACTGTGGTATCTAAAGGAAAACGGGATGCATTTCAAAAGAAAAAAATGACATGTTTAAAGTTTATTTTTTAAGGGTAGGCAGTGGTCTGTGGGACTATGGCCTGCTCTTAAAACATATTTTGTTTACATTCTCAAAGGGGAAGGGGTCCAGTGGGGCCCCCTTCCCATTTGCAAATGGATTACCACCAACTTTGAGTTGGTAGTAAAAAATTTATGTTTTGCGACTGGAATTCGGTCACAAAACACCAATGCATACCACTGCGAATCAGTATTTGGAAGGAACGTCCTAAACACGCCCTTCCAAATACCGAATTGCAAACACAAATTGCAGTTAGGTAACAACTTACCAAATCGCAGTTTGCTTTTTGTACATTTCAAAAAGCATTTTTGCGGTCGAAAACTGCCTGATTCTGCAAATCATTCGTTTGCTACCTCAAAAAGGCATTGTACATCTGGCCCCAGATCTTTTATAGAAATGTCCAATCCAGAAAGCTTTTGCAGCAGCATTGCAATGCTCTTGTATCCATCTTGGAGTCAAACATTTCCAAGATCTGTGAAACCATCAGCAATTACTACTCTCAGCCTTCACCTTTTGCTAGCATAGTTTTAAGTATTGGTTTAGCACAGTGTCTTCCACGCCAACCCAAAAAAGCAACAAAGCCTTTTGCCATTTTTGCAGAAAAGTCCTAAAGCATAAGATTAGCTAGTGATATCCTCGTCAAGCTGATATATGGCAAAACCCTTTTACCATTCAGGGTACTCTATTACATCTCTGGAATGATAAAATACCACCCAAGCCAACATTGAATGAATAAAAGCAGCCCCCAAAACATGTTTTGCTCTTATTAGAGCATGTCAGAGAAGCATAGCTTTCTCAAAACCCAATGGAGCACCCTGTATAAGTCCAAACAATGCCCTTTCAATATTTATTTCCTGAAAATTCAAAGCTTAAAGCAAAGTTATGGTTAATGTTGGTTAAACCACCCCAGCCTATGTTAAAAAAACCTCTAAAATTCACCTGAAGAACAGCAGTTAAAGGGCAGTTATGGGCATGAATTAAAACTAAAAAGAACTGAAATTGTCAAGTTAAGGTAAGGAGCACAATCAAGGTTAGGAGCACAATCTAGAACTCATGCAGTAGCCATGCAAACCATAACTTGCACACTTAATGAAATGGTCATGGCCTTAACCTTAGTGAAACAGATTCCTGTGGCCAGGCCCTGTGCCTAAACCTCAATGGATGTCCAACCTCTGCTGTGCACAGCTTTGTCCTTTCGGAGGATGGAAAAAACTGCAGTGCATGGCTTTCACCAATGCACCCAACACTCTGTGGATAGACAACCCCACGGCACATAAGTGTGTGCTGCAGGGTTGACTCTAAGAACCTATCTTCCAGGCCATTAGCAATGTGCAATGTGGTTGGCCGCATGGCCCAGACTTTGGCAAGCCTTTGCTCTGAACTCTCCATGGGTGGCTAACACCTGCAGCACATAGCCTTTGTCCGTGCACAACAGTGACAGGCCTCTGGGCAGAGCCTGCACCCAACATTGTACCTCTGACGAGCTTAGGCACCAAATTCTCTTTTGACAGCCAACACCCCCACACCATGGCCTTCAGCCAGGCTCCGAGGAGGTGTGCTGCACAACCTTGCCTCCGGCCAGCTTTTGCTCCCAAAACCCTGTCAGTTGCCAGCCCCAGCTGCACACAGAATTCAGCACTGTGCAGTAGAGGATTGGCTGCAGGGCTAGTCCTCCAGCAAGGCCCTGTGGCCAACCCTCCATGAGTGGCCAGCACCCACAGCAAACAACCTTGGGCAGCTTCCTTTCAAGCCATGTATCTAATCCACTGCAGGCAGCCAATTCCTGTTGCGCACAGCCTTCAGCTGTGTGCAGTTGGGTTAGCTGCAGGGACTTGTCTCTGGCAAGCCACTGCACCCAACCCTCTGCTGTTAGCCAACCTGGGGCTCAAGAGAGCTCACAGGACCCAAGGAGGTTATAGAATTTAAAAATCCTATGACTTGGAAAAAAAAAAAAACCATTATCATGTGGTCCTTCTGGGGACCCCTCATGTGCTTGACATTAGATTGTATTCACTCTGTCCTCTTATTCCCTCCTTTTCGTTTTCCAACTACATTGTTCGGTGTGTGCACCAAGATGGAGTAGTGTACTCAAAATTGTTTTTTGTTCTGTGATGGCCAACCAATCAGAATGAGGCAGAGCTGGATTCACAAATCTGCAGAGAATGACAGGAGAAAATGCTCCCTTTTCCAATAATGTGCCTACAGTTTTGGAAGTGGTTTCACAAACCCTTCCAGGGTTTGCAAATCCATGGAGGATCTGCTAATTAGCAGGTAAAGATATCTCTACAATGTACCCTCTTCATGACCAACCTGAACACCTTTTTAAATGTTAATTTCTCAAAAACATCTGAGGAGAAAGAGGAAAAAACACAGCAGTAGGAAAAACGCATGGCCTGAGATGTGAGTATGAGCTCTCATTCGACTACTCAGACTTTAGCTCCCCATTAACATTATTTTCCCATATAGAACCTAAGTCACTCATCAGCATATTTATTCACCAATTTGTTTGATCCTGGAAGAATGTCTACCAATTTCTGGATATATATTATCATTAGTGAGGCCAGATATATATAGATTAATTTATAGAAGGTATACATAATATACCAAGGCACAGGAGAAAGGGAGATTGTGGCATTGGCTACCTCTTCTTTTCAGTGGCAATCACATGACTTGCTTTTAAATGGAACTCTGGTAAATGTTATGACATTCTAGAGCAAGTGACACAATTCTCTGGACTCCTTTCCAGAAGAATGAGACTTTCATCGTGCAACAAGATGAATGCCCTACTATTGTTAGCTTGTCTGTCCTCTGCTCCAAACTGACCATTGTGTGGAAATGGCAAGAGTCCTTTTCATGTCTTTCTTGATCTATTGAGACATCATCTTCACAGGCCACTTCAAAACTCCCGTTGCCAGGTTGTAAAGGCTCCAAAACCCGGCAAAATATCACTTAATCTGAGCAAAGCCTGGTCAAAAACTCTTTCACTAACTACCTGTCAAAACCAAGATCAATGTCAAGGTATTCTCCACTGTTCACACGGTTTTCTGGCAGAAAACGTCCAAAAATCCCTCCAGAAACTAGCCTCATGCCAGACTCCATCTAAAAATTTGAGATCACAACCATCTGTGCTTAACGAAGTTCCTAAAAATGGATTCTTGTTCTGAGTGAAATACCACACTGGAAGGCACCATGAACACAGAATATCAGGCAGCAGGTCCTGTTGTACCTGAATGTACGCATGTCCCCCATCGCCGCTTTTTCTTCTAATAAAACTTGTTGTTTGCTTATTTTTTGCTCCAAAGTAAGCTAAAGGCTGCACATAGCACTATAGAACTCCAAATACAGCCTGTTAAATTGATGAACACTTTTTGTCAGAAAGTCAGATTTGCCCAGGTGGACTCTTTCAATTAACTGGGCGTCCTGTTTGATGATATATATATATATATATATATATATATATATATATATATATATATATATATATATATATATATATATATATATATATATATATATATATATATATATATATATATTTATAAAAGAAAGCGAGTCAAAATGTTGGCAGGTACCAGATAGACCAATGTATACAGGTTCCAATAAAAATAAAAACATTCTTTAGGAATACTGGAAGCATATATATATATATATATATATATATATATATATATATATATATATATATATATATTGTGTATTGTAAAATGTTTTTTGTTGATAGTTTGACTTGCTTTCTATATATTCTGAATCGTGAGTCATGTTTACGTTTTTGTATTGATTTTTATTCTGTTTTTATCATGTTTTATTTCATGGTTAGGGAATTGCTCATTATAGCAAATTTCCCATTATAAGACATGCTCTGCATTTCCCATTCTTTGAAGCATGGCTCTTCCCTTCCTCCTTTACAAGGATTCAGCCATTATTATTTTATATATGTATTCAAACAATGTGTTGAATGTCTTTCTAAAAATAATTTCATTAATTCATTTTATTATTAAAACGTATTAAAAACAGAGCTGTAAAGCTTGTTCCAGGGAGTCTTCGTTAGGAGTATTCATGTAAACTGTATGTAACCATAAAGTGCAGAGCCTTCACATTACTGTGCTCTTGGTGCAAGCTAAGCTCTCCACAGTAGAAGACACCACCAAACCTGGTTTTTTTTTTCATAGCCAATGTAGCAAACCCTCCACAATCAATAACCATTGCAAATACTACTAATAAAAAGGGGTCTTTTGGGGGTTTTGTCTCGCTAGCTCATATTTATGAAATTATGTTTGTATTAATCTATGGCTATTTTAGTTGAATTAAGAGTAGATCTCTGTCATCTCTTTTATTATTTACAGTGGAAATCCCCTTCATCCTCCCTCTTTTCCCTTAATCTAAATGTTTCCCTTAACCTCTTTTACATTATACCTATAATATTTACCTCTGTCCGTTCGAATATGTACTTTTTATTTACCACTTAAATCTTCATTCCCCCCTCTCCTTTAACCTTAATGCTTCCTGTTACCTTCAGGTGTAACCCTTTCCCTTACGCTTTAATTAATGCTTACCAGCCTTTGCTCATTACCCATAAAAACATGTCAACCTAAAATCGTTTTTAGATCCGCCTCCTGACACTGAGGGCCTGATTTAGGGCCTGTTTACGAGTCTGGTGGCCCGAGGACCACCTGACTCTCGGGTGCGCGATGCTGACAGTCCAGCCACCGCTGCACTGGCGGTCCGACCACTCTATTGCAACTTTGGCGGTCGGACCTCCATTGCACTGCAGCAACCGCCGGGGAACCGCATCCCCTTGTGGTCCTGCGGTAATCAGGGGCTCACAATATGCTTGCGGTGCTGCTGCGGCACCACCATGCATATTACGAGTTTCAAGACCGCCAGCGGTGTGTCATGGAGGTTCTTCCTCCATGAAACTGCTGGCGGTTATGAGATGACCCCCTTGTGCCCCATGCAGGGGGGTGCATGCAGGGGGCACGTTGTTCCCCCCGTGTGCATGTACTCCCAGATCCAGCACAGCATGGACTTCACAGTCCATGTCGTGCTGGAATGCGCTGTGGTGGTCCTGCGGCGGTGCCTTTCTTAGGCATACATAGGTGCCTTTGAAAGGCATCGCTGCAGGGCCACCACACCGCCCGCCAGACCACTAAAACTCATCTGGCAGGCTGGTGGCGGTCCTGGAGCGGGGGCGGTGGTGTGGTGTAGCGGCCTGCTCCAGGACGCCAAACTCTTAATCGGGCCCTTAGATCTTGTCAGACAGGTTACTCCATCACAACGGTGACGGATATCCCATCCGTCAAAATATAAATCATATTATATTCTATGGGAATTATATTTCGGTTTACGGGATATCTGTCACCATTGTGATGGCGTAACCCATCCACCAAGATCTAAATCTGGCTCTGAGGTTGAGTGGATGCTTGAATATAAGGCCCACTTTATCAATGGAGTTATTTCTCCTGCACCACACAGCCCCCTCATCTGACCCCCAACCCTGCTGGCATGAACGTGGCCATCGGTCCACCACAGACCATGCTTTTAGGCCCATGTGGAAATGTTTGTTGGTAGCCATGCACTAGAATATTAAAAATGCAGACCAATGGTGTAACAAAACTTGAGGACCGCCCCTGCAAAGTACAGGGAGGGGGGCCTCAACGCTCTGTACCCAGTCAGGATCTCTCAGGTCAAGGGTCCGCCAGCAGTGCACAGTGCCGGAGAGAGCCCCTGGAGTCTGAGCAGACCGCACCGCGGGGGCTGCAGAGGTTATTGTTACACCACTGATGCAGACACAAAGAGGGTATTTGCTGAGTATACAGAATGAGGAAGTTGCATATCCTTGCATATTGCATTCAATTCGAGAAGCCTTCATCTTTGTGCCTGCTGAAAGAGCAGCCATTGTCACAAGATTATAGCCTGCAGGGCTGCCCGCATGTCCCTGAACTGTTAAATGTGCTAATCCTGTACTCCGGGGCCAGGAGCAAGCAAGCCAAGCTCAGTCATCACTTGCTCATGAATTCTGTGCTCCCTACAGGGAAAGTCTACAGGGCTCAGCTTGAGTTCTTTCACCCGACTGCCGAATGTGGGCTACGTGATCCGTGCACTCGTGGTGTCAGATGCCATGTTTGTGCGTAATGCACTCTTTAAGCTTTGACTATAGCTCCTTACAGCATGTTTAAAAATAACCTATGGATTTCACTTAAAAATTACAGGTAAAGTGCACTTATGAGATAAAACCAAAAACTTAAATTCCCCAGTTATGCTCATCTCTGCGAACCATAGCTTGCACACCTGCCATGCACAACATACCATAATTCATACCAAATGCAGAGTTCATGACTCATGCTTGATGTAACAGATGACCTCACAAATGAATGATCTCACTGGTGGTGGGACCTATTAATCAACCATTAACATTATGAATGACATGACTATGGCGAGAGTAGGATCTCTTTGTGTATGTGTTGTAATTTAAAGATGTGTGCAGTCTGCTTGTCTTGGTTATAAATACAGTTCCAGCACAGCTGGCACCAGATTACAGCTGGAGTAAACCATGCAGACAACAAACCGTGGAGCGCACAATTTGTGTACAACTTATTATCCTCGTTCAAGCGGTAGGAAAAGTTCAATTTTGATTCAAAGTTCAGTCTGGTTATCTTAGTAGATCGGCTTTTCCTCAAAAACTATGGGTGTTTGCACTGTACATCCCCAGTAAAGCCCCAAAGCATTGCAAAACGTGTTTTGCACTGAAAAAGGACACCTTTGCAGGCAAAATACCTATTGATGTGAAAAGTAAATGCTAAAGTGTTTTTTTGCGTGAATTTCCAGTGGTGCAAAAGGTCAGTAAATCTAGGCCAAAATCTTTGTGATCCAAGTGCTCACCACTTATGCACTCGGGTCACTCCTGTGGTTTTTCCGCAGAGGGGAGCCCGTTATATCTTTGCACAGACAAGAAACTATACATGGAATCTTGACTACATAAAAAGGTTGCCAAGTCCAGTGTCAGATAACTTGTCTTTGTTCAGCAACTGCTTGTATAATGCTTGCCTGAGTATTTCTGATGTATGAGGACGCACTTCATACAGTCACTATTTCAATATTGCAAAATGTTTATTTCCCATGTCATTTTTCACATTTCTTTACTGACCAATTGTTACTTTTTTCTAGTTCTGGCAGTACGGAGAGTGGGTGGATGTAGTTATCGACGACAAACTCCCTTTTGTAAATGGCAGCTACATGTCAGTTCAACCTCGAAGCAACAATGAATTCTGGCCATCCCTACTTGAAAAGGCATACGCCAAGTAAGTACATATAAACATAGGGCTCCGTTGTGTCATGCTATATCACTTTGTTTTTTGCATGGCACATTCCTGCCAATATGTGGCCATGTATATGGTTTATTTGTTTAAAATATACCTTAAAACATAGTTCACATTTAATCCATCTTCTTAATCACTGAAAATGTTTTAATGGGCAAATAATGAGTGGCTTTCCTTTTAAGGCTGTAATGCTAACTTTAACAAAATTATGGTGCATGACTACAGCCAGGAAATAATGGAGGTGCACTGTGTGATTTCCCTGGGGCTAATATTAGGAGTAATAATCCGACTTTGTGTAAAGTACCTATTCTCCCTAGATTTTCGTTCTTACCGACTTCTTTTGCTCACACAAATCCCCCACTCCAGATTATACCTGAAGAAATCTGTGTGATGGGGAAAAAAAACCAGAGCCACATTCAACAAAGTTTCATGCAGCGAAGTGCAGCAAGGCACATTGTTCGTCTCACTTTCCACAGACTGTGCACCCCATGGGAATAGTTACCTGGGATGCCCTTCACTGGCACCAGGACTAGGTCAGTACCTACACCCTTTCTCCTACACTCCACGTTTGGAGTTTGCGCCAATTAATATACCATTTTTAACCCTTAGGTTGCCCCTTCCTCCCCTCTATCCTGAAGAAGACCCGCAAGCGGAGGTCACAAGTTACCCTCTACGCACAAGTCGGGTCGAAACGTCGACGCATGTCCCCCCATCAAGGACCTGTACCATACCTTTTCCCCACCATCGGATGTTACATTCATGCATGTACAGAATAATGCAAAATGTGTTGTAAATAAATGTCGAGGACAGGCCACATTGTACTGGTTTTCCTCATAAGCCAGCATCCTCTTAAAACAATGAATAGCTTGCAACTCTAAACCCTGTGATTTCACCCTTCTCTCCTCCAGCACGAGCACTTCCTTCTCCCTTTCTCTCGAGCAACCTTTTATTGCATCTGTGTGGTAATGTCTTTACTGTTTGATTTATGTTTGCATTTAACTTTGAGAATATATAAAAAATGAATTCACTCAAACAAAAATTGTGGGTGGAGTTTGTATATATGCAATGTGTATCTAGAGAAATTCTCTTTTTCGTTCAGGGTGTACATTTGTCCAAAATTTGCAGTTGAGTAGTATTGATTACCAGTGGTTGACCGGTTTGGCAACCCCCACATGATAAAGTTTCCCTCATTATTTGGTTTTTTTCTCTAAGGTTAGTCAAGGACCAAATTTGTTCATATTACATTGTACCCAGGTCCTGTGGCGATTATCGGGTTACCCCATTAATTTGTAATGGCTCAAAAAGGAAAGGGCAGGAATACGGCACATTCCTGTCCTTTCCTGGCACTGGCCCCCTTTTGGCTACCTAGCGCCAACACAGGCACTCTTGCCCTGCTTTCTAGGCAGGATTGTTTTTATGCAGGAAGGACCACCTTCCTGCACAAAAACAATCATCAGAAGCATTTGCTTTTTCTAAGTGCACTGCAGAGTGCTGAACACTTAGAAAGAGAAAACAACGAGGAGAAGACATTTCTCCTCATTGCGCCTCCCCTGCAAAGGCGTAGCATTTTAACACATTCCCAGGTTTACCAGTGTTGGGAACACCCATGCTCCAATCATGGGATGCCTCCCAGGGGCAGACTAACGCAAGGCAGGGGTTTGCGCTGCCATGCGTCACTCCAGATTTATCAAGACACTCATGGTCATGCAAGATGTCTCACTTTTTTTGCGTCACCTTGCGCCCCCTTGTGTGGTGCAAGAGTGACGCAAAACCCTTGATAAATATGCCCCCCAGAGTAGAATATTTTGGCCAAGTCAAAATTAAATATGCGCCAAATATTGGAGCGATCTCCAGTTTACAGGACTTATAAGGTGTGCTTTTGAAACTGACAATTCCCAAAATATGTCCATAGCAAGAGGTATTACTCAATTTGATTATTTGCTTTGATTATTTGCTATTGTGCTTTATATATAGCCCTTTGGGAACACCTTCCCCTTTCTGAATGATGTTGGCACCCTCGAGGAGAGAGGTGGCAGGAGAGGTCCAAGTGACCACTTCCAGGTCCCACTGAAGTGTTCCCAAAAGGTAAACTTATTTTGACATTTTCCACTGATACACATTGGCTGCTGTAAAAAAACAAAAAACATACACACACAGGCTTATTGTTCTTCTGTTCCGTGCAAGCTACCATCCTTGTTTTTCTAGGGAATAACAGGGTGCTGCCAATAGCAACCTGCCTAACCCCTGTTAATGGACATTTTGCAATAAAATGGATTGCATTACTGAATATCGATAACAAAAATATCGATATATACAAATATCAAAGACAAAATGTCGACCCCAAAATATCGGCATCCCTATACTTATAATTAATATTACCAAATATTGAATTCAAAATATAGTTATATAAGAATATTTCAAGTTTAATATCATTGAAACCCAAAATATAGGTAGCAATAATATACACTTTTAAAATTAACTTTAAAAATAACAAAAATATAGAAACTCAAAATCTAGATGTAAAAAATGCTATATTTTATAATAGTAGGTATATTTTGTCATAAATAATTTTAAACTTTGAAAACATACAAAAATGTGAACAAAATGTTATTGAAAAATTAAGATAAATCAAAATTATAATTGGTATTATATATATATATATGTGAACAAGACCGAGTCGTATCGGTCGAAACGCGTCATGCTGAGGCACTGGCCAGGACTGACTGGTTGCTGTAATCATGGTATTTAAATAAAGCACAGCAGTTTTTTCTACGTCCCTTGAGTGGTCCGTACCTGTGTTTGTGCGCCGTGGAGGTTTGGTGACAACCCGGAATTTGCTTTGCGATATATATATATATATATATATATATATATATATTACCTACTGGCGGTCGCCAGTAGGTAGTTATAGTTAGGACCTATTATCCATAGGAAATTCGTAACATTCTTTTCCCAATAACTTTGGCGCCGGTTGATGAATCTTCGCGAAAGTTTCAAAACTTATGGCCCGCTCCGGTCAGCTCCTATCTTGAAAGTTTTGGGGTGATTCGGCAAGCGGGGGCCGAGAAAAAAGGGGGGTCCCAAAACGTGTTTTCTCCATGTTAATTCCCATAGGAAATTTTAGACACGGCTATAGCCCGAACTGCTGAACGGAATTACACTAAATTTGGCAAAAAGGTAGTGCTTGGTTCAGAAAGCACCCTTTTTATTAAATGGTGTAAATCCGTTCAGTAATTCCAGAGAAATTCAAACAATAAGAGTCAAAAAATCAATTTCCCATAGGAAACTTTATGCAAGGCTACAGCCGAAACTACTGAACGGATTTACCCCAAATTTGGCAAAAAGGTACTGCTTGGCTCAGAAAGCGACCTTTTTAAAAATGGTGTAAATCCGTTCAGTAGTTGCTGAGAAAATCAAAAATAAATGTTTTGATATTTAGAGGCACGGAGGATCCGCGGACCCTCCCGACCACGAGCTTCATGCTAATTGGCTGTCAACACTCCAAACCAGGAAGTGTTGGCAGCCATCTTGTGCCTCGGTAGAACCGAGGCACAAGAAAACAGAAAAACTAAGGCGCAAAACAAGAAAAGGGGGCAGGGTAGAAACACCCTGACCCCCTAGGCCTGCTCAGGGGGTCCCACAAGGACAGATGATTCTGCTCCTCTGTTGGTTCTTTCTGCACATGTCTTGCATCTTCCTGCACTTTTCTTCATCTTTGTGGACTTCTGTTGCTTCTTTCTGCATTTCTTTTGCTTCTTTCTGTGCGTTTTTTCTTCTTTTTTCACATGTCCTACCTCTGTAGGCATAGTTAGAGGCTAGCATTTAAAAAACCTTTGAAATTCACTTAAAAAACCATAGGTTTCAGGCACGTTATAGTTAGAAATTAGCATTTAAAAAACCTTAGAAATTCACTGAAAAACCATAGGTTTCAGGGACGTTACAGTTAGAAATTAGCATTAAAAAAACCTTAGAAATTCAATGAAAAAACCATAGGTTTCAGGGGCGTTATAGTTAGTTGGACATTTCACTCGTACAAAACCCGTGAAATTCCCCCGTTATAGTTAGTTCAGCTAACTATAACTCGCGCCCCCGCAATGCACTGCTGATGACGTCACCTATTACATCACTCATGACATGGTCAGTGACATCACTGATGACATCACTGATGACATCTCAAATGACATCACTGATGACATCACTATATATATATATTCACTGAAAAAACCATAGGTTTCAGGCACGTTATAGTTAGAAATTAGCATTTAAAAAAACCTTACAAATTCACTGAAAAAACCATAGGTTTTAGGGACAGTTATAGTTAGTTGGACATTGCACTCGTACAAAACCCGTGAAATTCCCCCGTTATAGTTAGTTCAGCTAACTATAACTCGCGCCCCCGCAATGCACTGCTGATGACGTCACATATTACATCACTCATGACATGGTCAGTGACATCACTGATGACCGTATATATCACCGTTTTTAAGCTAATATCTTGTCCGTTAGGAATAGCCGTGCATCAACAACTGTGTTCACTTCTTAATGCACAACTGTGTGCGTAGAAGACAGGGTACAATAAAGTTTATCAAAACTTTGTTAGGATTCGACCAAAATTGACCACCTTTCTGTGTCACTGCAATATTGTAATCGCGTACACATGTACAGTTTGATATGACACGTTATGTGAAAGTCTGCAACTGGAGTCTAAGATCAATGTAATCTAATGACATGTTTTTTATCGAGTGAAGTAACTCGAATGAATTTGATAGTCTTTTCACTATTTCTTTATTGTTTAGGTCACATGGTTGTTTATTTAAACCACAACTGAAATTGACACAGTTACTCGTGATCAAGGGGCGCTAGCTCCGAAACACGTAGGGTGTTTGGCAAGCCTTGAATAAATACCGCTTTGCAACATTTGTTGTCCACGGCATGCTGTTACTGTAAGGAAGAATACAGCGCTGGTGTATGTTTGGGATTCGCCATCCCGTCGTGGAATGCCGTCCTCAGAGGCTGGGGTAAGGCGACTGCGTTTTGCTTTGCTGTGGAATATATATATATATATATATATATATATATATATATAAATATATATATATATATGCACACACATACATAAATACAAACAATATATAGATTTAAAAAAATAAAGTTACATATCTACATATATAAAAATATAATTACAATTTTAGGAATTTAAATCTTACAATAAAAAATAAAATATATTTACAAAATACACCAATCAATAAAACCAAAATTCAAACAAATTAACAAACATTTGGGCCCGATTACAATGTGGGCAGGAAGGGCTCCGACTGTCGGTCGGAGCCCTCCTGCCTGCATCGTAATCACCGTTTCTGATTCCCTTCTGACTGAGCCATTTCGATGGGCTCGGTCGGAAGGGAATCTGAATCAGTCTTCCGAATGGCTTATGATGGGTTCGGAGAGCCCGTCCGCCATTCGAAAGGCCCACAGTAATCCCCCGGCCGGCTCTTTCTGGCCGAGGGATTACGATGGCAGTTTCCCACTGCCTTTTTGTGCCGGCCTTTCCGGCACAAAAAGGCATTGGGAAACAGCTTTTGGGGGCCCTCAGCAGGGCCCCCATGGGTGCAAATCCGCCAAATGGCGGCCTACCCATTGCACCCCTGCTCTTTGCTATAAGAGCATGCATTCCGTTCGGAATGCATGCTCTCATAGCAAAGTATAGGATTTCAACCAAACAGGGTTCAGTCACATCCTAATTCCTGGGCTGGAACCGACGACTGGAGGTCGTTCGGTTCAACTTCCAGAACGATGCCGGACGGACTCTGGTCCGTCCGGCATCGTAATCGGCCAATTAGTGGGGATACATCATTGTCTGCTGGAGAATTAATCACTGAAATACATCGAATCACAGACATCATTGTGTGTTGGGAAATTATTCACTGAAAAAGAAAAAAACATATATATATAAAACTAAATAATTTAAAATATGTATATGTAACTTTAACTCAGTGCAAAACCCATCCCTGTGCTCTAAAACCTAATCAGTAACCCAGTGCAACACCCACCCCTGGGCCCTAATAATTAATCAGTAACCTGGTGCAATAACCATCCCTGTGTCCAGAAAACTAATCAGTAGCCCAGTCCAATACCTATCCCTGTGCCCTAAAAACAATCCGATGCCCGTGCAAAACCCATCCTAGCACCCTAAAAACTAATCATTAAACACATGCAAATCCTATCCTTCACCTAAAAACAAATCATTAACCCATTGTAATACCCACACAGGAGCCCTAAACACTAATCAGTAGCGTTGCAATGCCAATCTGACATGCCCTAAAAATGAAACACTAATCAAGTGTGATACTCATCCCAGCGCACTAAAAACTAATCAGAAACCTGTGCAATGCCCAACCCTGTACCTTAAAAAATGAATCAGTAACCTGGTGCAATGGTCATATCTGCACCCTAAAAATTAATTATTAAAACAATACAACATCCTTCAATCAACCCTTCTAAAAACGCAGCAAAAACCAACATATTTAAAAATTATAAGTAAAGATATAAGATGTAATAATTCACTTTACTACACTACCCCATAAAACCCTCTGAAACTCAACAACCGAACTAAAAATATAATAAATCAGATATATATAATACATGGCTATCAAATAATTATACACCCAAAACCCCAAAATAATCAACAAGTCCAAACATAAATAACAGTAATTAATTTTAAAAGATCAATTAAACTAAAAAGAATGTTTAAAAAAAATTACAATTTAATACAGTAACCACCTAAAAAGCCAAACAATAATTAACATGATTACAATATTTTATTTAAAAATGTAAAAATAAAAACAGAATCGTATGAAATTTAAATAAACTACCCACCGAACTACAAACTAAGCACAATCCGAATAATAACAAGAATAAAAAGAAAACAATTAATGCAATTAAAAAATGGAAATATTTAAATAAAATTATAAAAAATGTAATTATCCACTCTAATCTCCTAAAATAACCAACACTCCAAAACAAAAAATTGATTATTTAAAAAAATAAAAAAGTTCATATTAAAATATATCTATATTAGCATTATAGACTAAAGACATCAGATTTGCCTTTCTGGTTTTAACTGGTTTGTGTGAAATATGTGAGATTTTGAGAGGTTTTTTTTGTGTGTTGGGGGGAACTTTGGGTGGCTATTGTAGTTGCAATTGTTTGAGGGGTAGTGCGGGTGTTCAGGGTCTTCAGCCATTTTCTTGTTGCCATTCAGAGGCTCCATCTTGACCTATGTTGTAGCTCTCATGTCTCTGCCTCCCTCTGTAGTCGATATCCTATAAAAACTAACACAATGCATAGATGTGCAGGATTATAGACATCATATTTGCCTGCATATTTTTAATTGGTTTTATGTACAATCTGTGAGCTTTTTATAGTTTTTTTTTCTTAGTGTGTTGGGGGGAGTTTTGGGGGGCTATTGTAGTTGGCAATTGTTTGTTTTTTGACAACATTTCACATGTTGTCCTGCATTGTGTGGCGGAGGGGGTGTTTGGGCATTTTGGTGTTTCTATTCAGAGGGTCCGTCTTGAGCTACGTTCTAATTCTCATGTTCCAGCAGCCTTCTGTATGTTTGATCTCCTGTAAAAATGGACGCAATGCATTGACTCGCCACTTGCACACCAAAGGCAAGCTCATCTGCACCTGTCTGTGCTTGTCCTCACCTAAACAGGTACATGGGCTAGGGCTCTGGCCCTTATCAATCAACTTGCTTGGTATATACAACTTCTCAGATCCAGAACTGGTTGGTACAGGTTCCCAATGAGTGTCAGCACATCATTTGTCTGTCTCACTCGGAGAGTCACTGTTCACACTGCAAGTTTGTGCGCACTCCTGAATGTTTAGAGCTTGGTGATCACATGCACATTGAAGATCTGCCTCCCAGACAGGGTATTTTTCATTTCATTAGTTTAAATTGCTGTTTTTTGGCCAAACATAGCATAATGGTGTTCAACCTCATACTTGTTTACAAACTAGATGCTATCTTTTTAACAGAGACATGGATTAATGACTTTTCAACCCCTAATATTGCCCTGACCCTCAAGGATGCGCCCATCAAAACAATTTTTTTTATAAATCACAGTTTAATTGCTTTATGGAAAAGCTTGATATTCCCGACTGTGAAGCCATGCTTTTCTCGATTAATGCCTTAAACAACTCTTCCCTTTTGGGGTCTCTTATCTATCGACCACTTGACTCTGTCATTAGGTGGAGATCGAAATTCACAAAAGTTCTATCTTCATTTGTTTTATGGTACGCCAATTTTAATATACTTGGCGATCGTAAAATTCATTTTGATGATCTGAACTGCATTGCGACTTCCCATTTAGTGGTAGATTTGAATGTGCTTGGATTAGTCCAACTAGTCAAACACCCCACGCACTCTGCCAGCTGTACGGTAGACACTGTTAGACCCTATTTTTTCCAACTTGCCTGAGTTATTGGTTGAACCGACTATTCTACTATTTGGATGGGTCATTTAGCAATGTGGGAAATTCTGCTGGTTTTAACCACAGCTATCCTGAATAAGGCCTTTAATTAGACATTAGTCTAAATTTAATCCTACGGCCTTGTGCAGCCTCCATTTTAAATAATGTCCCAAGCCTGGAAGGGTCAATTGACAGCTGTGTGATGCGAGTTGATCACTGAGTGGAATCCATGGTAAATGATATGCTTCCTAAGGTCCTGGCTCGTAAAGGCAAGGCCGGCCTACATGGACAATGCTTTAATCAGGAGATTTTAACCCACAAAAAAAGTTGTAAGCATTTTGGAATGCTCTTGGGAGAAAAATTATTACTTCACTGAGAAAGCAAAGTACCAGGAAGCCATAAAACCTTATTATAAGGCTTGCTGTGGTGCTCGTGTAGCTTTTTATGAGGCCAGAATTAGTCATACCAATAATTCCTCAAAAGAATTGTTCCTTATTGTTAAATCCTTGATGGCTCCAGCCTGTATTGTCCTTCTCTCAAGCTAGGTGTAACGAACATGCTGGTTTCTTTTTTAAAAAGGTAGCTGAAATCTATGCCTCTTTTGATGTCTTAGGGGAAGAAGAGGTTTCCACTGTTGACAGCAAGAGGTTCGATTCCACTATGCTGTCATTCAACTTTTTAAACTCTCTGAGCCCCTCTTGACTTGTATTCAGTGGATTTCTAAACAGGGCAGCAAAATTCTTTCTCCAGCCTGGATTGATTTCCCTAAATGTCTGTCACAGACTACTGTTCCTGCTCTAGGGAATCATGCCATGATTGTGCCTTAGCTTAAAAAGCAGTCCTTTGGATATATTGAATTCTGAAATGTATCATCCAATCTCACTTTTGCTGGCATTAGAAAAATGACTTGAAAAACATATTAATTCTGAAATATCTTTCCATCTAGAATCAAAGAATTGTCTTCATGGCTCTCAATCTGGCTTCTGTCCTGGCCGTAGTACTGAGTCTGCACTTTTAGAGGTCACTGAACATCTTCGAGCAATTCTTGAAGATGGAGGGACAACCGCCGTAATTCTTCTGGACCTAAGGGGTCTATTACGATGGGGGCGGACCGTGTCCGCCCGCCACCGGAACAGCAAACGGGACCGCCCGCAAGAGGTGCGGCGGTCCCGCAATGGCAATTAGGATGCCACCGCCACGGTGGCGGTGGCATCCCGCATATATTGCATTGCGGCGGGCGGTGCTGTAAGCAGCACCCGCCACAATGCAATATATGCATGTTGTGAATTGGCATGCAAACCGTGACAGGCACCGCGCGGTGCCTGCCACCTTGTCCATGCCAATGTTGGGGGGTACCATAGGTACCCCCGTGGGGGGCCCGCAACGGGCCCCCGAAGCGAAAACCGCATGCCTTGCCATGGCGAACTCTTCGCCATGGAAAGGCATTGAAAATGCCACATGCTAATATGGATGGCGGTGCCTGCAAGGCACCGCCAACATATTATGGGCCTTTTCCGCCCGGTAGGCAATCGGGACGATTGCCTACTGGCGGAAAAGCGGCGGACGGTCTTTCCGTCCGCCGCGGTACCCCCGCCATGCTAATGTGGCGGGGGTAAAAGGCCGTCCGGCGGGGTGTTTTGGCGGGCGGATCGCCACCGCCGGTCGGGCGGTGGCGATCCACCCGCCATGCTAATAGGCCCCAAAGTTTGGATTTCTATACAGTTTCTCATTCCGTACTACTCATAAGACTTGTGAAAAGAGGCAGTAAGTGTACAGCCTTACAATGGTTTTGTTCCTTCTCGCAAGGATGTACCTTTCAGGTTACATCTCATTCTTTTCATCTAGTGTTCATCCGATGCCGTTTGGCATCCATCCAGAATGCTCCCTGAGCCCCACTTTTTTAAACCTCTATGGCCGCCTGTTGGTCAACATAGTGGAGATTTTTATACTAGTATTGTTGACACACAAATTGCTTTCTCTATGTTTACCTCAAAGGGCAACAGTGATACTAAGCTAAGGCCTTGTTTAGCTACAGTGGCTCACTGGAGGAAAAATAGCTGCCTGAAATCAAACGTGACCAAAACAGAAGTCTGGGTTGTGGGCAATCAGCCTGTGGGTTGCATCAGGATGGCCTGGGAAATTAGTATTGGTTCCTACTCCTAAACAGGTGGTTATAGACCTGGGATTGTGGCTTGATAGCAAGTCACAGTGGATACTCAGATCAGTAAGGCATCCAAAAGTTGTTTTGGGCTCCTTAGATGTCTGAAAAAACCTCTTTATTTGGCTTCTTCCCATTTTGTCCCAAATGAATGTTGTTGAAGCCCACATTATATCGCATTGTGATTATGGAAATGTGCTCTAGTTAGGAGACTCAAAGTCATTGTTGAAGAGACTATAGACAGTTCAGTATGCAGCTGCCAGGCGTCTGTGTCGTGTTCCTCCACATGTTTCAGTTTCAACCCATTTGCAGAAGCTTCAATGGCTGACAATTGAAAAATATGTTAAGTTTAAAGCACTGTGCTTCATGTACAAAGCCATGACTCATGCTTCTAACAGTCTTGTGTCTCTACATGTACCTAAATGTCCCTTGCACTGTGGCAGCTTGGGCCTTGCTGTAACCAAGTAAGGTTACGTTGGTTAGACAAGGAAGGTGCTCCTTTAAATGCTTAGGGCCAAAATCATGGAATGTGTTGGCTTTGAATCTAAGATTACGTACTTCTCTGGAGAGCTTTTAGAAGCAGTTAAAGACGTGGCTATGTAATCCATTTTAATAATAATACTAATAACAATATTAATCTTATATTTAAACTATGATGTAACATTCAAATCCCTGCTACCTCCACATCATCCATTGCTTTCGCTTTATATATATTTCTCCACTGATCCCCCATGTGGCCTTCACACCCACATGTTCCTCCATTTCACCGCCCACCCCTCCTGTTACAGTCCACTAGGAATGTATTTATTGTCTTTTTAGCCTTTGTGAGGGCCTGACATCAGCCATTAGCTGTCAGGCTACTTCATTTTGTTAAATTTGTTTAATTTAAAATCTCTTTTTTAAATTATCTCTTTTTTTTTACTTAGCCCTCCAAGTGGCTTCCACCATCTTGGATGGCAAATAAAAAAAGAAACAAAATGCCAGGCATGTAATGATGCAGGAATGTGTGCTGAAGCATGCGCGAACATATGCATTCACATTGAACTACAATAGCATCATGATGCTTACATGGAACACGTCATTGCACTGCAGAACACTGGGGAAACTAATTTTGATTTCCCAATGCTGCACATCATTGGCATAAGAAGTGTTAGCAATGCCAATTGGTCCTAAAGAAGAGACCTATTAGCTTTGCCAATGCTTATGTCTTTTGAATACTATAATAGAAGCACCTTTAAGACACTATGGGGCCGATTCCGATTCAGGCCGGAAATCTCCCCGACCGAGCCGGACCCGGAGAGATTTCCGTCCGAATCGGACCCTAGCAGCCCGACCGAACGAGTACGATGCGCACGTATGCCATCGGACTCGATTCGGTCGGACTCCCATTGAAGTCAATGGGAGCCAGTCGCATCGACGCGTACACGGGCTCCCATTGACTCAATGGGCACGACGCGAACAAGGGCGCCCCTACAGCGTGTTCGCGTCAATGCGGGTCGCGCCGTACATGCACGGGTAGGGGGGACCCATGGGTCCCCCCTGTGTGCGACTCGCGCGCCTACGCTTCCAGGGGGGTCCAACACGGACCCCCAAAGTGCGGCTCCGACAGCTCCTTGGAGCCGGACTGCGCGAGTCGGTCGGAGCGGTCGAGGTGCGCATCGTACTTACCCGGCCGGGGAACGTCTCCATTGCGCGGTGCGAGTCGTCCCCGTGCGAGTCGGTCGGAGAGGTCGGGTCCTGCGAACGCGTCGGTCGGAGATTTCGCGAGCGCACGCATCGTACTCGCTCGCCCGGACGCACGTACGATTCGGTCGGGAAATAGGGCTCCGAATCGGATCCGGTAAAGCCGAATCCGATTCGGAGCCCTACCGGCCGAGATCGGAATCGACCCCTATGTATGCAGATATACAAAAGTCCGTAGAATATACACTATATACCCAGTATGTCATGTTTTGAGATTCCACGTTTATTATTAAATTTTTAAATGACGTGATGGATTTGTTTAGACTGTAACTGCTTGGCCTTTTATACTACCGGTGAAGATAGCTCATTCTGTTCAACATTCTTATAAAGACTCAGGCTTATTGCTTGTATATGTCCTTGTGCTCTCATTAAGATTTTATCCCAAACTTTAGTATAATATACTCGATTGAAATCATGTTATTATGCTATCTCTTTCAAAAGAGACCACTTTAAGTGTATTGTTCATGGCACCTGTATAGGGAGAGAACTGTTAAACTTTTGGTGTTGTATGCAATGTTCCCTCTAATTTTTTTCCTCTGTGTGCGGCAGTGGAGGGTCTCTGTGCGCTGCATCCATGGCTATGTGCGCCAGGAACCAGACAGCGCGCGTGTGCAGCGCCAAATGTCACTCCAAACGTTTACTTAAAAAAGTGAAAAGATGGTGCGTTTTCACACATACAGCGCCACGTTAAGGGTCTTAAGGCCGGTTTGCAAATTGGATAAACACGCGATGAGATGAATTGGTTACACAGGCAAGTACACTTCAGGTTTAGAAAAGCACAAGACTCCAACAGTGGTACCATCATAAGATTTTACTAAATATTCTTAACTGGAGCACTGTTCATTGGGTGGGGAAATGTTGAGAGCCTATACAATATCACATATACACAATGTTACAAAATTACATAACATATTTACAATTTGTTGTGAAAGCTACTGAGTAATGTTGGGCTATCCCGCCAGAGATAGTTTGTAAAACTCTGACATCCAGGCAAACATGGACTGTGGGAGAGAGCCGTTCAGACATGTCAAGTGGCATCACTACATGGGTGACAGGGTTGCTTCTCACTGCGATCCTTGACATTTTTCCAGTGCTGATAAACTCTATCAAGGTCAACTTTCCCATTCAGGAGGTAGGCCTTTGTCCTCATCAGCATATCCAAATGCTTCTGCTCTAGTCTATTCCTCAATTTACTCTTGATAGTATTCATGAGGCTGAATCCTCGTTCACAATCTGCACTAGATGCTTGAAATGTTGCGCAGACATCAACAAGCTGAGACACCACACTATACTGAGCAGCATTGCGTACAGTGAAATTCACCATGTCTTGAAAGGTGGTAAATAACCCACCCTTTACATGTTCTGCCACCACATATTTATAATCTCTGTATTGTCGAACAACATCTTCTGGTGTTTCACAATCACCCAGGACCAAGACATTTTTATACTTTTCAACAAGTCTTTGTATATTCTTAGTCTTTCATTATCCTAATGCTGCAAAAAGGTTTAACTTGGGTACAAATCAATTCTTATTATTAAAGCCAACCCCCAACCATGGAGTTACATTTTAAATTCTCAGTCTGTGCTTTTTCAGAGCAAGAACTTTTAAACTATACTGTCTACCAGTATGGATGACTTGTGACTCCTACAACTTTTAGTCCTCTGTCTGATGTAACATTTCCTATACATTGATTTACACACTATGATTCGGTGTCTCTGTGTAATGTGCATGCAATGTAGAGTGGGGTTAGGTAGATTGGGGTGGAGTGGGGTAGATTGGGTGCATTGGAGTGTAATAGATTGGGGTGGAGTGGGGTAGAGTAGTGTGGGGTAAGTGGTGTGGAGGGAGTGGAGTGTCATTGCATGCTGCGGAGTAGCATGCTGTACAGTGGAGTGGCGTGTCAGAGTGGAAGGGCATAGAGTGGAGTGGTAGCGCGCTACCCTTACAGACAACATATTTTCAATTGAAATGAGCATTACATTTATACCAAAATGGGGTAAAGCTCTACACAAACAATAATGTGTGCATAAGTCATCGCCTAGTGTATCGATGTGTTTTTATCATATTCAAATATTTGTTTCCAGCACACTTTAGAATTTAAAAAAAAAAATTGCTTCATTTGTACTGATATTAATCTATTTAGAAAAATCAGCACAGTTAATTTTTTTATGTGCTAGGGAAAAAAATCCTACACCCTCTCCTCTTACATGGATGCTCAGCAGGATTGTCGCATACATTCTCTCACTTTGAAGTTAGAGAAAGAAAAGTAAACACCAAACCCCCTCTGAAACGAGAGCTTGACATTTGAATGCACCGCAAATGTGACAAGATAAGACCAAGATGTAAAGACCCGTTTACAGAAAGTGAGTTTGTGGAAGAATACAGTAATCAAAGTTTGGGCAACGGGAGAGACGAACTCAAGCTGGACAGCCTAAAGCAAATAAAGCCAGCAAATAGAAAGCATGACAATGTGAGTTACAAACCCCATGCCAACGGTACGCAACGGGCAGAATGCATTCCTATGTCAACTTTCTGAATGTCTCCAAAATGTCTTTAACAAACCAGACAGCGCAAGGCTTTCAGCTAAAAAATGAAAGCGGGCAGGAAAACGACACATTGCTGCAGGTAGGCAGGGACGAAGTTCAGTGACAGACCAGGGGATGACAGGAACGGCCAACATTGCTACAAGTGGGTAGGGAAGTAGTGCAGTCACAGATCAGGAGGTGGCAGAAATGGCAAACCTTGGTGCAAGGGGGCAGGGAAGAAAAAAAACTTGCTGGGGTAGAGAAGAACAGCAGTGAAAGTGGCTGGGAAGGGCCCATGGTTAGCACTGAGCACTCATTTAGGTTACCTTAAAGCAATTCATGTTACACCTCAGGGTTTAGTTTATGGATTAAAGCATATTCAGAAGATGCAATCCTTTTATGCAAAACAGACTACCATCCGAGTGGGTGAGGAAAGAGCATATTTGTAAGAGACTAGCTTGAATGTCACCTCAATGGCACTGCTGCAGCCAATTACAGCGCTTGGGTATTGACTGCATAGGAGGAAACTGGATTATGGAAATGGCCCGGTGTTTTTATAGTGTGTGATTTACATTTAGCTGGTCACCAAGGGATAAGGGAACTGAATCACATGGCCGCATGGAGCCCAGTTCCGGGGCATTAGGCTCACCGAGGGGGTGGGGCTATGGTGACTATTGCACTGTCATCCTTCATACACAGATGATGCTCAGATGCTAGCATCAAAAATCTATACCCAAATGCTGCTGCCAAGGGAAATGTATGGACCATGTTTACACTGAAAACCTTGCACAAATGACTCCATCTTCTCAATATTCCAATCGGCACAAATACCCAAAGGAGGCATCTGGGGCAATATAAAAGCACACTTGAAAAGAAGGGCCTTGTAAAGTGCTCACCACACCCTCCTGCAGGGGAATCACTAACCTCTCTTTAAAGTGTAGCTGGGTTGCCACTTGCACAGAGAAACACGGAGATGCTGCTCAGGGGGCAGAGATTCATTGCAGTTGGGTGCACTGTCCCTGTTTGCTCCTGGCATAAATAAGGACTGTGCGCTCTGTATAATACAGCCCCTGATGTTATTTTACCCTGAAAAACATGCCAAGTGTCATGTCATCAGAGATGAAAAGTCTTTATTTGATCAATTGCACTGGGTTCCACAATGAGTCACTTGAGAGACCAGCCAACTATCAGCACTCTGCGTTTGCAAGCAGTAAAGCAATTCATGAATGAAATAAACCTCCAAGTACAAAGCGTAGTGACCTTCCTTTAGACAACACTGCTTATACAGAGACAGCTCTAACATGTTCAGCATTTCCACGGGGGTTGAGGCAAGCCCAGGCGGCAGCCGAATACAACATACAATTTAAAATTAACAATATAAACTATTCTGCAGACCACAGACTAAATAACCTGTATTGAAGGTACCAGCCAGCCGCCAAGTTTCCAAGGTCCATGCGAGACTATTTAGGACAGTATGGGCCTTTTTCTTAGAATCTGGGACTCATACTTAAACCAGCATAAAACCAAGGCTACAAGTTCCAGAATTCTGAAGAAAAACACAGCTGTGGCCCAACTAGTCAATATTAATCTTTTGTAGTCCCTTCGTAGGGATAGAAGACAGTGCTATCAGGTCTCCAAATTGAGAACCTAATTTACCCCTTATTTCTCTTGTTGCATATAACACGCACGAAGAGCCTCGGAGACCGCTTTTAGAACTGCTGCTGCTTGATTGGTTGAAACAATATCAGTTGCTTTCATTCTTGGTTTACTGACATAAACAAAGTGTTGTTTGATCAGAGAGTAGCTCGAGGCAGGTGTGTGTCCTGATAGCTAAGTGAGACACATGAATGTCTCAAGTCAGTACATTCAGTGTAGGGCCCTGCATGTCACCCCCCCCACACACACACACACAAATTACAGTGATTTATTTCTTTGAAGCTATTGTTAGCATAACACATAAATGACTGAAAGTATATTATTTTCAACACGTTTACATTTTGTTGTCAAATAGCAAATTCTAAATGCTTTGAAAGCAGGAACATGAAAATAAGAAAGATACTGCTTATTTGCTTCAGGTATGGCAAGCACTGTGCTTTTACTTGTGTGTGTTCCTTAAGAAATTAATGCATTCTGTGAGTTGTAGTCTACGTTTGCTTCGATTAACTAATACATCTGGTAATCATTTACAACAAAGTCCAGAACTGGATTCAAAGTGTTTGGTCTGGATGAAGTGGTCTACAAACCCAAGTGTGCCTCGTGTTAGCAATGGAGACCTTGAAGGTATTTGTAATGGTACTTACGTATGTTTATAGCAAAGAGGCCAAGGAAAGAATGTTCACTCAGAGCTGTGCATTGTCTGTAGGTCTCTTATTCTGACTGCATGAGTGCATGTAGGTCTCACGTCGACCCGCAGACTCAGCGAGTCTGCTCAATTTTCAACTGCGGTAGTTAGTCACACTATACCCGTCTTTGGCCGGGCCCGGTGAGAGCCAACTTCTGTGGTGTAAGTATAGCTTTTGAACTCAGCGCGCTGAACATCACTAAGTCAGCAGACTTTGGAGTATACCGCTCTGTGCAGGCTGCGGCTCATATGATCTCTGCTGCTGCCAGCGGGGCTGGGAAGGTAGCGTGCAGTGGACCGCTCTAATGATTTTTAGAGGGTTGAAGATAATGAGCTTATTTCTTTTGAATATATACAGCCTGGTTGTGATCGCCTGAGGCTTGCCAATGCCGTGCTGTCTGCGGCGGGCTGACTGTAGAGCCAGCGAGCCAGCTGACTGCTGCCCTTCTAATTCTGGTGCTTTACAGCAGTTTTAAGATGTCCTTCGAGTTTATAGTTGCTCAAATGGGTGTAATTTGATATTTATGTTTTCCTCGTCTTCCTCTTGCTCGCGAGAAAGTGTCACTCATAGTTGTTGATATGTCACTCATAATTACAATGAAGTTATGAAAATGTCACACATAGCAATCTGAAACCTTGGCAGCTATGGTGAACAATGACACTTTCAGTGTGTCTGCACATTGGCGTCCTGCAACTCCTTTCCGCCTCTGTTTACACAACCTGCACATTGGCGTCCTGCAATTCCTTTCCGCCTCCCTTTACACAATCACCATGGAATTTCTAGTCACTGAAACCTGCCGTATGAAAAGGCGCCTGTTCTCTTCCAAACGCTCAACCTTCGGCGCCTATTAAGGTTTACAGGCACTACATAAATGCACCTGCACAGAGCTTGCCTTATAGCGCCATGGATACTTAAATAAAAGCACACAATCTCCCCCGCAGCCTCGCTTTACTAACAAAACAATATAGCAAGTTTAAAAACACGGCGTGTGCTTTTTAGGGTCATCTGCCTTGTTTGCAGACTTGCTGTATTGTTTTGGTAGTAAGCGAAGCTGCGGAGATTGAGTGCTTTTGTTTAAGTATCCATGTTAATCGCAGCTCGTGAAGGGGCTGCAATTAACATGGATACTTAAATAAAAGCACACAATCTCCCCGCAGCCTCGCTTTTACTAATAAAGAAACACAGCAAACAAACAGGGCAATACAAAAGCACACGCAGCAGAAACAAAAGGACAGCAAGTGGCCACATTAGAACACTTACCTCCGCTCCCGAGTGTTAACTTCAAAGTGGTCACTTTCGCCGCCGTCCTCCGCAATCTGGAAATGCCCGTTTTTCGCGCCGTGCGCCTTTTAAAATCGGCGGCGGCGCGAATACTCTCGCGGGATGTGCCGTCTGTGCGCGCTCCACTCATGGCACTGCGCGCTCGGGGGTAGAGAAGTGCGCGGGCGCGCGCATTATTGGGAACAGTGGTTGTATGGTGTTCTCATTCTTTGCGCTGTGCTGCACTGCACTGACTCAGAAGGGGTCTGTGTGGCTCTTTTTTCCATCATTAGACCACACATTAACTTGAAAAATCTTTGAGTTAGTTTATGTGCTGCAGACAGCAGAGATTTCCTGTTGGACCGGGAGGCATAGCTGACCCTAGAAGGACAGCAGATAACCCCTCCCTCAGTGGGAGGCAACAAAGGGTGCAGCTGGGATAGGGCGCAAAAGCATGCTGAAACTAGTATACATTTAAATTTTAAATGGCCCAATGAGAGGAAGAGGGCGCGGCCACAAACACGGCCAAAAGGCAACCGGGATAAACGGCACGCATCATTGTTGCCAGTGAAAGTAATCAGCTGCACGCCGTGGGATCCAGGAAGCAGACCAGCAGAGGATTCGTCGGACACCTGCGACATGCAAAGAAGCGAGCATCATACCGGAGGAGTGACTGCGGCATCTTGGCAAAGTGGGAGAGGAGAAACAAGGCCACCACACCAGGAGGGAGGTGACTGTGGCGTTCAGCGCTGACTTCCTCTCTTCCTTTGATCCATTCCGGCACGGCATGTACTTCAGCCAATAATACCGATCTTTTGGACTGCATTGGCGTGTTCTTGGGCGATACTTTATTATCTCAGCGTATTCGAGTCAATACTTTCTTAGGCTTTGTCTAGCCGGACACCAATCCCTGTAGCTTGTCATGTATAAGACTAAGCTGGATGATGTACGAATTGGTGTAGTTAATTTCTGAAGATCATAGGGCTATTGCCACAATCCATCTGGTATCTTCTTCTATCCTTTGTCCTGATGATGACCCTTTTCTGATTCATTTGGCTGTGTGGGTCGAAACGTCGACAATTTACAAATATGGACTGTTTTTACTTTGATTGTGGATAGCAACACTCATAGCACGAATGTCGTAAATAACACTGTACTTTCCCTTTTAGTCACATGTATATAATATTGTAAACATCAACAGTGCACTATTGTTTCACTATATAGCTTTTCACTGCGCCGTCACCATATAAGAGCACCTTGTATTTCCATTTGAAATTACTTTATTTTTTAAATAATAATTTGTTTCAATGACCAATAAATACATTAAATGTATAAACCTTACTTGTAAGAAGGGTTCCTTAAGAAACTATTGCCATGAATGTCAAGTTCAAAACTCCTCCACCCCCATAAGGACCATTTTTGTTATTAATCATTCCTCGCTTCCTCAAAAGTACAAAAGAAGCCTGACAGCACTGGGTGAGAGTGCGGTTCTCTGGAGGAGCGATCGTGGCATCCTCGTGAGGCAGAAGAGGAGGAACGAGGCCGCCTCGCAGGAGGAGTGACTGCAGCATCAGGTGCTGACTTCCTTGCTACCTGGCAGTCTAGCATCCGGGGGAGACTGTGGCTCACGGTTTGGCGAACAGAGACGAGAGCGGGTGATGCAGCAGCTTGGGAATTGGCACACTGCCCGATAACTCTCTACACTCTCCCTCGAGTGCACCGGTGGGAAGAAAGAGGTCACATTGAGAGGTAAACTGGCCTCTTAACAGCAATAACTCATTCTGGTGCTCCGAGTCCCTGCTTAAAGGCACAGGGCTCCTTTAAAGGGCAAGGTTGTCCCCCACCACTACACGAGGACCAACGAGGAAGGGCCAAAGCAGTCCATGAAGGGTCAAAGAAGTTTGTTGCAAGGCTCAGTTTGGGCCCGGATATTTAAAGGGACCAAGTACTCATCTTGGTTGTGTGCCCTCACAGCTAAAGGGTCCAAGTAACTGTCTTCTGCCCGGATATTTAAAGCATCAGTGCTAGCACGGGGCAGAGTTACTGAACCAATACTATATGAAGGACGAAGCACATTTACTTGTGGAAGGCTTCAGGAATGGCTCTATCATACCATACGTAAGGCCTGTAGAAGGGAGGCTCTGCAACAACCTTACGTCTGTGACAGACCGCTCCGGAGTGCAAGGCGGAAAGTGGCCAATGAGCTAGAGCTCAGTCATCATTTCCTGGGTTTCCAATTGGATGGAGTCTTCTACTATGATAAATGCCTTCCTATGGGCTGTGCTGTATCGTGTGCATACTATTAGGCCTTTAGGATGTTCCTGGAATGGAAACTGGGCGAAAGCTGCCCATAGGGGGAAAAACTACACTACCTGGACAATTTCCTCTTTGTGGGCAATCCAGACTCAGAGCAATGCAGCATAATGGTGGAGCAATTCAAATTCCTAACAGAGCAGCTTGGGTACTACTGGCTCGTGATAAGACAGAGAACCCTGCGACACACCTGACATTCCTAGGGATAGAGCTAGATTCAAAAGAGGGAGTAAGCAGACTAACAGACAAGAAAATAGCAGACCTAAGGCAGGATATCGAGGGTTTAATAGCCAAGAAAAAGGCAACGCTAAAAGAGCTAAAGCAATTGCTAGGGAAGCTTAACTTTGCCTCCAGGGTCATTTCGGCAGGGCACACATTTGCCAGGCATTTGGCATACCAGACAAAGCGCATCACACGGAAACATCACAGGGTCAGGCTGACTGTATGTGTCAAAAGAAACTTGCAGCAGTGGCATAACTTCCTGAGGAAGTTCAATGGGACTCTGGAATGGCAGGAACCCTGGGTGACGGCGGAGCAGCTGAACGGGTACACGGATGCGGCAGGTAGCAAGGGCTTCGTTGTTATTCTGTTTGCATATAAACATAGGCATCCAAGATCTCCCTGACCTGGAAGGAGCCCCTGTGCGTCCTAAAATGGACCATTAAAAATGCCAAACACCCTTCAATATTTACAATAGTCAACATGTGAAACTGCCTCACAAGGTACGTGGGAAGGTGATGCAAGACTGAATAGCATCTGACCGGAAGTCTCCCCAGTCACACCACCGGCTTTTGCTGACTAGTATCAATCCAACATAAGGGAAGAATTGAGCTTCTACCGAGAAAATTAGCAAATGCAGATTCCTTTAAAGCAACACGTGAACCTAATGAAAAATGCTAACTAAACCTGAGGATTTACCCAGGTGCTGTAAACACTGTTACGAGGATGTCACCCTCACTGCTTTACGTCGGACACACACTGCTTGTTCTAGTATTATAATGAACCCAGACGTGGCCTGTGTTTTTCACTTTCAGGAGCGTCGCAAAAGTCCTGGCTCCGGAGGGAGGGGGCAGAGCGCACACATTCCTTTGAAGGCGGCGGAGCACAACCCGTTACAACTTCCAGACTCAGCAGCTTGGCCTGATCTTTCACCCAGCTCATTAACAAGAATGTCACTTTCGTCCCCAAAATATCGTCTCCGCATGCCTCATGATTTTGTTAGGAATTACAATCTGATAAAAACAATAACCAGCGTTACTGCAGCTCAAACAAGCACTGACGGGCGAACGGCCGCATTGTCCCCGCTGCTACAAGGTGAAAGCGGGCATGGGCCGCTGACAGTAAGCACAGCATGTCGCTGCTTGAGGTAGGAGAAACTCGATAAAGGAATAGAACAGATACCATGTAACAATCAAGTAAAGGGGCCAGTAGCCATGGGAGGAATGAAATGATGACATGGCCGCACTAAGGAGGGACTAACAAGCCTATAAACGAATCCAAAGGCAGCATTTAGGAAGAGCAAAGACACAAGCCAATGAAAAATATGGGCGGGGGAGTGGGAGATGCTTCTCTCCCGTACTGAACTACCCCAGATCATCCCCAAAGCAGCGCTTACACGCTGGCTCAGGGCTCCACCTAATAAACGGACAAACCTCTTCGGCATTTGCTAGGCTCAGAGAACAGGATCATGATACAGTCCTAGGAAGAGATTTAAACCCAGTTTGCTCAAACTGAAATTATACGGCTGTGGAGTCAGTGTGTTTTTGACAAAAAAAGCATTTATGAGCACAGGAACTAGTACAACAGGAGCACCCTTTCACATCCTCATATGGCCCTTTGTGGACCAGTTCGAAATGTACACCTCCCTTTTAGTAAGAGAGTATAGAGGGCAGAGTCCTTTCTGTTTGTAACAACTGTAATGAATATTCCCTGTATAGTCCTGTTATTTCAATTTTAGATATTTTGGAGCCAATTATAAACAACATGTAAGATAATGAATGTACTTAAATACGTCAGGGCTACTACTTTACTTACTCCAAACTGCCATGGTGAATAGGCCCCTTAGTTTTATTATTTTTTATTTGTTGCTTTGCTTTGTAAACATATCCTGAAATAGGTCATATCCAGTACAGTATTTTCCCAACAAAACCACCAAATCGGTCAAGCACATCCTTATCACTCACCCGATGTGTGTGCTGTCTGGTTAGTTTTTTTTTTTTACTGTTTATTAAACACAAAAGATTTGCTATAGAATTTCCCTATTAGACGTCATGGGGACTTGCTGAACTCGTATTTCTGCCCTTTGAAGATGATGAAGCATGTTTCCTAATGTTAACACTGATCTTAAAATTAGTGGGGTTTTTGAAGCATCAGATATTCTCCAACATAAAGCCCATTAGTAAAAATGCTTGCAAGCAATGTTGATTAGCCACTCCTCTACAACAACCAAAAGTAGTCCACCATCCTCCAGCAACCAAGATAGTCTGAACCACGAAACACAAAAATAATGATTATGATCAATACATCTCTACATTGTGAATGGAACAGTCTGACTCCCAAGAGTGTTTCCTTGCCTGTGGGAATTGCGCCACAAAGAGCACCAGGAAACAATGAAAAGAATACACATTCACACTCTGTGCCTTCACCTACTTCCGTATATCAAGAATATCAACGAGACCAGAAAGCAACACGAGCTCCAGCGCTTCAGTAGCACCCTCTACCCGCTCCAGAGGAAGTGCAAGCACAAGAAAATAAAAGCTACCACGAGGCACTGTGCCTTCTGTGAAGGTCACCACATAAACTCACTTAACGTTTGAAGCTACGAATCTCAACACAACAAAATATAATAATTGATCAAACTCGCACACATAGAGGAACTCTTCAAATCACAGAGACACCTACAATTGTCAATGATACACTGCACCAAATCACACACAAAATCTCTACCACAAAGAAAGTGGCTCTTTTGTCACAAGCTCACACGCAGCCTTTAGGATGAGATCCCCAACCATCACAAGTGCAGTCACAAGCCTTTTTCTACCACCACTCGACTTCACCATCCTAAAGAAACACTAATACGCTCATATACACACCAATAAATAAACCAATGTATGACCCTCACCAAGTCACTTAAGTAGCTGGCACATCAGACAACAAAGTAGAATCATGCACAGTATACAAACTTAACACCAAACCTAGATCTCTTCACGCAAATATTCAAATCTATGTTTTAACACAGTCTAATGTGGGACACAACCTTATTCATACAACTGAACCCCTCTGTTATGTCTGCAAACACTCTATCCCGCTATTCTTCCCCACAACAGTCCTACTACTAAAAACCATCCCTCATTTAGTCTGCACCTGAACCAACATACCACAACATCTTATTTTGTAAACCAAAAGACTTACTAAAGTATACAAAAAAGTGATGGATGGAATGCTTGAATTAATCTCAGCCACTGGCAATCGCTCGGACCGCATCCCAATCCATCATTTGTTTACCCACCCTGCAACCTCAGTTTGGACCCAGCCATATGCAAATCAGTCTTGACCCTGCTCCTCATGGGAACAGTCCAGCCCAAACTGGCAAGCCAGGTCCTCCCTGAACTGGAACACAAGAAACCCAGGATCCATTTTGCCCTAGATTTGGGCTCATCAGCCAGGTACAACTTGGGTCCAGTGACACACTGAGCATGGGACTCACGTCTGGGCTTACCCATGCCACTTAAGACAGTACATGAAACACACAAAAGGTGATGGGAGGTTGCTTGCAATAAGTCTAGTTTGGACCCAGCCATATGCAAATCAGTCTTGACCCTGCTCCATATGTCCTCTGGTGCAGTACCCAGCTGATGAGTCAATTACTAGGGCGAAACCAGTCCTGGGTTGCTTGTGTTCCGGTTCAGGAAAGACCTGAATTGGCAGTTAGGCTGGACTGTTCTGATTGGAGCAGGATCAAGAATGATTTGCATATAGCTGGGTCCAAACTGAGGTGACATGTTGTGCAAAATAACAATGGATTGGGATGCAGCCCGAGTAATTACCAGTGGCTGAGTTTAATTCGAGCATTCCACCCATCACTTTTTTGTAAAGTTTAGTAAGTCTTCACTGGAGGCAGAGATGAGACTGCCTTCCGTACAATACAACAAGATGCACAGTGTTCAAAAGAGCCTATACATTTCTATGAGGACGCAACAGTCTACAGAAAGTTTTGAATAATTTCTATAACAAAGACAGCCTGTGAGGGTAGCAGAGCAAGGGGAAGAGGAAGAGCACAAGGTTGTATGGGGTAAGGACTGTACGTTAGGTTGATAGAAGATAGAATGCATTGGGATCTTGGGGAGCTGTCTGCTCTATATATCGATCAAGAAGTGGCATCCAGTTAAGACAGAGCAGTCTCATCACTGCAACGTATGCTGTCCACTATGACAGAGGGCAAGAATTTGGTAAAGTGGTTCTGATGCAGGTATTGTTGATTTCATCTTTTTTTTTTTAACAATGTGCTTGATGGGTCTTTTTCTGTTTTCTATCAGAATGATGTTCCTGATTCTGCTCTCAAAATATTTGTAATTCCTCATTCGAGAATAATTCGTCATAAAATGGAGTTGTTGAGAACATTGATATGTCTCTCTCATTATGTTTCAGACTATTTGACAAAATGCTAAGTACTCTGGTAGTTTGTCAAATTGCAAGGAAAGCAATGTGCCCAATTCACAAAAAAGGTAGTAGTTCTGCACTTGCAAATTTCCACCTATGATCAACTATAGATTAACTACTTTCTGGAGTTCACAATTATTTCCAGGAATATGCATGAGAAACTGCACCCAGAGCAGGTGTCCATTATTCTTGGGAAGGTAATGTGACATTCTCAGCGAAAAACGATTGTTTTTTTCATGGAGGAACTTCTTTTATACCCCCACCAATACAGGGGCTGTGAGTTATCCATCCCCCTTCCCACTCTGAAAGGGATTTATGCTAGCCTGTGCCTGGAGTAAAAACTAGACCATTTCCACAGTGGAAATAAGAAGAGCAGGTTGTAAATGCTGACAAACATCTATGTTAGTGTGTGTTCACAAACCTCCAAGGCAACCCATGCCTTTGAGCACACACTTTCTCAAATTTTGAGTTGGATTTACAGTTGCATGCAATTCCTCACTCGTGGTCAGGTTCACTTTGCAGCTTCAGAGGTGGTGGAAACCACTGGCAGTATAACAGAAATCCTTTAAAATGTAGTTTATGTTTACTTTGATTTTGTTTTGAGACAATGATGGAGAAAGCAGGATGGAGCAGGGGGAAGGGGGGAACTAATGTAACAAGAGAGCACAGAAGAAGAGGAAGAAGCAACTGAGGCATAGAGGAAAGGAGACATGGGTAAATTGACGGATGGAAAAGGAGATGGGTGTCTAAATTGGAGGATAGAGAGGTCAATGGAGGGATGGAAGGAGGGATGAGGGAAGGAAAGAAGGACAGGAAGGTGGACAGGTGGACGGATGGATGGATGGGTGGATGGACAAAATCACTAAGAATGCCTGTGTAAAGGTACAATTTAGCTAAGGTATTTTCAGGATTTCCTTAGGCAAATGACTGAATGAGTGCCAGGCTTGATCGCCTCACTCACTCAGTATCATTAGGGATAGGGTCCATAGTGGGGGTATTTTATTTTTCAGGCTACTCTTTTGCTTTTGGTGGAGACTGCCAGGAATCCCTACGCGAATTCCTGAAAGGCATAAAAAGGTGAATTTGGTCTTAAACCTAAGTTTAAAACCGCATTTTCCTTTGTTAATATTGAATAACATATCTATATCTGGCATGGTATGGCCAGCAGAATCAGGCTTTGCAGATTATGCCATGATACAGTTGAAATTCAGGAAACATTTTGTTCAGTCAGTAAATTCCTTATTCATGAACAATACACATTGTTACGAATTATACCATTGCTTATTGTAAGTTTAAGCTTGTTTGTTTTATAAATAGATCCAGCAATTTCTAATTGGATCGTCTTATTTATTACTGTAGGAATTTTCCCAAGTCTATTGTTGTTTTAAAGTGCAATTAATTGTTTGCTATTTATGTTAATTTTTTAATTTATGATTTAAATAAACTTTTTTTGTAAATAAAAAGCAATCTAAAAATTCAGTTCCCTGTTTCGCTATAGTATAACTCTCCCTATAGCCATTCTGTCAAATATTGCAGTGGAGCCAGTGCGAAGCATTACATAATCTTTCAGGTTCTCTTTGTGCTTATACAAGTACAACAAACAACAGAGTGCTTTAATTAAATGAGCTTGGAAAAAGGAGGCAGATTCTGGAAGAGACTATGCACACCACCAATGAATCATAATCTCAGTAATCTTCTCCTTGTGTTTTGTAGAACATGTTTACTAATCAGTGAACTAAGGGGCTGATTACGATGGCGGGTGGAAAAGCATTCCGACCGCCGTGCTAGCGGGAAATTTCCGCCCGCAGGTACCGCGGCATAACCGCCGACCAGATTAGGATGCACTGCCATAAACTCCCTCCGGCGGCAGTTGGATTCCAGGATTCAGCGGCGGAAAAGCTGAAAATCCGTCCGATGCGGTCGGATTTGCTGCGGAAAGGCCAAAGACTGCCGTTTCCCCAGCGGACTGGAACACATGGAGCTAGCCGCAGTATTGCCACCGCCATCCTCGAATGGCCGGATTTTCCGCAGCGGTGTGGTGGGCTGTTTGAGGCATCATGATTTGACCGGCGGTCGTGACTGCATTCCGCACGCCGGTACCTCTCTTTTGGCTCCGTCCGCTACCGGTGCGGATGGAGATTTTCGGCGGAACCCGGAACACCGCAGCGGACGGGAAATGGGCTATCTACGCCCATCATAATACGGCGGACGCAAGATCGCCGATGGAGTGCGGAAAAGGGCATTTTCCGCCACCGCCAGCACAGCGGATGTGCCTCCGCCCGCCATCGTAATCAACCCATTACCCACAATCTCATTTTAAAAATTCTACACTTCTGTTGTCCCTGGGTATCAATTTGGTAGCCCTTTATTTGCTCTAGTTCTATTGAACATCCTAATACTATGTTGCTCTTTCTAGCTTTATTCCCAAATATTTAAAGGTCTGATTTCATTTGTTTCTTTATAGTTGTAAACACAGTGTCATAGCTGAAGGACTATAAAGTGTTCAGCATGGACACTATTGAGTTGTGACATATGTTATCTACGTTCGCCCTAATGTTCTTTAGCTTAAACAGAACTCCCTTTCAGCCAGGGATGCAGGAGCGCAGACTGCAATGGGCATTCTTATTTTGCTGTATGAATTCATTTATTTGAAATAAAATGCATATATGTGTCAGTTTTAGCTCTTGTCTAGAAACAGCTTTACCTGCTTCGCTTCCAGTCTCCCCTAATCAGAGAAATTCACAAATTAAACTACATACATATACATACATTTTGGTCAGCACACCTCAATATTACTATTTTCAGTTGTCATTCACATTTTACTTCAGCATACAGCATTGTGGAATGGGTTAACCAACTTCAGCAAATGGCTGTCTTGCTCTCTGAGTGACAGAATTTGTTTCCTAATTGCATGTCCACCTAAAAAAAGCTTCACTTCAAAGCTAGGGCTGGTGGTCGTATACTTTACTTTGCAAATGTTTTTTTTCTTTGAACTGTTTATCATTTTTTATTTTTCATTCAAACAAAATATTGACCCTCAAAATATCGCCAAAACCAAAATATCATGACCAAAATATCATCTTCCTATACTTATAATGGTAAGTACAAAAAAAAAATCCATGTAATAAATATCATTGTATTAAATATCGTTTTTTAAATATATATAGATTAAAATAATAAATATTGAATATATTAAATAGAAACATTAATAAAAAAAATATTTAATATATATTTTAACAAATATAACAAATTTAAGTTAAACACACATATATATAATAAATAATATATATATTTACATATATCTACTTAAAAAACAAATATTAAACAGTAAAGAAAGTGTTGGATTGCAGAGGGATAACATTTATTATTTCCACTCCAATGAGTGCAACAGTAGGGAAAGTGTTGGATTGCGGAGGGGTAAAATTTACTATTTCCACTCCAGTCTGTACAACAGTAGGGAAAGTGTTGGATTGCGGAGGGCTAAAATTTACTATTCCCACTCCAGTCAGTACAACAGTAGGGGAAGTGTTGGATAGCAAAGGGGTAAAATTTACTATTCCCACTCCAATTAGTGCAACAGTAGGAAAAGTGTTGGTTTGCAGGGGATAAAATTTACGATTCCCACTCTAGTCAGTACAACAGTAGGGAAAGTGTCAGAAAGCGGAGGGGTACAATTTACTATTCCTACTCCAGTCAGTACAACAATATATATATTTACATATATCTACTTAAAAAACAATTATTAAACAATAGAGAAAGTGTTGGATTGCGGAGGGATAAAATTTATTATTCCCACTCCAATGACTGCAACAGTAGGGAAAGTTTTGGCTAGCGGAGGGGTCAAATTTCCTATTTCCACTCCAGTCAGTACAAAAGTAGGGAAAGTGTTGGATTGCAGAGGGATACAATTTACTATTCCCACTCCTTTCAGAACAACATTAAAAAACAATCAAAATATCTTGAACATAATAAAATTATTTAAAAAACAAAGTAAATGAAGAAAAATATAAATATGTACAAAAAACCCTACAAATATATTTAATAATAAAAATAATAAAAGCATTGCAATGTTAAATACATATCACAAATATTATAAATAAAATACAAAAATAATTTTCAAAATATCATGAACAAAATAAAATTATTTCAAAAACAAAGTAAATGAAGAAAAACATAAATATGCACAAAAAACCCTACAAATATATTTAATAATAAAAATTTTAAATAACCATATTGCAAAGTTAAATACATATCACAAATATAAATAAAATACAAAAATAATTTTCATACAAATAAATATTTTTATATTGTGATTATTTATTAACGACATTTATAACGTACATTCAATTTAGTTACTTCACACCCTATAACCACACAAAACTCACAACCTGCACCTAAAATGTAACTTCAAAAAGCAAAATATTTACACTATTAATATAAATATCAATAAACTAATCATATTTATTTAAATACTAATTATAATTAATTTACTTCTCACAATATACCTCACACAACACACTCATAAAATTTAACTGAAAATGATTTACACAATTACCATAATTATCAAATTAATAAGTAATTTTAATTTAAAAATTAATTATTAATTACTTAGAGATGAGTTACACTCCACCTCATTCCCCTACAAAATCCACAACCTGCATCTAAAATCTTTAAAAAAATAGTTGTACAATTAACATAATTATCAATTTAATATTAATTAAAAACGAAATATTAATTCATTAAATTTAATTAACGTCCCACCCTTTACCCTTATTAGCCCCACAACCCACACCTGAAATTAAACTTGAAAAAAATTCATTACACAATTAACATAATTATAAATTAATTAATTAATCTTAATTAACAACTTATTGATTAATTAAACATAAAGTACTTCCGCACCCACAAACCCTATAAACGCCACAACCCGCACATAAAATTTACATTAAAAAAAATTAGTAGCACAATTAAGATAAATAAATATCAATTAAATAAATAATAAGTAAAAAATAATCATTAATGTATTATAATTAAATTACTTCTGAGCCTATGCCCCTATAAACCTGCAACCCGCTACGGCACTAAAAATCACAACAAATTAAAATAAACAAATATATTAAAAAACATAAAAAATAATTATTCAAAACATTTGCATCATATACATTTAAAATATATACTAAAATACAAAACCATAATTCAAAAACTATATTTTAAAAAACTATGGGGCCCATTAGGATGTCGGGCGGAAGCACTACCGCCGTGCTGGCGGATGCAAAAACCACCAGTCACCGCCTGCACGCAGCAGTCCACACGCCCGCCCGATTACGATGCGAAAAGTCAGCCAAACACCGCCGGCAAGCCAGCGACACCGTCCGCCATCAAAGTGCGCCCGTACACGTAGCGGCGCAGCACAATTGACACACACCGTCCGACGAAACACGTACCGCCCGGCGTACAAATTACGATGCCGCACACAAACTGAACCCACGGCTAAGAGACACCGTACGTCAAACCGAAGCGGTAACATGAACGCCGAGCACGGACACCGAAGAAGCGGCACCCCGAGCATGAATCCAGCACTGCAGGCCCTCCCTATGCTCTATCTGATGCACCACCAAGGACGCAACGTACCGCGAAGACGCAGGTAGGCACACATACAACAAGTGCACGCAAACAGCGCACACAGTGCAAGGGCGGAAAAAGCGGACAACCCCCACCCCCGCGTGTACACGACACATCTACCATAGCATCCACATATGACACACAGGCCAAATTGTAACATCTCGTAACACATGTGTACACACCACCTGGGACTAGGAACCAACGACCCCGTCACGGCCCCAAAGCGGCGATGACGCTGCCACACATGCGCACAACGCAGAGGCCAACCGCAGCGCCATGCATGCGTCGCACACAGACACAGGGACACAACCAAGCAGCACACACACCAGCCCCACCCCGAACGCACATGACACGTTACAGGCCTGCCACAGACATGTCCCCAACGCCCAATTCACGGACAACACCCAACGTCACACAACCGACGCACACATGTCAGTGAAGTCACGCAACAGCAGGACACACCCCAGTGCAACAAACATGGCGAAGCACACAGCGGCGGCAACACCAACTAGGAGAAGCAGGGCTCCTTCGGGAAGAGGAACGCCAGTACCACACTGAAACACCCATACCACCCTGCACATATGAACAAGACATACAAAACGGAACACCAAAGAGCCCGGGGACCGACAACAGTTGGCCCAAGAATAACACTCACACACAAGGCCCAACGCAGAGCGGAAAGGCAGCCTGCCGCCCACACAAGGGAGAGCAGACAGCACTGAATGACCTTCCATTCCAACTCCGAAACCACAGCCCTACGAAAGAAGCCGGTGAATACAGCCATTGTCCAATAAAAGACCAACACAGGCATGCAGAGGAGACCGACCACAGGGCAGATAGCGCATATCACAGAAGAACACAACGGACGGGAAAGAATAAAGAAAACACTCCCCCATGTCAGCCCCATGCAAGTTAATTGGAAGGAGTCACACATCACTGACCTTGAACTGTCTGAGAAGCATGTGGGATGAGGGCCCGTGTCCTCCGCACAAGCCAACAGAACACAAGTCCTGTCTCCCTACGACTACACAGAGCTCACAGCAACCTCGGAGCGTGCACATTGCAGACTGCACACACAGCCGGAGCACGCCACCACAACGCACCGCTGCAAAATGGCAACCGCAACACACCTACCCAACTACGCCGGACAGGTCAAGCTGTACAAAACCAACCTGATACATATATTGGGATGCGAACTCCTGTCCCTGCTGAACGTAAGTTACCGACTGACTTACCGCATCACATTGTTCAGCTGCGTCATACCCGTCTTCTACTGTCGGAGGTGTCCCTACCAGCATCCCGTGGAGATGTGTCTCTCCAACCCGGCATGTCTAAAGGCGGACCTGCTAGCACTATTCCTCCCTCTGGACGCACACGACAGGGCCTGCTCTGCCTATGGGGGCATGGCGTATGTGGCCAACATCACACCCGCACTGAAATGGGACCACTGTGCCTCCACACGACGGATCATCGAGCACAGCTACATCGAATGTCACACAGCATGCCACATCATGGTCCTCCAAGGGACAACATACGAACAACACCTTGACAGCCACCATCCGCTACATTGGCTGGCAAACATAAACACCACCAATGACATGGAAGCCCTGCTGGACGGCATCGCATACCTGACAACCTGTAAATTCGTCGGACCCCAACGCAGGTTCCCCGATTGACCTATGATGTCCAACCCCGCACCCATGCTTAGCTTCCGCACGGACTGGCCAGTCACCACCACAACAGCCATACCAAACGACCGGCAACAATTACCACACCATCAACGACATCGCCATGACATCGGATATGACCGGGACATGCACACTGTTCCCCATCACATCCAGGAACACCGCATGCATCGTGGGAGGCAGTGGCATGGGGTCTGTGTATCGCACCCACATGGACGGAACTGCACGAACAACCAGGACACGACATGGATCCAGCGCCCATGGACACACACACCGCTCAGTGGACATGAATAGGTCGCCTGGAGTCTGTGGGTGCTGCACCCCTCCCACCCCCGCCCCGGAAATCCCATACCAGGACCTTTGCACGGACGACAAGTGCAAACAACAACAACACGACCCCAGTGACTGTGACATGTCCAGTAACCACCACATTGCAACAACAAGTGGCACGCCGCTGCATGCACGCAAGCACATGCCCTGATGTCATCTCACATGCACGCGTGCATGAGGAACAACCGCAGCAAACCTGTCACATGGAACTGAGATGGACTGTGCCCATGATGCCAAGCGGTCTGGTAGGCTACTTGTATACCGTCTGTGTCAAAGTCCGCAGCTCCGCAGCTATACGTAAATGTACATTAGCACAGCCTTGGCCAAGCAGATGTAACTCTGAAGCCCACATCCCACATGCAACAGCCAATCACATGTAACCCCACACCCTATCCCATTTGTAATCATGCTCAGTATATCCTCAACATGTATTCCGCTGCCAGTAGTGTCCACTATACTGCATCACAGAGGACAGAAGACTCAATATAATGTTTGAAACCAAAACTGTCTCCGCTGACTCATTTCACAAGTACGAATGAGAGAGGATGAGAGTATGTGAAGTACACGGCAGTCGTGACATGACCATGTAGTCCACTGGTATTGGATGTCAACGCAAATGAGTAGCACTACTGTGGAAGACACACATGTGTCGTGTGAAGTCGTATGGACGCAGTGCTCAGGTGGGTGGGTGCGACGGGTAGATGCGCACATGCCAAGTTGGAGCACGCCGTGTTGGGAGGGGTCATGAACAGCACACCACCGCTTCCCTGGGCATTGTGAGAGGACACCTGTCGGGGGAAGTGAACACGTGTGTGCACAGCAGCCGGGCACACGAACAATGCGGAACCAGGCGCACACGTCAGCCCACCCTCCGTGGACTAGCTGGATCCTGTTGTGCGCCCGCCATGCCCCTTGACAAGGCACACACAGCCCCAGTCGACCAGGTGTAACCCCAACATAGTCAATCCGCACAGGCGATACAGGGCACGGGATGGCAGTGGAGCATGGTGTGTGAGAGGTCTCCTCGCGCTCCTCCTGGTCATATCACGCAGGCAATAGAACCTCAACGTGTAGCATGGCACAAGTCAAATGGAAGTGTAGGGGGACGCACCTCAGCACGAGCAGCACTGACGTCACGGGAGGTGGCTCGCACCATCCCATCCATTGCCCATTATACCAACCACGCCACATGCCATTGCGACTAAGTGCAAGCGCGTGCGCCACCACCCCCGAGCCCTCCCCAGAGAGGCCAAAGAGTGAATGTGTGGGCCATCAGTCACAGACGGACGCGGCCTGGCCGCAAGGGCAGCCACTGCCACTGGGTGTCGCAGGTGGCGGATCCGGAAGGCGAAGACTGTGATGCATAGTCCATGCAGGCCGGGTCTCCATTTGGGGCACCACGCAGGTGGACGGCGTCCCGCCACACATCATACCCTGAGACAGCCCACTCGTGCAACTGGACCCACACATACACTCCTTGCCCTCTCTGGTGCGAGCTTGGGGCTGCCTGTGCAAGCGCTAGCCTCGCAGGTGCACATGCATATTGGGAGAGCGAGGGGAGGACATGAGGGCTGGGGCGAAGATGACTGTATCACTGTCAGTGAGTACAAGGGATGACCCAGATGTGGAAAGGAAGAGACGTGTCCCGTGTGTACTGCAACTAGTCGCCAATCCAACTACTCCCCCATGTCCGGAATGTAAGCCCGCACCTAGGCCCGCCCATCCGCCACATCGAATATACCACCAGCACAACAACCTTCCCATTCGAAACACTGACTGGGGGTGGCGACCAGTGAACAAACATGTGTAGCCTACCCACGCGTACATGTGGGCCCTCCATGATCCATGTCACCTGCGGCAAAGTCATGACATGCGCAATGAGGGAAGTGAGGTGAGCTGTCCGCCCCACGCACAGAAGGTGCATCAGCTCCACAGACCCAGCAGCGAGTCCAGCAGGGGTCACATGTGCAGGGGCAGCTGTGCCTGGTGTGAAGGCACATGCACATGGACAGCACATCGACCAATGTGTAGTCTGCCCACATCTACAGTCCATCATCATGCGGACATAGGAATTGTACACAGGGCAACACATCTTAGTGGGTGCACCCACCGTGACCAACAATGCGCAATCATCGACGTACCCGCCCTGTGCATGGCCCCCCACCCAACGGAGGCACATCCAGTGCCACCATCCCACACACACAAGCCTTCCACGGAACATGCTGTGTCCAATGGTCAGTACAGAGTCAGCGCCCATCTGGTGGATCCTGAACAGGAGACACATGCACACACATGATAGCTCCCACTATGTACGTCTGCCACCTGGCACGTGCAATGTAACCTCTCACCTGTGACGTGTGACTGCAAGCACACAGCCGTCTTGGCATGGGGCTGTCAATGTGGACACCTGTCAATGTTTCGGGAGGTGTGATCCGTACAGTGCTGTACATAGGGTGCAGTGCTGACACCTACTACTGTCTCATATCCCCTCGTGCCACAGGTCCCACTTGTTTTGGCCGCTCAGCCTGTGCCCACATCGTCGTCGTCGTGTGCCATACTCATCCAGCCTCGGAAGCAGTGCCATGCTCAGCAGACATTCATGTTGCCGTGGCGTTGCCGCTTGACGAATATGCAGTCAGTCCCCATCAGCACGCCCCGCAAGTCATTGGGGCCTAGATCCCCATGTGCATGACCATGGCAGTGGTTTGCATCACTAGCCATTGCCATTGGTGGGAGACCTGTGTAAGTGTATTGTGGCCGTGCCGTCCCTGCTTGACAGCTGGGCTGTGACTCATGTGCTTGCTCAGTCATGTCAGTGATGTGAATGCGAAATTGCTATGTGTTGTGTTGCTCTGACATGTGTCCACTGCCATCTTCCCTAGGCGGAGACCGAACATTGACCGCCCATACCAATTGCTGGCGGACATGGAGGATACTGAGGTCATAAGGAAGTTTCGGCTGGACAGGCCAACCCTGCATCGACTGTGTGCCATGTTGGAACCCCATCTCCGTCCCCGCAGGGTGTATCCGACAGCATTCACCCCCACGGCTAAGGTGATGGCCGCCATGCATTTCTTCGCCACTGGGTCATTCCAGCACACAGTGGGCAGTGGAGGAGGGATGTCCCAGCCCATGTTCAGCAAGGTGCTGAGAGATGTACTGGCAGCCATGATGCTGTACCGAAACAGGTACATCAGATTCCCCAGGGCTCGTGAATTGGCGGCAGTGAAGGGTGCATTCTATGCCCTTGGCAGGATCCCACACGTCGTTGGTGCCATTGATTGCACACATGTTGGCCTTGTTCCACCACAGGCCACTGAGCACCTGTACCGCAACAGGAAGCACACGCACTCCCTGAATGTGCAAGTGGTGTGCCTTGCGGACATGGTGATAACCCACGTGTGTGCAAAGTTCCCAGGCTCGGCCCATGACGCACACGTAATGCGCAACAGCATCCAATCTGCAACAGGATCGTGGCTGTATTGTCGGTGAGTATGTGGAGTGGTGTAGCGTGCTGGTTGTGCGATGCTGTCCCCTGTCCAGTTGGAATAGCAACGGTTCTCTGTGTCCCTCACACCCAGGTGACTCTGCGTACCCGAATGGGGCATGGCTGCTCAGTCCATTGAGGAATCCTCGCACCCCAGCAGACGATCGCTACAATGAGGCACATGGGAGGACCAGACGTGTGGTCGAGCGTACCTTTGGCCTCCTCAAGTCCAGGTTCAGGTGCCTGGACCGCACCGGGGGTGCGCTGGCGTACTCCCCACAGAAGGTGTGCCAGATAGTGGTGGCGTGCTGCATGCTGCACAATCTGGCCATTCGGAAGCAGATCCCCCTCATTGTGGATGACGGAGATCAACCAGGGCCCCAGCCCGCAGACCAGGACAGCTCGAGTGAGGAGGACAGCGGAGAGGAGGAAGCTGGGAATGTGCGCCAGCAGCTCATCGCCCGCTACTTCACTTGACGGTGAGTGTCCATGTACGACGGCTGATGTGTCTGTATTTGTGCAGGTGTGTGTGTGCTGTGTCAGGGTGGCCTTTTGTTCACTGCGTGCTGTGTGTCAACGCTCCATGCCCAGGTTAGTATGCCACTGATGGTGGCTGTGGCATTGTGCCCTATTGCTCTGTGCGATGTGTGTACATTGCTTGTAGTTGTTGACATGTACTGTGTGATGGGTGTGTGACACACTCATTGAATGTGCTCCTGTTCTGTCTCCCACCCCTAGGTCCCTACAGGCCCTCCGGTTCCATTGCCATGCCACGCATCAGGTGCCGTTCCGCTCAAGGTGGCCGTTGTATTCCGTACAATTAAAACACAGGGCACAGACAGCAGTTTGTGGAAGAGGTGCATTTATTTCAAACTGTGACATGTGATTGTGTGTAAGGTGATGACAAAAGTGGTGCGTGCAGTGACAATGAGCTGTCGGTCATGGCTGCGTGATGCTCAGGGTGTACCCACTGGTTCTATGTCCATAGTCCAACACACACATGCCATCCAGATGGCTGTGTGGAGTGGGATCGTAGTCCAAGTCAATGCAGTGGGTGGTCAAGGAAGGCTGGCTGGCTGCCTCACTTGCGTCTGGAGCGTGCGAAGTCCTCCCGGGAGATCTGTTTCCACTTCGGACGGCCCCTTCCACGTTTGCGAGGGGGTGCCTGCTTGCGACATGCTGGTGGTTGAGGTGTGCTCACTGGCTGTGGACGCAGGGGAACTGGACACTGCTGCTCGACCCTGCGCCCCGGCAGGTGGTGGCGGAGGGGGAGCTGCTGTCCCTGGCTGTGACCTCACCGCCACCACCAGCTGGCCCATGAGGTCCACGAGTTGGCCCATACGGGCGTCCATGGACCTCAGCACCCCCAGCACCTCACGCGTGTCTGTAGCTGACCTGGCCCATTGTCCTTGGGCCTCTTCATAGGCCCCAAGGACTCTGGCCATTTGAGGCAGGGCATGGCTCCCAGGGGAGGCTGGCGTTTCCCTGACCCTGCTCCTCCTACCAGTCCTGCTGCCACCGGCCTGCCCACTAGCCACATTGCTCACCACGGTCCTCGCCCTGGATCCCAGGGTGGATCCAGTCGTCCGGGCCACCACCTGCGCTGGGGCTGGGGCCAGCGAAGACGTGGTGGCGGTTGCGGCAGTGGTAGTGGCCGCAATGACCGTGGGTGTGGCCGCAATGACCGTGGGTGTGGCCGCAATGCCCGTGGGTGTGGCCGCAATGACCGTGGGTGTGGCCGCAACGACAGTGGCAGCAGGGGGCTGGGAATGTTCAGCAGCCCTGGATGATGGGTTGGTGGGTAGGAGGGGTCCTGGGGAGCGGCTGGGCCCTGCCACACTAGATGGGCCTGCTTGGTGGTCCGTGTCCGAAGAGGAGGACAGATCCTCCACATCCGTGTGTCCTCGTTGGGGGCTTGTAGGCTGGCTGTGCTGGCTGCTGTCTCCATCCCCAGCATCCAGCAGTTCGTCACCTGTGGAGAGAATGAGATTTGTTATTGTGTTGCACCTGGCGAAGTCTGTATTGGTTGTCTGACATTCTCCGTTCGTGCACTCTCGTGCACGTGTGTCCCGGAGGCGGGTGTGTGGCTGTACAATCTGTTGTTGTGTGTGCTTGGCAATGGGACTGTGTGCTGTGCACATGTGGCATGGGACGGATTGGCTATGCCGATGGGTGTGTTGCTGTGCTCCTACTTATTGTGACTCTGGTGTATGCGGGCTCCAGGCCCATCCTGGGTCTGGTTTGTACTTTGCTTTTGGGGTGCATATGGAACGCTTAGGAACGCATTTGGCAACATGGGGGTCATGCCCCAGGAACGCATTTGGGATGGAATATGCTTTGGGGTGCAAATGGAACGCTTAGGAACGCATATGGCAACATGGGGGTCATGCCCCAGGAACGCATTTGGGATGGAATATGCTTTTGGGGTGCAAATGGAACGCTTAGGAACACATATGGCAACATGGGGGTCATGTCCCAGGAACGCATTTGGGATGGAATATGCTTTTGGGGTGCAAATGGAACGCTTAGGAACGCATATGGCAACATGGGGTCATGCCCCAGAAACGCATTTGGGATGGAATATGCTTTTGGGGTGCAAATGGAACGCTTAGGAACGCATATGGCAACATGGGGGTCATGCCCCAGAAACGCATTTGGGATGGAATATGCTTTTGGGCTACATGCTGTGAGCCATGGGTGCCGAACGTGACATGTGTTGTGGCAGCATGACAGTGCATGGTCTGAGGTGTGTGCATGCCTGACATACCCTGCATATTTGCTGTCTGTTGTGATTACTGGACATGGCATTGGACGCATCGTTATGAGTGTGTGATGGTTGTGTGCCACCCGACGTATTGCAGTTGTCCCATCTCCTTGGTGTGCGTGCTGCCCTGTGCCATGTGCATCACTGCAGTGCTCGGGGGGTGTGGCCCATGTTGTGTGTTGTTGCTCACAGTGTGGCGTGCGCTTCATTGACTTCTGGCACATGGTTGGTCATGGGCATGTATCTTAGCGTGACTGCTGTATGTGTGGCAGCTGTGCGGATGACATGCCTTTCATGAGACTGGGGCTGACGGATGGGATGGATGGTATGTTGTATGTGCATGGTGTGTCTGTGTGTTTGATGGGTTCAGTGGTGTTCGTGTGCATTTATGTTGTTCCGCTCTGTTGCGTCTTGTGTTGTTTGTCTTACATAGGCGTAGTTGTGGGGTGTGTGGTTGACAGGCAGTAGGGGCTACATGGACAGGACTTCAATGGTGTTTCGGTTGTGTGTGATGGGTTGCACAGTGGCTGCCGTGTGGTACTATATTCAGTGTGGCTTGTGCATGCAGACGTGGCTCCTTGGGTGTTGCTGTGTCTGTGATGGGTCATGTGGGGTGTGAGTCTGTGGTTCATGTCCGTGTGCACATTGTTCACTTGTTCGTGACAGTGGGCGGTGCTGCGTGTTTGTCTGCTACGTAACATGTCCCATGTGTTGGTCGTGTTACGGTCCTCATGCCTCCAGTAATCCAGCCCTGTCCAGTTTCCCACCTGCAGGTTGTTCGTGCGTGCACTGTACTGGATGCCACATGGTTCTAAGCGGGGGTGCTCCATGTTGCAGGTCTGTGGGGGTGGGGGCGGTGTTGTGGGTCGTGGTGATGGCTGGACACCCACTGACACCGATTGTTGTGGACCGTGATGTCTACCTTTCGGCTGTCGGTGTGCACTGCGGTGGCTGACACGTGGGTGTGGGGTGTGGGGATGCTCCTCCTTGCTGTGCTGTGGGACTAGGGGCCTGGTGTGTGTTGTACTTGAGCTGTCCACCCTCCCACCCACTGCACTTTGTGTTCCTGCCACTTACCTGTTACTTGTCGGTTAGTGCAGCTATGGCGGACACATGGGTGTGGTGGGTGCTCGTTGTGGCGCTTCTGGCATACTTGGGGACCTGTTGGTGGTTACGTGGCTGGCTGAGTGTACACATGCCCCCACGTATCTTACAGTTGTTAGGTTTGGGCTGTGTGTGGTGGTGTCTGTTGCATGTGTGTGTGATGTGTTGTGTATTGTGTGCTGGACATGGGGGTGTTTGTCCCTGGGAGCTGTGGCATGGTGGTAGTGCATGTGAGTACATAGCGGTGTGCTGGTATACATTAGTTTGTACTTACCAGCCTCCACTCCCTCTGCTAATCCGGCGAGGATCTCCGGATGTATAATGACTCGCACCTTCTCCTCCCACGCTTTGAAGGTCTTGAAGAGCGCGGGATTCCCTCCGCCAGTGACGGCAGCCAGCTCTCTGTTCTTGCTCTCCTTCTTCTTGACCAGGCTCTTGACGTCATTCCACCGTTTGTTGATTTCAACTCTGTTCCTGGGCAGGGTCCCGACTGCATTGACCTGGTCTACGATCCGGTTCCACATTCTGTTTCTGGTGGCTAGTGGTGTGTGCTGGACCAGGTTCCCATAGATTTGTGGGTGCACCTTGATAATCTCGTCGACCATGACCGTCAGCTCAATGGGCGTGAACTTGGGCATTCTTTGTGGTGCCATGGTGTTTGTGGTGCTGGTGCGGTGTGTGTTGTGTAATGTGCAGGGGGTTTGTGGTGCCGGTGTTTGGTGGTGGTGGTGGTGGTGGTGGTGGTTGTGAATGTGATGTGTGCGTTTCTGTGGTGTGCTGCTGTCCTTGCTGTGTCACTGTGTCCTCTCCTCTCTAGTTTGCAATGTTGCAAGGGGTTGTGGTCTGTGGGAGTGCTGCTTTTGTACTTACCTATGTGGGTGTGTCCTCATGGTCTGTTGTTTTCAGGTGTGTTGTGTCTGGTGTTCTGGCCTTTGTATTTTTTGTTTGTCCAGGGGGTGTTTTCGGGATGTGTACTGTGCTTGTGTATTTGTGCGTGCCTTGCTGTGTGGACTTGTTGGCCATGTTGTGTGCGATTGTTTTTGTCAGCGGATGGTTTCTGTGCAGGGACGTGGGCGCCATGGCTTCTGCCGTGTCAATTCTCATCGGCGTTGTTTGCGCTGGCGGGCGGTATATTTGTGGTTTACCCGCGCTCATGGCGGTGCGATCGTAATTTCACGTGCGGTGTGTCGGCCGTGAGGGCGGGCGGTTTTGTGTTGTCGTGCGTGTTTCCGTCCGTGGCGGGCGGTTTGACTCCGACTCGGACGAGGGCGGGCGGTATCTTGTGTGGTTTTTCGCCGATGGCGGTTTTCGGTTTGTGTATTCGTAATGGCGTGGTCGGTGTTCAGACGGTGTGTGCGGGCGGATTTTTGCCGCTTTCATGCCTGGCGGATTTTTTCACGCCCGGTATCGTAATGGGCCTTTATATTTTTGCAAATGATTTTAATGACTTCGATATTTTAAAAATCGATATTACTTACCTTAAAATCAATATTCTTGACAACGATATTCTTGCTGGTGATATTTCCATACCACAATATTTTGGACACAATATTTCGGTATGGCAATTTGTTTATTTTCGTTTGTCTGAATACTGTTTAAACTATATTTTGGTTACAATAATTCAAAGCCATTAATAGATTTTTCTTTGCACTAGTAATAACCATATTTTCCTGTGTTGTGTATTAAAACTTAAAAACTTTCTAAACCTACTCTAAGTGCACATCCCTGCTAGGAAGCAAGTGTACTGATCTATTACAATTATGGGGCCGATTCCGATTCAGGCCGAAAATCACTCCGACAGAGCCGGACCCGGAGAGATTTCCGACCGAATCGGACTCTAGCAGCCCGACCGAACGAGTACGATGCGTATGCATGCAATCGGACTCGATTCGGTCGGACTCCCATTGAAGTCAATGGGAGCCGGTCGTACAACGCGTACGCAGGCTCCCATTGACTCTATGGGTGCGAGGCGAACAAGGGCGCCCCCTGCAGCGGGTACGCGTTGATGCGAATCGCGCCGTACATGCACAGGTAGGGGGGACCCATGGGTCCCCCCTGTGTGCGACTCGCGCGGCTACGCGTACAGGGGGGTCCGACACGGACCCCCAAAGTCCGGATCCGACTGCCCTTTGGAGCCGGACGGTGCGAGTCGGTCGAACTGCTCGAGGCGCGTATCGTACTTGCCCGGCCGGGGAACGTCTCCATTGCGCGGTGCGAGCCGTGTCCGTGCGAGTCGGTCGGAGCGGGTCGGACCCGCGTGACGAGTCGGTCGGCGATTTCGCGAGCGCCGCATCGTACTCTCGCCGCCCGGACGCACGTACGAATCGGTCGGGAAAGAGGGCTCCGAATCGGATCCGGTTAAGCCGAATCCGATTCGGTGCCCTACCGGCCGAGATCGGAATCGGCCCCAAAGTGTGATGTTTAGGGATTTTTTTTAATGTACATTTTTATTGAAAGGTGTGGCTCCAAGATTTTATGACAATAGGCTTTCTTTTTTCCTTTTGTGGCATATGTATGCATTAATAATATAAATAACAAGTAAACATCACACCAGCTTCCAAGACCATAATTAATGGCTGTACTAATACCTGTAAGTAATTGAGATCTGCCTGCTTCTGTACAGCACTGAATGTACTCTGAAGACAAATGATATTTCTCCAAGGGAAGAAAGTTTTGAATGTTTAGGTTTTGTATCTGTGAAAGGTGAAAATTCGAAAATTTGATGCTAATTTACTTGGAAGGACACTTTGGGTAGGATTACGTTGCGGTCTCGGGCGGCCGGCCATAGCACAAGCACCCATAGAGAAACGGGAGCCTGTGTAAATCCCCACACAGTGCAGGGATCTCCCCCCCCCCAAGCTCCCAACCGGAGGGCCGGGGGGGGAGGAGGCCCTGCTAACCGACATGGATTGCTCTCAGAAAGTGCCATCATAATCCTGAAGGCGGAAACACCTTCCTCAAGGGATTATGCGGCCCTTCCGACTGCCCGACCGTCTCCTCAAGCCCGTCAGAATTCAGCCAGATTCACCAGACGGTTTGAATTCCCACCGCCGTAATTGTAATACGGTGGCCGGAAGTCAAACCAGGGATGTCGGTCGGAAAGCCTCCGACCAGCGGTCGAAGACTTTCCGACTGACATCCTAATTAGCCCCTTTGTTGTATGGCATTTATGCAAAATTAGTTTGTTTGTATAGTTCTTTTTAGAATTAAAATGTTGGGCAATGGAATGTGGTTTGAGAAAAATGTTTGTCAGAGCTGGGAGCAGGAGAGGGAAGTTGTGCTGTTTACCTGTCTGCCAGTCGTGGGCTTTCGCAGATGTAACGAAAGTGAAGGATTTTACTACAGTCATCTGCATGTATTACTTCATACGTCTCAACAATTGGCGATGAGCGAAGCTGCCCACAGAGGAGGAGGCATGGCGCGACTGTAAGTGAACTGGTTTCTGAGCAAGGTGTAAATGAAGTATATGCTGTGTCAGCCAGCGTACAGTACTCTTCATGTTTTCTTCAAGAATTCAGTGAATCTCAAGGAGTATTTCCGATACAATATGAGGTACTGTAATTTAATTTTACCTTGTCATGACACTTTGACAGTTGCTCACTATCCCGAAGTTCAAACGCGGTGACGTTCTGTTCACTTGACTAGATGCTGGAGGTTTGCGTGATGGAAGAAAGCATGCCAAAGGATTTCTGGTTGACGTCAGTGGTGGAGGCAAGATGCACAAAGTCTATTTCCTTTAAAAACTTGCAGAAGCAATGTTTTGACAGCCATTTTGGTAAAGTTTCAGGAAGTTTCCATTTATTTTAATGTAATCCGCATCTTTGTCTGCCATTTTAGATCAGTGTGCATGTAGATCAGTTGAGAATCTCTACATTTTCACTCCGTCATAGTACTACTGTGCGCTCTTCACATATATTTATACGGTTCTTCCAGTTCAGCATGTCACTGATAAGCATACTGTTCATTTCAAGGGTGCCTGTATGATGGATGATAGGAACACCACTTCTACAAGGACAAGTAACTGTTATTAATGTGAATGATAACAGTGACAGGCACACCATCTAGTGTTTTTTTTGTTTTTTGTTTACAGAGTTTTATATAGAGCGAAATTGACACGAATCGGGTATCAGAGCGCTTTACATAGCACCATTTGCATTCCATGAGGACACATTCATTTTTGTTAGGCACGGGGAGATTAAGTGATTTGCCCAGAATCACAGGATGTTCAGCGCCATTGCCGAGACCCGAACCCAGTTCCCCAGATTCGAGGTCGACCGCCCTAGCCGTTAGGCCAACTCCTCTCCCCAAAGGTTTTGTGCTTGGACTCTTGGTGAAAGTCACAGCATAGCTAATTTCTGTTATTGCTTTTTAAGTGTACTTTACATTAATCCATACTCTTTATTGTTCTGGATACAATTAGTTAAGTATGGCTACCAGTCAAATGTTCAATCAACCTAGTATATCTCTTGCAATGTTAGGTAAACCCACTCTTGTATTGAAGAAATGGTTTAGGACATTAGAAAATTATTTAGTTGTTCTAGATGGCAGAATATTTTCTGCTGAAATAAAACTAGCATTTTTATTTATTTTTTGGGAAATGCGGCTCTGGAGATTTTTGATATTCAGCAGCCAATACCAGTGCCAGAAGCGAGGGATGCTTCTTGGAATGTTTTTAAAGAAGCAATTTGTAGATTAGAGAAGCAGTTCACTGATTAGCCAAATGTACTAATTGAGCAAAATCGTTTTTTTAAAGGTAATAGTATGGAGAAGAGTCTGTTAAAGAATATATAGCTGCTCTTGGAGTTTTGACAGCTGATTGTGTACTTGGTGAGAACATGGACACATACATTAGAAATTAATGTGTGTTCAACTGTAAGCCAAAAAAAAATACAAGAGCACTTATTGGCATGTCATAATCCAAACTTTCTGAAGTGTTGGCCACTGGCAAGAGTATTGAAAGGTCTATATTGCCAGCTAAAGTTTTGTCTGTGTGAATCTAATTTAGGTGCACCTGTGTGTGCTGTCCAGAATAAAATAAAACCAAAGAAAAGTGTGAATAGTCAGAATTTGAGTTGTTTCAAGTGTGGTTCAAAAGTCACCTCTTGGCAATAGTCCACTGTGTCCTGCCGTTAATACGAAATGTAATAAATGCGATAGAATTCGACACATTCTGAATGTTTGTAGATCTACTAAACCTAATGACCGCATCAGTATTAATGCTATTGAAAATGTGGATAACGCTCAGGATAATTTAGTTCTAACTTTATTTGGTTCAGAATCAGATTTTCACATTTACATGGTACATACTAGTTTTAAGACACCATTAAGTTTAGTACATATTAGTAATGTGGTTATTGACATTATGACTGATTCGGGTTCACCAATCACTATTTTGTCGGAAATTACTTTTCGAGGCAAGTGGAAAAATGTTGTAATGAAGAAAACAGACATTAATCCCAAGGCTTTTGGGAATTTTGAAATTGGGATGTTGGGTTATTTTGAGGATAGCTTATATTTTCAAGGTATTATCATACTAACGAAAATCTATGTGGCTATTAATGGTAAAGATATGGGGCCGATTACGATGTTGGACAGACCTGAGTCCGTCCGACATCGTTTGGGAACTGGGACCGACCGACCTCCTGTCGTCGGTCCCAACCCAGCAAGTAGGATGCGACCAAACACTGTTAGGTCGCACTCCTATACTTTACAATGGGAGCATGCATTCCGAAAGGAATGCATGCTCTCAGTGTAAAGAGCTGCGGTGCAGTTGATCCCTGCACCCCATGGCAGGCACCTCAAGCTGCCTGCCACCGGGTGCAGGGACCAACTAGGCCACCATCCGAAGGCCTTGCACCCATGGGAGCACTGCTGGGTGCCCCCAAAGTCAGATTCCCACAGCCTTTTTGTGTCAGAAGGGCCGGCACAGAAAGGCTGTGGGAATCTGCCATCGTAATCCCTCGGGCAGAAAGAGCCGCTCTTGGGATTACAGGCCCCTTTCCGAATGGCAGACAGGCTCTCCGAGCCCGCCGTAAGCCATTCGGAATTCCTGTTTGGGTTAATTTCCGACCGACTCCATACAAATGGGTCGGTTGGAAATTAATCTAAACAGGAGATTACGATACCGTAGGAATGGCCCCGACCGAGGGTCAGAGCCGTTTCCTACGGCATTGTAATCATCCCCATAGTTGAGTGGTATGATATGGGCAAGTTAGGGGTGATGTTGTGTCAAGGTACAGATTGTCAAATTATCTTAAGAGATATGTCATTAAATCATATTAATGTACAATAAACCATTGTTCAAAATGTGATTGACAGGCATAGTGCAATTTTTTATTTCAAAAGTTGGTCAAGTGAAGGGATTTGTACACAAGATCAAACTTAAGAAGGGTGCCTCTCCTGTTCAACATCAGGTTTCGAATGGTACCGCTTGGGATTCATCATCAACTCAAAGAATACTTTGATATGTTGTGTAAAGAAGGTATTATTGAGCCAACTGATAGTTTAGAATGGATATCTGAAGTGGTCATAGCTTTAAAAGAAATCTGTGGATTTGCGTTTTTGTGATGATTTGAGATATTTGAACAAAAATATTGTCGTGAATTGCCACCCTTTACCTAGAATCCAAGATTTATTAGCAGCTTGAGGCCCAATATTTTTTGATTCTTGATCTCAAATCAACATATCATCGAGTTGCATTGGCGAAAGAGTCAAGAGTTCTTACCATATTTGTTATTCCATTTGGTGCCTATAGATAGTTGAGGTTGCCTTTTGGTTTGGCCTCTGAGGCCAGTGTATTTCAGAAATTAATGGATACACTATTCCGAGGTATGAGTAAAGTGCAAGCTTTTCAGGATGACATTTTAATTTTTGCTCAAAAAATTGAAGAGCATAATGAATTGTTAGACTATGGGGCCGATTCCGATTCGGGCCGGAAATCTCTCCGACCGAGCCGGACCCGGAGAGATTTCCGACCGAATCGGACCCGTGCAGTCCGACCGAACGAGTACGATGCGCACGTATGCCATCGGACTCGAGTCGGTCGGACTCCCATTGAAGTCAATGGGAGCCTGTAGTACAATGCGTACGCGGGCTCCCCTTGACTCAATGGGTGCGATGCGGACAAGTGCGCCCCCTACAGCGTGTACGCGGCAAAGCGATTCGCGCCGTACACGCACAGGTAGGGGGGGACCCATGGGTCCCCCCTGTGTGCGACTCGCGCGGCTACGCGTACAGGGGTGTCCGACACGGACCCCCAAAGTACGGCTCCGACAGCTCTTTTGGGCCGGAGTGCGCGGCTCGGTCGGACTGCTCGCGGCGCGCATCGTACTTACCCGGCCGGGGAACGTCTCCATTGCGCGGTGCGAGTCGTGTCCGTGCGAGTCGGTCGGTGCGGTTCGACCCGGGATCAAGTCGGTCGGAGCGGTCGGGGCGCCCGGACGAGTCGGTCGGCGAATACGCATCGTACTCGCTCGCCCGGACGCGCGTACGAATCGGTCGGGAATTAGGGCTCCGAATCGGATCCGGTTAAGCCGAATCCGATTCGGAGCCCTACCGCCCGAGATTGGAATCGGCCCCAAAGTATTACAAATTCTTGGAGATAGAGGAATGGCTCTATGCAAAAATAAGTGTAGGTTTTTGGAGCAAGGCATTGACTATCTGGGGCATAAAATCACAAAGAATGGCATTTAAACCAAAAACAGATTTGCTGGATGTCATAGTTAGGGCCATTAAACCATATGAGATTCTTTTTAGGGTTAGGGGAGTAGTATGCAAGATTTGTTCAAGGCTATGTAATTTTTACTGCGCCTTTACGTAAGTTGTTGTTTTATTTGGACTGAACAACAGGATGAAGCTTTTGAGAAAGTAAGTCATTAATAATTCAAGCTCATGCACTCAAACCTTTTGATCCCTTGGGATGTCACAGTAAATGCTAGCTCATTAGGATTGGGTTCCGTTTTTAGTCAAGTTGTGAATGTAAGGAGTGCACTGTGTCTTTCATTTCACAGAGAGAAGCAGAATTACATAATAGTACTATCGAAAGGAAAGCCTTATCTAGTGTGGGGGCAGTGGAAAAATGGAAAAACAATAATGGGGTAAAGAGTTTGTTCATATAATAGATCATAAGCCCCTAGTTTATATTATGGATGGGAAAAATCTGGAAAGGCTTTGTCGAGATTGGTGAGGTTAGTTTCCAGATTGCAGAAGTTTAATTTTGAGATAAAACTTATTGCAGGTGGCAAGAATTTGACAGCTGATTCTTTATCTAGGTTGCCTTTGAGTGTTGTTGATGGTGAAAATTAATTGGATCAACATGAATGTGTTGTTGCAGCTGTGGATGCAGTTAATATTTATTTTTGGGAACTTTTATTTATTGAAATTTTCACAGCTCTGCATAAACACTAGGTTATCAACCAATGAGGACAATAACTAGCAGAAATAAGGAGAAAAGAAGGAAGAGAGAAGAAAAATGAATACAGGGCATTTAACAAAGGACATCTCAGCGATTCCTTTTTACATAGCATTCATCCAGAACATACCATTTCAAATTTGTTATACATCACATCTATACTCGCGTGTTCAGAGGTAAACCGATAGGGTAGCCCAATGAGGGAGAGGCTTAGCCCCACAGCGGCAACCACATGTGAGACATCTCTAAAGGTTGATGACATAGAGTCTGTTTGCTGGAGCGCATATCTCTCCTTTCAGTTGGACGATATACAGTTGTAACAGATGAGGGTGCCAGTTGATCCCTGCCATTTGTATGAGGGAATATTCAGGAAATTATATGAGGGCGCTGATTTGTGGATATATTTCACTCAATCCCCTCAGGATGCGTCATCAAATTGTCCCTCAGTGGTTGCCATATGTTCTTTGGATGTGAGGCAAGTAGCTGCAATGTGGCATATGGGTTGCTAGTGGTGTCGCAGTAGATTAAGTCGCGAACGCAGGCCTTCACCGTTGGGACTTAAAGTCCCCCCCAGTGTAACGAGACGTGTCTTTTAGCAATAAGCAAAGCAATAGCAACAAATCGCCTCACTCCCACCTGTATAGGCTTGACGTGCCCAGACAGGGCCGTCATCGGTGTGGGTTGTAGCGTGTAACTGATCATCAGGGACAAGTGGCGGAAGACCTTTCCCCCCCCCCCAGTATGTCAATATGGGTCCACAGTTCCAACCCAAGTGCGAGAAGTCCACCTGCTCCATTGCACATCTGGAACAAGTGTGTGATTTGGTGGGATCTATTTTGGCTAGTAGGTACGGTGTGACATATGCTCTATGTAAATTTTTAAAGTGCAGCAGCTTATGCTGATGATTGTTTGAGACATAGCGTGTCTGCTCACAGTAATATAGCCATGTCTGATCCAGCAAGGAACCTCCCAGATCTCTTTCCCAGGCCGTCAGTGCTCTCATCCCAGCCACTGGCCGGAGTGTTAAGGATAAGTGGTAAAGTCGTGAAACAATATGGGCTCCATCAGCCGCTGTGATGATTAATGTGAGCGGGGGGAAGTCTGCTGGCTCCTTTGAGGCAGATGGGAGCCCCTTTTATATGGTGCTTCATACTCTGTCAAAAATAAATTTGTCCATATATGATGCGTCGTGACTTGCTATTAAGTCATCCACGGTGCGTAACTGTGCGCCTCTAAAAATAATCACCAATAGTCTGTAGTACATACCGAGCCAAAGTTCACTTGGTAAGTGTTTCCATCGTTGGGGATAGCCAGGGGTTATCTAGCAGTGGTATATGCGGGGAATACAGAAAATCTGCATTTAGATATCTTTGTAACTTGGCCCAGGCCCAGTACGTGGCTTGCAAGGTTTGTATTTCAATTGGGTTCCTAGACCGTCCCCGGGGTATAATAGAAGAGAATGGGTAAGGACGAGCCTGCGAGTACTCCGGTTTCAGATACTGCAGCCGAGCATCAGGATGGTACCAGTAATATGCAAAGTGTATTTGTGCTATCAGGTAATATAAGTAGAAGTCCAGGACACCAAGCCCCCCTCGCTTATATGGCATGGTTAAAGTTCGCCATCCTATCCGCGGTTGTCTACCAGCCCATATCAAATGAATATGCGGTCCGCGTAGCGTCTCCAAAAATGTATTTGTAAGGGCAATAGGGATATTAAGAAATAAGTATAAAAAGCAGGGGAGGACCACCATTTTAATAATGGCGATCCTTCGAGCATTCAAAAGGGGGAGTTTGATCCACCGTTCAATTTGCGTTGTAAGTTTACAAATCACTGGTCCATAATTGAGTCAAATCACCTCTGGAGCACTGCGATGTAGTAGGTATCTAGGAGGGTCAGTGCACCAGCTTAGTGGGAAGTCTATGGTGAATTGAGTGGTAGCCTGCATCAGTGGGAAGATCTCCGACTTATTCTAGTTGATGGCAAGTCCGGAGAAAACCCCAAAGCGTACCACCTCTCGAAGCAGAGGGGGATGGTTAGTTGCAGGGTCTCTGGCAAATAGCATTACATGACCAGCATAAAAAGAGGCAAGTAGCGGTCCCTGGTGAAATCTCAGTCCGCGCTGTAGGCGTCGCTCCTGCAAATGCCTGTGCAAGGGGAGTCCATAGCAATGATAAACAGCAGGGGCGATAGTGGGCACACCTGCCAGGTGCCGCGTGTTAGCCATAATTGCTCGGTTAGTTCACCGTTCACCCGGAGGCAAGCTACTGGGCTGGTATATAGCAGGGTAACTAGATTAGAGAGACCAGTTCAAATACCCACCTTCTGCAATGTGGCATGCAGGAAGGACCACTCCAGTGAGTCGAACGCTTTTTTGGCATCCAATAAATTGCCGCCGCTGAAAGTATAGGATCGAGTTGGCTAAGAACTGCAAATACTGCGCGTAGATTCACGGAAGTTGAACAGTTTGGGACAAATTCAGCCTGGAATCGGCAAACTATCTTATCCACCAGTAGGGATAAGCAGGTGGCAAGGACCTTGGTCACAATTTTGTAGTCTTGGTTTAACAACGATAAGGGCCTGTAAGACGTGCAATAGTGACATGGCTTGTTGGGGTTAAGTAAGAGTGTGATTATTGCTTCCTGCATGGTGGGGGGGGGAAAGATCCCTCCTCCAGAGCATCTGCATAGACCTCTAGCAGTCGGGGAGCTAATAGGGTGCTGTAGGCTTTGTAGAAATCTCCCGTCAGCCCGTCCGTGCCAGGGGCACGATTACCAGCTAGGTCATCTATAGCCTGCGAGATTTCGTCCGCGTCAATGAGTGCCACTAGAAATTTACGTTGCCCCTCATCAATCCAAACCATTGCCACCTCCACAAGGTAATCCGCCAGGGCGTCTCCTGCGGGGGGTCTCGCGAGGCATACAGGTGGGTATAATAACAGAGAAAATCAGAGGCAATATCCCCCGTGTGAGCGATGTTCCATCATCAAGCTCAAGCTGTGCAACATAAGCGGACTGATACAGAGGGCAGAGCAGCCTGGCCAGTGTCCGACCAGGCTGCTCGCCCTCACCATACACCCGAGCCCAAGCATATTTGTCAATATAGTTCACCTCCCATGCTGCCAGCTCCTGAAATTCCGCAGGGAGCATTGCATGCTCATGCACAGTAGGGGGGGCTCCCCCGTCCGAGTACGCCCATCAATTTCCCGGAGTCTCCCCTCAAGCTCCCTGCGAATGGAGCGCAGTACTCCGCCTGTTTAGCAATACACACTCCCCTAATGTATGCTTTGAAAGCTTCCCAGAGGGTGGACTGCCGCTTCACGGTTCCAGTGTTTAACTGGAAATATTCAATCACAGCTTTCCTGACCTCACTACGAAATACCTCGGTAAGAAGCGCCTCCGAGGGAAATCATCAGGAAACGTGGGGGTGCGCAACATTGGAAATGGTTAACACCAGGAGAACAGGCGAATGATCTGATAATGTATGCGAGTTCTGTGGTAACAGCTAGCAGGAGGTGGGGAGAGAGATACCAATGGTCTATACGAGCCGTGCGGGGCTGAGTAAAATGAGTAATCCTGGACCGGAGGATGGCGAGCCCTCCAGAGATCTTTAAGAAAAAAGGATTGCAATAGAGAAGTGAGTGTCTGCACCACATGAGGTTTAGTGATCTGTCCTGTGCCTGTCGTGTCCATTGAGGGGTCCAGGGTCAGATTGAAGTCTCCCCCCCATTAGTATATTGTCAATGTCAAGTCAGGTAATGTGCGCAGCTATGCTAGGGAAAAACTCAGCAGAATCTACATTTGTGGCATACACATTAATCAAAAAGAGCAAGTCATATCCCATCATGCCCGCCACAAGGCGGTACCGACCATCGTCATCGGCTACCACTTCCCGGACTCTGAAAGGGAGCAACTTATGGACCAAAATGCATACTCCCTGGGAATAGGTGCTATAGTTAGCAAAGAAACGATTGTCCCCCCATGTTGCTGCAAAGTGATTTGTGAGAAGTGGGGCATAGTGAGTCTCCTGTAAAAAAAAGCCACCTGAATGGCATGTCTGGCCAAATAGGACAATACCTGATGTGCCATCCAGGGTTGGAAATCCCTCTAATGTTACATGTAAGACACTTCAGCAGTAATCCCCCGCGCTTCATGGCTGGTGGGGACATTTATGTGATAGTGTGATACATGTATATATAAGCAGGTGTGTGGTATGTTAATGTCTGTTCAGCAATATTATCTGTGCCCTGTGAAGAAAAACTTGTAAACATGTAACTTCTAAAAAACTAAAGGCCCACAACCCCCACCCACATCGGATAAAGATAAACCAGCAGCCGGTGAATCCCTTCATCATCCCAAAAAGAACCTTCTAAACAAAACTGTAGGAGAACTCCTAGGGGGTAGGCAACACTCTTGGGAGTCCGCCAATAAGGTCCATGTGTTTGAAATAGTTCAGTGCAGCCATGTAGGTTTAGCATTAATAGGGTATGTCCACACCACCCACTCACTGCCATCTGAAAGTCAAGTTCTTGGTCACTGATGGTTTTTAGAAAATCTGGATGCGCAAGTCATTCCATGTATGAGTGAGTGGCCCAGGAAGAGTTTGAGCCCACCGACTCTGACCGGGACCCCGCCGCCTCCTTGCCACTCATCGGGGAATTTATCTTGGCTTGATTTTGCTTCCAGAACTTGGCGACTTCTTCCGGTGAGTCAAAAATCTGCACCTTACCGTTGACTTGAATTCGTAGCCGCGCCTGGTAGAGCATGGCATAACGTACATTCGCCTTCTGTAGTGTACGTTTAATGTCCACAAATTAACGGCGCACCTCTTGCACCATCGGAATAAAGTCCCGGAAGAGTGCCGGATCCGAGCCTTGGTATGTAACAGTTCCCCTTTCTCGAGCAAGTCTGAGTGCTACATCATGATCATGATAATTGAGGAGTTTAGCCATAATCAATCTTGGAGGAGTGCCAGGTGTCGGGCGTGGTCCAAGCGATCTGTGAGTCCTCTCCACTGCAAATGTTGAGGAAAAATCTTCTCTGCCAAATAACTCCACCAGGACTTTCTCGACGTAACTGGCCATGGGGCCAGTGTTCGTGGATTCAGCCACCCCAGCTATATGTATATTGTTGCTGCGTGACCGAGCCTCCAGGTCTTCCGCCTTGGAGGCAACCATTTTTAGAATCGTTCTGCTCTCTCCAGACTCTTACTAGTAGTGGGCTAAATATCCTCCAAGTCAGATATTCGCTGTTCCGCTGCATCTATGCATCTATGCGGGTCCCTTGTTGCTCGTTTCGGCCGTGCATGTCTTTCAGATGGGATGTGAGCGTGTCCAGCCGCGCATCAATTGATTTAAAACCGGCCCGCAACTTCGCCATTATGGCTGTGGTTCCATCCAGTGGGGGAGGGCTCTGCTGCCGGGGGACCCTCCGTTTCATTGCGCCTGGGGGTCTTTGCTGCGTCAAAGGAAAGCTGGTGCTGCTTAGTATGTGTGCGCCCCATCGTGGGGCGTAGCAGCGTGTAGTATTTCAGGGTACATGAATAGTATGCAGCGCCGTAGTGCCCACAGCAGAATTCTAAGCCCGAAATCCAATCTCCTCAGCAGGGGGTTGAGTAAACCAGACCAACTGGTTCGATACACTGTTTTTAAGTGGTGCCAGCTAGCATTAGTTTATGTGGGCAGCGTGCCTAGAAGCGCTTTGCGTGTGGACAGCGGGCCAGCTCAGCAATCACCACTGGCTCACTTGCATTATATGTCCCTTCTGGCGCTCCCCTCTGCAATACACTTCACCCCCACATGAGGGGAGGGGGCCCGGTCCCCATTAGCCATCAGAGAACGCCATAGGGTCGTCACAGTGTGCAGCTTACAAAATGTTTTGCAGCAGGGAGACAACACCCCTATAAAGACAGGCACTCACCACCGCGGCCCGCCGTAAAATAATCCAGTCACTTCGCTCTCTGTGTTCAGCTGTAGCAGTGGCGATCGGACCGCACCTAGGCCAAGCGACCGCCAGGCACCACGGGACTCGAGTCCTGCAATGCCGCAGACATGCGCGTCCGCACCCCCGCCCTCAGGCTCACCCGAGACCCTTGTCGTCCTGGGGCCTCAGAGGGCCACGTCAGGCCTCGATCGGAGCGGGCTGCAGCTGCACTTCCACCGAGCTCAGCAAGCGCTCAAGCGGCCCGGCTCACACCACCACAAGAGGGGCATCTCCACCGACAGCGAGTGTTACCGGGGGATCGGTGGAGCGCTAGAAGGCTGCAAATATCTTGTGGTGGCTCCGGAGCTTCACAATCAGATGGCCATCTTGGTCGTCGGCCCGGCCACACCCCTCTGATGCAGTTGATAATTGTGGTGGTGCCATTTCGGAATCAGAATGGTTGAAAATGAGTGATGAGGACAGTAAATGTCTACTCATTAAGCAGTATCTTGTAAATGGGTGGCCACCTAGTGGGAGTTTGGAATCAGAATTACAAAGTTTTGCTCAAGTGTCAGTTGAGTTGAGTATTGAAAATTGAATATTATTGAGACATGATTTATTTGTACCCACTCTTGGTCTCAGACAAAGGTTAATTAATTTTAGCTAATCAGGGTCATCTTGGTGTAACTGCTACCAAAAAGACATTCAAACAACACTGGTGGTGTCCAGGAATGGATTCTGCTGTTGAAAGGTTTATTCATTCTTGTGCAGTTTGTGTGAATTCTGTTATCCCCTTCGATGCTTCTGTCGGCCAACAGCCGTCGCGAGCACTACCTCCATAGTGCTGCGCACGTCCGTTGGCCGACGCGGCCCCGCCCACCTAATTAAACCGCCGCACCGCGGCGGAATTCGCGCCGCGGTTAAGCGGATAAATATTGGAAGGAAACTTTTGAACCCTCCAATCCATCAGAAATTCCAAGTAAACCATGGGAAAAGTTTTCCATTGATTTTCTGGCTCCATATTATGTACTGGGGCAGAGCAAGAAGTTTTTGCTCTTACTTATTAACAATTTTTCTAAGTGGATATATCATGCATTTGTTTTCCAAATTGAAGGATTTCCTAAAGTATTAATGTCTGACAATTGTGTACAATTTGTTTCTACCAAAGTGTCACTTTTTTAACAATTGTGTGTCATTGTTACTGAAAGAGCACCACCACTATATGTTCTCAAGGCTAATGGTCAAGCTGAGAATATATTTTTGAAAGAAGCTATTCAATCTGCCAATAAACTGTTGTAGAATTTTTGAAGGAAAAACTCTGGAGTTATCATATTACTCCGCATTCATCTACTGGATTTTCTCTGTACTATTTGATGAGAGGAAGAGAATCTCGTACATTTATAACTCTGGAAGTTTGTAAATCTAACATGTTGAGAATTGAATTTGTGATGGTTGTGGAGAAGGCTTGGAGTAATTGGTTCTAAGCAGGTTACCTGTAAAATCTATAAAGACAAAGGGCCTAGTATAGATCTTGCCGGTGGGCAATACTCTGTCACAAATGTAATGGAGATATCATCCGCTGTAGTACAATCCCATTATATCCTATAGAGATTGTAATACGGCAGACGGAATAGTAGTCCACCTGCTGAGATCTAAATAAGGCCCAAAATAAAGAGGACCAAACTTAAAAATGTTAAAGAATGTGATTGGGTGCTTATATCTAAACCCAATTTCGTTCATAAAGGTGAATCCAAATACATGAAACCAATTGAAGTGGTTAATGTTACTGGCAGTGCTGTGTTGTTGCACAAGAAAGGATGGTGGAACAAGAGTTGTATCGTTGTTCTGAAACCAGGTCATGAAAAAATATTGCAAGAACAGAGAAACTTTGTTGAAGATGATGATGAGATTGCTTTTGATGATTGTGCACTGAATGCAAAACCTGCTGTATGTAATTAGAACAATGTATTCTCAGAACAATATCATGCTGAACAAAATCAGGCTGATGGCAGTAGTTCAGAAGAAGCAGTACTGGTTCAACCTCTAATTGATGAATCCGATGCTGATGAAGTTGTGCAAAATGGTGTTAAAACTTTGAATACTTTTGAGTCCACAGCAGATGCAAGTGAAGATGTGTTACAATGCAATTCAAATAGAGTTGTCAAATTGCCAAAGAAACTTAATGATTTTTTTAATATTAATTAGCATTTTTGTTTTTAATATTTACATTTAGTTATTGTTTATATTTATTTCCATTTTGGTAAAAAAAAAAAAAAGGGGGGGCATGTTGTATAGCATTTATGCAAAATTAGTTTGTATAGTTCTTTTTAGAATTAGAATGTTGGATCATAGAATGTGGTCTGAGAAAAACGTTAGTCGGAGATGGGAGCAGGAGAGGGAAGTCCTGCTGTTCGTCTGTCTGCCACTCGTGGGCTTTCACAGATGTAAATAAAGCGAAGGATTTTACTACAGCCGTCTGCGTGTATTACTTTCTACGTCTCAACACACTGCCTTCAAATCCACCAATGGCACTTCATTTAAGAGCTGATATTCAAGAATAGAGCTGACTTTTGCTTGTTGTACCTCAGGTTTCTCAATTATTTGGTATTACTAGAAGTTACTTTAATGCAGAATGCACATAATTTCCTAACGTGCCCTCACAATAGCTTTATAACGATGAGCCGTTTGCTATGATAAATATCTAAAGACAGTTCATGTAGCTGTTCATAAATTCCTCTCATTTTGCATTGCTGTGCATCTCAAGAAGGCGTGCTTCAAAAAAGACAAATTATGGGTTGCGTAATACATTTTCTTTGTATTTTATGACTTTCTTATGTTTTTTTTAGGTTACGGGGCTCCTACCAACATCTCCACTGGGGTTTCATTTCAGAAGCCTTAGTAGACTTCACAGGAGGCGCCCACAATCAATTCAGTCTACACAATCCTGCCCCTGATCTCAGAGATATTGTTATTGCAGCTGCAAAATCTGGAGCGTTGGCCGGATGTACAACTCCTGGAGATGTGAGTGCAAGCTGAAAGAGAAGAGAGAACAGACAAATTATGAGTAAAAAAAGGCTACCAGGAAAAACGTATTTGCTTATTTCTCACAGCATTGTCTCTTGTAAAACTTAATCAGCACTATTCTAATTAATCCATGCATTTATCTCTATTGCTTTCAGTGTCTGTGTTTCCTAGCTCTTCTCTTTCTTGTTTACATTGAATTAAAGCCTAACATTTCTGTTGGTTGTACACTACCTTTTTTTTAGTTCACTTTGCTCGTTCTAGCTTTCCCCCTCTCTCTCTCTCTCTCTCTGTTTCACACACTATTTTTGCTTCATATGTTTCTATCCATGCATGCTTTTCTGTCCTTTAGAGCTTTGCTTATTTTTTTGCAGAAGCGTGCTATGTCTGTTCTGCTTCTGTGAGTCAGCACTTCAGTCTGTGACATGACTTTTAACAATGGTTTAATTATGCTCAATGGTATAAGTCATAGTGGAAGCACCAGGGAGATTGCCAGACAGAGTCAAACCTTTCCAGGGTAGTGCCCTGGATGGAAAGAAATTTGGCGCCCTCACTGCTGGTGAATAAAAGGAGGCAGAGGAGAGCCCCTTTTATGTTTAGAGGTCAGCCCCTGACTGATGGCATCAGAGGAGTGACTGGTCTCTGAACACATCTCTGCACCTCCCCCACTCACCTGAATTATGCACAGGCTTGTGCCAAGTTTGTTGGAGGGGGGTTAAAAGTGTGTGGCAGCAAGGGGTGAGAGGAGATGGGAGTGCACAAAAAGCAGACTGATTGGGTGTTAAAAACTGTGCTTGCAGCACTGGAGTCAGGTGATAGGGACTTTGCTGTTTGCTCGACATTATTGCAGACCGCTCCTTGCGCCCCTGAAAACTGACACCTTCGGCTAGCTTGCCCATGCTAAAAGCCGGCCCTGTTGTTAGACATGCAGTATTGATCAGATAGCTTTCTTGTTGGAGTTTTCCAGGTCATGCCATATTTACTATGTGTGAAACATAGCAGTGGAATATGATATGCTACTTCAAATGTAATAATGGAAATTCTCCAGCCATTCTATTCTTCATTTTGACCAGTGGAAACATCCTCCAACATGATGAGGAGTGAAGGTTACTCTAATCTGAGTTAAACGAAATGCACAAGTTAAACAAGCATTTACAATGCATTCGGTCTTGCCTTTGGGACCTTATAAGTATTTGGCCATGCAGCATATTATTGCATATTATTGCAACGTACTTTAATTACAGAAGTTTCTCTTTATGACACCTTTTTCTGGGAATCGCCCGTCCTTTTACTTCTGTTATCAGATTAAATATGGTATCACCATACAGTCAGCAATATGCTTGTCTATAAAACCATGTCTGCAAAGAGAATATAGGAGACTATGTCCTATAAGGGCTTAGAGTTGGCATAATCAACGTGGACGCCCCTGACACAGAAACATTCATTCACTTGCTAGCTGCAATCTAATGCTATGTTTCTGTATCTATGATAGGGACAGTCTGAGCAAGCAGGCAACACGGCCAGTTGAGAGTGGGTGTGGCGTAAGAGGAGAGCTGCCTGATTGGACCTGGAGAACTAGGTTCGAGCCTCGGTGTGAGCTCAGCATGCTGTGATTCTGGGCAAATTCCTTAAGCTCCCGTACTTACCAAAAACGAGTGTGTCCTTGTGTAATGTAACTGGTGCACATGTAAAGCGCTCTAATTCTTTCAGTTCGAGTTTGGGCTATATTAAAAAAAAGTACTTGGTGTGAGTAGCAGTGCCAATTGACAGGCGGTGCCAGCATGTACAGACTTGCTTTCATGCATGCCACCCAGTACTGATGGCGCCCAGCTGAGGGCAAAGAAGAGTGCACATGAGAGCAAACTCTTTCAGGGGCATTTCAGAGCAGGTTGTGCTCCTACAGCTGCCCAGGCTATTCACTCTGTACTTTTGCAGAGGGCTGTACTCACGGAGTTCTTGTTACACTCCCTTGAGTAAAGCCTCGCTCACTGCCCTGGTCACGGACCCGATACACATATACATCTGTGCGGCACGTGGTGATGAGTAACATGCCTCTATGCCACCAGAAGCTGATGCCAGGGAACAGCACATGCTCAAGAGAGAATGCCAGGGTTGTGGAGGGTAACAGGCCAAGCTAACAGAACCTCACACCCACTTCAGCGGGTACGGCAACAAGGTATGTGTTGCTACAGCAGTCACATGGTGGCATGACATGACCACTAAGTGTATGGGGTAGGTTAGGGAGGGCGAACAGTTAGACAAATTGCGATACATGGAGAGTTCTCGCACGGCGAGCGGAACAAAAACAAATTGAGCACGGAAGGGACGAGGCCACAAATGCATAAGGCTCCCCGGCACGAATAGTTAAATTATGGGAAGGATTTAAACCGGATCTACGTTAAACATCAGCTGGTAACTTATTTAAAACAAGGAGTTCTTCATTGAATTTTCTCCTAACAGCACGTACTTGTGTACACAGGTTGCTGCAAGTTAGGTTACACTCCTCGCCGTTGCCATTGTTTCTCCTTCGGGGTGGAGGGTGGGGGGTAGGGATGGGGGGGGGGGTAGTTTGATACAATGTGTTCTCCTCCCAGTTAGGACACCTCAGTAAAGAAGAGACCACACAGTCAAACGCAGCTCACCTGCAGCAACCAAAAGTCAGAGGTTTGTAAAGTCTGCAGGGCGGCAGTGTTATTACAACCCCAGTAGAAGAGATGTGTCTCGGGGAGCGCAGCACTGCAAGCAGAGGCGAGGAGGATCAGTTTCCAGTGCATCATTAAAGCGTGAAACTCCCCCGGGGAAGCCGCGCGCACATGCTTTAGCCCGTCAGTAAATGCACGATGGCATTTTAAGATGTTTACAGTTAACATCACGTTGGCTTTTAAAATGCACAAAAGGAAGCAGAAATGGAAACCTGCACAGACGAGCGGCGGCGTAAACTAACAAAACAAGCGTCCCCCGGCGGGGCTCCTATGGGGTCTGCAGGCAACTCTCAGCTGGCTAAAGGCTGGCCGACCCCTTGTTTGTCTGTGCTCCGTGCACCCACCAGCAGACAAGTACTGGAAGTGATGCTCTGCTAAATGACGGCGGCGAGTTGTCGCTGTTGCGCATGTATTATGAACAGGTCAGGCAAAATAAAGTGCGAATTCACCCAGCCAATCCCATGACAAAACAAGCATTTACAAATGCAATAGGACTCGTATTTACACGAGACCTATTGCATTTTAAACGGAAGTGGGGGCGTCGAAGAAGGCACGAACGGGAGTGGAGTGGGGGGTGGTGGTGGGACGAGAAGTCACAGACTGCGGGAGGGAACGGGAGAGGCAGGGGACCAAAATTGTTTTTAAAGTAAAGGGGCCGATAGCCATGGAAGGATAAAAATGATGACATGGCCGTCAGGAGGCGGGACTATCAAGCTGAAAACCAATCACAATACAGCATTTAGAATTTAAGCCAATGAAAAAAATGACCGGAAAGTGGGCGGAGATTCCCCCGCTATACTGTATACTGCATGCCTCGCAAAGCGAGCAGCGCATGCGCGCTGCAACGCTAGGCGAGACCTAAAAACGCATATATTGAAAATACATTTCCAATACAGTGAACCCAAAAGGCTTCACAATGATGACAGAGGGGATGGTACTTCAACCATAACGGTTTATTTTCCAAGTATTTAGTCGACACTCATCGTCTTTCAATTCCGACCGGCTGATTATGTTACAGCCAGTTGGATTTGAAACCGGCCGGTAATTCTGGCTGGCTTCCGACGGGCTCCAGGAGCCTGTCTGCCAGTCGGAAACCGGCCCGTAATCCAAATGGAAGGCGTTTCTGCCTTCTGGATTACGATGCACGGTATCCAGCAGGGTTTCCATGCCGGCCTTTCTGACATGGAATCCCTGTCGGAAAGCACGTTTGGGGGCCCCTAGCAGGGCCCCCTTCTATTTTCAGCCTCCGGTAGGGGGCTTGTTGATCCCTGCACCCCATGGCAGGCACCTAAAGGTCCCTGCCACGGGGTGCAGGGATAAACATAGACTCCCATTCCTCATATTACACGAGCTCCCATAGAGGAATTGGAGTATGAGACCGCGCGATGTGCGGTTGCATCGTGATTAGGCGGTCTGGACCGCTGACCAGAGGTCACTTGGTCCCGTTTCTGCGACGGTGTCGGGCAGGCGCAGGTCCGCCGGACATTGAAATAATAAAGGTTAACGAAATAAGCAATAACAAAAGCAAGACATTTGCACTACATGGAGATTGAACTGGTAAATTTTGTCAACTTCTTGTGTGAGCACTTTTTTCTTCTCTCATTTCCTTAATACGTTGTTGCTTCTTATTTTATGTTGTTTAAAATTATGTAATATTTTGTTTCCCTATTTCTGTTTTAGAAAATTGTGGGTAATGTCGAGGTGGAAAATGGACTCGTGAAAGGCCATGCTTACACTGTAACATGTACTAGACAGGTATGCTCAATGGAACATGGTTTGTCGATTATATTTAGTTATATGTAGCTGCTATTTAAACAAACTGTTTGTTATCCCCAATATGTTCTGTTGTGAAATCCCTAATGAATATATGCCTTACCCGCACAAATAAACTGCAATTAAAAAGTGACAATAAGTGGCACTTTTCTAATGGCTGTTTCACAGTGTCCAAATTAAGTTGGTGCGCACTATGTGCTTTCGTGGCATTTCCATGCTTACAATTGACTTTGGGGAGCAGTGGCATTCTAATTTTGTGAATTAAGTGTTATTCGTATATATGATGGTTGCCATAAATGACTGAGTGATGACTCTGGTGCACAAATATAAATCTTCATATATTTGGATTGTAAATTTAGGGTAGTTGTGATATTGTGCTGCAAATACAGATGCAATCATCAGCATTCCTGAGGGGTTCACATTTTATTTTGATCTAACCAAATCTCCATAGAAGTTCAGACCTGCAATATATGATCTATGTCTTACCGCTGCGTAACATTAAAAAATTAATAACAGAAACCCTTGGGTGATGATTTTTGTTTAATGATAGCAATCCTTTAATGGTGACTTTGTGTTTCTCAGAATGAGAGCACTGCAATAAACTGGGATGACTTTTGCTTCCCCTGCCTCATTTAGAGGTGGGGGGGTGAGTTGGATTCCATCGATTGAGCCTCAGCTGGGTCCTTTGACCTAAACCCTTGAACTGATTGCCCATTCACAACTGCACCATCAGCTCCCAGTCTCAGTGGTCATGCCTGTTTAGGTCTCCAAGGTAGAATTTTCCTGCCGGGATAATAGGCAGTTTAAATAAAAAAAACGCCATGCACTGGGAGAAACCGCCTCATGTGTCAGAGTCACAGAGTCGCATAAACAAACCCTGCCTTAATATGGTGGCTGGCCAGCTTGACATTTTTCCAGAAGTATTCCTGCATTACCAGTGGGAACACTTTTGGTGAAAAGATCCCACCCAATTGGGTGTGGATTTTACATTTTGGTGGGATATTCTCTGTGGAGCAGCGTCAACCCCTAGCATAGTCACAACCCATAAGCTGGGGTCTAACTGACCCACTATGTCTGGACTAAGCCACCAGGCAAGGAGTGTGGGTACCAGAAAACAGCTTCAAGTGTGTATTTGCATAGTTAAGATCCAGTCCTTTAAAATGTTTGGACAGGGAGCCACAGACTGCTTTTAAGGGTGTGTGAGTATCATTGAAATGTAATGTTATGCAGGGTCTGGGTAGAAAATAAGAGGCAGAAACCTGGTGCTCTCAGGAAGCTATTGCTTGTGGAGAAGATGGGGAGGAAAGGATGAACATATATCAACAGCTCTCCCTGTGGCATTTCTGTCTCTAGCTCTCACTCCTGTAGGTGGCAGTCTTTCAGTTGTGTCTGGATAGTGCTTCTATTAACATTGTAACATTTTTGGAGGTTTCTTACTAATGCTTAAATTACAATCCTGTTTGTGTCAATAACCTATATTCAGGCGCACGAAAAGTGTCTCATCCTATGTGAAGCCGCGATATCATTCAACATTACAAATCTCAGTTCTCAGTTCTGTTAAGGACAGCAGAACATGTGGGGCACCTAGTCTTATTTTGTGTGAAGACTATAGTTGCCTTATTTACTCCCAAAACTCTCACTGTACCGTGGAAAGTTTTAGGTGAAAGAAAAAGCCTGCAAGAAATACCAAAATATATATTTAGTATTTATTAGTATTTATAAAGCGCATCATTCATCCCGAAGGACATCACGGCGCTCGGACGAAATTTAGTGTAATGCGAGTTGGTCTTTGATAGGATCAGTATCTAGGGAACAGGCTGGTTTTCAATTTTTTCCTGAACAGCAAGTAGTCATCTGTCAGGCGAAGATCAAGGGGTAGGTTGTTCCAAAGGACCGCAGCTAATTTGGAAAAGGACCGGTCGGCCATCCTGACCTTGGATGTGCGTTTGACTGAGGCGAGAGCTTGATGACATGATCTCAGGTTGCGCGAAGGGGCATGGAATTGTAGCTTATCTTGCAAAATGTGTGGTCCTTTTTTATGCAAGGTTTTATGCGCAAAACAAAGGAGCTTGAAACTGGCTCTCTGGCGAACAGGTAGCCAATGTAATTCCTTCAAGCAGTGGGATGCAGAACTGTATTTTTTTTTTTTATTGCAAATTAATTTTGCGGCGGAGTTCTGGACCACCTGGAGTCTAGAGAAAAGATAGTCGGCCATGCCAACATAGAGGGCATTGCCGTAGTCAGTCTGCTCAAGAGCAGAGCCTGTGTTACTGTTTGTCTGCAATTAGATGGGATCCAGGGAAAGAGTCGTCTGAACAGTTTCAGTGTAGAAAAGGCTTTTCCGCACAAAGTGCATACTTGGTCCTGCATAGATAGTGTCATCAAAGATGATGCCAAGATTTTTTGCTGCTCGCTTGGATTCTGGGGCGGTGCCTAGTGCCTGGGGCCACCAACTATTATCCCAAATATGTTACATGGAAGGATGGCAAAAGTGAGAGTAATATATATGATTACTTCTTGGTGTCTTAAGTGTAAGAAATTGGATTACTAGTTGGGGGACGATATGAGTCCTTCCCAAATAATAAATCCAAAATCAGATGCACAATGCAAGTTTAATAAATAAACCTGGGCTCAACCCCTGGTGACTATGGCTTAAAGGAGAGAGAATTAACCTAAGGAAAATTGTCAATTATTTAGCAGTACCAAAATGCTTAAAATGTCAAAACACTACACAAACAAATCCATAAATAATTTCCAAAAATAGAGAAAGTTTTAATTAAAAACATGACAGAAAAATAATGAAACTGGAATTCGAATTTTTAAAGTTTTATGAGTAAAAAGCACCAAGAAAAAGTGGCAATCAGAAATCACTATTTGCAGTATACTCCAGCGATCAAGCCTGAAGCTGTGTCTGAGGATGTCCTCTTGAAATCGGACACCTTTGCTGTGAGGTCCCACTGAAGTTGTGGACATTGTGGAAGTCCAAAAATGTTTAAGTTCCAACTTTTCATACTTTCATGAGCAGTTCCTCTTGGTCTCTGCTAAGGCTATCAGGACCTCAGAGACATGACTTGGGGACTTTTACTAACTCCAGCAGAGGCCACCAGCAGGGTAGAGTCCAGGTACAGTTGCTACTGGTCAGCTGGTCACTCCAGGTAAAAGACCTCATACAACTTGTTGTGTCCCTGTAGCCACAGAGGAGTTCAGCCAACTCACGCTAGGAGTCCACTTTACAGTCCTGGATACAAGTGGGACCAAGCCCTTCAGATCTCCAGTCATAGACAGCCGACCCAGTCCTCTTCTGTTTATTCACAGGGCCAAATGTTTTCTGTGGCTTTGGAGCACATATTTTGTTCAATTCACTCACCAGTAAGGGTGACTCTTGGCTACTTCCTAACCAATTAGTAAAAAGGTTACCAGGGTAACCCTCCCACTTTTTGCAGTGCACCCTCTCACAGTGCACTATTCTGTGTGAACTCTGGCATAGCAAAACACTTCTGTCGCTGGACATGGTGGTTGTCTATGGAGCAGCTCTTTCAAACACAACCACACCAAAATGGTCACTCTTAACTAAGAATAATAGGTAGGCCTCACCCTGATTCCTTTCAATTTACTGAAGTTCCTCGACTCTCCCCAACTGCCTTCCTGAACTCAGATGAGTCATATATATCACACCCACGTCTTCCTGCCAAAAGGCACAAGCCATTGTCTTTGCTCTAGGAGCAGTTTTCACACCTCATCAAGGGTGGGCACTAACTGGGGAATAGCTGCTGTAAGGATAATGCGAACTATCGCTTTCAAGGAGGAAACATCTAACTTTCTAAAAGCTATTTTCCCTTTGTAATCATAAAAAATCCAACTGTAGCATTGTATTGCATTTTATTAAGCATTACAAATAGAGACTAAGTAATTTGCCTTAGGTTTTTCCTTACTTATATTTATCTTACTACAGGTACCATACAAAAATCGAATAGAAGATCTTGTCCAAATTTGGAACCCATGGGGCCAAGGGGAGTGGAATGGGGCCTGGAGTGATAAGTAAGACAGTTTGAATGCTGTTAAACTTTTTGCATGTGTTTTTTGTTTCTGAATATGTAGTGCCTTTTTACATTGATCCTGTCTGGTATGGAGTCTTATGAATAACGACGAAAGCTTTTAACCCCTTCCTCATTTCTCACAAATCTCACCAGCTTCATGTTTAACAAATTCCATTTTATAAGGGAGAGTGGCAACATTTGAACTTTGTAAACATTTATACCAGTATGATATTATATGCAAAATGCTGGAATTCATTGCAATACAAATACCTTACAAGTTGCTTTTTATCCCAATCTAAAATCATTCAAGATTCATTGTTATGCAATCTAGCTATACTTCCTCAATACATTTACATTTATACTACATTGTTATGTATAAAACTACTATAATAGACCATGCTGACTGATTTCTTCTGCACACAATAGATATGCTCGGACATTTATCTGCACTCAAGTGCAACATAGGTTTTTTGCTTGACTGCACCTTTGTTGTGAGCGCTACTGAGGATTGTGGAGTGTGCATTTTATTTGTAAGAAGATGACCAGAGGATAGCTTGTTTTTGAGTGCCAAGAAAGGAGGAAAGACGATACAAAATATGCTCATAGAGGTGCTTTTGTTTACGTACTGTGGTATATGAACTGTCTGAGGAGTTGGGGTGTTAGTGCTGCTCACCACCCTGGCAGTTTTCAATAGTTAAAAAAGCTGCCTCTTTTGTGGTCCTAAATGCTACCAAGAAAGAACGCAAAAGCTGGCATCAGCTATTGTATGAATCAATTCTTTTCCTACGAGCCACAAACCCTTGGTCTACCAACATCTCGTTCGACTGAAAGAAAGTGCCATTCGATTCAAGGTGCTTTGCTTATGAGGTCTCATCCAATCCATGATAATCCATCAGCAAAGCTTACTATACCTTGTACAGCCCTAGATCTAGTGTGACAATTTTCTGGTAGATCTAAAGCACAGCAGAAGAGAAGGAGATTACGAACGTGGGAGGAGTAACTGGCCCTGTCTATGGGGACTCAATCACAATGCATATTTGAAAGAATTTAAAATCAATTCTTGTGGAGCAGCTATCCATCTCACACTTAGTACTCAGAGTGAAGGACGTGGCCCTCTAGGGCCACGCGGGTACTTACGACCACCTGCTATGCCTTCCCAAAATGAAGAGTCGATCAGACAGAGAATGAAAACTTACGTTATTTATTATATATTCTCTGCAGAGGAGCCCTGTCAGACCTTCACCCTGAGATGGATGCCGAGGGACTGCCTCCCCAACATTCGCTGATAGATGATAAACCCCTCAGGAGACTTCGGCCACGCCTCTGATGGAAAAGTACCGGCCTGAGCCGGACACGAACAAAGAAGGCACAGAAAGATGGGCTAACACCTGCCAGATGGGTGCATTATCAGTGGACCAAGGCCACTGTGCCGAGTCTCAGCGTCTCTTAACGTGGGAGCAGAGCTACACGTACACAATGGAACGCAAAGCAAAATAATCATCTAGTGTTAGTGAGTCGAGTTGCAGCCTTGAACATGAACAGTAAATATAACGAAATGCAATGTTCTGCTGAGGCAAGCGATTCTAAATTCTAAGGCCTAACATGAGCACGGCTCAGGCAATCTTGGAAGAATTGCGAAATACAAAATGGAGTCACACTGGCTAATGAGGCCTGCATACTGCGAGGAATACTTGACGGCCTACTGGATGCGAACATCAATACATGTAATTTAGCCACACACTGCTAATCTAAAACAGCACGACAGAGGCATCATAAGAAAGGGAATTTTAAATCTAACAGACCCTCCTTTTAGCAGTGTTGGCTAAAACCTTTATTGCTATCCGGCAGGGTCTTTACAATTCTAAGGGGAGGAGACAGGACATAATAAATGCATTAAACAGGGTAGGATAAAGCAAAAGTAAACAGCTATCATAATGTTATCTAATAATCAAAGAGAGCATCATCAATAAGCATAATTGACTGAATTTCTTGCATCATCATTTTGGAAACTCGTCTGTCACGTCCTGGAACACTCGGGGTAAGTCTAGTCACACAATAAGAACAACATGCTGTGAGACAATGGATGCAGAGGCAACAAGTAAAAATGATACCTGCAGCACCTGTTAAGACAAGTAGAATCTTCCAACCCTATGACGTTAGTAGCCCCCAGAGCCATCCCGTGAGGGACGGGGACCATTATCTACATGGATCTCTGAAGCAAGTTTATGTAATTTCTGAATTGCTAAGTTGACAGTCGGGGCAGTGTCTGGTATGTATACACAGCAGCTGCTCCCGATGACACGACATGCACCGCCCCTATCAGCTAAGATAACATCTAGAACCATCCTGTTTTGAAGCGAGACGAGTCTCGTAGCCTGGAGCTCAACTGTGATGTTCGTGAGTATATCTGCTTAGTGTTAATGACTCCCTCTACTACTCTTGCCAAGCCCTAATGTTGCGGCTATTGAATATGGGACCCCAGAACGGTGTGAGACCTTTCATTATATCAGTGAACTGTTGCAGGGAGGTATCTGTCGGGTCAATATCATCTGGATTGACAACTCTTTTGAATCGGGGAAATTATGACATGCCTGCGCTGTAGTCGATGTGTCTTATGATAGTCGGAAGGGGCCACATATACTAGGGGAAGGAGGTAAGAGAGGTAGCATTGCCCTGACCACCCCTCGGGTAACCACACATAACCACGGTCTCCACAAATAAAATAAATGTTAGGTGGTGGAATCAATGGCGGGCTCTTAGGCATCTTCAGTATGGAGATCGTGTTACAGGTACTGTTCCCTACCTCTACACTCCCTATTCCCTGGACACAGAAAGAAGACGGTACATTTACTACTGCCAGGGTTATGGGCTTATCATTAGTGATATTGCTAGTTTGGAAAGATTGGTAATATTCGGACACATTGAACTGCAAGAATCTGTCCTTGCCCTCTTCCTTTTTATTTATCCTTCTCCCTCTATTTACTGCTCTAAGGCAAGAAGTCAGGAATATCCGATCAAAACGCCCATCTCCAGGGGAAGCACCATGTGGGGATCTATGCTGGGGGTACACTTTCATTGTCATTGATGAACGGGGCCTAGTGCCCTTGTGTTCCAAGGAGTCTGGTTGAGAGAAGGGGCGGACCAAACTAATTAAGGTAAACCAACCCTCAAAACTATTAACATAGGATAAAGGCATAGGCAGCAGTTTTTCACTCTTGTGTGTGGCTGAAGTCAGCAACCCACACACCCAACAGTTTGTCGTATTATAAACAGCATGTGTTTGATGCAGCGTCTGAATAAAAATGTTATCTTTGTAAGTCTTACTGTGTTCTTCTTTGTGAGGGGCTAAAGTACCAACAATATGTTCAGGGGGTGTGGGGGTAATACCTATCCAAGCATGCACAGGATATTTTTCTTCCAGGAAGAACAGCACTCCAAATACAAAGGTCAGAGAAAGCAAAATTATCACCACGAATACAATTTTAGTCTTAAGGGGCCATGTGGACCAAACAAGACCATGAGAATTTGAGTGGGGAGCTGCAAAGGGCTGCTCCTCATCAGGGATGGGGCGACCAAAGGGATACATTGCTGAAAAGTACTTGGGGAATCGGAGCCGCTGTACAACCAGCCAGAGGGGTATTCTTCTTCCCTGTGTCCGTCTAGAGCCTCACAGGCAGGCTCCTATCGTTCACCAAACATTGTCTTTCCCACGGTGGAGCTGCAAAATTGCAACCCAGCAAAACAATTGCGGCCCTTGTTGAAAACAATCCTTCTTTCAGGATAGAGCAACCTCCCTCCTGGGCAAATACCCTCAACTATCCTGTCCAGTGTCTTAGGCAGTGCACCAGTATTCTTCACTCTAATCTAAACAGGCATCGGAAGCACAGCGCCTGTACCCTAAGCTCAAGTCCTTCCCTAACTCCTGTATTGCCCTGCTGGCGCACTGTCCTTCCGTCGGGGCCGCAGAATGTACCTAGTGTGTCCAGGCACTTCTTCATCAACAAACAAGGGTGAGGACTCCGATTCAGTTGGGGATCGGGACTCAGGACTTTGTGCTGTGGGAGCTGGAGTATTTGGCGCGGCCCTTATCTCAGGGGGAATCGCCTCAAACAAAACCTCGTCACTCTCCTTGTCGGTCTGTGCCCCTCTCAGCCGGGCATCAGAAAAGGGGGCAAAGCGGGGAACCAGCTCCCCGTCCTGGTCGGCGATCCCGTTCTTTACCCAGGAATCATACGGGAGTGGGAGAGGCAGCTTTTTTATATGGGAAGCGTGCACCCAGTGCTTCAAGCCGTCCACCTTCACAGCCGTTCGAGTGGCCAGGAGCACTTGGGTAGGGCCTCTCCACCGCGGCTCCAAGCAGGACTTGCGTTGAAACTGGCGAACAAGGACGAAATCCCCAGGCTGGATCTGATGTCCGGGGCCCTCTGGCAGTGGTTGTAGGGCGGCAGATATCTGTTAGTGGACAGAACGCATATCTTTAGACAAGGTATACAAATAATCAATCAAAAGAGGATATTCTATCTCTGAAAAACGTTTAGGTCTCGGGACGCCCCAAACATTAGCAGGGCGCCCGAAAATCACCTCGTAGGGTGACAATCCTGTCCTAGAATGTGCCGTCACTCTTGCTGACATTAGTGCTAGGGGCAATGCGTCTGGCCATTTCAATCCTGTGCTTTCATGAATCTTGGCTAGTTTCAGTTTGAGAATGCCATTGTACTTCTCGACAAGGCCAGCCGATTGAGGATGGTTGGCCGCATGGAATTTCTGTGTATTTTGTAGGCCCTTGCACACCAGCTCAATGACTCTAGCATTGAAGTGGCTCCCATTGTCACTCCAGATCACGCGTGGCAATCCGTAGCGTGGGAAGTACTCCTTTAGAAGTGCCTTCGCTGTTGCTATGGCCGTATTCTCCTTAGTTGGGTAGGCTTCCACCCACTTACTAAATGCACAAACTACCACTAGTACATACTTCAGGTTGTTTATTCGCTCCATTTCGATGAAATCCATTTGGATGACCTCAAAAGGGAAGGAAGGTGGTGCAAAATTACCAGCAGGTGTAGGGGTGCCCTTTCCAGGATTGTGCTTCAAACAAACGATAAAGTGTCTCACTAACTGTGTTGCAACCTTAGAGATATTCTCATTCTACCATACTGGATCTAGCAATTTACAAATGCCTTTTGCACTAATGTGTGCTGGGCCATGGGCCATAGTGACTACAGGTAGGACGTAGGCATTGGGCAGCAACCACCTCTGTTTGTCTGACAAATCAGTCCAACACCCGTCCCCATCTAAGCGTCCTGTTCTCTCCTCCCACATTGCCAATTCGTCTACAGTCGCTTCTCGTTGAATTTCCCTCACGCTTTCCACAGTGTCCTCAAACATCACATTGTCTGGAACCCATCTAGCAGGTCCTGCTACAAACATCCTATTCATGTTTGTTCTGGCTGTCTCCTTAGCTGTTTGGTCTGCAAAGGCATTACCCCTCCCCACATCATCTACCACTGCTTTATGGGCGCTGCATTTGATTATGGCTAACTTGTCAGGAAGAGTCAGTGCTGATAATAATCTGAGTATCAATGGGCTGTGCTGTATTTTCTGACCATGGGATGTCAGAAACTCTCTCTCCGCCCAGAGGTGCCCAAAATTGTGTGCTACCCCGAAGGCATACTGACTGTCAGTGTAGTCATTAACAGTCAGTCCTTCACTCAGTTCGCAAGCCCTTAGGAGGGCAACTAACTCAGCAGCTTGGGCTGACTGATATGGGATACGGGATGTCTCAACTATAGTATGTAATGTGGTGATTGTATAGGCTGTAGTAGTAGTGCCGTCCGGCAGTTTGAAACAAGAGCCATCGACATATAGTTCCCCTTGGGGGTCAGATAAGGGAACATCTGTCCGGTCTACCCGTCCCTTCGTTTCCTCCTCCATCCAAAACAAGCAATCATGGACATCACTGTCTTTTTCTTCCGAAGGCAGGGGTAGTAACGTGGCTGGATTGAGAGTAGTGCATCGTTTAATGGTAAGGTGTGGAGCAAATAGAGTCAGTTCATATCCAGTAAGACGTGCACTGGTGAGGTGCTGTGTCTTTGTCTTGTTCAAAAGCGCGTCCACAGCATGCGGGACCATAACTATGAGGTCAGTGTTAAGGACGAACCCTGCCGATTGTCTAATAGAGACTGCTGCTGCAGCTCGTAGACAGCTCGGGAGCGCTCTGGCGACATTTTCAAGGATTGCAGAGAAGTAAGCGCAGGGTCTCTGCTTACCACCAAAACCCTGTGTTAAAACAGAAAGCGCGCAACCTTCCGCTTCATGTACATAGAGCACAAAAGGCTTCTGGTAGTCAGGGGTGCCAAGCCCAGGGGCAGAGCAAAGCGCAGTTTTTAATTGTTCAAAAGCTTGTTGGCATGCAGGTGTCCAAGGCAAGGGCTCATGCACATCTTTGGTGGTCAAGTGAAGAAGGGGCTTTGTTAGTAGGGAGAAATTAGGGATCCACTGGCGACAGTACAAAGTTATACCCAGGAATGTGCGTACCTCACGCTGGGTCTTAGGAACAGGTATGTTAATTATAGCCGCTATGCGTTCGGGTGTTAGTCTGCGACCCTCCTTCGACAGTAGGTGACCTAAGTAGGTGACCTCCTGTCGACAATATTGAAATTTCAATAAGGACACTTTGTGTCTATGGCGTGCCAGTTGAAGCAGCAATTTAACCGTGGCCTCTTTACAGCCCTGTTCAGTGTCTGAAGCCACCAACAGATCATCAACGTACTGCAGCAGCACATTACCAGGGGGAAGCTCCAATGAATCCAACTGTGTTTTCAAAGCCTGGCTGTAAATACTGGGACTCTCTGTATAGCCTTGTGGAGCACGACAAAAACTAAAACTCCGGCCAGCAATTGTAAATCCAAAAATGTGGCGGCTGTCAGGGTGTATTGGTATACTAAAGAAAGCATTCTTTAAGTCGATCACTGAGAAGAACTGAGCTGTCGGAGGGGATCATTGTCAGTATTGTTGTAATGTCAGGGACCACGGGGTATTGGGGAACTACAATTTTATTGACCTCTCGCCGGTCAATTACAAAGCGGTAAACATCAGGGTGGGAGTCAGAACAGTCCGAAGGTACTTTCTTAAGGATAGGAAGAATAGGGCTGTTACACACATTCGCTGCTGTCTCTTCAACTACACCAGACTTAATCAAATCGTGAATTATTTGCAATAAGGCCTTTTCTCCTGCCTGGGATATCTTGTACTGTAGAATTCGGGGCAACCTGCCATTATTCTTTATCTGGATGGAGACAGGTGGGATCTGAAGCAGCCCTACATCCGTGTCACCCGCCGCCCATAATGTATGCAGCACCTCATGAACTCGGGAGGGAGGGGGTCATCTTTAGCAAAGCATTGTTGGGCATGGGCAACCTGTGGACCAACAGTCATGTAGACACCATCCGGAGAGCAATATGTTGTCGCATGTAATCTTTTCAGCAAATCCAGTCCTAACAAATTCTCTCCAAAATTTGATGTCAGCAAAAATGGGGAGTCGACTGTAAAGAGTCCGATAGTCAAAGAAAGGGGTTTGGAAATGGGGAGAACAACCGGCACGCCTGAGAAACCCACCGAAATATTATTTTGGCCAGACAGAGCTGCCTCCGGGACCAGTGAACGGGAAACAGAGCTATTCATAGCCCCTGTATCAACTAGAAACTTCTCGGTGGAGCCTTGCAAATCCGCAGTGACATAGGGTCCACGCTGATCTACAGGCACCGGAACTGGTCCCTCGCCCTGTCCTCGGCTGTCCTAGCTGTGAGACAGCCCTGTCACTTCGTCCATATGATAGTCTTCATGGTAGTACTGTCTTCCCCGAGGGTCATCAAAATAGTTCCCGCTCTGCCTATTGTCTGTCGTGTTTTCTGACTGTGTCCCCCTCGGTCTCCTCCTCCACGTCCTCTACCCCCAAAACCTCTACCTCTCGGAGCCCACCTCTCTCCAGCAATTCCGGACACTCGTTCCACCAATGTCCCTCCTTTTTACAGTACACACATTGGTTGGGTCCCACGGGCACACCTGAAGCGCCACCCCTGTTGGACCTGGGGCCCCGCGGACCCAAACCCGAACCACGTCCTCTACCTCCTCCTCTTGCAACCTGCTGCATCAACACCCTCGTCTTCAAATCCTTCGACTTCTTCTCTACCCTTTCCTTGTCTTCGTTCTCTCTATGCTCGTAATACTGAGCCATGCTCAATATAACTGATGGGGAGGATGTTGTCCAAGTACTCTGAGGCCTGCAATCGAGCAGCAATCTCAGGGAGCAAATTAGTAACAAACCTGTTCACAAACAATCGAACACCACCCTCCTGTGATAAATCCTGGCTACTGAAATCTAGGGACACCCCTTCGAATCTGGTAAAGAAGTCCGACACACTCTCGTCCTTCTTCTGACGACACGCAGTCAACTTATCCCAGTCCACTCTCTTCGGTGGGATAAGGGAGTGCATGTAAGCGATGATGCGCCCTGGTAAAGCTAATAACTCTGCTTTTGGTTTCTCACCGGGCTTGCGCTCCTTATCCCATGCTCTAATCTCTTCCCATGTGCCACCCAGTTCCGTTGCATGGTCTTGTGTATGGACCTGTCTCCATATATCTACCGGTACCAACAAACCGAAGAATAACTCTATGTCGGCCAACGTCATGACTATGGAGGAGGCCGCTTCTGTCAATTCCTTGTAATATGCAGTGGGATTTTTCTCGGGTCCGGTAACTGACTCTTTAGGGAAAGGACCTCACTCCTTTTCCAAGGGGTATAGATCCATTGTTCTTGAAACCGAGCGTCGACTCGCTGTCTGATTACAGTATCTGTAGAGTCGCGCAATTCTGGTATTTCAGGATGACAAATGGGATGGACCTCCCTCATGGGGTGCTGGGTCCCTAACAGTGGTACCTTCTAGAGTAATCGGCCTCGGTAACCCACCAGTGTAGTCACATTACTAAAAACTTCGTTCGGGGCCATGTCTGTAACATATACTCGGTCTCGTATGTCATAAATAATCTGCGGTGCGGTACTCTGAAAGCACTGCTCCCACAACTGTATCAGAGTAGCCGACATGTGTTTAAGGGCATGCTGCTGTATGAAGGGCTCATAGTCTTTCATCACACTCCAGATATCCTCCACACTATAGATCGGGTGCCGAACCCACTGAGCTGCCTGATTCGCTACCATCTGTTTCTCCTCCAGCCCCACAGCTGAGCGCACTAACACTTTCTTCATGCCATCCTGTGCTGCTGCCCAATTGATGTCGGGGAGTCCGCGTCTAGGCGTCTCGGTGTGCAACGGTGTTTGAGGCGTGGCGTTCACAGAGGAAAGAGCAGAGGCAGAGACGGGCACCATCACATAAGGGGTCAGTGTTGGGGATGTAAGGGAAAGTGTAGCGGATGAGGCGGAACCAACAGATGGGACAGGAGAAGGAAGGGACAATGCAGGAGAAGGGACAGCGTCTGTACTCGCTGCTGGTGGAAATAGAAGTGGGGTTGGGGCTGATGCAACGGTGCCGGGAGTATCGGAGTGGGCAGAAGTCGGGGCTGAGGAAGTAGGGACCGTAGGGTAGATCCGCTGCGGGGCATAGGGCGGCGGGGGACGAGAATCCAGAAGCTCCTCAACTAGTTTGTCTCCTTCCTCCCTAACCACATAACTTTTGTCAGCCTGTAGTCGAAACCTTCTATCTTCGTGCTCTATGCCTTTCTCTATCTTATCCCTATCATAGGCTACTGCCTTCTGTGTAATTGTTTGTGTCTCTTTCCTTCTAGCCACCTTCTCTTCCCTCATGGGCCGTTGCTTCGCTTCCTTCTGCCACACCCTCAAAGAGTCAAACATGGACTGTCTACTCCTCTTAGCAAACAATTTATCCTGCAGGAAACTAATTTTCTGTTCATCAAACGAACCAGTAAGTGGCCATTGCAACTCAGCATTGTCCCTCGTATATTTATTCCACAATGTGCTAAACATAATAGGGTCAATACCGTGTTTGACATATATGTCGAAGTTTGGAGTACCCTCCGGAGGTGCGGGCTCTCTTTCTTCCAACCGCGCATAAGTAGAACAGCAGCGACATCTGAAACATCCAAACTTACTGAAATAAGGCATCTTAATATAAGACACATATACTGTCCTTAGCGAACAGACAACACCCACAATTATGATCCAAATAAAAGTAAATAACAAGGAACGTTCACAAATCAAAACCAACTGTCCGGAAAGCACAGCTGCTCCTCACACACGCACCCACTTCATCAGCATCTGTCCGCAAACCGTGCAACACTCGGACACATGAACACGTCACCAATCAGCCCAGAGACTGCATCATACACAGAACAGCAAAACCCAAAAACGGTACCAATCCAAGAAGACAGACTCTCTAGTCCCAGACCTTTTTGAAAATATGCCAATTACCAGTTGGTCTAGCAGGTTTCCCACAAACAGCCCCAGACCTTTTTTAATAAGAAAGTCAAATTACCAATTGGTCTGGCAAGCTGCTCGCAGGCACTCTGTGCCTCCCACAAGTGTTCGCAAACCCACCAAGTATGAACCAAAACGGTATCTAAACCGTACTAAGACACAGCCCGTCGACTAGTGTCGTTCAAGCAAGGCAGTTCAGAAACTGCAAACAAGACAGTCAGGAGACTGCATCAAGACACAGCCCAAAAGCTCGTGCCAACCAAGAATGCCGCCATTTTCCAAGAACCAGATCACTCACCTGGTGCACACAGGTCAAGCAAGTTATTCTCCACTGCCGACTCTTCAGACCAAACGGTCAGCTCTAAGGTTTCGCCTTCTCAGGACCCCAGCCAAGGGCCACTAGCCGAAGATCCGTCTGATCGGGAGGGTGGGGCAGCTGTGAGAACCAAGCTCGGTCTGGTATGTGAGGGGCCCCGATCCGCCCGACCGACCAGACACCACCCCGGCCCCTATGAACCCGATTACGGGTGAGGGGGCCCTTTTGTGGGGTCCCTGTTTGGGCGCCAACTGAAGGTCATGGCCCTCTAGGGCCACGCGGGTACTTACGACCACCTGCTATGCCTTCCCAAAATGAAGAGTCGATCAGACAGTAGAGAATGAAAACTTACATTATTTATTATATATTCTCTGCAGAGGAGCCCTGTCAGACCTTCACCCTGAGATGGATGCCGAGGGCTTGCCTCCCCAACATTCGCTGATAGATGATAAACCCCTCAGGAGACTTCGGCCACGCTCCGATGGAAAAGTACCGGCCTGAGCCGGACACGAACAAAGAAGGCACAGAAAGATGGGCTAACACCTGCCAGATGGGCGCATTATCAGCGGACCAAGGCCACTGTGCTGAGTCTCAGCGTCTCTTAACGTGGGAGCAGAGCTACACGTACACAATGGAATGCAAAGCAAAATAATCATCTAGTGTTAGTGAGTCGAGTTGCAGCCTTGAACATGAACAGTAAATATAACGAAATGCAATGTTCTGCTGAGGCAAGCGATTCTAAATTCTAAGGCCTAACATGAGCACGGCTCAGGCAGTCTTGGAAGAATTGCGAAATACAAAATGGAGTCACACTGGCTCTTGAGGCCTGCATACTGTGAGGAATACTTGACGGCCTACTGGATGCGAGCATCAATACATGTAATTTAGCCACACACTGCTAATCTAAAACAACACGACAGAGGCATCATAAGAAAGGGAATTTTAAATCAAACAAGAGCGAGCAACCTGTTGTGGATGAATTCTAAAAGTATTCCATAGTAAAACCTACAGGGAAAAAGGCTCTCATTCCTGCTGTTAAACATGATCTTTATGTACTGCTGGGTCCAAATGAGTTGCAGTGCTAGAAACCTGCTTCTATATCAGTCATCTAATTTAAGTGTTATTACCTATGGAAACATATTCAACAACAAAAATCTCCTAAGGCATTACGGTCATTAGGTTTTGGGTTTTGAAAAATAAAAAAGCTTGCTGGCCATCTGCCTGAAACATGGCCAGCACTCAGCAAACTTTCTGTTTCTTTCAAGGAGCCGCCATGGCAGTGACTCCTCTAAAGGTACAGAGATGTCTCTAAATATATTGGCCAGTAGTCTGGGTAGGGTGGCGGTGGTAATTGCTCCCGCCACCATGACACATAGTGGACCACCTGCCATAATCTAAATGAAGCCCTATGTGCCTTAAACCAGTGACATGCGCTAGCTTAAAGGACTTTTTGCGTGTGATGCAATAATGACGTTCGTTCAGGAGGACCTATACTTAGTTTGTTTACAATACTAATTAGTAGAAGATAAAGGAGTATTTTAACATTGCAAAGCAAAACCCACATGTAACCATTTCAATAAGTAACACATTCTATTGAAAGACATCACAGATGGACTGCTTATGATCCTCACTATGTTATGATTTTAGCAGTTAAATAGCACTGTGAGTGGCTTTGGGAACACCAAGTCCGAAAGACAGATTCAGCGAGCAACTAGAGTGACCATTGGCCTCGGGGTTGAGTTTTGGGCACTTTTATCCTCAATGATCTTGAAGTGTCACATAGTGGCCTACTATTATAGTATAATTATCATGTACAGTTACAGGACATGTTCCACAGTTCTACGGAGAACATTTGTTTTCAGTGTCCAAATGTCCACTTCCTACACCCAACATATCAATTAGTGTTGTCCAAATGCATATTGGCCATCTTTTTGGTGCAGGGCTTATCAATTAATTCTCTCACCCCAGAAACGTTCATTTATTTTCCATTGGAATCATCTCAATAACTCTAATCTTTGACTCAGGACAACCTTCAGGCTACATATGCTATCCTTGGTCATAACTTTGGCACAATCATTTTACTTTTTGGAGCACACTGTTGCTTGTTCATATAAGGAGGACACTATCATTCATATTTTGTTGGCAATATGTTAGTGTGTTCAAGTAAGCCTATCATTTGCAAAGGTTAGGCCTATTTCAAAATAGCCTGCTATTAGATTCCAAATGCAAAATAATTTAGCACTGTAAACTATCTAATTGTGTGCTCTGCATTTTAATTAATAGCTTCTTCTTCTTTTCTGAGCTGAGACTTTTCTTTTCCAGTAACCAACAGTGTCAGTAGTAAACCTCCAAATTCTTCCATTCTGATTTTATCAGAATGCATTTACTCTGAACATGAAACTACATACTTTAAAAAAAAAAAACGATATATAAATGTTTGTGCATTGAAACCTAGATTCTTCCAATAACTGTGCTATTCATTTGCTCATTAAACAAAGTATCATGGGCAGTGAGTTGGCTGAGGTGGTATAACACCTCCAAGTATACAGATGTAATATTTGATGAAGTTGAAAAGCACAGAAGGCTGAGACAGTATGGTGAATCAAGTCTGCAGACTGAAAAATATTTCTCAAATGGTGTCCTTCCTTGTCACTGGCCAGCTCGGTTGCTAATGTCATTGTCATCTTGCCTTGCTCTTGAGTCTCTGGAACTAATGGATATTCCTGTATCTGTAACTACATAGAATGGAATTGACATTGGTGAAGTTGCTAAAGGGATGGATGACACAACTGTAATAGCTTTACTTTGAAAGCTTTTACTAAAGTGAACCTTCACCAAGGATGATACCCATTGAGATTATAAGAGTTCTTCTGAAGTGCTTCGCTCAGATTAGCCTAAACGGAGGGTTGCTAACCATTTTACATAGAATATGGAATCCTTTCAATTTCTACTTAGAAAATAATAGCTTTGAATGCTGTGAAAGAACATTCTGTGGAATAAAGGGGCACTGAAAATGATCCTTTAAAAAAGCATCAGTGGTGCTGCAGAACTATGCCTCTACACCTATGATGGGAGAATTAGAGTATGCAAGAATCATCAAATAATTTGAAGATACCCAGCATAACACTAAATGCTGAAGATGTTCACAAATCAATGGAAAAGGAAGCGAAATTGAAGCTTGACCTGTCAAAGAATAACTGCAAAAAAGTATGTAAAAGTTTGCAATTGCTAAAGCAAAATGATGTTCCTCTATTTGGTTTCTGCAATCGGAAATGCAACCTCTTAATAAGCTAGAGATATTGACTGTGGGCATTAGTATTTCTTTTAAAAGAGAAGAAGAGCAGAAAGAAGAGTAATAATGGGAATTTAAAACAAAGGGGGATTAAGCTTTCCTGCATGGGCAAATTCAGAGTACTACAAAGAAAGGTGTTAATAGACATGAGATCTTGACAAACATCACCTTTGTTCTCGGTGCTTCAAACAAACTTTATAGGTCAGAAGTTCTTAAGCTCTGGTTATGAGATGTTCAAGTGAAACATAGATTCATCAAACCAGACTTTTACTTAGGCTTTGGGATCTTTTGCAGACAGAGTCCCAATGTAAGAGTCAGCCACTTTCCTGAAGGCAAAGCACGGGGAGAAAACATTGAAACAAATTAAGAATTAAGATTTGGAGCGGTGAATACACAAATCTGACTATTTCTCACGGACATACGATTCCTTTACTAGACTGATGCCTCCAGACATTGCATCACAATATTTGCCCACATTCAGTGTATTACGATTAATGGATTTAAGGTGAAAAAATTCATAACATAAAATTTCTTCAGACCATTGCAGGATGTATACTCCAAACATGTCGGTGCAGTTGCTATGACATGTTCTAGTGGCACAAGGAAACGCATAAAATGATCTCAGACTTTAGGTGAATGAGCTCAATCTGAGATTGCAGGGTTATCAAGATTCAGTATAATCCAGAATATTTAGCAAATTCTGACGGAAGTTCAAAAAGGACAGAGTTAAATACATTTTGTACCTTGGATCCTTGGACTCATTGAGCTAGGACTATTCAGTACAAGTTATTGAGGATTGAGCAATGTATGTTTGTATACATATGTTGGGTTGTTGCATGTAATTTTCTCCCACTACTAGCCACCCTCTTACAAATGTTGAACATGCATTCAGAAAATAAAATGTCGGGGTGGCTCTTATTATTGATTTATGAGCTTGGTGTGAACATGACCAATGGAAATTCTAAATTGTGTATCTTAAGGGTCTAAACATCACACAAAATGAAAGGGAGCATTTGCCTATATTTTGCCAAGCATTGCTCAACTGTATTGGATAGCGTGACTACCGAGGAAGAGCTTAATTTGCTACTATATGAATATAAGTGATTTACATACAAAGGACATATCTCTAATTCTGTACCTAAAATTGTGGATCAATGCTCTTTTCAGTATGATATCCTGTAGCTGTGATGCCCAGCACTTCAGCAGGAGTCATTGGAAGTACAATACAGTCAGCACAATACAAAAGAGTTCTTGTGGAGACGAGAACTCCGTAAGAAACAGAACTATTTATTCCAATGGCTGTTCCCAAAACAATAGAGCTTCACATTGGCATATCACACATTGGTGCTAAGGTTATGCTGGGACTTGTTTGAATTCATTGTATTCTGTCCAGTTTGAGACCCAATTAAAGATACTGAGAAAAAAAATGGAGAGCAGTATTTTGAACAATGGCACTATTGTCTGCTTCTGGACATATTTATATCCCATTTAAAGTAACTCGCTCACAATCCTGCATCAAGATATTTTAGACTGAGAATCCATTATTGTGTTTTGTATGTTACCTGCACCTGCTGAAGAAGCCTGCATTCCAGAAAGCCCATAACAGTAAAATCACCTGGGAGAAAATCATTGTTATTTCAACATCCACGTATCATGCTTTGGATGAAAAGGTCTCCTTATCCAACCTGAAACTATTTCACTCATATTTCACTAAGAGATCATGTTAAAGTGATTAGCATCGCCATTGCATGCAGCCAACCACACCTACAAATGAGCTTCAGGAAATCCTTTATGTGTGAAGGTAGCTTTTGATACTAGACCAATTTTACATACACAGGCCTGTCTATGTTCATCTACATCTGGGGCAAAGGGTTGGTTAGAAATGAGGAATGGGCTTAGGCCAACACTTGATTGAGTATGTGCTGTTAGAAAGATTGGTAGGAAAGGATTTTGGTTTAGTTTAATTTAGTTATTACCTTCAGGCATAGTCATTTTTGGTACTCAATTCCTTGTAGTATCAGTCAGGGAGCCCTCTGGAGCATCTGACCTCAGGAGCTCTGTACCTGCATACAGTGGCTCTCTTGGATACCTGTGCTCAGGTCTAGCCCTCTTACCATTGCTGCCTTCACAAGTACAGCTTCGCCACTGACAAAGCTATGGCATGAATCCTTACACATGCCCCTATATTTAACATCTATGCAGTGGTTACTGTGGCATATTGTGATCTGCACCAAGAGTGAATTTGCATCCACATAGTTTGACCATGTAAAAAACAGTGCTCCCTCCCACTGTACAGGCTCTTGCTCCAGAGATTGCTTCAGCCTCCATGGCCACTTCTCAAGGACAGATATTGGTTAGTCTTTACTGTGAAGGAATTACACCTTTCATTATCGAGATGAGTGCAGTTAGGGAATTTGCGTGTGGCTCCGCAATAACCAAAATGCATATGCCCACTTATGTATTCAAGACGCAGGAAAATAGGATAATTTATAGCAAAGTTATTGGAGAAAGTGGAGGGATTCAGAGGAAGTATACTGTCAAGGTAAATCTTAATCTCCCACCCAGGGTTTTCTTAAAGGAGGAGAACAAACCACAGAGGAAGATGCATAGTGAAGGATGTGGCATTAGAAGAGGTAACCACCAAACCTTTTTTTTTTTAAATGGCCCTTCTCTAGTGAATGCATTATGGTTTATGGATGTGACCCTGCTGACTATAACACCAGAATTCCCTTACACATGGGCATATTTTGAACCTACTGTTTTTTTTTCTTAAATCTGTATTAGTTTTATTTTTTTTCACATGAAACAGCAAGAGATAACAGTGGTGTGCAAAGTATAACAATAGGAGTAGCTCCAGGTGAGTAGGGTGGTCCAAATCAGCAAGCCCATATATTGTGATACAAAGGGTAAGCAAAGTAGTCATACACAAGGAGCAGGGGCGGACACCAACTATGTTAGAAGTACCACCGTGCAACACATGCCAATGCATACCATACGAAAGCATTTTAAAACAGATCAGAAATTGAACAGGGGGAGTAGGGCATAATCAAAACGAGAACAAAGTAAATAGAAAAAAGGGGGAGAGTAACTGTTAGTGGTATGTTGCGCCCCGCGCCCAATGCCCCTCCACATGCGCACTGCCTCCGCTTCGTTTCTAAGGCTAGGAAGTGTCACATACATAACTGTGTTCGCTGGCTGGTTAAGGAAGAGATCTACAGGGGTATTCCCTGTCTATGTAGGGATGGACGGATGTTCCTACTCATGGCTCAACACTGGACAGGTCCCCTTCTGCGGGAGAGTCTACTGAATTCGTGTCGTTGTTTCTCTGCAGGTCCGCTAGAATAGCGTCCCAGCTGGCGGCAAGTGGGAGACTGCGGAGGCCCAGTAAGTCTTCCCTGTATAGTGCAATACTCTCCGCTTTCGCCCATGTCAATAAAGAGCGACGCCATGCTACAACGTGGGGGGCTGCAGGAGATTTCCACCTCTTAGTAATTAATCGTTTAGCAGTTGCCATGCCCAGATCTAGAAAGCGGGAAGTGACCTTGTATCTTTTGCCTCTACAGAACAGATGCAGAATATAGACTTCCCACTGGAAAGGGACGTTGCGTTCAGTGCAGCGAGCAAGGGTGTCAGCCGCCGTGGTCCAGTATCCAGTGAGAGTGGGGCAGCGCCAGAGCATGTGTAAGAAGTCTGCATCGATCAATTGACATCTGGAACAAGTAGAGTTCGTGCGGTGGAAATACTCGTTAATCTTTGCTGGGGTAAGGTACGCTCGGTGTAAGATAAAGAATTGGAGCTGGCGGAGGTATGTGAGTATGGCTTTCCAAGGCAGCGGCTCATTAAGGGTCGGTAAAGGGGCGCTCTAAGTCCTCTTCCCAGTGGAGCTTTAAGGAGTCTAGCGTGATCGCAGTATGCTGCCGGAGAGAGGCGTTGAACCACCGCGTTAGGTGGCCACCGTCGCCCATCATGTGCAAGTATTGCATTGTATGGTGCATGGGAGGCTCTGTGGATAGATCGCCCCAGCGGTCCGAAAGGGTTGCAATAAGGGAACGATGCAATAAAAAGCGACCTGGACGCAGTCCCTCCTCTGAGACAAGCTCGGTGTATGGGATGAGGGAACCGTCTCGAAAGAGGTCTCCGGTGTTGTGTGTGTCGGCTGTCCCCCAGTTGTGTAATTCAACCGCCGTGGTGATCCTCAGGCCCTTAGGCGTTCCCAGGAGAGGGATAGCAGGAGCATATGGTATTGTAGAGCGGGTGATGAATACGCTTCTACAGTAGCACTTGTGCCATACTGCAAGCACTAGGGAGTCTATGACTGTGGGTTTCACACAGGGATGGAACAAATGTAAGAGGGAGAGGTGCGACTTGGGCGTCTGTAGAGTTGCCGTGTCGGCAAGCTGTCGAGAGGCCAGCCATCTGGCAATCCATTGTAACTGTGCGGCTAGGTAATCATGTTCAAAGTTAGGGCCTTGAAGGCCTCCCCGATCTGCGGGTAGGTAACGTTTTTGGATGGATACTCGGTGTCTGGAGGTACCCCAAATAAAATCTCTTATCGTTCTCTCAAATTTACTGAAGAAAGATGGGGGATTATAGAAAGGCAGATTTGTGAAGTAATAGATAAGACGGGGGAGAATTACCATTTTGGTGAGGGCGATCCTGCCAGTGGCAGACAGCAGCAGAGGCGCCCAAAGAGCTAGCTGGGTATGGATTGTAGTTGTGGCTCTACTTATGTTGTCATCAAAAAGGTCGGATTTTAGCTGATAAATGCGAATGCCTGAATAACGAAAAGAATCTGCACACCATAATACTAGGTCCCCATTCAGGGAGTACCCAGGGTCCCGAGTAGATGTTCAAAAAGGGATAAAGGGAGGACTTCAATGCGTTGGCGCGCAATCCCCATACGTTAGCAAATGATGAAAGAATAAGAGCTAGTGAGGAGGGAATGGAATGAGTATCCCGCCCATATAGCAGAATGTCGTCTGCATACATAGAGATTGTGTGTGTCTCATCCCCCAAGGTTATATCTACATCAACTGACACTTTCAGCTAGTGGCTCCACAGCTGGTGAGAAGAGGGGATAAGGGGCTGCCCTGCCGAGTTCTATGACCCACCACAATGGGATGATATATGTAAGGACCTGTTTTAAAGTGAACCGAGGGCTGTTTGTAGAGAAGCTTGACCATACCAATGAAGGTGGCCCCGAAACCGAATTTAGATAATCTGCGAAAAGGTAATCCGACTCAAGGGAATCGAAGGCCCTCTCAAGATCCAGAACCAGGCACCCTGAGCAAGGCCAACGGAGTGGTGCATATTTTGCCACTCTGAAAAAAACGATGGAGATTGAGAGAAGAGCTACGGGAGGGGACAAATCCATTTTGGTCTGGGTGGACCAATGCAGGAATAAGGGGTGCGAGACGATTGGCAATAATTTTCACAAGTATTTTGTAATCAGTATTTAAAATCGTTAGGGGTCTGTAGGAACCTAAGGCTGTGGGATCCTTGCCCTGTTTCAATAAGGAGACCACATTGGCCATGTATAAAGAGGGCGGTAGTAAGGAATTTTCTATTGCTGAGGTGTAAGGAGCATGTAGATGTGGGATAAGTGAATCAGCATATGGCTTAAAGAACTCTGTTGGGAGGCCATCCGGCCCTGGAGCCTTTCCAGCTGCCAATGTTGATAACGCCTCACGTATCTCATCGGTTATTATAGGAGAGTCCAATGTCAGGTGTTGGTCGAGGGATAGTGTGGGCAGCTCTATCGAGCTCAAGAAAGTGCAAATCTGCAGGTGATCCCCGTGAGTAGTGGATTTGTACAGTGTAGAATAGTGACTAGTCATGGCTGCATGGATGTCAAGTTGCGTGCAGCGCATGTGACCTGAGTCATCCCGTATAGTGTGAATTGGACGGTGAGGGTGATCCTGCCGCACTAAGTAAGCAAAGGAAACACAAGGAGATGATGGACGGAGCGCTGAAAGTAAGCAAGCAGCTTCCCTGCCTTGTCCGAGGCGTGTGTACATGCCGAGTGGGCTAAATAATTGTGACAACGCAATCTGTCTAAGAGCCCGGGCATGGTCATTCCGTAGCGCGTCTAAATGGGCCTCAACTTCAGGGTGTGTGATCGGAAATGGTTTTGTAACGAAGGAGCTTGTGTTCAATGGCACTGAGGGAGGTAACTAGTTGTTTACGGATGTTCCATGTGAGGCCTAGGCAGTGCCTCCCATTCCAGGGATGGAGAACCTGTGGAGCCAACATAAAGGGTGAAATAATATGAGATCACCACGCCTAGGGAGCTGCCGAAAGCTTGGTCCTCTAGTGCCGCCGTCTGAAGACGCCAGTTTGGAACCAGGGGGGGAAGGGTGGCTATGGTCCCAGCCAAGCTTCATGATTTGGGGATTATGATCAGAATGTGTGCGTCCCAAGTACTCAGTGTCATGAATTAGGGGAAGCAATGAAAAAGAAGAGTAGAAGGAATATATGCGGGTGTCCGGATTGCGCAAGCGCCAGACATCGGAAAGGGATCAATGGTGAAGCCAATTGCGCAGAGCCTGTGCGTTAGATGACACGGTGGTGCGTGTGAGGGGTGGGAAAGTGCGATCCAGTGAAACATCGAGGACAGAGTTAAAGTCCCCCCCCCCCCATGAGCCATGGAATATCACTCCAGTGAACTAATGCCCTAGAGAGGCCGCAAAGGAAGGAGCTCTGCTCAACATTGGGGGCGTAAACTGAACCAACTAAGAGGGGTTGGCCATTAAGTTTACCTGTAAGGAACACATACCTGCCCTCAGTGTCAACCTCAACCCCCTCCACCTCCCAGGGGACCCCAGCCTTCACCCATATCAGCGTGCCCCTTGCCAGGGAGGAAAAGTTAGTACTGTACACCTGCCCACGCCAGCTGCGACATAGCCGATCTGCCTCTATACTGGTCAGGTGAGTTTCCTGGAGTAAGGCAATGCCAGTGGATCTATGCTGTAAGTAGGAGTAGATGGAGTATCTACGCGAAGGGGATTTTATCCCCCTCGCATTCCAGGTGAGAACATTAATGTGTGCCATGTGGGATGATGGTAGTGGCTCGTCCCAGTCAGCGGTGCAGTCATGTGGGAGAAGGGCGCACGGCAGGGTGACACATCACTAGGGATAACAAAGGTTACTTGGGGAGAACCAAGGAATTTACTTCTGAGTTGTGAAACTTTATAAGAGCGAACTCGCAACAGGAGTTGGCCCAAACAGGTATGCCTAACCATGGCAACTAAAGCGCAACCAAGCTAGAGACCAAGAGGGGTGGATATACGTGGAACTATGACATCTTGCCCATCCCCAGATGTGAGTTGTGAGCAAAAGGAAAATAAATATCGTGCGTGATTGATGCATTGCAGACCTACACTCCAAGCCGCTGGGCATCTGGCCTGCCCAGTGCCCAAATCGGTCCCTTTCGTGGGGTACCTCCACCCAACTCCTGTAGCTTCCAAATGTGTATAAAGAGGGAGAAAAATAGAATGAAGAAAAAAAGGGGTGGCCTATTGTATAGCAAAGCACAAGATAGCTTGACCAATAATACAAAGCATGTTTACAGCTGTCAGATTATAATGTCTGGGGAGTGACGACAGCGGGGCGAGGCGAGCCCGAATCTGCGGCCCATGCCGGTAGAGAGTCCTCGCCAACTCCTGATCCAGATGGAGACGCCGCAGAGGCTGAGGGAGACCCCATGAAGTGGAGCGATACCGCCACATGGAGCGCTTCTTGACGTTCTTGTAGGAAAGTAGTATCTGCTTCTTATGGTTACCCCCACTTTTTGCTGATGTCTCACTGTTTTTGGACTAGTCTGACTGGGATCCTGCTATCCAGGACCTCAGTCTATCTGCTTTCTCCCTTAAAGTGCTATGCATGTACTTTAAGTACACTCCAGATAGGATACTGGGGTATCCTTATCAGTCCCTAGTATATGGTACACCATGTACCCAGGGCATAGGTACCCCAGAGGCCTCCCATGGGCTGAAGCATGTATTATGCCACCCATGAGAGGCCATTCAAAATGACACAACAGGTCTGCTACAGCAACCTGTGTAAGCTGGTGCTTGCACCACTTACTTAGATATAGGTTCACTATATCTATCTAAATCACTACACTTAAAAACCTATCAGTTACCCCTATGGTAGGCCTTATCAATCCTGAAGGCAGGGTGCTGGGTTTTACATGAGAGGGTGCCCCTGCACGAGCAGAGCCCCTCTGCAGCCTTTGGAGCCCATTCTCCAGGGTTGTCTGTGATGCAGCCAGACATATAGGTTAAGATGCATTATAACCTCATGGTAAATGCTAACTTTAAAACGGCTGCTTATAAACATGTCTTGTTTGGTGTCAAACACCTTGGAATCAGTATGAATCCACCCTTCTGAAACCACTACTGTGGGTCACCGGTCTACCCGGTACCAGCTTTCTCGACCCGGGCAGCACAAAATGGACGCTGCCAGCCACAGACCCGATTCTGCCCTCCTGCTGCTGAGCCAAGCTCGAGCAGAGGGAGTCGGGACAATAGGCATCCTGTCACAGGGAGGTGTGACCACCTCCCAGACAGGGTTTAGTGTATTGGGGCTGGGTGGGTGCACTCTGAGAGTGCCAGAAAGTCTGCACTGGGGGCACATATGGTGTCCCTGTGCATAGTCCAGGTCATACCAGTTCTGGGAGCCATTGGCTCCTGCTCTTGCGCGAAACTGGACAAAGGACATGGGTGTAGCCACCCCTCTGTCCTGTCCCTCCCCTAGGAGGGTCCCCTGAATCTGTCCAACCCTTTCCCGTGGGTATAAAGTGGGTTACCTGGCTACAGGACTTTAGATTTTACCTGGACAAGATTCTGCTAAGAAGAAACCAAGTACTTCGACAACCTGCACAACGATTGCATGACTGAAGAATCTCCCTTGGAGTAAAGGAGTTACTCCCCTGCAGTAGCAGGCACCTAAGCGCATCTGACCGGCTTGCTTCTCCAAAGCTCCTGCGGACTCCGAAGATTTCAGCAACACAGGAGGTGGGTTTCCGAAGGTCCCTGAGGTTGATCTGACCTCTCAGCGATTCTGAGACCAGTCTCCCTCGTGGGGACTGTGCAACCCGAACCCCTGTGCACCGCGTACATTTGCAAGTGCATATGCTTGTTGGCGATCCCCGAGCTTGTGCATTGGACTCCGTGTAGTCCTGACCCCGAGCAGCATTTGCACCGAAGATATCCGGCCTCCACTCCCGAGTGCTCTGTGGGCTGGTGCTTTGTGAATTTGCTTGAGGTCTCCTCGTGATCCCTGGTCCGTTGGCCTGTGGGTCCTGGCGAGGGTCACCTTGTTTGTTCTTGGGCTTCCCTGGTTGCTCCAGGCGTGCCCTGACTCCTCATTGCTTGAAGAGTCCCCTGTACCTTGCTGGTCCACACCGTAACCTGTTTGTCCTTCCTGTGTGGGTTGCATTTGCCAAGGCTTGTTGGTGCTCCAGCCGGACACCGACCCCTCAGCACTCGACATCCTTCCTGGGACAGCTCACCTCCAAATCCTGGTTGTCCTCGACATCTCCTGGTCCCCGTGGCTGGAGAGTCAAGCATCCCTTCTTCGCACCTGAATCACCCGACATCGGTGGGCATTCGACTACCGAGCCCTTGGTCACCTGAAGTGACCCAGACTCTGTCCCCTCTGCTTTCAGGTTCCTCTCACCTAGAATCCAGGCTTGGATTCCACTGGACACTCTTCGCCTTCCCGGCAGCAGTACTTCCTTGCAGCAATCCATTGAAAACGACAAAGGTTTCCGACACCTCTTGACCCCTATGCACCCGGCTCCTCTGGGATAGGTAACACGGGTACCTCGGTACTCACTGGTGGGTTGGCTCTAGAACCTCCTATGTTCCAAAGGGTTTGCTCGAAGTCCTCGTAGAAGTGTCCTTAAGTTATAACTTTGTAACCGCGACTTTCCCATAGAGTTGTACGGAGCACGCGGTCGTGTTTCCTCACTGCACCCCTCCTCCGTGGGCTCCCTGTGTCACTGCCTTTGGTGGTTCTTTAGGGTCCCAGCGATTCTACGTGCTCAAGGCACTATATCTAGTCAAGTCGTGATTGTTATACCATTTTTTTAGTATATGGTTCAGTCTCCCCCTGAGCCCGCTGTGTATTGTGCTACTTACGAAGGTTCTATTGATTCAGTACTGTGTGCTTTGTGCTCTAATCTCATTAGAGATTAGTAGAGAGTGTTATATTAATAAATACATATTTTTATATAACTACTGTGTGGTTCTCCTTTCATTTAGTCATTCAGGAGGTGATATACTGGTAAAACAAGCTGCTTTACATTCCTTCAAGATTAAGCCTGAAGGCTGCTCTCCACAGCTACCACTAGGATAGCTTTCTAAAGGTTATCTTTGACCTCATACATCATAAGGGTTGTTTTGGACTGGTACAAGGTGCCCACTTTAATTAGTAGACCGCATATACCAGGCCACCTTCTCACAGTTCTGACAAAATCTGTTCTGGGTCCGTAGCATGAGACTGCACTAGTTGGTACCCCGGTATCAGTGTGGTGATCGATGTAGGGCCTAGGCCCGGCTGACCCCCGTGCCCCAGTTGGTCCAAGCAGAAAGGTTAGAGGGGGGCAGCCTGGGCCCGACCTGGTCCCCGAGCCATCCTCGAGATGATATAGCCCACAGAGTTCTGGTCACCAGCACTCAGGGTAACCCAGTAGCCTCGTGAGGGGGTAAGTCAGCCCAGACCCAGCCTGACCCTCTTGCTGCCCCCCCACCCAGGTGCGCACCAGGGAATAGCCAGTAATAGGGGGCTGAGGGCCTTGCCGCTCCCAATCTTCCTGATGTGGCAGCACGAGGGGGCTACTGCTAGCGCCTCAAGCAGGTAAACAGTATGGGGTCCCTAGGTCCAATCGACCCCCGGAGCCCCACCCCAACTCCTCGAGCGTGCCGCTGTGCCGGCACCAGGCCTGACTCACCTCCCGTAATGCGGTGGGCGCTCGGGCCCAGAAGGTCGAAGGGGGGTAGACATCACCCTACAGGCAGGAAATTTGTTTCGGTGGGGCCGGTAGTCTCAGGGTCGGCCGCCTGGCACAGGAGAACGGACCACCACCTCAGTCCTGGAAGTCTAGGCTACAGCGCCGCAGGGCACACTGAGCACTCACAGGCTGGCGTCCGACAGCGGGCTCGCCTCCATGCCCTCCCATGGCAGGGGGGGGGGAGGAATAGGATGTCCGGACAGCAGAAGTCTCGATGAGGCGCCGGCCTCACAGCCGAGCAGCTCGCCCACCGTCAGCCACAGTAGGCGTGACACACAGGGCCCGGACAGAGCAGCGAGGCAGTGGCAGGCCACGGACTCTGGCCCAGGAAAGGCCGCAACCCAGGCTGCAGCGGGTTCGGCGAGATGGAGGCTCCGGAGTACCCGCCACCCGGGTCAGCGGCAGTTGGGTAGTGCCCACAGCGGCAAGCGGAGCATCCAGTAAGGTTGTGCGCACCGATGACACAGGATAACCGGGGGAAGGATGCGGAGCGAGCTCAGTTCACATTTACCATCTTAGGCTGCTGGCCACACCCCTATTTTGAACCTACTGTTAGTGGTTTATGTTGTATTGGTAGGACAGGGTAGATTTTGCTTGAATAGATCATTTGGATCAAGATTATTATTATTATTTATTTCTCATTAAGCGCAACGAATTGCCCTAAAAGGGTCTGTGTGTGCTGGTACAATTCTACAGGTTAAGGAGCAGAGACATTTGAACCATTTAAACTAAAATATTATAGCGTAAGATTAAACACCCACGTTTTAAGGGCTTTTTTGAACTGTCTAAAAACTGCACAGGCACGTAGATGTGGCGGAAGCTGATTCCATTACTAAGGGGCAAGGCGTGACAATGATCGCCCCCCATACCTAGTGGTATGGATGCACCAAGGAACAGAAGTTTCCCGCTAGACCTTAAGACTCCGAGTGGGGGCATACCACTAGAGTTTATCCTGCAGGTATTGTGGTCCGTTCCCATGCAAGAATTTATGGACTAGACAGAGAAGTTGAAACCCCGATTGCTATTTTAAAAGCAGCCAATGATGGCTTCTGATAATAGGTTCTGAGTGTGATCGAGGTGGAAGATGACAAACTAGCCATGCAGCAGTATTTTGAACCACATGGAGTTTGGCAAATAGTCCTTCATTCATGGCAATCATTAGCGCATGCCATAGTCCAGGCGGCTGATTATAAGGGCCTGTACTAGGGATTTTCTTGACTGATGCGGTAGCCATGAAATGCTTACCTGAGAGGGCGCATGATTCCAAAGCAGGAACCCATGATAGCGTTCACATGTTCTTTCATGGAAAGGTTCTCATCTTCCATGATTTCTAGATTCTCACTATGACTTTCAGAATGGGTGCTGCGCCTAGACTCTGAGGCCACCAATCCTTAGACCACACTGAGTGGGCCTTCCCAAACAGTACAATTTCTGTTTTACTTGCATGTAGTTGCAAACAGTTGTGCTGGATCCATGAGGCGATTTTATTCATGCAATCTCTGAATTTTCCTTTGGTAGACTCTGGATTAGGTCCCATTGTGATGACAAGCCGAGTGTCATCTGCATAGGAGATGACCTCGAAACCAAAGGATTTTATCACTTGTGCCAGTGGGGCCATGTAGATGTTAAAGAGAGTGGGACTCTCCGTCATTCTGTGTGATGCTATACCTGCTTATGATATTCTGGGATAGTCATATCATGGAATGATTTTACTGATGATTTTTCTTGGGATACTGCAAAAGAAATATTCAATATCTTGGACTCTTTTACTGATAGGACTGCAAAGGTATGCTTAGGTTCCAGCAAAGAAGTACCTTTCACAAAGCCATATGCAGTCAGGAGGTTTCCGTTGGTTTTCCAGTATTCAAGAAACATACAAAAGTGAATCACAAAGTATCTATGTTAAACCGTTATAGTTCTGTAAAATTGTTGACCTGCAAACATATTAAGAGTTAAGAGTAGTACATTAAAACCTTTCTATATATATTTATCTTGATGAGAGTTGATATTGTGCAATGCTTTCATAGTTGATATTTCAAACACAATATAAAAACAGCCAACTAAAACAATCTCAATTAATTTCAAAGGCGCAGATAATTAACTTTAGAAGTTAGGTGAATCCCTCATTATTATGTCGGTGGTAATATATAAGTATATGACTAATACACAAAATAAATATGTTTTGTTTCATAAACAGCTCTGTGGAATGGGAGAGTGTCAGACCAGATATCAGAAAGGAGCTCAATGTGAGGAGAAATGACGGGCAATTTTGGTACGTCTATATATTGATTTCATTTTGGTTTTTTAGATACTGAGTGATTCCTCGATCAGAAATTCAAGGGCCTGTTCATAAAGATGTGTATGTTTACTACAAGTACATTTACTCGCTGAGTAACTTTACTACTTTTGGCTTTTCACGATTTAGGAGCATAAAGTTACTGAAATGTGCAGGCTTATATGTTTCTACCCCCTGAAATAGGGGGTGAAGTCAGTAAAAACATCAAATGCAACCATAAAGTTACTACTAATAATAACTTTATGAACGTATTTGATGTACTGCTCACTTGGTGGAGACAGTGCAATCAGGACGGATATCTCCCTTTGGGAAAGTGTAGGGAAAATCATGAAAAAAAATATTAAACTTTAAAAAAAAATTGAAAAAATAATTTTCTGTTAAATATTAATGCTAATGAATTGCATATATCTCTGTTAAATAGAGAACAATATGAAAACGTTACAGCTTTAACTTAATTTAAAAATAAACAATACATTATTCACAGCATAATACATTAAATTCATATTTTATTATGTATTAAAAATGTAAGTTACATTAATTTTTAAATTAAAAAATATTAATATTTTAAAATAAAATAATACATTTCTCTTTCCAAATATTTTTTTATCATTAAATGAAATGTATCTTTATTCTTAAATATTTTCAATAATTTAATTTAATTTCACATTATTTTCAGTGGTATTTTATTTTAAGTCCCTCCTTCCATTAATTTCTATGGGAGGGTATTACAGGTCCAGTGGTGCTGCACTTACTCCAGTTCTGAGCTGATGTACATTTACTACTGCTTTGTTTTTTTTGGCTATATTAACTATTGAAGTGCAGTTCCTTCCTACACTCCTCCTTATTCCTCCTCCCCTTTAGTCGTAAATAGCCCCTATTATTAAATTATAAACGCCTCTTCCGGTGGGTGAATCCACCTCTTGATGAAGGTGTAATGCAATAGGAATGAAGTTTCATACTACTCTGGAAGGATGGAATCCACCTCCGATGGCCTTGTGATATTGTACTCTAACTTTTCTGCTATGTGGCCTTACTGCTGCCAATCCTGTAGATATTAAACACTTTGTAGGTGGCAGTTAGAAATGGGGTCTCTGTTTGGCAGAGGTATGCACCCTGTCCAAGTAGGGACTACCACTCTAGTCAGGGTAAGCTAGATACACACTAGAAGGTAACCTGTGCTCACCCTCTGGTAGCGTGGCACAGAGCAGTCAGGCTGATCTAAAGAGCGAATGTGTAAAGTATTTGTGCAACATACACACACACAGTAACACAATGAAAACACCAAAGAAAGACTCCACACTGATTTAGAAAAATAGACAATAATGTTATAAATAAAGCAAGACCAAAACAACAAAAATCCAATAACTAGAAGTTGAGTTATGAATTTTTAAAGAATAAAAGTGTTTCTAGTGCAAAGAAGCAATAAGCGCCTATGGGAGTTGTCTGGTCGCACTGGACTGGGACAAGGTCAGCAGTTCAAACCGACTAATGGATCGCTGGCCTGTGACAAGAGCCACGCAGATCGGGGGAACAGAGTACTTTCATTCTGGGTCGCAACAGTGAGATTCGCGGTGCAGACGAGCAATGCATCGATGTCAAGCTCACAGTTGAAGTGATGCGTTGATTTCCTTCACACAGTGAAGGCAATGTGTGGGTTCCAAAGCGGAGGTTCCAAACGCAATGTTGCGGTTTCGAGTGCACTGCGCTGATTCTACTCCCACAACAGGGTTGATGCGCCAGTTCTGCTACACAGAGCCTGAAGATGCATCAATTTCTCTGGTGCAAGTATCTGGGTCCACAACCAGTAAACGAGGCACAGGCGCAGAGGTAGAGACTTTGATATCCCTGAGCCTCAAGCAACAGGAGGCAAGCCAACAAGCCCTTGGAAATAACTTCAGTTGCACAGCAGCAGAGTCCAGCTCTCTCTCAGCAGGGTCAGAGAGTACCAAGAAGCTGGGCAGTACAGCAGAAAAGGAGGCCTTCAAGGTCAGCAGTCCAGCAGAGGTTCAGTCATTGATGGAGCGCAGCAGTTCTTCTGACAGAGCCAAGTTCTAGGACCAGAAGTGTCTGGTTTGGAGGGGTCAGAGACCAAGTACAAATACCCAGTTGTGCCTTTGAAGAGGGGATAACTTAAAAGAAGGGTCTTTTGGCCAGAACTTTGCATAAGATGTTAATGTCTGTGTTAATCATTGTCAACGGTCGGTTTGCTGCCGGGTCCGGTCTGTCCCCACCCAGCTTAGACATCATACAGATTTCACCCTCACGCATCGTTGGAGGTAATATTCTGCTATCAAAGCACTCGTTAAATGTCTGCAGCAATGGTTGGACCAACTTCACTGAATATGCCTGGTAATACTCAATTGGTAGCCCATCGCCCCCCGGAGCCTTAGCCTTGGGTATGTCTGCTATTGCCTCCGCTATCTCCTCTTCGGTAATCTGTGCATCCATTTCTGCCCTAGCTTCTTCGGACAGCTTCCTCCGCTGAAGACCCTCCAAGAATGGGATATAGAACTCAGCTCTGACCGAGGGGTCAGCCATATACACTTTCTCCAAGTGTTGCCGAAATAACTCCAGCATGCCTGCACGGGTATTGACCAGCTCACCCGACTGGCTGCGTAGACTCGTGATCAACGGGGGGCCTGTTCCCTGCACAATATCCATGCCAGTAGTCGGCCGGACTTGTCTCCCTCTGCGTGCAGTCATCGGTATTTAGTAAGCGTATATTTGTCCAGCCTGTCCCACGTGTCTGCGACCTGTTCACATAGTGCGCGCTCTCGCTCCTGGGTATCATCCTGCCCCCGCGGCCTTGACTGGAGCTCTGCCAGCGAATCCTCCCTGTCCCGAAGTTCGGACTGCAATTGTTTCCGAACGCCATACGTTAATCCCATTGCTGCCCCCCGGACCACCGCCTTCATTGCGCCCGACTCATTGGCTCTATTGCCTGCAGTGCCCCAATTAAGAGATATGTACTCTGTTAGTGCGTTTGAGATTGCCTCTCTACCAACCTGATCTTCCAGTATATCAGCGGGTAACCACCAGCTACGGGGGCCCTGCTCACCCGGCAGCACACTGAACCAAGCAGCACACTGGTGCATGAACGGACAAAAAACATACCAAGTGAGTGATCTCAGCTTCTAAGAACGCGGGGTACTCCGTTGCCAATACCCTATCTAACCAGCTATGAGAATTGTGAGTGGGTGTGTAACATGTATATATTTTCCGAGTTGGGTGGTGATCTCTCCAAATATCCCTGAGGCCCAGGTCATGCATCACCTTCTGCAACTGCTTGGTCATTCACGGCTTGGTAGCCCTCCTGGGTGGACATCTGTCCAAATCAGGGTCCAGCACACAGTTAAAATCTCCTAACCACAGCATTGGGGTATCCAGGTCTGCAGTGATCAAATCCTGCAGTGTCATAAGAAAAGTGGGCTCATCAATATTCGGGCCATAGGTGTTTAGTATGGTTATGTCCCTCCCATCCAACTTGCCCCTTAATAATACATAGCGACCCTCAAGGCCTGCTTCGGTGTACTGTAGCGTGAAAGAGGTGCCGGGTGCCACCCAGATTAGAGCCCCCCCTAGCATAGGAGGAATACTATGAGTGAAACACCTGTCCCCTCCATTTATTCGCCAGCCCTGTAGCCCCAAATGCGTCTCTTGAAGACATGAAAACATTATGTTGAGTCTTTTAAGGAACGAGAGGACTCTGTGCCGTTTGGTGCAGGTGCCCAACCCCCTAACATTCCAGCTAAGGAGCTTTACCTCACACGGCATATTCAATTACTCGTGCATCCTGTCTGGCCATGTGCCAGGACTCACCGCTCTCCTATAGTGACCCACCCATCTTCATAACATAACTTGCATTAACACAAAAACAAAAATCCAAACAATCCCCCCCACCCATGGACAATACTCGACTAGCATCACAGACGATTCTGCCCACCCTCCGCTCGTGCCAGGACGTACACAGCATCCCACTAGGCCCAACAGGGGCAACAAAAGAGTCTGTAGTCTTGTCCCCGGTCCGCCCACCCTTAACTTATCTATAAACCCGCTGCCTTTTCGTGGGACATACCCCTCTTATATATCCATGATCTAGTACCTTATGTACCCCGCTGTTTACCTTCAAGTCAGCAAGTGTCTCAGTCCCCCTGCTCCCTCCCTGCGCCCAAGCCACCAGCAGTCTCCCACATCAGCAAACAACATCATGCATTATTACCGTACATCTATGGCGTAGTCCTAGTACAGTTTGCAATGTTAGGGCCCTGTATTCAGTTTTTAGTCTCTTTCATCCTCAGGAGGGTCTTCCATCAAGGTCTCAGGCACAGTGTCTATTGTTAATTGTAGAGTCTGATCCTGCGCATCCAGCTCAGCAGAAGCAGCTCCCAGTGAGTTGTCCACTTAACCTTCCGCAAAGGGATTCAATTGCAGCGACCCATCCTCGCCCACCGTTATCCTCCGCTGCGATGGCTCCGGAGCACTCTGCGACTCCGCTCGATCTTTCTGCTGCCGGCGGCCTCTGTCCGGTCGTGTCCACCATCGTCTTTTCTGTCCCTGCGCCTCTCCGGGTGGCAGCCCATCACCCCGAATCTCCAGCCACTCCCAGACATCCTCTGGGGAGTCAAAGAATTGCGCCTTACCCCCCAACAGCACCTTCAGTTTAGCAGGATACAGGAGCATATATTGCATGCTCAGTTCACGCAACTTGCGTTTCACTCCTAGGAAGGATTTTCGGAGGTCCTGGACTTGCTTGGTGTAGTCCGGGTAGACAGCTACCTTGTTGTTTTCATACTGGAGGTTCTGGTGTTCCCGGGCCGCCCTCAGAATGCAGTCTCCACCCGGTAGTTGAGAATTTTGCCTATAATAACTCAGGGCTGTGCCCCGGGGGTGGGGGAGGTACGAGGGCCCTATGCGCTCTCTCTATTGCGAACATGTCTGACAGTCCCTCAGGGCACAGCTGGATGCCAATCCAGCGCTCCAGGAACTGTTCAGCTGCTCCCTGCTCCTCTCTCTCCGGTATGCCCAGCACATGAATATTGCTGCGCCTTGCCCTCCCCTGTGCTTCTTCGGCACGACGCTCCAGGGCCTTCGTGGCCACGGTCATCTGCGCCACTTGTTGTTTTAGTGTTACCACCTTGCCTTTCAACACTGCTATTTCCACCACGGCGCTAGTGACTTTGTCAGCTACCTTGCGGAGGTTTACATCTATGGAGACCGTGTCTATTCGGTCTTCAAGCGCCTTCCTAGAGCCCTGGATAGCTGCCATAAGTTCTGCTCTGGTGGGCTCCGGGCTCTCCCCCAACCCTCCCTCCCCCGAGTCCCGTTCCGCCCCTCCAGTCTGCATTGGTCAGCCGCTGGGGAGGATGCCTAGGGGTGGTATATTGCGTAATGGTATTGGATCCAGTCGGCTTCTGGGCCTTTTCTTTGCCCATTGCAACCTCCGTCACGTGCCTACGTTGCGTCCGCCGGCGCGATTTACCAGCCGTTAATCCTCCCCTGAGAGAGTCTACTGCCAAGCCAGGCCATTGAGCACATCAACACATAGGGACCCACCCTACGCACAAAGTCCCTGATGCAGCAGGGCGCCAGACACTGTTCCTCAGTCTTGCGAGCAATAGGCCAAAGATTGTAGCCACACAGATAGGCCTGTTATGTGCCCCCTCTTGCTTTTCCTTTTTTTTCCTTTTTGTCTTTTTTTTATTTTCCCCTCCTGTCTTTCGTCTTTTATTGTTAAGCCCTTATGCACAAAGTCTCTGAAGCAGAGGGGCGCCAGATAAGGGTCTTCAGTCTTGCGATTGGTGTGCAAGGAATTGCAGCCACGCAGCTAGGTCTGCTATTCACCCCCTGTTAGAAATGGGATTTCTGGTTGGCTAGGACATGCGCCTGAGCCAGGCAGAAACCACCACTCTAGTCAGGGTAAAGGAGTTACACACTGAAGATAACCCCTGCTCACCCCCTTGGTAGCTTGGCACGAGCAGTCAGGCTTATCCCAGAGGCAATGTGTAAAGCGTTTGCGCAACACACACACAGCAGCAAAACACTAGGCACACTACAAAAGATACTCCACACAAGGTTATATAAAAATAGCCTTTGTATTATCCAAAACACATTAGAATCATAATCACACAATATTCACTGTGCCAACTGGCACTAGGCAATATTCACAGGGGATTATATACATGACAGGGCCAATCGGGCCACTGTCAGAACCATCACACAGCACAAGTAGCAAATGTAAAACACCACCAGTAACTACTGGCACAATAATGACCTCAGCATTATATCACCTTAGCATTAGGCATAGAACACATTGTGCATAAACCATCAGCATAAACACATTATGCATAAACCATCAGCATAAACACATGCATAAATCATCAGCATAAACACATTATGCATAAACCATCAGCATAAACACATTATGCATAAAATCAGCAGTGTACCACAGTAACACTAACTAGGTACATACATCACCTTAGGGCCTTGCGCCCTATCAACACCATAAAGCTGACCCCAGGCCAACTTGCCTTCTCTGGGGTTCAAATGCCCTTTGTCCAAAATGTCAGGGCTCTCACAGGACCTTCAATGGGCCCCCCGGCTGCCTAAGCAGCGAGAACAAGGTGTGCCATGCACTGGGGGTGGGGGAGTGTATCTCACTCCTTTCTTGGCTCTCAAAACAAACATGCCCCCATCGTTGCAGCTGCCCGCTGTCCGGCGGGGCAGCTGAAGAATCACCTTTGGCACTGCCGTGCCTCCTGAGCCCCCACTGGGACTCTAAAACAATATTGCCCCAAAGGCAAATCAGCTGTGGCACCACAGTGCCTCCTGGAGCGCCCACGCTGCTCCGCTTAGCCCCTACTCACCGGGGCTTTGCCTGGTGCCTTCGCGGCACCCTCCAATGCTTCTAGCTCTGCCACTAGTTTCCCGGTACCCGTAGGCACCGACAGTGCTTCTCTCCTGGCCCTCACTCACCGGGGTTCCTCGGGGACTGAATTCAGGCCACCACAGTGGGCCCTGCAGGCGCCTGCTACCGGGACCTCTTCTCACTCCTCCTGTCCTCTAACGCAGGGAAAGCTCGGCAGCGTCTCTCGGCGCCGACTCTAACTTCGGCCGGGCCACGCCCCCAACCAGGAGCTTGTCGCCTGGCTTCCTCTCGAGGCCAATTTCCGGGTATCCGGCGGGGCTCTCCCTCTCCTCATGGGAGCCCCGCCCACGATCAGGCGCAACCTTGCCTGACTTCCGGCGGGCGGAGAAGTACGGAGCAAGCTTCTCCGTCGATTTGGGCAGAACGGCGCGATTCCTTGCTCAGCGCCTGTCGGGCAATCCCCGACCAGACTCCCCTCCAATCTGGGCAGTGTCCTTTGGGTCACGGGGCTCTCTCCTTCACACGAGGGCCCTGCTTGGAGTGTGGCTACCCCCGGAGATATGACTCCTCTCTTCAGCATAATGCGGGGTGGGCTCCCGCTCCTTCTCTCCTGCAGCACAAAAGTGCGGGGAAGGCTCCCGCTTTCAGGAACGCAAAATGCGGGGTGGGCTCCCACCTCCAAGACATCAATGCGGGGGAATCCCCACATCGGGATTCCCTCCAAATATGTTGCAGCACAGCGCTGCAAGGTCCCAGCACTCTCCCCGTCCTGGGAGAGATATATAGCGCTCACAAGGCACTCAGGCAAAGTTTTCAGGGGCACAAGGCTGGGCCCAGGCAGGCCAGCTCACAGGGCCCTTCAGCAGGGAGGCAGTCCCTCGTGGCGGTTCCTCCTGGGGCCCAGCAGCAGCAAGTCCCCCAAGTCACAGGGAAGCACAAAACATGGGGGTCACAGCCCCAGTACTTATACAACATTTCTTCTTTGTTCTGCCCTGGCACAGGGCTTGGGGGACCCAGTCTCAACTAGTTCTGGGGGGTTTTGGAGCACTCTGTTTACAGGGCTCCTCTTCCCCATTGTCTGGTGGGGGCTCGGTCATCAGACCACCACAGGGGGGCGGAGCCAGCATTCACCCAGGCAGGCACAGACCTATTCAGGGTCAGGGGACTACTCCTCCCACTACTCCAAAGGCAGATCCCCTATTCAGCCTAGCGCTGACTCACCTTGCCCTCCCTGGAGCCACACACACCTCACCAGCCCCTGTCACTCCAGAGCCAGACATGCAATACACATCAGGCAGGCAGACACATAGCACACAGAAATGCCAACTTCTAAAAGTGGCATTTCTAAAATAGTGATAATAAATCTGCGCACACCATTGCGCAGCATTTATTATTACTATTCCAACCATACCAAACTTGACCACGCTGCTCCTCTCATATCAGGAATTACCACTGAAACACTTATCAGGGAATCCCTAATGCATTCCTATGAGAGGGCAGCCTCCCAGTAGTGAGAAACCAAAATGGCTGTTTGTCACTACCAGGACCTGTCACACACTTAAGGTACATGTCCTACCTTTTACCTGCAATGCACCCTGCCCATAGGGCTAGCTAGGGCCTACCTTAGGGGTGACTGACATGCAGTAAAAGGGGGATCACAGACATGGCACACACTTTACGTGCCACGCCACAGCGGCAGTAACACTGCGCGCACAGGCCCTGCAATGGCAGAGGCCTGAGACAGGTTTGAAAGGCTACTTTGGTGTGTGGCGCAATAAGCGCTGCAAGCCCACCAGTAGCATTTAATTTACTGGCCCTGGGTATCTGAGATACCACTTTACAAGGGACTGACAGGTAAATTAAATATGCCAAACAGGAGTAGACCAATCTTACCATGTTTACCACAGAGAGCACACGCAGGTTACACTGGACAGCAGTGCTAAAATGCCCAGAGTCCTAAAACCACCATGTCAGAAAAAAGGCTAGGAGGAAGGTAAAAAGTTCAGGGATGACCCTGCAAAAAGGGCCAAGTCCAACACACCCCCTTCCAGCCGAAACGCAGGGCAGACCAATCACTGCCTTGATGGACTTCCCTGCTTTGGGCGATAGAACAAGGACGCGGGCCCGCAACTGCAGGGGCACACTCCAGTTCTGGGCCATTCTGAACCCATGTGGTTCCCTCTGTCAAAGCTCCCAGGACCAACTAAGCTACCCCACTGGTACTCCCTAGTTGTCCGCGGCCAGGACCAGGCCTTAGGCCATCCAGATATCTCCGGTCCTTGCCATCTCACAGAGTGGGGGGCAGTAACCCCTGGCACATAGTAACCATTCTCCACTCTTCCTCTCATCAGTGCTGTTCTAAACTGCCACTGATCCTCCAACCTAGGGTCCGCACCCTCGGGCTGACCCGAGGTCACGGGCGAGGCTCTCCTCCCCCTACCTCTCCTTCTGGGGTCCCGCACTCTCCTCCTTGGAGAGGCACCCTCAGAACACAACTCTCCCACCAGTTCAGGACCTCTCTCCAGCAACTGGTCTCCCAACCTAGGGTCTAAACCCTCAGGTTGCACCGGGGTCAGAGGCGAGGAATCCCTCCCTTTGCACCCCCTTCCAGGGTTCTGCACCCTCCCACCTGGAGTGGTACCCCTAGAAGACAAAACGGTAGGGACACTGATTACAGATGTCCTTCCCTCCAGGTCAGGCAGAACCTGAACCTGGCCTTCCAACCCAGGGACTAAACCCTGCGGTTGAACCGGGGTCAGAGGCGAGGAATCCCTCCCTCTGCACCCCCTTCCAGAGTTTTTTACCCTCCCACCTGGAGTGGTACCCCTAGAAGACAAACCGGTCAGTACACTGGTTACAGATGTCCTTCCCTCCAGGTCAGGCAGAACCTGAACCTGGCCTCCCAACCCAGGGACTAAACCCTGCGGTTGAACACTTGCCTGGCACACCAGGACTTCCGGGGGCGCACACAGCTTCCCCCTGAGGGTAACACATACCTCATGTGTTGCGTGACAGTCTGCCTGGCGCAGATCTCCCGACCCCTGTCCGTCTGACAGTGCACGAAGAACCCCCAGGACAGAAGTGGTGTCACCATGGTCACTCCTAGGAGACTTAGCCCTTCTGGCTGGCCCCTGACCCACTGGTTCTCCCACTGGGGAACACATCCCCCTCTCACCCCTCCTTCTGGACTTCTGCACCCTCCACTTAGGAATGGCACCGCCAGACACCAGAACCACTGGAGCTCCGTTTACAGACGCTCCAGGTTCTCCTGACACTAGGAGATCCCCCTCAAATGGCCTACTAGTACAGCCTAGGCCCCTAACCTGGTGTTCCCTTAGGGAGCCCTCCAGGCCCTGAGACTGGGTTTCGGGCACCTTGGGACACAGCCCCCACTCACTCCTTCTCCGCTGAGACAGGACGTGATCCCCTACACCCCTCCCGCTACACCATGACCTAGCTGGGCTACTCTGAACCTCTCCCACCACACAGGTCTGGAAGATACCTGAGCCACTTCTTTTAGGATCACTCCCAAATGCCTCTTCAGACCCTCTGGCACTCACCCAGAGGTCTGCCTCCTGTGCAAGCTCCCTGGGATCAGAGAACTCACACTCCAACAGGTGTTGGCGTAACCCCGGAAAACAATTACTGAACATGTGCTCTCTGACAAACAGATTGAACAGCCCTTCAAAATCATTTGCCGTGCTACCCATCACCCAACCTTTCAGTGCATCACAACATTCATCCACAAACTCCCCCCAAGACTGGTGAGACAGTTTCCTACTGCCCCTGAACCTCAACCTATACCCTTCAGGTGCGACACCCTCTTCCTGGGAACTAGGTACCACGCTCTGGGATCTGGGAGTGGGACATCCTGCACTGGACTTCATATTGCTGCCACCACTGGACCCCACCCTCACTGGTGAATCCAGACCACTAAAACTACACTCAGGGGACATATCCTCACGAGTTAGTTTCTCCCTGGCGAAGGCCCTCTCTGCCTCCGCCATCCTCTCCTGCGCTAAGACCCTCTCAGTCTCTAGCTTTTTCTCTTCAAGGACCAACGCCTTGAGACTCAACTCCTGGGCCAACAAGGCCTTTTTCTCCTCCAAACCCAGCCGCGCTATCTCCTTGGCATACTCCGGCTGGAGCGTGTCCAAAGCCAGCTGATGCTCCCCTTCTTCCTTCCTATCCACCCACTCCTCTGGGGACAGAGAAAGGGATGGGGCACTGCCCCCGGCACTGGACCCAGCAAGGGACTCCCTATCTATGGGGTCCTCACTACCTACTGGCGTCCCTGCCCTGTCATTTTCTTCCTCTTCAGACTCTTCAGGGCCACCCTCAGACCCACCACCCTCTTGGTGTGCGGCCTGGGCCCTCTCCCACTCAGAGTCCTGACGTCTCCATGTATCCTGTTGCCAGTGTAGCAGGGTTTTCCGAAGGAATAGCTGAGTGTCTTCCCCACTCACTGCTAAGCCTCTCTCATCACAGTACCCCCTAGATCCTCTAGACTGTAGTTCAACAGATCATGTATGTTAAAGGTAGGTTCCATTCTGGCAAGGTACTTAAACCCACACAGCAACACAAGACTCCTAGGCGTAAGATCTGAAGCAAGAGTACACAATTTGAAAATGACACTTTTAAGGAGAAAACCAAATCAGGAAAAATAATCCCCAAACCTGTGATTATCTAAATGCAGAGTTTGTAGTGCAACCAGTTGTCGCTGTGGTACTGCGCAAACGCAAGTCCTATCCTCACCGCTGACAACCAATGTTAGAAATGGGATTTCTGGTTGGCTAGGGCATGCGCCTAAGCCAGGCAGAAACCACCACTCTAGTCAGGGCAAGGGAGTTACACACTGAAGATAACCCCTGCTCACCCCCTTGGTAGCTTGGCCCGAGCAGTCAGGCTTATCCCAGAGGCAATGTGTAAAGCGTTTGCGCAACACACACACAGCAGCAACACACTAGGCACACTACAAAAGAGACTCCACACAAGGTTATATAAAAATAGCCTTTGTATTATCCAAAACACATTAGAATCATAATCACACAATATACACTATGCCAACTGGCACTAGACAATATTCACAGGGGATTATATACATGACAGGGCCAATCGGGCCACTGTCAGAACCGTCACACAGCACAAGTAGCAAATGTAAAACACCACCAGTAACTACTGGCACAATAATGACCTCAGCATTATATCACTTTAGCATTAGGCATAGAACACATTGTGCATAAACCATCAGCATAAACACATTTTGCATAAATCATCAGCATAAACACATTATGCATAAACCATCAGCATAAACACATTATACATAAAATCAGCAGTGTACCACAGTAACACTAACTAGGTACATACATCACCTTAGGGCCTTGCGCCCTATCAACACCATAAAGCTGACCCCAGGCCAACTTGCCTTCTCTGGGGCTCAAATGCCCTTTGTCCAAAATGTCAGCGCACTCACAGGACCTTCAATGGGCCCACGGGCTGCCTAAGCAGCGAGAACAAGGTGCGCCATGCACTGGGGGCGGGGGAGTGTATCTCACTCCTTTCTTGGCTCTCAAAACAAACATGCCCCCATCGTTGCAGCTGCCCGCTGTCCGGCGGGGCAGCTGTAGAATTACCTTTGGCACTGCCGTGCCTCCTGAGCCCCCACTGGGACTCTAAAACAATATTGCCCCAAAGACAAATCAGCTGTGGCACCACGGTGCCTCCTTGAGCACCCAGGCTGCTCCGCTTAGCCCCTGCTCACCGGGGCTTCACCTGGTGCCTTCGCGGCACCCTCCAATGCTTCTAGCTCTGCCACTAGTTTCCCGGTACCCGTAGGCACCGACAGTGCTCCTCTCCCGGCCCTCACTCACCGGGGTTCCTCGGGGACTGAATTCAGGCCACCACAGTGGGCCCTGCAGGCGCCTGCTACCGGGACCTCTTCTCACTCCTCCGTTCCTCTAACGCAGGGAAAGCTCGGCTGCGTCTCTCGGCGCCGACTCTAACTTCGGCCGGGCCACGCCCCCAACCAGGCGCTCGTCGCCTGACTTCCTCTCAAGGCCAATTTCCGGGTAACCGGCGGGGCTCCCCCTCTCCTCATGGAAGCCCCGCCCACGATCAGGCGCAACCTTGCCTGACTTCCGGCATGCGGAGAAGTACGGAGCGAGCTTCTCCGTCGATTTGGGAAGAACGGCGCGATTTCTTGCTCAGCGCCTGTCGGGCAATCCCCGACCAGACTCCCCTCCAATCTGGGCAGTGTCCTTTGGGTCACGGGGCTCTCTCCTTCACACGGGGGCCCCGCTTGGAGTGTGGCTACCCCCGGAGCTATGACTCCTCTCTTCAGCACAATGCGGGGTGGGCGCCCGCTCCTTCTCTCCTGCAGCACAAAAGTGCAGGGTAGGCTCCCGCTTTCAGGAACGCAAAATGCGGGATGGGCTCCCGCCTCCAAGACATCAATGCGGGGGAATCCCCACGTCGGCATTCCCTCCAAATAAGTTGCAGCACAGCGCTGCAAGGTCCCAGCACTCTCCCCGTCCTGGGAGAGATATATAGCGCTCACAAGGCGCTCCGGCAAAGTTTTCAGGGGCACAAGGCTGGGCCCAGGCAGGCCAGCTCACAGGGCCCTCCAGCAGGGAGGCAGTCCCTCGTGGTTCCTCCTGGGGCCCAGCAGCAGCAAGTCACCCCCAAGTCACAAGAAAGCACAAAACATGGGGTCACAGCCCCAGTACTTATACAACATTTCTTCTTTGTTCTGCCCTGGCACAGGGCTTGGGGGAACCAGTCTCAACTGGTTCTGGGGGGTTTTGGAGCACTCTGTTTACAGGGCTCCTCTTCCCCATGGTCAGGTGGGGGCTCGGTCATCAGACCACCACAGGGGGGCGGAACCAGCATTCACCCAGGCAGGCACAGACCTATTCAGGGTCAGGGGACTACTCCTCCCACTACTCCAAAGGCAGATCCCCTATTCAGCCTAGCACTGACTCACCCTGCCTTCCCTGGAGCCATACACACCTCACCAGCCCCTGTCACTCCAGAGCCAGACATGCAATACACATCAGGCAGGCAGACACATAGCACACAGAAATGCCTACTTCTAAAAGTGTCATTTCTAAAATAGTGATAATAAATCTGCGCACACCATTGCGCAGCATTTATTATTACTATTCCAACCATACCAAACTTGACCACGATGCTCCTCTCATATCAGGAATTACCACTGAAACACTTATCAGGGAATCCCCAATGCATTCCTATGAGAGGGCAGCCTCCCAGTAGTAAGAAACCAAAATGGCTGTTTGTCACTACCAGGACATGTCACACACTTAAGGTACATGTCCTACCTTTTACCTACAATGCACCCTGCCCATAGGGCTAGCTAGGGCCTACCTTAGGGGTGACTGACATGCAGTAAAAGGGGGGGTCACAGACATGGCACACACTTTAGGTGCCACGCCACAGCGGCAGTAACACTGCGCGCACAGGCCCTTCAATGGCAGAGGCCTGAGACAGGTTTGAAAGGCTACTTTGGTGGGTGGCGCAATCAGCGATGCAAGCCCACCAGTAGCATTTAATTTACTGGCCCTGGGTATCTGAGATACCACTTTACAAGGGACTGACAGGTAAATTAAATATGCCAAACAGGAGTATACCAATCTTACCATGTTTACCACAGAGAGCACACGCACTTTACACTGGACAGCAGTGCTAAAGTGCCCAGAGTCCTAAACCCACCAACACCATGTCAGAAAAAATGCTAGGAGGAAGGCAAAAAGTTCAGGGATGACCTTGCAAAAAGGGCCAAGTCCAACACCCCCCACCACTGTTCCTTTTCTTCTTCACTTCGTTGCTCGGCGATGGGCCCCAGGCCAAGCTGATTCGGTCCCCACACTCCCGCGGGGGGCACCGCAGCAGGGCTACCGTGCTACAATTCAGGGCCCCTGCCCCCCCAATCCAATCCAGCTCAGGATTACAGTCTCAGGGGGCGAGGACGGGGTCCAATAGGCAGCGACCTCCCTCTCACTCGCACCCCCCAGGGTATGGCCACGGCTCGCTGGCGCCGCTGCCCGCGGCCCTCGCAAGGTCCCGCAGCTAGGGGGGCACCAAAGGCAGACTCGACCCACCGGCCGCAACAGTCACCCTGACCAGGCCCATAGCGGACCGCTCCGCTCCTCAGGCCCGGGCCGGGGGAGCTGCACCCACCTCGGTCCCACTCACCTGAGCTCGCCGGGCAGTCCAGCTCCCTTGCACCCCTCAGCTGCCGTGCAGTCCCGGGCACCGAAGAGGAGCAGCGCATCCCAGGAACTCCACGCAATCCCGGCCAGGGGGTCCGCAGCAAGGCCGTCTCACCAACCGGCGACTCCGGCGGGTCCCTCCGATCCGTAGCAGGATCGCCGCCTACCCCGCGCACTCGCCCGTCTTCGTTTCCGTGCCGATCCGACTCCCGGGCATCCGATGGCAGCCCCGGGGTCCAAGGCGCAGGGAGGGAGCGCCGCAGGCAGAGCCTCCACCCGGCCACAATCCGGAGGTCCGCGACGAGGTCCCGTCCCCGGAAGGGCGTTCCCAGCAGGCCCGATCGGTGCCCTCCACGCACTTTCTCGTCCGCGGCGACGCAGGGCTCGCGAATCGCCCCAGCTCAGCCCCGTGGATTCCAGGGATCACCAGCAATCGATCCCTGCGCTGGGTGACAGATTTCAGGCGGTTTTAACAGAATAAAGTAAGGGATTACAGGCGGACGGACGGGGAGCTCGAGAGGCTCAAGTCCTGTCGGCCATGTTGCTTGGCCACGCCCCTGTATACACCAATGTTACCATGTTTAAGGTAGAAGCACATGCACTTTAGCACAGGTCAGCAGTGGTAAAGAGTCCTAAGGCCAACAAACAGAATCAGCAAAAAGAGGAGGTAAGCAGGCAAAGTGTTTGGGGGAAGACCACCCTAAGGATGACATGTCTAACAGTGGCCTTCAGACAACACTACCCTTACGCCGGGAGCGCAAGCTGCATCAGCCAATGCCAACCACTTCTTCACCTCCCACCAGCATCACAGAATGATTACAGGGTATCCATATTAGGGAGATAAGACGAGGAAGGCCAAACCAAATAGGGGGGTTGGCTAGTCTAGGCAGGCCTGGTCTGGCTGGTCGGGTTTAGTAGGGGTACCAATAGGAGTTCACAAGGAGTACTCAGATCTGTTTACTCCTACCCTTTCCTCGCCTTCCAGTTGCACCTCCCCGTGCCTCCACTTTCTGCCTAGTACTGCTGCTTGAAAAGCTGCTGCTCTGCCTCCCACCCCACTGCCGACTTGTTCCATTTAACAATGGCTAAGCTCGCCTATACTGGCATTTCTTTCCTGGATGCCTTGACAGTTTCCTTCCTATATTCACTCTCAGCTCTTGAACTTGAAGTTCCAGAGACCGATGCAGTGGAGCGCTACGGACTGCAGTCTACAACACTGGGTCAGAGTAGAGGTGCTGAAGCGATACGTGAGGGTGTCTCTAAGGCTTTTCAGAGCCACTGAGAGGCCATCAGTTTAGTTACTGGTGCACCTACTTTTAACTTGGGGTTAGGAACAGGTACGAAAACCTTAAAAAACCTTGAGGCCTAGTGAGCTCTAACATAGATGCTATTTTTGATGCAATATCAATATACTTGTTTCGTTCCAGAAATAGGACCTAACTCTAAGCCCAGGCTGCATCGAATTGCCACAACTTGAGGCTTTTTAGGATACGCTTGGATAGTTTAATTTGTTGTTTAGGGCCTGGCATTGTATTGTTCAGAGATTTGTGTTAATATTGTGAAGAATGTAATGTGTTTTAATTGTACACTGTGCTTTCTTACTGCTCTTCTGACCTCTACCATTCCCACCCATCTCTGGCGGCACACAGGTTGCTTCTTCAATAGAGCTTAGAATTAAAAACTAAAGTGTGCACAGTAATGCAAAGAGCTTGACAGGAATGGCGGTACTGCGCCCCTCAGCCCCGCCCACTATTGTAAGATAAACGTAACTGCTGCATCCCCCTTCTTTCAATCAAATGCCGCAGTCATGTGACTAGAGCTGTACTCCGCCATCTTTGAATGTCTTCATCATAAGGGAAAAAATGGCCTACTGTGTCACAAACAGTACAGTATTATGTTTTTTCGATTAGACCCCCTAAAAAATATTAAATTAAACGACTACATCAGCTTACATATATCAGATACTCACAGTACATAATGTTCTGGCCACAATGCAAGATACCAGAAAGCTGAGATACTTTATGGTTCATAAAGTGTTGTCAGAGACTGAGGTTCTCATACTGTGAAAGCAATCGACACACAGGGGACACATTATAATTGTGGAGGGGGGTAGCACTGATTGATCCCAGCACGTCAGCCTGTTTACTCAAGCTATCATAATAATGTATCATTTTATACTGCTGGCTGACCTAAAATGGTGGCAGTACCAAACCTTCTATTGTACACAGGCAATGACAGCCTAATGTAATGTAAGCAGAGCATCACACTATGATAGAATTATTACTTCAAATCTTGCTAGTTGTGGTTGGGAATTTCATAATGGCCAGAGGGTTGTGTGAGGGAGAACAATAAAACTGATTTTACTTGAGATTTTCAGTGGCAATAAGAACTGCTTTAATAGCTCGGATAAATGATGCTGATTGTCTGTATTCTTCCCAAAGCCGCATGGTTCCATTCATGTTTTAGGAAATGATTAAGAGATGGGTGGTTAGCCAATCAGTTTGAGGTTTGGCCCAGTTATACGTTTTTCACAATTCTACGACCCTAAACGTTTATCCCAACAAACTGCAGCGAGAGCCTTCTAAACTATCCATCCCATGAGCCATAGTCTAAAGTACCTTATTGGGAAGTCTGAACATCTCTACATAAAGTGTTGAATTCAGATCCAGACACAAGCACTGCCTTTCTTTCTGGGAGGATGCATGTGGATCTTATATCTGCACCTGACTGAATGTTCATTATTAACATCTTTATTTCACGATTTTTATTCTGTATTTCAGGATGTCTTGCAAAGATTTCTTAAAATATTTTGCACAAATTAATATTTGTAACCTAAGCCCCACTTACTTGGATTTTGAAGAACAGCACACCTGGACAAAAAGCGCTACTTGTAGTCGGTGGGTGAAAGGAAGCACGTCTGGAGGATGCTTCAACAATGGTAACCTTATTCTCCACAAATGTACCTTACGTACTCTAAGCCATAAAATTCTAACTTGCTTATAGATAATAATTTAGCCTCTGCATTTTATGACCGAGAGACTTCACCTAAAGAAAATGCATTAAAGACATTAAGGAAATAAACAGCAACTCGGTACCGAATGGTCCCTTATTTAACACAACTACTTACCCTAATATATTATGAAAAATACTGTATCCTCACAAAAATACCCTATACTTGTCGTGAGATATGCCTGCCTGCAAAGTACCCTTTTCTTTCTCTCTCTTCCATTTTGTATCATCCTCGCTTTCTTTCTGTATTCCCTTGTTTTTACTTCATTTGTCTTAGACCCCTCTTTCTTTATTCTGTTTCATTTCTTTCTGCTTGAAGGTGTATTTCAATCTTCCACTTTATTTCCTTCCTTCTTCACATGTTGTAATTCATGATTGCTTTATTTATTTTCCTCCTGTTTCTCTTTATTGAACCTTTCCATCTTTTATTTGATGTTCATTTCTTTCTTGTCATCTTTCCTTCTCTATTCATATTTCCTCCTTTTTCTTGCATCTTTTCTTTCCTTCCATATTTGGAACCCCTCTACTTCTGTAGTCTCTGCTACTCTCAGCATATTGTCACCCTGCCTTTCTACCTACAGTGATAATTTATTTATATCGTCCTTCCTTTATTCATTCTATCTATTCACACTTAATGCAGCAAAAGATTGCAACACAGATATGAAAATATATAGCCCAATGTATTTAAGTTATAACAATAGCATTACCCACAGGCATTGACATCCTTTCTAACTGTCCCACAACAGCCACTTACAATGTTGGAATGTCAGTGTCCAGGAGGTAACGCCGACCGAAATAGGTAGGGAAGAGGACGGGGTACGGGAGGAACCATATAAATAGCCACCAAACATTAGTATAAAGTGAAGACATTATTTTAAGAAAGTTAAATATGCCGTATTAGTAAATAATAGAACAATCCTTTCAGTATTTCTTCCTAGCCATTCATATTTGCTCCTCTCCTCTCTTCTTTGCTTTCATTCTTTCTGACATTCTTACTTTCTTTCGATATTGCTTTGCTTCTTCGTTTTCTGTTTACAACTGTCATCTTTTCTTTAAGCTCTCCTTTCATTCATTATTTGTCTATTTCTTAGTTATGCCTTTTTTTATTTTAATCTAAAGTACTGCTCTTATTTTTTCCGTCCATTTTTATCCTTTCTTTCATTCTTTCATTTTATTCCATCACATTTCCAATGTTTCACACTCAATCGTCCATTTCTTTCTAGTGCTTTATTTTTCATTTTCATAAATTTTCTTTCTTTCTCTGTCCTTGTGTTTGATCTACGGCCTCCACTCTCCAGCTCTATACTGCTACTGTTATTAGCTTGCAGTTTTATTTAAGATCATCTGCTTGGAGACCTGTGTCTCTGATCCAAAGTGTACTGGGACACTGAATTGCAACACACAGCATATCAATCTTATTGGTAAACCACATAGCAGCTGCATGGGCTTCACAATGGCCCTGTGCCTCTGCGTTGCCTGTTCTGTATGTCTGAGGGAGAGTGCCTTGCTGGTGCCTTTGCTGTGCGTGTGATTGAAGCTAGCAGTCCTAGCACTATTTGATATTCTTTTCAAATAACCAATGGACGGTGGGACCTGAAGTTGCCTATCTCAACAATTTGATCTTGTTTGTAGAGATCCAAGGAGCACTGGTAAGAGCGCTTGCCTGGAAAGAGGTATAATGATGGATTTTAGTATGACATCTTCGTATATGTGGTGACTTTGAGGGAGTTAGTAAGGTCTACATGAGGAGACAACTTTAAGGAGGTCCACTATAGTATACTGCATAGTGCTATAGGAGAGACAGTGGGGTAAACATAAATCTGATTATTTTTTTTAAATAGTTTATTGATGCCATTACAATACCGATGTAGAGTTCATAAAGTGGTATTGTGTGTTCAAACGGGGGAAACACTGGATGTCTTTAATAATGGCCTCAAAAGCTTTGAAGATTCAGAATAATGGTTGATTTTTCGTGGGTGGATTTGCTTCTGTGTGAAAAGTGGAGAGATATCAGTCTCAGATTTGATTTTTGCACTGTTTGCTTTCCTGTTTATATTTAATTTGGGTTCAGTGACCGGTGGGGGGGGACTCCATGATGCGGAGCGGTTTTCTGTTATACAGCACACTTTCGTGGAATTGTGCCAATACTGCCATTCACAACGAGATTGACTAAGGGTAGGAGTGGATTTGTACCAGCTTTGGAGCAGTTGCGATTGCCAGGGTGATGCGTTCTTGCTCAGAAGTTTGCAAGTGCAAGACTCTGAAGGAACAGTACTGTGCTTCGTTAAGTGTTGCTTGATGTTGCTTTGTGGTTGGTAACAGGGCAGTGATGATGCGTAGGATGGCGGCGTGGTTTGAGCGATTGAGTATCACTGAGGAGATTGCATGGTTGTGAAGACAGACAATGTTGACTTTGGTCTAAGTTACCTCATTAGGTTGCTTGAGGTGTCAAGACAGTCGAATATTGCCTCTTTCAAAGTCTTAATGGAGGAATGTTTGTTGTCTGAAGTCCATGAGAAATACGTTTTGAATTAGATAATGGCTGAGGTGCTGATGAAGTCTGTGATTTTTTTCCAGTTGAAGTTTTCTGGCATAACACTTGCAGATTGAATGAAAGGTGGTAGTTTGGGAGACCGGTGAGGAGGGCCTGGAGATAAGTTAACTAGAGATAAAGTTAGTGAGTTCGTAGAGTGTGCAAATCCAGGATGGTGTTTGGATGACTGCGAGGTCACAGAGATATGTAATTTCTAACACTAATTGTATCAAAAATTTTCAAAAAGGGCCCCAAAATATGTCTGTACCAGGACTCCCAAAATCCTAAAGATGGCTTTAGCCCAGGCAAAGAGTATGTCGTTAGTACCATATTGTTAGGCATAAAAATGCACTTGTATCTATGGAAAAGCTTCAACCCTTCCGCCTCCCTCTCCACTCGCTGTTTCTTTTTCTATCCGAGTTGAGCAGTGAGTTAAATATGAGTGCGGGACCTATCAACTTATCATACAGTCTAGCTAAGACACTATTCATAATGTGTGTTTCTTTGGGTACTCAACCTACAAACTAAACACAAAAAAACGAATTCTTTCCTTTAGAGACATTTTCAAGCAATCCACAATACGTCATAAACGTGACAGAGGTAGATGGCAATAAAAGAGAATACAATATTGTGGTGATCCTCATGCAGAAGCCCAGAGATCCCCAAAAGAGCGCAGAAGAGTTGCTGCCTATTGGCTTTCTGTTTTGCAAGGCAAGTAGACAGATTGAACCTTGTTGTGCTCTCAGTTATGTATCTGTGTGAAATGTGCCTGTTTTGCATTAGAGACTTAGGGGGTCATTTTGAATGTTGCATTTGCAGGCCTTGACCAAATAACGGTGGATGCCCAGCCCATCTGATGTCAGGATCCGCTGTCCCATTTAGAAGGGGGACTGCAGGGTTTCTGACCTGTTGGTTCATCCGCCACTGTATTCAAAGTGACTGTTGCCCTGCTTTTTTTTTTTTAAGGTGGGGCGGCTGTCGCTGGTTTTCCCTGCCTGGAGCAAGTAAACAAGGTCGTGGGTGGAAAAAGTAATCAATAGACCTGACATACAGGGAGAAAATAAAAGCCCTGGTCACCAGCTACATTCTTTTTTTTGTTTTACTAAAACAAGCTCCAGGTTTGGGAGTTGTTTTAGAAAACAAAAAGAAATTGAGGTGCGAAGCCAAAATTTAGCCCGCCTGGCAAACTTTTCCGTCACCCTTTTATTACTGAAATGCACTCTTGATATAAGTTTTCAAATACATCATTTGTTAGTGCAAATTCCTGTTTGTGACTGTGAATTTGTAAAACACGAGTTGTCCTGTGAATGTATTTACCCACATTTACATTTATTCCAGCATTGCGTAATTTAAGTGTACACTAAGCTCCTTACCGGAAAAGATGGTGAATGACCAACGACTTGATAACTTGTCAGTATTCACAAATCATTTGTAGATATTATACCATCCTGAAATGGTTGCTGAGTTATTTCTGTCAGTGGCAGGAGTAAATTGTCCTCAGGGTGAGAAAAAGGGGACTAAATATGGTTGGTATAGATCAGAGGTCTTCAAACTTTTTGATGCCGAGACCCCCCTGTCAAGATTTTTTAGGCGTAAGGACCCCCTCCTGACAAAAATTTCTAGAACTTGGTACTCCCCATCATTGACAACTATCGACAACCATAAACACCCCCAACACCCATAGCAAATCATTTTTACAGTGGGGAAATAATATTAAACAATGTTTATCACACCAAAGGTCAGTGAGCGTAGAAGCGTTGTCAAAGGTGTGGCTAAAAACAAAGGGCCTCATTTATGAGGAATTGGCATAGGGCACCGCCCCAAGTCTTCTTGCTGCGCTGGCCTACGCCAACGTGAAAGGGCAGGAATGCACCTAGTTTATGAAATATGGTGCATTCCTGACCTTTCCCCCTGCGTTGACGCACAAATTGCTACCTAGCGCCATTGTAGGCAGGATTGTTTTTGTACAGGTAGGGGCACCTTCCTGCACAAAAACAATCCTGAGAGGCGTTTTCCTCTTTCTCTGTGAGCTGCAGAATGCAACACACATGGAAAGAGGAAAAAACGAGGAGAAAGGAAAACATTTCTCCTCGTTACGCCTGCTGTGGGGAGGCGTAAGGTTTTGGCACTGCTCCAGGTTTACATGGTTTTGTAAATCTGGGGCAGCGTCAAAATCCATAGGTGTTGCGTGGGAACACCCACCACAATGCCCACGGAACACCTACTTGACAGACTAAGGCAAGGCAGCGACTTGCGCTGCTTTGTCTTACTCCATATGTATGAGGCCACTTAGCCACAGAGGGTGACTTTTCGTTGCCTCATAGATATGATTGAGACGCTTGTGCCACCGGAGCTTCAAAAAAAAGTGACGCTCTGGCGGCGCAAGCCTCTCATAAACAGCCCCTGTTAGAAATGGGGGTCTCTAGTTGGCAATGGCTGGCCACTGTCCAAGTAGGGACCCTTCTTCCTAAGTCAGAGTGAGAGGGCTACCCTCTTTAATACCCCTGCTCAACCCTGTGGTAACGTAGCACGAGCAGGTAGGCTTATCTCAGAGGCAGGGTGTGAAGCATTTATGATCATACACAGTAACACAATGAGGAACACTACAAAGGGACACCACACAAGTAGTTATTATAAAAAAATAAGTATCTTTATATAAAGGCAGATTTATCACAAGACCAATAACTGTAAAAGCCACAATACTGTCAAAAATAGGATAGCTGTTGAAGGGCTGTCAAAAATAGTTCAAAGGTTGCAAAAATAAGGTTCAAGTTCAAAGCAGTGGTCTCTGCGACCCTTTCTTTCACAAAGTACCTGGGTTTAGTTGCAAAACCAACAAAGTGTCGCAAAGAAGCTGTAGCGATGATTCTCGGCACGCGAGGCCGGCGATGCGTTGAAATCCTTGCCGCAAGGGAGGATGATGCGCCGATCTGCGGGATGCGTGCGGAGACGATGCGACAAACTTCTGCACGCTGGACCACCGATGCGATGACTTTCTTGCCGCGTGGGAGAAGTCGATGCGGTGATCCTGTTGCGCTGTGCGATCGTGTTGCGATGCGAAGACAAGACGCTCCGCGAGGAGCGACGAAATTCGGTGTGATGCGATCAAAGTGGCGAACGCACGGCGTCCGCACTGCGATGTCTCGAAGCGATGATTTCTGTCAGGGTTGCGAGTGCGCGGCGACAGCAGCGCGATGATCTTTCCAGCGCGTCTCGGCTGCAGCGGCTCGCAAAGGGGCGTCAGCGATGGTTTCGGGTTGCGGGCCCTCGGCGGCAGCAGCGCGATGATTTTCCCAGCGCTCTCGACTGCAGCGGCCCGCAAAGATGCGTTAGCGTCGATTTCTTACCCTCTTCTCTCTGATGCAAACTAGAGGCCCTGGAACTCACAGGAGCCTCCTCAGCAGATAGCAGTCCTCGCAGGGAGGAAGCAGGAGGTTGGTGGTGGAGTCTGTTGTGCCTGAGACTCCAGCAGGAGGCTAGCTCTTTTCCTAGCCCTTGGGTGATTGCTGTACAAAAATAAAAGTTCTCTCAATAGTTCCTTTTCCTCTTCTTCAAGGTCCAGTGGTCACTGCTGCAGGCCAGTGCAAGAAACAACACACAAGCACAAGGACAGTCACTTCCTGCAGATTCCTCCAGTGGCACGGACAGAGTTTCCTCTCCAGATCCAAAAGCAATACAAAAGTAGGGGTTTGAGCACAGATATTTATACCCCAAAAGCCTTTGATCCTTGAAGCTACCAGTCCCTGAACCTAGCCAGAACCAGTTCTGCTCAGGCCTGGAGCACTTTGTTTACCAGGCTGCATCCTTCCTTTCAGAAAGAGGGGGTCTGCTAGCAGACACACAGTGGGAGGTGGAGCCAGCATTCACCTTGCCAGGCACAGCCCTATTCAGATCAAAGAGCCACCCTTCCCCACACTCTAAATGCAGATCTCTCTATTCCACCAAGGTCTGACTCAGCCTGTCCTGCCCCTCTAAAACCAGACAGCCAATACACATAACGGCAGAGCACACTGGAAGGCTTAGGCAAGAAAATACCTACTTTCTAAAAGTGGTATTTTCAAACACAGAATATAAAAATAAACTTCACTAAAAGGTGTATTTTAATATTCTGAGCTCAGGCATACTAAATTCGTTTTTCTACCATGTCCCTGGGGTCAGTTAGGACTATAGCATGTAATAGTCAAACTGCCCATTCTAGCCTATGAGGAACAGGTAGCCTTACAGTAGTGAAAAACGAAATGGTGCATAATTCACTACCAGGACATGCTACACACACCCAGGCATGTCCTACCTTACACATACAATGCACCCTACCCGAGGGGCGACTTACAGGATGCCAAGGGAAGGTTCAGGGGCTGGGAAGTGGTTGCACTTCACAGCCAAGATGGCAGTTCTGGACTGCACACAGACACTGCAGTGGCAGGTCTGAGACACACTTTACAAGCTGCTTCTGTGGGTGGCACACATCAGTGCTGCAGGCCCACCAGCAGCATTTGGTTTACCAGCCCTGGGCACACATAGGCCACACTACTAGGGACTAACAGGTAAACCAAATAAGCCAATCAGGGATATACCAATTCACATAGACATATTTATACAGGAGCATTCGCGCTGTGACACTGAATGGCAGTGGCACAGCGCCCAGAGCATCTAACACCAGTAAAACAGAGGAGACAACAGCGAAAAATGGAAGGGAGACCCACGCCAATGGTGCCAGGTCTAACAGCCCCAAAATATGTTGTTTGTTTTTTAGGTCTTTCACCATCAGGTAGGTACATATAAAATAATGAGTATCTTAAATGAAAAATAAAATTTAAAAAGTTGTTACTCGGTGGGAAATGCACTGTAGTACATTAGGAAACCTCTATTAGTTAATGCACTGCAGAGGTCTGTGTGGAACCAGAGAGCCACAGAATTAAATTTGGTTGGCGCAGTGAAGAATAGTGACTTGTGTATTTTTAGTGCTACAAGGTCACAGCCTGTGACAGAAAGCATTGTGAATGTGTAAGTCATTATTTTATTTTTGCATTACACACATTATAATATAGACTGCTACAAACTGTGCAAATAGTTTTAGGATAAAATGGAGCTTCCAAAATGTAAACTTTAGTAATACCGCAGCATAAGTGATGCATTTTGTTTTTTGCATACCTGTCCCTTCAACACCTCCTCAAGTGCACTAAGCGCTGTGTAAATTATGATTAAAAGCATGCACTTCACAGCCCAGTTGTTAACTCTTCCTACTACCACTCAAAACAAAACCAAATCTTTTTTTCATCACTAAGCAATTAAAGAATAAAAGCCAGAATCTCTCCCAAGCACCCTTTACATTTTCATATTAGCTCATAACACACAATTGCATTTCATTCAGGCAACCTGGCATGAAGGATTGTTTTACAGCATGAATGGCAGTGGTGCAAGAGCACTGGTCAGCACCTCTGTACTGTTTACCAAAGTTCAAGTATAAGAATTTGTAGGTAGGCGTGCTCAATGTACAACACTGTGCCACTCCCCCAGTGTTATCTTGTATGGAGAAAACTTTTCCCCATACATGCAACAGCAATTAATTAATTACAGAGCACAACCACTATTAAATGTCACCACTGACCTTGTTGTCAGTTATTTTAATAATGAACAAAACACCATTCAGTGTATCTTAGTGGAAACAGTAGTCATCCAAGTACAAAAGACAAAAAAAGACATATATAGTCTTGATTATGTTGACACGGAATAAATGTTTGTTGATGGAGACAGCCGACACGTGTTTCGTCGCATAGACGACTTCTTCAAGGACTTCTCCGGTTAAAGCAAGACCCGTTTCTACATGTCCGGCTCTGTACAGCAAGAACCCTGATGCTGTACCCCTATATTTACTAAGGAGGTTTTGAGGCTCATGGTACTTCAATACGAGCGTCTATGTCATTTTGATTTTCTACGCATCACAAGAGCTTATACTTCACATTTGGATAGCCTGAATTCTAGTTACCTTTTAACGCGCCGACTACATTTCAACTTCTCGACATTGGAAATTATTTTGAAGTCCTACTCTGCAACCAAAAAGTCAATAAATCTGGTTAATCGCTATTGCTGTGATATATCCCATACTTTTTGAGGGATTTCGAAGATATATGCTACGATTCTTTCAACTGCTTTTTTGAGCCTTGAAGAAGTCGTCTATGCGACGAAACACGTGTCGGCTGTCTGCATCAACAAACATTTATTCCGTGTCAACATAATCAAGACTATATATGTCTTTTTTTGTCTTTTGTACTTGGATGAGTACTGCTTCCACTAAGATACACTGAATGGTGTTTTGTTCATTATTAAAATAACTGTCAACAAGGTCAGTGGTGACATTTAATAGTGGTTGTGCTCTGTAATTAATTAATTAATTGATGAAGGATTGTTTTACCTGTCTGCCCAGCCTCTTCCTTTCACAGCACAGGAGACTCAATTAACTTCAGCTGAAGAATTGTAAACACGGGAAGCGTTACGGTTTCCACAAGGAAGAGCACATGTTTTAGATTCCTGGCAGAAGTGAGGTCTGGAAATGTGCGACCCCCTGGGTGTCGCGTCCCACATATTGAAGACCTCTGGTATAGATGAAGGGGCTTCTCCATCAGGGAAAAATGCCCCCCCTCCCCCCATCGAGAAACACCGAAATGTTTCAATGAGCAAATGCACTTTGTGGCACATTTCTTATGTCAAAATGTTCACGTTACCTTTTAGCCTAGATAAATGGTCATGCATGGGAGTAACACTGAATTCCCAGCAAATCCAGAACTGCTCCAGGAAATCTGTGACATTCACAAATTATTAGGTAGGACCATGCAACTCTGTATACATTTAATGATAATCAGAAATGTACCCGAAACATGAGCATTAGTTGAGCAGAAATTGTTGTCTTGGCTGAAGAGCAGTGAAGGAGTGATGAATGAGCTATCAGTCATCTTACAATAGAGAGGAAGCCATAAGGCCCACCACTTTTGACAATGTTTTTGGCCTCTCGATCACATCTCACTGGCACGCCGCACCTAATCCCTGTACAATTAAATTAAATTGTATGAAGGATTTTGCCCCCCCTTCAGAGGGAAGCAAGAAGTTAATCATCTGCCACAAATAGGTTTAGCACCAGTGTCTGCTTTGGGCTCATTATTAGCTTCATACAGTTTGCAGGCACTCCCTAGTTTTGCACAGGTAATTTGCTTCTGGTCCTACCTTGGAGCAGATTGCTGAGAAAAAGAGTACCGTAGGGGAAATACCATGGGTAAGCCTGGCAAATACTGTTTTTGCGCATTTTCTGTGGCAAAGGTTTCAACCAAGCACTTAACTTGAGAGTTAGTAGTTTCAGATGCTAAATTAGGAAACCTATTGCAGCCTCCCATCAAAGACTGCAATATTGACAATCTTGCTTTCTCAGAAGTCGCAAAAGACCTAGCGCTTCCCCCAATAAGATTCAATCTGGGGAAAGTGAGAGGAGGACATTTTAAATATGAATAAACAAAAATAGATATGTATCATTTTCTCTTAAATGGGTAAATCAGTGTTTCGCTCTAAGGCCTTCATCCGGAGTGGTCCAGTGTTTAGAGCGACATTTATTGCACTGGAGGAAATCTAAATATAATGGGTTGCAAGTCATTGGATGTGATAAACGGCGCCCAAATATGAGTTTGTCCCCGAGAATGTGGAATAACATGCAGATTTTGTTGGGTACTGCTTCAAAATCTGCATACCTCAGTAATTATGACGCATTTTCCCCTAATACATTTCAGCAGATTTTTCTGGGGAAAATTGCAAGAGTATGTTATTGGCCTGTATATGCGAAACCGTAGTTATCACACACAGGGTTTGATTATGACCTAAGACATTTATCGCCCCTGATAAATAACGATTCCACAGGGTTTGTTGTTTATCGGGTGCGATAAATAGCGCCTATTATGAGTTTGTGGAGAATAACATGCAGATTTTGGGGTTCAACTCACCAAAATCCGCATGATACGGTAAATACTGTATGTTTTTACCTGTTAAATTTTAGCAGGGTTAACCTGCAAAAATTTAAAGAAGTATGAGTTATGTAACGCATCCGATAATTATTGGATATGTGAAATACCTTCAAACTCGTAATTCCGATCCCTGCGTAAACAGGATTATACTCTAGGGTCGGAATATTACGAGGAACTCGTAATCAGAACCATAGTGGAATTATTTGGGCCATTCGACATGCCCTAAAATACCTTCTGAACGTGTATGTATCAATACCCTGCTGCCTCGAAACTACTGCTTATCTTGTATTAGTATATAACTTAGTTTTTGATGATAAGTAAACTAAAACTTGTATTTTATTTCTATCCCTCAGATCGACCCCAAGGTATGTCACTTTATTGTTCTATTTGCATGACAGGAAATATTGAGGGTGAGTGCTCTCATTTGTTTCATTTCGTGCTCTCCTTATTGCATGGAATAAGGTTGTCCCTTAGCTGCAATCTCTCACAAACATCTGTCAAACTCTGGTTCCACGTTTCCAGCCCCTAAAGAGGGACATTGCTCTGCCACACTAGATATGTTTTATAAATCGACGTTCTGTATGGTACTGCCCTTGTTACAGCACTATTTGAAATTCACCCAGTGCACAGTTGCGCCAACTGCATCTTCTGCAGAAATGTCTCAGTTTTCAGCTCTTCTATCACTAATGCACCTCACAACTGTTTTGGGGGTACAGCTTGGTCAAACATAGTTTTCTCGGGGTATTTATTTTTGGTCTTCCCCAAGAAACACTTGACAATGCTTTAGAAATTCCAGATGAAAATTTGGCACATGGAAATTGGTACCAATTGGGAGTTGATGAACAGAAATACAGCCTCCTCTCTCTCTCTCTCTCTCTCTCTCTCTATCGCTCTTTGTCTCTATCTCTTTCTTGTTCTCTCAATCTGTCTTTCTCTCGGACTTCTTCCCTCTCCATCTCTCTCGATCTAGCATGGTCTCTCTCTCTCTCTCATTATCCCTCTCTGTCTCTATCTCTTACTCCCCCTCTCACTCTCTATCTCTATCTCTCACTCTCTATCTCATTCTCTCTCCTTCTTGCACTCTCTCTCTTAACCTCTCGGTCTGTGCCTATCTCTCTATTTCTAGCTATCTCTCTATCTCTCTCTCTCATTCTCTCTCTCTTTCTTGCTCTCACTCTCTTTCCCTCTCTGTCTGTCTCTCTCTCTCTTTCTGTCTCTCTCTGTGTCTCTCTATCTCTTTCTCTCCACAAGCTGCCCATTGCTAGGGAGCACAGTCGAAATCCCTTTCTCTTATTTAATTAAAGAATATATGCTAATTGCTGAAACTACCTATCGGAAAAGTGTGCTCTTTTCATCATTAACTCACACAAATACAGTAGAAACCCACTCTAAAGGAATTATTTATAACCATGTGCTAGGTGAAAAAATGGGTGAGCTGAATGAAATTGCCCACACTAACATTTTATGATTTCTTTTACCACAAGCTATTCGCTGGTGATTACCATAGGTATGTATGTGTTATTTATATAGCATGAGCATATGGTGCCAAACTGTTAAATGCAGCAATAAACACATGTTAAAATTGCGTGTGTGTCTTTTTTGCCCCAGTCTGAAATTGGGGTGCAAAAACAATGTGAAGACCGAGCACAAGTGTCATTTGTACCAGGGTGCCATATTTTCACCGATCGGGTCTAAATTCTGAACACTGGGACACATTAGCTTCCCTCTATGAACTCGCCATAATCTGATAAAAAAAACACGTTAATCCATTTTCCTCTCTTTATTTGTGGGGTTTTTGAAGCATACTTAGCATATACCAGGCCTTATCGTACACCAGAACATATAGATAAGCTTCCATGACTATAGTGCAACACTCTAGTTTCACAATAGCATTCGTTCTTATCCACCAGCAATTTAGGTGCTAGCCATTGAAAACATATAACAACCAGCCGTAAGTAAATAGGTCAAGGAATAGCTTGACCAGTTCTGAGACCTTATCACATAAAGTGAGCTCTGCAAGCGATAATTTAAGCAACGTCTCTGCCATAGTTTCGAACTGACTGGATTCTTAAATGGTTGAAGAGATAAAGTAGTGGTATTTTACACCTTATACAGTGAGAAATGACTGTTTGTCCTACGATGGGGATGCTTTGTGTAGCGGCGGTTCTGAAGTGGCTGCAAGGAAGCGAGTGGCTCTGCGTCGGTTCTACCCACAGGACTACAGCTGGGTTGATAGCACACATTCAGGCCCATTTCTACGGCTCCAGGGCGGGGTAGCATCACTTGGGGGGTAGGAGTCACAGCAGACAGAGTCCAGGTGCTGGCTTCAAGGTGGTTGGAACCTTTTTTGTCCCTGAGGCTCTGATCAGGTGGCCAGACAACGATCCCTTGGAGCTACTCTGATTGTCCTGGGTGCAGGATACAGGTCCAGTCCTTCTCACTTAAGCAGCAGGGCAACAGAGTGCAAAATGTTGTAGTGCTGCAAAATAGTCCTTCTGAGTCTTCCACAGGTCCAGAGGTGTACTGGAGAGTTGTGTCACAAGTTCCAATATTTATAACTGGTGCCCACTTTGAAGTAGGAGAAAGTTCTGGAGGTTTCCACCTTGGAATTTCCTGCCTCCCTGCCCTGGCACAGCTTGTCTGGGGTCACAAAAGACTAGTGTCAAACCCTTTGTGAGTGTACTCAGGCAGAGCCTTTGTGGTGTGCAAGTGTGGTAGGTGACAGCTCCTCCCCTTCAAGTCAGAGATGGCTCATCCTGCCCACAGCTATTCCTCTTTGCCTCACTGTCTGGGAGCAATACACAAAGAGAATCTGCCAGCTACACCTAGACATGTGACCCAGGATACAGGCTGCGGGCACCAAATGGTTTGGACAAGAAAATTCCAAGTTTTTAAAAGTGGCATTTTCATAATTGTGACTTAAAATTTGACTTTACCATTAAAAAGGGTTTAAAATTACAATTCTTTAGACACTAAACTTGACATTCCTACCTGCTTCCAATTGTAAGCTATCACTTATTAAATGTAATAAGTTAACCCAATGTTATCCTAAAGGAGAGGCAGGCCTTGCAGTAGTGAAGAACGAATTTAAGAGTTTTTCACTACCAGGATATGTAAAGGTTAAAGGTAAATGACCAACATGTTAAGTACACTTCACCCTGCCCTTTGGGCTATTGAGGGCCTGCACTAAGGTTGGTTTACATATATTAAAAAAGGAAGGTTTAACCTGGCAAAAAATTTATTTTGCCAGATTGAAAAGGCAGTTTAAAACTGCACATACAGGCTGCAATGGTAGGCTTAAGTGGGTGGCACAATCAGTGCTGCAAGCTCTCTAGTAGCATTTAATTTACAGGCTCTGGGGTACATGCAGTACCAATATTCTGTGGACTTACAAGTAAAATAAATGTGCCAATTGGGTGTAAGCGTTAGGGAGTGAGCACAAGCACTTTAGCACTGCTTAGCGAGATCAGCAAAAAAATGGAGGAGTAAGGCAAAATGTTTTGGGGAAAACTACCCTAAGGCTGACAGGTCTAACGTGCCCCCAGTTGAAAGCAAGGAGAACTACTGAACCCCTTGGGAGTTCTCATCAGTAAGGCGGGAGCACCTGGATAGCCCATCAGCATTGACGTGGTCTGACCCAGGACTGCGTTCCACCATAAAGTCCATTCCCTGTAGGAAGATGGAAAACCTTTCCCTGTAGGAAGATGGAAAACCTCAACAGTTTGGGATTTTCACCCCTCATTTGCATGAGCCATCTGAGGGGTCTGTGGTCTGTCTGAACCCCGAAGTGAGTTCCAAACAGGTATGGTCTTAGGTTCTTCAATGCCCAGACCACAGCAAAGGCCTCCCGTTCAATTGCACTCCAGCTCTGTTCCCGGGGAAATCACCTCCTACTAATGAAGGCTACTGGTTGATCTAGGCCCTCCTCATTTAACTGTGCTAACATAGCCCTTATGCCATGCTCTGAAGCTTCTGTCTGCACAATAAACTCCTTAGAGAAGTCAGGAGCCTTGAGTACAGGTGTCGTACACATGGCTGCTTCTTAGAAGTCAGCTCTATTAAGTGGACAACAATGATGCCATATCCCTTAACAAACCTCTTTATAGTATCCTGTGAGGTCCAGTATGGCCATCACCTCAGTCTGTGTTTTAGGAGGTTGCCAGGGCAGGATAGTATCAAACTTGGCCTGGAGCGCCTGCACCTTGCCCTCGCCCACCAAGGGGTCCAGATCTAACATGGAATTCTGCCGTATCTGGCACTTACTAACCTTGATAGCCTGCCTCCTGGAGGGCCAGAAGCACCTCCTGGAGGAGGTACAGGTGTTCCTCCCACCTAGAGCTAAAGAGAGCTATGTCTTCTAGGTAGGCAGCACAGAATGCTTCCTTCCCAGCAAGGACCCTGTTGACCAACCTCTGAAATGTGGCATGGGCATTCTTTAAGCCAAAGGACATCACCCTGAACTGGAAATGATCCTTTTAGGGTTTAGATTGCAGATCTCTCTATTTTCCCCTCAGTCAGAGCAATCAGCCAGTACACTGATGTGAGATCAAAGGTACTGCGAAACTTGGCAGCGCCCAGCCGATCTATGAGCTCATCAGCTTGGGGGATGAGGTATGCATCAGTCTTCGTGACGAAATTGAGTCCTCTGTGGTCCACACAGAACCTGAGTTCTGGAGTGGTGCCTGGTGGAACAGCCTTGGGTACCACCACCAGAGGGCAGGACCAGGGACTGTTGGAGGGTTCAATCACCCCTAACCCCAGCATCTTGGAGACCTACCCCTTGATACTGGCCCTTACCTTATCCGACTATGTCTGCATCTGTGTGGTAGGTGCAGAAATGTGTAAGCCCAGGGGTGAGGGAGAACAGAGCAGAAAACTGCCCCAACAACTGATGACAGTCACTCTGCTACTTTGATGTCAGAGTAGGGGAGAGGTTAACGCCTTTTACTGACCTATTGTGCTCTTGAAGACAGGAGGTCAGGGAGAGGTTCTCTTTCCACTTCCACCCGTTCATCTGTCACTAGGAGCTTGATGACTTCAGACCTTTTGAAGTAGGGTTTGAAGTGGTTTATGTGGAGCTCCCGCAAGGTGTTCCGAGGATCTTGAGAACCACGTCAGAGTTTCATGACTTCTTGACTGGCCTCAACGTTGTTTTATGCCCTGTTCCAGGAGTGATGCATTTGGTTGCAGAGTGTCAGCATGTAGTTGACCACATTCTGAGGGGGTTTCCTGGGAGATTGCTCCCACCCCTCTCTTACAAGGCTGAGAGGTCCCCCAAAAGGTTGTCCATATAGGAGCTTGTTTGCTTGGGGGTGATAAGATGTGGAGAACTTATAAGTCACTCATGGACATCATATACACTGACATGAAGTTAGTGCCTCTGTCAAACACTAAGTCTTTGGGGAACCCCACATGGGACCAACAATGTTGATGCCCACCCTCTCAATAGGTAATGGGATCAGGGAAGCCTTGAGCTATTTCTCTGACTTCCAACTGGCCTGGCAATTGGGACAGGGCCTACAGAATGCATCCAAGGCTGTCTTCATCCACGGCAAATAGAAGCCGGTAACATGCCTGGCAAAGGTCTTGTCTTGCCCCAAATGTCCTGCCAGGGGGATATCATGTGCTAACCCTAGTGGGAAGGCCCTGTAACACTGAGAGACCACCAGCACCCAGGCTGCCATAGGTCAAGGAACATTATGCTCACTATAAAGGAGGTAATTCTTCCAATAGATAAGCCGATCTTCAGAGGTATCACCGGGCCTCAGCTTGCTGCCTCAAGCCTTCTAGAGTGGGGCACTCTTTTTGCGTTTTGCAGAATTCCTCCCTGGTGGGCCCACTCTCAACTTGCCATCCAGCAAAGTCAGGCAGGTCACCCCGGGCGGCAATGTCTTCCCCAGTAGGCTCAGGAGCATCCTCCTCAGGTGCCCCGTCAATCGCAGGAACTTCAGGGGCTGGTTTACCGCTCCCCTTGCCCTTACTCATGGCAGCTGCCTGTTTTCCAGGCTATCTTGTCTCCCTTCCCAGGCAGACATGGACTTTGTGGTCATATAGAATATAGACCAGGGGTCTCCAACCTTTACCGTACTGAGAGTTACTTATGTTCAATTAAACGCATTTAGAGCTACTAATATTATTAGTGTTGTATAATCTCAATTTTTAATATGTATATTAATTCAACCAAGCAAATGCTTTCTAATTTTATAAGCTGGGATTCACACAGGTGAGCTACTCAGAGGTAGCTGGAGAGCTACAGTAGCTCAGAGCTACTGGTTGGAGGCCTCTGATATAGACCCATTTAGGCAATCCCAACATCTCCAAATGTGACCTGAGCTCTGCCTCTTTCCAGATAGTGGGCTCAAGGGCCTTGCCCATCAGACAATCTACTGGCATAGCAGGGCTCGCAGCTACTTTTAGAGAACCTGAGACCCCCCCCTCCACCACATTAAAAGGAACCAGATGACTCTTATGGTTGTTTGCGATTATGACTTGGTGGAATGTGTTAGGGAGGACCTGATATGAGGACACCAGCTGACACCTCACAGTAGTCATGCTGGCTCCTCTGTCCCTCAGAGCCTCCACCCGTTGCCCATTGATGGTGACCCACTGCCTATACTTAGAAGTATTTGCAGGAATGTGGGATTTTTGCACTATCTCCTTATACCACAGGGACACTAGGGTAACCTCTGTCTGCTCCCCACAGCTAACTGGGATCACCTCCTCCCCAAGCTCTGAACTTGTCAACCAAGGTGTCTGCCCACAGATGGGGGTTGTGCTCTCTTGGAACATTTGGTGTCTCCCTTGGCGTGCCCATACTTGTAGCACTCAGTACAGTGAGGGACAAACCTCCCTGTCTGTTTTTCAAAGAACCTTTTCATCTTTGGTTCAGATTGGGACTGGTTACTGCTGTTTCCTTGGTAATTATTATGTGGGCCTTTTGAGAACTCCTTATCTTTAAATTTTTTCCCCTCTCTATCTTCTGGTGGGACCCCGATCACCCTTTTGGGAGTCCCCTAGAGATGCCTTTTTGGGCATTCTGGTGCTGGCATAGAGGTATTCCTCCTGAGCAAGCTTCCTGGAGACAGTCAGCTTGCTGTCTCCTAGTTGTTGGCCCAGCTCTGTAAAACAAATATTGAGCATGTGCTCAGTGAGAATCAAGTTGTACAACCCATTATAATTATTATCCTTGCAGCCCCTGACCCAGCCATTCAGTGCTTTACTGGAGTAATCCAAGAAATCCACCCAAGAATGACTTGGGAGCTTCTGGCTATTCCCGAACCTCTGGAAGTACTTTTCAGGGGTCAGCTGAAATTTGGTGATAAGTATGACTTTCATATGGGCATACAATTAAAGTGGTGGGGTGCACACCTTGTTTTCATATTTTTCTATGCTTGTCCATGATTGTCCAAGAATGCGTGCTCATCAGCAAGGTTCCATGCCCAGTAGGCACCTGAGTTATTAACAGCATTATTGGGTGGGGCATTCCCTTGCCCCAGACCGACCGCACAGCTGCTTTGCGCCAATTTGGCAAATTGTTCATTTTTTCTGCATTATAATCCATTTTTAAACATGTATTCAATTCTTATTATATCTCCATATTTTGCGACTTGTACTCAAAATCCACACGCGGGATGTTATGCCATTTTCAAGTTTCTTATGTTAAAGCAGTGCCCATCCGGACCTCTCGCTAAAACATGACAAAAGCAGGAGTTCGTCCAAAGCAGCATTTATTTAAAACCCAATGCATTTCGGGCTGGAAGCGCCCTTCGTCAGGGGACACTGTAAATAGCAATAAAACAAATATCCATCATTACGATCACCATAGATCAATCTTATTTAGTCACCATAACACATCAAAATAATCAAAAAAAATTGTGTCAGAACCCCTTATGTACCCTTTCACCCCGTCCTCATTATAAACAATATGTATTGACAAAAATACCCCTCCGTTCTCATGGTAAACCAAATTCTCTATACAGCCAATTTCCTTTGTTTAACCCCCTCTATTCTGCAAAACAAACACCAGCCCCTTCTCTTAACTTTGATAAAGAAGCGGTGTTTAAATGAGATGGACTTTAAAACAATTTACACAACAATTTATATTCAATTAACGCTCACCTGTTTTACAAAATGAGAACAGTAGATTGCCAATCAGGTGGAGTACAGGCAAATACCACTACATCATCTCCGGCACTGCTCATTCCTTTTGTCAGAGCCATTTGTAAATTAAATACTGCCAGCGAAGGTACGTTTCCACAGAATCTCCAAAATACTACCAACAAGGGAATATCTCCATATAAGATTCACCTTGATGACGGGTAACAAGTGGCAGCACTGCACACAGCCCTTTTAGGAAGTGTAGAGACTAGGAAGCCCCTCCACTGTTACCCAGTCGCATGTTGGCAACATGGCTTCACACTCAACTTTTGTAGGAAGTGTGGCTGCCAATCAAGTAGGATTGTTTTGCAAGAACTCAAACAACTACCCAGGCACTGCTCAGTTTCTCTTACAGGATTCACATGCTTACAGAGTTTTCTGTTAAGAAATGTTTATGACCTGTAATTGAGTGTAAATGTGGTGCACAATCATCCCCTTTTAGGTATTAATGGGAGATGACAGAAAGCTATTACTCAAGATTGACTCTAACAGCATTGTTATTCTTCTCTTTTTATAAGGCGTTCATACCATAAACTCCTTTCTAGCTGAGTGATATGATCTCTATTGGAGTCTTTCAAATTCATAAAAGCCATGGTTTTCTCGTCATGTCTGATTCTGATTTTCAGACCATCCTGACTGTTCCTCATTGTTTTTCTTTCATTTATTATTAATTTACACTTTTTCCCATTTTCCTGGACAATATTTTGTTTCGCGCTTTTTTAAAGTCCGCAGTCAAATCAAATCAAAAGAACTTGATTTGGTTTTTAACCAACAAAGTTCAACAATAAACTTATTGAACAAATATAAATAGAACAGCATAAAAACAATAACAGTAAAATGTTTAGAAAACTGCATTTCCTTCATAAATTGCACAGGGTGGTTAAATAATCCCTGTTTAAAACCAGCAATCTCTGGAATTATGTGTAAATACAGCTGTGAACAGTGGACTCATCAAGTGCAATGCATAAAACTACAACTTTATACAAAAAAGGACTAAAAACGTGGATTAATAAACTACTAATAAGTAATACCCTTTTGCTTCACTGGGGCAATATAATGGAACAGCCTACCTATTATCCAAGCATAAAACAAGTAAGTATAAAATCAGTGCTAAGATTCAATCTAACAAATGCTGTTGTGTTTGTGCGGGTAGCAAGTGTTCAAGGTGAACCACCAATGGGCCGCATTGTTGGACACAACCACCTTCCATGGAGCGCACAGCTGACCATTATAATCATGGAATTGGCACTGCCCACTCTTCTCTTAACTACCATTCTTACTTGGGCCCTACAAGCCTTAGCAAACGTAAATCTCAGGCGCTAGTTTTATCACAACAGCTGCCATTGAAAAACACTTCTAGTTTCCAGTTGAGGAGGCCTCCTATTGCATTACCTGTCTCTAGGCTTGCTATTGTCTATCCTAACAGGCTTTCAAACCTATTTTCTCCTTCTACGGCTCACGGTATGATCCACACTAACAATATGCATGGACTACGCCTTCTTACGCAGGGCAATAATCTACACCTTAGACAGGGCTCCGACCCCAGGCGGATAATTTACATGATTAACGTACCTCAGCACCCCCAGGAGCATGGGAAGACACAGCTTCTTTAATCAATAAAATAGTGCACTGGTTTAGGACCACATGCAATTGCCTTTGTATAGTTAGGACTGACATTGAACATGTCAAGTGCTGTAGTTTGAATGAATCAAAATCTCTTGTCTATATATGTGTTACATTCATTAGTGAAGCCCTGGTTGAGAGCCTCATAAATTTTAAACTTCGGACCTCTCACTTTCCCGGCATTTCTGGATCGAAAATTAGGCATAAGACATCTCCTCCCTCCATCGGGCCAACTCCAACTGTCACAATGATTTTACTAATTACACACTCACACCCACCACAAAGGGACACTGGGGTGTCCTGTTTGGATGACATTGACTGAATGCTAGGGCAGTCTTTTCATGCTATGGTAGACAATTATGTTCCTGATCGGCACTTGTTATCTAACAATGGTCCTCTATCTCCTGATAAAGATAATTCTGTGCCCCAACCTAGTGATAATAACATCGGTGACCCGGACTGTGGCACTAAAACTGTAATTCAGTTTTAGGGAGGGCTTTATTGTTACTGTGTCCTTGGATAACCAAACTAGTGTTTCCCTGTTCCCCTGGAATGTAGCAGGGATCAAGGATGAAATAGTTGATTCAGAGTGGTTAACTTATATTGGCCATTTTGATTTCTACCTGCTCCAGGAAACGTGGGCAGTTAGTTGGGTAGGTGTAAATGGGTACACATCCTATAGTGTGGAAGCTAAGCAAGCAAGGAAATTTGGTAGAGCTAGTGGTGGACTAATTTTAGTCACAAATGACATATGATGCTCGCATAATGCATTAGAGGTGGATTGTCCCAAAATTGCTGGGATTTCACTTGGTTTTTTATCAGGTTTTAAAAAAGGGCTATTGAATGTTAATGTAAGGTCCGTACCAGCTACTAGCGTATCCCCTGTGCTGACTCTCTTAGATGTGTTAATTAAGAAGCACCAGAGTAACGCTAAGGTTTTGGTTGCCGGGGATTTTAATACTTCATTTGAACCCTTGCACCGTTTAAGAGAATTAACGGAGCAGGAGGATGAACTTTGGAACATTCCTCAGATTACAGGGAAGCATCGCCACACCCTAACAAGCTCTGCCTTACAGCTGAGCTTTACAACTGTGGGTTGAAGTCTGAGGGCATGCAATGGTCGCACTTATTTTGATTGTGAGAGGTTAACTACAGTTAAAAGAGCTGTATACAAGAGTGTCATCGACTACGTCCTTCTAGATGTTAGGCTCTGGTCCCTTTTGCAGGATATGAGAGTGGAATTTCAATTAGACAGTGACCATAATGCCCTGGTGACATTACTTACAGGCAAATATTTATCTAGAGCTCATACAGTGAATTATACTGTGGTGCCCGAACCTCTGGTGTCTGATAACCGCAGGCGAGGTCGCTTTGGATCCTAAAGTTCAGTTTGAAATCTTTAGTCTATTTATTGCCTTGTTGTCTGAGTACCAAGATGTTTCTAGTGAGCTCATCCCTATTTTAGAGGTTCATAGTTCTCTCTTTGCCCGGCTACAGGATATTTTTTTTATAAAGCAATTGGCCATGAAAGGGCATTCTCTCAGAAAGTGGACAATTGGTTTGATGTAGGCAAGCCAAATGGTCTTTCCGAGCAGCTATTAAAAGCTGCGAACGGACTAGGGTCATTGAGGTCAGAAGGTGCTATAAAGATGCTCTCGATCAGGCTAAAAAAAAAAAAGTGGGATTAGCGGGTTTGGCAAAATATGCTTCAGGCTGCCAGAGAGATTATAGATTATTTGGAGTGTGGCCACCAGGGGCAGCAGTGAAGACGGTGGTACCTTTAGATTTCATATTAAACCAAAAATCTGGGTTGCTCATTTTAGTACACTGGATGCCCAAGATAACTCTGTTGATTTACACTACAGCCCGAGTCCTGCGTTTTGTATTGAAGCTTCTCCCTGAGCGCAGCCTGGAAGTTGGAATGTTATCTCCTTTACTCTTGGGGACACTGCAAATGCTATCTCCCATTTAAAGTGAGCATAAGCTCCAGGACCTTATAAAATTCCTGGAGCTATTTTGAAGTCTGAACCCTTAATTTGGGTTAGTTGTATCAACATGTTTTCTAATACTGTGGCGGCTGGGGGGAGATCCCAAATTCCTGGAAAGGAGCAGAGATCATTCCAGTCTAAAAAAAAGATGATCCTGGTATTCCAGCGAATTATAGGCCTATCAGTCTCATTGACAATCTACAGAAAATCTTTGTGAGACAAGTGTTTGAGATATTGCTAAACTTGGCTGAAATAGACCATATCCTATCACCATTTCAAGCGGGGTTTTGCCAGAGAACAAGCACATCTGATCAGGTCTTTAGGTTCACATTACTATACTGGAAATATGTATTCCTATTAAATCAAAGACTTTATGTGGCCTTTGTAGATCTCAGGACTGCCTTTGACATCATCCCCCAGGAAAATCTATGGAGAGTGTTGATAGATATGGGTGCCCCTGGGAATTTGGTAAATCTTATTGCTAGACTGCACAAGGAGACTTATGCACAGGTCTGATGGGGCAGTTCTGGGGAGATAATTGATTGTTTTCCAATATTTACGGGTGTTCATCAGCGGTGCGTCCTAGCTCCTTCTTTATTCTGTTTGTACATTAATGATGTGGTGAGAGAAATGAGGGATTGCAGAAACGACTCCCCTTTTTTAAGTGGCAACAAGGTGCCTATCCTTGTCTTCGCGGACGACTCCCTTCTTATTTCTAAAACCCCTTCTGGCATGCAGGTTTAAATTGATAAGTTCATTGGGTTTTGTAAGAAAGCGGTGTAGAATTAAATGCTGCGAAAAAAAGATTTATGGTGTTTGGTGCAGTTAAGAACTGCTCGATCAGGGCAGGAAACTCTTGAAAGAGTCAGAAGTCACAATTTCACAATTTTGAATAATTCCTGTATGGAGTTTGCAAGCGGTTATCTATGTGTAAATGTTAGTTTAACCTTTATGGTAATATGTGTGCTCTTTCACAACATTTGATTGCCTCATGTTGTTTTTATGTGTTCATCATAAATTATTGAATCATTTATGGTTAAAGCAGGTGAAAAATGAAATCTAGTCATGTAAATGATGGCCGAGTTGGAGATCATTGGGGTTCCAGGTGATTTCATATGAGGACGACACGCAAATCATTGTTTCCATCTCGAATGACTTGCAACTGGTCGCAGATAAATTCAACCAGTGCATGGCAAGCATTATCTGCTGGACGAAGGGTAACTCCCTAAAGATTAATGCTGACAAGACCGAGATACTGGTATTTGACTCGCAGAATTCCATCTGGTCGAATGCCTGGTGACCGGCAGACTGCAGTCCCCTTCCTGGCCCGGTTAGGACAGCAAAAAATCTAGGGGTCACTTTCGACGACGGTCTGACCTTTGATGCTCAGGTCAACCATACTATCAGCACCTGTTTCTATATCTTAAAAACCCTCAGACAGGTGCTACCGTAAATTCCGTCTGAACTGCATCGGTCCACCATCATTGCACTAATCACCTCCCGGTTTCATTATTGCAATGCTATGTACCTCAACATCAATGCGGTCTCTCTGAACAAGCTTCAGGGCGTTCAGAATGCAGCGGCCAGGCTGATCCTTAACATTCCGAAGCACCAATCGGCCAGGGAGGGGATTTGTGCCTTGCACTGGCTTCCCATTAGGAAGTGCATCTCCTTCAAGGTCCTAAGCACGGTATATAAGGCTCTGCATTGTAAAGGCTCGCCGCAGTTGAAAATCATGTTCCAATGGTATACCCCTGGGAGGACCAGATGGGGCGGTCGCTCCTTCTCGGTAACGGCCACCAAACTCTAAACTCCCTGCCTTCCCCCATTTCCAACGCAGAATCTCTTCCGGTTTTTAGAAAATTGGTGAAAGCATGGCTATTTTCATCCTAGCTGGCTGTTCTATGCTTCTCTCAACTCCTCCGTCTGCCCAGCGCCTTGACACCCTCGGGTATAAGTGTCCTTTTTAGGTCTCGCCTTGGCAGCGCATGAGCTGCATGCGCTGTCTCAGCGAGACTTAAAGTAATCTGTATATTGGCTTCAACTCCGTGTAATTTCTCCTGCCCCTCGCGATTGGTTTAAGTCTGGCATTGCTGTTGTTTTCTTGATTTCTGTTGGCTGTTGGCCCTATGGTAACTTCCGTGTAGTCCCGAGGCAGCGGCGCCTAACTACAGTTTCACTCCGCTGGCACTTAATTGCGTGCAGTGTGCCATATGGTTGGGGGCGTGGCCCCCCTCCTCTCCCTCGTTCCGCGCGGCCGCTTGTTTTGCCAACTGTCTTTTAGACAGTTTCGCTGTTGCTTCAAACCCCTTCTCACGGGCTCTTTTCGCACATCAGCAGTCAGTTTGTACTTCCTGTGATGTTTGATGTTCGGCTCATTGAGATAGCCTGTCAAATCAATCTGAAACAAAGGCCCTTGTTTATTGTGCCTTGCACGCTCGTAATGGCCGCTCGGGCAGCCTCTCCTCGCTTCAGCCCCCCACCCCCGCCTCGGAGCACACGTCCGCTCGGGCAGGGAGCCTCTCCTCGCTTCAGCCCCTCACCCCCACCTCGGAGCACACATCCGCTCCTGGAGCCAGGACAGGGACTTCTAGGCGTAGTGAGCCTTTGGGACACTCGGATACGCGACACCATACTGCCATGTGGCATCACCCTGTCTGGTGATTAGCGTCTATACACAGACTTCTATTAATAACTAGTGTGATACTAAACGAGGGAGAGCACTGCTCGTGTAAAACGTTTATTTTACATTTAATCTTATCAAAATAATAGAGGAAGGTGACTCTCCTTTTATGGATGTGGCCTGTATTTTGCGTGGTTATGTCCACAATATGTACACGCAGTAAAGCTTTTCAAATACAGAATCCCATTACGTAGATTTTTGGGCAGTCTTAACACACGCACTTTCGCTTCATTATCAGGGCACTTCGCTTACACAGTTCTGATTTTTAGGAAAACAGTATTTGCCTACAAGAAACACAAGTGTAAGTATGGTACTGTTAGCTATAAAATATACACGTAGATGGCACCTCAGGGCGACGCAGACAGACTCCATGTGACCAGAGCTGTCTACAGCAAAATGAAAAGCTAACAAGCCATCAGTGACACTGGTAATACGAGGAGTGGTGCAACAAATGCTTTCTTCTCGTGATGCGAAAACACTACAATTGGGGACATTGCTCCTCGCTTCAGCCCCCCACCCCCTGCCTCGGAGCACACGTATTGTTAATTATTTGGCACGGTTCATATGTTACGTGCTACTTTCCCCAATTCGCAGGCGCACCAACTCCAGTTTAATTTATTAGCCCTCCGGCCCTTGTTGCCAGCGTCCCACTCGATTCCGGCTGGAACAGACCTGGTACTTTCATTATCCTTGACTGCTCCTTGCGTCTGTCTGGTGAGTGCCTGCCACCGCCCCCCCACTTGTTATACTTTTGTGATGCACACTTATTAAGTGTGTGAGTCTGCCGGTTCTCTCTCTTACCCTCCCGCTGTCCGTTCTATTTTGCCAACCCTTCACCCTTCACCCTCTGCCCAATGTCTGTTCTGTTTTGCCAACCCTACGCCCTCCTCCCGCTGCCCATTCTGTTTACCACCATCCGCCCTCCTACAGCGGTATGTTCTGTTTAACACCCTCCTCTCGCTGTCCGTTCTTTGTCCCCCCCACCCTCCTCCCTCATGTAGCTTGTTTGTACAAGTTACTGCTTCTGATATTTCTTTATGGAAAAAAGGCTGCATTGCAATATGGGCAGCTTGTGTTATAAGATGCTTTACTGTCAGTTGGTTCAATGTGTCATTTGGCGCAGGCAACGGGAAAGACATTGCAGGCGAGTCCACGCGAGACACTGCAGGCACACTGGGCCCCATTCATTCACCCCCCTGAACGCATGGTACGATTCCCTTGGATGTCATCATACTTCTTTTCAACAATCATTCCCTAGCCTTTCTTATCCTTCGAGCTCATCTCAAGCTTAGCGTTTTTCTCTCGCCCTTTCCTTTTCCTAACTCCATTCGTACGCCAGTCACCCTCCCCACCCTTTGCTTTTTGTTGGTATTCAGAGCATTCATGTTCCCATGTATCTTTCCGTGCCCCTCCCCCACAGGTTCCTCCTACCCCACTCTCTTTCTGTACCTAGGTCTATTGTTAATCTCTTGCTGTCTTCACTCACTCTACCCCCATGATTTCTCCTTTACCTGCCCTATCCTTTCCTATCTGTACCTCTCCTCTCTCTCTCTCTCTGTAGCTCTCCTTCCCCCTTCGACTAGATTCTGTGTCTTTATTTTCTTACTCACTTTTACCGCCTCCTCTCTCTCCCTTCTATGCACCCCATCTTTATCCTTTCCTCTTCCATTCGTCTGCCCCCTCCTTCCCTGACTTTGCCTCTATACTCTCCTCTACTCTCTGACAGTCTCTCTGCCAAAGTTGCAGCCTCCATGTTCTCCCCTCCCTGCCCTAGCAGCATATGTCATTCATAATAACAATCCTAGCAGCCATCCAAACATAGCTCCTGGGCAGCGATTTATAGCGCACTTTACTGCAATGTACAAAGAAACAAGCTAAACTGGCCACAGTAATCAGCGTGCTGCACTAGCTGTGTGCAGGAGCTCCACCTCTTTCTTGATCAGGTATAAACTTGTATACAGCATGCGACTCACATGAGCGTTGGCTTTTCCTGTATGCGTGCCTTTCATACAGTCCCTTTCGTTCATGCTGATTCAATGCAACAGCAGTGGTGGTTTCTGCACCAACCTGCAGTAAACTACCCGCTCCCCTATTGCTTTTGGAGTAATCCCGATTCGCACTAGAGGTTTCTATTGGAAATTGGCAGTTGCTTAGCAGTATGAAAGATGACACTGGTAACAGCTTCTGCTCCAAAAGCTATCTAGAAAGGTTATTTCAGGGAGCGTTACTGAAGATGTGGACGTGCATTGTTTTACGCCTTGTGCCACTTGTGTCCAGCACACTATATTGCCTTTCTCAATAAACAAGTCATTACACTTTAACAGAGTTTCAGTAACTTATATTGCACAACTTCTCACCAAGCTACAACTTACAACAACAAAAAAGCTTATTATTAATCAGATAGGCAAAACTTAATGCATTTACCAATGCTTGGGTTTTTTGTTCAACCGACAAACACTATAATTCCCTGCAACCAGACAGGTCTGACAAATATAACTGTATGCTACTTTTGTAAATTTGCCATCAGGGCCAAAAATTACAGATGAAAATGTCAAACCAATTGCTATTATTTTCTACGGACCAGTCCTCTCTCACCTGTATTGTGATGCATCTCACAGGTGCAGCACCAAGTGTACAAGGAAGGGTGCATAAATCGTAAATTACAATGTTTGCAGTGCTCCTTCAGTGCTGGTCAGACACACAATTTCTTTTGCAGAGGGTGCACGGCGCATAATATATTATTTATAGCCAATGGCTCTCTCTATGTTGGGGAGTTGTACTTCGTAGTGTTTGAGGCTGGTGTTTCACTAAGGGCGTGGTAGCTACTGGCAGAGCAGGGCTGTTCCCTCGCACGCCGGAGGGAACAGTCCAGGAAGTAGATCAATGTGGTGCTGTGCATTTTCGGAATGGAAGGACAGGCGCAATACGTACGTTGTTTATGCAAGGGCGCACTTCAATATACCATGGCTGCTGCCCGCTGTTTCCTTCTCCATGGCGACGGGTGGCTCTGCATGTGAACTGGAGGTTGGTCCAACCTGGTTTATTGCCCCTCACAGCATTTGCTCCATCGGCCAAAAATAAGGACTCCAGCAGTTTCCTCTTTGCAACTTAAAAAACATCAAGGGTATGTGTTTGAAGTTTCTATTGCCATTGTAAATAACAATGCCTTTTATTTATATTTTAAAAAAGAAAAAGAAAAAAAAAACATTGTCATTTACAATGTCAATAACTCAAACTAATGTCAATGCGAGACCTATTGCATTTCCAATGCTTGTTAAATTTTATCCTTTATAACATGAACATATATTCACCAAACAGAGGTTCTAAAATAGATATAACTAGTTATAGGCAATAATACTTACCTAAGACTATTATTTAACAGATTTAATTCTAATTCATTGAAGAGTAGAGAATAAGATGACACCCAAAAATACACGGAAAGGTTACTAATGACACTACAAAGAATTAAGCAAGGAGTCACAGGAAGAGAATCCATGTTTGACTTAATAAAATTAGTCTGACCTATTGCCCAAAATATGTGATGAACAAAGATACTTTTTAAGCTCAAATGTAATTTAGCATAAATAGTATGCAATGTATTTTTGATCTCCACAGTGTCTAATATTTTGTGATTAAAAACAAACGTAAGGTAAATTAGCATTAAAAGAGGAAAGCCAAACATTTTTTCTTTTCTATGTATATGATATCGTGTATACACCACTTTGCAAGTACACATTTTCATAATACTTCCAGGGTTGCATTCTGGTGCTTATTGCGATGCCCGTAATAGTTTACCTATGTCTTTGAAACACCTTGTATTTGTAGAGCATAAGGCCAATACAAATAATGACTAACTAATGGGATGGACATCTTTAAAGTTCATTAAATATTTTACCACATATATTTCAAATGTGTTTTTCACTTCCTCTGACGTGTTTGTTGCTGATTGGCCCGTACCATGTTTGATAAGAAAGTATAAATATATTTATTGTTTAATCAGAACATTGTTGAATCTGGATGGTTTCTGAACGTAGTAAAGACAGTTTACATACAGTGCGACTGCGCTGGATATTGAAAATAAAATGGAGGTTCGGGCCCTGCTCAGAAAAGCACATCTGCCAGCCAGAGAAGATAACCAACTTGAACGTTCTTCTCTCGCTCAACTGATATTCTGAATTAAAGGTTTTGTCCGTAAAAGGCCCATGCCAGCTAGAGGGGCGTGGCTTACCTGCATTTATCCGATGATATCAAATGCTCTCGGAACTAATAATAATTAACCATTTTCTGCGCATAAAAGTAAATCCAGAGAACTCTGAGATGAGGTTAGGCACCGTTGAGCCTGGTAACCTGATATACTTCCGTGCTTACGTTCAAAGGCTTTTTCTGTTGTAAAACTCATGAAATATGTAGTCAAAACCTGAAAAGCATTCCATTCGTTTAACATAATAAGCAAATATGTACACAGCTCTACGTGGGCGACAAATGCAAATGACGCACATGAACTGGTTGGACAACAATTGCATCCCAGTATTAATGTGAGAAATACCGTGGTGCAGGTGAACAACTCGCGAAAATGAAGGATTGAAGGAGATGAAAAGCGCCCACCGCTGTTTGGGAGGCGCTACAGAAAAAATGCTTCATCTATTTAGAACGCATTATTTTTCCGCCTCCGGGAAACGTGCCCATTTAATTCATGGGAGTATGCAAAGACAATACCTGCTTCCAGGTCCCGGAGCCAGCAGAAAAAGCGATAGGCAGGACAAGGGGCAGAATTGAAACTGCTATTTAAGCAATGAACGCTAGAAGCTGCTTTTCAGTATTTCTGAAGTGCTTTGCTAAACAGTTCTTATGACAGTGTGTTCTTTTTGGAAGCCTTTAGTTCATGATTAGGGAATCTTTACGTGCCACCAGACATTGTGAATGATTGCTATTTTAGAACGTGATGTACTGTAGATTCCTACAGATTCGTAGCTGTCACTTAGTGTGTTACATTTTGCACTACAGATTCCACATTTGATCTCCAAATTTACAATCAAACTCGGGAAGCTAACAGGCTTTTTACAGGAAGCATAATGGTGTGACCATGCTTTATAAGGAATAAAATCTCCTCTGTTGTTGTACATTAAAAGGATATTGCAAGTCTCATGATATGATAAGGGAACTCGTACTTTGGACTTGCTCCTCTATTTTCGCAGAAGTCCTCGATGACTTGCACTAGCCTTGGAATGTCCAGCAGAGGGTACTTAATCCTAAATAAATCAAACTTGTGCGGCCCTTATCTATAGCTCTTCTCAGGGTGCCTTCGGCTAAGGACTGCTGAGCCCTTCTAGCTCCGGTGTCCAGCCTACACTGGAGCTTCTGCTACGGGATGTATGGAGGGTTTACTTATATCTCCATATCCATAATGTCAATTTTCACCTTAATTTTGTTGATGGATATAGTCCAGCTACATCTGACAGAAGACACCGATATTATTTTATGCAGCAAGCCTCTTTCCTATGTAGAACAGACCAGAAGGTATCAATAGCTAGGAGCAATTTTGGTTATAATTGACGACACCGGAAATTAACTTCAAAAACATTACCAGCGTTGCCCACAATACTCCTCACATGCTCTACTCACTGAGGGTATCCCGGAGACACAGGCAATACTGATTGCCCTCAGGAAAAAAAGAAAACTTCTAAAGAAATTTTCAGCATGAGTTTTTAACACTCCACCCCTTTCTTTTGCCTTTCTTTTTTTTGTTTTCCATTTTTTTGATCAATTTCAGTGTATAACAATACAATGTACATTGGGAACAGAGTATGAAAAGAAAACAGTAAAAAGGGCAGCAATATTTATTCCTATTTCCAGTGCAACATTTTGCACTTATATTCATAAAACAGCAATCCCCACCTCCCCAAAACGTTTACTTTCATATTCGATATGCATTAACGGCACTCGTACGTCCCTTAGCATAAAGATGCTACATAAAGTCAGGAGATGAGAAAACAAAACAAAATTGTTTCACTTTCCAACCCTATCGGAATGAGTGAAAAATAACAAGGGAAAGATAGGTGAGGTGGTTATTCTCCAGGAATGTTTAAACGGGTGGTTAATTTGTAAAAAAAAAAGTACAGGGGCTTTCGTCAGGACGCAGCTTGCACCAGCCCATTTCTCCTGTTAGCCCTGCCTAAAACAGAACCAACTCCTAATCTGAAAGTGGGGAGATGATGTGGCGTAATGGCCAGAGCTGCTGACTTTGGAGCTGGGGAACCAGCTTCGAGTCTCGGCGTTGGCTCAACATCCTGTGATTCTGGACAAATCACTTAATCTCCCCGTGCCTACCATAAATAAATGTGTCCTTAACTGGTGCTCATGAAAAGCGCCGGTGTTGATGATTAAGTGCCGTGCTGAGCACCGTAAACCACCACCTCAAATTAACCACTGGTTTAAACACTCCCCCATATTGCTTCAAACTTGTTCACATGATAATTTATGCAATAGATTAACTCTTCATATAGTGCAGTCATATGCATCGCTCTCAGTCAAGACTCCACATCTGGGATGCGAGTAGTCCTCCACAATCTGAGGTCCAAGTTTGGCCACCTCAGCAGCAGTGGCAAACCACCAATTTCAAGGTAGTCAAAAAACCTGCCTGGCTCATGAGTTGCCTAAGGTACCTAAGGTGTGTCTCGTTGTGTCCCACACTCCTCTCCAATGTATATTCAATGCGGCGCAGTCCCATAGAAGATGTACAGTCCAACCATCGGAGAGTTACATCTCCAGCTTGCCACCCTAGGTAGGATGCCCGTGTCTCACAACCATTTGAGACACGAGTGCCATCTATGAGGATACAAGTTAAAATAGCTCATCTGCAGGTGAACCTCTCTTAGAGGCTTATCATGGGTTGCATGGCCTCAGCCCATTCCTCATCTGTGTACTGGACTTGTAGTCTATATGTCCACCAGTCTCTCACTCGCTGTTTTATGGGGGTTGAAACCGTGTGATTTATAAGGATGTGCTATGATCCCGACACCTTGTCCTTGTACGTTCCCCATGTATGCGGGAAAGTGGGTATAGTAGAATAGCATAGCTCAATCCTATTGCCTTTAATATAGCCTGCCTATAGATAAAAATAAGCCTGTTTGTCCTATACAAGTAAAGACGCACAGCAGCCTGAGCTAGAGTTTTGGTGAAGAAGAAAGGCTAGGGCAATGAGTTCACAAGTAAGGAATTGGCCTTATCCACTTTGTCCACCTTCCACATCACAGTCTGTACTCAATGAGAATGTATACCAACACTTCTCTCACACAACTAATACAGGCCACATGTGAAGTAATATCACACCTGGTGAGTTTATTGAAAAATACAAAACATCACAGGAGAACAGCAAGCAATGCACTGGACCCAAATGAATAGGAATGATTACATCCAACTCACAACATATAATAGTGCCCAAATGTATGATGGGAAGTCCAAATGGAAGCACCTAAAATGTCCATCAATGAGATTGCTTTCAGCTTCAACCAAAGAAGTCACCATTCCCCTGGTACACCACCCTCAAACACCAGCAAAAAGCAGCACTTGGGCAGCATCATATGAAGAACTAATCATGGAGTCTAAGCCATCTACTCCGAATAGCCAGCAAAGGCTTTGTACCTTTGTAGAAGCACTACGGGAAACACAAAAAGAACCCTATTTTCTTAAAGGGATCCATCCAGACAAGGGTTGTGATTATTATTTGAGGTGGGTTCTCACCCCCCCCCCCCTCAACTAATACTCTAATTTCTTACAGATATGAATCCAATGAAGTCACCCAGAAACTGATTTACTGAAGTAAATCTCAAAGATTCCTACATCTAAACCATGTGCACTATTCAAAAGGGTCTTGATGGAAAGGGTCTGGATTTCCAAGTCTCTGGAAATATCAGCTAGCAGAAGCTTAAGGTCAGTCTACCTCTAGCTTATGACTGGGGTAAATACAAGTGATGTCATAGAAAATACTCCATACTTAAGAGTCCCTTTTTGAACATTGTGATATTTTACAAGATGGAAATCCATTTGGTTACTTCTCAGCACTTCTAACAAACCCAGACAAACACTATCTCTGTGAGGACCATCTTAATATGCAAAACACTCTCTGTATTGAGTTCAGGGATTTAAATTCTGGAGGATGAGTACTCTGTCAACAGATATCCCATCTGCATTATCACAAGTGCCTTAGAACATATTACACATGTAATATGGCAAATGGCATATCCACAACATTTGGGATGGAGTAACCCGCCTGACACACTTCTAATCAGGCCCTAAAAGTGCAGTTACATCAAGGCGCACAATTAATTAGAATAGGTAATAGACACTCCATTACAGGATACTGACTCCATTACAGGCAATAGTCAGTCCTTGTATATATAGTTAGGTCATGTTGAGTGTGTGCATGCGCACACCCAATGCCCATCAGATGCTGTTATCTATCATACCCTGAGGCACTTTGAAAAGACAGCAAACAGGCATGACAATTATAACTCCCCAACACACAAATATCCGTACCAAAATGCACAAATTAGTTATGAACAATTGTAAATCTGATTAATCGAATAAGCATTCCATTACACTCATAAGACTCTTAATTTCACATGAGAATGTAATTTGCCATAGAAGAATAGCCAATGTACATGTTGAACCAAGAAAGTTCTGAGATTTATGTTTTGAGATAAATACCAGTGTATTATTATAAGACAAAGACATTGGGTATGTTTCATGAAGTTTAATTTTATCAAGCATCATTTGAACTCCTTCATAGGTCACACAATTTTGTCTCACTTGTCATCTCTTGCAATTTTTGTTATTAATGGAATGAGTATGTCAGCACAACATTATTCGGAGGCCATTTTAGAGTGTGATTAGAATACATAGGAGCATGCTTAAGAATCCCAAATAATCGGTAATCTTATTGTTTTAAGTTCCAGGGCCAGAAGGGTGGATTACCTCAGTCGTTCTTCAATCAAAATGCTTCTGAAGCAATATCTACGGGTCTGATTAGAAGTCGAGAAGTCACTCAAACTTTCAAGGCTCCACCGGGATCCTATGTCATTGTTCCTTACACAGAACACAGAGGATTGGAGTCTGAATTCCTTCTAAGAGTTTTCCAAAAGAGCACAGGCATTGCAAAGTAAATTCTGTTTTTGTAAATTATATTTGTTTGTAATGTTAATCATGCATAAAATTAAAATCTGAGAGCCAGTATTGTTGGGGCAGGCACTGTAAAATAGAATAGGATGGAAAATTCAGATTATAACTGAACTGTTACTTAATCATTGCATAAATTGTCTTGTGTGCAAAAATATTGATGATACATATTTGTAGGGGACATTTTTGTCAGTTACAGTAAGCGTGTGGGTTGGGGTGATTAAATGCTACATTAACCTTTTGGCCAAGCAATCAGTTGTCTGTATGAGCCTTACAGTGTGTGTTTTTACATGTTTTCCTATGGAAAATGTCTGAGTCACAGTAAGCATTAGATGCAAAGACACAGAAAATGTCCACAGAAAATTTCCCCAAGAAAATATCCCCGCCTGTGCTTCCCAATCCATCTCATATCCTCAATAAACCAACTACCCCAAGAAAATAAGCTTGCTGCCAAGTTTCATCGCATATATTTGCAGGATTAAGGGCCTGATTTAGACTTTGGCAGACAGGGTACTCTGTCACAAATGTCTGCCAGCCTCATTGGGCGGACCATAAGCATTCCATTGACGGAGCCCGCTTGGACTCCAATGAGTCAATACTTTCTCTGGCAGCCCAAAGGAGTAGGGGCTATCAGACAAAGGACTTTACACCATCCCTATTTAGGGATGGCAGCTGTAAACTATGTTTTTGCCCTGTCTGTCACCACCAGAAACAAACCTGGCGATAAGGTAAATTACCCCCTGCGAGAAACATCTTTGAGAGTTTGTCTTTGAAAAACAGAAAACGTTTGAAAAATTAACAACTGGCCATCATGGTTCATGATAGTCTGTACCACTTTATCAAAATTGATAAGAACTGCCATGGCAGTAGAGATATCTTGGGATGGTGGAGGTATTGCCCTCTGCCACCCTAATAGAGAAAACTCCATCCATTAAACTCTAAACCAGGTGCTAAGACTGATAAATGCATCTTAGCTGAGCTGACCCACATAGTCTTTCAGTCCAGTGATGGTCTGATGACTGTATTGTGTCCTTCAGTTTCAATATAATGTAGATAAGAAGCCCATTCATTGATGCATTTGTGAAGCTCTTCCCTGCATTCCACAGCATTCTTCTCCAGAGCCTGTACCCCTCACCATTTATGCCGCCCAATCTGTAAGAGTGGCAAGTGGGTTTGGAATTTTCCAGTATTGATCAAAGGATACAGAAAGTACTGTATCTTCAAGAAGAGGATCCAGACCAGTGGTTCAATCATTTAAGGAACTGAGAGAATCAAACATCAGCACATCAGACTCTTGGCATATGCTGTAGCTTGCTTGAAAGATTTTCAATTGGACATCTACATTGAAAAAGGTAGTCGGCTCCATTCTCTGCATTTCTGTAGCACAATGAGCAACTGTTCTTCACTTACAATTTGGCAGCATGGTTTTTCAGTTGCACTGCTTGTAGAAAAGTACTGAGCCAGTAAATGTTTGTTGGTTGTATCATAAAGCTTTCTGCATATCCCATTAAAGACCAATTCAGGAGTATGAGAACTGATGAGAGTTAATGTCAAAGCGCTCCCAACTGCTTCAAATACGCAATTACTTCTCAAGATGTACTGTACCGAATGGGCACTAGATATGCAACTCTGAGAACTCAGAGGTCCATCACAACCTGTGACGACTGAATGAAGACACGGAGACGTTGAGCCTTTGGTGGACAGTGCACTCCTATGAAAACATAGCGGATGTCTCATCCGCCTTATTTAGAGTGCCATTACTATAATGCACTTGTAATTAAATGCATGGGACATTGGGCACATTTTTGACAGAGTACCCTATATGCCAAGCTATAAATATAGCCCATACTTTTCTGTGACCAACAAGGTGGCTGCACAAAGACATGTATGTTCTAAAGTAGAGTCAAGCTCAAGTATTCTCCGGGTACCATATCACCACCTTATCATATGGTTTTCCTGTGTTTTGATCATTATCTCTGGGAGCCAGTGATGAGGTATCACTCTCCTTTGAATATCCTTTATTGACCACATTACGCCATCCCCTGCTGCAATCTGAAAATAAACGTCAGTGTAGTTGTCTGAAATCTACTACTCTGTGCTACAAAAAAAACCTCAGCCATATGAAGCAAGAAAATATTTTGCAATAGTGAATTCCTGTTACTAATTCAGACACATCAGTGGCCTAAACATGAGAAATGCTTACAAATTTAGTAGCCAAATTTGTCTTTGCGTATCTGAGTTGGGTGTTGGTCTTTTGGAGAGTGATCGTAAGCTTGTACATGCATTCATGATGCCAATGCACTACAGGTTAGGGATGTTTTGTGGTTATCCTGCAGACAATTCATCAGCCAACTGTCTGCGCTTGTTATGTTATGTCATGTCATGGCATGTCATGTCACGTGAAGTTAGGCTATGTTATGTTCATCAACATTTTATTATGATGCTTGTGCTAAGTCTCTTTAGAGCACAGCTTCTGTGTACTAGTCTGCTTAGATCGGAGAATAGTTTTCTGATTCTGAACTCGCCATTACTGGGACTGTGAGTTTAGTGAGTGCCACAAGCCATGTTAAATAGTTCTGTTTTAAAAGGTAATCTATGGTGACTTACCTCTCTTGCGATTCTAAACCCACGCCATTCCAGAGTGTAGACTTCCTCTGTAGCCAATGTATTACCTCACAGTATTTTATCTTCAAGCTTTAGGGTCCTCCTCTTCACAGTTGAGGCTCACCTTAAGGAGCCAGTAGACTTGTATGTGTTAAATCATGTTTGGAGTATCCCAAGACGCTTTTTGGGCTAACTTTAGCACCTTGAATTGAACGACGGCACCCACTGGCAGCCTAAGTACGCATTCCACTTTGATAATGACATAGGTCCTCTGCTTCACTCTCAGTTTGCCCCAAACTTCCTTGTTTTGAATCTCAGAAGTCTATTCATCAAGTGTGCCTGGTATATCTCTTGAAGTGAGATGGAGTACACAAGGCTCACAAGGACCATTATCTGCTGCGATCTGTGTTGTGTTGACCACCACATAACGAGTAACGTTCTTTGAGAACTTCAGATGATAATTTCAGGCTTTAACCATCTCTTTCACTCCTTTTTAAATGAAAGTCTGTAATGAAACAAGACTTGGGGTTAGTTGCCTGTGGTAGGTAGGGCTGCTATATGTCCTAGAACCGAAGGCAGATCAAAGATGGCGGGGAGAGAGGACTACACTGCATCCCGAGCACTTTTGAATAACAGCACTAAAGGATGTATTTGTTGCATTGCATTCTTCATATTTCTTAATAATGTTTGAAGTCATTATATTAACATATATCTCCTGGAATATTTCTCAATCTTGTTTCAGATATATATTAACAAAAAACATTTATTTATTTATTCTAGGAAACTTGAAATGAGGCTGAACGTCGGCACAGCAAAGGTATGGAGTGATCGGATTTGTAAGTGCTCACATGTCAAAATACTGCCTATGGCTCTGCAAAAAAGCTAATTGTTAATTTTAAGAACTGTCAGGTTAATAACTCTCTAAATAATATTTTGACAAATCCTGACAAATTTCAAATATATAGCATTTTGGGGAACTGTCATTCAACGAAGTACGATGTGCGGCAATTAAGACCTAACTGTGTCCCTTTATCAACTTGTATTAATAGATATGTTATTAAATCTACTATGCATCGCATACCTCCTTTCATGTACTGAAGGTGTATATTTCCCCAAGTAACACTTGATGTGTCTTCCCTATTAATGTAAAGTTATCTGATGCCTAGGCTGGGCAATCAACACTCAACAAATATGTACTTGAAGGCACACTTCTCAGCCCCATGTTCTTACGATAATACTTTGAATAAGAGAGTGAAAATGCACGAAATCGGGTTACTAGCTGAGGGGAGTGAAACCCAATTCAAGCAGCAACCACAATTCCAGTGTGGGTGAAATCACAAGCAACACCAAATGAACCTGTGCATAACCCTCTGGTAGCTTGGCACAAAGCAGTCAGGCTTAACTTGGAGGCAATGTGTAAAGTTTTATGTAGCACTTCAAACAGTAATCAAGTTAAAACACAACAAAAATTCCACACCAATTTAGAAAAATAGAGTACAATGTAATAAATTATTTGAGACTTAAACAACAAAAATCCAATTAGTAAAACCGTAGATATGCAATTTTAAAGCTATGAGTGAAAATAGTGCCAAAAAGCGCCAACTGTGGTTATCTGGTCATGCCGGACCGGGACAAACTCACAAGTTCAGACCGCCCACAATGGAGCACAGGCCGGGTATATGGACCAAGTTAGGGCCGCTGACAAAGTACTTTAAATCCTGGTTGCGAAGCATTGCGAGATCCTGCATCGACGATGCATCACGCAGCGGCGGTTCAGTGGAGCTGAGAGAGACAATGCAGAGTCCAATGATGAGGATGCATTGCACAGCAGCGGTTCAGAGGTGCTGCAGTGCTGAGATGTGAAGTCCTGTGTCTAGGAGGCGTTGCGCAGCGGCAGTTCCGAGATGCTGTGAAGCACTGCGTCCAGGGATGCTTCGCGCAGTGACGGTTCTGATGTGATGCTGCGAGGAGATGAGTCATGCTGCGTCGGTTCTGCACACAGGTACACAGCTGGACTAGCAAAGCACCTTCAGGCCCATTTCCATGGATCCAGGACTGGGATGGCACCACTTGGGATGGCAAATTCACAGCAAACAGAGTCCAGTTACTGGGTTCAAGGTGGTTGGAGCCTTTTCTGTCCCTGAGGCTCTGGTAAGGAGGCCAGTAATCTAGTCCTTGGAGTTATTGTAGTGGTCCTGGGACACGATGCAGGTCCAGTCCTTTTCACTCAGGCAGCGAGGCAGCAGAGTAGCAGGGCAGCTGAGTACTGGTCCTTCTTAGAGCAGAGCAGCACAGGAGTCCTTCTACATCTTCCACAGGTCCAGAAGTGTACTGAAGAATTGGGTCTGAGGGTCCACTATTTATCCTTGGTGCCACCTTTGAAGTAGGAGAAGGTTCTGGGGCTCTTCGCCCCAGAGGTGTTTAGATTTTCCTGACTCCCTGCCCTGGCCACAGCTTATCTGGGGTCACAAAAGACTAGTGTTAAGCTCTTGTGGGTGTGCTGGGCTGAGCAAGTGTGGTAGGTGACAGCTCCTCCCCCTCATCAAGTCAGTCCTGCCAACACCGGCTCTCCCTTTGTCTCATTGTCTGGGAGCAATACACAAAGACCAACTGCCAGCTACACCTAGTCATGTGACCCAGGAATCAGGCTGCAGGCACCAAATGGTTAGTACAAGAAAATGCCAGCTTTCTAAAAGTGATAGTTCAAGACGGGCGACAATGGCGCCCCCTGCTGTTGCACTGCTATAATGAGGATGCTCACCTCTTGAAATAAACCAAAATCACCACTTTTTAACCAAATAATCCAAAGTAATCCATAGTAGTCCACTCCATTTGTCAATATTTAATCCATCCTTCTTTGAATCACTCCGGAGACAGCGATGGTGACTTAGAATGTTTTATTTCGCATTTTCAAATGCCTTATGCTGCCATACAAGCTTAAACAAAGACACGTGCTTTAAACATTCCTTCGAGCCGGCATTGTTAAAACATCCCAATGCATTTCGAACTGTTAAAGTTCTTCGTCAGGGGTACTACAAATAAATCAGAAAGAACTGCATGAGAAAACAATACAATACATTTTGTACCTGTGCTTGGTCACAACAACTAAAATGATGACTGAATTTCATCCCTAAGCCACCTCAACTTAAGTCCCCTTTATTTTCCACAACGAAATCAAGAGTACACTAAAAGCCAATTAATCCCAAAACCCTCTCTCAGCCTCATTCCCTCGTGCAAACTGATACTAACGCCCTCAAATTAAAATGACAGTGAAAAACGTGCTCCCACCCATTAACACAAGGTCCTTAAAAGCAAACTCAGTTCTTTTTACCTCATCGCGCCGTAACCGGCAATTGTTTGTATGCTTAGCATCCTCCGTATTCAGGGCATCATCGACTTCCCTCCCATTCTGACCTGTCTTAAAACCTACTCTCTCACGTTTTCCCTGTAAATCTCTAATTAAGGCAAACCCCGTGACCAACTGTGTGCTGTGCTTCTTAATGAAGTAAGCTAGTGCCTAACATACCCATAATGCACTGGCCCTGTAATCAGGAACCATGAACCAAACTAAAATGAAGCAAATAAGACTGATAATTTGTAAGCAACAAGAAAAAAGTGAAACAAATCAATATAAAACATGAATTAAAACATAAACAGTCATGAAAATCGCGCATAACAACTGAATCAGTCCCTTTCAATTCACCAATAATTCATCGTGTGTAACAAATCAACTTCATGTTAGATTAAAATTAGATGCAGTCCAGACTAGATGACACTGTCAGCAATCCGCCCGAGATGATTTAATTGTCGTGCTGTCTCCAAAGTGGTCTTTCTCAATGCAGAAGTTTATTCAGTAAACAGTAATCTTCTGGGGTGCAACTTCGCGTTTGGGACGTAGGAAATTGCTATGCAAGTGTAGAGTAGCGAGTGCACACCTTCTCTTCATGGATAATTACATTTTTGCTTGAATTGCCAAATGCATGCGTGCATCACAGCGCTGTGAACGTCCCACACAGCATATCCATTGTCGCCCGTCTTGAACTATCATTTGATATGCTGTGTGGGACGTTTTTCCTACGTCCCAAACGCGAAGTTGCACCCCAGAAGATTACTGTTTACTGAATAAACTTCTGCATTGAAAAAGACCACTTTGGAGACAGCACGACAATTAAATTATCTCGGGCGGATTGCTGACAGTGTCATCTAGTCTGGACTGCATCTAATTTTAATCTAACATGAAGTTGATTTGTTACACACGATGAATTTTTGGTGAATTGAAAGGGACTGATTCAGTTGTTATGCGCGATTTTCATGACTGTTTATGTTTTAATTCATGTTTTATATTGATTTGTTTCACTTTTTTCTTGTTGCTTACAAATTATCAGTCTTATTTGCTTCATTTTAGTTTGGTTCATGGTTCCTGATTACAGGGCCAGTGCATTATGGGTATGTTAGGCACTAGCTTACTTCATTAAGAAGCACAGCACACAGTTGGTCACGGGGTTTGCCTTAATTAGAGATTTACAGGGAAAACGTGTGAGAGTAGGTTTTAAGACAGGTCAGAATGGGAGGGAAGTCGATGATGCCCTGAATACGGAGGAAGCCAAGCATACAAACAATTGCCGGTTACGGCGCGATGAGGTAAAAAGAACTGAGTTTGCTTTTAAGGACCGTGTGTTAATGGGTGGGAGCACGTTTTTCACTGTCATTTTAATTTGAGGGCGTTAGTATCAGTTTGCACGAGGGGAATGAGGCTGAGAGAGGGTTTTTGGGATTAATTGGCTTTTAGTATACTCTTGATTTCGTTGTGGAAAATAAAGGGGACTTAAGTTGAGGTGGTTTAGGGATGAAATTCAGTCATCATTTTAGTTGTTGTGACCAAGCACAGGTACAAAATGTATTGTATTGTTTTCTCATGCAGTTCTTTCTGATTTATTTGTAGTACCCCTGACGAAGAACTTTAACAGTTCGAAATGCATTGGGATGTTTTAACAATGCCGGCTCGAAGGAATGTTTAAAGCACGTGTCTTTGTTTAAGCTTGTATGGCAGCATAAGGCATTTGAAGATGCGAAATAAAACATTCTAAGTCACCATCGCTGTCTCCGGAGTGATTCAAAGAAGGATGGATTAAATATTGACAAATGGAGTGGACTACTATGGATTACTTTGGATTATTTGGTTAAAAAGTGGTGATTTTGGTTTATTTCAAGAGGTGAGCATCTTCATTATAGCAGTGCAACAGCAGGGGGCGCCATTGTCGCCCGTCTTGAACTATCATTTGATATGCTGTGTGGGACGTTCACAGCGCTGTGATGCACGCATGCATTTGGCAATTCAAGCAAAAATGTAATTATCCATGAAGAGAAGGTGTGCACTCGCTACTCTACACTTGCGTAGCACTTTCTAAAAGTGGTATTTCCAGAATTGTGACTTGAAATCCAACTTTGTCATTAAAGAAGATTTTAAGTTACAATTGTTTAGACACCAAACTCGATATTGCCACTTGCTCCAAATTGAAAGTTATCACTTATTACATGTAATAAGGTATGCCAACGTTATCCTATGGGAAAGTTAGGCCTTTCAGTAGTGAAAAATGTATGTAAGAGTTTTTCACTACCAGGACATGTAAAAGTAAAAAGCACATGTCTAACATTTTAAATACATTGCACCCTGCCCTACAGGCTGTTTAGGCCCTACCCTAGGGATGACATATGTATTAAAAAGGAAGGCTTAATCCTTGCAAAAGGTTAATTTGCCAGGTTGAAATGGCAGTTTAAACTGCACACACAGGCTGCACTATCAGGCCTGCAATATCAAGCCTAAGATATATTTAAAGGGCTACTAAAGTTGGTGGCACAATAACGGCTACAGGCTCACTAGTAGCATTTAATTTACAGGCCCTGCATACATGTAGTGCCACTGTACTATGGAAGTAAATTAAAGGTTATGGGATTGAGCACATGCACTTTAACACTGATTAGCAGCAGTAAAGTGCACAGAGTCCTAAGGCCGACAAAATGAGATCAGCAAAATAATGGATGGGTAAGGCAAAAGGAGTGGGAGAAGACTACCCTAAGGCTGCCAGGTCTAACACATGTTCCCCCACCCCCAGCTGAAAGTGGGGACAGCTACCCAACCTCCTGGGAGTTCTTATCACTAAGGAGGAAGAACCTAAAGAGACATCAGCATTGGTGTGGTCTGACCCATAGCTGCGTTCCAGCGCAAAGTAATTCCCTGTAGACAGACCACTTCAACAGCTTCGGATTTTCACTCTTCATTTGCATGAGCCATCTGAGGGGCCTGTGGTCCATCTGAACCCGGAATTGAGGTCCAAACAGGTATGGTCTCAGCTTCTTCAGTTCCCAGACTACAGCAAAAGCCTGTTCCTGGGGAAGTAACCTTCTGTTAATGAAAGCTACAGGTTTGTCTAGGCCCTTCTCATTTAACTGTACTAGGACAGCCCCTACGCCATGCTCTGAAGCGTCTGTCTACACAATGAACTCCTTGGAGCAGTCAAAAGCCGTGAGCACAGGTGCTTTATACATGGCTTCCTTGAGGGTGTCAAAGGATTTCTGACAGGCCTCTGTCTAGATCACCCTTTTGGGTTGCTTCTTTGAAGTCAGCTCAGTTAAGGGGGCAACAATGGTGCCATAACCCTCAACAAACCTTCTGTAATATCTGGTGAGACCCACGAAGGCCCTCACCACAGTCTGGGGCCGATTCCGATCTCGGCCGGTAGTGCTCCGAATCGGATTCGGATTTACCGGATCCGATTCGGAGCCCTGTTTCCCGACCGAATCGTACGCGGGTCCGGCCGAGCGAGTACGATGCAAGCGCCCGCGAAATCTCCGACCGACTCGTACGCGGCTTCAACACGCTCCGACCGACTCGCATGGACACGACTCGCACCGCGCTATGGAGACGTTTCCCGGCCGGGTAAGTACGATGCGCGCTGTGAGCAGTCCGACCGACTCGCGCCGTCCGGCTCGAAAGAGCTGTCGGAGCTGTACTTTGGGGGTCCGCGTCGGACCCCCCTGTACGCGTAGCCGTGCGAGTCGCACACAGGGGGGACCCATGGGTCCCCCCTACCTGTGCATGCACGCCGCCATGCACATGGACGCGTACCCGCTGTAGGGGGCGCCCTCGTTCGCCTCGCACCCATTGAGTCAATGGGAGCCCGCGTATGCGTTGTACGACCGGCTCCCATTGACTTCAATGGGAGTCCGACCGAATCGAGTCCGATAGCATGCAAATGCATTGTACTCGTCCGGTCGGACTGCCAGGGTCCGATTCGGTCGGAAATCTCTCCGGGTCCGGCTCGGTCGGAGAGATTTCCGGCCCGAATCGGAATCGGCCCCTCTGTGTTTTGGGGGGTTGCCAGGCCAGGGTAGTCGCAGTCTTGGCCTGGAGGGGCTGCTCCTTGCCCCTGCCCACCGTGTGATCTAGATATATCACTGTACCCTGCCCTATCTGCCATGTGCTGGCCTTAGTGGTCAGGCCCACCTGCTGCAGGGCCTCGAGCACCTCCTGGAGGTGTGGTACAGGTGTTCCTCCCAGCTGGAGCTGAAGACACCTATGCCTCCTTACCAGCCAGGACCCTGTTCACCAACCTCTGAAAGGTGGCAGCAGCATTCTTTAAGCCAAAGGGGATGATCTTGAACTGGAAGTGGCCCTCTGTAGTCCAGAATGCAAGGCTCTCTTTTGCCCCCTCAGTCAGAGCAATCTGCCAGTACCCCAATGTGAGATCAAAAGTACTGAGGAGTTTGGCAGCGCCCAGTCTGTTAATGAACTCATCAGCTCGGGGATGGGGTGAGTTTCAGTCTTAATGACGGAATTGAGTCCTCAGTAGTCCACAGAGAACCTAAGTTCTAGGGTCGCACCTGGTGGGGCAGCCTTGGGAACCATCACAATTGGGCTGGACCAGGGACTGTTAGAGGGCTCAAGTGCTGAAGGTCCACTAGTAGCATTTAATTTACTGGCCCTGTGTACATGTAGTACAACTGTACTAGGGACTTAAAAGTCAATTAAATGTGCCAATTGGGTGTATGCCAAAGTTACCATATTCTAGGGAGTGAGCACACACACTTTAGCATGGGTTAGCAGAGGTAAAGTGTGCAGAATCCTAAGGCCAAGAAAAAGGAGATCAGCAAAATAATAGATAAGTAAGGCAGAAATGTTTGTGGGAAGACTACCCTATAGCAGACAGGTCTAACAGAAAACTTGCAAAGAGCAAAAGTAACTTTGATGAGACTGGTAGCACCTATGACATTTAACATTGTCATGCCCTGAAACATTTACAATCTTCACTGATGAAGAGTTGTTAATTGTTAAACTAAGACTGAATTCTTTAAAGTGTCAGGTTTCAAGTATGAACACCTTTTGGCAACCTAGCCTTTGGCGAGTCATTGAAAAAGTGCACACTTATCATACACACCAAAATCAGTCTGAATTCTAGGGCTGATCACACTGACTTCAATATTTCAGACAAAAGGGCAAGATTTACAAAAGTGTCACCCAACGCAGTGCAGCAGCCAAAAATACTGTGCTGCATTGCGTGACAGGGAGGGAGCAGGAGAGCGCCATATCTACAAGGATATCACACTCTACCCCATTCTCTCCCACACTGTTCTCCCTTGATGTGCGAGCGCCACGCACACACCTTTGCTCCATAGTGCAAGGCTGTGTGAGTTTAGTATAGGTTTTATACTGGAAGGGTTCCCTCTCAGTACAAAATACTATGCCTAGACAACCTTTGAAACTTTTCCTACTTTGTATGTTTGCTGTACAGTGCAGCACACGTGCAAAGTTAGAAAAGAATGGATAAATTAAAACATTTCTCCTTTTAACGCCTGCTTTCAAGTCACGTTAATTTTTTATGCAAAACCCTGTCTACTTTTGTTAGTAGATAGGGTTTTGCATGAAAAAGCATGGGTTGTTGCATGGGAACGCCAATATACCACCAGTGTAACACCCCCTTGACTCTAAGCAATGCAAAGCAGTGCTTTGTGCTGCTTCGGTTTACTTTTAGGCAACTTTCCAGCGCAAAACATGTTTTGTGCTAGAAAGTAAATAACAAAAAGACCATTTTGCACTGGTTTCCATTACTTTTGTGAATCAAACACAGCACAAAATGCTTGTAAATATGGCCCAAGGAATAGCATTCATTTGGCTCAGTGTTTAATGACTGAGGACCAGATTTACCAAAGAGTCATGGAGAGAGCAGGAGAGCGGCATATCTACAGACATATGCCACTCTCGTCTTCTCTCCCTAGTGCCGGTGCTGAATTTTGCTGCAGAGTGCCATGCACATAGCTTTGTGCCATAGCGCAATGGTTTGTGCGTGAGTCTAGCATCGGTTTTGTACTGGAAGGGCTTCCTTCAGGGAAAAATACTATGCATAGACAACTTTTAAAACTTTTCCTATTTTGTATGTGTGCTGTACAATGCGGCACACATGCAAACTCGGAAAAGGAAGGAGAAATGAAAACATTTCTCCTTTTAACGCCTGCTTTGAAGTTGCGTTAATTGTTGATGCAAAACTGTGTCTACTATTGTTTTGAGATAGAGTTTCGAGTCAAAAAACATGGGTGGATGCATGGGAACGTGCATGTACCACCCATAGAACTCCCGCTTGACGGTAGGTAACGCAAAGCAGTGATTCGCACTGGTTTGCTGTACTTTCCAACTACTTTCTAGCACAAAACCAGTTTTGACTGGAAAGTAAATTGCTAAAAAAAAACATTTTGAGCTAGCTTGCTTCACTTTTGTGAACCCAGCGCAAAATGTTAGTAAAACTGGCCCATTGTGTCATTTCCTAGAGAGATTGTTCATATCTTTTCGTGGTTAAACGTCTATTACTCGGCCAGGGGTCATTGTTCTTGCAACAAGATTCTTTTTTGTGCCATTCTGCAGCTCTGGCAATGACAGTTCTATTACATGGCAGATATTTGGGCTTTCTTAAACTATCATTTTGTCATTTTTGAAGCTGCTGTCTAATGAGTCTTTGGGGATTTTACTTTCTTCCCTGGTTACAGGGACTTGCTTGAATCATTCTCGTCTCTAATTTCCTTTAGGTTCTGTCAGTCTCTAACAGTGAGGAAGCTATACAGTTGAGAAAAATCCAACCTTCTTTTTAGAAGTGTTACTCCAACTCCAACATTACCACAAGTAATGTTACCACCATTTCCATGACCATTAAAACCACCACCACACTAAACACGCCCAGCAGTACCACCACTGCCACACCTGCTATCATCTGCCAACAAAGTCACCATCATACATCCGCACAACCAGCATTGCATGCCACCACACCCACTATCATACTGCACACAACATCCAGCCCTGCCAAGTAGCATGCATCAGGCATGAGAGTAACGCTTTTTAGTGTGGTGGTCTAAAATGCAAAGTCACACATTTATAGCGCCTCCTTGACACCACCGGCGCTGAGGCACAGACGCAAGTGGGATGGGAGTGCCTTCCAAGCACTCATGATTGAGCAAGCAATTAAGCGCTATACATATTCAAAACCTCAAAATGATGCAAAAAATATGATACGCAAAACATAATCATCTTCTATAAAAACAATTAAAAAGCTGTAGTGGACATCACGCTACGTTGACCTTCTCAGTTTTGAGGGCCGTATAATGAAGCTTCTGTGACAGCCTTTGACATAGTACATTCGGGTTTTACTCTGAGGGGCAGGCACATAAAATGGAAGGGTGTGGTGCGTGCTTAAACATTGCAAGCACCGGCGGAGCCCCCACAGGCACCTGGATAGCTGAGGGTCCAACGCTACACCAAATAAAAGTGCATGAGAGCACCGGAAGGTGGAATCAATCTTGGGTTGTGGTAGCTACGTCACTCTCTCTTTTGAGATGGGAGCGCTGCACGCGCAGCTTAGCATCCGCCTCTCTGCACCCGCCTGCACCCCGTTCAGGCGGGGAGCCTGCACGGGGTGCAGGCTCCCCGTTCCACATGCTGTCTCCGGGCACCTGTGTTTGTAGATTGTTAGTAACAGAGAACCAGACTATCAAACACCTTCTGAACCGCGTGCCCCGGGCATCGGCTATGGGCCTGTGCGTATGCGTTCTTTTCTTGTTCGTTTTCGAAGAGTGTTCGGGCAGCTGCTGCCGGTAGGTGCACATGAATATGTTGTTTGCTATTTGTAGTACTATCGACATTTCGAGGTTGGAAGATGAAGAGATAGTTCCACCGGTTAGTGCACCTGCTACAAACCTCTCTAAAGCAATCTCGCTTGCTGAGGTTACAAGGGCACTAGCTTGGTGCCCTTCCATTTCTGGTGCTTTGCAGCAGATCCAAGATCTTATAGTTTTCACTTGCTCAAATGGGTGTAATTTCTTATATTTATAGGTTTCCCTGGACTTCATTGATTGATTTTGCTCGTGAGAAAAGTGTCACTCATAGTTGTTGAATGCCACTCATAAGTACACTGAAACTATGAAAATGTCACACGTAGGCAATCTGAAACCTTGGCAGATATGAACACCTACGTCCACACATCAAACATCATAAACCAATACATCTTATCACATCAGCACAAGCAAATTAATACATGATTGTCTAAATTTCTGAGTTTGTCAAGCACGTTGGATGATGGAAGGCAATACGCCTACTTTGACCCAGAACATTACTGTTGGAAAGTCATCCTGTGCCCTGGGCACCCCCCAACTTTTTGCTGACTGGAACTGGTGGTAACTGACTCTAACTGACCCTGGGCTCTGTTTAACCAGGCCCAGGGCCAGTGCCATGCTGAAACACTTAGATACCAGTAAAGCACCTACATACACTAGGGTACACTTTGGGTTGGGGTACCCCTGTAATTGGCATGACCTACCCCATGAGCCCCTAGTATATAATAGGGCAGGGGATTGAAACTACCTAGAAGTCCCCAGTATCCTGGGGCATGGCAGTTTAGAGGCCAGCAGCCTTTTTGCACTTGCATGTGTGCACTGCTGAAGCCTGTGGTCAGTTTAAAAGCAGCTCTGGGTGCCAGGACTGCTCTTAAACATGCAAATTGTGGCCAAACTCGACTTTGGGGTTTGGGGCACTTAAAACTGGTCAACCTAAAATGTTTTTGCATAATAATGACCCCCAGGGTCTCCCTAGGTATCCCAGGGGTGGGGGTCAGGTATCTATAAGGTAGACCCTTATAAAATGAGTTTATAAATGCCCTGGGTTAAGTGAAATTCACATTTCACTCTCCCCATTGTTTAAAGTGCTGCCCAAATTCGACTTTGATGCTGGGGGCACTGGGCCTGGAGGATCTGCAATATTTTTACAGATTCAACACCCCTAGGGTCTCCCCTAGGTGACCTATGGGGTGGGGGTCCTGTGAAAATAAGCCAAGTACTTATAAAATATGTTTTTGTAGGTCCTGGTGCTGGAAAAATGGCCCACGTCATTTTTCCCATTGCAAACCCCATGGCCCATAGGATAACATGGGGGAAAGTTATTAAACAATAACTATTAACAGGACAGGGATAAAGATTCCATTCAAAGACTCACTAGAATGGTATGGATAAATCCTACAATATGATGTTATTGAATTTTTCCCAAAGTGAACAGACAAGAAGTTATAACACTTTCTTAGTTGTAGTTCCAAATCCAGCCTGCCAGTGCTCTGCCCTGATTGGTCAGAGTTAAGAGGATTAGCCAGCCTGCCTGAAGAGGTGATAAAGATCCCCTGGGGTCAGCCAGATGGACTGGGAGGGCAGTGAGCTGTTCTGCAGGAATGCCAGGCCAGGGGAGGGGTCGTAAACAATGAGCTTCAAAGGGGCAGAGCCCAGAGCAGTGTCATTAACAGCTTTGAACCCCCACCCCAGCCAGATGGCAGGATTAAGGAAGGTATGTGCAGATGTAGGGAGGAGAGGCTAGGTTAATTAGCCAACTCAGTGGGAGTGTTTAGCCAGCTCTTACCTCCTTGCTGGAAAATCAGCCATTATGGATTTGGAAGCTTTGTTGCACTCTGGGATAAAATAATGCCACACTCTGCAGGAAGTAGTCACTCAAGTGGGCAGTTACCCTACTCCTATTGGTGAAGCTTGACCTCCTGGATGACCCAGAGACTGTGGAATAAGTATCTGAGAGAGGCCCAGCCCCTCAGATCTGCTGCTTGAAACTGAAGAAAGCAAGACTGGCCCTGCTGGAACTTCTGCTGTGCAAAGACTTCTAAGGCCTGACCTCTGGAGACTGCACCCCCTGCAACTACAGCTTTGTGGACTAACTGTGCTGAGTAAAAGAACTCAAGAGTGGACTCCTGCAAGCTACAGGTTAACAGAGCTCATCTGGACCCTCACCACCAAGAATCACCAACCTGGGGAACTACCAGTGGATTTGTAAGGGTGACGTCCAGTGCATTGTGGGAATTGAAGTCCTCAACTTTCAAGGACCATCTTGGAGCTTCCAGACCCTTGGAGTAAGTTTGAGACACTTTGGGACCCTTTGAGGAACTTCAGGAAGAAGTTCAGGAAGTTTGGGGAACTTTGGAGGAACTTTGGAAAAAAGCTCCATAGGGGACCGACTCATCCTGGTCAGCCAAGCCGCCTGCCTTCAACCGCGAGTCGGCCAAGCCCACCAGGTTCGTCCCGCTAAAAGCTCCATCGCATCGACTTCCAGAGATTGACCGGGACTAGCGAAAATCTGAGACCGGCGAACCCTCACCGGATCCGGATACATGAGGAGCATCGAGGGACCCCAAGAGAAAAAGCTCCGGAAAAGCTTCTAAGTCCGCTCGTAAGAAAGTCGGCCGGGATCAACCGCGAGCGCCAATCCGCCTGCCTTCCATCGCGTGTCGGCCTGGATTGTTGGATTGCCCCGCTAAAGCGATCTTGAAAAAGTTTCTAAGTCCGCTCCAGGGAAGTTCACCGGGAGATCGTCGAAAGGCTGCCCGGCGGAGCCGCACCGGATCCGGACTGACGGAGAGTGTCGAGGGGCCTCGAAGAGAAAAGCTCCAGAAAAGTTTCTAAGTGCGAAGGTAAAAACATTGACCGGGACCTTCCGCGTGGAGTATCCGCTCAGGGCTCCATCGCGGTCGGCCTTAAACTTTGACTTTGGCCCGGTCTATCGCGAGGCTATGTCCCAATATGGTGCTAGATGCTTCTAAGTGCTATATTTTATTTAAACTTTGAAAATTCATATCTCCGGTTCCCTACATTGGATTTTTGTCGTTTTGGTGTCATTTTAAAGATAAAAATATTTCCTATTTTTATAAATTGGTGTTGGATTTTTATTATGTGTTGTGTCTTAATTATTTACTGAATTGGTGTTTTTAAATGCTTTACATACCTGTCTTTGAAGTTAAGCCTGTCTGCTCGCAGCCACGTTACCAGGGGTTGAGCATGGGAATAATTTTCTTAGACCTATGCTGAGTCCTATCAAGTGTTTGTGGTCTTATTACTAGTGGCAGACCTACATTTGCCCCTACCAATAACCCACTTTCCAACATTTGGTGCTCAGCGGTGTGGATGTGGACTTGTGTTTAAAAAATACACCTTTCAGTAAATGAATTAAGATTATAAAAATCCTCTAAATTGCCTTAGAACAAAACTTTTGAGTTTGATTTTTGGAATTTGGACTAAACTGTTTTTAATCCATTGTTTTGATTTTTCCAAATTGTTCTAAGTCTATTGTGCCTAGTGTTGTGACCCAAAACTAGGGAACCATGGAGTTGGACCTGGCTAAACTGTCCCAGTGTAAGTTGGCTGAGCTTAGGGAACAGTGTAGGCTTAGGGGCTGCCTGCTTCCAAGAGGTATAGGAAGGCAGGGTTGTTTCAGTTTATACAAGCCCATGACCAGGCAGCTGAGGAGAATCAAGGGGGGTCGAGGGTGTCCCCCAACATCATCCCAAGAGAGGAGGATGATGCCTCTTCCATTATAACTAGTGTAAGCCAACAGATTCCTGATGGTGGGAGTGGGGCAGGGTCCCTTACTCAGGAACCACTACGGTCCCTTGCAGAGAGACAGCTTCAGGCTCAATTAGCTTTGAAAGCTTTAGAGCAAAGGAAACTGGATTTGGCTGAGAAGAGGTGGGAGAAGGAGGAGAAGAGAAATGGTGGCAGCGAAAGCGAAGAAGATGCTGAGATGTCCAGGGGTGGCAGATTTGAACCTAAACTTCCAAAGGGTATTGTGCCCAAGTACACAGAGGGGGATGACATTGACAAATGGCTTGCAGCTTTTGAGAGGGCCCTTAAGATGAGTAGGGTCCACTCTAGGTATTGGGGTGCACTCCTGTGGGAGTTGATTCCAGTAGCTGGGAGGGATAGGCTCCTGACCCTGAAGGGAGAGGATGCAGAATCATACCAGCAGATGAAAAGCCTGCTTAGTCAAGAGGTTTGGTCTGACTCCAGAGCAGTACAGGGTGAAGTTTAGGAACACCCAGAAATTGAATTCCAAGTCTTGGATAGACTTTGTGGATGTTTCAGTGAAGGCACTGGAAGGCTGGATTTGTGGTAACAAAGTGAGCACTTATGAGGGATTGTATAATTTGTTTTTGAAAGAACACATTTTGACTCATTGTGCAGAAGAGAAGTTACGCCAGTATCTAGTGGACTCTAAGCTGACAGACCCCAGAGAGTTGGGGGAGTCAGCTGATGAGTGGGTGAGAACCCGGGTTTCCATTCAGCACCAGGGGGTGACCAGAAGAAAGGAGGACAGGTCCCTCCCCAGGGGAAAGCCCAGGGAAATGAAGGTCAAAAACCTAAGGAGTCCTCCAAAGACCCACAAAACCTGCACAAGGAGGGGGGCCCCGAGCCAACCCAAAACCCAAGGGAGGTGGATTCAGGGAAAGAATGGTAAATTCTTTGATCCCTCAAAAGTGGGTAAGTGCTTTGACTGTAACCAGCCAGGGCACAAGCAGGGAGATGCTGTCTGCACTAAAAGCTCCCCCTAAGGGGCCATCCACAGGGATTGCCAGTGTCAGTGTAGGGGTGGAGAGTGGTGCCCCAGTGGAGGGTAATCAGGTGGGGCAAGCAACCTTAGTGTCCCTGGGTGGGGTGAATATTGCAACCCTTACTGCCTTACCTCCAAACATGGATAAGTACAGGCAGAGGCCTAAAGTGAATGGGACTGAGGTGGAGGCTATCAGAGACACTGGGGCTAGTGTAACTATGGTCCTGGATGAGCTGGTGCCCCCGGAGAGTTTGTTACCTGGTGAGTTTCACCAGGTGACTTATGCAGAACAGCACCACCAAACTCCATCCTATGGCTGTGGTGGATTTGGAATGGGGAGGTGTGACAGGCCCTATGAAGGTAGCTGTGTCAAAGGTGCTCCCAGTCCAGTGTTTACTGGGCAATGACCTTGAAGCCTCTGCATGGTCAGAGGTGGAGAGAGGACTCCATATGAAAATATTGGAGCTCCCTGAGTGGGTGTGTGCTGTGACTAGGTCACAGACTAGCCAGACGGGAGGGGCTGGACACTTGGACCCTGGAACAAAGGGCCAAGCATCCATGGACAAGGGTACTGGGCCTGGTGAGCCAGCCCAGGGAACTCCAGAGGTGCAGGCAGAATCTAACCCTGATGGGGAGGATCTGGCCTCTGAGGGAGGGACTCCATCCCTGCCAGAGCTGTCAGATTTGGCAGAACTGACAGGAGCAGGTGGACCCTCCAGAGAGGAGTTCAGTCAGGGACAGCGTGACTGTCCCACCCTTGAGGGCTTGAGGCGGATTGCTTCTAAGCAAGAGGAAGGGGATGACAGTGGGTTTCATAGAATCTACTGGGAAGATGGACTGCTTTATACTGAGGCCAGAAACCTCAAGGAGGGGGCCACCAGGAGGTTGGTGGTGCCCCAGAGGTACAGAGAGTTCATCCTGACTTTGGGTCATGACATCCCCTTGGCAGGACATTTGGGACAGATAAAGACATGGAACCGGTTGGTGAACCATTTCTACTGGCCCCATATGTCTGAAAAGGTAAAGGAGTTTTGCAGCTCCTGTGTCACCTGTCAGGCCAGTGGCAAGGCAGGGGGCAAGACAAAGGCTCCCCTAGTACCACTGCCAGTGGTTGGGGTTCCTTTTGAAAGGGTGGGGATGGACATTGTTGGTCCCCTGGACCCACCTACTGCATCAGGGAATAGGTATATCTTAGTGGTAGTTGACCATGCCACTAGATACCCTGAAGCCATACCTCTTAGAACCATTGATGCTCCTGCAGTGGCTAGAGCACTACTTGGTGTGTTTACCAGAGTGGGTTTTCCAAAAGAGGTGGTGTCAGATAGGGGCACGAACTTCCTGTCCAGCTATCTGACTGCTATGTGGGATGAGTGTGGTGTCAACTACAAGTTCACCACCCCTATCACCCACAAGCAAATGGTCTTGTTGAGCGATTCAACAAAACCCTGAAGGGCATGATAAATGGGTTGTCAGAGAAACTCAGGAGGAGATGGGATGCTCTCCTCCCATGCTTACTGTTTGCCTACAGGGAGGTGCCACAGAAAGGGGTTGGTTTCAGTCCCTTTGAGTTGGTGTTTGGACACCCTGTGAGGGGGCCATTGAGCCTGCTGAGAGAGTCTTTAGAGAAGCCTCTCAAAGAAGCAAAGGACAATGTGCTGGACTATGTGCTAGGCCTGAGATCTAGAATGGCCGAGTACATGTACAAGGCAAACAGGAAACTGGAGGCCAGCCAGGAGCTCATGAAGCACTGGTATGATCAGAAGGCTACTATGCCTGAGTATACTCCAGGACAATTGGTGTGGGTGTTGGAGCCTGTGGCTCCCAGGGCCCTCCATGACAAGTGGAGTGGGCCCTATCCAATCTTAGAAAAGAAGGGTGAGGTTACCTATTTGGTGGACCTTGGCACCCCCAGGAGCCCTCATAGGGTCCTGCATGTGAATAGATTGAAACCCCACCATGACAGGGCAGACATGACCATGTTACTGGTCACTGATGAGGGTGTGGAGGAGGAAACTGAGCCTGTGCCCGACCTCCTCTCCAATAATGTGCAAGATGGGTCAGTGGAGGGGGTGATACTCTCTCCCAAGTTGACAGACCAGCAGCACAGAGACTGTAAGCAAGTGCTGGAGCAGTTTGCTGGCCTGTTCTCCTTGACCCCAGGCATCACTGAGTGGTGTGTGCATCACATTGACACTGGTGACAGCCTGCCTGTCAAGAATAAACTGTACAGGACATCTGACCATGTCAGAGCCAGCATTAAAGCTGAGGTTGCTAAGATGCTGGACTTGGGGGTAATTGAACCGTCTGAGAGTCCATGGGCCAGTCCAGTGGTGCTGGTACCTAAACCTAATCCTCAGGGTGGACCCAAGGAGTTAAGGTTCTGTGTGGACTACAGAGGATTGAATGCAGTCACAAAGACTGACGCTCACCCTATACCTAGAGCTGATGAGCTCATTGACAGGTTAGGGGCTGCTAAGTACCTGAGTACTTTTGATTTGACTTCAGGTTACTGGCAGATTGCCCTCACTGATGGAGCAAAGGAGAGGTCAGCATTCTCCACCCCAGAGGGACATTATCAGTTCAAGGTAATGCCCTTTGGTTTAAAGAATGCACCTGCCACCTTCCAAAGGTTGGTGAACAGGGTCTTGTCTGGGTTGGAACAGTTCAGTGCAGCTTACCTGGATGACATAGCTGTGTATAGTTCTACCTGGGGAGATCACTTAAGCCACCTAAGGGAAGTGCTTCAGGCCATGCAGCAGGCAGGCCTGACTATTAAGGCAAGCAAGTGCCAAATAGGGCAGAGTTCTGTAGTGTACCTGGGCCACCTGGTAGGTGGGGGCCATGTACAGCCTCTCCAAGCTAAAATCCAAACTATTTTGGATTGGACAGCACCTGTTACCCAGACTCAGGTCAGGGCCTTCCTTGGACTGACAGGGTACTATAGAAGGTTTGTTCAAAATTATGGGACCATTGTGGGGCCCCTAACAGAACTGACTTCTAAAAAGAGGCCCAAGAAGGTGATTTGGACCCCAGAGTGTCAGAAGGCTTTTGACACTCTGAAAGCTGCTATGTGTTCAGCACCAGTGTTACTGGCCCCTGACTACACAAAGGAATTTGTAGTTCAGACCGATGCTTCAGAGAAAGGGATTGGGGCAGTGTTGGCACAACTAAATGAAGGGGGCCTTGATCAGCCAGTTGCCTTTATTAGCAGGAGGCTTCTTCCCAGAGAGCAGAGATGGAGTGCCATTGAGAGAGAGGCTTTTGCTGTGGTGTGGTCACTGAAAAAGTTGAGACCATATTTGTTTGGGACTCACTTCCGTGTTCAAACTGACCACAGGCCTCTCAGATGGCTCATGCAGATGAGAGGGAGAATCCCAAGCTGTTAAGGTGGTCCATTTCCCTACAGGGAATGGACTTTACAGTGGAACACAGACCTGGGGTTGCCCATGCCAATGCCGATGGACTTTCCAGGTTTTTCCACTTAGCTGAGGAGGACTACCAGGGTATAGGTTAGTAACCCCTCACCTTTCGTTTGGGGGGCTGTGTTGGAAAGTCATCCTGTGCCCTGGGCACCCCCAACTTTTGCTGACTGGAACTGGTGGTAACTGACTCTAACTGACCCTGGGCTCTGTTTAACCAGGCCCAGGGCCAGTGCCATGCTGAAACACTTAGATACCAGTAAAGCACCCACATACACTAGGGTACACTTTGGGTTGGGGTACCCCTGTAATTGGCATGACCTACCCCATGAGCCCCTAGTATATAATAGGGCAGGGGATTGAAACTACCTAGAAGTCCCCAGTATCCTGGGGCATGGCAGTTTAGAGGCCAGCAGCCTTTTTGCACTTGCATGTGTGCACTGCTGAAGCCTGTGGTCAGTTTAAAAGCAGCTCTGGGTGCCAGGACTGCTCTTAAACATGCAAATTGTGGCCAAACTCGACTTTGGGGTTTGGGGCACTTAAAACTGGTCAACCTAAAATGTTTTTGCATAATAATGACCCCCAGGGTCTCCCCTAGGTATCCCAGGGGTGGGGGGTCAGGTATCTATAAGGTAGACCCTTATAAAATGAGTTTATAAATGCCCTGGGTTAAGTGAAATTCACATTTCACTCTCCCCATTGTTTAAAGTGCTGCCCAAATTCGACTTTGATGCTGGGGGCACTGGGCCTGGAGGATCTGCAATATTTTTACAGATTCAACACCCCTAGGGTCTCCCCTAGGTGACCTATGGGGTGGGGGTCCTGTGAAAATAAGCCAAGTACTTATAAAATATGTTTTTGTAGGTCCTGGTGCTGGAAAAATGGCCCACGTCATTTTTCCCATTGCAAACCCCATGGCCCATAGGATAACATGGGGGAAAGTTATTAAACAATAACTATTAACAGGACAGGGATAAAGATTCCATTCAAAGACTCACTAGAATGGTATGGATAAATCCTACAATATGATGTTATTGAATTTTTCCCAAAGTGAACAGACAAGAAGTTATAACACTTTCTTAGTTGTAGTTCCAAATCCAGCCTGCCAGTGCTCTGCCCTGATTGGTCAGAGTTAAGAGGATTAGCCAGCCTGCCTGAAGAGGTGATAAAGATCCCCTGGGGTCAGCCAGATGGACTGGGAGGGCAGTGAGCTGTTCTGCAGGAATGCCAGGCCAGGGGGAGGGGTCGTAAACAATGAGCTTCAAAGGGGCAGAGCCCAGAGCAGTGTCATTAACAGCTTTGAACCCCCACCCCAGCCAGATGGCAGGATTAAGGAAGGTATGTGCAGATGTAGGGAGGAGAGGCTAGGTTAATTAGCCAACTCAGTGGGAGTGTTTAGCCAGCTCTTACCTCCTTGCTGGAAAATCAGCCATTATGGATTTGGAAGCTTTGTTGCACTCTGGGATAAAATAATGCCACACTCTGCAGGAAGTAGTCACTCAAGTGGGCAGTTACCCTACTCCTATTGGTGAAGCTTGACCTCCTGGATGACCCAGAGACTGTGGAATAAGTATCTGAGAGAGGCCCAGCCCCTCAGATCTGCTGCTTGAAACTGAAGAAAGCAAGACTGGCCCTGCTGGAACTTCTGCTGTGCAAAGACTTCTAAGGCCTGACCTCTGGAGACTGCACCCCCTGCAACTACAGCTTTGTGGACTAACTGTGCTGAGTAAAAGAACTCAAGAGTGGACTCCCTGCAAGCTACAGGTTAACAGAGCTCATCTGGACCCTCACCACCAAGAATCACCAACCTGGGGAACTACCAGTGGATTTGTAAGGGTGACGTCCAGTGCATTGTGGGAATTGAAGTCCTCAACTTTCAAGGACCATCTTGGAGCTTCCAGACCCTTGGAGTAAGTTTGAGACACTTTGGGACCCTTTGAGGAACTTCAGGAAGAAGTTCAGGAAGTTTGGGGAACTTTGGAGGAACTTTGGAAAAAAGCTCCATACGGGGACCGACTCATCCTGGTCAGCCAAGCCGCCTGCCTTCAACCGCGAGTCGGCCAAGCCCACCAGGTTCGTCCCGCTAAAAGCTCCATCGCATCGACTTCCAGAGATTGACCGGGACTAGCGAAAATCTGAGACCGGCGAACCCTCACCGGATCCGGATACATGAGGAGCATCGAGGGACCCCAAGAGAAAAAGCTCCGGAAAAGCTTCTAAGTCCGCTCGTAAGAAAGTCGGCCGGGATCAACCGCGAGCGCCAATCCGCCTGCCTTCCATCGCGTGTCGGCCTGGATTGTTGGATTGCCCCGCTAAAGCGATCTTGAAAAGTTTCTAAGTCCGCTCCAGGGAAGTTCACCGGGAGATCGTCGAAAGGCTGCCCGGCGGAGCCGCACCGGATCCGGACTGACGGAGAGCGTCGAGGGGCCTCGAAGAGAAAAGCTCCAGAAAAGTTTCTAAGTGCGAAGGTAAAAACATTGACCGGGACCTTCCGCGTGGAGTATCCGCTCAGGGCTCCATCGCGGTCGGCCTTAAACTTTGACTTTGGCCCGGTCTATCGCGAGGCTATGTCCCAATATTGTGCTAGATGCTTCTAAGTGCTATATTTTATTTAAACTTTGAAAATTCATATCTCCGGTTCCCTACATTGGATTTTTGTCGTTTTGGTGTCATTTTAAAGATAAAAATATTTCCTATTTTTATAAATTGGTGTTGGATTTTTATTATGTGTTGTGTCTTAATTATTTACTGAATTGGTGTTTTTAAATGCTTTACATACCTGTCTTTGAAGTTAAGCCTGTCTGCTCGCAGCCACGTTACCAGGGGTTGAGCATGGGAATAATTTTCTTAGACCTATGCTGAGTCCTATCAAGTGTTTGTGGTCTTATTACTAGTGGCAGACCTACATTTGCCCCTACCAATAACCCACTTTCCAACAATTACATCCAAATTTTCCCAAAAAATATTGACTTAGAGGAGAGTACTTTAAGATTGCTAGGGATTTTCATCTCACCAGGATTGCTTGCCTCAATATAGGCTTCTCTTTTCAGACTCTACAAAAGGTTTCATATGTGGTATATATAATTTTAAACCTGCTGACATTCATACAAATGTATTCAGTTTTTCACCTCCGTGAACACATTTTGCAGTCTCGCAGACAGCATTTCATACAATATTACACACACTCAACCCTTGCTCATGATTAGATTGCTTTCTTGTCAGTCTCAGTTATCTGTCTCCTTGTTCTGTGTTTGTTCCTCCCCAAGGAGGATAGCTCGTTTAACCTTGCTTTTGATTGGCTGGGGTGTAGCCTTTCACTGCTGACATCATGAAACAGTTTTTTCTAGTCCATTACTCATTAGCATTTCGATGTAGTACATGTTTTAGCCTCCATAATGCACACTTTACTTTGCTCCCCCTCATTCAACACATCTCTCCGCTTTCACCCTCCTTCCCAGATCTCCATTGCGGTGCACCAGGCACTGGATGGCAGCCTTGGAGATGCCCAGGTAAAAAAATACCACACATTCAACTGATCATGGGCCATAGAAACACATTCACAATTTAGACAGACCAGACCATTTCCATGTGCATACGGATATTGCACATCTGTAAATCCAAAATTAATTTGTGTGGAGTCAAAGGACAGGGCACAACTGTATTCATCACTGTGCGAGTCTGTGCAGCTTCTCTTGGGGGTATTCACAAACTGCATTTTGAAGTACGCTTTATAGAATTACAAAACCTACTAAGAATAGTATTCACAAACCTATGTCTGGAGTTCACACCCTCGCCTCTCTAATACATTTATGTGTGGCGAGCTCCACCCCACTATAGATTCTCTGCACACATAGGTATACGTTTAGGTAGTAAATGTGCAAGGGACACGGGGGAGTGGTTGGAAAATGTGGGATACTTATGAATAAAGGGGGAATAGATTATGGAGGAGTAAGGAGGGGTTAAGTGAGGGTCCGGGAGGTCCAGCAAGGGTTTTAGGGAGGGATGTCAAATCACCCACAAAAGAATAAGCCCATAGCTACTCACAAACAACTGCACTTTTGTAGTAACTACAGCCAAAAGGGACACAAAACCAAAGTAAATTACTCCAGCTCAGAGCTGAAATAAGTCTAGCACCACACATGGCCAGCCACTGGAATTGGATCCCCCCATAAAGAAAATAATGGATTTAGGGATTTAAAATAAAACATCATAGGAAATCATGTTAAATGAAATTAAGTTAAATATTTAAATTAGTTAAAAATATAAATTAATGTGAAATATAAATTATACAAATACTACATATTTTAAATTGAGTTATAAAATACTTTAATAACCTTTTGCATTTTAAAAATTATGTAATAACACATTTTATTAAAATAAAGAAATTACTTTAAATAAATTCATACATCACTTTTAATAATCAATAATACATAATCGAAAATAATGTTTTTACTTCAATAGGGAATTTATTTTTTTATTTAAACTTCAGAAACATATTTTTTAATTTAATTTCATATGTGTACATTAATTTAAGATTTAATTAATGTTTTAACTATTTTAAGTAATTTAATTTATCATTATTTACTATGGTGCTTAAAGTTCCTAACTCCATTATATTCGACGGGAGAGTGCTGCATTACCAGTGGTTGGCCATGTGTAGTTAGTGCTGGATGCACTACTGTTTTTTTAGTAGCCACTTACACTCCTAAATTTGACTCCCCCCACCCCCTCACTGTTTTCAGGGGCTAAATCTACACGTTTGAGTAACGTTACACTCGGATTTTGTGAATAGCCAAAATTAAGTAAAGTTACTCAAAAGTGTAAGAGTAAATTACAGATATAGATTTACTCACAAGTGTCATTTACCTTTGTAACTAACCCTCTCAGTCTCCAATATTTATCAAACCTCTTTTTGGTGGCAACAGGGATTCCAGCCATATGTGTCTGATAGGACACTGTCCACCAATGCCACCAATGAAGTTCATGCTTGCGCACAAGGTAGAGCAACAAAGGGTAACATAGTTTATGCTGTGAAAGAATAGTCAATAGGTGCTTCATCTCTGGACAGCGCTGCCAACCAAATATTCCTGAGCAAAGAGGAAAGGGCAGCAGTGAAGCAATTGCCTCTAGTCGACTGGTTGTGGTCGATCAGCTCCCATGGGATGACAAAGCCTTCCTTGCCTTTAATGAGGATGATGTCTCTCTGCATCACAGGTGACTAACACATGTGAGTATTATTCTGCGGTAACTATTTCTAATGTTAGTCTACACACATGAAGCAGTGCATGAGAAATCCTTGTATTTGAACTATTATCTGCTTTTGTTTCCTATCTTGTAGTGGTTGGTGATGAAGCTGTGAAGCCCACTAAGAGACAGATATCATCAGCCGTTTACTGGGTATAGGTTAACACCCTAGCCAAACCGACTATGTCCTCTCTACTAGGAGACGACCAGCAGGCCTCATTCAGCAGCCTTCTATAGGCAAGGTACGTCTTTTTATGAAAGCAGTTGGCAATTATCGACTTTATGTGTAATTAATATCTTGAATACTCTGGATTACTAACAAATAGATGGATGTGGCTGTGTGCCATTATTTTTCTATGATCATGCATCTGTATATATTATTTTTAAATACAGCCCTTTAATCATTTGTTTTCTTTCCATGTTTTAATGGTATTATTAGCAACATTATAATGGGAATCATAGACGTGCACACTTTGTGACCTGATAATTTAATTATGTGTGCCATACTTCAATCTGATGTTACAGTACGTACACAACATAAGATTTGTAGCTGTTTCACTGGCTTGTTTTGTCTTGACCTTTACTTTTTTTGTTTTTAGGTCATCTAGAGGTATACAGAGCTCCCAGTCACCCTCTTCGTTGGCTTCTCAATTGTTTACTAACTTTTTACACAAATTGATTTTCCAGAACTTGTTTTGACAATCCAGACCTTGGGGATCTATGTGATTAGCTTGTGCGGGGATCTATGTGATTAGCTTGTGCTTCCTCTGTTGTGGTGGTGTTGCAAGTTATTTTGAACTGCTGATGTTCTGGTGTCATGGATTTGCTACTGTAGTTTTAGTTGTAGTGTCTCAGCTCTGCATTTCCTGCTTCTTACAATACTACCATACCATATTGTAAGCTTCTTGTTTTGTATTCAGCATCCGACCGTTTATTTATATGATGCTTTACATATGTATGCAGGTGTGTGTATATGTGTGCATGCGAGTGTGGTTGTTCAAATTGTGGGCCATGATATTGTTGAAATAGCATGCCTAATGCTGTGATATATGAAGCCTTTGAAGAAGGGAGGGCGAATAAAAGTAGGAGTAGTAAAAACGAAGTTTTTAAACCAGTGGTTTGTTAAACTATACACTACATACAATGCATAACATTAAAAATTCTCATTTAAATCCCCCATCACTCCACAAAGCCAGTAAAAACCTACCCACTGCACAGGTTAAGTCCAGAAATTTCATGTCATATATAAGTCTTATTGCCTTGGCACAAACCCATATTTCATTAAAAAAAAGTTTTAAAAATGGTGCCTTAAAAGTAAAAATTATAAACAGCCTATTAAAATATGAAATGGGGGACAGCGCATTTATAACTCACAATTGCAAATTCCTTCCTCAGCCCATAACCTTAATTCTCCTACATTCCCGAATAAACCAGATTCAACCCCACCCAAAATCTTGGAACTGCCGAATGTGTTACTGGGTTAGGTAGCCTAGAAAGGTAGGAAAATGGTGATTGTAGAGCCTAGGAATCTCTAAAATAAACCGTGGATCTCTTAGTCCTTAGATATTCCAAGTCTTTGATCCTGGATTCTAACATGCTCCATCTCTTAAAGGGAGGGCGAATTAAAGTAGTTTTCTCCACTACCTCAGAAAATCCATTGCAATCACCAAGTGTGTTCTGTTTGATGCATGGAGGTTAACCAACTGACCTCAAACTAGCCAAAGCAAATAATAAAAACATTGAGGTTTGAAAACCTGTAAATAATCTTTAGAAATAATCTCTGCAAAACCACTGTGGAGGAACATTGGAGTGCTTTGCTCAAAATCAAATACTCAATGGAACAGTTTTCTGGGTGAAAGAAAGAACTATCAACATTGAATGTTTCTCCTTGCTCTTTTCAAACTGAAACTCTAGAATTCTGACTCACCTCTGCAGTACTCTGAGACCTACCAATCTGGCCCTGCTCCATTTATATGGTTCAGTAAAAAAATGGTAATTCACTAATAATTTAAATCTCAGGTTCACCAAATGCAAGCTCTTGTTTCAACTCACATTGGTTGACAGTCATTCTGTGCCACAGGTTTAATGATCACATCTGATACTTATCTTAATACTCTTTGGCCTATCGACAAAATGTTAATTAAGAACCCTAAGTGAAGCCTGTTTCCTCAGTGAACAAATCTGTGCCTCATTTCAATTTATCATTAAAAGTGTCCATTGATCACTAGACCCTGGGTGACCCCTGTTTGTAAAGTAACGAGCCTAGGTTGTGGGTGAACGATTGGAATTTGAGAATAAGTTACTCACTTGTAACTACTTCAAGCTGCCATTCTTAGTCAGCTTCACTGCTGCTCTTCATAAAGCAAAGGATTGGTACTTTTGCACAGTGTGGTGTATATCTGAGTGTTAAGGAATCAAGTATCATCAAGACAAGGGCGACTTTTTCATGGTGCCGGTGCACTTGATGGAACTCCTTAAAAAACACTCTTCTGCCTCAAATCTTAGAAGTTAAAATTGGGGTTCCTGTGTCAGAGGTATATATACTATTATCTAGATTTATCTAGAACCAGGCAGTCTATTGTTCTGCAAATGGTTCATGATTTAGAGTGAAATTGAGTCAACCACCCTACGAGCGGTCTTAATTCTGTTTGGAAATGTGACAGCAAGGACATAAGTGAAAGACATGAGATTAGTCCGAGCTGTGACATCGGATTAACTATAAAAGAGACCAGCATATACTTTTTCCTTTAACAAATAGATCACTTGGAACTAAATTTGGCATAAATGTGTTTTGGAAATGCTTTGCTAGGCAGTACGTAGCCACGATGGAATAAGAAATGCATATGATAATCGCTTGCTAGAGAAAATAGACAAGTTTATCCTGAAAGATGAATCATTGAGGGTTGTTGGCCCTGCTTCATCTTCCTAATCTGGCAAAATATGTTCACCCTTTTACACTACCCAATCAATGGTTGACGCACAGGCTAGACCTTAAATGCTAGAATTTCTTCTTCAATGTGTTCGCTGCCGGGACCTGGTGGTCAATTAAAGAACCCTTCTTTAAAATAGGAATCTGCCTCTTGCACTGGAGCAGGCCTATCATCCTGACCAGTAAACCAAAAGACAGAACTAGCCAATCTATACCAGTGGTGCATTATTTAGGAAGGTTAACAACTCATACCAAAAGTCAATTTTATAAAGGGCAGGTAGATTGGACAAGTGTTAGTGTGGCTGCTGCAACATTAAAATGTTCAATTATTCATGGGAACATCCTTCAGTAGAGACCTATTGGAAACCTGTTGGTGGGAAAGTGCTGTAAGAGTGGATTATCATTACTTTGGAATTTTGAGCATATGCCCAGGTGATCACACTCCTTTCATTGAGGTCAGTGGGAATGACTATCTGCAGTAACCATGATTCTAACTGAGATGCAGGTTCAGTTTCTAGAGCAGTGCATATACTCATCTTGTGATTAAAGGAAGAAAGAAATATGAGGCACACCATGATCACCACCTAAATGACAAGCAGTAGCTCTGTGTCTACTCTGCAGAGAAGTTCACGCTGCTGCCCATTGGGCAGAGTCAAACATAAAATCAAAATTTGCTCTTATATGATACCTGAAAGTATTTCACGTATTGTGCCTAAGGATTGTATTGGTCATTATTTTAATAAAAAGTCAGCAGTGGATTTTTATTTAAATAATTGTCCTGCATGCAGTAGTAAACACATCAGGATAAAGATTTAGCAGTCATTAAATGGCAAAGGTCAACTTTCAAATGAAAGGATCCATGGAATTTCGAAGTGAATAGAGAAAGAAAATTACAACATAGGAAGGGGCAACAAAAAGATCAGTAGTAGAAGGTCCTACCGATGGGCACCAGTCATAGTACAGTCCATATGAGTAGCAGTTTTCTAAGGAGTTAAATCTTTTGGTGCCTATACACTAAAACAGTTGGAAAAATGCAAGTAGAGATCTCCACCAGCCCAAATTTTCCTGACTTTTTGGAATTCACAAATATTCCTAGAAATACTCCTGGAAATTTGCACTAGGTGCAGATTTCAGATGCATTTCTGTTAAGGTCCTGTTGTCCAGAGTTTTCCATAGCATAGATCAATGCACAGGTTAAATATATGCTGCATGCAAACACACTTAAAAAAAATAAATCTCCACAGTAAAATATGTTTCCCCTTGGACAAAGTACTTTTCCCTACACCCCCCATTAAATACTTTGGAAGGGGATTTACACTAGCCCTATGCTGGAGCAAATATCCAACCCTTTCCGAGAGGGAAAGGGGAGGGATAATAATTTGTGAATGCTTACAAAACGTACGTTTATGGGCATTCATTAACTTCCAAGGCAAAGCGTGTGTTATTTATGGATGTGAAGAACTCCACACTAGTGGAAGAGAAATTTGCTTTTGTAAATTGGGGCGTAGGTCTGCCAGGGTTCCCATACTGAATTCCTGGTAGGCATAAGTAAGGTAAATTCAGTCATAAATTTCTATTGATGACTGAATTTGCCTTTGTAGACCCCTATTTGTTTGGTGGGTGGCATCTCAGGTGATTATGTTAGGTTTCACGCACCCTGTTCCTTATTGTCACAGAATCTATGCATTGAATTGATGTCCTGAACTCCTAGCCTTCCCACATGCCATCCATCCTAGCCTTCCCACATGCCATCCACATGCTTGCAGAGCAGTGACTGCTCTGAAGCCACCTAGTGCAGTAAGGTATGCTAGATAAAACGTATTAGAACATTGGAATGTTGGGAGCTCCATTGAAGACAATGGAGTGCTCCCTGCTTCTACGGGCCGGTAAAGGCCCGCAGAGCAACATTCCAATGTTTTACAAAGGCCTCTCGGAGCTCGAAGGGATTTAAATCCCCATGAGCTTCGAAAAGCCTTTGTTTTATTTGTTAGAACATTCTGCCCTCTAGTGGCAGAATGTTCTAATAGCCTTATAGCCCTTCGTAGCAGGGCTATACCGGCTATTAAAGTCCCTCACCCTTGTTAAAGTCCCTCGCCTTCGGCCCGAGCCTTTAACGCGGGAGCGGGCCTTTAATAGCCGGTATAGCCCGCTACGGCGGGCTATAAGGCTATATTATAGCATGAAATAAGATTCTAGAAGTAATCTATCAATAGTGGGACAGGGCATTTGATAACACTATACATGCTAGTTTGATACTCAGATTGTTGTAGATGGGGCTGGCAATCTTCCTCAAAGAGTAAGGCATACATAGCTCCCACAATACCCATCATGACCTATCACTCCCAGATCTAACTACCTGTTGCCTCATTTCAAGGACTGCGTGAAATAGAACAATTCTTACACAAAAGTATGCATCATTATACTGTTTGCTCAAAATGGATTTTGTAGATAACTCTTGTGATGTTTTCTTTCATCTGAAGGCCTACTTTGCATAAAAAGTCACATGATACACTGGCAGGAGACTAGTTCAAGTAGAGAATGTATTTCAGCAAGATAATCTATGTGCAAACCAGTGTTCCATAGACAAAAATTAAACAAAATGGCATAAAGCTAAATTTTGAGAAAGTTCATAAATTTTCATAAAGCAAATTCCTCAGGTCTTACTAGTGTAATTTAACTTTCTCTCAGACCTAGCAGGGTTTAACCTCCAATTTGAATTTTGCACCTTAATCTGCATTACAAGAAGCAGGTAAAACTTGGCAAAATTTGTGCAAAAAATACGAATTCTTTCGGATCTATTCACAAACTGCATTTTGTAGGACATAATGTAGTACTAGAGTAGCAATTTTTAGGCACTATAAATTGCAATTCCCAAAAATACAGGCAGAGACCTCTGCTTCCACCTCTCCTATCTTTTTTCTTGTGGAGATCTCTGCATGTGTAAGTATGCAATTTAGGAGTAAATGTGCAAGTGACCATGGAGAGTTGTGGGAAAAGGGGGAATATCTACTTATAAATTGGAGGGGTTCAGGGAACGTTATAGAGTGGTTTAGGGAGGGGCATACTAATACAAGAGCGCACACACACAAAAGAGTAAGACTATTGCTATTCACAAACTACATTTCAAAATTACTACAACCCTAAATATTTCAAGACCGGTGTAAATGTACTTCATTCAGCCTTCGAGTAAGTCAAGAACCACACAGGTACTGCAAAACCCTCCCATAGGAAATAATGGAGGCAGGGAATTAAAATACCATGACATAGGAAATGATACAAAAATCAATTATTTTAGCTTTTATATTGACATTATTTAACATATCTTAACAGAATTAACTTACATCATAACATATAATAACATACTGACATTTTAGTATTGAAAATAATCTATATGGTTTATTATTTTAAAATTTAATAAACTTATTTTAAATAAACAATTGAAACATACATTTTTATTAAAATAATAGATTTTTTTTCATTAAACACATGACATTTAACAAGATGTTCTCATTAATAAAAATAAAATGCTAGTGATGATGGGATTTTTTGATATTGTTTATAAATATATACATGAAATATATTTTAATTGATAATATTATAAACTCTTACTTTGATGAGTTAGTGTATCATTTTATGTTAATACCTCTAGGTCAATATAAATATTTTAAATTAATTCATGTTGGTCATTCGTAAACATATTTTGTATTTAATTTTATTATCTTCCCAATGTTTTCTCATAGGGATATGTCTGTCATGGAACTGGAGATCTCCACCTATAGGCAGATTCACAAACTGTATTTTGTAGTACGTAAAGTAGTACTACACTAGTAGTATGTACTTACTACAAAATACAATTCACAAACCAATGATTGGAAATCTGCACATCTATCTGCTAGATGGAGAGATTTCAGATGTGTAAGTTTAGTACTTAGTAGTAAATGTGTGAGGGACCTGGAGGAGTAGTGGGAAAATGGGGAATATCTACTACAAAATGCGAGGGGTTTAGGAAAAAGTAAAAAGGAGACGTTTAAGGAGGGGCAGGCTACTACAAACACTCACCCACAAAAGAGAAAGCACATTGCTATTCACAAACGACACTTCAAAAGTTAATACAGTCACAAAGGTGACAAAACGGTAATAAATGTACTCCAGCCCAGCTTTGGAGCAAGTTAAGTATCCCACTTGGCCCCGCTAGGTAATTTAATACACTACCTTAGAAAATAATGGAGGCACAGACCCAAAATAACACCTCATTCCAAATAATGTTAAATAAAATAGATTTGACATTTATAATATATGTAAATATACATATATATATATATATATATATATATATATATATATATAGTTTCATGTTAAAAATATATATGATTATTAAGTAATTAGTTAATTAGTTTTTTATTTTATAATAGATTGATAAACCTAATTTAAAATGAACAGTTAAAGTTGTTAAAAATTTAAAATAATTTAAATTAATTACACATATAACTTTTAACACAATGTAATGCATCTTAAATAAAAATTAAAAAGTTACTGTGGGTGGGAATTGTTTTTGTTTAATTATTCTTCAAGAAGAATTAAACAAATAATTTTAAATTTATTATTTAACACATTTAATTTAATGGGTGAATGTACTGTAATATTTTATTCTATTATTTCGATGTTAATAATAAATATTGTAAAATATTTTACATTTATATTAAATATTTTAAATATGTTCAATATTTTCCAAAGAATAACAAACTTTAATAATTTTCCCTATACTTTTCCATAGGGAGATCTCCACCACAATGGCAGAGATCACCACCTATGTGTGAAAAGTTACTAGCAGTAACCTGACACTCATAAATTTACTCTTGGATATATCCTCCCCGTAGTTTCAGGGGGTAAAAACATATAAGTCTAAACAAGTCTACACCCGGATGTGGCAAATAGCGAAGGAGTGTATAGTTATATCTAGGCATTATAGTAAATGTACATGTGATTAAAAGTACACATGAAATTTTACCTTTGTGGATATGACCACATGAGCCTGATTCACAAATCTAACTTACACGTTTGAATAAGCTTATATTTTTGAGTGCATTTACTAATTTTCGGTATTCACAAACTGCACATTTGTAGTAATTTACTCCTGTGCACTAATTTGCACATATGCAGTAAGTCCAGCACTACACATGGGCAACCACTGGTACTGCAACATCCTTCGATAGAAAATAATGGAGGTAGGGACTTACTACAAAAGTTTAAAATTACTGCAAAAGTGTTTGCTGATATCCAAAGTAGTAAACAAAAGTGTAAGTTACTACAAAAGTGCAGTTCTCACTAGCACTTTGTTGTATGTAAGTGCTACTGTAGTACTACAAATTACAGTTTGTGAATCAAACCCTCTGGGTGCAAAGTTACTAGTAATACATTTACACTAGTTAATCATGTTGTAGGAGCTGGAGACATGTAATTGTATGCTTAGGTGTGATTTTACACTCGAAAAAAAGTGTTACTTTACACCTAGGTGCAAGGGTAGGTTTACATGTGAGTAAATTTACTTATGCAAATTTACCTTTGTGAATAAAGCCCTTAGTTTTTGCAGCTCAGAATTAATAATTTATCCCCATCAGTAGAACTAGTAATGGAGAGGTAAGACAGGACCATGAGAAAAATACATTCACAATATTGGTATTTCGTCCAAGGGGTAGTACACTGCACAATACTATCCCATACATAGGAATTAGACCCTTGGTATACTGCGATTACAAGGATTATCCTATGAAATATATCACAAATCCTTGCCAGACTTGCAGGAATTTCGATATTACTTCAAGTGCTTTTTTGCAGATTATATAGGGAGATTTTGCCACTACCCTCAACCAACTCTTGCCACAAAAAAAGAAAAACACTGTTTAGGGGTTCCCCCTGTGACAACTGTGTACCGCACTCTACAGCTCTGGATATTTCTTTTGTTTGAATACATTTCAGTCAGAAATCTCATATATTGCTCAGTTTTAATTTTGTTAATTGTGTCCAAATCTCCCAATGTGAATATTGAATTCTCCATGCTGGATTGCACGCAGTTTGTCCTGCGAGGGTTACAATATTTTGCTGTGTGTTTTTCTGCACAAGAAGCAAGTTGTTAGAGTTCAGGGGCATTGCTCTTACAGCAGCCTGCTTTGCGTTGATGACATGCATGAAGGTTTGTTGATGGGTGGACATTTTGAATATAGTCTGTGTTAATATTATTGGTGCGAGTTTGTCACAGTCTATTTTACGGCAGATTCGTCTTTCGTTGGCTCAGTTTGCTTTGTTCAATGTTGCTGTACTTTTGCAATTACGTCTGTGCCTTTTGCTGTTGCCTGCTGCCATCTTTGTTGCTAATTCGCATTTTTCATGCACACCAAAGCACTGGATATTTTTGTAGGAAATGTAAGTGATTGTTTCTGTGTGAATCTGTTTTCAGAGATTAAGTCTGCCAGAACTCTGCTGTTGTGCATCTCCGCAGTCCTCCATGCATGTGGGTCGAAGCCCGTTAGTAGTCGAAGAAGAAGCCACTTACAGAGTTGCCTCCCCCAACTTCTATGATGGGGATGGCAGAAAGGTGAGCAACTGCGCCTGTTTTTAACATGCACTCACTGATGGCCACACACAGAAACTAAATTGATTTAAGTCATCAAAGTTTAAAAGGCTGATATTAGACGAGCATCATGACTCAGTTTTGCAGGGATGAGGTTGTTAAAATCAAAAATAACATTCAGATAATAGTATGATATGATGGTGGGATACCATGTACATTTATTCAAGTACAACGAGAATTAATTAGCCGCCAGAACCCATAATGCAACAACAGTATCAAAACGTATTTTGAAAAAAAATTCCAAACACAGTAAATTAGTGAGTCAAAATAAGGAGGAAAATGTAGGAAGGAGGTGCACGCGAGAAGAAAACCCCCGGCAAACAAGTCTGAAATGTTCAACCATCACTTTTCTAGAACATTAAGGGGCCTATTATGATGCAACACCGTCTCGGTGTGCGAATGGACCGACCATAGGTCGGCGTTTTTGCACACCTTATCACGATGCGACCACACATGGTGCAGTCGCAAGCTCCCATTTCTCAATGGGAGCTTGTGCTGCGGGCGGAAACCGCCCGTAGCACAAGCTCCCATTGAGAAATGGGAGCTTTACACATCCCAGCACCCTGTGGCAGGCACCTAACGGTGCCTGCCACACAGTGCAGGGATGTGAAGGGCTGCATCAGGGACTCAGCCGGACGGCCAGGGGAGAAGGGGGCCCCACTAGGGGCTCCCAAAGACACTTTCTGACAGCAGTTCCATGTCAGAAAGGCCGACATGGAACTGCTGTTAGAAAATGCCATCATAATCCCGAAGGTGGAAACCCCTTCCTAAAGGGATTATGTGGCCTTTCCAACTGAGCCCGCCAGAACCCAGCCGGTTACCCCAGGCGGTTTACACTACGACTGCTGACATTATAATTTGGCGGTCGGAATGTAAACCTACCATGTAGATCGGTAAGCCTCCGATGAGCGGTCGGAGGCTTTCCGACCTACATCGTAATCAGGACCAAAAAGTTGACTTGGATCAATCTCTGAGGCCACGCTGTGACTGATAGTACATTGTCCAATGTTTAGTGGAGATGTCCTTAAATTTACCAAGATACACTGACACTCATGTCCTTATTTCACTTATTTTGCACCCAAAGTTATCATTATACTGAGGGATCAGTTATACCGCGATATAAAATTACCCTGGATTTACAGGTTTTCCTCTATGGTACAGGAAAATACCAGGGACATCGCAATAGCATATTTTTTGAATTGCAGGCCACTTTACAGGGACATAATGTTTCCGGTTAGACATGGCAGCCATGTCCTTGGAAAACCCAAAGGCATTGCCATGTTTAGTTATAGTGTATAATGCAACCCACACAATTCGGGATCACAATTTCGTTAATAACTCCTGTTACTGGCCAAATTGAGAATTAAAGTCTTAGGGCCTGATCACGAGTTTGGTGGTGTGGGAATGGGCTGTCACACCAGCGCCCTGCTCCCACGCAGCCAAACTCATCCGCACACCACCTGCCAGATTACGAGTGCATTCGTGGTTTGGTGGGTGGTGCTCTTGTGGCCCCAGGCGGTGAGCCTTGAAAAGGCACCGCAGTGGGAATGGGAAAGCCTGTTCCTGCACGGCACGGACTGTTGCAGTCCATGTCGTGCAGGAACTGGGGGTGCATGCACACGGGGGGCACAACATGTGCATCCCCAGGCCTTGAGGCAACAGGGGGCCCTCTAGGGCCCCTAAGTTTCCTCACCACCAGCATTTTCATGATGTGATCACTCCCATGAGACCGCTGGCGATGAGGAAACTCATAATGTGCTTCGCGGTGCAACAGCGGCACTGCCAGCATAATGCGGCCTCAGGCCACTGTGCCACCGCCAGGGATCACGGATCCCCAGTGATTGCGGTGGTCCTATGTCGATAGTACGGCGGTTGGACCACCGGTGCAGTGGTCCCCGATCGCCACTGCATCTCCACCGCAGCCTAACTCGTAATTAGGCCCTTAGTCTCTTGAGGCATGTCTTCCAAGACAATAAGAGGTCTCTACTCACGTGTTTCCCTGAGGAAGTACTGCTTGCACTACATAACAGCAGCCATTTTGTAAAGGGTTCACCTGCAGAACTAGCAATATTTGAACTTACAGTATAAAGAAATAAAAGAAAATGGACTGAGTCATCTCACCTCACATGGAATCCCGCAAGGGACACTTGTAGCTAGCCACATGGAGTAGGTTATCCCCCTGAATATTTCTTTATTTGCACTGAAATTCAGATGATTGCTGATGCTGGCTCAAACAGTCCTATAAACTGACCATGGCCGATTACTATGCATGTGTCAGGTATGCTTATTCACTGACTCTGGCAATCTGTTAAAGGCACTGAGATGTTTGGCTTACAATGTGGATTTTTTTCATTGGAGATTGGAAGCAAATATTGAACCACCCTATGCCATGTTTGTCCTGTGCTTTTCTTGTTCCTTCCTTCAAATATTGTGAAACTCTGCCTTGAAACTTTTTGTGGCCATAAGAAAGTCTTCTAAGGTAACTTGCCAACATCGTCAATATGAGAATCTGTCCTTCAGGGTAATGCCCCTCAGTCCAGTCAGCCAAGGTAAATAGGTTTCAAGCATGGAAATATTTGCTCAACATTTGGAAAATGACATAAGCAAAAAAGAAAAATGAATAGGTGTCAAATACTATAACCATTATTTAAAAAAATAAGCATTACATGTAAAAAGATCTTTTATTCATATATGTTTCTATTGTCAAACATTATTGAAGATGCACAAAAACGAAGCAACAGTGACAGAGAATAAGAGAAGAATAGAAAGACTACAAATGTTATCCTTTTAATGTGGATGGAGAGGTTAGAGAGTATGGGAAACAAGCATTGGAAATGCAATAGGTCTCCCATGCACTGGAGTTAGAACTATAGGCGTTGTAAATAATAATGTATTTTACCCACTCGCTACCTCAGCCAAGCACAGCCCAGTTTGTAAAGACTGTGTGTGCATGGTGTTGTTCTGATAGCATTGTAAACAAAGAAGGCTTATCCTAAACCTCACTAATATTTACGCTTATTTTTGTTTTTATACAAACGCTCCGAGTAAATGGTTGTGATGCATTACTTGTATGATTGATGACTTTGATTTGTCCTTTATCACATATTACACAAGGTCACTGAAAGATTATTTAATAGAGGAAGCCTTTCATGTAGGTCCCTGTTGCACCGTATGTGTTTAGGAATCTGAATGCATAATTTCCACCTCGCTGCCTCAGCCAAGCACAGCCCAGTTTATAAAGACTGTGTGTGCCTGGTGTTGTTCTGATATTATTGTAAACATAGAAAGCTTATCCTAAACACTAATATTTACAATGGTTTTTTTATACAAACGCTCCTTGTAAATGGTTGTGATGCATTACTTGTATGATTGACGACTTTGATTTGAAATTCAATTTATAAAGAATGCAGTGAACTGTTTTTAAGATGCGTGTTTGAATATCATTTAGCGGCTGTGTCAGACACACCATTACACACAAAAAAGTGCGCGTTTGCAGAACAATTTTTTTGTATCTTGTGCTTACACACGGGTGTGGTTCTGAAAGTCGTCAGGATTTTAGGTAACATGCCATCTTTAAAGTGAGAATGCTAAGTCTTAATAAATAATTTAGTTGGGTTTAAATATCTTAATCCAAAATACACATTTAGTACAGCTTAAAATGCCTGTAAATGCACTACGACACCTCCGATTTTCTGAAATTTAATTTGTAAAGAATGCAATGAACTGTTTTTAAGATGTCCCTCACGAGTCAAATGCAAAAGCATTGAAATTATTACATCAAGCTGCAGTTCCACTAGTCGTTACTAGATGTCCCTCACGAGTCAAATGCAAAAGCATTGAAACCCTTTCATGAAGCTGCAGTTCAGCTCTTTGTAGAATTTATAGTATTAGCTCTCAGCTCAGGGTTTCAATGCTTTTGCATTTGACTTCGTGAGAGACACTTAGTAACGACTAGTGGGACTGCAGCTTCATGAAAGGGTTTCAATGCTTTTGCATTTGACTCTTGAGGGACATCTAGTAACGACTAGTGGAACTGCAGCTTGATGTAATAATTTCAATGCTTTTGCATTTGACTCGTGAGGGACACCTAGTAACGACGAGTTGAACTGCAGCTCTTTGTAGAATTATTTTGATATTGGATACTATAATATTCACTGCCCACTGCTAATCTCATCCCTTAATGCTTTGCAGGGCTTTTGGTTGGGATTGTATTTTTGCCCATAACTGTGCTTGGGGTGGTCCTAACAGGATGGGACCACCACTGAATCGTTCAGCATGATGTGCTCTTTGTGTTCAAGGCATCTGCATGGTCCTCCCCCTAGGTTAGGGTGGATCCCAAAATCATCACCTCTCTCATTGGCTCATATTTTAATTTCAAAGTTCACTTGTGTGAATTGGTTATATGCTTTTTAGCATGTAAAGTTGCTTTATCAAAGCATTTGTGGGTGCAGTTTAGTAGCTGATTCCACTACGCGGTGGGACGGAGTTCATTGCCCACTCCTACTACCAACACTAAAGGCTGTGTAATAGATGATGTGGCAATGTAGTGCTATGCAAACCTTTGTAAACATAATACAGAAGGCTTTGCAGATCCTCGAAATCCCCGCGAGCATGCACTCCCCTCCCAGTACTCGAAGTCCAACCACCTGTACCCACATAAAAAATAATGAATCACCACCAATGCTCACACTTTACCGCAACTGGTCTCTAAGATGGAGGGAAAAAGAAGGAAGAAAAGCCGAGCTTGCTGCGAGATGAGAACGACGGCTTTTGCCATAGACAGAGGCGAAGGAGTAAAGCAAAACAATTTCATGTGGCCACCATCTTGGACTAATGAGCTACATTACATAAAGTCATATGCATATTTTAGATGCATGGGGAATATGTGATTTGCCCAGAATCCCAGGAAGCCGAGTCTCAAACCTGCTTGCCGAACTGTAAAGTGGACAGCTCTGGCTGCAGTTCCAGATCCTCTCCCCTATGTTTATGAATTAAGTACTGTTCCTGGGTCACTCACGAACCAAAGATTAAAACACAGAAATACACATGCAGTTGCACCTAAACAATCATGCAAGCAAACATAAAGGCACAAGATACGAGCATAAACACACATTCCCACATTATGTTTTGAACCGCAATTAATGCATGGGTTACAGAGCCATGCAGTGTTTCAAATACAGTTGAAGCGCATTCTTGAACGGGAAACACAGTTGCAGATGGAGGCGGCATTCCATTGCGCCTCAGATGGTGGGGGAGGGCTCTTTGGACGGGAAACATAGTTGCAGATGGAGGCGGCATTCCAATGCGCTCAGAGGGTGGGCTTATAACGCGAAGCAAAACGGGCGGAAAGCAACATTTAAAAAAAGCAGCGACTGGTGGAAAGTATCAATTAAAAAAAAAGTTCTCCAAAACAGGAGATAAAGAAGGCAAGCGTAAGTGCACTGTACTTTACCAGTACTCCTCAGCATTGAAAGGAAGTGAGGTATCGGCTGCGGGAATGAAAAGGAGGACGACACACAGGTAGGTTTACCAGCTTCTTTTATTCCCGTCCGGTCTCACCAGCTCCCCGGCAGCAACTGCCAAAACCCCCGCATTCCGTGTTCCACACAGGGAACACTGAGGAAAGGAATGCACGTGCACAACACTCCACCCCACTCCAGATCCCAACACCCCCCCCATCCTTCACATGGCAAACACAACACAATAACGAAAACATACTTCAACAATAGAAGCAAAAAAAGAGAACAAGAAGCCAACATGCATTGCAAGGTTAACTAAGGTTGACAAAACATGTTGTGCAAGATTCAATACCTGACATAGTCCCGGAATTTGGTGGGAGCAACCCTTGCTCTAGAAGAACTTTCCCGGGGAACAATCTCCCTGTCAGGAACATGTATCCCCCACCCACCCCCCCCTAGGAGGCACTTCGTGCAGGAGGTATGGACCCCAAACTTGCCCCTTACATACTCAGCTTTCGACTCCGGCACTACAGAGACAGCACATTTGTTCCAGATCTTACCATTCTCCAATACTACCACATGGTCTCTCACCTCCCTCACTCTAACCGGAGCAGAAAACCGAGAGGATCCTTTGCGAACAAGAACAGGTTTCTTCACCCTCACCCAGTCCCCGACACATACTGGGGAAACCCTGACACATTCAGACGCATACTTGGTTTGCGTAGCAGCCCTGACATCAGCCACCCTGCCCAACCTCTGCAGATCAACCTCTTTTCTAGACATCCAGTCTTTATTCAGCTTGGAACCCGCTACCCTACCCCTTAACAAGGTGAAAGGAGACATGCCAGTACTCGTGTGAGGAGTGGTTCTCATCACCCACAACATACCAGTGATCGCCACTTTCCAGTGCAAACCATTGATCAAAGCCAACTGTAGCTGATCCTTGATGACACGGTTCAAGCGCTCAACAAGACCGTTGCTGCGGGGATGATAAAGGGAAGTGAGGATATGCTTGATGCCATGCTCCTTTAAGAATTCCTGCATCTCCACGGACACCAACTGGGTACAATTGTCAGTCACCAACACTTCCCCTCCCGAAGAAAGACATCCTTGAAAAAGTTGATGATGGTTGCAGAATTGACCCCATCCACAAACCTCACCTCAGGCCATTTAGACATATAATCAATCAACACCAAGGCATATTTAGGAGAGTTTCACATCACACCAAAAGGACCAGCCACATCAAAAGCCAGCTTGAACCAAGGTGAGTTCTGTACAGCGATGGGATTGATGGGAGAAGGATAAGTTACCTGGGTTTTGTCACTCAGGACACACGCACCACAATCCCGAACACAATGTTCGATGGACCTATCTACACCCGGCCACCAGAAGTCCTCTCTAACCCTGCGCTTCATGGCACGAATGCCAAGGTGACCTTTGTGAGCCAGATCCAAAACTTTCTTGCGCATGCCCGGCACACCAGCACTACCAATAACCCCCCCCCCTCTGCAGAATTCCATCTACCAGGGACAACTCATCGCTTACTCTCTTGAAATGGATCAACTCAGGAGCCAAATTCATGTTGTTGGGCCAACCGTGAACCACAAAATCCGTCACCCTACTGATCTCAACATCCTCGGACACAGCTAGCTTCCAATCAAGTTCGGAGAGCGCGCCTTCAACAGTGTCCACTACCGCACCAACAGCACACACCATTTCCAGGTCCTCCCCCATAGTGTCATCAGCAACCACCGTGAGGGGTAACCTGGACAGACAATTGGCTACGTGATTCTTCACACCTGCCACATACTCCAGGCGAAAGTTAAACTCATTCAGTCTGTACTGCCACTTGGCTATGCATGGAGTGGGCCTGCCACCCCCTTTGGTGGTAAAAAGATCCACCAATGGTTTATGGTCGGTTCTCAGAACAAATTTGTTCCCCCACAAAAAGTTCCGAAAATACTGTACACCCCACCACAGGGCTAGGGCCTCCTTTTCAATTGTAGAGTAAGTGTTATCCGCCCCCCGCAGTGCTCTAGAGGCAAAAGCGATGGTCTCCTCTCTACCGTCACATCTCTTCTGCATAAGAACAGCCCCTAAGCCCATATTGCTGGCATCCGTAGTAACAATGCAACGATAATTGATGTTAAATAACTTAAGGGGGCGTGCCTGTACAATTGCCTCCTTCAGGAGCTTGAAATCCCGACCACACTCATCCATCCACTCATACCTGGCATTCTTTTTCAGGAGCTTGCGCAAACACGCCGTCCTGTCTGAGAAGTTGCCCACAAATTTGGAGTAGTTTTCCACCAGCCCTAGGAAGGAACGAAGCTGGTCCTTATTCTGTGGTTCAGTTGCATTTTGGATGGCATCTAAAATATTTACCTTGGGTTCAACCCCCCTCCCGGAAATGTGATGACCCAGATAGTCTACACCTTCCTGGAAAAATTTGCATTTGTCCTTCCTCAGCGTTAACCCACACGACCTGATAATCTCCAACACCTGCTTGACCCTGGTATCATGCTCTAACTCGGTTTTCCCATGAATAGGAATGTCGTCTTGGAAAAACTCGACTCCCGCAGTGCTCTTAAACAGATTCCCCATAAGGTGCTGGAACACTGCAGAAGCCGACGCCAATCCATATGGCATGCGTATATAACAAAACGCACCTTCAGGTGTCACAAAGGACGTGAGGTGTCTTGAGTCCTTGCACAATTCCACCTGGTGGTAACCCGAGGAGATGTCAAGTGAGGAGAAGTACTTGGCACCCTCCAAGGGTGCCAGCATCTCGTTGATGTTGGGCAGAGGTTGGCGATCCACCCATATGCTAGAATTAAGATTGCGCAAGTCCACACACATCCTGAGAGACTTGTCCGCCTTGCACGCCAAAACGATGGGAGCCAACCATTCGGATCCCTCAATGGGCTCAATTACACCCATGGTGCACAACCGCTCAAGTTCCTGCTTGAGTTCACTACGTAAGCTCAACGGTACCTTGCGCACCTTGTGTGCAACTGCCTTCGCACCTTCCTTAAGGACAATGCGGTGTTGAAAACCCTTCAGTTGCCCCAGCTCACCACTAAAAATCTCAGGATACCTTTGGATCCAGTCATCATCAGATAACCGTCCCACAGTGACTGCGTGCACAGGGGTGGCAGGCAAAGAAGTACAGTAGAACTGTCTGGCTTCTTGTTTTGACAAAACCATATCCGGATGATTGGGATCCAGAATGATCCCAAGCTCACCCAGCTCCTCCCACCCCCAATATATTTGCACCATCCTTCACAATGTATGCTGTTCCCCGATCGAAATCCCCTTTGAATTCCAACTTGCCCTCAAACTTGCCAAGAACCTCCACCCTTTTCCCACAATACGCAAAGATCCTGGAGAACCCGAATCAGCAAGAAATCTAACATTCGTGCTGTTCACACTTATTGCACATGCAGGGGATTTCCTTTTACGTGGTTCAACAATGGAAGCTATTTCTACAACACCTTCCGACTGCATGGACGAAGAGGACAACATTAACAAGACATTGCTCTCATTTTCCTCCCCAGAATTGGCATAGTCCTCTTCAATGGTATTCACAGTTTGCGACGGCCCCTTGTGCACTCCTGTAGCCTTACATACACGTGCCAAATGTCCTTTCTTGCCACATTTGAAACAAGTTTGGGTTATAGCAAAGCAAAACTTAGAATTCCCCAGGTGTGATTTGCTCCCACAACGGAAACAAGAGACATCAGCTTTCTCGAATTTGGATTTGGACAAACCAGGTGCAGGTGCAGGTGTAGAAACGCGAGTCACGTTGGCGTTGGTTCCCTTCACAGGTTGGCTATTGTGTTTTGCACTAACCATCTTAACTTCGTTTGATAGCGCAGTCCCACCCATCTCTTTCATACAAAACTGTGAATGCTCAATGCTTCTAGCTAGAGTGAGAGCAGTTTCCAAGTCTGGATCTTCAGAAGATAAGAGTTTTTCCTGAATCTTTCTATTGCACGTTCGTTCAATTAGCTGATTGTGGATTATCTCATCCCTAAATTCCCTATAGTTGCAAGTGGCAGCTAGGGTTCTGAGTGCGGCCACAAAATCATCGATGGATTCGCCAGGAATCTGAGCACGTTGCAAAAATTTGTGACGCTCCAGTACTGTATTTCTCTTGGGGTTGAACCTCTTGTCCAGTGTTTTGATAACTGAAGCATAGTCATCCACAATTAAAGAATCACCATCATCGCCCCCACTTACATGTGTACTCACTAGCTCCAGAGGTAAAGTCTTTAAAATACTTCTGCCCTCGGAACCCAAATTGTACACCAGTAAGGCTTTCTTCTTCTTTGAAGTGAAAGTGTCCCCATCTATCGCCTCAAGATAAGCATCAAATGTCTCCTTCCACTGCTGCCAATTGAGAGGAGGAATAACGGGTGATTGCAAAAAGGGAGGTGGTGCGAGTACGCAACCCATTGGGTGGCCGTGCGTGGGTGAGTTGCTGCCCCAAAAATCACAGCCCAGCAACGATCAGCCTACACATAGAAATAGCCTTTCCAACTTGTCTTGAGTGCAAGACGTGCAAATCCACTACTACTTGTGCTGGAGACACAGCCAAAATGCAGTTAATGGAATACAAGGTGTGCACATCACCAACGTGCAAACTCCCTAGCATCACGATAGATTAGAGGATTCCACTAAGTAGTCACAGATTCACTTGTAAAAATTGAAAAGAAACCAACCTCCAGAATGATTTGTTTCGAAGTTATCTTGCGGCTACCAATCAATCAATCAATCACGGCATTTATAGAGCGCGCTACTCACCCGGGAGGGTCTCAAGGCGCTGGGGGAGGGGGTAAGTTACTGCTCGAACAGCCAGGTCTTGAGCTGCTTCCTGAAGGAGAGATGGTCCTGGGTTCGCCGAAGGTGAGTGGGGAGGAGTTCCAGGTCTTGGCTGCCAGGTAGGAGAAGGATCTTCCTCCGGCGGTGGCTCTGCGGATGCGTGGTACGGTGGCGAGGGCGTGGCTGGTTGATCGTAGCTGGCGGGTGGGCGTGTAGAAGGTCATGCGGTCATTGAGGTACTTGGGGCCCAGGTCGTGGAGGGCCTTGTGTGCGTGGGTGAGGAGTCTGAACGTGATTCTCTTGCTGACGGGGAGCCAGTGCAGGTCTTTCAGGTGTCCGGTGATGTGGCTGTGTCGGGGGATGTCCAGGATGAGTCGTGCGGAGGCGTTCTGGATGCGCTGGAGTCTTTTTGAAGTTTGGCTGTGGTTCCGGCGTAGAGGGTGTTCCCATAGTCCAGTCGGCTGGTGACGAGTGCCTGGGTGACGGTCTTCCTGGTTTCAGTGGGGATCCATCTGAAGATCTTGCGGAGCATGCGCAGGAGTGTTGAAGCACGAAGATGAGACGGCGTTGACTTGTCTGGTCATCGACAGGGAGGAGTCCAGGATGAAGCCCAGGTTGCGTGCGTGGTCCATTGGCTTGGGCGCGGTGCCCGGGGCCGGGGGCCACCAAGAGTCGTCCCAGGCGGAGGGTGATGAGCCCAGGATGAGGACTTCCGTCTTGTCTGAGTTCAGTTTAAGGCGGCTGTTCCTCATCCAGTCGGCGACGTCTCTCATCCCGTCGTGTAGGTTGGCTCTGGCGGTGGTGGGGTCGTTGGTGAGGGAGAGGATCAGCTGGGTGTCGTCGGCGTAGGAGATGATGTTGAGGTTGTGTTGGCGTGCGATGGCTGTGAGGGGGCTCATGTAGACGTTGAAGAGGGTTGGACTGAGTGAAGATCCTTGTGGAACGCCGCAGATGACTTCGGTGGCCTCGGATCTGAACGGGGGAGGCGGACTCTCTGGGTTCTTCCGGCGAGGAACGAGATGATCCATTCCAGTGCTTTCTCTCGGATTCCGATGTTGCTGAGGCGCTTCACTAGGGTGCGGTGGCAGACGGTGTCGAACGCCGCGGAGAGGTCCAAGAGGATGAGGGCTGCTGTTTCCCCGTTGTCGGTTAGGGTTCTGATGTCGTCGGTGGCTGCGATAATGGCGGTCTCGGTGCTGTGGTTGGCCCGAAACCCGGACTGCGAGGGGTCGAGGGATCCATTCGTCTCGAGGAAGGCGGCAAGGTGTCTGTTGACGGTCTTCTCGATGACTTTGGCCGGAAATGGAAGGAGCGAGATGGGACGGTAGTTCTTGAGGTCGGTGGGGTCCGCCGTTGGTTTCTTCAGGAGGGCGGTAAGCTCGGCGTGCTTCCAGCTCTCCGGGAAGGTGGCGGTGTGGAAGGAGGAGTTGATGATGTCCCGGAGATGGGGTGCGATGGTGGCGTCGGCTTTGTTGAAGACGTGGTGTGGGCAGGGGTCGGTTGGTGATCCGGAGTGGATGGAGTTCATCGTGCGGGTGGTGTCTTCGGTGCTGATCGGGGTCCAGTTGCAGAGGGTGGTGGTGGCGGGCATTGGTTCGGCGGTAGGGTGCGTGGTCTGTGCGTCGAAGCTGTTATGTATGTCGGTGATCTTGCGGTGGAAGAACGTGGCGAGTGAGTTGCAGAGGTCTTGCGAGGGGGTGATGTTGTTGTTTCCGGCGCTGGGGTTGGAGAACTCTTTGATGATGCTGAAAAGTTCCTTGCTGTCGTGGGCGTTGTTGTCCAGTCGTTCTTTGAGTGCCGACTTCTTGGTGGCACGGATCAGCTGGTGGTGTTTGCGGGTGGCGTGCTTGAGGGCGGTCCTGTTGTCTGTGGTCTGGTCGAGTCGCCAGGCTTTCTCGAGAGTGCGGCAGTTCTTCTTGGATTCCTTGAGTTCGTTGGTGAACCAAGGGGTTTTCTTGCTTCCGGGTCTGCTGGGAGGGTTTTTAGTGGTGCGAGGTCGTCGGCGCAGGCGGTCAGCCACTTGGCGAGGTTGCTGGCTGCTTCGTTTGGGTCCGTTGTGTTGGTGGGTGTGTTCTGGCTGAGGGAGGCGGTGAGCTGCTCGGCGGTGATCTTGCTCCAGCTCCGGCGGGGAGCCTGTTGCGGGTGGTGGTGGGTCGCAGTCTTTCTAAAGCTGAAGTGGACGCAGCTGTGGTCGGTCCAGTGGAGTCCGGTGGCGTGGCTGAAGGAGATGTGCTTGCTGGAAGAGAAGACGGGGTCAAGCGTGTGGCCGGCGTAGTGGGTGGGCGTGTTCACCAGTTGCTTGAGTCCGAGGTTGGCGAGGTTGTCCAGCAGGGCGGTGGTGTTTCTGTCGTTGTTGTTCTCCAGGTGGAAGTTGAGGTCCCCTAGGAGGATGTAGTCGGCGGAGGGCATGGCGTGCGGGCTGATGAAGTCTGCGATGTCTTCGCTGAATAGTGTGCGTGGTCCCGGGGTCTGTAGATGAGGGTGCCTCGGAGGGTGGTCTTGGGGTCAGTGTGTATCTGGAAGTGTAGGTGTTCGGCGGCGGTGAAGGTCTCGTCGGAGTTAGTCGAGATGCGGATGGTGTTCTTGTGTACGATGGCGATGCCTCCTCCCCGTCTGGTTGACGCGGTCCTTCCGGGTGATCTTGTATCCGTCCGGGATGGCTATGGCGATGTCGGGCGCTGAGGAAGCGTTCATCCAGGTTTCGGTGAGGAAGGCGACGTCCGGTGCTGTTGCATCGAGCAGGTCCCAGAGTTCCACGGCGTGCCTGTGGACGGAGCGGGTGTTCAACAGGATGCATTTCAGGTGGTTGCTGCTGGTGCTCGACTTGGCAGAGGTGGTGCACGTCCGGGGGCAGGTGAATCGGCAGGCTTGGCAGGTGAAGGGTCCGTGGGTGCGTCTCGGTGAGGCTCGGTAGCAGGCAGGGTTCCGGCCGGCATTGAGTGCGGTGAGGGTGGCGGCGTCGTAGGTCCGTCGAGTAGTGTTGCATCGGTGGGATCCAGGGGTCCTGGCGCTGGGCGCGGGCCAGGCGCGGACGGGCGCAGACGGGCTTACCTTTGGCGCACCTTCGGCGCTCCGTCGGTGCTCCCACTGCGCGCGGCCGCTGCGCGGTCGCTCAGGGGGCGTCATAAGTAAGGAGCCTGGAGGGAGGAGCAGCTGGGTGGCGGGAGCGGGGCGGCGAATGGAATCACGGGGGGCGGGGCCGCAGGGAGGCAGTGGCGGGAAGTCCCAGGAGCAGCGGGCAGCGGGAAAGTCCCAGGAGCAGCGGGAAAGTCCCAGGAGCAGCGGGAAAGTCCCAGGAGCAGCGGGAAAGTCCCAGGAGCAGCGGAAAAGTCCCAGGAGCAGCGGGCAGCGAGCGAAGGAATCTCCAGGCAGGAGGCGGCAAGGCAGGCAGGAGCGGCAGCAGTGAGTGGGGCGACCAAGCCCTGTGGAGGACCAACAACTCCCATACAGAGACGGGCTGTCAATTTCATTGGGTGTGCGCATCACCGTGAGCGCACCGTCGAACGCACTGTCAAAACAAACCACACGCCTGCGAGGTTTCTCCTCCACCAGAAATTCTCCGCACCTAGCAGCTGTGCAGAAGGAGGTGTGATGACGTCAGCCCAGCGCCAGCCTGAAAGGGATTCTTCTCCTTCAGCAATTCCCTTCCACTGCGGCTGTGCGTAGAAGGACCGTTACAACTTGCGATGGGCCCCCGAACACCAGGAAGGCCAGACGGTCGCTAAAAAGGGTGCGCCAGCCACAGCAGGACGCGACGTGACTCAGAGGAGCATTCCAGTGGTACCAGGGCAGGTCAACGACACAGCAAGGCAATGTGGCCGACAGGAACTCCGAAATGGCAAGGCAACCACAGCATCCAGCAACACACGGTGGAGAAGACTGGGGACCGGACAACTCGTCGCCACTGAAAAGGAGGACGACAAGCATGTAGGTTTACCAGCTTCCTTTATTCCCGTCCGGTCTCACCAGCTCCCCGGCAGCAACTGCCAAAACCCCTGCATTCCGTGTTCCACGCAGGGAACACTGAGGAAAGGAATGCACGTGCACAACACTCCACCCCACTCCAGATCCCAACAGGGAACTAGACAGGAGGCAGCAAAGAAGAGCAATGCTGGAGTGAGCCAATGGTAAGCAGCAGGCGGGAATAGGGTAGTTTTATTGATTACAGCAGGTCTTGCAGACAGAGCATTCGTGCTGCCTAGGCTCGACGTAAAAAAGCAACAACACACAAGATGAAGACTCTCTCGATGCAGTTGTATCCTTATGGCCACATGTCATAAAAATATCTTGGTGTACTTTCCAAGTCATTTGAGCCTATCACTGGCTGTCAGTTGTATTCTAGATCTATATCATGAAAGGTTAATTTAGTCATTGGCGTTTTATAGCACCATTTGAGTATGTGCATAACATGACCCCTCTCAGATTAAGTAAATGATCATGTCCTTCTGTTTTATGCATTTATTCTTTCATATATTACTAGTTCATGCTTTCTGCTTTCCAGAGTGCCCACTCTAGTGGAGGGGAGTCAAGGCAACATCTGCTGAGGTCCAACTTTGCAATGAGACTAATATTAACTTGTAATCAAAGGTCACTAATTCACCTGAAAGACTCAAAGAATAGTATTTCAAATTCAGCATTTACACGCATACTTGGCTTAACAAAGGTGAAAATACTTATCCAGTAAGATTTCAATTTATCACATCAAAGATGACATGGATTAAGGTAGTCTTAGGTTCCTTGAATTTTAGGCACAACTAATGGTGTTGTCTTCCCCTACATTTCGAACTTGTAAGCAGCGTGATAAAGATAAAACAAATCCTGATACGGTGTAGCTTTAGTTTACCTGGAGTTGAAGTTGCAAGTATCACAATTGATTTGAATAAGTCATCTGTTTCAATAGCCTCCTCCACCATTTCCATGCTCCTTTGCGAGAGACAAAAAATCTATAGTATTAGTCAAACAATCGCTAACTAGGGAGAGGCAACTTTCACTAAATAAAAGCATACTCACACAAAGGTGTGTTGTGATGCTCACTTATGTATAGTGTTAGAGCTGTACAGTTCAGTTACTTCATTGATTTTCCAATTAACGGCTAATCTGATGAGTCACAATGAGCATGGTAACACTGTGATAAACTAAGGCACATTAATGTGGGAAATGATAGTTTACTTTGTCTGCATATTTTTAATACACGAATGCGCTCCTCCGAAGACCACTAGCTCAGTAGCCAGAAGAATCGAATTGAGGTTAAAAAAGAAAGACAAACATTGAGTTTTTAACTTACAACAATGTATTCAGCGTAATGGCTGAGATCCAGTTTAGCGCACACTGAATACCCATTAAATAGTGGCTTCCCTATGGTTAGATCTTATCTCATATCCACAAGCCCACTCAGAACTGACTAGACCATAGTCTTCCAGCATCACAGAAAAGCCAAGAGGGACATAACTGCATGCTGAGGAGTGGATCCACTGCACCCTTTGTCATTATTGAGCACCCACACTAGTGGTGAATTGTGTGTGATAATCTACAAACAGAAAAAACCCTGAATGGGAGGCAATGATATGGATACCAGTCTCACCACATTCCCAATATTAATCATTCTATCTAAAATGAGACGGTATTAGTGCTTTGTAGAGAACAATTTAGACTATTTTCCTACTAATACTATGATTTAGAAATAAGCTGGAAAGATTTCCCATGGCAATCAATTTTGTTTAATTTGTGTACGAACCCAGATTCACCTGTGAATATAGGGCTGCCCGGTAAATGCCTTACTGTAGTTATAGCTGTTGTTTTTTGCCAGAATGGGAAACAGTTCTAACTTGCTAAATACCCTTGAACCAATCAAGAATTTGGGTGTTCATTGCCTTTGAACCCTAAAGAACGTCTGAGAAGATGTCTAAATCTGTAGGTCTTAGTTATTCAGAAGAACATGTTGCAGGCATTGCAAGCAGACAATCACAATTCACTACCAGGTATCACAGGTGCAGTCAGAATATCAGGGTGACCTGGAAAATACAGGCGAGTTCAATTAAAAAATAGTAAGGATAGATGTACATGCCAAATTAATGACGGATTGCCTAAAAGCCAAAATCATTCTAGATTGTCTAAAAGCTAACATCATTCTGGTGGGTTTGCGATTCTGTAATAAGCCTGTGAGACAATGATAAATTACGTTACTTCCCTGATAACTGTTGACATAACTGGATGATGTTAAGAGTGGACATGGCACTATTTCAGGTTGGATATTTAATAAATAATTAAGAAAAGTGACTTCTAAAGCTAAGATTTTGGCTGCCTGACCCTCAAATGGGCTCATTAGAATTTGTCTCTCAGTGCTTCCTTTAATGAGGTGTGAAAACTACTCGACAAGGGCAGAAAGGCTGTGCTATCATTGATGAAACTTAGAAGAGTGCACTGTGAGATAGTTTGCAGTAAGACAAAGAGGATGTGCTAACAAAGTAGATTGCCCATGGGAACCTTTTTCTCATTGGTTAGGAAGTATCCAGGAGTCACCCTCACTCACTGGTTACTAAATCATACAAATGTGGCACCTCAATACAGCTCACCAGAGCACTTCCTGGACCTGTGGAAGAAGAGAAGAAGACTGGACTTGGAACTTGAGATCTCTGTGGAGACCTAAAGGGCTGCACCTTCTCAGATTTGTATTCAGGACTAAGAAGTGGGCCTCAATGATCAGGTGCCTGCCCTGTGTGGCTTCAGGGGCAAAGCAAGCTGCAAGAAGCTTCTCCCTTTAAGTACTGACCAGCAGCAAATGGACCTGAACTGGTAGTGGACTCCGCTGGAGCGAGTCCTGGCCCTGAAGTGTTGTCCCTGGGGTCCTGGGAGCCTCAGAAGTGACCAAGAGGAGCGGCCCCAGAAATTCTGAAAAGTTGGGACCTTTTGAGACTTTCAGAGTGTCAGTGTGACCTTGGTTAAATGTGTCCAATTTCAAAGGAACTTTGTTAGATACAGCTTCAGAGTTGGTCATCTGGAGGATTTTTGAGTTCTATAAGAGATTAGGTCCAAAGCTAGAATTCTTGACAGAGCGAAGCTGCAAAAAGTATCTGGCTAACACAAGGATTTTGGTAGCCACAAAATTAGATTTTCTCCCACTCTGAGCTTTTACCGCCAAAACCAACAGCTTCAGTGGAACCTCGTGATTTGGCTAGTTTGCTTTGAGAGGACTTTGTTGGACCCAGCCTGCAACGTTGCCCCACTGGAGGATTTTTCCATTTCAACGACTAAGTGAGAAGGTAAATTCTTTCACTGGGACAGCCTGCTTTGTGTATTTGACTTGAGCGCCATCACAGTCGGCCAAAAATGGTGCATGGATCCAGTCACCCTTGAACAGTGACTAATGATTGGAGCTTTATTTTCTCTTGGTACATTTGCCTTAAATCTTTATAAATTCATATCTTCAGTTCCCCTTTTAGAATTTCTGTTGTTTTTGTGTCATTTTGCTCGTTACATTTTTTTATTTTTTTTATAAATTGGTTGTACCTGTTTTGTTTCTCCTAAACACTTTTGCACATTTCCCTGTCTGTTCTGTACCATAGTTTCCAGGAGGTTGAGCTCAGGTTTAAATTATTGATAAATTATTTGAACTTAGCAAGTTTGTGGCCTTATTCCTTGTGCTGGACTCTCATCTTCCTCAATTAATGATCCACTTTATTACAGTTGCATTGGTCTGTTCTCTTTGGGGAAGAGAAGCTTCAGGATTTACAATCTAACTTCACTCAGGTAAATCCAGTCAAACCAAAGTATACACTCGTCCTTCTTCGTGGATTTTAATAGTATGTATCATTGGCAAAAATTATGATCCATAATTACAGAACCCAGAGCACAAATCTCTGAAAAAAGATATGCATTCCTTCTGATTTCAGAAGGGTGCTTCAAAAAGAAGTGGCTCAAATGATGCAACTCAATTAAATTGAGGGACGATCTGAGAACGTAATGGTAGATTGTGAGGCATAGTGAGGTGTTATCCACATGCTGGTGAACAGAGATACTGCTTCCAAGAATTATAGTGTCCAGTGGCTCCATACAGATGTTGAAAAGCATAGGTGCCAGACTGAAGGTTTGAGACATCTTGAGGGGCATGAGAATGACAAAGAATCTGGAGGAACCCAGATGTGCAAATTGTATCTTGCCAGCAAAGAATGATGAAAACCAATCCAGAACTTTGCTCCCCAAGCCTATATGGTGAGCAATGTTGGTTATAGAGTTCTCAGAGTCAGCAATAGCCAACATTACTGAGGAATCCAGGAGCATCAGCAAGCAGACACTTCAATTCTCCAGTACAGAGAGGATTTCATCTACCTCCTGAATGTTGGCAGCCTCTATGGCACACCAAAGAACGACGCTGGGCTGATTTGCAAGAAGCAGAAGGAGTGATGACATCGAATAAGGGATGAAGCGTGACTTTGGAGCTGAATGCTGCACATTTCCAGAGAATGGGTAGGTTTGTGATTGTGTGATAGTTTTAAAAACCTGAAAGAGCCAGAGTGGCATTTTTTAAAAGGGTGTAGAGGGCCAAATTTCAGAGCCTCGAAATAGACACAGTTGACAAAAGATGCCTTGACCACCGAGAGCCAGCCAGAAGTCTGCACTCAATGTGGTGGTGCTCTTTTCCCCCAAGCAGGCTGAGATTAGGTCATCAAAGTATGTAATAGATTTCATTTTAGGTAAGATCGTTATAAGCTCAGTTTTGTTGAAAGGAAAGAAAGTCAGACATGGATGAGTTAACAGAGACAAACTGTAGGGTTAAACTTCAATCAATCAATCAATCAATCAATCAATCAATCACGGCATTTATAGAGCGCGCTACTCACCCGGGAGGGTCTCAAGGCGCTGGGGGAGGGGGTAACTTACTGCTCGAACAGCCAGGTCTTGAGCTGCTTCCTGAAGGAGAGATGGTCCTGGGTTCGCCGAAGGTGAGTGGGGAGGAGTTCCAGGTCTTGGCTGCCAGGTAGGAGAAGGATCTTCCTCCGGCGGTGGCTCTGCGGATGCGTGGTACGGTGGCGAGGGCGTGGCTGGTTGATCGTAGCTGGCGGGTGGGCGTGTAGAAGGTCATGCGGTCGTTGAGGTACTTGGGGCCCAGGTCGTGGAGGGCCTTGTGTGCGTGGGTGAGGAGTCTGAACGTGATTCTCTTGCTGACGGGGAGCCAGTGCAGGTCTTCAGGTGTCCGGTGATGTGGCTGTGTCGGGGGATGTCCAGGATGAGTCGTGCAGAGGCGTTCTGGATGCGCTGGAGTCTTTTTTGAAGTTTGGCTGTGGTTCCGGCGTAGAGGGTGTTCCCATAGTCCAGTCGGCTGGTGACGAGTGCCTGGGTGACGGTCTTCCTGGTTTCAGTGGGGATCCATCTGAAGATCTTGCGGAGCATGCGCAGGGTGTTGAAGCACGAAGATGAGACGGCGTTGACTTGTCTGGTCATCGACAGGGAGGAGTCCAGGATGAAGCCCAGGTTGCGTGCGTGGTCCGTTGGCTTGGGCGCGGTGCCCAGGGCCGGGGGCCACCAAGAGTCGTCCCAGGCGGAGGGTGATGAACCCAGGATGAGGACTTCCGTCTTGTCTGAGTTCAGTTTAAGGCGGCTGTTCCTCATCCAGTCGGCGACGTCTCTCATCCCGTCGTGTAGGTTGGCTCTGGCGGTGGTGGGGTCGTTGGTGAGGAGAGGATCAGCTGGGTGTCGTCGGCGTAGGAGATGATGTTGAGGTTGTGTTGGCGTGCGATGGCTGCGAGGGGGCTCATGTAGACGTTGAAGAGGGTTGGACTGAGTGAGGATCCTTGTGGAACGCCGCAGATGACTTCGGTGGCCTCGGATCTGAACGGGGGAGGCGGACTCTCTGGGTTCTTCCGGCGAGGAACGAGATGATCCATTCCAGTGCTTTCTCTCGGATTCCGATGTTGCTGAGGCGCTTCACTAGGGTGCGGTGGCAGACGGTGTCGAACGCCGCGGAGAGGTCCAAGAGGATGAGGGCTGCTGTTTCCCCGTTGTCGGTTAGGGTTCTGATGTCGTCGGTGGCTGCGATAAGGGCGGTCTCGGTGCTGTGGTTGGCCCGAAACCCGGACTGCGAGGGGTCGAGGGATCCATTCGTCTCGAGGAAGGCGGCAAGCTGTCTGTTGACGGTCTTCTCGATGACTTTGGCCGGAAACGGAAGGAGCGAGATGGGACGGTAGTTCTTGAGGTCGGTGGGGTCCGCCGTTGGTTTCTTCAGGAGGGCGGTAAGCTCGGCGTGCTTCCAGCTCTCCGGGAAGGTGGCGGTGTGGAAGGAGGAGTTGATGATGTCCCGGAGATGGGGTGCGATGGTGGCGTCGGCTTTGTTGAAGACGTGGTGTGGGCAGGGGTCGGTTGGTGATCCGGAGTGGATGGAGTTCATCGTGCGGGTGGTGTCTTCGGTGCTGATCGGGGTCCAGTTGCAGAGGGTGGTGGTGGCGGGCGTTGGTTCGGCGATAGGGTGCGTGGTCTGTGCGTCAAAGCTGTTATGTATGTCGGTGATCTTGCGGTGGAAGAACGCGGCGAGTGAGTTGCAGAGGTCTTGACAACAGGATAAAGCAAACCTGCAAGAGACAAAAAGACGGAGTGTGTAGGATGGTGGAGGAAAGAGACATGGGATGGAATCAAGACTAACCAGCCTTGGTATTCTATAACTCTGACATTTGTACCAGTAGTAGAGAGCCAAGAAAAACTTTGGACCTCTGCAATAATATTTTTGTTATGAATTAGGAGATGCTGTAAGCACACAAGAATCAACTCCTGACTTAGATCACTTAAGGCAACCTTCGACTTGTGGCTATCCTACACTCCCACGCTATTCATCAACTCTTTCCAAACCTTAAGAAGAATGCTATCCATAGGTAACAAAGAAAGACACTTTCTACTATACTAACTCGTTATGTATGAAGGCAACACGCATATGTACATCAAACATTTTTAATGTTTTTAAATATAGAATATCATCAAAACATCATTTTGCTGTGCACCATTCCCTGAAATGTCTGTTTCCTCCAAAATCGGGGTTCACTTTGGTAGTGTTGTGTTAGTTTCATTGTAAAGTGTTTATTCAAGTTTGCACACTTTATTTGGTATATGCTGTATATTTTTAATATTTGTACAACATGTTCATACACGTTGTGGCTGCTCTATGCTTTTGGAAAAACTCCACAGTAACCAAAATAAATATACACATAAGTGTTTAATGCCCTCCTAACATGCTTCTTAAGGGTAGGTATGAAATGCTCTACGTGAACCCTGCCGAGCCATTTTAAAATTCTTTTATTAAGGACAAATGTAGGATGAATTTTTAATTTACTTTTATAGGCAAAGAAACACTGATAAGTATAAATACTTCCCATACATAACTGAAGGATGAGAAAGGTTTATTTTGGGTTCAACCTTTTACCAATAAAGATGGTCTAATCAACTTTGTTCATTGGAAGTATGTTCTTACATCAAGCAAACATGATGACTTGTTTTGGATTTGGTCCTCGCAGGGTTTTTCCCAAACTTTTTGCTCTTATCCTCCTGGTTTCTGAACCTGTTTTGTTGGCTTTTAGGACTCTGCCAATCTTACCACTGCTAGCCAGCACTAATGTGCTTGTGCTCTCTCCTTGAAATATGGTAAAATTTGCTTATCCCCAATTGGCATATTTAATTTACTTGTAAATCCCTAGTACAATGCACTGCCTGTGCCCAGGGTCTGTAAATTAAATGCGACTAGTGGGCCTGCAGCACTGATTGTGCCACCCACTTAAGTAGCACTTTAAACATGTCTTAGACCTGACATTGCAGCCTGGGTGTGAGTAGTTTTCAACTGGCATTTCGACCTGGCAAAGTAAACCTTTTGCCAGGGCCAAACCTTCCTTTTTAATGCATATAGGTCACCCCTAGGGTAGGCTCTGGACAGCCCAGAGGGTTAGGTGTAATGTATTAAAAAAAAGTAGGTCATGTAATTTTAAGTTTTGCATGTCCTGGTAGTGAAAAAACTCTTAATGTTTTTCACTACTGCAAGGCCTACCTCTCCCATATGGAGTTACCCTGTTACATTTCATATGTGTAATTTCCTAATGGAAACAGGTGAGCAGTTCATGTTTGGTGACTTTGGAATTGTAATAACAATTCCTAACTTATGGTGAAGTCTGATTTTAAATTACCAATTTTGTAAATGCCACTTTATAAAATCGGCATTTCCTTCCTTAGCCATTTGCTGCCTGAAGCCTGTCTCTGGGTCATATGACTGGGTGTAGTTGACAGTGGTGTTTTGTGTATTCCTCCTAGACAGCTACACACAATTGGGAGCTTAGGTGTCTGTGGATGGGCCATCACTGGCAGGATGGAACTGGAGGAGCTGGGCCCAGCCCCACTTATACTTGAATGGGCTGTGTTCTGCCCCAAAGGGTTGCATACCCCATGCAGTTTCTCTGGAGCCAGTGCCAGGAAGGCCGGGCACCTGTGCATTTCAAAGGCCTGCCTCTAGAAGCTTCTCCCCACTTCAAAGGCACAGCTGGGTATAGATATTGGACCTCAGACACCACCTCTTCAGTACCTTTCTGGACCTGTTGATATTCTGCCAGGAAGGACTGATGTGCTGCTGAAAGGACAGCCACTCTGCTGGACTGCTGCCTTGAAGGACTGCTACCCTGCTGTGCCGACCTGCTGTCCTCTTGCCCGGGTGAGAAGGACTTGACCTGCACCTCATGAAACCAGAACCCCAGAGTGACTCCAAGGGCTAGTTGGCTGGGCTCCTGATCTGAAGCCTCAGGGACATAATAGGATTGCAACAACCTTGCAACTGCACCTGGACTCTGCTATCTGTGGTCTACCCTACCAAGTGCTTCCACTCCAGTCCTGGACCTTTGGAAGTGGGTTTAACATTCTCTGCCAGCCTCTGTGTATCCAGTGAAATCAATGCATCTCCTCTGGTGCATGGCTCAAAGCTGAGCAGAACCAACACATAGCTGTTGCTGCCTGGATTGGACCCGTCGCAAAGATCTGCATTGCAACCCATTTGAACCGCTGCCATGGGGCAGGCGCTTGCATCCCTTGTTGGCAGCAGCCTCGATGACAGACTTTGCAGCTCCTCAGAAATGATGCATCATTTCGACTGTGTGCAGCGCATCTTCGACGTCGGACTTTGCATTGCTAGTCCTCGTCTACGGAATCCTCGATGACGATGCATTTCCTCGCACAGCAGCCTTGCCGCATCCCGGAACCAACGCATTGCTTCGGCTGCGCGATGCATCTTCAGCTCAGATCCTTGCAACACTCTGCAAACCAGGATTTAAGCAGGCCTAACTGGGTCCCTGTAGCCGGCCTGCGCTTCATCGTGGTTGGACTGAATTTGTGATTCTGTCCCAGTCCGGTGCGACTCGATAGCCACAGTTGGTGCTTTGTGCTTTTTGGCGCTATTTCCCCTAAAACCTTTAAAATTGCATATCTCCAGTTCTAGTAATTGGATTTTTGTTGTTTTGGTCTTGTTTTTTTATTAAAGAAATCTCTATTTTTCTAATTTAGTGTGGGATCCTTTTCATGTGGTGTTTTCACTTTATTACTGTTTGAAGTGTTACACAAATAGTTTACAAATTGTATCTAAGTTAAGCCTCACTGCTCTGTACCAAGCTACCAGAGGGGTGAGCACAGGTTAAATTAGGGTACGCTTGTGCCTCACCCTGACAAGGATTGTGGTTGCTGCTTGACCAGGGCTCACACTCCAGTCAACCAACAACTTAATTTCTTACATTGGTGGCAGCGGTGGGATTAGGACTTGTTTGTGCACTGCAATACCTTGGTTTTGTGTACACTACCATCCCCTATCTGAGACCAAATCGCATTCTAAAGTCTCCTTGATTGGCTCTTTTGTTTGTTCTAAATTCTCTCGGACTGTTGTGCCTCAACCCACCTCTGCAAGAATGGAGTTTGAGTTGGCTTTTATTGAGGCCTACACTGTGGCCCAGCTCAAGGAATTCTGTAAAGAAAGGGGACTTCCAGCAAAGAGCAACACCAGGAAGGTGAAGCTCCAAAAGGCACTGAGGGCCTTGGCGTAAGTCCATCAATCACTGACTAAAGACACAGAAGGACATGAGGAGGGGCAAAGACAAGGAGAGGAAGTAGTCTGCTGAGTGGGAGGATGTAGATCCCAAGTTGGAACTCTCTGCCAGAGCAGAGAGTAGTGTGTCTTCCCAGGGCATGCCTCCAGAGGAGCTGGCGGACAGGAAGGCAGAGAGCAAGTTCAGGCTTGAGATGGCCAAGCTCAGGATAGAGGAGAAGAAACTGGCTATTGAGGCAGAACAGAAAAAGGCTGAGGCTGAGTGTGCCTTGGAGGAGAGAAAGATCTTGCTGGCTCACAATCTGAGTCTGACTGAGCTGGACTTCTAGGCCAGACAGGCAGAGTCCACCAGTGATGGTGGCAGCAATTCTGCAATGCCCTTTGGGGACAGGTGAGTCCATATTCACAAAGGGGTGGTGCCTGACAGTGTTGTGGGGGGGTCGACATTGACAAGTGGTTTGAAGCATATGAAGTGGCTTTGCAGATGCATAGGACCCCATAGGAGGATTGGGGGGCTACCCTCTGGAAGTTCATCCCTAGCAAAGGAAGCGACACCATACTGGCCGAAGGTAAGGGAGACTAGATAAGGGTATCACCCTATGAAGGAAACCCTTGTAAGGAAATATGGCCTCACCGCTGAGAAGTACAGGCAGAAGTTTAGAGAGAGCCAGAAGCTGCACCAGCAGTCCTGGGTGGACTATGTGTACTTTTAGTAGGCACTGGATGGTTGGGTGAACGGCAAAGAAGTAAAGGATTATCAGGGTGCAATTTAATTGAGAGAGAACATGTCAATCTTTGTTTTTCAGATCTGCAGCAGCACCTTATTGATAGCAAGCTCACTGACCCCAGTCAGAAGGTACCTGGGTGTGACCCCAGCAGAGTGAGGATGAGGTCAAAGGATACACAGACCGGTCCAAGGGTAAAGGGGAGGAAAGGGGTCTCATGCCCCTTCTGAGAAACAGGGAGGAGGTTCTTGTGGGCGGTGGCCTAGGGTGCCCCATTTCCAATCCCGCTGCTTTGGTTTTACTCAGCTAGGACACAAGAAAGAGGAATCAATCTGTCCTAAGTAACCACCCACTGGTGGGACCTCTACAGGGTGCCCAATATGGCCTTATGGGTAAGTAGTCCCCAGGGGCAGGTCATAGGCCATGCCATGATCTCCCTTAGCTTAAAGGTAGGCTCAGGGGGTGGGCTGGCGATGCCTGAGGGTGGGAGTCTTCACTTCCAAAAGGTGAAAGTGAATGGGATTCCTGTCACTGCTCTCAGAGGGCACTGGGGCAGGCCAGATCATGATAGTGGAAAGACTAGTTTCTCCCCAGCAGTACACCCGCCAGGTGTGTAGGGTAACTCAGGCCCATGGTGTACGAAGCTGGCTATGTATATACTATTCCAAAGTAAGGTATAGTGTGCACAGAGTCCAGTGGATCCCCAGGGGCTTTACAGAGGTTAAAGTAGATAATATCCCACTCTCTTTTGTGGTAGTGCGGTTAAGCAGTCAGGCTTATCAGAGGGCTGTGTTAAGCATTTGTTCTACACAATCAGGCAAGAAATGATTGCACACACTGAAAGACTGAATCCGAGACCAATTGTTTTCTATAAAAATATTACTTTGTTACTTTTATTTTAGAACCAAGAGAAACTCAGTTGCAGGTAAGTACCAGTTTAAAATAGCAATGCTTTTCAAGTACAGTAAGAAATTGTGTTGCAAAGGCAGTAGAAATACTTTACAGTTGTACAGAAATATTTTTGTGGTGTCAATCCACAATAGCAGAACTAAGCAAATGTAAGAGATAGACACTTAGTGCAAATAGGAAGAAATGCAATGCAATCCTATGGAAGGAAAACAGGCACATATAAAGGTAAGTACTCAACTTACACATCCAGTCTTCGGGGGTTTAGACAAACACTGGGCAAGGGTCAGATCAAGGTAGGTACTGCACCACCAGCGGCACTGAGGCAGCTGGGTGCAGAGGTCACTGGGCCCAATGTTAGTCAATGGAGACTGGGGCCACCCACAAGAGGTGCTGGTTGCAGGTAAGTACCCACGGTTTCAGGGCACATGCCCCAGGGGCTAAAGCAAGCACAGGGATGGGGCATAAGGCAGCACCAACCATACACCACCAGCTGCACAGGGGCGGCTGGGTGCAGGGTGCCAATCAATGTCAGGTGCCCAATTCAAATGAATGGGACTCTCAGTTGCACAAAGAGGCTGCAGGCTCAGACCAAGAGGCTGGACGAAGGTGACCAACAGCTGGGCAGGTAAGTTGAGACGTCGATAGACGCCTGGGCACCTTCGGCTCGGCTCCCCAAAGTCAGGGGCTGAGGATGCAGGGGTGCCTTTAGGTGTCGGATTTTCTTTTCTGGAGCCGGTCACAGTCAGGGGGACCCTTCGTTATGAGGCTGCAGGTGTCTTCGTGGAGTCCAGGAGAGGTCAGACACCGATCGCTGGGAAGACTTCACTGGACAGGTGAGCCACACCATGGGCGTTAGGTGCGGAGTGGCCAGGAGTCACGGTTCCAACTGGATCTGGAGTCTTTGTAGTTAGTCTTCTGGACAGGGCCGCTGTCCTCGGGAGATCTGGTCTCTGTTGAAGAGCAGGCAGTCTTCCTCGGGTTTCTGGAAGTCGCTGGCTGCAGGACAGGCATCGACTTCTTTGAAGGGTCTTTAAGCGGAGGCAGGCCAGTAGGGCTGGGGAAGATCAGTAGTCGTCTTCAGGCTTGGCTGCATGGTGTTGTCTTCGTCCTTGTTTGTAGGTTGCAGGAATCTGAGGATCAAGGTTCAGGGGTGCCCTTAAATACTGAATTTAGGGGCTTTACTAGCACTGGCAGGTAGTAGCCAATGGGCTACTTACCTTTAACGTGACTACACCCTTTGTATGTCCCCTCCCTTTGGGGAGGGGGCCATCCCCTAACCTGATTGGCTAAAATCCTTCCAGTCAAGATGGAGGATTTTCTAAGGAGGGGTCACCTCAGTCCAGTACACCTTGGGGGTGGTCCTGGCTGAGAGGGGACACACATCTCTCTTGCTTACTAATTTTCCCATCGAACTTACCATCAAAAGTGGGGCTTGTCTTTCTTTTTTAATTTTTCAGTTACACCTGACGAAGGGCCTTCGTGGCCCGAAATGCATTGGGTGAAAATACATGAGTCCCTTTTATATGCATGGTTTACCACGTGTTGCTGTTTAAACCCCGGATGGGCGAGCAGAGGACATTTGAAAATGAAAAATAAAGAACCATGGTGCAAGCACGCCGTCCTCGCTGTGAATATATTTTTGGATTAAATGTGAAGTGAGAAAGACTTTGATAAACAGACTGTTTTAACACTTGGAGGATTATTGGAGTACAATAAGAGCATCAGTTTATTGGGAGGAAAACTCCGTCACTAATGCAGTGCGACCGATGGGGGCGTACAATCAGCGCTCTCTCAAAGCATTACTTTTAGAAAGCTGACATTTTTATCCCTTGGCCATTTGGTGCCTGCAGCCTGTCTCTGGGTCACATGACTGGGCGTAGTTGACCGTGGGGTTTTGTATATTGCTCCTAGACAGCCACACACAACGGGGACCTTAGGAGTGCCTGGATGGGCCATCACTGGCAGGATGGAAGAGAGGAGCTTTGTCTGGCCCAATTTATACTTGAGTTGGCTGTGTCCTGCCTCCACACAAAGGGCTGCATACCCCCTGTTAGTCTGGAGCGAGGGTCGGGACGGCAGAGCACCTGTACACTTAAAAGTCCTGCCTCTAGAAGCTTCTCCCCACTTCACGGGCATAACTGTATATAAATATTGGTCCTCAGACACCAACTCTCCAGTACACTTCTGGACCAGTCACCACTCTGCCAGGGAGAAGGACTGTTGCGCTGCTGAAAGGACTGCCACTCTGCTGGACTGCTGCTCTGAAGTACTGCTGCCCTGCTGTCTCTTGCGTGTGTGAGAAGGACTGGACCTGTAACTCTGAACCCAGAATCCCAGAGTGATTCTGTTGGGAAGTGGATTATTAGCAGTGGTAAATATGCATCTACCAATGGCAATATTACCACCACCACCATTTAGGGCTCTAAAAAGAAAGTTATTCCCATGCTCAACACTTGGTAGCTTGGCTGCGAGCAGGCAGGCTTAACTTCAAAGACCGGTATGTAAAGCATTTTAAAACACCAATTCAGTAACTAATTAAGACACAGCTCACAATAAAATTCCAACATATTATTATCTTTAAAATGACACAGAAACGAAAAGAATCCAATGTAGGGAACCGGATATATGAATTTTTAAAGATTTAGCACTATATAGCACATAGAAACCTATAGCGCCTATTGGGACAACTGGTCGCTCTAGACTGGGACAAAGTCAAAGTTTCAGGCTGACCGCGAAGTAGGCTGCCTTACTGTTGGTCAAAACAGCTAATAGGGCAGCAGTAGAGCTTGATTTGTCCCCGGAAACTAGTACGTTAAGACTTGGCTGTATCACATAATGTTAGTACTGTAAGTGCGAATATAAGACACAGCCTCTGTCTCAGTTTTGGACTGACTGGTCTCTTAAATGATTGAAGTAGTGTAACAGTGCTTTAAATCCTATAATTTGCCTTTTCTTGACGCATAATTTAGTCCATCCCTGTTGCAAAATTCCAGTGGCTCTGCTTAGTAACAAGGGCATGAAATTGTGCTGATCAAAATGTTTTGTGATCGTGCTCAAAATTTCCAAACAATTCCTGCTGTTTGCCTCATTTAAAAACTAAACTCCACCGCACATTTGATTTGCTTTCATTAAATCTTTATGCATATACACCATATATTCTCATCTCAGTCACCCACGGAAATGCGTTCGTGGAAATTTTGATTTTCGTTCTAGCTCTCAGAAAATTATTTGGTATGTTTTGTTAGACAAGAAGTAATAACGTAAAAAGAGTAGTGTGTAATTTTGTTGTCATGTTCTTGAAGGGTCTTGAAGTAGAATTACGGGTGTTTTACTCATGCGTTTCTTGCAGACCTCTGTAAAACCATCTGAACAGAGGACCCCTGAAAGCATTTTTACTCAATACGCACGGCAGGTAAGCGGAACATTATATATTTTCTTGATTACACATGATGATTACACACGACTTGATTTGTTAGGGTTACGATTCGTGTCATCTTACTATTCTTTCAAGTGCAAGTAGTTTGCGTGAAATTAAGTGTTCTGCATTTGTAAAGTGACAATATCATATGCCCAACTACTGAGCCACAACAGTGAGCCAAATTTACAATGGGGCAGATGTACGACCAGTTTTGCGGTCGCAAACAGGAATTCGGCCCATTTGCGACCGCAAAACTGGTCTGCCCCATGCACAAACCATATTTTGCGAGTGGCTAACCTATTAGCGGCTCGCAAAATATGGTTTGCGACTCGGTATTAGGAAAGGGTGTGCCAAGGATGTCCCTTCCTAATAGCGAGTCTAACACCAATGTATGATTGTTTTGCGACCGCATTTGCAGTCGCAAAACAATCGCAGTTTACCACCTACTTCAAGTAGGTGGTAAACCACTAGCAAACCGGAAGGGATCCCCAGGGGTCCCCTTCCCCTTTGTGAATGGGTGCGAAAATATTTTTAAGAGCAGGCAGTGGTCCCAGGGACCACTGCCTGCCCTTGAAAAATTAAACTGAAAAGTTTCATTTTTCTTTTTTAAATGCATCCCGTTTTCCTTTTAAGGAAAACGGGCTGCATTTAAAACACGCATTTGCAATGCAATAGGTCTTGCATTTACGCTAGTTTGAGCTATTGACTTTGCAAATGACAATGCCTTTTATTTTTGTTTTCGTTTTTGAAACATAAATACAAGGCATTGTCATTTACAATGCCAATAGCTTAAACTCACGTAAGTGCGAGACCTATTGCATTGCAAATGCTTGTTGATTGTTACTGCGTGTTTCTTTTGTATGCATTTACTTATTGCTGTTTCTGATAGTAATGTATCTTGTTTTGTTGTTGTTTTTGCACTGCTAAACAAAGCATCTATATGACTTCAGTAATCCATATAAAGCAGTAATACGTTTTGGATTGTATTTGGAGGACATACCTGCAAGCAAGTTATATTTAATTGTAATATCGCGGGGATAAAAACACAGCAGCATGCTGGTGTCCGAAAAGTATTCCCCCAAATAACACTAACTAGTGTAAGGGCAGTGATGCTCGACCTAAAAATGGAGAACTACTTACCCGCTCGCTGTATTACCTTACGTTCCCTACAGCACGAAAATTACTTATCAGTGTTGAGGCATTAGTACACAACCAATGGCTACCAATAGTAAAAAAAATACATGTTTGCATCATATTGCCAATATAGATCAGCTCTCTTGCCCCAGACGTTCCCTCGCAACGCGCAAAGATTCCTGGGAAATTATATGGTAAGTAGCTCGTCAGGCAGCGCAGTACACTAGTTACTGTGCTTGGGCACTTAGATCTTCTTGTGACGGCGGACTCAGTGTTGCTCGCCGGTGTGTTGTAGAAATAGAAAAAGCTGCATCGTCACGGGCACTCCTGACTTTAACTGTATACCAGAGGAGACGAGGCAGTAATTTGACTAAATATAAATAATAGCAACTGTTGTCGGTATAGGATTTACCACAGATATGCCGTTTCATGGAGCTAGGCAATTGAATTTGCTGCATTTCAGTATCAGGTTTAGGACGTACAATTTTAGCGTTATGGTTTTCAAATCACTACTCCTACATCAGAGCAAAAATTCAAGAGATTGATTATAATAAAACGGAATGTTATTAACCACACAAGAATAACTGTAGTTTATTTACCCTACACATACCGTACCACGTGGGATATCTCAAGATGGCCGCCGGGTTTGCGAGAAGCAGAACAGAGAACGCTGGTGGTAATTTCTCACTCGCAAAAGAGCACCAGTCCGGATTCTACAGGTTTTTATCTTGTGAAAAGGCGGCGCGCGCTACCTGCGGGATTAATATCCTCTTCCCCCAATCTGATTGAGATAACAAGTAGTCCCCAAATAACAAAAATAACACTTACTAGTGTAAGGGCACTGTAATTGGCCGGTGCTCCTCGTGCGAAAAACCGAAAATGATGTAGCCTAGCGCTAACCAATAAGGAGCAAGGAAACAAAAACCGAGGCATGAATTAACCAGTTTAGAAGAAGCATGCCAGAAAACCAGAGATTGCACTCCGTAGAGTGATTACTGCAGGTCTTGTAGACAGCGGATGTGCGCTGATGCTCGACCTAAAAAACAAAACTACTTTATTGAAAAAGCAGTCACAGACATGGTGCTTGCCTCATGAATATTGATGAGGCATGCAATTTGCGACCCCATTGGGAATCGTAAACAGTGTCTGAGACACTGTTGTACATTCAGTTTAGCGAGTCGCAAATTGCAAATCACAATTCTGCGCAATTTGCGACTCGCTAAACTGAATGGTCGTACATCTGGCCCAATGTTCTTTATTTAATGTGATCATGCGCAATTCGAAAAAACATACAATTCACGCAAACGCTGCATTTATACTACTGAACCCTGGGCTACAGGGACACAGCTAGAGTTACACATATGTAGAAGAAGCAAGTGAAAAATGTGCAAATGGGTTACGGATTAAGAAGGGGTAAAGCAACTAGACATGAATAAAAAAAATGCCCCTAGTACTAGATTTGCACACTCATACAGGTGGAAATTGTGTAGGTCCTGTTTTTAAAGCTTTTTCTGCACCTTAGTTTAATTTTGGTATTAATATAGCTGCCAATGAGTGCGAATTTTCCTTTGGAATTTACAAAAAGTGAATTTGAACTTTGTTAGAACCGGGATTCCCTAGTTGGCTGAGGTAGGTACCTTAGGCCAAGTAGGGACCTGCGCTTCCACGTCGGGGAAAGGAAGGACACCTTCTCAGACAGCCCCTGCTCACCCCCTTGGTAGCTTGGCACGAGCAGCCAGGTTTATCTTCAAGGATAATGTGTAAAGTATTTGCAACCACGCTCTCAGTGACCGAATGATCACACCACAAAAGGACTCCACACGAGTTTCATAGAAAAACAAGTATATGTTTATATAAAAAGATATACGATGAGACCACACAATAAAAATCCAACATATGCGTATTTGTAATATTCCTCCTGGCCGGTTATTAGGCCAGCCAGCCCTTGTAGGGTCTGGCAGTATTAATGAGCAATTCTAGGTGATCCAATGCAATCCTATTGCAATGCTATGCAATTCGTAAAGCAAGAATCAGGCACTTTGCAATGTAAAAATAATGCAGTTCGTTATGCAAACTAATGCGATGCGTAATGCAACAATCAGGCAGTTCGTTATGCAAAACTAATGCAATGCGTAATACAACAATCCGGTAGTTCGTTATGCAAACACAATGCAATGCGCAATGTAACAATCAGGTAGTTCGTAATGCAAACTAATGCGATGCGTAATGCAACAATCAGGCAGTTCGTTATGCACTCCAATGCAATGCGTAATGTAACGATCAGGCAGTTCGTAATGCAAACTAATGCGATGCGTAATGCAACAATCAGGCAGTTCGTTATGCAAACACAATGCAATGCGCAATGTAACAATCAGGTAGTTCGTAATGCAGAAACAATGCAATGTGCAAGGCACTTCGGCACCGATCACGGTGCTTTAGACGGTCTCTCTGCCTCTCGTACTGACTCACGGTCAGCTTCCGCCAACATCTGCCCCCAACACGGGTATGGTGTAAACCAAAGTACATCTCAACACTCCGGCCCTGGTACTGTCACTCCTTGGCACGTACAGGCCGCGATACGATCTTGAGCAGAGGCTCGTGCTGCAAGAAGGAGAGAGGCCGAGAGCGTCCCTCTCCGAGCCCGCACCCCGCCCCAGGCGGCGACACACATTACCTGGGGGGTGCGACCTCGCTCTCCTCTCCTCCTCTCGCGACTTGGGCCTCCGATGCGACTTGGTTGATTCCGGGCTGATGGCGATATCGGAGATCTCAGGCTGCAACAGGGCACACGCACACAGCGTTGCTGAGACTCCCTTGAGCTTCGGGTGTGCACGGTCACAGGGCAATCCTCACGAAGGTCTCAGGCTGCACGAAGCACACGCACACAGCGTCGCTGAGACTCCTTCGAGCTCCGGGCGCACACTATCACAGGGCAGTCCTCACGAAGGTCTCAGGCTGCACGAAGCACACGCACACAGCATTGCTGAGACTCACTTGGACTCCTGGTGCCCACGATCACAGGGCACTTCTTACGAGGGTCTCAGGCTGCAAAAAGCACACGCACACAGCGTCGCTGAGACACACTTGACTTTCGGGTGTGCACGATCACAGGGCAATCCTCACGAACGTCTCAGGCTGCACAAAGCACACACACACAGCGTCGCTGAGACTCACTTGGACTCCAGGTGCACACGATCACAGGACAATCCTCACGAAGGGCTCAGGCTGCAAAAAGCACATGCACACAGCATCGCTGAGACTCGCTTGGACTCCAGGTGCCCACGATCACAGGGCACTTCTTACGAAGGGCTCAGGCTACAAAAAGCACATGCACACAGCGTCGCTGAGACACTTCTGGAAACTTTTGTGTTCCTGAGTTTCCACAACAGGGAGCCAGCTCTCCTGGGGCCCTTGGGGTTAAGTTACTTCAGGACACAGCACAGCAAAGTCCTTTCAAGCAGGGGGACACAGCACACAGCAAAGTCCCTTTAACCTCTCCTAGGTTAAAGCAGCAAACTGCAGGCCAGCCCCAGAACACACAGCAAGGGTCAGTCCTTTCCTTCAGTCTATTCAGCTGTTTCTTCCTTGGCAGAGGTTCCTCTTGACCACGAAGTAGGTTCAATCCTTTACAGTCTTGAACAGTTCCATTCCAAAGTCCAGGGGTTTCAGCTCTCAAAGTTATACCCCTAAATGTCTTTGAAGTCTTTGTGTTCAGGGGGGCACTGACCACTGTCTAAACCAGTTCTGGGTGTCTCCCTGCCAGTGACACCTTCTGGCTTTGATAGTGGAGCTCTGGCTCCTTAATCACTCAGCAGGAGATGGAGCCATTGTTTTATGGCAGCAACCCAGGCCTCTTCACCTCCAGGGGCTACTCCTCCCCCCTACACTCCAGATGCAGGTCAGCCTGTTGCTGTCTCACCTCCTCCCCTGGGTCAAGACATTCCCCAGAGCCTATCACATTTAAATCCAGACAGTCAATCCACAACCAGGCAGAGACACACAGAAATGTTAGAGCACAAAAACCCAGCCACTTCTAAAAGAGTGGTTTCTAAACACGCAATTCAAAAACCACCTTCACAAAAAGATGTGTTATTAAATTGTGAGTTCAGGCACACTAAGCTTCACCTCTCCATCTTAAGCCTTTGGGAAGATAGGCTGGAAACATATTACACAGCCTTCCCCATTCTGTCCTATGGGTAAGATGGCCTTTCAACAGTGAAAAACGAAATGGAGAGTATTTCACTGTTAGGACATGGTACACACCTCAGTACATGTCCTACCTTTCACATACACTGCACCCTGCCCAGGGGGGGTACCTTGGGCCTACCATAGGGGTGTCTGATGTGCATAGAAAGGGAAGGGTAAGGCCTGGCAAGTGGGTGCACTTGCCAGGACAACATGGCAGTTTTAGCAAACTGCGCGCAGGCACTGCAGTGGCAGGCCTGAGTTCTCTCTTTAAGGCTACTTGTGTGGGTGGCACAATTAGTGCTGCAGGCCCACTAGTAGCAGTTGCATTACTAGCCCTGGCACACATAGTGCACTTTACTAGGGACTTTACTAGTAAGGCAAACATACCAATCATGGACAACCAATTACCATTACACTTTACACAGGGAGCACTTGCACTTTGACACTGATCAGCAGTGGCAAAGTGCCCAAAGCATCTAAGTTGGCAACACCATGTCTAGGAGGAAAGGAAAAAGTTTAAGGAACTTTAGTCAAAAAGGGCCAAGTCCAACAAACTTCCAGAAGTATTAATGCATATGCAAAAATGATGCTAGTATGGGGTCATTTTATGTGTGATTATATTCTCATGGTCAGGTTTTGGGTGTTCTGGATGGCAACACACATAATTTTGGTAACCACCCATTAATTCACTAAGTAGGTGAGATTCATAAACATTTTGCAGGTGGTTTCCCACCAAAATATGCTCCTAAATGTACCCTTTTTAGACATTTTGGGAGTACGGCGATTGAGGGAACCCTCCCCCCTTAAAATTGTTACAGTAGTAGCAAGGGCGTAGAGAACCACCTTGAAGGGCTTGAGGGGGGATGTCAGGTGACAGATTAAATAAATTTTTATAGCTATTTCTAACTCGGCCTGGGCAGTGAACTCCGCTCCTTCGTGGAGTTTGTGGAGTTTTCTGCACTCCGCACAGCATGCTGGACCACCTCCCAGTGAGACTTCTCAATGCGGGCGGGCGCGGATGGTTGCGGCCGCTCGTGTTGAGAAACCATCCACACGTGTTGAGGAAGCTGCAGCTCGAGTACAAAATCTACTCGAGCGGCAGAAAGAAGCAGCGCCGTCTTGCGCTGTGCTTGTTGCCATTCATGCAGATTTTGAAACACTGGACAAACACCAGGCGCTAAAAATCAGTGCAAATGGCGTGACCTAATGCACTCTGCCACTTGTGGAACTCCGCGTAGCATGGTAGAGTTTTTTGATCACTTTGTGGAGTTCCGTGTAGTGGAACTCTGTGAACTCCACCCAGGCCTATTTCTAGCTTTGAACTGTGACTCCTCAGCAGTGTTTAATTTTTTGGGGGAAAAAGAGCCAGGGCCTAAGATATTTCTCAGAAGACAACTACAGCTTTCGCCACCCACTCTCCCTGCCAAATGTCAGTACAAGTGCTACCAACTTACTATCACACTCCTTCCTGCAAATGTGACAATATGGACTGAAGGAGCTGGTATTATTATTTTTATGTATTTTGCAATGTTCAATTGTCTGCTAATATTTAGAACTAGACAAACAGTGCCATAAATAGCAGGCTGTCATATATGTGTGCCAGTGCCAAGAAACAAAGGCCGGTGTCCTCAGTCGCAAAACAGAAGCAAAAGCATAAATTAATAAATAACAGAAAAACACTGTCTTGGGGTGGGAGTGAAGAGGTGTGGGAAGAGCCAATCATGGTTACATGGAGAAAGACAAATAATGGAAAAACTCCCAATGACAATGTAAATGCAAATGAAGTGAGAGCATGAGAGAGGGGAGGAAAGAAGAATGCAAAAAAGGAAAAAGAGAAAGCGAAAAGAGAGAAAAATGGAAAGATGGCTGTAAGGAACAAAAAAAATGGAAAGGAGAAAAGAAAATTAGAGAGAAGAAAATAGAAGGAAAGTAAGGAGAAGGAAACTTTCTTTGGGTAAATATTTCCTGAGGGACATTTTGTAAAGAGGGTTGGGATTATATGATTCAATCACTTACTCAGTGGCCGCAATATATAGTGAAAACAGGAACATTTTATTTTTCTGGCTTGTCTCTTGGTAGCAGCGAAAGATGTTTTTTCCCGGGGAATAATATTGTTACCAATAGAGAAACAAATTAAAAGTTTGAACATCCGAAGGCACTTCTTTATTGCACTATATACATTTACACATGAGTAAATGGTAACAGGTGTCAGTAATAAGAAATTAACAAATACTTTCACATCTACTCCTGACGACCTACAACTGTCCTGGATTCCCAGGAGATGTGATTCCTTTCTGAATTTTACAGTCAGAAATTTCCTTCTAACATAGGAGGACACCAGAGGGAGTAAACTACCTTCTGTAAATTGGGCCCTGTTTGAGGAAATCCCATGCGTAAGGGAAAAATTCCACCTTTTTTATGTTTGATTCAGGCATGGGATTGTAAATTTGTTTTTGCACAGCTGGGTGGTGGGTCTTATTTGGGAACTGAATGTTACAACATATGAAAACAGAAGAAAAAATTGTTCATTGTTCATATTGGCATGTTGGGGTGGAACGTGATAGCGCTGTGTAAATATTTAATATGGATTAATCTGAGAGAAGGGAGTGACTTATTTAAAGTAGCAAATGTTGAGTAATGCATGGTGTAGTACTTACAGTCTAGTAAGATATACGAAATTGGGTAATAGGTTGAACGTCTTAGCAGTAGGGTAGACACAATTGAAGTTACACACTGCGAGAGGTTACTTGAAGCTTATTACAAGGATTAAATAGAACTTTGCTAAAATAGAGAGTTTATGAATAGCTTTATTAACTGCAAGGTGGCCCATATCATGTGTGATGCTTTGAAACATCGAAGGTCCCCCTCGATGATGAGTACAATCAGCAAACATTGCATTTTATGCAGTTTACAAAGTTGCTAATTTTCACCCTACTCTGCTTGCAGGACCCAATATCTGCATAAGAAGGTTTTGAAAGAAAATTTTCTTGCAACAGGTTTTTTTCACACAAATCTCCCAATAAAAGCCTTTTCACAGAATTACTTTTAGAAGAGGTTGTTATATGTTTTATTTAAAAGTTCACAAATTTGGTAAAGTTCGCAAAGACTGCAAACTTTTAAGAAAGATTTGTAATGCTGTGGCTGAAAAACCTTGGCAACTTCCCACAGCCCAACTGTTTTCAAAAAGTCGCACTTGCTGTCTCACTTTCCCATTATTTGCAAAGATCCTAAAATCCCAGAATGAAAAGTGATGCTTCTTAAAGACTCCATGCAGAGGGTTTCCAGCTTGACGTTGGTAGGGTATGGTCCCCTACATCACATTATGGGCTTAGGTCAGCACTAACAAGCATGAATATCCTTCTAACACTAGAGTGTGATAAGTCTCTGATTTATATCTATTCTATTTAAGCAGACGGGGATGAGCAAGTCACACGACTTCTACATTGTGAATTTACACTGAAACCTACACTCTCGCTGTTGGAAATTGGGTCTCTGGGTAGCAGAGATATGCACCCTTTTCAAGTAGGGACCACAATCCTAGTCAGGGTAAGTCAGATACACACTTTAAATTAACCTATGCCCACCCTCTGGTAGCTTGGCACAGAGCAGGCAGGCTTAACTTAAGAGGCAACCTGTAAAGTATTTGTGTAGCACACACACACATAGTAATACAGTGAAAACACCACAAAAAATACTCCACACAGGTTTAGAAAAATCGATTATATTTTTATGAGAAAAACAAGACCAAAACGACAAAAATCCAATAAGTAGAAGTCGAGATATGATTCTTTAAAGAATAAATGAAAAAAACGTGCTTAGGGGTTACTTGAGGTTGCGCTGGACCGGGATAAATCCAAAGTTCAGGCTGACTGCAATGGAGGGCAGGCTGGCTACAGAACTCACGCATGTCCCCCTTACAAAGTACCTTGGTTGGAGCAAGCGTCAGCGTCGAAGATTCAATGCTTCAGTTCCGATTCATGCAGTCGGGTAAATGCATCGTCGTCGAGCCTCACAGCCGGGTCCCGCGATGACGTCGAGCCAAGCAGGGATGTCCTAGGATCAGCTTGGCATTGAAGGGCACTGCGATGGTTCTGATTAGCGCAGTCGTCGCTGCATAGATTTTGATGGTTCTGGACAGCAGGTATCACCTTTCAAAGGGCCCAGGACTGGATTTGCAGCACTTGGCAGGGCAGGACTCAAAGATGGCAGAGTCCAGGTGCTGTTTCAGAGTTGCAGGAAGTCTTTGATGGCCCTAAGACTCTAGAACTGGGGACAAGCCCTTGGAGTCACTCTGGGTTCAAGTGAGATGGGTCCAGTCCTTGTCCTCAGCAGGGCAGAGATCAGCAGGCAGCAGGGCAGAGATCAGCAGGCAGCAGGGCAGCTCAGAAAAGCAGTTCTTCCAGAGCAGTCTTCAGCAGAGTGGCAATCCTTGTAGCACGGGGAGTTTGCGGCGGAGACCTGTAAGCTACACGGCGGAAGGCGCACCTAAAGACAAATGTCAACGTAGGGGCCTTCCCCTCTCGACCTCCCATGGAGAAAGTAGGGTAATTACCTAGGGCATTTTTGGATTACTAAACCGGCGGGGATAGTGATAATACATACCCCAGATAGTGGTTGATCTTTATTACACTTAAATATAAAGACGGAGCCCTCTAGATACATGGTCCTGATGAATGCTACGTACCCTTTGGGGACATTTAGCAGAAACATGTTGACCACAATCAACACGGTGAAGGGATAATTAGTTCCCAAGTCATCGTTCACTTCTTTTAATACCATACAGTTGCCTAATTAATTAAAAACTAGTCTTTATGACAACTGTAATGGTTCTTAAATCACTTTCACTAATCACGGGCCCTCACTCATTTTAGAAGTGCATCCCTGTCATCAGGTGTATGCCCGCCCTCTATCAAACCGAGTTTTTAGAGGGCGAGGGACGGCCTATGATGAAGCATGACACCAGGTGGTGTGTGAGGCCAGTCCTACACTTTTTGTGAGATGCCCCTACTTTACGTGCATCTCTGAAAAAAACCTGTAGAAATCCCTACTAAGGGTATCCCCATTTGTGTTTACAATCCTTGTAGCACAGCAGTTTTTACGCCTGGCAGAGTTCTTCACAGGTCGAGTAGTGTACTGTCTTGGTAGGGTCTAAGAAACTGTACTTCTACCCAAATGTTCCTTTGAAGTTAGGGTAACCTCAAAGCAGGCCCTTGAAGTGCACAGCTCTCCCTTTCAACCCAGCATTGGCTCCAGACTATCAGTAGGGGGTAATCAGCCCTTTGCATGGCATACATGACACTGCCTATTCAAGTGCAAGTGACCGTTCCACCTCACTCTTTCTGCCCAGGAAGAGCTATCAGAATGCAGATGAGTCCCCTTTCATACTCCCCCCCCCTCCCCCATCCCGTGTTTGTGGCTGTGTAGAGGGAATGCACAAAGTGCAGCTGTCACCCACCCCAGATGTGTATTGGAGACAGGCTGCAAGGCACATAGCAATAAGAGCAGAGAAATGTCCACTTTCTATAAGTGCCATTTATAAAACAGTAATGTTAAATCCAACTTTACAAGTAAAGAGGATTTATTACCCTTCCAAAAATATGAAACGTGATGCAGCTTCTCCTTTCTGATCAGGAATTACTGCTTAAACGTGTTTTAAGGGATTCCCAATGCTAGCCCATGGGAAGAGTAGGTCTCACAGTAATGAAAAACGAATTTAGCTATTTGTCACTGCCAGGACATGTAAAACTTGAAAGTACATGGCCTACCTTTTAGTTACACAGCACACTGCCCTTAGGGCTACCTAGGGCCTACCATAGGGGTGACTTGGGTGTGATAAAAGGGGAGTTTGAGGCTTGGCAGGTGGTTTTAAATGCCATGTTGAAGTGGCAGTAAACTGCACACACAGGCCTTGCAATGGGAGGCTTGAAATAGGTTTGAAAGGTTACTTGTATGGGTGGCACAATCAGTAATGCAGGACCACTAGTGGTATTTAGGTTACAGGCCCTGGGTATATGGTATACAACGTTACAAGGGACTTATAATTAAACTAACTATATCAATTGTGTATACACCAATGTTACCATGTGTAGGGGAGAAGCGCATGCACTGTAGCACTGGGCAGCAGTGGTAAAGTGCTCAGAGTCCTAAGGCCAACAAAAAGATACAGCAAAAAGAGGATGCAAGCATGCAAAACGTTTTGGGTAAGACCACCATAAGGTTGACAGGTCTAACACTCGCCTTACTGTTTGCCATGCTTGCCTGAATGAATTGCTCTGTAAAGTGTCACCTGTCACACAATGCTTACAAAGAAAAACAAAATAAGTGAAGAATGTAGAGCTAAAAACTATACAAGACACTTATAAACATCTAGGGCCCCATTTGCAAAAGTAAATTTGGTTGTAAACGTAAGTTTACAACTGAATTTGTTTTGGACACAATGTTTACACCTGCAAGAAATTCACAAATGAATGCCTGCTGTATGATTCAGTGAAATTCCAGACTTTCAGAGGAGGAAGCAGTATGCACTTACATATTTCCTTACCTGAGGGCTAACGATCTAGAGGGAGTAAAGGAATGAAAAATTTGCACAGCAGAGGTAAACTTTGGAGATGTGTTGGCAGATTTATTCAAAAGTTGTGAACGCAGCGTAATAACTAAAGTTGCTGCGTAGCACAAGGGGGAAAAAACAGCGCAGAGACATATCTACTACAATATGTCACACCTGCATCATCCCCTGCACTGGTGCTCAAACAGGCTGCCTAGTGCAACACACACACCTTTGCACCACAGTGCAAAGTTGTGTATGTGATGTCTAGAGTAGATTTTGTACAGAAAAGGTGCCCTTCCAGTACAAAATACTATGAGTAAACGTTTCAACTTTCCTAGTGCTGTATGGCCGCTGTACAGTGCAGCACACATGCAATGTGGGAAAGGTTTGGAGAAATTAAACGATTTCTCCAACTTAATGCTTGACTTGAAGCATTATCTTTTTATGCGAAACCCCAGTCTGTCATAAATAGTAGATAGGACTTTCCTTCAAAAACCAAGGGCGGTAGCATGGTAATGCCCATGTACCACCAATTGGATGCCCCCTAGACACAAAGTAGTGGAAAGTGCTATTTGCATTACTTTTAGGCTACTTTCCAGTGCAAATATAGTTTTGTGCTGGAAAGTTAATACATTATCCACACTTTGCACCAGTATGTGTCACCTTTTGCGACTTTCCACCTGCCAAAAGCGTTGATCTATCTGCCCATTGTGTGTTTTTCTTCATATCCGGGTACCACCCGCTGCATTCAGTGGCTTAAGCTTAGATCTGCTTCCCATATTCCACCACTCCTGATGGGGTGCATGTACATTGGGTCACTCATTGGAAAGCGTAGGGAGCTTACCTTGGGCTGAGTCTTGGCGCTTTAAATGGTGTCTTGGACTAACGGGACGTAGAGATGGTGTAGAGCTGGGGGCGTGGCTACGCTGTGCAGCGAGATGGTCGCACTTTAAGTCGGCTCCGCCAGCTGAGCCCAAATATCCGAAATAATTCGGACAAACTGCGCAGAAACAGAGAAATTGCGCCTCGCTCCTAACCCGTGGTGACGAGGAGCACACAATACCTGAAATTGCCAGAGATTCGTCTCCGACAGACGATAATGGGACCGAAGTAAGACACACGGACCATAGAGGCCTGTTGTTGGAACTGAGACCGGGAGCTGGAGTGCTGGGGCGAGCCGGACTGGAGAGGACCGGCTCTCGGCGAGGTGAGCTGCGGCGGTGGGGTGAACATCGAGCAGTGATACATCGGCCATCTGCGCTCTCACTGGAACATATTAACAACCGGCACAGTACGCTAAACGAAAAAAGGCAAAATCCACACTGGCAGCGATCTATTGCAGAAAGAGACATCACGCTCGGGAGGGCGGGAGGTGGCTGTAGCGGAGCCCACGGACGAGGAGAGACCGCACCCCTAGCGCAACCGCGCGACTGCCGGCCTTGGCGAGCAGCTGCGGGACAGTCACCCGGCCGCGGTCTGAAATGGGAAGCTGTGAGAAACGCTGCGCAGACAAAGAGGTGACGGCCGCCATTACAGTGGCTTTGACATAGCCCCGCCGCAGCGAAGAGGGGGCGCCAGAGTGGTGAAGGGCCGATCGCGAAGTTGACGCTGAGGAGCACGAAATCGAGGGGCAGAGCGACCACCCACACCCCCCAGGAACAGAACTGTGCTCGATCCTTGGGGAAAAGTGGAAGCCCTGCGCACCCTGGGCTCTGGCCTGGCCGCCGTTGCGCGCCTCTGAGGCCGATCTGACGCCATTTGCGGCGCTGGAGCGGCGGAGGTGGGGGAGCGGTGCGGGCGCCGGCGGACAGGTCGGAAAAGTGCTGGAGCCCTCGAGCGGGACGCAGGGATTGAGCGGCAGGCAGAAGCCAGTCAGCGGATACACGTGTAGGCAGGATCGACGAACTGTAACTAAAGGACATTGCCGCCTCCACGCTATTGCTGCAACAGGTCCGGCGTCACCAGGAGGGGGCATGAAAAGGCTCCGGCTGCAGAGCGCAACTGCTAACCACACATAAGTGGTGTCTGCGGAGAAGAAACAGCGCGGCAGGGCCACTGCCTGGCATTGATCATCGTGGGCAAAGGAGGCAGGCGTAGCCAGGGCTAAGGTTGAGACATCCGGGGACAGCGAGACAACGCAATTCCTGTTGTGATTGCAAGTTGCAGCTCAACGCATGGTGTGTCTGCCTGAGGTAAGGCAGGTACAGGCGGAAATCGCAGCGAAACACCCCGATCTCTGTGAGACAGTGAAGTAAAGTGCCTAAATAGAACAGCTGAAGAGGAGTAACCGGTTCACGGGAAAAGACGCGTAGTGCATAAACATCGTGGAATCTGCAGAAGAAGCGCGCAAAGGGAGCAGAAGACGCACAGGGAGGCAGGGGGAAGCCCCCCTACAAATCAATCAGCAGCTTCAGCAAAAATGGGGAAACCAGACACCAGACAGCCCAGATTGACATTCGACAAGAAAACAAGCAAACAAGCGGAAGGAGAACACACTACCCCGGAAAGTGCAGAAGAAACGGGGACGGGCACTGTGCCCGACGAGGACATCCGGGCAATGTTCAAAGACCTAAAAACAAGTCTTCAGGCCATAGACTCCAAAATGGATAGCATGGCGGCGCGCATAAGCGGAATCACGAAACGTGTCGAAAAACACGAGAACCGGCTAGATGCGCTTGAGACCAGGGTCCCCGACGCGGATGACATGCAAGTTGCAACACGTGAACAACTACTGCAAATGGACTCTGTGTTAAACCTCATAAAGGCCAAGAATGAAGATTTGGAAGCCAGGTCGAGACGCAAAAACGTACGCATTACCGGGGTCCCAGAATCTACAGACATACAGTACATGGAAAGGTACATCGAAACCATGATGAAGGAGCTATTTGCTGAAGACCTCTCCAACATGTTCCTCATAGAACGAGCGCACCGCTCCCTGGGCACAAGACCACCGCCTGGTGCACAGCCACGCCCAATCCTGGCACGAATTTTGAACTATCGTGATCGCGACACGATACTGCGACTGGCGAGAGAATGAGGGTCAATACAATATCAAGGAAATGTCGTTTCCCTGTACCCCGATTTCACGATGCAAGTACAGACAGCGCGCAGAGAATATCTCCCGGCAAAGAAAGTTCTACAGCAAACTGGCACCAGGTATGCACTACTTTATCCTGCCAAACTGCGAGTGCATGGTCCAGGTAAACCAACTGTCTTCACGGACGCTAAAGCTGCACTACAATACGCAAAACAAAAGGCCAAAGAACATCGGCAGCAGAAACCTCCTGATAAGTCGGCACCGGACGTCAACTTGAGCGACAATGACTGAGATGGGACAAATCTTTACTGGTGGACACACGACCAAACAGATAAGTGCTCCACTCATTCCTGAACACTGAACTAGCTCCAGAACATGATACTTCTTCCAGGGCTCGCCCCATATGGAAGTGGCTTGGCCATTTCATGTACAGAGATTGGGCAGGGGGTGCCGTAAACCATTTTTTGCTCCGTTCTATATTTGGTAAAATTTCTGTGTAGATCTCATGCGGGCTTGGCCACCCTGCAGTACTAGGCAGGGGAGTTCGCCAGTGGCCCCACGTTCCCCCAGGGGATGATTCCCATTTACCCTAGGGAACTAGGTGTATTGTTGTTTTTGTGGGGCTTATTGGGGATATATACACAACCTGATTGGGGGGTTGGTGTGGGAGGAGGGTGGGATGGGGATGTTCATTGTTTTGGTTTACCGCCGCATCACTGGTACATATCACCGATGCAAAATGTTGAGGAGACACACATAGCATTGAGCAGAGTACACCTAGATAGGCAATCATCTATATGGGCCGATGGGACCGGCACAGGGTCCGACTTCCTGTTGAACATGTTTCCCACAGGCACGACACTAAGCCGTTATGTATGGCTCTGCCTCAATACTTTATCCGTATCACCTAAAAGAGCACTGACTGAACTAACATGCCTCACCTGGAATGTGCGAGGTCTAAATGACCACAGAAAAGCCAGATTGGTGCACTCTTACCTAACAAGACATGGTGTAGATATCTGCTTGCTACAAGAAACGCCTTTAACCAACACATCTTGGTCCCCTTTGAAAGCGCGGCGCTGGGGCGAGGTGTTTGAGTCGGGCTAATCAAGCTACTCCAGTGGGGTGGCAGTTCTCATACGGAGAGGCCTCCAATGGAAAACACACCAAACGCTAATAGACACAGATGGGCGCTACATATTGATCCGGGGCGAATTATACCATCAACCACTTATAATTGCAAACACATATGGCCCAAATACTGATCGCCCTGATTTTTTCCACAAAGTGTGGCAGGGGATTCAGTCCATGGGGGATGTGGCGGTGCTGTGGGGCTGTGATTTCAATGTGGTCCTTTCCACGGTGGCGGATAGGGTGGGGGCCTCCCGCACCCACCAACCGCCAGCGGCAACTGCCCTAACGGCTATTATTGACGATTATCAGCTAGTAGACTCATGGCGTTCATGGCACCCACATGCTCGGGAAGGAACTTGCATAACACAGCACCATAATGCATGGTCCAGGCGGGATTTCTGGCTCACCACCAAAGACTTACATTCATGGGTTACTGGCGCACTACACCACCCCAGAACACTCTCAGATCATGCCCCCGTACAACTTCAACTACACGTCCCAAAACCATATATCCAGCCTTTCACCTGGAGGTTTCCGCCAAATGCTTTACTAGACTTGGTATTCCGGGAAGAACTACGCACCAAAATAACTGACTACTTCGCCCTAAGTGAAGGCACAGTAGACTCTCCCGGGACCCTCTGGGAAGCCTTCAAGGTGGTAATACGGGGTGACTGTATAGCTCTACAGGCGGGGGTTCTTAAAGATATACGCGCTACTCTAGCTAAAATAGAAGAGGAACTCCGTACACTGGAACGCCAATACTACACGTCACCATCCCCTAATATATTAGCCAAAATTAGAGTTCAATTGACTGCATTTCAAGAAGAAGCGGACAGAGAAACGAAATACCTACATAAGCATGCCCAAGCGCGCAGATATGGCGAAGGTGACAGGCCGGGTAGAACGCTGGCCAACCTTCTGAAACCACCCAGGGGTTCGGCATATATAACCGAACTTCACAACCCAGATGCCCCGCCATCCCGCACACCACCAGACATATTACGGTCCATGACAACCTTTTATCAGGACCTGTACACTACTCAGACAGACCCGTCGCCCTCAGACATCACAGCTTATCTGGACACCCTGGAACTGCTGTGGCTTGGCGGGGCGCACCGGGAGTACCTGGAGGTGCCTATCGCAACAGACGATATACGAAAAGTCATTGGTGGCCTACCGGCGGATAAGGCCGAGGGCGCCGACGGGCTAACCGCTGCATTCTATAAGGAATATACAGATCTGCTGGCGCCGCGTCTGCTGCAGGTTTACCAGGAGGCACAGGAAACGGGCATATTACCGCACACTATGCGAGAAGCAACAATCATAACTCTCTTAAAACCCGATAAAGACCCCACAAAATGCGAATCATACCGCCCTCTCTCGCTAATAAACTTAGATGCTAAAATCTACGCCAAGCTTTTGGCGAACAGGCTACAGCCCCTGCTTCCATTAATAGCACGTCCGGACCAGTCGGGGTTTATCCTGGGTCGATCCACTGCCCACAACTTGCGCACGCTGTTCGCTGTCTTGCATTACCTGGCCCGCATGTCTACGCCACTGCAGCCCTGTTGGATGCCACAAAGGCATTCGACTCCCTGGAATGGAATTTCCTCTTCACGCTGCTGGCCCGCCTAGGACTGAGTCCCATCTTTATAAATCAAATCAGGCTCATATACAACAAGCCAACTGCGAGAATCAAAGTAAATGGACAGATATCCGAACCTATCACCATCACACGGGGTACAAGACAGGGTTGCCCGCTCTCGCCATTACTTTTTGCGATTGCCACAGAACCGTTAGCAGCCCGGCTTAGACAACACCACACGCAGCGGAGCATCGGATTTACATCTCGAGGCTTACTTATATCCATGTATGCGGATGACATGGCTATTTATTTGATAGACCCTGAAACTAACTTCCCACCCGTGACTAGAGAATTGGTGAGATATGGTGGACTGACAGGGATACAGATAAACTGGTCCAAGTCCATTATAATACCGCTAACCGACAGCACTGTCCCATTTGAGACTGAATACCCAATTAAATGGGCTAACGGGCCGACAAGGTATTTAGGTATGTGGATCAGTAGGGATATGCAGGATATATGGACTCCAAACTACGGCAGGGTCATTGACTTGTTGGATGAGAAAATAAGGCATTGGAGGTACCTCCCACTCTCACTAGCAGGGCGCATCGCAATCACGAAAATGATCATCCTTCCCAAACTATTATATTTGTTCGTCAACATACCGATGCCCTTAACAGCACATTTTTTTAGGCGACTTCGCTCCAGTGTCCTTGAACTGGTATGGGCCGGGAAACAGCCCCGAATCGCTTGGGATGTCCTCACGTTGCCAATGGGGCAGGGTGGTCTCGGGGCACCAGACTTTGAATTATACGCATACTGCGCTCAAGCACAATACTTGCACTTCTGGAAGCACCCAACGCCATTCTAGCCACATGTGGCGATCGAGGTGGACAGGGTGGCTCCCCTGCCGCTGCACACAGCAATTTATCAAAAATTCAAACTCCCCAGCAGGAAATAGATACAGTGGAGGCACTACGATGGGCCTGGCAGGGCCTCGCTAAGAGAGCGCGTCAAGAGGTGATGTTTGCACCGTCTATGCCGGTGGGGGGGAACCCGTTGATTTCGCCATTGCTGGACAAGGCCGCACAGCTTAGAGCGTCATCCCACAACATATTGACCGTGGGGGGGGGTCTATTCCCGGATGGCACATTCCTCACCTTACAACAAATGTGCAGCACACCACAACCCACTGCGCTAGACATGCTCTTGTACTATCAGATAAGGGCGGCATGCAAGGCGAGATATGGCACGTTCCCAGCGGCACCTCCGGCACTGCCGGCATTAGAGCACATTATCATGGTCCCTTCTGCCCGAAAACTTATAACGCGCCTTTATACCACTACACAGAGAGAGTCCCCGATTACTGTGACGCAATCTTGTGCGGCATGGGAGGCGGACATGGGCGCCAGCATCACAGATCAGCAGTGGTCCTTCTGCTGTAGTCAGTTGGAGAAGTTATCACCAAACTACCGATTACGGCTCATACATTTCAATTATCTGCATCGATTATATTGCACGCCTCTGCAGCTCCACCGTATGGGCCTACACCCAGACGCCAGGTGTTGGAGATGCGGGTCCCTGCAGGCCACCTTCCTACACCTTGCTTGGGACTGTCGATCAGTTGCTCAATTTTGGCACACTGCACTCACCAATATAGAAAAAACAAGCATTTGCAATGCAATAGGTCTCGCATTTGCAAAAGTTTGAGCCATTGGCATTGTAAATGACAAATCCTTCATCCATGTGTTGGTTTTGAAAACAGATACATAAATGGCATTGTCATTTACAATGCCAATAGCTTAAACTCTGGCATTGTAAATGCCTTTTATCCATGTTTTTAAAAAAGAAACATAAATTAAACGCATTGGCATTTACAATACCAATAGCTCAAACTCGTGTAAATACTCGTGTAAATACCAAAAATACTCGATCTCTGATCAGCAATTGATGCTTCTGCTTTTCAAACTTAAAAACATATGTTGTATTAGAAACACCTTAAACAAATGTAATGCAAAAATGTCCCTTTTGAAAATATGTCGTCCATACATAAATAGTATTTTATAGGATAAGCAATTAATGCACACATATATGCACGGTCTGTGAAGCACTAGATATAAAGGGGCTTCCAGTGCAGAGAAAAACACACAGTCCTGTTTCCCCAGTCCGCAACCTCTAACAACCACAAACAACAGACATAGTAGAATTATTTTGTGATGTCTGCTGCGGCTTTGAACTGCTCAGTGAAATATCTCACTGGATTAGGTAGGTCACTAAACCTACAACAAGTGCTCCTTTAAATGTCCTGTAATTTATATGCGTGGATACAGCTGAAGTACACTGTCCCGTCCTACACAACCACTGCCCCTACAGCTGTGGCAAGTAGAATTTGTGCATTTTTATATAGCACCAACTTTAAATGGGCACGCATAAAAGATTATGAGTGACACTATCTTACGAGCAAAATCAAGCAATATAGACAAGGGAAACATATATAAATCATAGAAATTACACCCATTTGAGCAACAAGAAACTCTAAGATATTAAAACTGCTGTAAGCAAGCACCAGAAATGCAAGGGCACTAACCTTGGCTGCTGCCTGGAGGCTGTGGGTCACTGCAGCCAGGCCCCACTGGATCTCACTGATGAATATTAAGCATGGCGCCTGTATTGTTGCTAAAGCTGAACGTTTTGCACACGCCCCGGGGCGGGACGGCAACGAGGAGCAAGCTGCAACACTGACTAATAAAAACCACTGTGCAGAAACATGTGTTGCCACGTTTCTAGTAATTTTTGAACCGATTGCACTAAAAACATTTTTTTATTTAGCATCTGCAGATTATGCAGCAGATGATGAATTAAGGGGCAAATGCTGCAGATGTATAGTTATTCGAAGAATGCCGCAGCTGCAGAATGGCATAATTCCAGTGTCCCTGCCCTTAAATATAGAAATGTGACAGGCACTACCATTAAAAAGAGGAGACCTTTACCCAATGCTGTGCAGGTCCTATAGGCTCAAACATCAGTATTAAACGTATCTCACAGGATATGGAGACCATCAGATACACTAACTATCCAACAGGTTACACTTATCTGACATGCTCATGCTTAAAGAGCAAAATTGTCCCTTAATTTACACATATCTTACAAGGTCAGCAGTTTTACAGCCAATATATTCCCTAGGTCCACAGGTCTTACAATGCCAGGCTCCAGACAGAAAGTCAAATTACTTTTACAGGCTCAAGAAACTGAGAGCCATGATGTGAAACGTGTTACTCATGCCTTACAGGTGAAGCCCTGCAGCAGTAGATAGATCTTTTATTTTACAGACATCCAACAGGCTCAAGCATCTTCCAGTTACACATGTCTTACAGGATGAGGCCTCAGACAGAATAACTATATAACAGAATAACCGGGAAACCTGCGGCAGTCACAGCTTCCCACGAATAATACTGAATAGGTTTTTATGATTCCTCCCCCACATGCGAAAATAAACAAATGTACATATTGCGGAAGAAACAAATGAACACGTTCAGAGACACGTGGCTGTGGGAATTTCTGCCCTGTACCCCCCACTTCCCACCCACAGAGATTTACCCCCAGGGGTACTGTACTTCCATGTGCATAAACTGCCTTTCGAGTGCGGAACTGAATTTTGTCAATTGTAAAACCGGTTTGCACTTGTAAACAAAAATACAGCGGCGTCTAAATGAGACTTACACTGCCTGATTTGTTATTGCTAGCACCTATTTAAAGGGAGATAATTTTACTGTGTTGAGTAAAATTAGAGATATCAAATGCTTGCTGTGATTCATGCTGGGAGGGACGGGGAGGGACCATCCAAACCACATTCCTATCTAGACAGAGGGAGGAAATAAGGAACGGACGCACTAGTGGGTGGGGGAGGGGTCTACTGCGGCTTGCATAGGACAAAGCTGTAGCCGGTAGTTGGCATTGTGGCTGTATTTTTATTTATTTATTTTATTTTATTTTATGCGTTTTTATATAGCGCGGACTTTACCCGAAGGTGTCAGAGCGCTTCACAATAGGAACAGTAACATTACATGAGGAGAAAATTACAAGTGAGCATAATACAAAAGCAAGCGTTACATTACATGAGGAAAAAGTGACTATTGTGCAAATAACAAAGCGCTCATAGCGCTGTATAGCGCTCAGCTGCCACTTTTAAGGCCTTGTGATGCAAACCCCATGTTAGTGTTCTTTGACCTTTAAAATAAAATTGTTTTGAAATATTGTCTGGGCTGTGTCATGGCTTCATGCAGGGCCGGTCCTAGGACTTTTGGGGCCCTGGGCGAAAGGTAAGATGTGAGGCCCCTCTAATTTGCGACATCCAGGGCCGGCGTTAGTGCCGGTGGCCCTCGGTGCGACAATGTTGGTGCCTCGCCAATGAGCTCCTTCGCTATCAATTCCCTCACTACCACCCTTTAACAGTGCTCCTCAAGTTATGCTATGTAGATTTATTCTATGCAGATTTATAAAGCACATAGCCGCCCTGAGGGCTTCCCAGTGCTGCGTGAGTCACTGTGTACACTAGAGGGATTCTGAGGCTGTACATGTCTAGGGCTAGTGGGGGTAAAGCCATGTTTTAAGCATTTTTCTGAATCGGGTCTCGTTCATTTAGTTTCTGAGCTCAGCGGGCATAGCATTCCAAAGCTTAGGGGTCAAATGCGAGAAGGATACACGCCCCCCCCCAATCTGATCCTTTGGACCTTTAGCAATCAAGCATTGGAGGATGTTATGGTCCTGCTAGGAGTGTAAGGTACCAGAAGAGCCACTATCAAGGAGGGTCCATCATAGTTGATTCCCCTATGCGCCAAGTAAAGTGCCTTGAATTCTACCCTTTCCTCCACTGGAAGCCAGTGCAATTTTTGCTGAGGTATGTTTGGGAAGTTTGAGGATAGTTCTTGCTGCCGCACTTTGGACTAACTGGAGTCTCTTGGTAATATATTCAGGTGAGCCCGTATACAGGGAATTCCCATAGTCCAAGCAGGAAAGAATCAGCACTTGGACCACTATTCTCCTAGATTGTGTAGGTAGGAGGTCTAGGATTTTCCGTAGGGTTCTGAGAAGGCCAAAGCAAGATGCTGTAAAAATTTTTACTTGGGCCTCCATAGATAGAGAGCTATCCAACCACATACCTAAGATCGTAATGGGGGAGGAAGGGAGATTGGCGGTGCCCCCAGGCGCTCTGGCCATCCGAGCGTTGTTTGCGGTGTTGGCTTGTTTCCTAAAATCATCAGCTTGGTTTTGTTTCCCTTCAATTTAAGTGAGCAGTTAGCCCACCATCATGCAACTTTCTTTAGACAAGGGTTAGTTGTTGTAAACCTGTTCCCGGGTAAAGGGAGACTACCAGTTTGGTGTCGTCAGCAAAGGAGACCATCAACACCTAAAATTCCTTAACGATGTCTGCCAATGGACTCAAATGTTGAAAAGTGTAGGCCTCAATGCAAAGCCCTGCGGAACCTCACACTTCAAAGGGAAGACATCTGAATAGTAGGGAGGATCGCAAATTTGAAAGGACTTTTCTTTTAGGAACGAGGAAAGCCAGGTCATAGCACCATTTTCTATTCCTATTTCACTCATCCTGAGCACCAGAGTCTCGTGGTCAACATTGTTGAACGCTACCCACAGGTAGAGAAGGATAATGTTTGGGGAACCTCCTTTGTACAGCAATATTTTCAGCTCCTCTGTTATTGCTAATAATGTGGTTTCCATGCTATGTTGTGGACTTAAACCAGTCTGAGTTGAGTTAAGAAGAGAGTTCTCCTGCTGGAACAGGGAGAGGTTTTGAATGATATGTTTTTCTGGTACCTTCCACATGGCTGGAAGCAAGGAGATAGGTCTGTAGTTCACAGGACATGAAGGTTCAAGGTTGGGTTTCGTTAGCAGAGGTTTAACCACTGCTTGTTTCCAAGTTCAGGGAACTACTCCAGTGGAAAGGGATAAATGGAGTTCAAGAAGTGTGGTGAGAATATCTTGTGCTCCTTGTTGCAGAATGTGAGGTGGTGCCGGGTACACAGCGGATCCCGATTCAACTTTGCTAAATAATGCTGGGAGTGACTCCCTTGTGATAGGGTGGAGTTTGAGATACATGTTGTCTCCTCATGCAGAACATGTGTCTCTGGCTGAATAGACAAGGCTTTTTTTGTCTGTTGTAAGTTACTGTAGATAACAGAAACTTTATCTTGGAAGTACACTGCAAGTTTGTTGCAGGGTGCTACTGTAGGGGTAGGTAGCGTATTTTTATCTTTTGGAGTAGTGAGTGACTTAACACTATGGAAAAGTTCCCTCGGGACATTGACTATATTCATCATTACAGCTTCGTAGTATGCTGCCTGTGCCTTTTTAATTTCCTGATGGAAATGTCCAATAGCCATCCGGTAGGAGAGTTTTAGTTTTTTTTAGGGAGATTAGGTGGGCGGTTAAGCATGGTGCTGATTTCTCTTTATTTCCATTCTTTATAGTAGTGATAGGAATTGTTTCATCTAGTGAGTCCTTAATCCACTCTTCAATTATGGAATTTGCTGCTGAGAGATGTTTACACATGGCCGGTTCTTTTGAGGCTATGGAGGTCATTCATATTTCTTTATTCAGTTTTGACCAGCATCGTCATAGGCTGATTATGTTCTTATTGCAGTAGCAGCCGGTGTCAGAGGAGAGGGGAAGGGCCAGGGAAGAGACAACGAACAATAAAAAAGGATTAAAAAAGAACTTACCTGCCGGCCCCCGCATCGCCATCTTTTGCTACTCTTGGGCCTCCACTGCAGGCAGCGTCTCCCAGACTCTCCTGCGCCCAATCCTGAAGCTGCTCTCACCCAGGGAGCAGCTTCAAGATTGGCCTGAGCAACGATGATTTGCGCTCCCAAGGGGACTGGGAGCCTGTGCTTTGCTGTCTCAAACCCAGCAAAGCAGCTAGGGTGCAGAGAGCATTAACGCTCATGATGGTTGGCCGGCCTGAGACAGCCAGCCAAATCGTCCTGCTCACTGATAACAGTGCACACCACTCTGAATGTACTACAAGATTATGTGAGTGCAAATAATGTTGAGGCCAGAAGTTGATTAACAAAGGCTACCCTATGACTCACTGTAATAATCCTTGGACGTGTTTTTAAAAACTGTAATGTAAGGTGTGTTTAATGCCCTGTTACAATAAAAAAGATAAATAAAAAAAACAGTGCACACCCCTCCCCTTGGACAACTATTGCCCCCCTGGCCCCGCCCCCCAGACTCATGTAAACAAAATAAAACTATAATAAACGCAGGGTTATTATGGTTTTATTTTTATTTATTTTTTTGCGCTGCTGGCAGGGGTCGACGCTCCTCCCCCAAAGCGGAGGAGCTTCCTATGTCTTATTTTCCAAAGGAGATGGGATACCCTCCAGTGTGAATGAGATCAGGGCATGGTCTGTCCAGGTCATCGGACATGGGTTTCCAATTTTTATGTTAGTGTCATTTCTAAACACTGGATCTAGAATATGTCCTTTGTCATGGGTGGGACCTGCTACTCTTTGGGTGAGCTGCAGACAGCCTAGGTCATGTAAGCTGCCTGACACCTTGAGATGAACGTTGAGATCCCCTAGGAGAGTGAAATTTGGTTTTTCGATGGCAATGCTAGCTACTATCTCGGGTAAGGCTTCTTCAAACTTAGTACATGTGCCTGGAGGTCTATAGATTAGTAATCCTGAGAAGGAAGCAGTGGGTGACAAGTTAATAGTAAAAGAGAAATTCTCAGAGTCTGGGATAGACAGGGAATAAAATCTACATCTATGTGTGTCTTCTAGGATGATAGTGATACCCCCATGCCTTTTGTGAGCGCAGTTTTTCCTACATACATAATATCCCGGGGGAGCACTTGATTGATGTCTAGTTTAGAGATGTCATGTAGCCACATTTCTGTTAGGAACAAGACATCCAGTTGTTCATCATCCATTAGTGTTAGTAGCTGAAACGTATGACGGGACAGGGATCTACAATTGATAACTGAGGTTCCATTTTATGAGCCCAGGTATTTTAGCTCTGACTTCTCAGGATTGCTAATCGAAAAACTACAGAGGGAGCAGCTCAAATCCCCGTTCCCTGGCCGTATTGGGAACCGGTGAGCAGGGAAGGTTTAGGCAAGAGTGAGTATAGGTATTGAGCTGAATAAGTTACCATCTTCGTGGGGATTCAGGCAGGGTTCCTCGCCCCTGGTCCCATTCGGGCGCGGATGAGCAGAGACGGGCTTGCCTTTGGTGCGCCTTTGGCATGTGGAAGGGGTAGTGGCCTTTAGAGTGACAGAATCATTCCTATTGTCCTCTTCACACCACTTTCCTCTGCCACCTCTCTGCGAGACTTACACCTTTTCCACCCACATCTTTCTGAAATCTTCCATCTACATATTTCAGCCCTCCTCTTTCTTTTCTGAACCCTCTTTTCACTTTCTCCTTCTGCACATATTCTCTTGCATCTGCTTCACTTTACCATTCTCCACCACAGACACACAACACAGCCATTCACTTATGAACATTTCCATTTGGCCGGTCAATTTTCAACAGGCGCTTTGTACCTCCTTTGCACGCTTTTACAAGCACAATTAGTACATGCCACCATTGCCCTCTGCCCTCCACAGAGGAGCCAAACAAGATTGGTTGAGCAGGTAGTCTACACACATTTGTGACCCACTGGCATTCACTGTGAGAACTGCGTACTACCTTTAGACTCCACTCCAGGGCTCTCAATCATGGCCCATTTTACTCACTCGCCCACAACCTGAACTAGCACAAACACCTGTAAGTGAGTTGATAGTATGCAGAACAATAGGTTGATATGTTGTATAGCAAAAATATAGAAAAAAATATGCAGGAAAAACGAGCACACTTAGGGAAGTAAATTAGGCAAGACATGTGAAATTTAAATAGGAGCAACCTCATTGTCATGATTGACATTGGTTATTGTAATGTTTTTTCACAGTCATTGTTGAGATATCCATCAGTGTTTGGCACTGTAAAGCATATCACAATGGAGCACAATATAGACTCCTTTCAAAACCCTACCGTTTAATGAATATTTTTACCTGCCCTGGGCCTCACTGCATAATGTAGTGATATGAGGCCCTGGAGAAGGCCCCTCTCCTGCACCTCACAGCGCTAGATAATGAGCGGCAAGGCCCGGAGAGCCCCCCCCACCACACACTAGGCCTCATCGCAGCAATGATCTAATGCTGTGTTGCCAAAGGTCGGGTGGCCCCTCTCCTGGGTCTCGCAGCGCTCGAAACCCAGGGTAGGGAAAAGCATTCAATAAAAGGCAGAGCTGAACCAAAGCATGGTGGGCAGTGTAAAGAACCCCCAATAATTTGGACCAGCTCTGTATTCACATCCTTTGCAGGGTAAAACACTGGTCGATATCTCAACAAAGACAGTCCACAACATCAAGCTGCTCCATGAGCTGCGAGGCCCAGAGGAGGGGTTTTCAGCCACTGGGCATCGCAGCCGTAGTGTAGCACTGTGCAGCCCGGAGTGGGTGGCTCCCTGCACAGGGCCTCACACCACTGGATATTGGCTGCCTGGCCCAGGCAAGGGGGGCCAACTCCTGGACTTCACAGCCATGATCCAGTGCTAAGGGGCAGGAGAGAGTGGGGAACCCTTCCCTGGGCGTTGAAGCTGCAGAAATGCTTTGATGATAAAGACTGTAGTGAGCCCTGCCTTGCTGGCTGCTCCCTCCTCCACCGACCCATCTCTCCTCATCTAATTCACACGCTATTGCATATATTTACAATTACAATTGCCATGTTACCACTGCTTTATGTGCTCTGCAGAAGGCCAAGCATGATTGGATGAGCACGTATTCTAAACACCTCTGTGACCCACTGACAGCCCCTTGTGAGAACTTCCCACAGCCTTTGTACTCCACTCCAATGGTCTCAAGTATGGTCCACTACAAACACACACCCTCAACCTGAACTAACACAGACGCCTACGGGCAAGACCGTTCACCGTAGGCATAGTACAAGATTGATACGCTGCATTAAAAAAAACACATTAAAACAAAACCCAGAAAAAATGTAGTACTCTTAGAGAAGCAAATTAAGCATGTGCGAAATATAAATAGGAGCAACCTCACTGGCATGACTGACATGGATTACTGTAATTTTTTTTAACAGTCATTGGATATCTACCAGTGTTTTGCCCTGTAAAAGATATCAAAGTAAAGCACAATATAGATGTCTTTCAAAATCAGATTTTAATTACTGCAGGGCCTGAAGCCCAGAGGCACCAGCCTCACTGAAAGCCCTGACCCTGGGTGCCGCTCACCTTGCTTTGGCTCAGCGCTGCCTTTTAATGAATGCTTTTACCTGCCCTGGACCTTGCAGGTCTAATGCAGCCTCATGAGGCCATGGAGAGGGTCCTTCTCTCCTGGGCCTCATGGGGATAGATCATGTCTGCAATGAAGCTTAATGTAGGGGGCCCCTCTCTCCTGGGCTTGGCACCCATCATCCGGGGATGCCAGGCCCAGGGGAAGGGCCCTTTGCCTGAGCTTCGTAGCAATACATTATGACTGTGCGGCCCCAGGATATTCAGTAACACGAAGGGCTGTACAAAACCAAAGTAAACAGAATAAACCCAGAGTCAGGGCTTTCAGGTCCCTCTGGGTTTCAGGCCACGTAATAATTAAAATCTGACTTTGAAAGAGGCCCTGTCGCTCTGTATTGATGTCCTTTACAGGTCAAAGCACTAATGCAAATATGGACAAATTATAAAAACCCCTGCAAAGAAGCTGTCCTAGATCAACGGGAGACCTGCCCCAAAAAATATAGTGAAGCTAACCAGCATTTCCCAGACTGAGTTAATGGTTAAACTTCATGTGGCTATGGCCCAGAGGACTCCCTAGTAGTCGATCGTCAATTACTTTGTACAACCCTCAAAGCTCTTAAGATGCTTTCTCCTAACACTCATAAACCTTTTCCAGGCCCTCATAGCTGCCATGTTTCCCAGGTCCATGCATGATGTGCTGTTCCAGTCCAGGTTTTTTCTTTGATTTCTGGGGCTTGTTGTCTTGCTTTATAATGGCATAAACACAACTACAAATACCAGAAATCAAAATAAAAACTTGGGCTGTAGCAGCACATCTTGCATGGAACAAGGAAATTTGTCAGGTGACCCCTTAGTGACATTCAACCAACCTCCAAGCCAGCCTGTTCTCGCCCGACGCCATTTTATATTAAAATGTTATTGTGTGTTAGAAAAAAAATGACATCTATAGCCTTTCCTTTTACATCAGCAAGAATGTCACATAGATCAATTTGTAAAGTCCTCTCACTTTGCACCCAGAGAAAAGAAAACAATCTATGTTAAAAGAATAGGCAGAAATTTGTCAGAACACATCCCCTGACATTTGATGTCGGTCTTTGAAATGTACAGGCATCTTTATTGCTCATTCACCTTCGGAACTCCAGCATTTTAAAGTTGGGGGTACTGCAGCTGCTCCCCTCACCACCCCGCACTCCTACTTCCAGCACCTATATCCTTCTTTGTCTCCTATACGGCCCACTCTTATGCATGTACCTTATTTCTTTACACTTTTCCTCGCCTCCTCCTGGTCTAAGCACACCGTTTCCCCATAGTGACAGTGTGTTTCTGTTATTCAGTTCTCTCCATTTTCCCCTGTGCTCTCCTCTCTCAGCCTCCCTCCAACATCTTGTCTCTTGATCACCTTTCTCCTCTTAAAAAAAAAAAAAAATGTAAGTCCGTTTTTAGGTCTCGCCTACGCAGCGCGCATGCGCTGCATAGGCAAAAAGACCTTTTGCGATGGATTCGGCTTTTCAGCCAAAAACGTGCACGCGTTCCATTGCCTTCAATGGCAACGCGTGCACGTTTGGCGATTCACTTGCGGGAGCGAGCGGCGCCATATGGTAGCAATTATCGCTACTGGCGCCGCTCGCTCCCGCAAGTGAATCGCGCAGGCTCCCTTCTCTCCCCCCTCCCCCTGCTGCCGTGCGAGGCGCGTGCGCTTGTTTTTAGTACTCTGACCCTTCTGATGGGATTTGCTTTAGCATATTTTGGTACACTGCTGCTTACTTAGTTTCTAGTGATAGACTGAGCAATGTCTTTGTGGCCTTGGAGTGGGAGACACCTGAAAGAATGCACCAGAGCGTTTAGAGCAGTCTGCATTCCTTGTACAGATCCCGTTTATGGGAATCTGCAAGACTGCCACCTGAACATCAGTGCATTCTTTAGAGAAGGAGAACTAGGGAGACAAACTAACCACTAATGAAATGCTCTTGGGCATATCAGTTGTTCCGCAAATCTGGGTCTTTCTTGCCGCATACAACTATTTTGCAGCATTTGTTGTTTTTTGTCCATCTCAGAGCAATGGAGCGTGGTCCATTTCACCATTTTCTCAAGATTTAATTTTCTGTGAAGGTTTGCTTTCTTTGTGTGGTATGATGTTTTTTATGGCAGTGTAGCTTCAAGTTGCATTTTTTCTGGGTGCTTTGAAGGTACAAACTGGCAAACAAACAGAGAAAAGACAATAGCTGGAGAGTATTTTTATTCTGTATCTTTGGTCTGGCAGAAAGAGATCGGAGTGCAGACATGGGCACAAAGTCCAAGGTTCCCTTTTACAGCGATCATTTAGCTGGGTGGGGAAGTTGTAACACTTTATGATGACCGTCATAGGTATGTTTGTCATTGATTGCCTCCTGTGAAGGACAACAAGGTTCTCTTGGCAGCGGATATATTAAAGACGAAAGTAAACTTACTCTGCCTTTTAAACTCTCTGGCACAGAACTAGCTAACCTTCCTACGCACACCTAGGGTGCAGGGCAGAGATAACCCTGTTAAACATTAAAAGAAGAGAGATATATCTGTCTCCGCCCACTCCCCCAAGCAAGGGGAACTTGTGGAGCGGCTGATAACAAGCCATGGGCCCGCTGGGTGCTTGCAGGCCTCACCCCGTGACAGCATCAGTCTCATGAGAAAGCAGTGAGAGCAGGGCTCCTTTTAAAAAATAACAAATAAAAAAACTTCACGAACCTAGTCACTGGAATTCAAACCTGGAAACGGCCTCATTGCTGGGCTGTCCCTGAAATCTGTGTGTCATTAATGTCCAGATTTAGTGCATCCTAGCCCAAAACGTGTGCCTATCGTTGACCTAATGCAATTAAACCATCTTTAGTGCAAAATTCTCTCTTGCTAGGATTGCACAGAGTGCTTGGGAACTGCACATCTCCCAGGGAAAGGCAACTATTTTACGTTTATAAAAAACCAGGACCTTTAATGCATGGCATTTGATGAATAAAGGCATTCTCAAATGTGAAATCCGCCCGTGTCCATTATATCCAGAAGGACGTGCTCCCATGTGTTACATGCTTAGCCTCGCCTCTTTTCTTTTATTAAATCTGTGCCCAGCCCAGCTGGCTATTTCGTCAGTTGGACAGCATTGTAATACTGTGGTGCTTTCCTCTTTCTTCCTTTTTGTCCTGTTGCTTTTGTATCCCTGTTTATGTGCTGTCTTCGCCCCTCTAAATAGGTTGACAACCACTTTTCTGTTCTGTCAAGCCGGGGCTGTGGCTAGCCAGTTTGGAAGGCAAAGATATGTTAGGACGCTGCAGGAGATGAACAGTGTGGGCAGGGAGCTTGTGGCACCAATATATAAATATGGATCACTTGGGTCACTGGCCCTTTCTGGCTCCATTTCAAAACTTCAAATGACCCAGGACAAATAAGACACAGTTGAGCAGAGCTGCCATGAGACGGCACCGACAGGAAAGCATGAGATTCAGTATTCTGGAAGGAGAGTTGTGAAAAGAAAACGGGGCTGGTGCATTCAGCTACACTGGATAAATACCAGCATTGGAGGAAGTGGAGAAGGCGCAATGAGACTGCATAGCTGTCTGTCCCATATAGGACAGACATCGGGGAGCAGTCCCGGTGTTAAGGTATAAATGAAACTAGAGACATGGAGAGGGAATAGGTGTCCGGATTCCGTACCTTATGTCAATATCTATATGCATGGCGCTTGACGCATACCTTTTTCAATCAGAATGCCATCAACCTTAGCAATCTCCGGTCAAATCCCGACTGCTCGAAGATCAATGAAATCCTCTGTTCTGTTTTAGCTTAGTATTCACAGGTTTTATTTAATGCGAATTAATTTTTTAGATTTTTATGAATAGTTCATGTTTGCATACATTGACTGTTTCCTTAGAAGTTGTAAAGTATTTGGGGTGGTGGAGTTCATTCAGTGCTACCCATCCGCAGAGCTTTAAGTGGGATGAAAAAACAGAAGGGTCTCTCAAAAGGGTGCGGCCGATGTAATTAGGGCGGGGCTTAAAAAGTCAGCTAAAAATGTACACTTAGCATAGTGTGCGGCCCGGCTGGTAATTGGCTGCTTCCGTCACTGCATCCAGATATATAATACAAAAAGTAAAATTACACCTACAACAAGCCAGGACTATTGGCTTTGCCAATGGATGTTAGTTGCATAAGATAAATAAGCAACAACTATGGCTTCGTTATGTAGAATATTTTAAATGCTTCAGTTCTGAAATAATGAGACTGTGAAAGAGCTATAACGAGTCACTCTGAAGTTACATCAAAGGCAGTGAAGGGTGGTAGTTACAAAATTAAGATTTTTTTTTCATCCTGAGGTTGAGGGCAAAAATGGAGAGCCCAATAGGAACCTGCCTCAGCACCTTCTTTTTTTTTTGAATTGCCAGTGCTGAGCACCGACAGGATCTGGCCCACTTAAAGCCCTGCCCATTCGTATAAAGTCACATGTTTAATTTTATGTTGCTATTGATGAATATGGGATCAATCAATCAATATTTGGGAACGGTTTGTTGACTTGACTACAATTTCATGTAAAAAATCATCTCCTATTGTAGAAAAAATGTATCGCATACAAACTCAACATGGCACATCGATCAACAGCAGTTTCTGAAAAATAAAGGCCACTGAATTCTTATATGTATGACGTACAGGGTCACTTTCTGAATGATACCAACATTCCTTATTGACAGTGCTTCTGGAAAAACACCGAAATTCAGCGGAGCGAATATAGACCTGTACCTGGGGTATACATTGTGGGATCTCGGAGAAATTTAGCAAGACAAATGCGGCATTCGGCTGCGTAGAGATTTGTCTTCTGGTGTTGGTCCGGGCAGCTAGCATGGATTATTGGAGATAGCAGTGAGTGCCTGTTAAAGTCTGGTAGTGAGATACCAAAGGGGGTGGGGGGAGGGGAGGGGATGTTAAGCAAGTGAAAAACACACCTCCGCATCTTGGAAATGGCTGCGCCAGTCGAACAGGGATCTCCACCGCATTTGCCGCTTCAGAACAAACAAGCATTGGCATAGCCAATAGGTCTCGCCTTTGGGACCTTATAAGTGTTTAGCCATGCAACAGTTGATGTTGTTGCACCAAGGATATTGTGCTGGATAACTAAACACTTATAAGGTCCCAAAGGCGAGACCTATTGGCTATGCCAATGCTTGTTATATAGCGCAGCTACTCACCCTTACGGGTCTCAAGGCGCTGGGGGCCGTAGTGGAAATTAAGTGAGCTATTGCCCAGAGTCACATGGTGCTGAACTGAGCTGCCACCGGAGCCGGGGATCGAACCGTGAACCCTGTGCTCCGAAGTCAGCTGTCCTGGCCGCTGCACCACACCTCTCCACTTAACCCATACTGTCTCACATTTAAAGTCTTCCCATTTCCCCTCCATTGCTATATTTTATCTTCACACTTTCGCTCCGCACTCTCCCATCCACTTATCTCCTAAAGGGCAGGGTAAAGTGCACTGCAGACCCAGATGTCAACACACACAACAAATGTGACAACATAAAAGCAATAATTTAAAAGCATCTTTATTGCTCCTTTACCTTTGGAACAACAGCAGGGTTATTTAGGGGATGCTGTAGCACCCCACTCACCCCTACTTCCAGCGCATGTGAAAATTCTCTGGACTGCCCACACAGCAAATGCACCCACAAATGTAAAACTCTGCTGTATTACATGGACTGTGGAAGTAAAGTCAGGCATGACTCTCAGTTCCAGAACGTGAGGGGATTTGCAGTTTTATATTGTGTGAACTCAGCTCTAAGGCATTAGAGAGCTTTACATGATCAACAGTTACATTACAAAAGGATATTTTCATTTTTTAGGGGCCAGTGGAAAAAGTGATATGCCCAAAATCACAGGATGTTCAGCAGACGCTGGGACTCTAACCCAGTTCCTCAGTTCCATTAAACTGCTCAAGGCGCGCAAAGCCCAGGGGAAAGTTTTTCATCCCATGGGCTTCAGAGCCAAACTGTAGTACTACGAAGTTCAGGAGATGGGGGGCCCCCTACCCTGGGTCTCACAGTACTGAATAATGACTGTATGTCCGAGGGCAGTGGGGCCCACACTTGGGCCTTGAGGCCTGATCCATTGCTGCACAGCACACGAGAGGGGCCTCTCCTGCCCTGGGCCTCACAGCACTGGATAAGGGATGCGAGGCCAAGAGAAGGGGGCCCCACACTTGGGCCCTGATCCAGCGCATCGAAGCCCAGGGAAGTGGGGACCACCTGCCCTGGACTTAGAAGCGATGTGGTGCTTTGCCTATAAACATTGCCCAGCCACGGCTTCTCCCTCGTCTACTGAGCCGCCTCTCCTCACCTATTACTGTTCAGCCGATCCTGAAAACAAAAGGGCCATTTGTTGCGTGGAAACGCAAATGGCACCTTTTACACAGAGCACAGCCCCGCCCTTGACCTGCTCACAGTCACACAAACACAATAGTCTTTGCTGGTGTCCCAAGTCCCCCCGGCCATTCTTTCCATCCCCCGTTGCCCCGCCCGTAATCCCAGGACTGACGCCACGCCTTTAGAACTGCTGAGGTTAAGGCACCTCATTAGCGAAATGTAAAATTGCAGTGATCGGAGGGGAGGCGGGGCACAGGAGGGGCAGGTGGCCTGACTATAATGCAGCCTTGTGGAAGCGGGGCCCTATGTTTTTGAGCTGAGCACGGGGCCCTGGGCAGTTGCCCATACTGCCCATGCCTAGCGCCGGCCCTGGCTTCATGTGCCTTTTACTTGCCACTGTTTAACATCAGCTCAGCCCCGGGCTAGAGAATAGCGCTTCATGCACTTAAAGCCAGCTTCACAGCCAGCTTCAATGAGCAACGCAATATGTCCCTTAACTGTTCCTTCTATGTAGCAGCGGAGCTCACGAGAGCAGGGCATCTGACGACCGGTGCTCAGAAAGTCATGTTGTTGTAACACCCTCGGTGCTGTCACTTTTAAGGAACAGTGCCACACACCCCAGAGGAGGGGGCACACTCAAAACACAAGCAGTGGCAAAGCCAATAAGACTCACTAATGGACGAGTTCGCTAGCTTTGATAAATCGGGTGGCGGTATGTGATTTTAAATAAGCGCTATAAAACGGCCAGAGCTGGCTGCTTCATAGCACTTTTTAGGTCGAGATTGAAGAGACGGGCTGGTGGGAGGGGGAGACGAACGAGAACGGGCTGAGATGAAACCGAGAGGGAGGGGTGGGTAGTAAAACAAAAGCAGAACAGGCACTCTCTGATTGGTGGAGACCAACCATCCTCTCCCCCATTCCAAGGTTACCCGAGCCCAACACATCTCACCTGTCTCAGGAGAAACATGCGCGGAGCTGGTAAAAAAACAAAAGTGTTGCGTTTAAATACGGCTGCCTTCTTTCTGCTTCCAAAAAATAAAGTGTTTCTAATTGGTTTTCAACGGCGAGCATGTCTCGTTCTAACTCAGCTATCAACTAATAACGTTTATTTCGGGTTTACCACACCATACGAATTGAAATAAAGCACCCTCATACGACTTGAAATAAAGCACCAAGCCTCATACCCGACTGTGGCATCACTGCTTCTGGCTTCTGCTGCCGAGTAGTGGGGGCGGGGTCAGGGGGTGTCATCTGAGTCCGGGGACGCAGCAGTGCTGGAAGGCACACAGCGCTTCCGATACAAAGAAAGTGAAAGCGCAGTATGCCGCACTGTTAAAAAGTATGACATTAATATTTGTAAAGTTGTTTTTGGTAGCTGCGCATCAGAAAACAAAATCGCGGCCACCTATTTACATATTTAGCGCGGTGTGCACGCTATTATTAAAGTGAAAACAGGCATGGCTCGCTGTCAACAATAAAAAAAAAAAAAGTGCGATCTGGCGCACGAAAACTGTAATTAGTAACCGCTGCTTCCGGACTACACGGAAGTCAGTTTGACCTCAACAGCCAGTGAAAAGCCAGCTAACAGGAGCTGTGCCACCATTCAGCAAATGGCAAGCGGCAGGAGAAACTACCGGCTGCTTGCCAACACATAGAGATTACTTGATGCCTCGTAGAGGCAGCGCCTAATGCGAGACCTAATGACAGAACAAACACTACTGAGGTCCCCGCTTGTGGCATTGTTAGGGTATGTCCAGGCCGCGTCGAGGACAGTAAGGAAACTCACGGCTCTACTGCTGCTCCTGGCGAAGAGGCAGGTTGCGATAAACTGGAAGAAGCCCACTCCCCAACGATTAGTGCATGGGTGAAGGATATTGTTTATTGTAAAAACCAATTGTCACATTATTGGGAACTCATGCCATGTAGATAGATCCCGCCCTAAGGACATATGGGAACCATTCACTGTGTGGCTGGGAGCGGGAGGGGGGTGAAGAGTGCTGAGGAGGGAGCTGGATCACATCGCCTCCGGGGACTTGTAAAACTGTGTTCACTGGAAATGAGAGGCTATAACGATCTATGCGAATAAGAGGGTAACTAGAGGTGCCAACATTCCACTTGCTGTAGTACATCTGCTCAAAATGCTGATTATGATGTTTCATACGGTGACGCCTACTATCTGGGGACTAAAAAGTAAAAAAAAGTCGGTTTTAAGTTGTTTTATGTTTTCCTTCATACCCCCTGAATGTATTCCTTCTTATTTTGCATTCTCAGGTTTTTTTTTTGGTTTTTTTGTGATATAAGTCGAAATGTGTTGTTTGATTATTGTAAAATCTCAATAAACAAAGTTTAAAAAAAAAGAGATGGTGTAGAGCTCACAGAACTCGGGAGTACCACGTCAGAGCTCCTTCTCCTTGTTCTGGTGAGATCGATGCCCTGAGCGTCCCTCCGACTTAAAGGCTCAGCTGCAGGACAATGAAGGGTCCATTAAAAAAATGAATATCTCACTTATGACAACAATATTTTGAATTTGATGCGGACTCCCTCAAATTGTGATTTAAATACAAATAGGTGAACAGTGTGAATTGTGCATGAATTAAAGTAGTAATAGAAACGAATAGAGGTTTAGATTCTGACATTGTAGTGTTTTATTTTGCCTTTGACTATTCCGGCTTTAATTTGTAAGCAAATTCTAGTTTCATAGCTCTATCATACGGTAATATAATAATTCTCTCAAGCAGAGGGAATGCATTTTGTTTTGTTATTTGTTACTGGTTTATAAACGGAAGTGTCAAAGAAAGAATAACAAATATAAAATACATGATCATTTTCAGGATCTTCATCAAGGCCTGTGAAAAACAATTGCCTTACGATGTCAAAGTGTCATGCAGCATGTGTCCCAGCACAGTAGGTGCTTGTATCCTAAATAATTAACATATAGCGCCCTCTGGCGGAATGTCCTATGGTTGCTGACACCTCTGCTTTGCAGCACCACCGCAGCACCACCGCTTAAAACTATTATTTAGATGCCAGTAGAGGAATCCACTTTTGGTTAAAGAGAAATGTGAAATAAGAACGTTTGGACCGATTAGCAAAGCTGACTGTGTAAATATAACCTGTATACTGAGTGCTGATGCTGTTAAATTCCTTTTACAAGTGTAAGGGTGTTAGAAGGTGGTTCTGACCATCTTAGCCGCCCGGATTTTTCGCTTTTGGAACACCTAATTGTGGAGCTTTTACTGTGGGAGAGCCTCATAAGTTGGGACTCACCCACAGTGAACTCATGATGAAAGAGACTGCATGTGGATTTTACCGGTGTCCCCCTGGTGAGAGTAGGCCGCTGCGCTGCAGCCGGAGTAAGGGGCACCGGGCTGGTTACATGCAGACACGTGTACATGCATGTGCACGCGTGTAGGGGCTGCGCGGGGGAGATTCCTGGCGTGCGCAGGCCAGGAGTAGGTACAGATAGAATGGTGTGGCAGGAATTATGCAGAGCTGGGTGGTGACATAGAATAGGCTTTATATAAGGGGAAGGAAAATGTAAGGGAAAGTCAGTGTGCTTTACTGTTTTCCCTGAAGGACCACTCCGTTATTCTCCTATGAGGATGGGGATCACATGGGATAGTTTCACTTCCCTAGGGCCTACAAATTCCAGACACGCACTAAAGTCCACTGTAACTTAGGTGAGAAGAAGTATTCTGCTGAGTCCGAAGTCATATCTGTACTGCTTTTGGGTTATCCAGAAATGTCATATTCCTCTGAGTCCGCTCATAACCAGAGCCTGGCTGGGTGTGACCCTGCCAGACTGGATTAATGACCTTCCTCCCCAAACTGAAGCATCAGAGGCCTAGCCCTTCATGGCAAGCATTCCAATGGCAAAAGTCTCCTCTCCAAAAGGGAGAGAAGGTGGGTGGAGCTACAGGTTATCCATCAGCAGCTGTCACCTGGTGCCAGGCACCAAGCTGCTCTGGAGAGAAGGCAGAAAGGGGGGAAGGGGCTTTTCAGAGGCCATGTGGCATGAGACCCCTGGACGACGCCATTTTGAACTATCCCAGAGGCCTGGGCAGGAAGGAGGGAGCAGGGGCAGAGAGGTGATGTGTCGCTGCCTGATAGGGCAAGCAGAGCCTTCCTGCCAGCCCCCTCCAAATTCTTTAAAAAGAGCTTGCACAGGAAGAGGAGCTCTCTCTGGGGTGTGGTCTGCTAAGGAACTCTGGTGCTGGAGCCTGGCGCCATGGGCAGTTGGAAGGAGGAACCCCCTGACTGTCCCAAGGCCCTGAATTGCACCAGGAGGGGAGTCCAGGACCAGGGAGCCGAAGTCTGGGCCTCTGCGCAAGGAGCAGAGAGGCCCAGAAGGAGAGCCAGGAGAGAGGCTGGCGCAGGGAGCCAGTGAAGACAGCTCCCTGCTGAATTCACCCTCCTTGAGACCAGGAGGGCGAAGGAAAGTGCTCCCAGTGGCCGGGGCACGCCACCAGGAGCAATAGGAGGCCAAAATGGTGAGGATCGGCCACCTGGGGGCCGAGATACGCCCCCCAGAAGGTAAGCGACCTTTGACTCCTGAAGAGGACTGACGACGAAGCGCGTGGGGCTCTGCCGCCGGTCACAGATGGGCCCCTGGGGTGGGTCAGGTCCCGGGGGCTGCCCCCCAAGAAGTCAAGTCGGGGAGCGCCGACAAGGGTGCCAGGAGCCTACCCTGGCCCCCGAAGACACCGGAGGAAGGGGAGTGCCGTCGCATCCCCCCTAGAAGAGGTCTCTGGGGCCCGGGACCCCCAACTCCGGGCCCGCCAAAAATGAAGCCGGGGAGCGTGAAGATCTTGGGGGCCCGGGATCCCAACTCCGGGCCCCGATGGTGGTGGTGCAGTGGAGGGGGGCGTGCCAGGGACCCTAACTCTGGGCCCCAGTCTGCAGAGAAGGGGGAGTGTCGCCGCACTCCCCCACAGCAGCGGGAAGGCGGGGGAGTGCCATCGCACTCCCCCGAGGACCCGCCGAGGACGAGGCAGTATCTATCGGTGTCTGCCCGCAGGAGCGGGCAGACCAGAATGGGCACGCCGGCTCCCACGGCCACACACGAGAGTGCGGGTCGGACGGGGAGCCGGTAGGAGCAGCCGGGGGTGGGCTCCCCGAGCTGTAACAACTCACCACGCCATGCACGGGGCCCGGGTGGGACTGGGCCCCCATCAATGGGCATATGCGGCGTGAGGCCGCCGGCTTGGGCAGCGCGGCTCTCCCCGAGCAGCGGGGGAGCCGCTACTATGATATGCACGAGGCAGGAGCGCTTCGCCCCATAATGCCTTGCATGCCCGGACCGCCCTGCAAGGAAAAGAGGATGGTTCTCGGAGTGTGGTGACCCCAGGAGAATGGGGTCACCGCCAAATGCGTGCAAAGGTGCCGGGGGAGCTGCAGGAGCTACGCAGTCTCCCCCAGCACGAAGATGGAAAGTCCCTCCCTAAGTCTCTGGGGACTCCATAGAAATAACCCCTCAAGGGCTCAGCCAGCGGTCAACAGCATGCTGGAGCTAGAACATTTGTTCTACAGCTGGGGTGTGTTAGGGATTGCACTAAGGTATGAAGGTCTGAGCTGGGGATGTCAGGAGAAGGGCATCCCCTGGAGGTGAAGAGGTGCAAATGCACGAGAAGGTCATATACCAAAGTTATTTCTATTGAGGGACTGAAAGTCACATATGTAATGTGAAGTCATAAGCAAAGTGGGGTTATGTTGCTGGACATTCCTGCTAGGGTGTCTGGCTGTATATGCTTAATCCTGTGATTATAACTGTGATGCCTTTTAGGGGCTTTTATTGCAATGCATTATAATGGTTATCAGCCATGATAAGTACTGTCATACTAAGTGATGCCCAAACATGTAATCTTGCTACTGCGTTAGGTGAAGAACAACCCAGACTGTTAGCCACTAAGATGTAGAGGTGTATACTGTATGGTCAGTATGAGATGCTCAGTCAGGGTTATGTGTCACCATGGCAGGTTTGCCCATTTTAAATGCTTGTTGAGATAATGGGGTGGGTCGCCACTGGGATGGTGCCAGTGGGCAAGGCCCTCGCTCCAGGTTATGTTCAACCCACTGCATGAGGGGGCAAGATGATATGCATACATGGGAGTGGTGGTACTAGACCCCACACCCCCCTTCGGGAGGGATGGGAATGTTATGCAGTGTCACAAAGTAATTCCAACAGCTTATGTAAATTTGTAAATTGGTGCATAGTATTGAGTAGTGTGTGTGTTTAATAAATGTACTCTTCCTTTTATAAAGCAAAGTACAGACTGGACAATCAGTTATTGAGTGTTATTTCTGCGTACTGGTAAATGGCGATTACTAGCCCACACCACCTCCCTTGAGTAAGCCTTAGACTGCTCTGCAACGCTACCCTCTGAGAGTCAAGCGCTACAATGGGGTGTTTGGTTCCCAGTGAAGGACAAATGTAGTCATGTTATTTGTGCAGGCCACACAAGTACTGCCTCATTTTCCAACAAAGGGTCTGCATTAGAATGCAGGCATTTTGACCCATGCCACTGGGGTCTGGGCTCTTCGTGGGTTGGCACATTTCTAGAAGTTCTATTCATTCTGCAACCCACGATCTGCACAAACAACAAGCTGATGAAAGTAATGCTTGAAGTAATCTTAGCCACTAGCAATCATACTGGGGCACATTCCAGACCTTCGTTCTTTTGTCCACCGTGCCATGAAAGAAAAGGCTGGACTGAGAATCTAACGCAGCCCAGACAAAAATGTTCACACCAGCCATTCACCCTCCTTCTCTTGCTTCCATCTCTCTGGCCCTCTCGCTTTCCATCCATTCTCTCTCTCCCCCCGCCATCCTCATGTGCCAACTGTAGTTAACCTTGGGGAGCTGGCAAAAGTGACAAACAAAACGTATTCCAGTGCCTCCAGGGGAAGTGCTTATTGGAAAAAACGACCAGTCCTTCCCTGATTCTAGACAGAGACCCATCTTCTGGAAATCAGTCTTGTTCCTGCTCAGTAGGAACAGTCCACTCCGAATTGCCAGGCCAGGCCCCTCCAGATGGGAACATAAGCAATCCCAAACTGGTTTTGTCTCATCAGTAAGGTATTGTTTGAGTCCTATGACACAGTGAACACAGGACTCGGGTCCGGACATCCCCATCACACTGAGGACGTCTGCTGCAAAAACAACAAGGTGATGGAAGGAATGCTTGAATTAATACCACTGGCAATCACGCAGGCTGAATTCCAGACCATCGTTCTTTTGTCCATTGCGCCATTCCAAACAGAGACCCGCCTTCTGCAAATCAGTCACGCTCCTGCTCCAATAGAAACAGTCCAACCCAAAGGGCCAGGTCCCCCCTGAAGGAACACAAGTAACCCCAGACTGGTTCTGATCTACTTAGGTCTCATTAGTGAGATAAGGTCAGGGCCACTGGAATTATGCGGCAGGGAGAGTCAAATTATGTGTCAGATTGAGTAAATTATGCAGCTAGAAACGGCAAATTATGCAGCATTTTGCAGCACATTTTGTGATAGTATTACTACATTATTTTGTCATTTCTAAACTTGTTAACACTGTCTGGGCATTGGTTGCACCTCATTACTAACAGTTTAACACCCGAATATAGCAATTAGCTACAGAAAGGTGACCAGTCAACCTTTGCAAAGGAACTTCCACTGCGCGGCAACACGTGTCACTGTAGTTTCCTAACCTTTGAACCATTTGCGGTAGAAACAGTTTTTTTGTGGTTTTTTTTTTACAAATCTGCAGATTATGAGACAGATTATGGATTAGGTGACAAATGCCGCAAATCTACAATTATGCGAAAATTGCTGCAGCCACACAATCGCATAATTCAAATGGCCCTGGATATAGTGTGGCCATCGGACCCACATCTAGGCATACATGTCACACTTAGAGCAAGGTGGTAAGCTGATGGAAGAATGCTTGAAGTAATGTCAGCCACTGGCAGTTTCTCGGGTCGCATTCCAGACCATGAACAGCACAAGCTCACAACTGACAGAGGAATGCTGAGTATATCCAAATGGCTACAGAGTACTGCAGAACCTTATAACTGTAAGATAAGCTTTTGATGTGGTATCCAGACTTTTGAGTAACCACAAGCTGCATTTAATTGACATGCACAAATAGCTCATTTTTTACTTCAAAACTACGTTTGCAATCCCAAAGAGTCATTTTCAACCTCATGCAAACAAATTCCTCACACAAGAGTAAATCTCCTCATATTGGAGGAGAGAGTGAATTCCAGGGAAGGAATGCCATAGAAGTTTGTGAAGACTGTCAAACTGGGGTCCAACAAAAACAGGTTTCTCCGCTTTGAATAAAAAGAAAAAAGTTCTCAAGTGAGTTTGCACTTTTCTTCTTTCTTGGGTGGAATAGACCAGTGTATGTTTTACCTTGAAAAAATAGAATTCTCAAACAATTTCCAGGTTTACACTTGAAAAACGGCATCTGGCACAAGTTTTCAGCTGGAAAAGGTCTGAGAATTTGAAAAGGGTGTAAATCTACACCTTTGCTGCCTTTTTAGGTCGAGCCTAGCGGCAGCTCGCATGCGCTGCTCACTCTGCGAGACTACTGTAGTCGAGTATGGGAGAGAAGCCGCGCTCAGTCTCCTCCTATATTTTTCATTGGCTTGTATCATTGTCTTTCGTAAATGCTGCCTTCGGATTCGTTAATAGGCTTGTTAGTCCCTCCCTAGTAAGGCCTTGTCTTCATTTGTACTCTCCCATGGCGACTGGCCCTTTTACTTCAGTTGTTACACAGGACCTTATTTAGTCTGCAAGCGCTATTTACTTTATTTTATTGAGTTTCTCAAACGGCAGGCCAGACATGCGCTGCTTCAGTTGAAACCACTTGCGGTTTTTTAAGCAGCACGGCCGCCCCGCAACACGGGCGCCTGCTTTCAATCACTTTAACCAGCATTATTTTGTGTCTGTTTCAACCCCCCCCCCCCCAAGTAAAATGGATTTTTTTTATTTTTTTTTGACGACGGAGGTTTCCTCACCCCGCAGAGAAATAGATTCTTTTATTCGATCGATATAAACTAAAATGTTGATGCTTGGACTTTGAAATGTGAGGAGGCTTCCCAATTTCTAAGGGGCATCTTTTTTATACCTCATCATATGGGCAATTTCCCTTGCTGACATTACGACAGGATATATACAGGCATAAATAGAAGCCTTGGTGGTACAGAAGGCTTGGAATCCTCTGACTTTGTATCCTACACGACCCTAGATCAATATCCGGGGGAAATATTGTTTGTCCTGAAGAAGGTGGTGTTTAATGATAATACCCGCCGAAACGCGTCGACGCACTACATTGGGGTCACCAGGAATAATTAAGAAACAACAGTATCAACTTTATCCATGGTTGACCTTATGTGACAAGATAACACCGTCTTATCTATGATCTTGTCCCCCTTGTCCCCCCTTATTTTCTTCCATTATTTTCTTCCTTACTTTCTTCCTCTTTTATTTTACTTTTTGGATAATTGCCTAATGTGTTTTATGGGTTTTTATTGAATTTTTGTATTAAATGTGTTTTTTAACTTGTGTATAAGAATCATATTCTGTTGGTGATTTAGTGTATTTTTATACATGAAAAGAATTATATGCTGCTGATTGCTATTTGCACATGAAGAGAATTTTTATATAATGGTCTATACTTACACTGTATTGGAAACATTTTTATCTGAATAAATTTGCATTTGTGATAACTGTCACAGCTGAGAGTAGCTTTTTAGTCTTCATCCATTTTTAATATTGGGTTTCAGGATCCGGTCCCCTTGATTCTCTATCTGATCACTGAATGAGTCTGTTTAAGGTGTGGATGATTGTATAGCTATTCTTCCCATAGGAGTATTCTTTTTGACATTTTCAATCACTTTAACCAGCATTATTTTGTGTCTGTTTCAACCCCCCCAAGTAAAATGGATTTAGAAAGGATTAGCGAATTAAGTCATGTGAATTCCAGGCAGCACATAATCCTGTGCTAAGGGACTGAAGCTGACAACAGCACATCTGTTGTACATGTCATCTGTACTAAAGCCACCTGACCGGTTGTTTTCAAAAGGCTTTTTTATTAACAACACCACCACCAATACCACCACCTCCACCAATACCACCACCACCATTTTCCACTTTCACCAATACCACCACCTCCACCACCACCAATACTACGACCAATACCACCACCACCAATACCACCACCAATACCACCACCACCAATACCACCAGCACCACTAATACCACCAATACCACCACCACCAATACCACCATCACCACCAATATCACCACTTATACCACCACCACCAATACCACCACCACCAATACCACCACCACAACCAATATCACCACCACCACCATCAATACCACCACCTCCACCACCACCAATACCACCACCACAACCACCACCAATACCACTACCACAATACCACCACCACAACCAATATCACCACCACCAATACCAATACCACCACCACCACCAATACCACCAACACCACCACCACCAATACCACCATCAATACCACCACCACCAATACCACCACCACCACCAATACCACCACCAATACCAACACCACCAATACCACCACCACCAATCCAATACCACCACCACCAATACCACCGCGAATACCACTACCACCACCAATACCACCACTACCACCAATACCACCACCAATACCACCACCACCAACACCAATACCACCACCAAAACCACCAATACCAGTACCAATAATACCACCACCACCAATACTACCACCACCAATACCACCACCACCAATACCAATACCACCACCATCACCACCAATACCATCACTAATACCACCAGCACCAATATTACCACCACCACCACCATTAATACCACCACCTCCACCACTGCCAATACTACCACCACCACCAATACCACCACCACCACCAATACCACCACCAATACCACCACCACCAATACCAATATCACCACCACCAGTACCACTACCACCACCAATACCACCACCAATACCACCACAACCAATACCACCAATACCACCATCATCAATACCACCACCTCCACCACCACCAATACCACCACCAATACCACCACCAATACCACCACCACCAATACCACCACCAGTACCACCACCACCACTAATACCACCACCACCACCAATACCACCACCACCAATCCAATACCACCACCACCAATACCACCAATATCACCACCACCAATACCACCACCACCAATATCACCACCACCACTAATGCCACCACCACCACCAATACCACCAATACCACCACCACCAATACCACCATCACCACCAATACTACCACCAGTACCACCACCACCAATACCAGTATCACCACCAATACCACCACTACCACCACCAATACCCCCACTACCACCAATACCACCACCACCAATACCACCACCACCAATACCACCACCACAACCACCAATACCACCACCACCACCAATACCAATACCACCACCAATACCACCACCAATACCACCAACACCAGTACCAATACCACCACCAACAATACCACCACCACCAATACCCCACCACCAATACCACCACCAGTACCACCAATACCACCCCCACCAATACCACCACCAATACCACCACCACCACCAATACCAATACTGCCACCACCAATACCACCACCACCAATACCAGTACCACCACCAATACCAGTACCACCACCACCACCAATACCACCAATGCCAACACCACCACCAATACCAGCACCACCAATACCACCACCACTACCACCACCTCCAATACCAATACCACCTTCACCAATACCAATACCACCACCTTAGCGCCTCTCGCTCACTAGTAATAGCAGGTGCACTGTACGAGGCCAGAGCTGCAGCTGAGATCATCCCTCCCTCCCTCCATGCCTGCCATAAAGCACAGCCCGCCCTGCACCAGGAGGTGAAGCCAGGGCCCTACTGCAGCTAGAGTGTTTTTTATTAGGCCAAAGTTAGCAATAACATTACGCAGTGCCACACTGCACACTCAAATCAAGGAGAGGGCAGGAAATAGCCCCCCCCGCTCTTCCTCCTGAGCCACATCAGTGTAATCACAGAGCGAAAGGTGTTGGAGTGCTTTGTTAGTGTTTAAAGCTCGGATCATATGTAACTCTCACTTCACACTTTGTGACTGTGTAATTTACAACACTTACACATCTTCTTCACTGCACTATTTATCACAACTTTGAAGACGTCGCAGGCTGGTCTCTTCCTTCGATATTTACAATCTAACAAGTGGTCGAGAAGGCCCTTTATTGCAATGCAATAGGTCTCGCATTTGCGGGAGATTAAGCTATTAGTATTGTAAATGACAATGCCTTTTATTTATGTTTTAAAACCCAAAACATAAATAAAAGGCATTGTCATTTACAATGCCAATTGCTCAAACTCGCGTGAATGCGAGACCTATTGCATTGCAAATGCTTGTTAAATTGGGTAGTAAACTTAGCGGTGCTGATTGATAGCTTTGTCTGTGAATCGGCCCAAATGTATACAAACCATTAAAATAGAAGCAAGAATGTAGAGTTGCGTGCTTAGTTTCTGTCACTTTGATGATGTTATAGTCTGTTAACATACTTGAGGAACGCAGAACGTTTACCCCTAAGGGGATTCTGGCTCTCTAAGAATTCTAGTTAGTGAAGGTAGTAGTGTTTCCTGATTGACAATGCAGTGCAGTAGATTTCATTACCTCCTTGTCTCCTACTTCCTCTTTGTCCCAGTCCCAATATCCTGAGGTTCTCTGCTTCGAGACAGGTACCCTTTAAAACGTAACTCGTTCTTTACAAAAGCACCATCATGAGGTTTTCTCTTTGTTACAAGATGGTGATATAGACATTTTGGCACTTACGGAAACTTGGTTAGGGGATATGTCAGCCCCAGACATCATTGCAGCACTCCCAACAGATGTTGAGGCCTTCTGGCAAAATAGACCAGGGGACACTAGAGGAGGGGGGGGTGGCATTCCTTTTTAAAAAGAGCCTAATGGTCTCAAAAATAATAGCAGAAAATTGTGATAATGCAGATATCTTGGGGGTAAAAATCTCCTTTAAATCAGCCTGCATTGTACTCATGGTAGTTTATCGGCCTCCGAGGACCACTCCTAGCTTTAATGAGCTTTTTCTGGAACTTATTACTGATTTATGTTCCAGATATAAACGTCTTCTAGTAGTGGGGGATTTTAACTACCATTGGGATAAGACACAGAGAGAGTGAGCAGCGGGTCTATTTGAGACCGCTATGCTCTCGATGGACCTTCAGCAATTGGTCAACAGTCCTACCCATGTAAAGGGCCACACTCTTGACCTTATCTGGACCTCACAGCCTTGGGCAGAGATAACAGATATTAGCCCTTGTGCTTGGTCTGATCACTCGCTGCTTAGATGCTGGGTCCCGAGCGATAGCCAATTATCACAGCCCCCACCCCTATGGAGAAGGGTAAGAATTTGGAAAAATATTGAGGCAGATCACTTAATAGCTACCCTGCTCTCCATTCCGCCCCTAGGACGAAAATAGCCAATTTGGACCAGGAAAGCGAAGCCTTACTGATCCATCTACAGCAAGCTATAGATATAGTGGCACCAGAACGGAAAGAAAAAGTCAGAGATAAAGGAAAGGGGGCCCCATGGTTCAATGAACCATTGAGGGAAAAAAACAACATCTCCGCCAAGCTGAAAGGCGGTGGCGGAAAATCTATGAGCCAGCAGAGCTAAATGCCTATAAAGCCCTTTCTTCCGTCTATAAATCAGCTATCCTAGCAAGGAAAGCGGAGTATTATGAGGGAAGGATTGTTCAGGCAGAGAATAAACAGAAAGAGACTTTCGCTATTCTGAAAGAATTGAGTCAAAAAGCTGAGAAGAAGTCCACAATCGCATCATTAGATTGTGATGCCTTCCAGGATTTCTTCCTTCAGAAAGTTAAGGATATCATCTCGGAAATTGCTAGGACACCCACCGATCCCAGTTCCCTCCTTCAGACCTACCCCTTCCCTTGCCCCAGTAGTCAGCTTTCTAATTTCCCTAAAATTGACTGTCACTTTAGCATCATTAGCAAATCACACCAAATCAGGGTCTCGGGTAGACCCTTGTCCTCCAAGGATCTTTCAAATGGCCCTGCCAGGGCTGGAGAAGCAGATCCTGGAACTATTAAATAATTCTTTGGTTATGGGCTATTTACCGATAAATTTCAAAGAAGCCAGGGTCACCCCCCTGTTGAAAAAACCTGGTGCAGATATTCTGACTCTAAAGAACTATAGACCCATCTCTCAGCTCCCCTTTCTAGCCAAGATGTTGGAACAGCACGTATTAAAGATACTTTGGAAGTATTTGGAGGACCACCAGCTACTCCAAGCTAGACAGGCGGGCTTCAGAGCTCATCACAGTACAGAGCTAGTGATGTTGGCTGCTCTGGATGAGCTCAGAGTTATGGCCGACGATAAACAGCCGAGTGCCCTGATTTTACTAGATTTGTCAGCGGCATTCGATACGGTCAGCCATAACATACTGCTGAACCGTCTCACCAATCTGGGCATCAGCGGGCAAGTATACCAATGGCTAAAGTCATTTCTGTCTGACCGTACTCAGAGAGTTCAGCTGGGTGAGCAGATATCGGATCTGGGCTCTCTGGCATGTGGGGTACCCCAGGGCTCTGCACTATCTCCGCTTCTTTTTAATATCTATTTGCAACCCCTTGTGGAGACTCTGACTCACATGGACTGTCAGGTCTTCAATTACGCCGATGATACTCAACTTCTTATCCGGCTTAACAACTCCTGCCAGGCCCAGGAGTCGGCCAGAAAGTTGCTCAGGTTTACTGTGAATTGGATGACGGCCAATTCACTGAAAATAAATCCGGATAAGACCGAATTGCTCGTCATTCCAACAAGTAATAGCCCCTGGTGTGATCTCTTCTGGCCTCCGGAACTAGGTGTAGTCCCGGTACCAGTCCCGGTTGTAAAAAGCCTGGGGCTGAAAATTGACTCTGAATTATCCATGTCTTGCCAGGTCACCACGGTAGTAGGAACCTGTACTGGCTTACTCAGGCAGCTACGGAAACTTGCCCCTCTTTTGTCTACATCTTCATTACAGTCAATTGTCTCTGCCACTGTCATCTCCAGGCTGGATTATGGGAACGCCCTTTACATCGGCCTCCCCCAGAAGCTTATTGGGAGATTGCAGGTGGTGCAGAACGATGCGGCCAGGCTTATTTTTAGACTTCCTAGAAAAACACGCGCTACCCCTCTGTTACATAAATTACATTGGCTCCCTATTAAACAGAGAGCGCAGTTTAAGGGTCTATGTATTGCCCACAAAGCAATCTACGGTCAGGCACCCAAGTTTATAAAAGATCGCTTGGAGAAATATGTTCCTGGCCGGATTCTGCGATCCTCTGAGGCCTGCAGGTTGGCTTCCCCCAGGTACATCTCTAAATCTAAAGGGGGTAGAGCGTTCTCTGTTTTTCTCCCGCAAATCTGGAATGATCTGCCGGAGTACTTACGCAGGGAACCGGCTCTGCTCATCTTTAGGAAGCGTTTAAAGACTTTCCTATTTAGTGAGGCGTTAACAACTGCGTAATCTTCTGCCACCGCTGTTGCTATTTTTATTTCTGCCCCAGTGACTTGCTCACTCTTCTCTAGAAGCGCTTAGAGACCTGAAGGTGATTTGCGCTATACAAAAGTCACATAACATAACTCATTAGATGAAAGAAAGACTTTCTCACACCAATACCATTGTTTTTCTACCATATTCCCACAACACCCTGCGCCATCTTTGTCACATTCTGTTTTGTTTCTTTCTCTGCAGGCATACTATGATGTGTGGTTCTTCAAATTAATTCTCAATGAATTTAGCATTTAAATTTGAATATCTGCCACGCGCAGATGTTTTGGAACACGTGGTCTCGGCGCTCCTTGTTCTCTGGCAGAGCAGAGGCACGATGGGTGCTGGTGGGGGGATCATGGTTCTCTAGCAGGACAGGCATCCAGTACCTCTTTCTTGTTACTCCTCTGGCAATCATGCTACAGCAGGCTCAGAATTTGTATTACCATATTATCCTAATTTGAACTTAAGAGTGAGGCACGTGCACTAGGCAGAACTCAGGAGGCCTCCATATTGGTTAGTTTGTTGCTTAGCATTCTTTATAAGTGGACGCGCTGCGAGACCGATCTCTGATGTCCTTATGGATCACAGAAAGTGTTCAATAGAGCGTTTTATTTGATACCTGAATTAGATGAGGATTCTAACCCTACTCCCCTGGAAGATGTTGGTCATTCCCTATTCATCTTAACAAGAGGGGAATTGCTATGGTAGATTGTCTTCTAGAAGGGCAACCATCTGCAAAGCGTAGGAGGAAAGTTCTGGATTGTAAGTACCAGGCACTGAATGTGAGCATCTTTTAAGTCAATGTAAAACATACTCTTCTGATTCTCTTCCATTGTGTGAAATTATTACAGAATTGATAGGGAACTAATTGAAAGACGTGCTTTGAGAAAATACCCTTTGGAGGGTTTTGAGTCTGACTGTTTTAGAATTACATTTCTTTGCTGGCAGACATAGCCAGAAGCTCTGCTAATGCATCTGAGAATTCAACTCCTCGGGACCCAGGAGATTGTGAAATGAAATCTAGTCTGAAGAAATCCTACTCAGCTATTATTTTTTCTCTGCATGCTGGGGCATATGCTGGGTATTCGTCTCAATCTCTGTTAAGACTTTCAAATGCTCTTTGGAGCTATACAGGAAGGTAACTGTTGTTTTAGTGCCTTGGTCTCAAAGGAGCTAACAACAAGAATTTTGTAGGAAACTTCCTTTTATGACTTTCAGTCCCAATAGCAACAGCATTGTGGGCTACCATTGCATTAATATGTCATTTATGGATGAAATCATGGAAGCTGGAGGCAAATCGAAAGGTGCTTATTATGCCTCTTTCGTTTTTGGGTAAAAAATTGTTTTGTCCTGAGCTAAATGAATTGGTGAAACAAATGACAGAAGCAAAGAAAATGTTGCAGCCCTTTAGTTTGACTGCTCCTCGAAGTTCCTTTCCTTCAAATGAACAGTTTCAACAAAACCCTTCACAACAACAATCAAAACAATACTTCAGTGCAAGGGGTAATGGTTGGGAGCACTTTTCTGTCATAAATCTTGGTCCACACCTACAGGCAGTCCATTTTAGCCAAAGGCATGGATATTCCCTGAAACATCTTCCAGTTGGAGGATGTTTGCAGTACTGTCCCATATGGAACCAGATTCAGTAACTGTGGGTTTAAGTTGTTACCTGGTATCAAATTCAACTTCCCTCCTCCTCCAAGAGTCTGTCAGATGCCAATTCCAAAGTGCCCAGTGAAAGCTGAAGTTGTTTTGCGCAGGATGAATACTCTCCAAGGGCCCGATTCACAGAACTAACTTACGTCAAAAACGTAAAGTTAGTACTTTTAGGTATTCACAGAATACACTTACTCATTTTGGTATTCACAGAATGCACTTACTCATTTTGGTATTCACAGAATGCACTTACTCATTTTGGTATTCACAGAATGGACTTACTCATACTAACTTTATGTCTGCACTCGGGCCGGAGATTCCAGCCCGCAGGTGGAGATTCTGGCCCGGAGGTGGAGATTCCGGCCCAGAGGTGGAGATTCCGCCCAGAGGTGGAGATTCCGGCCGGTTGTGGAGATTCCGGCCGGTGGCAGTGCGGTAAGTCCCGGGGGTCCCTTTCCATCCAGGGATCGGGGGCCTCCGTTGAGGTTTACCCCGTCCCGCCTAATCCACTACCCTTGAGATGGGGACACCCAAATGGCGATTGGTGGTGGGGAGACCTCCCTCGGTATCCCGCAGTTTGTCATCCAAGGAAAAGGAAGAGAGAAATGTGGCCGCCTGGTCCACAAATGAGGGGAGACCTCGCTGTGTCCGCCCCGGCAGGATTTCCAGGCATGCAACTGCCCGTGAACGCACGGTGCAGCTGCTGACCAGTAACTCTGTGTGAGAGCCGGGCCGGCCCCGAGGTCATGTCTGACCGGGACGCTCGCTTCCCTGGAATGCTCTTACCAGAGGTGTTCTCCAGTGTGACCACCGGCGGCTCCCCCCTACGGCTTGCAGGTTCCTCTCTCTAGCCGTCTCCTCACGGTGACGCACAGCCCTCCTGTTGCTGGCGCCTGGACTCGTCTGACTCCGGGGTTGCTCTGGCAGCCAGTGGGCGGGGCCAGACTCCGCAGCTCCCTCATCCCTACGGCGACCAGCTGGGGCCGCGCTGCTGCTTATCCCTACCTTCTCATGGCAAGAACAGCAACGGGTGGGGCTCAGGCTAGAACTCCGTTGAGGAAAGCGATCCTCACGCACTCCGCGAAGACAGGCTGCAAGACACAACGCTCACCATGTGCACAACGAAAGGAAGCGCTCACCATGTGTTTTACTGCAGCACGAGCCCACCCCTGGGGCTCAGATACACAAGGCACTGTGTGCACCACGTAGGTTCAGGGCCAAGAGCCCAAAGGGATAAAAGCGCTCAATTTTTGTAAGCCCAGCGGCACAGCAGCACTCCTGGGAGAGCACTGGGGCACACCGGCAAGGTGCAGGCAGGCCAGCACAAGGGTTCTTAGCGCAAGTGGCAGTCCTTATGTCAGCCAACAGGCAGCAGGTCAACACTCCAGAATAATTAAGTCCCAAGTCGGTTCCTCCTGGCCATCCAGCAGCCTTCCGGTTACAAGTCCATGCCGTGTCTTCTTTCATGGGGTCACAGCCCCTGTACTTATAGTTCCAAAGTCTTTCTTCTGGGGGGCACTTCAAACACTGTTTAGAAGTGCACAGCACCCCCATTCAAGCCCTGGCCCCAGACACACCAGAGGGGGGCGGAGACAGCATTATAGAAGGCAGGCACAGCCCTATTCAGGTGCAGGTGCAACTCCTCCCACCACTCTAAATGCAGACCAGGCCTATTTAGGTGCAAGGGAAACTCCTCCCGCTACTCTAAATGCAGCCAAGGTCGATTCAGCCTAGTGCTGAGTCACACATGAAAGGCAGGACACACCTCAACCCCTCTTGTAACTGTCTACAGTGAATGCACATCCCCTCTCTCCTGTCAGTCAAAACCAGATGGTGAATACACATCCAGGCAGGGCACAAAGACACATAAGCACACAGAAATGCCCACTTCTAAATTTCTAAAATAGTAATGACAAATCCGTTTTCACCAATAAGCAGGATTTATCACTACTATTCCAAACATACCAAACATGGCCACTCTACCCCTCTCATATTAGAAATTACCACTGAAGCACATATCAGGGAATCCCCAATGCAAACCTATGAGAGGGCAGCCTCACGGCAGTGAGGAACCAAATAGGCTGTTTGTCACTACCAGGACATGCCACACAGTTAAGGGACATGTCCTACCTTTTACCTACACAGCACCCTGCCCATAGGGCTAGCTAGGGCCTACCTTAGGGATGACTTATATGTAGTAAAAGGGGAGTTTCAGACGAGGCAACCACTTTACATGCCACGTCACTGCAGCAGTAAACTGGCGCGCAGGCCCTGCCGCAGCAGAGGCCTGAGACAGGTTTGAAAGGCTACTTCGGTGGGTGGCGCAAGCAGCCCTGCAAGCCCACTAATAGCATTTAATTTACAGGCCCTGGGTATATGGGATACCACTGTACAAGGGACTTACAGGTAAATTAAATATGCCAAACAGGTGTAGACCAATCTTACCACGTTTACTAGAGAGAGCACATGCACTTTAGGACTGATCATCAGTGGTAAAGTGCCCAGTGTCACAAAACCAACAAAAACAGGTCAGAAAAAAATCCAGGAGGAAGGCAAAACGTTATGGGATGACCCTGCAAAAAGGGCCAAGTCCAACACCCACCAACAGAAGCAAGATAATCAAGGACTGCATCAACCGGTGGGCCCACCTATTCCTTACTCAACAGAAAAGTGCAATGCCATCAACCACTTCTTCCATGAATACAGGAGATGTGACACTACATCGATTGAACCCACCCCTTCCCATCGAATCTCACAATTGACAGCCTTTAAAGCCCTATCTCTCGCAGACCTCTCAGACATACTCAACTCTGTCAAAGTCACTTCTTATGAGAGGATGACTTACCCTTGTCCTTCATCACAGATCTCTCTGGGGAAGCTCTTTCATCCCTACTCACCATTGTCAATGTCTCCCTCACTTAAGGCATCTTCCCAGAAGCTCTCAAGACAAGCCAGAGCATCCCACTCCAAAAGAAACCTACACTGGATCCTGATTACCTCGCCAACTACTAGTCCATCACTCACCTTCCATTTATCAGCAAGATCATTGAAAATGCAGTCTATGTTCAACTTCAAGATCGCATCAATGATAACCAACCTCAGTACAAATGCCAGTCTGGTTTCAGACCGTGTTGCAGCATGGAGACCACTACAGTACACATCACAAACAGTGCTCTCTTGACCACAGATGAAGATGACCCGTGCTTTCTGATATTGCTTGACCTTTCATCTTTCTTTGACACAGTCCACTATCCCACCCTCCTATGCACCCGGGAGTCTCAAATGGGATTTACCAACAATATCCTTCACTGGTTCTTCACTGGTTCTCCTCCTATCTTTCTAAACAACACCAGTTTCTTCACATTTGCACCAACAGGTCCCAAAAGATCCCTATAACCTGCAGAATCCCTCACGGTTCCATGCTGTCTGCTGTCATTTTCAACCTCTACATGGAGACACTAGGTGCTCTACTGACAGATAACCGCTTCAAGATTCACTAACATGCTGATGATACACAACTCTACTTGAAAGTCTCCTCTGCTTCGGACAATGCCTCCAACACTGCCAGAATGTCATCCAGACCTAGATGCCCAGTGTCTACCTAGAAGCTCAGCCCAACCAAGACAGAATTCCTGTTATTTCCCAAAAACACCAATCAAGAAACAGTACAAACCTGGCTCGATGACGTAAACCTTGATGGCTTCAAATTCCAATCTTTCACCGAATGCCAAGTTACTTGGATTCACCCTGAACACCAACCCCACCCTCATGGATCACATTGCCAAAAAACAAAGATTGAGATGTAAAGTGCTCTGCTGCCTCTTGGTTAGGTTTACACTACAGAAATACAATATACATACATACGTATTTCAAACCTCTGAACATAACACTTACAAAAATAATATAAACATGCATATATCAGATAAAAAAGTACCCTTAATATAAGCAAATGTCTACCTCATTTAATTGGGTGTGACATGCTTTTGTTTTTCTTTTTGTTTGTTTATTTAACTTTAACCAGGCAAATGGAACCACATTGGCCTAGAAACTCTGCTGGGCTCCCCCCATATTTACCTAATAAGTACTTCTGTCCTCATGTGATCGTTATGCATGTATGACCCCCATATTATTCATTTACACTTGAGTATGCCTTATTCATGTTTTGCAGGTAAACCAAGGGGACTACAACAGAGTGAACTCCAAACACCATTATATTAATGAGAATAAATACATCTATCTAGAACAATTCTAATTAATTTTCCCCTTACAACTGTGTAGTCACAGTCAATGTGTGCATTACTTCGGGATTTCTTTCCTGCTATGTTTTAATTAATTAAAATAGCCACCCATGCTTGCAAACCTCTCTAACACTAACACCAAGCATTGTCATCCATTCCGGGTAAATCACATGAATAATACCTCCTTTACTTCAGTGATGCATAACTGTGTGAATACTAGTGGTTCACCACAAATAGTAGTTAATTCAGGAGCCATCCAGGAAGTGGGTTCACTGAAACACACCTGAGGATTTAGGAACCTTGCAGTGAGATCATGAGTACCTCAGAGGACTATCTGTAAAAAGGCTTCATCATGGTTACCTGGAAGCTACTGTGGCAACCTGGCCTCTGAGTCTGCCGCTTCATACGTGGCCTATTCTCTTCAGGTAGCCATCCACAAATGGATCATCCACTTGCTTTCTTCTCACACCAGCATCAACATTTCATTGATGACATCACAAGAGTTGTGTGCTGGCTGACTCAAGAATCTTTCAGACACAGCACTCTCTCAAACATCTGTTATGCAAATAAGCAGACAATAGAAATTACAGACACAACCCTGGGAAACATAACCACAATGTGAGACTGTGCAGACCTGACTAACCTGATACACATACTGTGAACCACCTTCACTCCTGCTGTATCAGTTTCCTTCATGTTATTGCTTTCACACCCACTTTACGCATTGGTGAAAAGAATAGGACTGTTACATGGACATGGTGTTTCCACACATCTTTTCACGTCATCTAAATTTCTTGGTTCTGTGGTTGTTTTACCACTAAATCAAGTGGTAGAAAAAGCAATCACAGACTCCCACTGGTCCCAATTAGTTTTAGTGTAAAAAATAGGGATATTATTGGCAACAACATCTGTATCAGCACCATGGTTTAAATGTAGTCCCTTTTAGCCTTTGATGCCAAGAAATAATTGACCCCAGCACACGTTGTCTGTTTTTACTACTTCCAAATCAGCAGCGAAGCCAAAATCATTGTCTATCTTTATGTGCACCTTAAAAAGAGGTTGGACTGTGAGACTGATATGCTCTAAACACTGTTCCTTGACTCTCCGAAGGGCTCAGAAGTTGATGCTTCACAGTTGCAGATGCTTCTCAACGACATGATCTCTCAAGGTAAGATTCAAGCCATTTTGTGGTTACAAACTCTGTGATCTTCAAAATTAAATGGTTTACTTCTGCAAAATGTGGCTTTTTTGGCATTTACTAAACCCAATTACTGAATTGCACAATGAGTTTAGAAATGGATACTGAATCACAAGTTGGAAGGGGTTTGTTTAGGGCGCCCCTTCTAAACCGCAGTTCGCCACTGAATGTAAAGATGGGTTGCTGTCACAATCGATTCGCAAAAATTGATGCACGGTTTTACAACCACCTTTTGCAAATTGATTCTTACTACACCTGGCCCTTGATTCTATTTCTTCATTGTTCCTCCTCCATCATTGACTATTTCAGCCATTTAAAACTGCCCTGACGAAGAGAGATGGCTGGGGAAGAAGAAAGAAATACCACTTCCGTTCAATCTGCACTGAAACCTCCTTGACAACTAGACATTATAGAGCGGGATATCTCCAGCTCGGTATTGCATTGCTAAGACTAGATGATTACTCCAAGGAGCTTGTCACCAGACTTGAGCTGGCCCCTAAGAAAAAATTCCTGATCCTGCCATAAAAAGCCTGTTTGTTCTTATGGTGCTGAAGTCCCTGGAGAAAAGGAAGCTAGGGACTGCCTGGAGCAAAACCATTTGGCCAGTTATAACTGGACATTTCACCTTTTCATGTGGGACATGTCTCCTGTGCTTAGAGATTCCTTTGGACAGAGAGAGATTTGTTGCAGGAAAATCATGAGGGCCATTTGGATCTTAAGTGGAGTCGCAGCCATCCCCAAAACCAGAACCCATAGACTGATGTCTTAGGAACTAGCCCCGAAAATCTGGACATCCCTTATCAACGTACTTTTGTAACAAAACCTCCTGTACACTTGGGCAATTCTGCTGCAAGTGAGCATTTTAAAAGCATCTAATTTCCAAAAGACATTTTTGGCCTGAAGAAGTAAAAAGGGGGCTTAATATTACCATCCAGTGACAAAAATTAATGTACTGATGCACTCTTGTTCCTGTTTTGAGAAGAAAATGCTGGAGCTAAACATATGTGTTTTGCCCAAAGTAACCCCAAATCGTTTTATCTTAAAATTTCGATACCTTTATCAAAGCGCCTTTATTTTGTTGCACTTTACTTAAATGTACCCCATGCATTTCTATTAGGAAAGCTTTGCTATCTCAGCCATGCTAGCAAGAGTGAGCAAAAGGTTCAGTTCTGAAGTCAATTTCCCTTTAAGAAATGAGATGTCATGGCCTTTTTCAGCCTCAGTCACTGTTCAGATCCAAACTCCCCCCTTCCATTGCAAAACAGTCCAGTTCCTATAGCATGCATAGCGCTACTTGTTCTTTACTACATGATTCTGCTTCACCTACTTACGAAGCACATTGAAATAAATATGCAGTTTTGCCCCCGTTCCATCTGACCCCTTCTTCATCTATTTTCCAGGGTAAAGAATTTCAAAGCCCCAAGCAGAACGATGCATTACTGTTCGTATAGAAGCGTGACACAAAATGATGGGTCCCCTCTGCAGATTGTGATGAGACTCACAAATGTTAATTGGTTCTGGGTGAAATGCCCCCCCCCCCTGAAGAGTTTGGGACCCATGCCACCACAGGGGTTGCAGGAGCCTGCGTTACTCCCCTGTGTTTGGGCACTCGTTTCCCCTAGAAACAGTCATATATTCATGCTATGTTGACTTGAAATCTCTTGGGGTCATTGTGTCCAGCATGTAGAGGATTTGAAGGGTGATTCTTAGACTCTCAGTGCCATGCTATGCGTTGCCTGTGTGATTAGGAGCTTACATACATATCCAGAAATACTGTTTTAAATCTGTTTAACATTCATTATCTATACACTTCTATTTCCTAGATCAAACGTTTCCTGCTGCTGAAGGAGGATTCACTTTGGATGCATGCAGAGGAATTTTAACCTTGATGGATGTATCCTTTTAATGAACTTTGTCAATAGTTTGTTCACTAGTTTTGATTGAGTAATAGAGTGCTGTAAAAAACGTAGAAAGTATTTACTGAAATCAAAATACTTGTATTTGCGGAAATGGAGATCCCATCCCATTCCAATTTGCCTATCATGGAGACAAGTAGTGGCGTTATTGTACTCATGTAGTGCAAGTGTATTTATGTGCTGCATCCGGCCCTTAATTCCATCAGTGCTGCCCAGTGCTGTGCAATGAAGTTGGATCTTCCCTTTTAGTGTTCCTGTTTGCTTCTCTTTCCTGACCCTTCAGCCCATCTACAAGACTTAATTGCCCTACCAGAATAACATAATCAGGGGATTGCAAATATTTCTTTTGACTGAACACATAGAATCATGAAGTCACAGAACTGTGGATATGACAGTAAAATGATTTAAGTGGTTGCTGCTGTGGATGTGCTGTCCGACAGTGACGTGCCTAAACACTGGGTGGACTGGGTATGGTGTATTCCTCAAAATCTATGAGGTAATATGTCCTCAGAGACAAGATTCAGAACAGCATTTAAGTAATGCAGTCATTAAGAAAGGACTGACTCGAGATAAAAATTAAGCATATAGGTTTATTAGAAAATAAAGGGCAATACATACATTTAAAAATATGCAAATGCAGCAGCAATCTCATTAAATACATAAAAAGCATTTGCCATGAAGGCTCTCAGTAACAGGAATAGTACAAAATAAAAGTCAAAAATGAGAAGTAAGCTAAGTCTCAAATATGCATCAAAATCAGTAGGAAGCCAGACAGCATCCGTAATAGAAAAAAAAACTGTCTCGCCCCGAATTCAAGGGTTTATATACAGTTTACTTGCATAGGATATTACAAGCCTGCAAAGTCAGCATGGTGCAAACAATATTTCAATAAATCATAATTTATTATTCTCTAGATGTCACATAACCCTACCATCTCAGCACTATCATACTACATGAATATTGATTGTTTCTTCTGACTTCATGTCAGCTGGAGGCATTGGAACAAACTAGTTAGATAATCAACAGTGAATGAATGCAACACAGTGTGTTAGCAGGAAGAACACTGAGTTCTTCAAGAGTTCTATTTCATTCCTAAATAAATAATTAATGTCTTGCTGCCTGTAGTCTCAAGCAAAAAAATATAAACAAAGACTGAACATCATGATTCAGCATCCATTTTAAGCAAGATGGCTTTGAGGCCTCACTAAGGCCTAGTCAATTCTAAGCCAGAAATACACACTGTAACACATCATGATGATTTTATTTCAATTGCAATAGCCCCATGTCAACACACGTGTGATTTCAGGTGTGGAGCAACTAATATTAATGCATATTTTAGTTACAACACACAAATAAGTGCCTCATGCCTTATATACGTTTGACCGTTAGGTGGGGATATGCAAAACATAGTGAAAGTATGTAAAATGCTTCCAAGTTCAAATGCTGGTATCTTGTGTGAAAATAGACTCGAAGAGGATACCATCCATTCAAAAGTCACTAGAGATACCGGAAGGATACTGGCATGAGGAGAAAATGTTTTCCACAAGACATTTTTTGGTGAAACTAGTCTCCCTTGGGCAAAATTTAGGAGAAATGTATTTTATTTAAAATCTTGGGCAATGTTGCAAGATTTATGAAATGTGAAATGGCGAATTTAGCAAAACCTCACAGGGGTAATCGATAATTCACCCAGGCACCTTTGCATGGCCATGAGCCTGATTCTCAGCAGAGACAAATCACCCTTGTTGCATATTGAGCACAAGTCACTGTATTTGGTTAAAGTCGACAAAGAATGCAAAACAGCATTAAACAGAGATGATGAAAGCTCACAAATGTTGTATAGGGGTTGTGGAATCCATTCATGTTCCACAATGCTATCTTCAAGCTCCTGGTAAAGATTAAAGTATTTTTGTTTGTCATATCTGACCTGATCTGCAAACAACCCATCAGCATGCTCACAACAGGCCTATCTTTGCTCACCGAGGTGATCACAGTTAGATTGCCTTACAGATCTGCCAACCTGTAAATACATTTCACTGTGTGAGGAGGGGATGGGGCCTCGTGCCGAGAGCTACCTAAGAGGCACTCTGCTCTCCACCAAGCCCATCACACCCCACTCCCCCAAAAAATAACAAGGGGTTGCTGACTCTGTCGCCAATGTCCTGGGGTGTTTTCACACTTCTTAATGGACATCGGCTGCTTAGAGCCTCAAAAGACGAGCTAGAAATCCACTATATGCAGTGGTTGCCAGCTCGCCTTGCCTACGACAGTGTGATTTCGGCTCCTCATCGGATGCCCGTGTGAAGGGAGCCGAAATCGCTGACACACGGTGACACGGTATGAGTTGGCAGGTCTGTTAGTACCAACATGTTTTTCTCTAATTGCTGCCAATCTTCTTCCTCCTACTCCTTTTTACTCTCCATGGACTGCAAAATATGTAGAAGGACGAATTTAATGTAGTTAACACGTGTGAAAAGCTGTGGAACAAGACCAACATGGTAGAAAACGGTGCTGGTAAAATGTATAATGTCACTACAGGACTGTGAAACGCCCTACACCTACTGTGTACAGAGAAGGGTGGTGCACATCTTTGAAGAGCTTGGTACTTTTAAGAATATTATTTGTTTGAAGTGAGAAGTGAAAGACAGTTGCTTAGTGGCAAGTTTAGGTTTTGTGGCAGGTGTTTTGGACACTTTGTAGGTTTGTCTTATTTTTTCCTATTGCTCTTTTTCTAGTTTGATGACCAGGGAAAGACTACTTATGCTCATTTTCTCTGCTGCATTAAATAAAGTTTAGGTTAGTACAGAAATGATGAAGAGAGAAAAGGTGAGTAGGAAGGTACTAGGAGAAGTAAAATCCTTTCCAAGCCTGTGACAAGCTGGTAGGACCGGAGAAGAGACAGTTACATATAGGTCTGACTCTTCCCATTTCTACTCCTCCCTCTTATCAGAAGAAAAGGCAGCTCCACATTTGCACATTGGCAAGTTAGCATAGCAAGGCAAAGGTGAGAGGTGAAGGATTAGCATGTAACGGTAGGGAGAGGACTTTGGCAGGAGATAGGGAAGTGTGAGGAGAAGGACAAACAATCCCAAATGTGTTGTAAGTTAAAAAGGTTTTTGTTACAAACTTGGGCAAAACGTTACAACTTTGTAACAACTAAAAATCACAGTATAACTTTCCTAAAAAATTATCTTGAAAATATAAGTAAGATGTCATCTTAGGCAGATTCTTTATTTGCTAGTCCCACCGCTCATTACAGTAAGGCAATGATTCTGAGTTTAGAGAGTAATTTCCATCCCTTTGCAAACTCTTGTCTGCTTAGGAATCGAAATTCCAAATGGTGTGTTGCTAATAATACCTCTGCTATTTGCTCCTAAGAGAGTTCGGCATATCACACCCAGGGGAAAATGTATGTTAAAAAGGCTAAATATGTGGATTTTAGTATGATGAATACAGAACATACATGATAAGCCTTGTTCTACCTTGCAAAACTCAGAATATGAGGCATTCACTGCACCCAGTGAAACTATACTCAAAATTGTGCTGACAAATATTAGTACACTTCAAAAGGAAAGGCGCAAAAAGGCAGAAAAAAAGCAGCAATGGTTGTTTTTGTAGATACAGCTCACTGTCACACTCAGAGCCGTGGCGCACTGTTAAGTGTGTGCACCGAGAGGAAAGTGGGACAGTGCACAGTAGCATAGCAACTGCACTGTTAAGAGTGCTGGCCTGAACCCCCACTGCATCGGGAACAGCACATTAGTGAAAGGCAGAGCAGCTGTGTGAAGTTGTTGGGCTGACTTTCTCTGTGAAGACAGCAACCTCGCATGCATTTAAAAGGGGTAGTAAAGGCGGGTCTAGTGAATGACTGCACCTGCCTTCTAGGGGATACCAGAGGGAGTTCTTCCTCGCCTTTCACGGGATTCCTTCAGGTGCACGGACTCTCCTGAAGGTTTGTTTGCATCGGCCCCTCTCTGTAATATGGCATGAAAGGGCAATGCCCCCATGCAAATTAGAGAATGCCCCCTTGAGACGGCACTGATGCACACATAGCACCTGCGTGATCTGTATTACAGAAGGGGTTGAACAAGCATCTCTTAGCACACGTAATACCAAAGTGCCCCATGGGAGTAGAAAGAGTGTTTACATGCCCATTGTGCCCCAGGGCACTTTCTACAATACGGCCCCAGGGGTGCAAAATACATTGCATATTTTATGCAAAACGCACCATGAATAAGACTATTCTGCGGCAATTTGCAAGCGTTGATTCTTAAATACAATTAGATTGGTTTTATTGATTGGTACTGCCTAATCAATATTCGACTGCAAATCAGAACAAATCTTGTAATTGTAATTAATCAAGCACTCTCACATGAAGAATACACCGTATACCTACTGTATTTATATAGTCTTCAGTGATGGATGTTCGGCTTCATTACCGCGTATCCGTTTACCAATGTGGTGTTTGCCGAAACAGAACTACTACAGCTTTCACTCGCCACACTAGCCAATCCATATGATTATTTCTTAACTCTACAATACTCGATAGTTTGAAACGCATACGTTGCCATATATTTTATTTCTATATTCATATTGCTTGGTTGCTACATTCTGAATCGGTTTTGCGTTTTTCTGTAACTATTCTTTGTCAGCTCTACGAAATGCACAGCACATTAGGCATTCAAACTATTCAAAAATCCCACTGGAGAAGATAGAGTCCTAGGGTAATTTCAAAATGCAGTGCGTTACATGTATATATCTCCCTCCTACAAATATGTATTCCTTACATCAGTGCACAGCTCAATGCTGATGGAAGGCTGAACATGCAGGAATTTGAACGCCTCTGGAAGCGTGTAAATATGTGCAAGGTACAAGAGAACTATATGTGACTGACATTAACACTGACATTTTCTTTAAAAGAACGTGCTGTTTACCACAGCTCAGCCCTTTATTTATGGTGTATATTCATGGCCGAAGAGAGCTTTAACTGCTGATGAAATTATAAACAGCAACAACTTTGGCTGAAAGGTCTTCAGATGTTTGAAGTGCAGTATGCGCGCAGGACCGGTTTTAGGGCTTTGCAACCTGGCGCTGGCCTGAGGGGGGACGCTGAGTTTAAAAATAATTCATGGGTTTGAAGGTGTGGGAGTTCCTTGTGTGTCCAGCAGTTGTCAGGCACAAATAAAAATGTCAAGATATCTCTGGTGAGTAACTTTCCTGCTGGAGAGATAGCAGAGTTTTGTCTAGTGCCAGTTTTGACTCAGCCTAAAGTAGTGCAGAGGGTTAATTTGCCTGCTGCAATGAACGTGTACCATGCAAACCACAGAACTAAGTGTGAGTGAACTATGAGTAGTGCTATAAAAAAATGAAATGTATGTCAGAGAGGGGCTATGGAGAGGTGAGGGGCACTTTTGGAGGGTGGTAGTGAGGGAATTCACTGAGAAGGTCATTTAGCGGTGGGGGATGCCAAAAAGATTGTTTAAACAGGCACCACCAGTGCTAAAGCCGGCCTTGGTATGCTGGATACTGTTTCAGGAGAGTAGTAAAGGCGGGCGACACATACGGCATAGCGTCGTACTTACTATGCGTCACGCACCAAAGATGTCAATGCCCTTGGTTGTGCTACAATGCCTTGTTTGCCCGGTGCTAAACACAATGGAGCATTGCGCTGCATTGCAAAGACGAGGGAGCTACACGTTCCAATACAAATCTCTGCATGGAGACAATCACTCAAGTGTAAATTGCGTAAAATGTGTAGTGTAGAAATGTCATGTGCTATGGGTAGGATAAGCACACAATTTTGTTTTTTCACATGGTTTGTCCTTAATTTCCTAAGGTACTAGGGTTCCAAGAAAAGCCAGTTCAGGCTGCTTTGCGTGACCTTAGTTGATGTGGCTTTATGTGGAATCCTAGGAGTGTTTGTGTTGCACATGCCCCTTTCCAACTCCGTTGCATAACCTATAAGGCGAGTAATGCTACTTGACACAAAGGCATTTGGCACTGCGTATGTCATTTTTTTGTGCAAAAATATCTTTTGCTAACAAAAGCTGATCAGTGTACGTTCTTTTTATGGATCTTCGGTCCGCTTTTGACCTCTTGCTCAGAGAATCCCTGTGAAAGGTTTTAGCGGAGATGGGGGTCCTGCTTACCTCTTAAAAGTTATAATCAGATTTCATTCTAATAATTATGCCCAGGTCAGATGTGGGCCCCAAGGTGAATTAACTGACCGTATCCCAGCAAAACAGGGAGTGAGGCAGGGGTGTGTGTTTGCTCAAACCTTCTTTCTTCTCTACATTAATGACCTGGTGTCTCAGCTTGAGAAATGTGAGGGTGATGCCCCGTGTCCTGCCGGGGCTAAGATTCCAGCCCTACTGTTGGTGAACAATACCTTTTTGCTATCTAATTCCCCTTTTGGGGATCCAGAAACTTCTGGATAATTGTTTTAGGTCATTCTGCAGGCAGAAATATATGGTCCTTAACCCCCGCCCAACATCTCGTCCTAACCCGTCTCTTAGTGGTGTAGCACTGGAGAGAGTTCAGGTATTTGACTACCTCGGAGTTACGTTTACTGAACGCTTTGATTCGTCACCTCATGTTCAGAAGCGTAGGCTCAAATTAGAGCCACACTGTGGGGGCATTGTGAGGGCCCAACGGGCCTTTTTCTTCCACCTGATAACACCAGCCCTCGAAATATATAAATGGCAGGCCCTTGGGGGTACTTTGTATGGCGGAGAACTATGGGGGTTCCAAGATACTTGACCTCTAGAACTTACAGAAAATCATTTCATGAGGAACTTAAGCAGTCTACCAGCAATACCTAGCTTGTCCCCTTACAGTTAGATTATGGCCTCCACCGTATTAATGATATAGCTGGGATAAGACCGCTGCTGTACTAGCGGAGACTCTGGCTAGCCCCAGAGCTCATGTCATTCCACAAGGCCTTAGAAGATGTCCTGGGACATATTCTGGGTTTGTAAGATTGTCTGGCTTCGGACTATGAAAGAACGAGTATGAACACCTATGGTCTTCCCCCCACAGAAGCAGTTACAGTCTCAAAGTCTGAACTGAAACGAGCCTACTGGTGATATATTGACAGCCTAATTTTATATTCTCCTAGGGTTGATTCACTTACCGTCTCCTTTATGGAGTTTAAAGTTGATTCCTTGTGGAGGCATTTTTGGACGAGAGTGAGCCCCCCTTTGTGAAGTCCCTAGATTTCACGTTCTGTATGGGGGTTTTGCCTCTCCACTCCGTCACAGCAAATGAAAACATGACCCATGTGACTCTGACAGGTTTTGTCCGCTCTGCCCTTAGGTGGTGGAAACGGCCGAGCACGTTGTATTTTTCTGTCAGACATACCAAGGTTTCAGAAGGAAGTGGATTGTACCTGTTTGCCGTAACTTCGGTTTTAGGGATTTTATGACAGCGTAAAGAATTTTAAGACGCGATACTAGGCAATTAATTGTTTTTACTGTCTCTCGGTTTTTGATGTATATGTGGAGGCTTAGATAGCCAAGAATCCCTGGATGATGGCTCATGTCACAATAATTGCGGTTCTTTTAAATTTTAATAATTGCAATTTCAGTCCGCTACTGTTTTAATTGTGTAAATTTGGACTTATACGATATGCAATATGTCAGCTCTTTATGTTCTCCAATGAATTGAGAGACTTTTAAAGTATTTTTATTGTTTTATTCCTCTTATGTACTGTGTTTTAACATGCTCTTTTATGGCCTTTGTACCGAAATAACGAACTACCAGCCAGCCATGATCAGTGCTGCTTTGTATTGCAAACCACTGATTTGCATTGCAAGAGCAACCACGCTAATGACAAAGCATCATCTCTGCGTTGTTCTATTGTTGTACCAGGGACCACTGCCTGCCCTTAATAAATGAAACGAAAACGTTTCATTTTTATTTTTTTAAATGCATCCCGTTTTCCTTTAAGGAAAACGGGCTGCATTTAAAAAAAAAAGCAGCTTTATTTAAAGGCAGTCCCAGACATGGTGGTCTGCTGAGCCCAGCAGGCCACCATCCCTGGGAGGGCGAGCCATTCCCAATGGGGTCGCAAAATGCGAGTGCCTCATTAATATTAATGAGCCACGCATTTTGCGACCCCATTGGGAATCGCAATCAGTGTCTCTGACACTGTTGTACATAGTAAATTGCGACTCACAAATTGCGACTCGCAATCGAGCGCAAATTTACTAGGGTCGTACATCTGGCCCCAAGTTTATTTCCTTCATATATGCCTTTCAGTGCCCAGACGTGTCTTGATAATAGGAAGGAATTATATGCTGGAGTTTTTGAAGTGGATGTACATTTATGTTAATGTGCAGCAGGAATACAACAGAATCATGTGGGTCTCCACATTCTAAAAGAGTCAGTGGTAAAGCCTTAATGAAATAAGGTATATCCTTCACCTATGAATGAAATGGACCAGAACCATTTAAGAGGTTGTTCTACTACCCTGAAAACTCTTGAATTCTCTATAGCAGGATAGGGCTATTTAGGGTATCAAAACTCACGCATACAAAGGCCTTGTTAAGGTGGTTTCCTTTTAAGTAACTTCATGAACAAGGGCTTTATCTACCCGTCTCCATTTTGAAATCAGAACTAAATACACCAAGGTGGAGCGGTTAAAACTCCCCATACAGTTTATTTAAAAGAACAACAATTAAATAACAAAATGTCATAAAAATGAAGTAAATCTGATGCTGGGATGAGGAGTTGTTTAAAAGTAATTGGGAACTCTTTTAAAGCAAAACCCTCTTTTTTAGAAGTAAAATAAATCTGAACTGGCTTTGAACACTCGTTCCCAAAGCCTGACCTCTGCATGGCAGCAATGTATTCCCTTTTGAACTAGAATACATTCATACACCAAATGTTACTGTGTAATCCAATCAAATATGTTTATTTCCATTAAAACTCATAAATCAACTCAATATAAGATAATTATGATACAAATCTGTAGCAATAAAGTATGATTATACAATATAAAAAATAATCCATGACTGTTGCAATGCTATCAGCCAAAAACTACTTCCATGTTCAAATCATAGCTATTAAGCAACTACTGTGAAGTAATGTCTCTTAACCTGAGGGATAATAGAGCTTGTTATGGCAGATGGATCTATCCACACAGACGTATAGCCCAATCCCACCAAAGTTTCAGTGACATGTATGATACAAAAGATATGAGCAGCTACTGGTTCACTGGAGATAACGTAGTCCTTGCCTATAGGCGTACAGATACTCTAAAGACCAAATTCTTCACCAAAATTTGACCAGATGTAAGCAAGCGAACATAGTTATGTCCCTAGTTCAGCTAATAACGGGATTACAGTGTTGTGTGATGGACGTTGAGGTACTCAAAGCACAAATGCCTTCTCATGCCTGGCCAAAACGGAGATATCTACATTACTTCAAAGAGCTGTATTTCAAAGGGTGGACAATAGTGCATTTGACTTATATACTTTAATTATTTGGGAAACTGCTCTGCCCCAAAAATGTGCACTACATCCCATGATTGAACCAGTCCTGTGTATCCTTAAAAGTGAACTTTTCTGGACCTGTGTCTGCATTTGGAATTATCAATATAGCCTACATCAAAGAAGACAGAATATTGTGCTTTTATTAGATAGTCACCAGTGAGGGATATGCTTCCTGTAAATGATTTACTTGTTCAATAAGCCAAATATTTTGTCTTCAACCCACTGACAAGGCCATAATCACAACAGAAGACCGAAAATCTCCCAAGCACATTAACAGCCCTATCAGGGATTTGGAAAGTAGGGCAGTGCAATCAGAAAATAACATGTTAATTAATTCTTCCCCCCAATATAGGGGCATTCCTAATTGTGATCCCCAAATATATAGTCTCCTCATTAATAAATAAACATAAAATGTCAGGTAGCAAAATGCTTACTTGGCAGACCCTGCTGACCACCTGAAGGTCTTCAGTGATGTTTCCCTAGGCGTCCCACCAGACATAGCGAAATGTCCCATCGTAGAAGGCCATGAAATCAACAAAGTCTATATAAAGCAGTTACTTCTTAAGTTGAATGTACTTTATCACCGGATGTAGCATGAATGCCATGTTAATTGAACTCATCCCCTGTTGGAATGAACGTTGAAGGGAGCACAAATGGATATTTCTGTAATCTAGTCATAAAGATGGACAAGTCACTTCTTACATTAATGTTTCTGAGACTAATCAATCATGCTTACCTGGAAGTCATTTTGGGGAGAGTTACATGTTCCCTTTTTACAGTGGGAAAAGTCTGCTCATATCAATGTTTCTGTAAGACATTTTTTTCAGGTAAGATGGCATTTCTTAGCAATAAGAAATGCGCTTCCTAAATGCCAGGGCTATCCCAGGATTATTACAATACAGGTCAATTGGAAACTTGTAAATACCTGGGGATTTTTCTGCTTCATCAAGAGCTTCATCAATTGTAAAGCGTCCTGTAAAATCATTGTTGCACAAAACAATAATGTTTGGCAACATGCATTCAAATAGATGTTTTCCTGTCTTGCCCAAAGGATGGGAATATATATATTTATATATATATTTTTTTATTTTCTTGAGTTTTATATAGCGCTGGCTAGACCCGTAGGTATCAGAGCACTTTACATGAGGATCAGTGAATTACAGGTTACAAGTTACATTTGTTACAAAGCATAATCAAACATAGGATAAAAAAGCAGTGTTAAGGTAAATTCGTCAGAGGAGGGGAAGGAAGGAGACAAAACAGGTAGATGGGGAGAAACTGTGTCCAATGTCCGGCTGGGTAGGTGACGGCCAAGGGGAAGAACCAGGGCCGGTCTCCTCTATAGCTGTCTGGCAGCTCCACCGGGCATCGGCCATAATGCTCGGACTCCGCTGTCAAAGGGAGGGGGAGGAAGGAGACAAAAACAGGGAGAACGGGGAGAAACTGTGCCCAATGTCCGGCTGGGTAGGTGACGGTCAAGGGGATGAACCAGGGCCGATCTCCTCAATATAGTTTTGTGGAATGATTAAACCAAACATTATTAAGGATATGGACTTATTATGTAAGGCCATATGCTGGATTCCCTGTGCTACCTTTCACATAAAGGCTTGGTTGTTCTAGTATTTGAATGTGTCCATAACAGATTCCAGTTTGTGTTCCCCAAGGTTTCTTTTTTTCATGGACCAGTACTTTATATGACCATCAAATGTCATGCATAACCTCATTTGGTATAATTGTTGTTTTTTTATATTGTAAATACAATATTTAATTATGATTTGAGTATGGCAGTGTTTGCAATTTCCTCATGTAAATGAACTAAGGTAATATCTTCAGGATTGGACCTCAAGAAGTAGAAGAATATATAAGAAGCATACATTTGTCAAGGTGGTCTCAAAAGATCCTTCTCCCTCTGCTAGGAACAGATTCATAGTGGTCGTAAAATGGCTCATTGGCTAGACTAGAAGAATTGGAAAAGAAGATGCAATAAAAGGACTCATTAAAGTAATTTATAATGAGTTATGATCCCTTTCAAGGCACTGGAGTACTTCCATGTCAATGATTGCATACAAGCAATAAATATCTAGAAATATATAATCAATTACAGTTTTAGAGCCTCTTACCCTACGGGAGGGAGCTGTGGTTGATCTGCAGCATTCTACCACTACCACCCCTCCCTTTTCACAATATTCTTAAACTTTTGAGATACACCTGAGAGGGATGTGATCAGGGGAACACATCACTCAGGAATTCCCTGTCACTAGTTACAAAGGTTAAAACATCATTAACCAATATTGCTGGTTCGAATTGGCACATTACATTTCCTGCCAGAATGATCGAAGAAGCCTCAACTTGTTTGAAAAATACATTCTTGGCAAAAATAAACCTACTCTGTTAAGTCATTAGTTCATTATTGCTTGTTAACTTATGTTAATATACATTGAATGAATGTCCATCATAATATGAAAATGAAAAAAGCTATGCATTTTTAATGGCATGGATACCATTTGTTACTACTGTAGCACTCCAGAGGAGGTCACTTTTAATCCATTGTGTAGTACCACAAATCAGTCAAATTCTTGCTGACCTCAATAACATAGATTCTGAAGTTTGAGACGAAAAGGAAAGTTACAGCCTGTTACCTGAAAAATTCAGAGGTTCCCACAAAATCCTTGCCATTTGTCATCACATCATTTTCTTCCCAGACTAGCTATAATCCGAGAGAGAATTTTTGAAATATTTGTTGGAACAGAATGTTGTTTAAAAAGTGCCCATCCGAAAATATTCCCCAGTGGTTCTCTTACTTTTTCACTTATGCTTCTAAAGTGCCTAAATATCCAAAGAGGTCTTCTTAAGCACAAGGACATGGGTTCAGGTTATGACAAGACCTTCCATGCTTTCTGGTCATGGTCAGTAGCAAACGTCCTGTTGGTAATGGCTTGTTAGCTTTCTTAGTGATGAATATTGTGGTCTCTGTATTCAGTTTCTCTCCCAACCCCAGAAAAGAAGTTACAAAAGCAGCAGAACAACTAGTTAAAGACCTGGACCCTTTGTTTTTGTGTATCAAATGAATCTCTCTTCCTTAGATCTTAAAACAGCTTTCAAGTACAGAACTTTAGAGTAAAGCTGGAGATTCCACTTCACAGTTGTTAATCAACCATAAAGGAATTCTTCTAGCATGCTGGCAGTCGTCTCTTTCCCTTTCTCATCAACTCCCCACCTCAAAGTTAGTTTGCACATTTTATTCGGAGGTTGTACTCCGCTATGATTGAGACAAGTCCCTGAATGAATCCAGCCAAAGTGCCCACACATTCACAGCCTGGATTGTACTGCAGCATGACCCAATTAAAGCCTCACGAACTGCATTGATCTTAAAACAATCAACGCTGCCTTGTACCACAATTTCCCAAAATGGCAGCTCCAAGCCTTGCTTAGATTTCCTCTCCTCTGTCTCTCACAGTTCCACCCAAGGACAGCCCACACCTGTCCACAACAAAAATCCTCACCTCTCTTGGATACATAAACAAAACATGAGGATAAGGTCTCCTTTAACTTTGCCAGGCACCTGCCAATGAAATTAAATGAAATGTCAGTTCATGTTTTCACTGGCATAAATGTTTTCACAAACGCTCTCTTAGGGCCTATATTCTTGCCAACTCTTATTTGGGTATGGAGTTGTTAGACCTGACAGCTTTAGGGTGGCCTTCCCCAAACATTTTGCCTGCCTCCTCCATTTTCTGACCTTGTTTTTGCTGGCTTTAGGGTTCTGTGCACTTTGCCACTGCTGACCAGTGCTAAAGTGCTTGTGCTCTTTCCGCTACATATGGTAATATTGGCTTAACCCCTATTGGCATATTTAATTTACTTAGAAGTCCCTAGTAAAGTGCACTTCATGTGCCCAGAGCCTGTAAATTAAATGCTACCAGTGGGCCTGCAGCACTCATTGTGCCACCCACTTAAGTAGCTCTCTAACCAAGGCTCAGGCCTGCCATTGCAGAGCCTGTATGTGCAGTTTTACACTGCCAATTGGACTTAGGAAGATAAACCTCTTGCCAGGCCTAAACCTTCCCTTTTTATACATCTAAATCACCCCTAAAGTAGGCCCTGTGTGACCCACAGGACAGAGTACAATGTATTTAAAAGGCAGAACATGTACTTTTGAGTTTTACATGCATTGGTAGTGAAAAACTCCCCTTTAAGTGTCACTCCCAATTGTGAAAAGAGAGACTTTTCAAATTTGGTGTAACTGGACTCGCAATTTCAAATCATAACTTATGGTGAAGTTGGATTTTAAGTTGGGCTTTGTGTATTCCCTCTAGACAGCCACACACAAAGGAAGCTTAGGTGTGTTTTGGCCCACTCCATCCCGGGTAAAGGGAGGGAAGAGCTTGCCCCAGCCTCACACTTACAGCTGAATAGGATGTGTCCTACTCACACACAAAGGACTGCATACTCCCCTGGAGTGAGTCTGGAGCCAGGGCCAGAAGGGAGGTACTCTGTGCACTTCAAAGCTTTCTTTGAAGTCTCCCCCACCTCAAAGGCGCAACTGGGTATAAGAAAGAACTGAACCTCTGACACCATGACTTTAGTACACTCCTGGACCTATGACCACTCTGCCAGGAAGAACTGCTGTGCTGCTGGAAGGACTGCCACTCTGCTGGGCTTCTGCTTTGCTGGACTCTTGCCTTGCTGTGCTCCTGCCTCGCTGAGCTGCCCAGCTGCTGATATTGTACTGCCTGGGTGAGAAGGACTGGGCCTGCATCACTTTAACCCAGAATGACTCAAAGGGTCTGCTGGTTAGCCTCCTGTTTTAAGGCTCAAGTACATCAAAGAATTCAATGCATCCTGCTACAGCACCTGGACTTTGCTTCCTACAAGTCTTGCCCTGCCAATTTGGTGTAACTGGACTCGCAATTTCAAATCATAACTTATGGTGAAGTTGGATTTTAAGTTGGGCTTTGTGTATTCCCTCTAGACAGCCACACACAAAGGAAGCTTAGGTGTGTTTTGGCCCACGCCATCCCGGGTAATGGGAGGGAAGAGCTTGGCCCAGCCTCACACTTACAGCTGAATAGGATGTGTCCTACTCACACACAAAGGACTGCATACTCCCCTGGAGTGAGTCTGTAGCCAAGGCCAAAAGGGAGGAACTCTGTGCACTTCAAAGCTTTCTTTGAAGTCTCCCCCACCTCAAAGGCGCAACTGGGTATAAGAAAGAACTGGACCTCTGACACCATGACTTTAGTACACTCCTGGACCTATGACCACTCTGCCAGGAAGAACTGCTGTGCTGCTGGAAGGACTGCCACTCTGCTGGACGTCTGCTTTGCTGGACTCTTGCCTTGCTGTGCTCCTGCCTCGCTGAGCTGCCCAGCTGCTGATATTGTACTGCCTGGGTGAGACGGACTTGGCCTGCATCACTTTAACCCAGAATGACTCAAAGGGTCTGCTGGTTAGCCTCCTGTTTTAAGGCTCAAGTACATCAAAGAATTCAACGCATCCTACCCTGCCAAGTGGTGCGAACCTAGTCCTGAGTCCTTAGTAGTGGGTATAAAGTGCTGTTTCATCTACAACCAAGCATCCTCATTGGAACTGGCGCATTTTCACCTTTGGTGAGTTGGAACCAGCGCATCCTTGTCGTTGTGTCAAGGAGACCCGGCGTATCGCCCTCAGAACCAGCGCATTGCCTTCAGAATCGACGCATCGCCTACTGTGGGAGCATCACATTCGGAACCAGTGCCTCACACTCGGAACCTACACATCGCTGCAGTTGCGTGGAGAAAACCAATGCATCTCGTCCACTGCGTGGCACAACACCAACGCATCACTTCGACTGCACCTTGGTACTTTGGTTCAGCGGGCCCAAGTGGGTCCCTGTATGCGGCCCGCACTCCATCGCAAATGGCTTGAAAGTTTGACCCCAGGCCAGCGCGACCAGATAACCCATTTAAGCGCTTATTGCTTCTAAGTGCTAGTTTACATTTATTATTTAAAAAAATTCATATCTCAACTTCTATTTATTGGATTTTTGTCGTTTTGGTCTTGTTTTATGTACAAAATCATAATCTTATTTTTCTAACCTGGTGTGGAGTCTTTTTGTCGTGTTTTCACTGTGTTACTGTTTGAAGTGTTGCACACATACTTTACACATTGCCTCTTAAGTTAAGCCTGACTGCCCTGTGCTAAGCTACCAGCGTGTGAGCACAGGATAATATAGGGTGTGTTGTGACTTACCCTGACTAGGATTGTGGTTCCTACTTGGACAGGGTGTATACCTGTACCAACCAGAAACCCAGTTTTTAACAGGAGCTCTATCTAGACTGGGTAATGGGAACATGCAGGCAAGTCTTAGTATCTTATTTTTGCTGGAGATTCAGTTTTACCAAAACCAGAGACCCAGTAGTGCACACTTCACCTCGTCCTTGCAGTTTATCTCTAGGCACTCCTATGTGCACTTTCTCTTTTGAAATTGTCTAAAATTATGTGGTGCAAGTACCTGCACCTAGTGTTGGCGAAAGTGAGCTTCTGTGAATGTAGACTTGCGTTTGTCAATCTACTAATGTTATCCAGCCTCCAAATCTGCTTTTCAGTCTCCAGGTTCCTCATGGATGTGGAGTAGCTAGGGGGTAGCCTTGAACAGTTTCATTGTTTTTGAGGCATAAGTGTGTTGGACTTTAACAGTTTCTAACTGTTTTTTTTACATTTTGAGGTGCCACCTTTTGCCGTTTGTTACACTCATTTCCTAATATATTTGTACTACATATTCAAATGACATGACTATTTGCTTTTTTATGTTTTATGTGTTTATCTCTTTGTACATGGTTTTATGACTATTGTGGAAATCAGCCATTTATGAAGATGATGATGCACTTCAACACCAACACACTCAAAAAAAGTGTGGGCATTCAGCTACCCTGTGTACCTAATTTACAATCCTAGAAACACAAGCAAATTTGCTCCTGGCCAAGGTATAAGCAAGTGCATTACCGCCACAGGAAAATGAAAGGAACACCCTAATTTTCAATTGGGGTATAATGAATCGAGATTCTCCCCAAGAAAAAATATTTTTGCTTTGCAGTAAAATGCTGCTTGTCCAACAGCTCATTTGCATAACATGTACTCATTCTGACTCTTCCAATTTTTTAAAAGTGAGCAAGATATATTTTCTGGAGTACTATCGACCTCCATTCTAAATTCTTATCAAATTTAAAATTTCCTCCAAAGTTAGGAGTAATCCTTGGGGCAGATTTCTTACTTCTTGCTGACCTTGATGAATCAGAACAACAGTTCTTCAGAACCCTTATGGCCCTTTCTAAGCCTCAATTCACTAAGATACCTCAGTAGAAAGTTATCCTCTACAGAAACCCAAGCTGGAAACATGGCAGCCTCCTCTCTTGACTGTAGGAGAAAGGCATCAAGGGCCCTAGGCAGATAAAGAACATCTGGGGAAATAGGGCAGACTTTGAACCATGATCCGACCGTCTAGTTTAAAAAATGTTCTGTATTAGGTAGTTAGGGTGCATTGGACCCACACTGCTTAATCCTGCAAAGTATTTTCACAGTGAACAAATGGATCTTAGCACCATTACATTTGAGAACACTCTTTTTTTTTTTTTTTTTACAGAGTTTTATATAGCACGAACTTGACTCGAAGGTATCGGGTATCAGAGCTCTTTACACGAGCGCCAGTTGTGTTACATGAGGACACATTAATTTTTGTTAGGCACGGGAAATTAAGTGATTTGCCCAGAATCACAGGAAGTTGCGAGTCCTTGATGAAGCTCGAACCCGGTTCCCCAGATTTGAGGTCGACTGCCCTAGTCGTTAGGTCAACTCCTCTCCTCAACTCCTCTACATATATTTCAGCCCCAATAGTGTATAGTTCATTGCTTAGCACATCTTGTAGAAGGGGGTAAGAGAAAACTTAATGGCTTCAAATACTGTTTGACATCTTCCACAGACTATCTGTACAACAAGATGAGATTCTTTTATGTTGCAGGTAATGTTTGATGTCATACAGCACATGTCCTGGACATAAAGTAGTGAACCTGATGGACCGTGTTATTTAGCTTCTCATTTTCTAAAAACAATGTGCAAAAGATTGTCTCACTGTGGCACGACAGGTGTATTGGTATATATTTATAAATCGAGGCGGAGTAGATTGGTGTGAGTCAAAGCAGCAGTGTGAGTTATCATGTTCATGGAAAGTGGCAGGGTCCGGCCTTATGGACAGCATGCTTAGTCAAAATGACTGTGTGCAGTGCACTCTGCCATGAAACATGGGGCATTATCAGCACTTTCCGTAAGCGGAATGCCACACAAAGGTCTACATTGATTTATGTATCCTTATGAAGGCCTGTGAATGCATCTAGAAGAGTGTATAAAGTCATCTCCCAACAAAAACATATCGGAGCTCATTCTGGTTGTTCTCTTTTTCTTTTCTAGAACATTTTCAACAGCAATGTGTACCAGTCCAAGTCCATCGATATGTCTGGTTTGAAGAATGCAGTTCAGGAAGCAGGTACAAAGTGCATGACAGTGTTATTCTGTATCCACCTGCTGTCGCTGATAATGTGAGGACAAGTCTGAAATGATTGCCTAGGCTGCTAAAATGAGTGCCACTCTTAGTCACAGGATATCTCATGGTGATGGGCAGCTTAACCACCTTTGGGGTTATGAGGTCTAACTTTGGGGTTTTGCTGTTTTATTTTTTATTTTTGCAAGAACAAATGAAACACATCAAAGGAAATTCCTGTTTATGCTCCCCGCCATGTGTCTACATTGATCCATTTATCAGGACTAAATATTGCTTGTTAACATAGCTTTATTATGCAAATTAGATAGGTGCAAGGTGCATATATATGTGAATAACAGACTCTTTCACCCCTCCGTCTTACTTTTAGCTAGGAACAACAACTCCACTTTAACATTTGGATCCTGCCTGGTTTGGACTCCTCTCAAACCCTGAGGCCAATAGTACACTGAAAGCAGCTGCTTCCTTGGAGCTGAAACCAGCAACCGCCACACATGCTCATCACAGCATATATATACTTCTACACAAGATGATGCCAGACTCATAGTAGTTTATGCCTAGGATATTATTAGGAGTAGCATTGTTCGAAAACGCAACACTGGAATCCTTCTTTTGTTCCCCTTCCAGGAATTGCCAAGGTCTGTTAATCCCACAATATTCAGCAATTAGGTCCATGTTCTCCTCATGGTGTGATATCCTTTTGCATAACCTTTATATTTGCCTCGAGAGCCGGTGGCATTGGAAGGGAGACAATTTGACAGAGGGGCTCACAGGATTGTCTCTGGACTACATTCAATAGTTCAGTACATAACTTTGATCTATTTCCACATTCAACACTGCATGGGGCAAAGTGCCTGGCTGAATAACTATACTGCTGCTCCTTGTTGGTATGTCCATTTCATCCTCCTTGACAATTCCATACTCGCTTCTCTCAAGCATTGCCACACTGCGAATGGTTTACAATTCATTACATGTACCAAGCCACATACTCTCTGCCTCTCGGGCATGCTGCTTCATAGGTTACTCTCAATTTTGTACATCTACTTTATACACTCTGTCATGATAATGTCCCAGTAAGGAACATTGATAACTCTTGTCAATGTAGACCTTGCTTCAGAAAACCTATCCAAAACAGCAATGAATAAGAACACTGAGGGCGTCCATGGCCTTGAACACCCAGGATACTCATGATTAGCATTATCCATTGTGAAATGCAAATTATCCGTCACCCCTGTCCTTTACATAATCCCATGAAAGAAGTAATCACGTCCCATATGTGTGATGGGTTCTTCGGAATCACTAAATTTGGGCACCGCAGTATGTCACATGCACACTACTTGATATATATATGTGTACCACACAAACTATCCACCAGTCCGTCTATTCGAGGTTGGGGTCAGGTCTCCACTTTTGACACTCTCATGCTGAAGGTTGATGTCACTGGTGATATTCTGAAAACAGCAGCTGGAAACAGACTTCTTGGCCGCGTGACATGTCCATTCCCTGCATTCAAAGACTATTTGCTTATAGTAAGTCGAGACCAACATGTTTCTTTCCATTGCTTTCTTCTGATTTTTTATTTGCATTTTTTTTTGCCCTGATTTCCTTCTCCTTGTAGCATGCAGCCATCGGAGCTGATATCACAGCCATTAGGTGTCCAACAAAAAATATGTAACCTTCAAACTCTGGACTTCGCACTTCATACACCACTTGCAAAGTTGTCAGTGATTAGGGGTCATGGGATGTACTTCCCAGGGTCAGTCACTATCATTTCATGTCCCACCTGAAATTATACAGTATCTGCATCGAAACTGTCCCTCTCTTCCAGTTTCCCCAATTTGTTTCTATAGTATAACAAGTGTGTAATGCTTTTCTTGACATCAGTTGTGTACTTGTCCTTCATTAGCTACTCACCACTCCTTTGGCCCTACCTCCTTCTGGTGCAGTCCATAGAATAACATTCCTTGTATATCTTTCATCTGTGCTCACAGTTCACACAACAACATAGGTAAAGTTCCTAAGGAACTTCCGAATCTGTCTAAAGAAGACCTCTCATTTGACTTTGTGATATGTCTCATGAAGGTTCTTTATCTTGCTACTTATCATAACTCACCCTCTTACCCCTAATGAAAGTCCTGGCCAGAACAAGTCCAATTGCAGAATCAAGAAAAACAGAAAATGAATAATACGTATTTGAGAAGTCCAGGCCATCTACCACGACTCAATAACTTGTCAGGAAATTCTGCTTGGCAGTGTCCAGAAAGAATCACACAAATCGATAACTTTGTAAATCAAAAAGATGTTAACTCTTTGGAACTCCGCAGATTCAGTTAAACGTGACTTAAATGCAACATAACATCCAATGACCTCTGACCTCTGACCCTGCTCGCAGGCAGGTCGCTCCCCACGCTGCTGCACGGCTCTGCCTGCATTGTTTTTGCCTAATCCTGTACTTTTCCCCTGTGCCTAACTTGCTTTTTTGCCCAGACTTGTTTTTTTCCCCCTGTGCCTAACTTGCTTTCTTGCCCAGACTTGTTTTTATTCCCCTGTGCCTAACTTGCTTTCTTGCCCAGACTTGTTTTTTCCCCCCTGTGCCTAACTTGCTTTCTTGCCCAGACTTGGTTTTATTCCCCTGTGCCTAACTTGCTTTCTTACCCAGACTTGTTTTTATTCCCCTGTGCCTAACTTGCTTTCTTGCCCAGACTTGTTTTTATCCCCCTGTGCCTAACTTGCTTTCTTGCCCAGACTTGTTTTTATCCCCCTGTGCCTAACTTGCTTTCTTGCCCAGACTTGTTTTTATTCCCCTGTGCCTAACTTGCTTTCTTGCCCAGACTTGTTTTTATTCCTCTGTGCCTGTACTTGTTTTCTTGCCTAAACTTGTTTTTCCTTCCTGTGCCCAGTTCTCCCGCGGCCCCCGCCCATTTTTCCCGCCGCTGCGTCCCTGCGGCCCCGCCCCCCTGCAATCCCATTTGCCGCACCGCTCCCAGCTGCTCCTCCCTCCCACATCCCCTCATATGGAGGCCGCGCAGCAGGCGCGCCGCTGGCGCGCCTAAGGCAAGCCCGTCTGTGCCCGTCCGCGCCTGGACCGCGCCCAGCACCAGGACCCCTGGACCCCGCGAACGCCACGACGCCCGACACCGCTACGATGCCAGATCCCTCCACGCACTCAACACCGGACGATCACACACCTGCTTCCTGGCCGCCCCGAAGCGCACCCACGGAGCTTTCACCTGCCGGAACTGCAGCTTCACAAGCATCCGCCCCACCATGCCGCCGACCAGAAAAGAACCCAACCACCTCAGATGCATCCTTCTCAACACCCGCTCCGCCCGCAAACACGCCGTTGAACTCTGGGACCTACTCGACTCAACCTCCCCAGACGTCGCCTTCCTGACGGAGACCTGGCTGAACCCCGCCTCGGCACCCGACATAGCCATAGCCGTCCCGGAAGGCTACAAGATCACCCGCAGGGACCGCACCAACGGAGCAGGAGGAGGAATCGCCATCGTCCACAGGAACACTCTCAGAGTCTCGACCAACACCGACGACACCCTCAGCACCGCCGAACACCTGCACTTCCAGATCCACACCGATCCCAACACCACCCTCAGAGGAACCCTCGTCTACAGACCCCCGGACCCCGACCACAGTTCAGCGACTCCATCGCCGACTTCGTCAGCACACACGCCCTCGCCTCCACGGACTACATCCTCCTCGGGGACCTGAACTTCCACCTCGAGAACAACAACAACACCAACTCCACCACCCTGATCGACAACCTAGCCAACCTCGGACTCAGACAACTCATCACAACACCCACCCACTCCGCCGGTCACACGCTTGACCCCATCTTCTCCGCAAGCCCCCACGTCTCCTTCAACCACAACACCGAACTCCACTGGACCGACCATCGCTGCATCCACTTCACCTTCAAGAAACCCACCACGCACCACCGCACCCAACAGATGCCCCGCCGCTGCTGGAGCAAAGTCACCGAAGACCAGCTAACCACCACCCTCGCCCAGAGCCCACCCGCCGACCCCACCGACCCCGACACCGCCGCCCGCAACCTCAGACAGTGGATCAACGACTGCGCCAACACCCTCACCCCGATCAAGAAACCCTCCAACAGTCACACCAACAAGAAAGCCAGCTGGTTCACTGAAGACCTCCGGGCCTCCAAGCAAACCTGCCGAAAGCTGGAGAAGATCTGGCTCCGTGAACGAACACCGGACAGCCACGCAGCCCACAAGAACGCCACCCGCAGACACCATCACCTCATCAGATCCGCCAAAAGGGCCTCCTTCAAAGACCGCCTAGACAACAACGCGCACCTCAGCAAAGAGCTCTTCAACATCGTGAAGGAACTCTCCAACCCCAGCTCCAACACCAACGACGTCCCACCCTCGCAAGACCTGTGCGACTCGCTGGCCACCTTCTTCCACCGCAAGATCGCAGACATCCACGACAGCTTCAACGCCACGCCCGCCCCGACAACCACTGAGACCTCCGCCCCCACGACCACCATCCGCACCAACCGCCTGCTCTCCTGGACCAACATCAACGACGATAACACCATCAAGATCATGAACACCATCCACTCCGGATCTCCGTCAGACCCATGCCCACACCACATCTTCAACAAAGCCAGCACAGCTATCGCACCCCATCTCCGGAAAGTCATCAACACCTCCTTCGAGACAGCAACCTTCCCGGAGAGCTGGAAGCACGCCGAGATCAACGCCTTACTCAAGAAACCCAAGGCGGACCCCAAAGACCTCAAGAACTTCCGGCCCATCTCCCTGCTCCCGTTCCTAGCAAAGGTCATCGAGAAGACCGTCAACAAACAACTGACCCGCTACCTCGAGGAGAACAACATCCTGGACCCTTCCCAGTCCGGGTTCCGCAGCAACCACAGCACCGAGACTGCCCTCATCGCCGCCACCGATGACATCAAGTCCCTGCTGGACAACGGAGAAACGGCGGCCCTCATCCTCCTGGACCTGTCAGCCGCCTTCGACACGGTCTGCCACCACACACTACGAACACGCCTCCACAACGCCGGGATCCAAGAGAAGGCCCTGGACTGGGCCACCTCCTTCCTCTCCGGCAGAACACAGAGCGTCCGCCTTCCCCCCTTCCGCTCCGAAGCCACCGAGATCATCTGCGGCGTACCCCAGGGCTCTTCCCTCGGCCCAAATCTGTTTAACATCTACATGGCACCGCTCGCCCACGTCGCCCGTCGGCACGACCTCAACATCATCTCCTATGCCGATGACACCCAGCTGATCCTCTCCCTCACCAAGGACCCCCACACCGCTAAAACCAACCTTCACGAAGGAATGAAGGCCGTCGCTGAATGGATGAGGAACAGCCGACTGAAGCTGAACTCGGACAAGACGGAGGTCCTCATCCTCGGATCCACCCCTTCGGCCTGGGACGACTCCTGGTGGCTGACCGCACTGGGAACCGCCCCAACACCCACCGACCACGCACGAAACCTAGGGGTCATCCTCGACTCCACCCTCTCCATGACTAAACAGGTCAACGCCATCTCCTCCGCCTGCTTCAACACCCTCCGCATGCTCCGCAGGATTTACAAGTGGATCCCCACTGAAACAAGAAGAACGGTCACCCAGGCCCTCGTCAGCAGCAGGTTGGACTACGGAAACGCCCTCTACGCATGAGCCTCGGCCAAACTCCTGAGACGGCTCCAACGCATCCAGAACGCCTCTGCACGCCTGATCCTCGACATCCCTCGCCGCAGCCACATCACACCCCACCTGAGAGACCTGCACTGGCTCCCGGTCAACAAGAGGATAACCTTCAAACTCCTCACCCACGCACACAAGGCACTCCACAACACCGGACCAACGTACCTCAACAGACGACTCAGCTTCTACACCCCCACCCGCCAGCTCCGCTCCGCCGACCTCGCCCTCGCCACTGTCCCCCGCTTCCGAAGAGCGACCTCCGGTGGCAGATCGTTCTCCCACCTCGCCGCCAAGACCTGGAACACCCTCCCCATCCACCTACGGCAGACCCAAGACCTGCTGACCTTAAGAAAACTCCTCAAGACCTGGCTTTTCGAGCAGTAGCAGCATTCCCCACCCCAGCGCCTTGGGACCCTCACGGGTGAGTAGTGCGCTTTACAAATGATATGATTGATTGATTGATTGAATGACCTTACCACTAAACATATTGTTAAACTTAAAGCCTTACCTATTCTTAGACTTACACAGAGTCTTCTTCCACCTTCTGAATCTCTTTTTGTATCCCTCTCTTTTTCCCCACTCATTGAACCTGTCTCTCTGTGGTGTTCTGTCTTATTCCCCCTACAATCATATGTAATCTAAATCTCTTTACTACTTTTCATCAGTTCATCAGCTCTTGACTCACCTTCTGGTCGCTGTCTTCACTTCCCCTTCCTTTCCTGCAACATTTCATTACCTATGATAAGTCATCTTGACTGCCATAGCATTATTGTTACTTGACTGCCAAGAAACCACTGTAAAAGAGAAAGCAAGATATGGTGTTGCTCGATTGTGGATTTACCTTGAAAAAATAAAGATGAGGCGTTTGGCAAAACAGGAATAGTTGATTTAATCAACTACTTCAGCCGGGGAACAGTTACAGAGTCGGGGGTCTGAGGACTATCTCAAAGTACAATCGTTTTAAGTGCCATGATATACATTTCGTGGAGCATCATAAAACAATTCATAGATCCTTTTTAGGAAGAGGAATGTGGGCCTACTCATGGAACCATAAATTATGATAGAAAATGCAGGTGGGTCTCAACCTTGAGTGGACACAATGCGGGCCAGTGGGTAACGTGTCGAGATGTCCGCATGGGGAGCGCGCAATCACTGCGTGTGCTGTGTCCTGATTGACTGAGTATTTCTAACTTTGTGCCATCTAACTTTATGGTGTTTTGGGAACATGTGCCCCTCTTGCCATGCAAACTTTATTGCGTCCAGTCTCCCTGGACCATTGTGGTGTTGCTGCCTATCTGTCGGATTAATCTGGGTTTTTCCTATTCATGAGTTTGTCCTGCAGTTTGAATGCCACCCCACCTGTGATCTGTCAATCAGTTGCCTCAGGCCTAGGTCGCGGGACCTGCCTGACCACGTATTTCTGGCTCTGGGTTGATGGAGAAGTCATATTGAGTGATTTTGACAGCAGTGATTCGTTTTCATGTACACATGTAGCATTGCGTACATTGCAGGTGGTGATAACATTGCATATGACATAACTAAGATGCAGCACAAACAGCACCTAGAAATCTCTCTGTACACAATACCAAACCTGTGCTTCAGGACTGCACCCAACATGTGTGCCTTTTCTCAAGACATCAAGAAAACGAGATCTGCTGCTGCCAATCTGCAAATGGTTCAGTTATGTGGGCAAAGCACTGGTTCTTTGGCCTTGGCATTCTTTCGAAAGATGTCCCACCAATGGTGAAACAGCTCATTAAGGCAGATAAAATTATTTTTTAATATCGTAGAGAATTAGTAAAAGTCATGCTCCATTATCCATTGACAGTCAAAAAAAAGCATCTCAGGAAGCAAAAGTGCCATCTCCATGGAAGTGATTTTACAAAAGAAGTCCCTAGCTGTCCAGGGTGCTTGAACCGAAACACAATGCATCAGTCCTCCTTAATCCAGTCTCTGTTTTATGCAAACAGTATTCACCTATCATCTGCATGATGTATGTGAGAAATAAAACACTTTACCACTCTTTTGATGCACCTACACTTTCAAGGCACTACACAACACTGGCCCAGCATACCTAAACAATCACATCTGCTTTCACAAACCTTCCAGACACCTCCGCTCAGCATGACTCCTATTTGCACAAATCTCACGCATACGGTAAATCAGATCCAGCGGTTGAGCCATCTCTTATATCGCTCCTAAAGCATGGAGCGACTTCCCTCCGCACACTTCTTCGAATTCCACATTAAGCTAAAGACCTGGCTTTTTGAGTAGTCCCACTAGGCCCCAGGTGTGGCTAGACTTACACCTGCTCAGCGCCAGGATACCCTCCCGAGAGACAGTGCGCTCTTCAAATCTGCATAGCGTAATCGAGCACAGCATGCTGTTTTCCAAGCAGCCTCTTTTGAAGACATATCTTTACTATGCATCCCTTGGACTTGTCAGATATGTTTTGCTGTGAATGGAGGAGCTTTGTTTGCAAACTGTCTTGATGTGAGCTGGAACTAAGCTCCCACAAAGCCTAAACAATCTGACCGCTAATAAGCAAAATTAGTTTGTGAAGAATACCTGACGTATCATTGGGAGCTTCTCTCCAGTTGCAAGGGTTTCATCAGAGAAGTGCACATGGTGCATGTGCAACAACACAAGAACAACAGTATAGTTAAAACAAAGAAATGGAAGATTTTAATGAGTACAATGTCATAAAAATAAAGAAAATTGTATAAAGTGTTTTTACGAAAGCAATATCTGTTCTATTAAAAGCAATGGTCCCTTCTCCCCACCTTCATCTCTGTCAAACTCCTTCCAAGGTCTGCCCAGGTGGATAAGAGCTTCTAAAGGCTGTGGTGCAACCCAAGCTGGTGATGTTCATTTGATTTGATTATGTCAGTAGTTTAACGCCCATTTCAAAGCACAGCAGACCGGCTGATGCCTCATTTAGAAAGAATATTTCATGCATTTATGAGGGGTACAAAACAAATTAATAAAAATATACGGAGCAGTGTCAGGCTGTAAATCAAACACTTGGCACTCATTTCTGGGCTCATACCTGATCCGAAGAGAACTGCTCAGCTCTTAAGTTACAATCCAAATGTGGATGTCACAAAGGCAGTCATGTTTGTAGTGCTTAATTTGTAAAAGAATGAGTGCCAATGCTCAGAGCTCCACTTAGAATCTGGTGCTATTAAATGTCACTGCACCGAATACCATGTGTCTGTAAGGTTTCCCAAAGCTATTCTTTGCCTAGTTGCATTACTAGTAGCGTAATCAACACATTTTGACCCCCCAGGACACGGCACCGGATGATGTCAGTCAGTTGAGCACAAGCAGAGGTTAAGAGGCAATGGGGTGGTGCACAGTGGACAATGCCAGCTGAGCTGAGGGAATCAAAAGAACCTATGACTGGTTGATCTGCGGTGTCGATTGAGCCAGGAACCAAAGGGCTTGCTCTCTGCCTCCCTTAATGTTATTCAGTGTTTCCACTTTACTTTAGTAGGACACCGTTTGAAAGACAGATGAAAGATATATTTCAATTTAGCCCTGGTGGCTGACCCGTGTTTGTTGGCTACACCAGAGACTTCCTGGTTTCCATCTGAACATACTCAGTACCATGGGTGCGTGTGACGTCTCCATGGTTGACACTGGGGAAACACAAGCATGGACAATGAGAAATCTCAAACACTGGTAAAATATGGCCACCGACACCTTGGAATGATAAGCACAAGGAGGCATATGGACTGGGGGAAAGGGAGTAAAGAACTGGGAGAACACTAGCACAGACCATTGGAAACACAGACTGAGGCATTGAGGAAACATGGGCCCTGAGGAGCATGGAGACTGAGGTGACACAGACAAGATAAGAATCTATGGAGACATGAACCACGGGAGAAAAGGTCATGGGAAGACACTGGGTAGATACAAACACTGAAAGATTTGGGAAGACACTGGGGCGTTGGGGACACTACAGAGACACTGGAGAGATACAAACATTGGGGAATCACAAGCACTGAGATACTTGAGAGACAGGGACATGGGGAAACACGAGAAAACATGCAAGAAACTCAAGGAACATGGAGAAAGGGAGCAATGAGGAGACAAAGGAAGGCATTGAGAGTCACAGGGGAGGATCAGACACAGTGAGAAACAGACACAGGTAAACACTCGTAGATATGAAACTCTGGAAACGAAGGCCCTGGAGTGACATAGACAAATGGAAATACAGACACTGGAAGACACGGAAAGATGTCGTAGGACACAGACATGAGGAGACATAGACACACTGTAGAACCTGGAAGAATTGTGGAGACACAGTAGTGGAAATATAAGCTGCTCACTACACTGACTCTTTTCTGCAGGGAACACCACAACCAAGCAGTGCTACATTGTCGTGCTAATGGCAGAACTGTGCTGCACGTTTAAATGTGAACTTGATAAAGTAGCCAGAGGGTCTTTTTAGTGCTGGAAATGAGCAGATGAAATCAATGAACCTATACTAGCCCTTGTGAAAAAGCTCTTGTGTTAAGGGGTATTCTGAAATTCATTTGGATACAAATGAGTTTTATATTTAATGCCAGGATGTTCCAAAGGGAAGGAACCAGCACACATACAAAATAACATTCATCAAACTAACATATCAGGAAGGACACATTTGAGATAACCTTCCATTTAATTGGGTTGAGTTTAGCAATTTGTCAACAAAAGAGTTTTAACTGTGGAGTTTTAATGTGCAGGCGGGGGACTGTGAGAGACTTGCCCTCTCAAAACAATGCATTTCTATCACTGTGACTATTTGTAAATCTCTGTAAAGGTTCACTGTTTCCTGGGAACTTAAACATTTGCATACATGCCAACATTTTAGAAGAGCAAAGTGGGAGATTAAAGAAAAAAAATCGGGAGAATGGGGCCTTGAATCAGGTTACTGTCATGTATGGGCTTAGCAAGTGTGCTGCTGCAGGATCGGACATTTGAAACGCAAATGCACGTTTTTAGGTCTCACCTACGCAGCGCATGCGCTGCTTAGGAGGAGACCTTTAGGAATCGATTCGCCTTTTCTGCCAAAAACGTGCACGCTTTGCATTGCTTTCAATGGCAACGCGTGCACGTTTGGCGATTTCCTTGCGGGAGCGAGCTTTGAAACCATCTGTTTGTAATTAACTTTCAAACAGATGGCTCCCTCTGCTCGCTCCCGCAAGGGAAACAGGCGCAGGCCCCCTCCTCTCTCCCCTTCCCCTGCTTGTCAATGAATTCACAGCCTTACAGCTCATTGACCCTGTTGCGCTTGTTTTGAAATGCAGGCGCCCGGCAACACATAACACTCGTGCAGGGTCAGACTTTTAAAAAAAAATGTGAAAGGTCCTGGCTCAGCCATTGGGCACTTAACGTGAGTTATTGGTGGGGCCCCAAGTCCCACGAGCTATAATCACCTGGCACCCATGCATACATTTTGGCATCATCAGACCTCAATTAGGCGCTATGGAGTCAGATCGTCCTGCCCGTGACTGCAGCCGCTCTGACTGCAGGCTAAAAGAATGAATGAATGGCCGCCTCGTGACGGAGCTGGCGGTTTCCAGTTGTACAGTATCTGCAGCAGAAGAGCAGCTGACCAGAAGTGCAGTAAAACGAGCATGAGTAATGTGTGCCCAGGAGACTAAATGGAGTTCTGGCCAAGACAGCGCTGCTGCTTTAAATCGACTTTTGTTTTAGGCCCGCTGGAAATAAAAATAAAAAATAATTTTCGCTGCCTGTAAGCTCCTGCAGCAAACAGAATGAAGACAACATGCCGGGCGCTGCTGGATTGTGTCCCGGGGTCGGAGAATTACACGATGACAGATTCAGCATGTTTCACTGAATCGGCGGATCCCAGACCAGACATATTTACCAGAATTGGGATCCGGCGAGATCCCCTTCATTCCCTGTGCTAATGTAGCACTAAGTTGTGACGCAGCGAGGTACTTTAGGTTGTTGGTCAACAGTTTGTCTGTGTACAGAACACGTTTGTTATATGGTGTTTAGGAGAATGTACACAATGAGAACTAACCCCGGGAAAGATTTTCATTTCTTGAAAATGACCATTTCACTGGCACATGAGGTACCATTAGCAGGCAGCTGTCTGCCTGTCTGCCTTTAAGCTGCACCCGGGATTGGTGGTTGCTTGGAGGGTCCACACCCAGAGCGTGACCCCTCCCCCCCCCTTGATGGCTGTCTGTAGTCATGTGACCACTCACTTCCTTACCACCTGCTCACTTCCTTACCACCTGTGGTAGGGAAGTGACAGGGTGCTGGACCCCAGAATCAGAGCTAGATGATGGCAAACTAGACTTTCCATAGCAGCACTCACTATGAGCCTGTATCTTTGCCTAGAACATACACCATCAGAAAATGTTGCGAATGGAAGTGGAGGAGATATTCATGCAGTGTCGTATCCAAAGAATACATCTGGAGATTAATCACTCAATGCATACAGCTGGTGTTTGTTTTTTCGAGTCACGCTGCACTTACATGTGAATATACCAAATGGCACCTCAACTTTAAAGTTAAATTAGGTGCGCAGCCTGATCACGCAATCAGCACAAGTGGCAGAACATTTTCACTATTGGCAAAATTATTTACACAAATCTTGACTCAACAACGCCAGGCACTATTTTTTGGGGCTGTGAGCGCCTTAGAAATAGTTCCCATTGCCATCCGTATTTGCAGCCATCAAGTTTAGCAAAATGTAACTGTTGCACTGATTAGTCCGTGCAAATAGCTTTTTTTGCACGTTTTTTCAGTGGAGTTGATAAAGCAAGGTACCTACTGTGTTTCACAATTTCCCGTAACTGGTGCAAAAATGCCCTTCGCTAGACAAGTTTCATTACCTGCGCACAGGGTGTTAAATGCAGGTTGTTGTTAATCCAGTCATAGCTCATTATTTCGCAGTGCTGGTAGTGCTTGATGGAGATACTGGTACATAGCATGTAGTGGGATAATTGAATTAACTCTTTAAAAGTAACATTACACCTTGAAGTCCCCTGACAGAAACCAGCTAGTGGGACAGTACCTGCTAAGTGCTTAGTTTGTAAAAGAATGAGTGCTCATGCCCAAAGCTCTGCTCCGACGGTGCTATTATAAATCGGCGGGCCAGATACCGAGGCTGTGTAGTATTTAATTCACCTCAGGCTTAATCCAGTACCAGACACTGCTGCTTCTTTATCTCCCTCTTCTCTGTCTCTGCTATCTCCCTTTATGTCGCTTCCTCTTTCTTTTCGTTTGTGTTTTTTCTCTCTCTCTTAATCACGGTCAGCATCTGATGAGAACAAATAAGTGCCAGTCCCCCAAAATGAGGCAACCACCGGCTCGATTTTAGCACTAATGCTGCTTCAGCTTTTTGGTAACCAGAGCTGATGGGCCATTTTCACCCCTCTAGACGAAGCTACTCCCAACATTGATTTATCTGTATCAATCATTGTGTTCTTTCGCAGAATGCTTTTATTCACTTGAATTATTGAAATGGTTCGCCTCAATTGCTAGTTCGAACAGATGAAACAGCACTCACTTTTCAGACATGACCAAGCACAGGAAAACAGGATGTGGGTGCCACTTTATAAACAAGCATTTGCAATGCAATAGGTCTCGCATTGACGCGAGTTTAAGCTATTGGCATTGTAAATGACAATGCCTTTTATTTATGTTTTAAAAACAAAAATAGGCATTGTTATTTACAATGCCAAAAGCTTAAATTTGCGTAAATGCGAAACCTATTGCATTGCAAATGCTTGTTCTCTTACCTTTCAGAAGCATGGAGTGCAATGGCAGGCAGAAAGAGGGTGATGCAAGTGTTGTGCACTGGCCTGCAGGAGCAGGTTGCTGGCAGTGCATACACCACGTTACACAATACCAAGCCCTGTCAGCTGAAACTCCCGAGTAATCGGGTTTTTGCTTGAAGGAATCTGGATGCGGGAGACTAGCCTTGAAATCGGTAGTCTCCCGCCTGAATCGGGAGGGTTGGCATGTCTGCATTTGATACCGAAGGCTTGTTTATCAGAAGACATTTTGCTACCAGCCACCACATCCTCTGGCACTGTGAGTGGCAACCTTTTCATAATAAAAAGTACACGTCCGCATAAAAAGAAGAGCACGTCAGTGCCAGGGCTGGTGGGCCAGGACTTTAGTTATGTATTTTTTTTGTTTGTAATCATCCTGTGTTTGAACTATGTACTAACTATAAGTAAATCAAAGCCAATGCTGCCTTTTCCATGTGCTAATTTACTTTGCTGTGAATTAAAACTAAAAAGAGTTCTGTGCCTGTGTTGTGTGCACTGTGTTTGAAAAAAGTGTCTGCACTGGTCTAATAAAAATGTATACAATGGTTAATTTATTTAGAATTAAAATGTTTATTGCAGGTCCATGGCCACCATATTTTGTTGGGATGCATGGTTTCATATTCTTCCTTTTATTTTTGTGTCATGCGCCTGCAATAAAAATGAGAAGAAAATAACCCTATTGGCTTTCCCAATGCCTGTTTTATCATGCTTAGCGACCATAATGCAAGTCATACATCTAAAGTTTTCACAATTATATAATTCCACGTCTTTCCCTTCTATTTGTAGGACTTTCCGCGAGCAGTGATATGTTAAGCCTTCTGGTTCTACGATATGGCGACTCTTCTAAGAGATTAAACTTCACGGATTTTGTGAGCTGTATCATTCGACTTGAAACTGTGACCAGTAAGTGAAGCCATTTGCCTTGCTTGTTATATGTGGCTTTCACGTTGCTTACAGAACGTAAATATAAAATAATGCACTTTCAGCAATTTGCAGCCCACACCAATAGTTGTGTAAGCATGGTTAATTTCAAATTGTTTGTTGACTAGTGGTCAGAAATGCAACAGTGGAGTTTGGAGTATAAAACGCTGGCTCAGATAGAGAAAGGACAACCCCTCTGAGGGTGTGGCCAGTGCAGGCAGGGGGCATGGACCTGATTACGGAAAAATGTGATCTCTCCAGCACACACACTAAATCTAAACTAGAGGACCCTGCCTGCCTTTGGATGGGGGTGGCATGACCCCCGCCCCCCCAACCCCCACCCCGATTGTGAGATTGTAATTGCATCTCTTTGCAAAGGATGCACAAACTTTGTACCACTTCACATGTGTGATAGAATTACTGTGGCCTTCTAGATCCGCTTTCCCCATGTTTCTGAATCTGTAATATGGAGTAAATGCTTGGACAAAGGATGCTCTGTAACTTTCAGTTGCTGCATTCAGCACAGATGAGGGAACACTCATTCATATTTTGCGCATGCGGAATGGCCCCCGACCAATGAGCATGAGAGACGCTGCCGCATGAGGACCTGCCCTGGATGGGGGGCACTTTTTCAATCCTGCCCAAGGTGCCTCTCGTCATCAACAGAACTTGAGTCCGCTGTAAAAAGGTAACCCCGTAGACATAAAAGGCCAGCTTTCGCTCTAAATTCCAATGACTAGATTTTCCCAAACTTCTGCATAGCTTGCAAGCAAGCATAGCAAGCACTGGCAGTCTCATCAGCCTGGCATGGAAGGGCGCAGATCCGCAGCTGCAGACCGAAGCCAATTTGCCCTGCTGCCAATTTTTGCTAATGTTTAATTCGTGAAAAAAACAAATACTTTGCCTTGGGAATTATCAAAGGCAATAAGGGCCACGTTCTGCCTGTTTCCACTTCTTGAATCATGTTTTCAGTCACCCTATGATTATTATTGGAATTAAAATTTGGTTTTGCCTGCGCTGGCAAAGTACACTCAAGATTGAACGTCTGTTTCGATGGACGTTATTTAGGGTTCACAAGGGGCTCAGCTGCTACCCTTGGCTTGCCCCTGGCACTGCTTTTGCGACCCCTGGCCTCAGATGTGGCAAAATCAGTGCGTGGAATACAAGAGCAGCTCTTCCTAATGGACGCTGGTTGGAGCTCCACTTGCCTGGTCTCTGTCATTTTTTAAATTATGCAAATAGTGAATAATATTATTTACTATTAGTTTAATAAAAAATGGAGTAAATTAGCTGAAATATATGACCCTATCTGGAAGCTAAGGTAAATGTATGTTGTATGCATGCTTGTGGGTGAGAGTATCTTTATGTGCACGAGAGAGTGTAAATGTGTTAGCATGTGTGTGTGAGTCAAAGTGAAGGTCAAATGACGTGCGATGTCACTTCCGCTAGCCCTGGCATTTTGGTAAATTGACGTCCGTGCTATTTCCGTTTCATTGAAGGCTGCCGAATGTTGATGGTAGGTTCCAAACACTTATATCAAAGATTCATAATGCATCTTATCTGTCGATTCCGGTGTTTCCTCAGTAATATATATATTTTTTTCGGTTTAGAAGTTTTCCGCAATTTAACCAAAGATGGCAAAGGGATCTACTTGAGCGGAGAAGAGGTATGGTGGGAAACCTATTTTTTTTTTTTAATAGCAGAAACTATTATGAACATCTTTCCATCCCACTCACCGTCTTTGATCTTGTCTCGTATAAGTTGTAGCCAGATAATGATTCCATAAAAGATGCTAAGTTTGTAATGAAATCATTTGGATATGTGATCGGATTTATGATATTGCTATAGAAATAATCGTACAGTTGCAAGTCTGTGGCTTAAATGATTATATTGTAAAATGCACGCTGAAATCAGACGAAGGGGCACTTTCCTGCACAAAAACCATCCTGAGAGGCACATTCCTCTACCTATGTGTGCTGCAGAATGCAGCGCACATAGAAAGAGGAACTAACAAGGAGAAATAGAGATATTTCTCCTCGTTGCTCCTCCCCTGGGAAGGCGTATCTTTTTGTCGCATTCTCAGGTCTACCACTTTTGGTATATCTGGGAATGCGTCAGAAACCATGGGAGCTGCTTGAGAACACCCACGCAACGGCCATGGAACGCCTTTCCAGGGCCGAGTAACGCAAGGCAGGGGTTTGCGCTGCGTTGCATTACTCCAGATTTATGAAGCCACTCAGGGTCACGCAAGGTGGCCTTGCGTTGCTTCATAAATCGCATTTTGAACTTGCATCGTGCTTGCACCATGTTGCCTGGTGCAAGAGCGACGCTAATCCCCTTATAAATATGGCCCCAACTTTCTAGCACAGAACTTTTTTTTTTTTAACTGGAATGTTGCCCTTAAATTAGCGCAAACAGCGCTTTCCACTGCTTTGTACTACTTTGCTTCAAGGGGTTGTTCCATGGGTGGTACCTGTGTTCCTTACACTACCACCCATGGTTTTTAACGCAAAGCCAGATTTTCAAAGATTGTCAGATCTGGTTTTACATTAAAAAGTAACACCTTCTTGAGGAACACGCAAAGTCCGAGAATTTAAAGAAAAAATCTCTATAAATATTTCATTTCACCTGTTGCATGGGACTGCACTGTAAACCACACCTCCAATGTGTGAAATGTTGAAAAATTGTCTAACCATAAATATTTAATCTATTTATTTTGCAGTTTTATGTAGAACAAGCTTGATCTGAGGCCATTACAACTCTTCATAAGAGAACCAGACTAGTTAAACTTGTGTTTTTTGAGATACAGGGAGATTACGTGAATCTGCTGAGAATCAAGGCTGGGATTTGACCCTTGTTCCTTAGTTCAGAAAGTCAGCAACTCTATCCGCTATGCTACACCTCCTTACCATACAATACAAGATGTTGCACTGGAAGACTAGACTTTCAGTCAAAAAAACCTTTCTAGACCGCATGCACAACACATTTGCCCTATGGTAAAAAGGTATCTGTAGAGTTAAGGAGGCCGTGTGTACACCGGAGCAGGGGTAGAAAGCAGCGCCAGGCTATAGTTTGTAAATACAGCTCTAGATTCCTCTCTCCTGCAGTGCAACACACAGTGGTGTAGCTAGACCTACTGCCACCCGGGGCGGCCCCTAACTTTGCCGCCTGGTGCAGGTAAGAGCGGGGTCCGATGGGAGACTTGGTCTCAGGGGGCAGGGGGATAGTGGGAGTCGACAGACATGACTTGCTCACCTCCAGTACTCCCAAAAAGAGTGCCACTCGGGCGGACCACCTCCCCTCCCCCCAGCTACGCCACTGGCAACGCAGTACAACAACTTAATTTGCTGCACTGCATTGCACTATTTTATTTTTTTATATCTTCCCCAGTGGGTCCTCCACCTCCTGGTCACTTAGAGGTGCAGCCCGCATGTCTGACTGTACCAAAAGTCTGCAAGGCCATACTGGAAGAAAAATGTTGTGGGTACCTATTGCAAAAAAAATACAAAAAACCGCACAGCTTGAAAAAGCAGGCCTTTTCAAAGCAAAAAAGAAATAATACATGTATCAACTTGCTTTCCATTGAGTGCTTCACACCACTCCTCTACCTAAGTGCTGTAAAATAACAAACATTATAGTTGCCCAATGCAGTGTTAACTGCTGACTCAATTTACCAACCTCGGATGAGAGGATGAGTTGGTTGGCTTCGCTGATGTTGAACGCATGAACAGCAGATCATGCATTCCATAGTGAATAGCGTAACTTATTCAACTTTGGTGCCATGATGAGGCATGGTTTCGCAGTGTAAACGTTATCATCTGCAAACGTATTGGAGGGGCTTCCTTACAATGCCCATAGGTCTGGTGTTGGCTCCCAGCGTATTATCTTTGCCCTTGAGTTAACAGCATAAAATGTGCCTGTTATTTTATGTTTAACTGTGTTGAACTATATTTTTAACTGGTGGGTTGCCTTGTGCTTTTCAGTGGATGCAGATCATAATGTCAAGCTAGGAGATGGTGGATTCATTTTTTGCTGGTAAGTAACAAGATGAGTGAAAGGACAACCTTTTGGCATAGGCCTTAAGAAAAAACTGTTTGTATTTGTCATTTTTCGGTGACCTGTATTACAATGGTGGATCAGATTTTCATCAAAAAATGATTGCTTGTTTAGTGCCACAGACAATCTCTGAACTAGTAATGATTGGAACATTTGTCTATCATGTGATACAGAGTAAACCACCAGAGGAATGCAATGTGCCTGATTCACTCCAATTTGTTGTTGCAATGTGAACCATGCACATGTTGCGCAACAGCACCAAATTATCATGTTTTGGTGATTCCCACTGGTTTCCATATATGTTGTGCACAAAATGTACACAATGCAAGGCACACACTTAAAGTCTGCGAATCATGGAAAAATATACATTTGCAAATGCTACTTCTTGTACAATGCAAGATGCAGGTTTTGGGACTTTTCCAGGTTATACAAACTAATTTTAGAACACTAAAGTCTACCTTCCTTGATGGGTTCATCAATCAGTTGGGCGTTGTTAAGTCTCGGCTACAGACAGTCTTTGCTGTCTGTAGGTAAACTAATTTTTCTAATGCATAGCACTTCCTTAGAGTGGGCTTTCGATGTCTATCTCACTTCTACTTATTCAGTGGCGTAGCTCTCTGTTCTTGTGATTGTCCTTCTCAGGAGCATTTAGGTCTCACACTGTTTTGACTAAATGATTTGTCCTTCTACTGCTAATGTCAGATCATATTTGCAGTGCATGGGAGGGACTACCGTTTCTCCCTTTCTCTCTCTGCTTGCTCTCCCTTTTCACTCATCCCCCTTTCTTTTCACCCCCCCCTCTTGCTACCTTAGCCTCCTGTTTCGTTACTTTTTTTAATACTTTTCCTTCTTCCTGCGCTATAGACGAGTTCATATATGCCGTATATGGTCATATTCGCATATGCCCTATTATGGTCATACTCGTATATGCCCTATTTTGGTCATAATCGTCTATGCCCTATTGTGGTCATGATCTTCTATGCCCTAATATAGGCATGATCTTTCACCTACATCAGTTCCCTACAGTGCACAACAAGCTCTGAGGGTTGAACGTTATCTAGTCTGTGGTTAGAACACTGCAGGGTTTTTCCCGAACACAGGCCTACAATGTACTCATAAATTATGCATGAGCATTCACCAGCTACATTTCCCGCATAATATGTATGTACAAAGTTCACCCCTGACGTCTTCCTCATGTCTAACAAAGACCAATACAAACCATACTGAGGGACGAGATACTTTAGTGTATAAATACCCCCCCATCTTGCCACGGTAAGAAGGAGGGAACCGAGACTTCCATGCTGACACACTGACCAGAGACGCTGAGGGTCCTGCATGCAGTCGCTCCAGCTGACAGCGGTCTAACACAGCCCTTGCGGGGCGTCCAACTCGAGATCAGGACGGGGTCCCACACTCTCTCTATTCAGGTATGGGGGTTCGACTAAATCCTAGAAGGATTCTTGGCTCTTAGGCTTTTTGACCTCCACATATGGTAGGTACACTCAGGTACATCTAGTTAGGCATCGAAGGAGTACGCACACTTTCATAATGCTTTTTATATTCATGTATGTATTCATGATTATTGCAATATGGTAGAACTATTCTACCCCTTCACTTTTATCGTACTGCTGATAATATATCTCTGCTATTGTCTGCTGGTTACTGTAGCACATATATTTTACACTAGAATAACAACTGTTCAATAAATACTTATTGAAATACCCAGACTGTTTATTCTGTGTAACTCTCTGAGACAAACCGAATAAGTAAGCACGAGTGACTGAGCGAAAAGTAGTACATTGTTTCCACGATTCTGAGGGATCAGGGTTGTTATGATCTAAGGTGGCCAGAAACTAATCTCTCCCCGATAAGAGGAGATTCTAGTGGCACTGTGAGCTAGCTAATTCAAATCCAGCTAACATAAGCGGTGGGGGTGCACAGAGTCAGTCTAACACCAAGCCCACAGTTTATGTTATCCAAACGCGCAGGTCCTGCAGGGGTACTATAGGAACTACACGACAGGAGGTGAGGGGGGGGCATCTGTTGGGACGGAAAAGTCCTCTGCATGGTAATGGGTGTGCACCCCTGCCCTTGGTGCCCAACTGTACTGATTCTGGATCCCTAATGCTGATTTTTGTTGTCATAGGCAAACCCGGATCATGCGTGTGCACCATGACATAAGCCTCTCTCATAGATTGCAGAGTTGTTGGACCAGGAGGGGCACCCAAAGTGCTACCATTATAGTGGTTACTGCCTTCACCAGGAGTTAAGCAGCACAAGCGCCGTGCTGGCAGTATACCATGTAGTGATTAGTTGGAGTGGACAGGTCCTATTTAACCTGTGTTGTTGGAGTGAGGCCTACAGGCTCACTCACTTATAAAAGTTCAGCTGCTGTGTGCTGAACTCACCCTTGGCCTACATCAGGTTGATGTGAAGTGCTGTACAGCACAAAAGTGGTGTACCTCTGCTAGGAGTATGTGTGCCTGGGAAGGGTACAATACAAGGATAGTGCAGTACTGAGCACGGTGTATGCATGTGGTGGATGCACATGTGCCCATAAGTGGCCTATAAGTGGTACGGTACTTGAAGGATGTAGTGTTGTACAGTGAGTGCAGGAAAAATGCATGTGCTTGGGTGTATGTGTGCCCATGAGTGATATAGTACATAAAGAATACATTGCTGGGGAGTGTGTGCATGTTGAATGCCAGTGCGGAATGTATGTGTGCCTCTGAATGGTTCATTGCATGCAGGATACAGTACTGTGCAGTGGATAAATGCTGTATACAGGCTGTGGATGTTTATGTACATGTGGATGGTACAATACATGGATGCCCCTGTGTTGCATTTGGGAGACCCAAGCCTGCATGGTGAAACGTGGAGGTAGTGAGATCCCCTCAGACGGATTTGAGGATTGCTGTCCTGTAAGCTGGGTGGGACACACACTGGAGAGGGAAGGACCAGGCCTTCTCTATACACTTTAAGTGCTCTTTGATTCAGTGAATAGTTACAAGGAAGGGGCCTAGGCACATCTCAGGAAGGAGAAGGGGCTGATAAGAGAATCATAAAGAGTAGGGTTGGGAGCCCTGGGATAACCTTTTGGTGCACATTTCACTGTGGCTGACATCCAGATGTGAACTCTAGTCACTCCAATAGCCTGTGTTGTGGGATTATCGGCTTCAGAGACATGCTTGCTGTGATAGACTGCCTTTCAAGAGGAGGAGAGACCAGAGGAGCATGCACTTCAAAAGAAGTAGAACCCCAACATAAAACTTCAAAGACTCAGGCCCTAAATCACATTTGGTGTTTGAAAATGGACAGTAGGAAGAGGAGGTAGAGACCCCAAAAATGTCATAAACCAAGCAGCCAGACAAGCTATGTGAGCAGGGGAAGCTCTGCAAGACGTCTGCCTGTGACCACGACTGTGGGCCAAGGCCTGCTAGTCTCCCTATGGGGTCCAAGACCATCTGCCCTGGAGCACCAGTGCCTGCATACCAAGACCAGTGTGCCCTGTAGGAAGAGGAGAGCATTGGCGGGAGCAAAGTCCAGTGGGGAGCCCTGTCAAGTGGACTCCCTGTGGCAGGTAAGAGGAAAAGGCTGCTGCACCGACCGGGTCGTTGCCCATGTGCAAGACTGAGTTGGTGATCTGTGTATGCAGAAGCAGTACTTGGACCAGTTGCTCGGAATGCATAGTAGGCCGGCCCTAGGACATCAGGAGTAAAAAACCTCAATCCCCACAGTTGGGCCCAGTAACCCCTGCATGCACCGTGGCCCTCTGAAAGGGGTTCTGGCGCCTTCTTAAATATTGTTTTGACCATGCTAGCAGACCATTGGAACATGCACACACCTGTAGCATGGGCATCTGGAAAAAGTTTTTGTTTCTTTGAACAAATCTCATTCAGGGATGGTCACTGCAGATGTGGTCAAGGTGGTTATGTTTGAATGGGATACATAAAAACAAAGCAAATTGCATTAAAAGATGACCATTGCAGAATGTGAATGCATTCTCTGCATCTACCTAAGACAAAAAGCATTACTACATTCAATATGTATCACAGCCAAGACCTTTTGCCTTTAATAATAGTTATTTTCCTTACTTGTGCCTGTTTAGTACAATGTTCAGTTCTGAATTGGACCCAATCATTTTTTATCCTCTAGGGATCATCAAACCTGTTTCTGTTTTATTTTTTTGCGGGTGTAGTTCTCCGTTAGTTACAGAGTCGGTCCTTGACCATGCCTTTGCTACTCTTAAGTTACACATGCCTTAGAGAAAACAAATTCCCTCTCTCTGTTATTTTGTTTGGAACTAATGGAGCTCTGCCACAAGTTCCTCCAAGTTTGTAGGCCGACACTCTTGTTCCCTACAAGTACAATTTAAATTATGGAATGTTGGTCCACCGTGCCCCATGTTTCATCGAGATAGTGCCACGATCTGCATGATTGTAATTTTTTGTATTTATGGTTTAACTCTTTTTATTAGCAATTGCGAGAAAAAGCAAGCATGACGTTAGGGCCTCGCAGGGCCTAGTGATAAGGTGAACAGAGCAAATTATGCTAAGGAACACAAACTTCTCTCACCCCCACCCACCGCCCCGACAGTAAAGATAGAAAAGAGAAAGAAAGAAGACCTCCCCCCACCCGTTCCCGGTCCAGGCTAGCGTCAATGTGTAGGCGTAAATGGCGTGTCAAGGTATGGGCTCCAACTTGCTACTGGTTAGGTTCCGATGAAGTAAGGCGTAAGAGGCGCAGGTACCTCGGGCAGGTGAGTTCCCGAAACTCTTGTGCGAGAAGTGAGAAAGGGTTGCCATAGCTCATTAAAGGAAGCACTCTTCCCGGCCAGCGTGAGGGAGATCCTCTCCTTCCCCAAGTCGTGCCAGAGTCGGTGGTACCAGCCCGTGTGTGTAGGAATCTGAGGGGACCTCCAGTGGATTAATATGTTCTGGGTTGCGGAGCCTATTGCAATAGCCATTTGTTTCCCCCTTCGAGCCTTAAGGGGATACGTGAGTGGGTTGGGCACCCCCAGCAGGACGTATGCAGGAAATCTAGGGATCTCAGTGTCGAGATGTTTGTCTATTTCGTCAATGACATGTGTCCAGTATGACCGAAGTAGGGGACAATCCCACAGAAGATGAACCAGGGTACCCCTCCCACCGCACCCTCGCCAGCAATCCGGGCTCAGTGTCGTGTCGGTCTGGTGAAGCCGCTCCGGGGTGTAGTACCAATGGTATACCAGTTTAGTGAGTGTTTCTGTGAGTCCAACGTGCGTTGCTGTGTGTCGTGCCCTGTAGCAGGCGCCGTCCCATTCCTCTGGAGTGAGATCGTGCCCTAGGTCCCTTTCCCATCGCGCCCGCCCTGCATGGTACATGTGTGTGTATCTCAATTGTAAGAGCTTATAAAGATCTGAGGTCAGTTTTCTATCCGATGTTCTCGTAACGAGCCATTGTTCGTACGCGGTAAGGCGTCTGGACACCTGGAGGCGGTTGGAGGGGTGAAGAGCCCAGTGGGTACCTGAAGGTAGCGCATACGTTCCGTTTCCGGCAGGGCGAAATCCTCCCGAAGCTGCTCGAATGCGGCGAACTCGCCACCGGTGAACAGGGGGCCCAATGCCCAGCAGCCAGACTCTCGCCAACGGCGAAAGGAGTGTTGATCCAGCCCCGGACTGAACTCCGGATTGTCCAAGATGGACGTGAAGGGGGAGGGAAAGGACGTTAGGTCGTGACTTAAGTTCGTCTGGTCCCAGGCCATAAGGATTGTACGAGTCACCTGTGAGGCATATAAGTTGGGGGGCCGGTGGGCCTTCTTGAGGAATGGGACCTTTCTAAGTGAAGTGCCTGCGACCGCCCAGTCCTGGAAGAGCCAATTCTTCTCAGATTCAGCCCTACTCCATTCAACCAGGTCGCGGAGTTGCGTTGCTTTGTAGTATAGGGCTAGGTCAGGGACCCCGAGGCCCCCCTCATGCGGAGGGAGAAAACTAACTGCTCGTTTCAGTCTGGGCTTATGGACCTGCCATATGAAGGCGGAGAGATCCGATTGTACCTTTTGGAGCCAACCCTTAGGAGGGGGTAGAGGCAGAGCTTGAAATATATATAAGATTTGGGGGAGGATGGTCATTTTTATAGCGGCGACACGCCCTAGCCAGGAAATCTGCTGACGTTTCCATCGCCTGAGTTCCACCTGAATTTGGTCGTGGAGGCGGGAGAAATTGGCCACTCTCATGCTCTGTAAGGTGGGGGTCAGGTGTATGCCCAGGTATGGAACCGGGTCATCGGACCAGGCTATGGGGTAACGAGCTTGCAAGTCCGCCTGTGCGTGAGGTGGCAAGGACAGATTCAGTGCCGTTGACTTAGAGAAGTTAACTTTAAACCCCGAGGCCTCCGAGTAGGCATCCAGTTCCCCCAGCATGGCTCCCAGGGCCCTGTCCGGGTTCGTCAAGGTAACAAGGACATCATCCGCATATAGGCTAACAGTGTGGGTGTCCCTCCCCCAAAGCGTATGCCCGTGATGTGTGCATGTCGTCGGACTCTCTGTGCCATGGGCTACATATAGAGAGCAAAGAGCAAGGGTGATAGAGGACACCCCTGCCGTGTGCCCCTATGAATAGGGAAGGGCACTGAAGTATGCCCATTAACCCGTACTGTCGCCGTGGGGGAGCGGTAGCAGTTAAAAATATGGGTCCGCATCTTGTCTCCGAGACCCACGCGGCATAACACCTGCTCAAGAAACGGCCAGTGGACCCGATCGAAGGCCTTTTCGGCGTCAATTGCAAACAGCATATAGTTCCCCGGGACACAGGAAGCTTTTTCAATGAGGTGTACCACCCGTTTCGTATTGTTGCTTGTCTGCCGTTGTGTGATAAACCCAGCCTGGTCGGGGTCCATCAGCCCCTGCATGTAAGGGCCCAGACGACTCGCCAGAATGGAGGTGTAAAGCTTTAAGTCTAAATTCAGGAGCGAAATGGGCCGGTAAGACCCGCACGCCGTTCTGTCCTTCCCCGGTTTAGGGAGGACGACTATCGCCGCCTCCAGCATAGATGGGGGTATCGCGAATGAATTAAAAAGCCGCGTCAATAAGTGGGTGAGAGCAGCACCAAATTGCTTATAAAAAGCCGCGGTATAGCCATCAGGGCCCGGAGACTTACCAAGCTTCAGCCGCGCTATGGCAGAGATCACTTCCTCTGGCCTGATTTCCCTCTCGATGTGTGCCGCCTGTTCCGGCGTCAGCACCGGAAGGTCCGCCCCGGAAAGGTATGAGGTAATGTCGGCTTCTGCTAGGTGTTGGCTATCGTAAAGCTGAGCATAAAATGTGCGAAAGGTGTCTGCGATGTTCGCATCTTCAGAGGTTAACACACTGGCGCTGTTCGTGATCTCCCGGACGCCCTCCCGTAGCCGAGCCTCACGGAGTTTGTGTGCCAGGAGGTTGCCGCATTTGTCTCCCCCAGTATAGAAAGCATGCCGCAGGCGCAAAGCCGCATATTCAGCCTTGTCTTGGTCCAGGGCCAGCAGTTGCTTCCGTGCGATGGAAGTTGACGCCACACTCGAGGCGCTCCGGTCCGCTGGTGCATCTGCTCCAGCTCCCTAACGCGTTGCGACAGTTCCCCCCTTTTGGCCTTCCGGTCCGCGTTATCTGCGGCGGAGATAGTGATAATCTCCCCCCGGACGACAGCTTTAAGAGCCTCCCATCGCGTCGCAAGGGACGTGTCCTGAGTGTCATTGTGTGCGAGATAGTCCGTTATGACGCGCTGCAGTTGGGTGACTGTGTCCGGCCTATGTAGCAATGTGTCACGGAACCGCCACTGTCCGGGGCGGCGGCAAGGCTGGGGAAGGGTCAGTGATATCTCCACCGGGTTGTGGTCTGAGAGGGATGCTACCAGGATGTCCGTGTCAAGGGTGGCCGCGCAAACAGTCTTCGTGCCCAGGAAATAATCTAGCCGCGCGTATGTCTTGTGTGCGTGGGAATAGTAGGAAAAGGCTCGGGAGTGTGGGTGGTGTTGTCTCCAGATGTCAGTGAGATCAAGGTCACGGAGCCACTGGGCCCCTGTGTGGGAGAGTGCGCCTACCTGGCTGGTGCTTTGGGCGGACCTGTCCAATTCGTTGTTGAACACTAGGTTGAGATCACCCCTATCAAGATGTGACGTTCTTGTGTTGCAGTGGCTGCCGTAAGGGCGGTCTGCAAAAGCGTTCCTGTCCCTCATTAGGAGTGTAGACCGATCCAACCACCACTGTGAGACCCCCAATGGAAAAGTGGTAGGTGAGTAATCTGCCCTTGATCTCGGCCCCTTTCTGTAGCACCTTCCCCTAAAAGCCCTGGAGACGAGGATAGCCACCCCAGCCGTTTTAGTAGTCATGGAGGAGAAGAACTGGCTCGGAAAAGCTCGGGATTTGAGACGATGACAATCTTTGGAGAGGAGATGTGTCTCCTGGAGGAGGCAGATGTCAGCATGTTTGCTCTCTAGAAAGGACAGCAGGGCCAGTCTTTTAATTGGATTGTTAAGCCCCCTAACATTGAAGGTGAGCACCTTAAGTGGAGAGATCATCGGTATATCAAGTCAGTAGCCACATAGCTAAGCTTTGCTGCCGCTCGCTGGGATAGCGACACAGCCATGTCAGAGAATGCAGTTTCCCGATGCCTGGACCGGAGCCCCACAAAGTCGGAAAAAAGCCCAGAGAGAGGCAGAAGAAGAAAAGAGAAAAGACCCCAACAAAGGAAGAGGAAGGGAGAAAAAAAAAGGGGAACACCCTTTGGGCGCAACTGGCACCAAAAAAGACAAAAAAGAAAAAAGTTGTACCCAGTCTTTCAGTAGTCCGTCATCCCAGGATGAATCGAGAATGGAAAAATGTCGTTGGGGTGAAATGGTGGCCAACAAGAAATATCTCCCCCCGCCTCCCCCGCCCACCAGGCATCTTTGGAGTGCAAAGACCACGTCAGCCCGGGTGTCTTACTAGGAAGTCCCGTTGTTCTGAGCCCCCGGCACCGCTGCTATAGCTGCCAGTTGTTCTCTCTTGACCTCTTGCGGGTCGGGTTTCCTGATACGGCGTCGGCTCCGCTGTTGCCGCCACCGTGCATGGCCGTCGGGGGCCTCCCGATCCGTGCGTTCCTCGAGATCATGTTCCGCCGGAGGCGTGACGCCCAGGAGCCTGCATGCCTCAGTGAGCGAGCGCAGTTGATAAAGGGTCCCCTCATACCTGAACACCAAGCGAAACGGATGGCCCCATGAGTAGGAGATTTGCTTGTGGCGCAATGCCTCGGTGACAGGTCGGAACATCCGGCGTTTGTGAAGCGTGATGGCAGCGAGGTCCTGAAAGAGGGCCACCGGCTGGTCTCGGAATGTGATTGGTTGTTTCAGCCGGGCCTGGCGGAGAATCTCCTCTTTGGTGCGGTAGTCCTGCACGCATACTAGGATGTCTGCCGGGGGCGCCGAAGGAGCTCTCGGGGACCCACCCTGTGGGCCCTGTCCAACGTGAGTTCAGTGTCCGACTCTCTGCCCAGGACAAAGTTAAAAAGTTCCCGCACCCAGGTAAAGATGTCTCCCGCCTCTGTAGCAGTGCGAACCCCTCGGATGCGAATGTTGTGGCGCCGCGAGCGGTTCTCCAGGTCCTCTAGGTGGGACTGCACGTCCACCTGCTGCTCATGAAGTCTCACCACCTCTTGTTGCAAGGCCTCCATCTCCTCATCACGGGTGTCGCTTTTGGCCTCAAGGGACGCCACAATTTCCCCAATTTTGTCCATGTCTTTGCGGACATCTTTGATCTCTGCCGTGAGATCACGTTTCACTGTTTGGAGATCATCCCGGAGGGAGGCGAACAGGGACTCCAAGAAGGCCCGAGTTACGGGCATGTCTGCCGCTTCAGCCATCTGTCCCGATGGGCTGTCCCGGCGAGTCTCAGCCGGCCCGACACTCCTGGCTCGTGCAAAAAGGTCCGTGAGGGGCTTCTCTTTCAAGAGTTGTTTTTCTTTCTTGCCCCGGGTAGAGGACATACTCCGCCGTCCCCAACGAGGGGTCCCCTAGGCGAGGGAAGCCACCCACCGTGTTACCGCCCAGGGCGTCGATCTCAGCTCCAGTGTTGGCGCACCCGCCCTGTTGACCGGTACGTAGCTGCTCTGGGAAAGTTGGTGCCCCCCGTTGGGCGATGCAGTAGGAGCAGGGCCAGAGGCGTGGTGCGGTATGTAGACTCTCCGTAGTGCCGGGGGCACCGGTGTCGGTAGCCGCCCCGTGGACCGCCGGGCAGAAGGGCCGAGGCATGAGGGGGAGACCTCCAGAAGGCTCGGAGTGGTGTGGACCGGTGTCTCACCCGGCGCGCTCCATGCGGCAGCGCGGCCTCTGTAGTACGGGGGCCCCCGGCTTCCCACCGTTATGCCAGCTCCGTCGCGGGGATCGGGATCGCCCCGGTGCCAGCCCCGGCCGGGGCGCAGTGCGGGAGCCTCTAGGCCCTCTCAATGGGCTCTTCAGGGACAGCCCCCAAGCATGGACCCATCACCAGGAGGGGGCGCGAAGCTACTCACCCCCTCCGCCGCTCCGTCCAGCGATGCTAGGGCCCACCTGGAAGCTCCGGCGGGTCTCCAGAGGGCGGCCTGCAGCTGCTATTGCTAGGCCTCGGTGGCCCAGTCGCGTCTTGCAGGAGGCCCCAGTCGAAGGCCGAACCGCCTCCCGGCGACCAGGGTGCCCCAGAGTCAGCGTCTCGCCGCTCGGGTCCAAGCGCCCTCCGCTGCGGCCTCAACAGCAGGGTTTGCGCCAGTCCGGCCCACCACCGGGAGCCGAAGTGCTCCCCGAGCTCGCGTGGCCACGCCCGCCGGTCACCCCTGCGGCCCTGGCCGGCGCCCCACTCAGGGCGAATAGGCCGCGGTGGTGCGATGGTCCCCGGTCACACCAGCTCTGCAGCGGGGGATCAGGGTCGGCCCGGGGCCGGCTTCAATCGTCTCTCGGCCACTGCCGTCTGTGCGCTGCTGCTGATGCGGGTCTCTCCGGGCCCCAGTCGCGTGAGTCGCGTCTCTTCTCCGTATGCAGCCCGATCCCCGGGCATGCACGCCCCCGCCCGCGCCTCCCGATCACCACCGGCTCTCGGGAACAGGTCCGCTAGGGTCTGCAGGGCACCAGAGATCTCGGGGCAGCGCCTCAACGCGGCGCGGGAGGCCCGGGCCGGTGCTTAACGACGGTGGGCAGGGGAGCGGTAGAGAAACACGTCTCAACCCTCCGCCATCTTGGCCACGCCCCCAATGTTTTGTATTTAAATGATAAATTAATGTCTAAACAAAAATTCTGACGGAGAATGGTAATGCAAATAACAAATATACATTTTGGAGAATCTTTATTTTAATGAGGTTGATTCTACCAATTAAGGTCAACGTAAAGGAGTGTCACAGCTGAGAAGGACGACGCTTCATTTAAAAGTGGTTTGTGATTGGCATACCTTATTTGATCTTTTGATCTTTAGACGTAGCAAGATACCTTTATGCTGATGTATGCAAGTGTTTGGTGACAGTAGGGTAAATAAGCCAATATAAGACAGCAATCCTCTGTAGATTAAGGTACACAAACTCTTTCTGCAATTACTAATTGGGCCAACATTTCAGAGAAAGATAGTTGGATATGAGGGAAGTGGTTGTGGTAACAGTTCTGATGACCATAATTGTGAATTCTGGATCTTAAACAATTAGATTATTGACAACCAGCTTCACTCCGCTGCTACATGTGCGATCTTATTTTTCAAACATAGGTTTGTTTGCAAAGTTTGGTTATCATGAGCTAGCCAAACACTAGGTAGGTCCAATGTGCTGCAAGAGTGGGATCATATTCGTAAAACAAGGGGCAACTCAGTAACCCTGGGACCTGGGCAGTGTAGTAATAAAGGAAACAGAGGTCCCTTAAGGGGGACGTGTGCACCTCAACTTCCTTTGTTAGCTAGTAAATAACCATCAATTGATTGGTTTTACTAGAAGACATGCAATTTTATCCATTTGCACTACATTCAGAATCGTAGGAAGACGAACTCACTGAACTCAAATACAAATAGAATTAAAGAGGTGTTCCCAAATGACGCAACCATGCAGTAAAGTGAAGTAAGTGAGTAAGAAGTGCGCTAGTGCTATACAATATATACATAAATCGTGACTGTGGAGGATGCACAGTTGTCTGATCTAGACTCTAACATAGAGTGGCAGGCTCCTGAATTACATAAACACAGTACACTATTATTGTGTCAACATTTCGACCCGCTAAGGTTATTTGTACAGGGTCATCATCAGGACGAAGGATGGGAAACACCCATGGGTAGTGTTTCTCTAGTGAATGAACAAACCGTGTATTCAGAAATGGATCCACAAATCGTAGGTCATGAAACCCAATGGGGTCCAGGACTCATCTAACACCAAATAAATTATCCTTAGGATATTTGAGGACTCAGTGGGAGAGGGGTCCATTAATGGTCCATAGACTGTGGAATGGGTACCAGTCATGTAAAGTGACTTGGTGGAACGCACAGGAAAACGCAAACCTCCGGGGGGATGTGGTATGCCTGCAGTTTTCAGTATATAATCTTGGGAAATGAAACCCTAATTGACTTAAAATCATTATTAAGTAAGTAATCGGTGCACTGCAACCCAAGCCAAAGGACCCCAGATTCAATATAAATTAAATTCGATAAGGAACATCGCCTAAATCTATTTGGACTATAACAAAAGAGAGTAAATCAACATGTCTCTGATTGTCAAGTGCATAAATAAGCGTATATGTGAGTCAAAAACATAACACCTAACCAATAAAATTAATTTAGAAAGCACCGCATCTGTCAGTGCATGCGATAGCTGCAGGCAGAGCCCGACAGAGGTGTCAGTTCTGCTAGGAAGCAAGAATGGGATCAAGCAAAATACATGGTCCCTTTATGTCTTTTGAACTTCCTGCATGTCTCTGTCGTTTGAGATCTGCTGGAAGATGATCTAGCAGATGAATTGTGCATTAAGTGATTTAAGGATTCTCAAATAAAATTGTGCTAATTTGTGAGTATCCCATTCTTATTATTGGAATGCTTTGTGCATAGGAATTTATTGTATTATTTGATTTTTTTTATTTTGGCTTTTTGATTAAAAATCTGGTCTTTTTGTGTTGCATCTGGCTTCTGATGTCCAGCTATACTTGACACTGTCAAGTCCAGTGTTATACCCTTTATTTTTTTCTAAATTAATAGGAATATTTTGCAGGGTTTATTTTATAGGAGACCACCAAGACTCCCCTAGCCTCCTTAAGAACTTCCAGATCTAACTCGCTTAATGCCTCATAGGACACTGTCACCATCCACGTCATCCGAGAGGAGCATTTTATCACCAAAGCGCTGGCCCTACATATGCTTTGCTCATTTTCTTTTGGCCACTGATGGAGGCTGAATGCAGTCTCTGGGCATCCTTCTGAATAGTTCAACTCCACATGCTAATACTGTCCTCCTTTAAGGTTTGTCACAATTATCAGCCTAGTTAAGCAGTAGAACTATGGTTTTCTTCTTTCCCCTTGTAAGATTTTTCTGTTATGCCAAGAGGAAGGATAAGTGGTCTCAGCATTGTAGATTTTTTTCAGCACTCCCTTAAAAACATTTGCTAAAGTAGTTTTCATAAGTGGCAGGTTTCCAGAGGAACAGGAGAGAAGGCTATCGATTCATGTTGTAGTTTAATATCCTAACCAGTATGGCACCATTTTTTTAATCACTAGCTGGATGTTCAGTCTCCTGTTGTAAACTTGTCTGGATCAACATGCCAAAATGTCCAAGTTGTAACACCATTGTGGCATCATTCGTCCTCTGCAGTATATGAGCACTGCTCTGTCTCACTGGATGACCATGTACGCAAGGATGCTGCCTAGACACATATGGGTTGCATTGCTACACTTGACAGGGCAATTTGGAAGTGCATCTGAAAGTGAATAGACACATTCCTTCAGCTATCATCCTAAGCATGTTCTCAGCTATTAATAAAACAATAACGAGAATTACAAGAATAGACATTTTAAAATGTTTTAACAATTTACGCTTTAGCTAACTGCGGAATAGGATTAGATACTGCCCTCTGAGTTTTTATTCTTTCCGCAAAAAGGGTGCGGAATTTCTGTGGTTTCTTGTAGGGCCTTAAACATCTCTTGTATGGCCTTAAACGAGGCTCAAATCTGTTGTTTTATCGCGCTAGTCAAGGAATTTGTCAATTGAAGTTAATAATATGCCTCTCAATACCATCCTGTTTAGCATTCCTTAAGTAGTAGCACTTGTGCAAAGGATGCTGGTGTCTGTTAATATCTGAGTGTAAGGCCTGGCAAATTGTAATAAATATATAAGCATATTCCAATAGAACCTAAAAGGTTTTTAATCCCCCTGGCATTTGCTAGATTTACTCTCACACTGTCTTTTTCCATCTCTCCAACAGGTAGACCGCACATTTGCTGAAGATCTTCGAGTCTTGCAAAAACTTGGTACCTCTACATAAGATCTGCAAAGCAGTGGGGCAATAGCTCTCCCCGTTAGGTGTAAAGAGACTTCTCCTCTGGACTGTGTCATGCATTTACCAAGGAACATACTTTTTACAGACGAAGGAAGCAGCAATTGCACACATTTCAGTCACTAATAATCTGTATTTTTATGTGATGTTTGTGGTGACACACGGTTAACCTGTTACATGCACTACTCTTTAATCTGTGTCAAATTGAGGGAAAATTCTAAAAGCCAACTGTGAGTCCATTTCTCTTTATTTCATTGATACTCCTGATGTCACAGAAAATATACCGCTCTATGAGAGGAGAGGCCACTAAATGTTGATTTGGGACTAAAGAATAAATAGTAAGGGAAAAATGAAAGGCACCGTTTAACAAGCACTCTTTCCAGTGAAACACTAAGTGCATTACTGTAGTCTGCTTCACATTAATTCACCTTAATTAGGGGGACGATTGTTGAAAGTTTGTAGTCTACTAAAGTTCTCACTAGAGATGTGGCAGATTATCAAAGGTTGACTGTAGAAAAATTGGGGTTTTGATTGAGGAGGGTGAAAACCCTTCTTAAGCAACAGCCACATCCTTGTCAGGGTGAACCACAAAATTAACCTGTGCTTAGCTTTCCGGTAGCTTGGCACAAAAGCAGCCAGGCTTAACTTAGAGGAAATGTTTTAGATATTTATGCAGCACACAAACAGGAAGAAAGTGAGTACACCATCCCAGATCAAATTAGAAAAGAAGCAAAAAATCCAATAAATAATTTGAAAACAGAACATCAAAAATCCAATCAGTAGAACCAGAGTTATGAATTTTTAAAATATTCAGTAAAAAATAGTGCCTAAAAGATCAAAGCGCCAACCGCTGGCATCTAGTCAGGCGAGACCGGGGCAAAGTCAAACGTTATGTCTGACCATGATGGATCGTGATTGGGATACACAAAGTGGATTGGGCCCGGTCTCGAATTACCTTCGGACTCTGAAGAAATTTGAAGAAAGGGTTGCTAGGAAGGTACTGTTCAGTGGGGCAAGCCACCTCTTAATCTGTTTCTGAAATTTCGTTTCTTCCCCTCCTGGGTCCCGAGATATCTGGGGTGACAAAAGGCTAGTGTGAAGTTGTTTGTGAGTGCTGAAGGCAGTACCTACTGAAATGCAAATGTGATAGGTGACAACTCAGCTCCAACCCCTCCGGTCAATACCAAGTTCCCCTTTGTGTCACTGTCTGGGAGGATTACACAAACCCCAACTATCAACTACAACTATTCATATGACCCAGGACACAGGTTGTAGGCACCAATTGTTTAGAACAAGAGAATGTTAACTTTCTATAAGTGGCATTTTCTGAATTGTTACTTAAAATCCAACTTTACCATTAAATAGGATTTTAAATTACAAATATTTTGAGACCAAATATGACATCTCTACCTGTTCCCAATCAAAAGTCAGCATGTATTCAATGTAATAAGGTAAACCAATTTTATCCTATGGGGTGGGTAGGCCTCAGAATAGTGAAAAATGAATATAGAAGTTTTTCACAATCAGGACAAGTGCTCAAATAGCTCTTAATGAACCAATACTTTTTCAACCAGAGTTCTGTGTTTAAAGGCTCTATTTTCCATGTGCCACTGAATTTCAAACTAGCACATAGAACAGTGGTTACCTCTTCTATGGTGCGTGTCAGTATACAGCAGAGATTCCAGGATGTTTTTTTTAATGCAAGGTTATACTTTACTCTTTATTCATCACCAAACCAGTATATGATCCTACATAGAATCAGAAGTAATTTTAAAATATCAATAAGTATTGTTTAACACTCTCTTGTTTGTAATCATTTCCTCAGATTTTGCATACAATAGAATGTTTTTATTTGAGACTCTGAGAAAAAAACCTTTGCCAAAGTAATTGCTTTATCAGAAATACTAATTTCAGGCCAACTTTTCAAATTGTCGCTCTTTTCGTATATGAAGGTCAATTAATTTGTTTAGATATGAGTGTTCACACTCAGTGTTTTTAGCAATGAAGCATCCAAAGGAAGATAATAAGACTAAATTCCTTGTCAGTTTGATATGTGTCATTTTATTAATCTAGTTTATTTGGGGTATTTCATAATACAGACCTAGTTTCAAGGGACAACAGAAGGACCACACTATGGAGCATGAAAAGAAAAGTAATTGAGTGACATTTCATATTGCAATATCAGTACATAGCTTAATTTAAAACAGAGGGAGGAGACATTGTTTCTTCTCAGGTTTGGAAGGGCAACGAGTAAGAAAGTGTACTTAGAAGTGAGAATTTTGGCATGCAAGTTCGAGTAAGTGGTGGGTTGGGAGCTTACTAGTGATTTGGTAGGAGAGGAAAAGAGTGGCTACAGAGAGAGTTTGGTTCCTTCTTTGTAGCGCATTTGAATTTTCTGTTTTGTAAGTTTCTACCAATATTACTTTTACTGATTGAGAACACTATTTCTTTTTCAGAAATAGGATTTTTTTTTTCCAGCTGGAATACTTATAATTATTAATCAGAAGGGAATGACACAATTCAGGAATACAATATTTTTTCAAAACACCTAAATAACATTGATAACTTTAAAACAAGCTGGGCTTGTTTACTAAACATATCAAAACATGTATTTACCATTTGGAAAGATATTGATGGATAAATAGTCCACTAGGGACAAAAAAGAAATTATTATTTTTGGGAATTCTGCTAATTATATTTTACCTTGATTTTGAATTAGAAAAAATTTGCCCTTGTGCATTGGTCCAAAAAGATATCAATGCGAATTAAGGAAATTGTGTGGTTATTAACAAAATGTTATGCCAGCAGAAATAAAAATCTGCACATGGCTAGTGGTCATATATTTCATTGGGGAGGGCACACTAGATACTAAGAGAGACCACTTTTCACCCTTCCCCCTATGCAATCTTCGAGTCCGTGAGACAATATGGTGTCTAAGTTCTTAGAATGTAATAAGGGAACCTGACCAGAAAAAATCAGTCAAACTGACCCAGCATACCATTTAGTCTTGTGGAAAGCACTATATTGTCCTAGGCAGAATATGCATGAAATTTTTATTTTCCCCATAGGAAAAGGTCTTCTGCACTGACAGTATATTATGAATGATGCCATTGATTTCAATTGTTTTTCGAATACATTTCTATTTGTTACTATCCCTAAAAGATTACGGACTTGGAAGCAGAACGAACTGTGTGTCTGTGTTTACAGTTATCCCAATTTTGTGTGAATTAGGGGATAAAAGTAGTTGTTTAAGGGGACATTGTTGGCAGTGGAGACAAGAAATGTTTTTATCACTATTGCAGTCCTGAGTCTCAAGTGGAGGCACTAAATCATGGTTTTTATTTCATTTGATAAATATATACTTTATATGTAAAAAAAAAAAACTATTGTACAAGTTGTTTGTTTGAGACCATTGGTACTTGACATTTTGTGAAGTAATCTTAGAGACATCAAACTGTATATAAAATAAAATTATATTTGTCATATTTTAATCTCTTAGGAAAATGTTTTTTTCAGGTGCAGCTACCCATTTTTTTACTTGCTGTACCAATCTTTACATAGAATGTCGGCAGCTTGTTTCTAAATATAGACATTTCCATCTGATCCCCGTTGTTAGAGCATAGCATGGCTGGTTTCCTGCTGAAAAAATACTGAGTGTTGAGTGCTGATAGTCATGTTATGGGGTACACTGAAAAAGTACTGAGTTATAGAATACATGGCATAGACTCAGAGTGAAACGCATACCTGTCTCAGAATAAGAGCTCATTAAAGGTGACTATAAAATAGTCTACTGCTATGTTCAATATAATATTTAAAGTGCTTGGCCATTTGGAAATAAATTCCCATTCTATCTAATAGTTGTGTTTTATCAACATTGTAATCCTTGAATTACATAGCTACTTTAGAATACCGAAATAAAGCTACTTCCACCTCACTTCATCAGTGACGTCATAAGCAGTGCATTGAGGTTGAATTGGGTTGTTCACTTTAGGTTTTAAATCATGACCATAACATAGGTACACATTTAATAAACAAATTGTGCAACGCAGTGACCCAAGTTGCTGTGCTGAAGTTGCGTGAGAGGGAGAGAGCAGGACAGCAGCATATCTACAAACAAGCATTGGAAATGCAATAGGTCTCACATTTGATTGAGTTAGAGTTTTGGCATTGTAAATGGTAATGTCTTTTACCTAACAAGGAAGGAGGGAAGGAGGAGTAGAGAGACACTATACTAAGGTCTTATGCCTGGAACACAAGCGAGAGGAGTAGAAAAGATAGAGAGGAGTAGGAAGAAACACAGAGGTTGAGGGTCAGAAAGAAGTGGGTGAAGCACTACGGGACAGTTCCTTGTGGGTGCTGGAAAAAATTGAGTCAGTATCCTAATAGATTAAAGTTTTTCGATGGTGCAAACTCCATTTGCACAGTTTGAAGAACAAGTGTAAGTGTACTCTGGAGTTCAGTTCAATCACAATATCACTACCATATTAAGAGCTAGGTACCATCTGACCCAAAGCGGCGTAGACATGCAAAAACGTGCTGTCTTGCATTACACTGAGGACCTGTGGAGTCAGAATGTCACCCTTGTGCACAATACTGTTCAAAAGTCACATTGGTTCCGTAGAGTACAATTACTCCCCGATTACAGAGTTCAGTCAAACAGAAAAAGGGGTGATACTATCCATCTCAAAGCATTACCGGCCTTAGTGTACTGGAGCATCACATTCATTTGCTTCAGTTCTGAAAAGAAGAAATGAGACTGTCCCATTAAGGGGATGCATTTATCATTACCGGAAGTCGCACTCCTGGAGTACCCTTTTACGTACTCATTGAACCCTTTGTGAATCAGCCCCAAAACGTCCAACTCCCTATGAGGAAATGTGAAAGAGGGTACAGTCCTTTCTGATTGTACTAAAAGTATATAAATATGTTCTGAATATTGCCATTTTATTTCCATTTTAGATATTTTGTGGCAATTCATAGAGCATGTAAGAGGACAGAAGAATACTATGTGTCTCAAACATAATCTAAACAAAAGCCTAGGATCCCTTTCTGCAAACATTGACAACACCAAAGTCATGTACGGAAATGCTTGGCCTCATATAATCATTGCTTTAGTGCTGTGTTTCTGCAGACCAGCCACTTAATCGGTGTTTCCGTAATCAGTTTTTCATGACAGTATGATGTGGTTGATATTCCACAGGACATGCAAGCACCACCATCAAATCATTGTCACCCCCTTGCAAAGCAATATATATATAAAGAGCCCGTGTTGCTATAAAAGCAAACTTTGAGCAATATATGGCCATTGAGACATACTGCATGGCTAGATAAATAGTCAAAACCAGTGATTCCTATTCAGCTATAATGAGTACTTGTAGAATGCTTCTATCACCATTGGAGCCATAGAGGCATTCCAAAAAAAGAATAAAAGCTCCAAAAAGGGCATGTTTTTCAAACTATTACTCTTTATTTTTGAAAGCGGAAGAAAGTTTGTTCCACCACTCAGATCCAAGAGTGATTTCATACCTCAGCTGGTGCATCACAATTTGGGAACAAAAAAAAGGTTTTATTTGCACAAGATTTGAAAAAAAAGCCAATAGGTCTCAGCAATCCAAGAGCTAATGGCATTGTCAATGACAATGTCTTTTAGCCATGTGTTAGGAGTGGAGTGGATGCGTGTGGTGTGGAGTGAAATTATGTGGGTTGGATTGGAATTGTTTGCTGTGGAATTGTGTGTTGTTGAGTGGAGTTATGTGTAGTGGAATTGTGTGGCATGGTGTGCAGTGGAAATATGTGGATAGTAATTATGAGGTATTGAATGTACTGGAATTATGTGGAGTGGTATTATGTGTCATGGAGTGTAATTATGTGGAGTGGTCTTATGTGTTGTGGAATGGCATGTAGTGGAGTGGAATTATGTGGTGTTGTGTTGAATTTTGTGGTATGATGTGGAATTCTGTGGTGTGGTTTGGATGTATGTGGGGGAAAATGAACAGTTCCTCTACCTCTAAATGAGGCAGGGGAACTATGAGTCTGGTGGGTCAGGAGCTCTGCCAAATCATACCAGAGCTCCCACTGTATCAACCTCTAATTGAGGCCATAGGTCAAGTAGGTGACAAGGGAATGGGAAGGACGATAGAGAAAAAATAAACAAGAAGAATCTGTCAGAGGGGGGCATGTGGAAGGGACTGGAGGGATGGTGTTTCCTTGTTGTTCAGATGGAAACGTCAATAATCTAATATACAGACGTGTACATTACAATGAGGTGGAGTGAAGGCTCACGTTTGCGTTTTACTGTTGATGCAGCGGAAGCGGTGGGGGTCATTTATATACCACACCAACCTTTACAATACCTAAGGAAGCGTAAATACTATAATGACGGGCCCATAAGTCATTATCCTTTCTATTAGCAATAGCAATATCAAAGGTCCTCCAATGGATCTTTGGTAGAGCTAAAAGGGACTAAGTAAAGAAATCGGAGAGCTATTCCTTCACGAGGACCTGTAATGAAGAAATAGTTATACCATAATATACCACAAAATGCATTAGTAATATGACAATTATCCTAAAAATAAGTCAGGACTCAGGAAATAACGACAGACACTATTCTTTCTAGGTACCGTTTTGGTATTATTTCAGAAATATGAATGGTCATACACAAATACAAATCATAAGAGTACACTTTGTTCGCAAATATCACAGGTAAACAATCACAGCTTTCATAAGCAGAGTAATTCAAATTCATCAAATTCAGGCGAGAAAGGGAAAGGTAAGTGAGAAACAGTGAACATCAGGGTAATCAAAGTTCAGTTACCTCTCTGAATTTTAGAGAAAACTAATGCACAGCGTGCAATTAGTCAAGAAAACTATCTCCACGGCCGTAGGAGGATAGTGTAGGCAGCATCACCAGCCGATGATGTGCAAAGTCTCTAGAGAAAAGTTCTCCGCAGTCAGGATTGCCAGCCAAATCAGGAATCAGCACAGCATAAAGCATACCACGGATGCAGGACAGGTCACAAGAATATGAACGAGCCGATGATCATTTTCCCACCACCGTTTTATACTGACTTTGCAACTTTGTTACACTAGGTTAGAAACTCTCCTAAATATCCTACAAGCCATTCTCATTGGTCAGAACTAGAGAAGGAAAACCACTCCTAACGATGACTTTACAAATTTCTCTAAACAGTCTTTGTCTAAAATTGTATAACTTCCTAGAGAGGAAGGAGAAAACTACAATTTATACATTTTGTAGCTACATAGCAACAGTTTCAATTTTAATCCTCGCCTAGACAGGAAAGAGTCATACTATTCTCCGCTCTCTAAGGATGTAAATGATATTCTTTACAAGGACATCAGGAAACGGCATGAAAAGAAACAAAGGAGCACGGAAGCACATCCCCTAACTAATACATTTGCTTAGACCTGCATGCTCAGCAAGAAAAGACAGAGAGAACTGAAAAATCATTTCTACATTTTCTAGGCCTACTCTACTTTCACGAAGAATAAAAGAGCATTTTCATGTTTGTGCTTGAATATTCCTGCAGTTCAGGAAACATTAAAACATTAATATTAGACACGCAAATTAATAATTTCTTCTCACTCTATTATTATTCATAACCCTATAAAGAAATCTTCCATTCTACATGTGTTATTCTGACTCTTAGAAATACGTACGACTTTGCACATTTTCGGTCGTACCTTTTAGTCTTCACCTTTTAGTAATTCTAGTTTTCACACACGTTAGTAATTTATTAAAACACACATATGGGTGAATTTTCCTGAGCAAACTTTGGGGCATATTAGCAAGACCCACGTTAAAATTATCGCCGTTTTAGCGGCAGGAAACTGCCGCTAAAACGGCGATATTGGGCTTGCTAATATGCGTTATGGAATTCCAATAGATGCCCAGGTTAGATGTCCTGCACATCTAACCTGGGCTTCTATTGGAATTCTATAACGCATATTAGCAAGCCCATTATCGCCGTTTTAGCGGCAGTTTCCTGCCGCTAAAACGGCGATAATTTTAACGTGGGTCTTGCTAATATGCCCCTTTATTAGCAATAATCATGCTCCATCACTGTGCATTGAAGGTTTGGTGACTGATCCATTAAAAATGAAAATTGCATGAATCCTCCCTAAATAGACAGAACATGAACAACCTCATGTTGTGATATATTGATTGCAAACTAAATTGTACTTATCGTTTTCATGCAACAGCCTTTTTTTATTTCAAGTATTTTTTATTTTTGTATAATTTGATATTAAATTACTCAAACCGGTACAATTGGAAGCTTCTTCCTATAAGATTCCAAAATTTTGATGACCTGCAATATAAGGCTAAGTGTGTAGAACTACAAGACAAGTCAATGTGTCAGTAGACTGCAGTGTGAGAATATCGAATAATCATGGGGAAATTATGCATTTGAAAACGCGCTGTAAGTATGCTTCCTCCTCTCTTGATTGTTACGCTCCTCGGGGAGTCATCTGGCTGACGAGCCGCAGGATGCCCCTGCCTAATGTGCAGTGTTGCTTTACCTGATATACCCTAAGCTGCCTTTCAAGCATTCCTGCCTGCTACTTTCTGCTGAAGACAGGAATTAACTCTGAAAGACGTTTCCACCAATGCATGCACTGGCTGCTCCCTCACTTGTGGCAAACAATTTGATACTGAGAAATTCAAATATTCTATGAACTGCATATTATCATGCAGTTGTAGGACTGGTGCTGACTTACTAGCAGTGTGCTCTCCCCTTTGAGAATATACAATACTATGAAAATTGTAGCAGATTTTCACAGCTAACATGATCGCTCGGTCATCTGAAGAGTCACAAACCCGCTGTGGCGGGGATACCGGTAGACCAAGAAAAGAAGGAAAATAGACACCTATGGACAGGAATAAGAAGTATCAGAAGATACGAAAGGATAGAGACGATACATAGAGAGTAGGAATAGAGTCCTGCTCCTTCAGTGCTGTATGCAGCTGTGAGGATCAAGAGATTTTTGCCCTCTACAATACTACTAGTGAGTAGCAAAATCATTGAGGCTTAGTCAACACTTGTGGACTGCATTCCAAAATCTTTATTTTCTATCGCGATATTTCCCTTTTTCTCAAATCGGTATATCTGGTCAACTTTGGGCTGATTCACAAAGTACCCACGTAGAACTCTTTTACATACTTTTACATGCATTCTTGAATTGGCTGCAAACCATCTAACATGGGAATAAAATGCAAATATTTGGGTCATATTCACATACAATTAGTACAACCCGAAAACACTGTCCTCTTTACATTTTGACTAATAGGTAGTTGGACGTTTCATTGAAATAAACAGTGCATTTTGAGATTTCAATGTTTTTTTCTAGTACAGGGAGGTGGGTAGATGAACAGAGAGCGGGAGGAGGGGGTGGTGGTTTAAAAGCGAGCGGGGGAAGCAATGGAGGTGGGGGTGATATGGGTTAAGACAACTAATGCATGTTGAAGGCAGAGCTGCTGACCTTGGTACTGGGGAACCGGGTTTGAGTCTTGGCGTCAGCTCAACATCCTGTGATCCTGGGCAGATCACTTAATCCCCCATGTGTAATAGAAAGAATTAAAAAACAATGGAAGTGTCCGTAATTTAAATGGTGCTCATGTAAAGCACTCCAATCCCTTCGGGACACGAGTGAGGGTGCAAGAGGTGGCTGAAGCTTTTCTGAGAGCTGTAAATAACACGTACCACTGTTACCCAACCAATCTTCTCAGTTTACCGATCTCCAGAGGATGGAAGGCTGAGCATGCCCTGCTGGGATTGGGACTTGTGATCCTAACTTAACCCTATAAGTAAGCAGCAAAGTTCAGTTCACTGAGCCACCCAATGAGCTTTGAAAGGGGGCTGCCCTGCATGTAGTAGTCACCCACAGATAGCACCAGGCTAACATGTCTCCACCTCACTCCAAAGCCCATCACTGTGCAGAAACACTGTGCACAAGTGCACTGTGGAGAGGTGTGGTGCAGCGGCCAGGGCAGCTGACTTCGGAGCACAGGGTTCACGGTTCGATCCCCGGCTCCGGCGGCAGCTCAGCTCAGCACCATGTGACTCTGGGCAATAGCTCACTTAATTTCCACTCCGGTCCCCAGCGCCTTGAGACCCGTAAGGGTGAGTAGCTGCGCTATATAAAAACGGACTTACTTACTTACACAAAAGTCATCTCAGGCCCTAGCAATTACAGGAGCAGCAGCGTCGCTTTAACAGGTCACATAATGTTTACAAACCTTCACACGCATTGATCAGACCGAAACAGAGAGCTGGCAGCACTCAGCCAGGAAATTCACTTACAAGAGACTTCTTCCCCCTTCATTGAAGCGTTGACAATGAGCATAGTCCCATTATTGGCAACACACCCCACCCACACCACAACAGAGTATGCATGCATAAATAAATACACAACACAACTTTTGTTTGGGAAAAATAGTGCTGCAGGTTTATTCCATACAAAAGTATGCAATATGGTGGGTTATCTTACGGGCGATCCAAGGGCAGGCAGCTGTACCAACCTATGCTGCCCTGCCCGCCTGATGAGCCAAGCACTGTGGAGTAACCAATCAGCGCTACCCTTATGGGGGTGATCCCCTTACTGGATCACGTGACACATTGGTCCCTTATTACTCACGCCCCTTTCAGGGCGGAGCGTAGCAAGGCAAGCCCCCGGTTGTTCAGGCCTACAACCGCCCGAAGGACTAACGGGGCGCCGACGTAATTGTTCCAGGACCCTCCCATGAGGCTCCTGGGATTTGGCTCTGGCACCCCTATTGTGCTCTTGCAGAGGTACTCTTCTGTACCCATTTGCTTCCAGATCGCCCTGTAACTCCTCCTGCAACGAGAAAGAAAACATTACAACGTTCTATGTATTTCGCCTGCCAACCCCACGCCGGGTAAGCGGTAGGGTGGGAGACGGCGTGTCCGGCGCAAAGAGGACGCCAAGATGGCCGGGGGAGGCATAAGTACCTCCCCACCTCCTCTGCGTGCCGGAAGTGACGCGTCTGGTAGGGGGACTCCTCCTTGAGTCCCACACATCATTGGGGGTGGGGAAGTGCCCAAATGGCACTAAAGGGGCCGCCCGTTTAGGGTGGCCCCCTGCGGGGCCGCGGGCAGCCGCATAGTCCCATTATTGGCAACACACCCCACCCACACCACAACAGAGTATGCATGCATAAATAAATACACAACACAACTTTTGTTTGGGAAAAATAGTGCTGCAGGTTTATTCCATACAAAAGTATGCAATATGGTGGGTTATCTTACGGGCGATCCAAGGGCAGGCAGCTGTACCAACCTATGCTGCCCTGCCCGCCTGATGAGCCAAGCACTGTGGAGTAACCAATCAGCGCTACCCTTATGGGGGTGATCCCCTTACTGGATCACGTGACACATTGGTCCCTTATTACTCACGCCCCTTTCAGGGCGGAGCGTAGCAAGGCAAGCCCCCGGTTGTTCAGGCCTACAACCGCCCGAAGGACTAACGGGGCGCCGACGTAGTTGTTCCAGGACCCTCCCATGAGGCTCCTGGGATTTGGCTCTGGCACCCCTATTGTGCTCTTGCAGAGGTACTCTTCTGTACCCATTTGCTTCCAGATCGCCCTGTAACTCCTCCACAGCTCTGGAGGCGGCCCCCGTCGCCTAAAGAGCCCCCACCAAAACAGCTCCTTTCTCACTGCAACCTGCAATTTCCCGGGCCTCATTCATGTCCAGCAGGAACAGATCCAAGCCCACCTGTGCCAAGTGCACTCCAACATTGTCAAATTAACCTTTGGTGTTCGCCCGGCATAGCTCATGCCTGATGAAGCCAAAGCCCCTTGTTCTGCAAACTAGCGCATGGAGCGGATAATCCTTCTCTGGGAATGTACCAGTGCCTCACATGCGCTGCACGAATGTGATGGCCTCCCAGGAGGGAGCGCTACTCTTAAACATCGCTGTAATACCCTTCAAGCTGATGTGGCTCCCACCTCCTGCAACCTGAAGTTGCAGGCCTTCTAGCAGTTCGTGCTCCCCAACTCCTGTTTCCCCAATACCTGGAACAGCAGCACACATGCTTGAAGACCGCTTCCACAACCAGGCTATATACTCTGGCTATGCGGGCGGGGCATTTCATGCTTAACTGAAGCAACCCGTAACCTGCCCAGGGAGCAGAGTGCACCTCTTTGTTGAGGTTGACCAGACAAGTGCACCGACCTCTGTGTTAATAAACCATGGCGAACAGGGCTGATCGCCTAGCGCACACTATTGCAGTCATCGCAACCATTTGGAGTGACAACTGACGCCACCTGCCAGGCTTGCTTAACTAAAGCTCGATGACAGATACACACATACTTGCTAACCAGCTGTGACCCTTGATGTTCAACCCAGCTAATGACCTAGTACCTTGTTAATCCAGGGAATATTGCCCTCCACAAGATCAAGCCCACATGAGCCTATGGCCTTCACCTACTGGGCCGAGGTGCATAGTGTGCTCTGGAATTGTCAGTGATGGAGCTCCAAACACATTTCAAACCGCTATTGGAATCACAGCAGACATTCTGGCCTAACCAGCCGGCTCATGCCTCCTGGCTACCTTGCCGCTGCGAGATTTTGCTCTAACGCCAACCTCTTGCGCCTACTGGTGCACATAGTCTGTAGGTCTGCCTCCACTCTATTTATGCCGATACCTGCAATGTACCCCTCTGCCCCTGTATGGGCGGGAAAATACCCGTAACATTGCAAATCCCCCTGCACTCACAGTGTCGGGCAGTCAGGAGGGGAGAGAGGTCCATAGAATTCGTTCTGCTTTCTTGCTTGGCCACCTAGCCCGCAAGCACCCTCGTCTGACAGCACCCTATCTGTTGTGTCGCCCGTGCAATGTCCGCACCCTGGCGCAGGACGTCCCGATCGACACCTCTTCTAACAGACTGCCTTCAGGAAGCTGGAGTGAATGGTTGTATGTGGTGCACTGACCATACAACCTAGGTTTGCTTTGAGAGGGATCCATTTGTTGCACTCACAATAGTGGCAACGTGCAGTTCTATAGCATTCTACCCTGCACGGTGTGCCTGGACGATCCTAGACACCCCCTGTGAGCCAACCCGCTTTGACCCAAGATGCAAGGCACTACACCCGGTACACTTGGTTATCCCGGACTTAATTGCCCTCCCCGGAATCGTGTGTAAAGGCACCCGGTCCCTGATTTACTTCCTAATAGTCTGTGTCACGCCATGCTCCTTTTTATTCTTTGTTCAAAGCAGTGAACTCGCTCACCCACGAGACCTGCTAGAAGCAAGTTTAGTATAGGCTGTACATGGAATTAAATTCCCCCGCCAACTGCACAGAGGGCAAGCCACACTTACTGCTACTGGTGTCTGACTGATTGGCCCTTGGAGGCCGTGGCAGTACTGCCCGGTCAGCAAGTACGCCCACGGTACAGTTGTAATTTAATAACTCCTGGCGCTGACAACTGCAGGTGCCTAATACCGTGCTATGTGTATGCGGCCCAGGGAGCCTAAGGATAGGCTTGGTGTGGATGGGTAGTTAGCAATGCCTGGCAATAAGTGTAATGCCTTTGACAAACCTCTCCTGACTGGCATCTATGTCATTCTTAAACATATTCACAGTTTTGCCACATGTCACCCTTCTGGTTGGTAATATGGAACCTCCTACCCAGCATAAGCGGACAGTCTCGCGTTGCCTTTCACACCACCTGTGTATCTTGAATCACCCTCCTGTGTCACCTACCTCGGTTCTAGAGTGCACTTAATCCGCGCCGTTGACCAGAATTTCACAGGCCTCTTTGATTGCTAGACCCTGGTGAACACATTGATGGAGTCAATTCTGGTTTGAAACAATATATGCATTGAGCCCTCTATTGGAGACAACTCACCCCTCATGTGTAGTTGTGGAGTGACAACTACACCAGTGCCTACCCAAGTCACCCAACAGACAAGTAGGCCCTGACTACTTTGTGTTCTGGTGCCAGATATGGGAAGAGTCTTGCCTTCACTTGCTGCTCCCTGGGAAACGCACAATGCCCGTGCTCTGGCTGTAACTCAGCGATGCCCTCGTGTGGCAATGAACCCCTGGTCAAATGAGAGTGCCACTCCAACTAATTAAACTTACACCTTGACCATGGGTGGGTGGAGTCGAGCTCTCCCCAAACTTCTGCTGTTGGAACCCACGGACACGCCTCCTGTCAGTTCAAATTAGTAATTCCTGGCACTGACCACCACAAGGGGCTCCTGCTGGGCTGTGTAAGTGCGGCCCAGGGTGACCTTGACGATCGGCTAGGTGTGGATGGGTGCTAACATTACCTGGCTGAAGTGCAATCCCTTTGACAAACACTACTGCCAAGATGTGCCACTCAGGTAGAAGAAAGAGTTATCCAGCCCACCTTTCTTCCTGTCCCAGTTATCTGGGTAAATTGTGAAAGATGCACATTTGAAATGGTAACGGATACTGTAACTTACGCCTGCCAATGCTCTGCTCAGAGCAGCCCGCTAGACAATGGCTTCCATTGAAAGGTGGTGCCAACAGACCTCCTAGCACTAAAGGCGGTACCTCTTAGTAGGGCTCTACTCTAACAAGTGCCCCATGCATCGGATACCGCCTCCGGCTGCAAGCCGCTCAGTGCTACTGATGCCTTGGCGCTTCATGCCCCACAGCCAGCTTACCCTGCTACAATGCGCTCGTGACTGGGCCTCAACAGTGCGGCGAAGGCGCGAGACTTCCTAGCCTGACCTTGGCTCTTCACCAGGCTCCCATGCAAGAGCCATCCACAACCTCGTGGCCTAAAACATTCGCCATGTAGGGCGGATGCGAATTGACTGCAGGCCACTCCTAGGCATTCTCTACCCATGTTGTAAATGGAGTTTCAGGTAGGCTAGGGTATGCACCTAAGCCTGGCCGAAGCCACCCTTCTAGTCGGAGAAGGGAGTGCACACTATGCTGACTCCTGCCCACCCCTTAGGTGGCTAGGCAGAGACTGGCTATCCCAGAGGCAGTTTAAATTTAATGTGCCATGCGCACTCCCACAGTGGCACCTGCAGCAGAGATTCCATACCAGGCAATTCTAAATACCCTGCGTATCGTCCACCCAAGAGAGACTTAGTACCATCTGCCCCTATTACCCTGTGCTACCAAACCTTATCATGACATCACCGGTATTATATAACTCACTAGGTCAATCAGGCCACCGTCCTACAGCTCAGATAGCACAACCCCGTAGTTGTTGGCAGCAACTGTACTTCGCATAACAGCACAGAGTAAATAAAAATTGTGCTTCCCCCCCCTTGGGCCGGTAACTAACATCCAACAAGTCAGAACCTGGTCATGAGATCCCAGTTTCCTAGGGTAAAACAATGATTGTCCTGCACCATTACAAATGTGCTACATGCCCGCATGACCTAGCCCCTTGGTGCTACAGTGGGCAGACACCCCCTGGAGGCAGTGGTCTTACCAACTCTCCTCCGAAATAAGCAGCTATAGGGGCTCCAGATCTAGGGTGTGAGAAAGGTCTTTCTGACGTAGCCCACCCACAGTTTATACGTGTAAGTGACTGGCCCCCAATATGGTGTGACCAAAACAAGGCTGAAACAAAGGAGCATGAGGCCTTAAGCAATGGGGTCTTTGTGTACTGGAAACATTACTTAGCCCCACCAAGAACCATGGACATCTCCTGAATGCGGGTCACCAGATCGTCAAAGAAATATTGATGGATTAGAGACCTATGCCCCATCCAAACTGCCGAATTAAAATTGGCGAGAATAGTTCTATGCAAGAAAAGCATTGAATGACCCGCTCAAAGCCAAAGGACATATCAAACCACTTATGTCTACTTAGCTGAGAAGGATGTAGCGATGCCCCTTATCGGTATTAGTGAATGGAGGCATTATTCATTCCCGCACATACTCAAGCTGAAGTTATCGAGGCGCCTTGCATGAGCACCCGTCACGTGATACCATGACCTACGCCATATTACAGGCAGTTAGCTCTACATGGCAGTGGCCCCCGCCAATTATTACACAAATTAAGCCCCTGCTCTCAAACTGGGAGAGGGAAAGTGCAGTGGGCACAACTATCTCTGGGGTGGCACCCAATTAATTGCCCGTGCGACAAGCTAACCAAAATATATCCCAGGCACAAGGCAGCAGGCGCGCACCACCCGCCACCAGAAACTTGGCCCCCTCGGGGCACACGGCAGCCCCACCAGGAGAGTACGTCGCCAGCATAACCAGACGACCTCAGAACCGGAGCGGCGCCCTTATACAACTGCAAGCATGGTACTAAAAGCGAGGCAAGAGGTGCGCCTTAAATATTTTCAGGAGAAACCCATTGAATGAGGCGTTCATAGTACTCTCAGGGCAATGCCTTTGACCGTCCCATAGCCCTCCAAAATTCGAAATCACTGCCGCAAAGCGTAAACCCTGGCCCGTGGCGCAGTTCCCAGGCCGCGACTCTCGCCTTGTCCCCCAGCCATGTGGTGGCCTATTTAGAACCAACTAATTAGTATACAGTGATGGTAATTTGGCAGTATACTCCCTGCTGAGCCGTCTCCCTGTACACTATGCCACATTTGGCCCAAGAGCCTATACCACATTTTCCATACGGAATACCTATTCTTATAAAGCCAGGTTCAAGCATCCAAAAATGAGGGCCTTTGTCCATCTGATGGCGACATGTGCTCCAGCACGCAGCTCGCCCCAGGGGATCAGCATGAATATCAGTGCAGCCCAACAACCCAAACATCGATCAGAAACTACGATAGACTCATCAAAATCGAGCTGTACTGCATAAAATGTCTTAGTGGGGGTAGGGGCCCCCTAGTTTAGAAGGGGCTGTAGACAATCAACCAGCGCAAGATCCTTGCACAGGTTTGGCACCACACTCCTTTACACTGTTGAGCAATGAAGTTACGCCAAGGTATAAAACGCTATGCTTGAGCGCCAGTTACATACATATTCAGCACAACTATCCTTGTGCCCACAGCGAATGAAAAGCAAGGCCTTAGTGGAAATGTGCTACGCTCACCAGTCCAGGTGCGTCCCTCCTAATTGCAATGTTTTGCAGCATGTACGGAATCATGGGCTGAGTGGAAACAGCACCCTATCTGGCTCATGGCTTAATAATGACCAGACTTCCCCCGTGTCTGGTTGCTGCCACACAGTTCTACCCCGAACCACTGTCCGGAAATTATCAGGGAGAGCAACCCCCAGGGGAAATGTGGTTTCCCACTATCTTGATGGAACGGAAGGAAAACCTGGTACTCCGTCCCTACCCCAGCCACATTCACCAAACTGAACTCAGCCTACCTCATTCTTAACTGAATCAAAACTGTAACCTTGTGTCTGGCATTCCTTTCTGGCACAGCGAAGCCAGCGAGGACAAACTGCCGCGCCCGACGCCGCAACACAACCTATGCTGCAACAAACCAACGCATGCATCAACAGGGCCCAAGGCCAGACTGACTTTGGGCGAAAGGAACCTGCATTTGTGTGCCCTAAAAGTGGCTAACCAGCGCCGGGACTCGACATGGTCCCCACCCATCATTACAGCTCGATCCGCAGGCCACTTACACCCTCCAGAGAGGTCCCATTCTTGACGATGGCACACCATCAACCTCAAAGGAGCAACCAGCTTGACGGGCTGTACTTTAAATAAACAATGTCAGTCTAGAATAAGTGTTGCTCCCCAAGAATGCACCACTTTCAAAACACGTATCAAAACCAGTGCTTGGCTGATGTCGGGAGGGCGCTGAGGACAGGGCAGCTAACATCGTGCCTTGCCGCCAAGACCCCTCCCACTGCAAGCTTCAGGGCGTGGGCACCATGCAAGGTTAACTCGCACCGAGGAGGCGTGTTGGAGAACTCCTGCCTATGGCAACGAATGAAGCAGCTAGTTCTGATGCCAAATCCGCCACTAGCAGTGAGGCTACCCCACCACAAGGCCCGCTCCCTATATAGGCTCCCAACTCAGCAACACGACGCACCGCCCGCAGTACTGAACACGGATATGTTCGTAGACAATGCACGGAAGCCACAAGCACCCGCCCACACCGGGCATGGTGGTGGTTAGGGAGACGGTGCAATGATGCGCAGGTCGCCAGCCCCAGGCGGCCGCAGTCCCAAGCCCGGACATCGAGAGTACGCAACACCAGTGTGGGCACCCGCTCAAACCTGGCCAACTCCGGGGTGGGCGTGATTATACATATATAGATCCGGGCAGCAACTCCGCACCCTCATACATGCACTGCAGGCTGCGTGGGAATCCGGGCCCAAATACATGTAGAGGACAAACAGCAGAAATGCTGCCGACCACATAAATATAGGCCTTCGTCCTCGGACAGGGCAGCGGCACGCCTCCTCCTATTAAGGTGTGAAGTGTGGGGCGCCCCGCACCATGCACTCTTGCCGCCAACTGCTTTTATTTATTTTATTAAATTAGGACAAGCCTCAGTGGCGACGCACGAGGGTGACCTTTCAGTATGACATGGGGATTCACCCCCCGGCCCACCAGGGGCTGGGGATCCCAAATTGCTGGGCCCCCTTCGCCCGGAGGAACCGAAATAATAAGGACCTCGCCCCTTATTTTTACTCAAAATGTAGCCCCTCAGCACCACCCCCACTGCGTGGTGGGGTTGGAGAGGAGTGTCCCGGTAAAGATGCTGCTCCTGCGCAAGCTATAAAAAGCCATGAGCCAAAATTTACCAATGCAACTTCCGTTGCCCTTTGGTGGCGGCCGGCGGAAGTACGCGCCAGCTACCAGCAAGACGTCAGCAGATCCAACCCCGGGAAAGCAAGCACAAGACCAGTCAAAGGCATGTCAGAAGTGGGGTCCGAACCCACGCCTCCAGGAGAGACTGCGGTATTAACGCAGCGCCTTAGACCACTCAGCCCTCCTGACCACAAAATACTTTAGCAACCGGAAAAGTAACATTAAACAATTTTCGGTTACAGCCTGCTGGCCACAGCTACGATACCTGCCCGATCTTTCAAGCGTGGGGAGGTTAAGATCCGGACGGAAAGTGCCCCCGTGACAGCACAGCAGGTTGCAATGCAATTCCTCAATACATGTTGCTGTGTCCCTCGGAGAGGAATATGTACCGCGGCGACGAATCGTGCGGTGCGGCTGGAGCTCGCCGTGCCCTGGGGGGTCAGAATCCCCCACTGGCGTGCCATGAGACCTTCGTACCGTGAGGCCTGAAAGGTGCAACCGGCCCAGCCGTCTAGAGAATAGCGGGTGACAAAGGGGTGTCGCACGCAGCGCTGTGCCACCCAGCCCACCATGACGTGCATGCACGAACACCTGGCAAGCGTCGGAAGTCCCTGCACCCCAGGATGCGCGCCCACCCGGCTCCCGCTTGCCCATGGCAGCCCGCCGTGAAAACACCCCCGAACCAGCATCGGCCGCGCCCCTGGCGGTGTCTGCACACCCGGAGGCGCGCCCACCTACGGGCCGTCAATCCACCAATTCCTGAAGGGGGATCGAGGCCTTTACGAACCACCCGGCTGGCTCCCGCCTGCACAATCGCAGTCCCAATGGTGCCTCAATCGCCACTGGAGCCCTGCTCGACCCCCAGTCATGCTCGGCCTGCCGGCCGCAGCCCTGGGGCCCACCCAGCCTGCAACATAACCGCAGTGGAAACCCTGCGAACACCTACACCCCCACGCAGCACAGGCCTGTATGCCCGCACCGGGAGGCAAGCACCGCTCCTGGCTAGTGGACCGGCCCTCGTGGGAGCAGGCAGCAAGGGCCCTGCTGGCCAAGCTACCAGGGGAGGGGGTACACAGCGCCCGTTGCGCTCCAACCCCCGCCCCGCAATAAACGCTCATACATCCCACGCCGCTCTGAAACGGGAGCCTGGCCAGACTCCTGGCCCGTTTCGCCCCGGCGCACGACATGTCCGAGTGAGGACTAGGCCATAGCTACTGGCCTATGCATGCCGGGAGCAGCCCAAACCCCCACCTCGCCCTCAGGCATGCAGGAGCCTCGGCGATGGCCGGACAAGGCCACCCAGCCTGAGGGACTGCCCCACTGGTGGGGATAGGAGGGGGGACAACTCACCGCGCACACTGTTCCTGGCGATCTCGGCAGACGTTGTGTCCGGCGGGAGGAGCTGAAACCCTCCCTGGTTCAGGACGAGCGCTACGCCCCCCCTTCGGGTCCCACCACGCTGATGACCCGTGTGGGACCCTGTCCCAGTAACAATCCCTCAGGCCCAACCCCGCGGGGCCCGCTGGGTTGTGCCCGCGGTCGGGGCTGAGGTGAGGGCTGGGCCGGGGGCAGGTTGGGGGATGATAGCACTCACCTCACTAGCCAAAGCACGGCCTCGGGGCATCGGACAGCAGCAACCCGCAGCATGACCGACCAGACGGCGTGTCCGGGCGCAAAGAGGACGCCAAGATGGCCGGGGGAGGCATAAGTACCTCCCCACCTCCTCTGCGTGCCGGAAGTGACGCGTCTGGTAGGGGACTCCTCCTTGAGTCCCACACATCATTGGGGGGTGGGGAAGTGCCCAAATGGCACTAAAGGGGCCGCCCGTTTAGGGTGGCCCCCTGCGGGGGCCGCGGGCAGCCGCATTTAATGAACGCAGCTCCTCAGGAGTCTTCAGACAGAGCAGGGAAGCTTGAAACAGACACTCGGGACAAGCTCACCTTTAAAGACCTCTCCCCGCACCGCCACATTGTAACACAACAAAAAAAAAAACTTTTTTCTTTTCTTTAAAACATGCATACGTTCAGCTCAAGCACCGGCGCAGTCTATTGTGAATAAACCGCATCTCGCGTGACAATAGTCAGAAAAGACACTGTTTGCCCTGCTTGCATCTCGTTGCCTCCCAGACCCCTTGCTTTAGCACTTCATATGATTGAATCACCACGTCAGGTGCTAGTCTACACACACGTGAATAAATTACACAATGCACCATACTTCCATTGCACGATTCTAAGAGTGGCAAGCTAGAAGGGCAGCTTTACGTCAGACAGGGGAAGATTTATATTTCCCTGCATCCTCCCAACGATTCCCTAATATGGATGGTAGGGGTAGATAATTTGGGAGGTAAACTAAAAAACACACCAAGTGTGAACAGTTCCTCCCTGTCTGTCATAAAGCTCCTCGTGAGTATTCTTGCTTCTGGGTAGTTCTTGGCTGGTGCGATGGATGTCGGGTGGCTTGAGTGCTTGTTCACACGCATGCACGACGACTTTGGCCCAGGAGCGATAATAACTTGCATCAGCTGCCTGCAGGGTTTGTCACAGCAGGGGGCTCAGGGGTCAGTGCTCAAATAGGATTATTAAAGACAGACTATTGCTGCGCACTGACTCGGGGGGCATCCCATGACAATGCTGAAAGCAATGGCCTGAGCTGGAACAGACCCGAACTTCGCCTTTTCTCATTGTTGTGTTAGAAACAAGGATTTTTTTTTTTTAACTGAATTAATACTCTGCAGAAGTCTAACCGGTCCAGAAAGTTACCATACCCCACCCGCCCTCCCTCCCCCATGCTGCTAACTACACATTTTTGGGTTAAAAAAAACCCAGAACAAATAAACAGGCAGAGTGTGCGAGCTCTGCCGCTTGGGTGAGAGTTATTTCTTCCCCAACTGGAAAAGTCAGATTTACATCTGCCACCATTGTTCTTATTACCAAGCACAGTGGCAAACAGCCCCTCATTTCACCGCTGCTCACACAAAGCAGGGGTTCGCATTCCTGGGATGCCATGGCTCTGACCTGGAGGGCAGGAGGGGGCATCAGCTCAGCAGCTTTCTTAAACAAGGATGGAAAGTAAAAAATAAAAACTTGGCAGAGGGCGAGGAGACCTGCAGCATAGAAGGCAAACTGCGAGGAAGTAACTGAGGCCAGGAAGGTTTGGAGGGTGGGGCCGGTGACACTGAGAGCAGAACCAGGCACAGCAGTCGCCTGATGGTGGATTAAAAATAAAACATAAGTGTGTAAGGGCTTTGTAAGTGTAACGGAGATAGCAGCATGGTTTACAGCCCAGTTTACAGAAACTGTTTCAGTGAAGTTAAGCTTAGAGCAAGAATGCTCTGCAGATGGAAAGAGAAGCTTCCCCAAACACAAGCAGGAAACCAAGAAAAAAATAGTCCCCCAAAGAACACAAACATGACAAAACGTAATGATCCAGTACTTCGTCCCTGCTGTGTGGGAGGAGTGAAAGAGAAGAGGAGGGACAAAGAGGCAGGACTGACCACTAGTAAGCAAGGATTTTAAAGGACACTAAGACAAACAAATCAAACGCAGGGGGATGGCTTTAAGCCCACACGAGAAATATACTAAAGGATACAAGAGGTCGTACACTTACGCTCCACCTAAAAATGGGAGCAGCAGCTCTCTCCCCAAGTCCTGATAAGCAATTGGGCTGCCTTGCACTGGAGTAAAGTGTTACGAAATCTAGCCCTAAAACCTTTACCAAATGTGTTGCTTCTATCAATTTTGGCTTTTTTGAAACATTGGGCATTATTGGATTGTTAAGAGCCTGGTCATAGGACTCACCAATTAGAAGGTAGCAGAGGAAAATGGCCCAGATCTTTAGCATGAAATTAGGTTCCTGGTATGCCTTCTTTATTGAGAAAGCGGTTGTGCCGGACTGACTTTGGCTTTGGCACACTAAGGTTTTGCAAGTGATGGGACGGCTAATAGAGGGCACAGAACTTTGCATTTGTCACTCTAGGATTTTTTAGACTAGAAAGATGCCAGTAGTCAAGGCCGGACTGGGAACGAAAACTGGCCCTGGCAAAGTGCTCGGCCGGCCCCCGGGGGGTGTGTGGGGGGGGTGGGGGTTGGGAGTGCGGCAGAGCAGTTTGCCAGGGCCGGTTTCGGCCGAGTTTGTTACAGGGGCCGATATTGCAGCTATGCTGCAAAAAAGGCCCTGTAACAAAAACGGCCCCCACCCTGGCGGCCCACCGGGGAAATGCCCGGTGCCCGCAACGGCCAGTCCGGCCCTGCCAGTAGTAGGTATTTGTCTCTAGTGCATAGTCCATAAGCACACTTGGGCACAAGGCACATATACACTAATCACTTACCTCATGTCCAGGCTTCTCCACAGTGATCGTTGTAAAACCTTCATGACCCTTGGACCTATGCACCATCCATGAGGCACTTTAAAACATATGAGCAGCAGTGCCTGCTCATAGACAGAGTGACTTGAGAGGGAAATGGGATATTTACAAAGTAAAGAGGACAGCAAGGAAAAACTGCCACCTGCAAAGCTCTTCAAATTAGAATGAGGTGCGTGTCATTGTTGCCAAAACTGGGTGTGACTGACAGGCAAATAGGAAGGGTTGCTATAAGCTTAAGAAGGCATAATGAAAGGGACGTGGCAAACTGGCAGAGTAGATGGTCGCTTCTTAGAGCAGCTCCTTCACCCAGCTTTCTTCCCCTTCAACATCCGGACAGTCATCCGACCTCCAACCCCAACCCACGAGTTCGTGAAATTGGTGGGCACCTGGAGACACAGCTGAGCACCATATTGCGGTGGACAGCAGCCGCTATGTGCTGCGATCGAGGTGAGGCCTGCGGGGTATGGTGAAACCCCGGCCTCTATTGTGGTTGAGTCATGAAGCCGGAGCCTCCCTGGAGCTGCGAGTCACAGCGGGTCCGACCCAGAGAGCGGGGCAGTCGGCACCAAGAAATGACTGGAGTGCCCGCGTTGGGCAGTGGGGGCTCGGGCTCGCCTACACCTCTCTGGAATTGGCAGACAATCAAGGGCAGAGGCAAAATTCACGCGGTGCCGCAGGAGCGGCTACCGCGAGTACTGATCTGATCGCCCCAGGGGGCAACGATCCAGACCGGAGTGCGGACAGGGAGAGTGTGGTGTGTGGCTGTCTCACCCCCCCCCTGCTGCCCCGCATCAAGGTGTGACTGGATCTGGGTGGCAGCAGAGGACCAGGAAGGAAGTGAAAGCAGACCAGGTCCCATGCCACACAGCCTACAGGTCCAATAGTGACGCCCTTCGAGCTAGAGGCGAGAAATAGTGCCCCATTGTGAAGCTCGCACCAAGGGTTTGCTTTGGGGGGCAGTCAGCAACTCTGCAATTGGATTAATAGAGATACGCAATCCTATTCATTGCCCTCCGGATATGTTCGCTGTACACTGTGCTTCAGTGGGCCCTGATGCAGATTGCCATTGTGTCTTAATGGTGGGAGAGTCCGGGTGAACCAGAAGAAACCTGACAGGCCGCAGAGGAAAGCTCATGCACCCTCAGGCAGGCTGCAGGGAGTACCCAGGTGCACGCCCCCCTCTCTGTTTGCGATCTGTCTCCCTGAGGGAATGATGGGGCGGAAGAAACATGAATCGGACCCACCCGACCAAACTAGACAAATTTGCGCTGCCTAGAGGGTCAGAGGGCCCGGAGGTCCCCAGAGATCAAATGTCCATTGCTGCCCCTCAGACATCCGGAGGAGACATTTTATCCCTCCATGATATAATGGCGGCGATACAAGGAGTTCGAACAGCCTTGGAGGGGTGAAAAGACACTGTTACGACAGAGGTTTCACTGATGCGGGCAGACTTGCATATTATGGGAACTAGAATTAAAGAGGTCGAGGACACAGCGACTGTTCTTCTTTAAGACACCAAGGCCCTCACAGACCAAATAAACAAACTCCAGGTGACCAGTGTGATCCTGGAAGCAAGACTCGAGGATTATGAGGGCAGGTCACAACGAAACAACATCGCATCCTGGGAGTCCCTGAACGGGCGGAAGGGCCCGCCGCAGATCCATTCATGGAGGACCTCATCATCAAGCATCTACAGCCCTGTGGTCTGTCCAAGTTCTTCTCCATGGAGAGGGCACACAGGGTGCCGGGTGGTCGATCCCGACCAGGCGCACCACCAAGACCTATCCTAGCCCGCCTCTTCAACTTCCGAGACCGGAATGTGGTGTTGCAGACAACCTACGCTGCTCCACCAGTGCACTATGACAACGCCCAAATTACCTTCTTCCCGGACTTTACCCTGAAGGTGCAGAGACAGAGACGCAACTTCTTAACAGTTAAGCAGGCACTTAGGGAAAAGGGAGTAAAATACTCCATGCTCTTTCCAGCGAAGTTGTTAATCGAGGCTGAAGGCAAAGCAAGTTTTTTTGAGACACCAGAGGCAGCATGGGCATGGCTTGATGGATGGCGAACTGTTGGTGGCCCAGCACCCAAGATTCACCATGGGAAATGGAGAGGGGGAACATCGCACCAAATAGAAATACTGAGATGCGAGGGGAGTGCCTCTCCACAATCCACCAGGAGAATTAACAACCAAAATCTGTTTGGGTCCAATGGGCGCCACCCACTCCTGGAATCTCATAGTACATTGAAACATCTTTATATGTTCGATCTTAAGTGAAAGGTTCTACAGTAAGGGACCAGCCCTGTAGGCGCTACTGGTTGTTCATGTTCTCTTCTGATAACTGTAGCCTTGAGGCTCCAGGACCTGTCCACTCACTCCTTTTGTATTATTATCACAATAGATGCAGTGGGGGGGAAAATTCAACCTTTTCGGAGTGGAGGGCTGGGTACGCAGGAGGTGCACGGTCTCCTGAGTCTTCTATGTCAGGGACGACGACAGGCACTCTGCTGAGTTGGGGGGGCGGGCAGTTGTGGGTCCGTCAAGCAGGGATGCGGGAAGCGGGGTTTGTTCGGGGGAAGGAGGGCATGAGTGGGTTGTAGTTACGTTATTATGCTTACACTGTTCTTTGCTTATGATACGCTACATTAATAAACTAACATTTAACAGTCATCACATGACACCACACAAGACCAGGAACACACCAGGAAGAATACACCCGCTGGAGTAGAGATGTTTGACCGGCCCGAAATTATGAGATCCCAACACCTCAATCTATACTCACTATGGCAAATAAGAATATCCTTGAAATCTGTTTAGTGACATGGAATGTGAACGGTCTGGGAGACAGAATCAAACTTGGAATAGTAATCCAGTTCTTGAAGAGACACTCTCCCGATGTAATCCTCTTACAAGAAACCCACCTTATGGGCAATGCCTGTTGAGCTCTAGAACGATGAGGCTACAAAATGATGGTACTAGCTGGTTTTACTTCGGGTTCCAGGGGTACAGGTATACTCCTCAAGAAATGACTCCCCCCTCATTGTAGAGAAAACATGAGCGGACAAGACAGGTCGATATGCGGCACTTTCGAGCACATGGGAGGGGAAAACGATCGACATCCTCTCGGTGTATGTCCCACCGGCACTACCCAGGGTGACACTCCCAGACCTGGGAGCCCTTATACTAGAACTGCCACTGGGACAGCTCTTACTGAGGGAGATTTTAATATGACACCGTGTGACATCATGGACCGGCTGCCACCCAGGAAGACACAGGCTGCACAGACTCGCCTGGACGAGTCCCTTGGCGCGCTAGGCCTGATTGATATTTGGAAAATGCTTAATCCTATCAAAAAGGAATTTACTTTTCACTCGGGAGCACACAGCAGTCTCTCACAAATTGACCTCACCACAACTTCCCTGTTTCAGAGACGTGCAACATTTGGCACGGGGAATCTCTGATCACTCCCCACTATGGGCACGATACAGTGTAAAAAGGCAGCCGACCAACCACACAATTGCCATTAATCCCTTGTATACTAAAATACCGACGGTTGGGAAGGGACTCACCAGAGCAACAGACCACTACTTTAGGGAGAATGAACATTCGGTTACCTCGGCAGTGACACTTTGGGAGGCATATAAAACGGTGATAAAGGGACAAGCCCTCTTGTTAATAGTGGCCACAAGCGAGACAAGAGGGCAGCGGTAGAGAGGTTAGAATGCGATATCTTAGATTTAGAGACACGACTGATAGAACTAGACGACGAAGACACATGGCATGCATTGAGCCTTAAACAACAAGAATATAAAGACCTGACGACAGCAGCTGCCAGTGCCACAAACAAGATGACGCAGCACCGGGTGTATGAACAAGGAGACAAAGCAGGGAAACTCATCACATGGCTTGATAAACAAGAACGGGCAAGGCGATGGGTGGCATCCATCCAATTGGAGGATGGGGAATGTCTTAGAGACCCCCAAGCAATAGCAGATGCATTTACAGCCTACTACGCTCGTATTTACACTACAGAGACAAAAGCCACTACACAAGACTCCCTTGAACTCCTTAGCGATAGACCCCACTCCTCACTTTTACCTACAGACATGCAATTTTTAGACTGCGATCTTACGGTGGAAGAGGTGACACAAGCAATCAAAGCGGTAAAATCAGGAAAGACACTGGGACCCAATGGGATACCAATAGAACTATATAAACCTTCTGAGTCACATACAGTACCTCACCTACTCGAGATGTATGAAGAGAGCAGGGGTTGTGGTATGCAACCCAGAGACTTGCCTCGATAGTCGTAACACATAAAGAGGGAAAAGCGGCTGACCAATGCATGTCATACAGACTTATATCATTGCTAAATGCAGAGGCGAAAATCCTTGCCAAACTTCTGGCCCTCCGACTCATCTCGATCATTTCTAGACTAGTACATCTAGGCCAATCTGGGTTCATGCCAGGGCGCAAAACTGCTCTCAATTTGCGACGCCTCCATGGTGTCTTAGGACGTGCAAACAGAATCTGGGAGGAAGCGGTGGTCTTGTCTCTCAACGCTCGCATGGCCTTCGACACAGGTCAAGTGACCATATCTTTTTGCAGTGCTCACACAACTGGGCGTTGGACCCCGATTTCTGACCTGGATTCAACTTTTATATACTGAACCCCTGGCGCAGGTGGTGGTGAACGGAAGGGTGTCAAGGGTCTTTCCTCTCCAGCGAGGAAAAAGACAGGGCTGCCCTTTCTCGCCACTAATACTTGAGCCCTTGGCCACCTGGATCCGAGGTGATCCACTGATCTGTGGCCTCGGCTGGACAGAGGATTGGGAAGACAAAATATCGCTCTAAGCGGACAACATTCTTCTTTATGTAGCGGTGCCCCAGTCCTCTGTTACCATGATTTTGAACATCTTTGCCACCTTTGGAAGATTCTCGGAATACACAATCAACTGGTCTGAATCGGTGGTTTTCATCTTGTGTGGACTGGCACCCCGATTGCTGAATGATTGTGAAGCACAGATAGTGACAGAAGGATTCCGATATCTAGGAATCTTTATACCAACCAGCCATTTTTTTTTTTTTAAACAAACTTTATTGCCTTTTACATATGTCTCTCACAGCACATTATCACTGTTGCATGTGAACATTTTGTAAATTTAGCTTATGTTGCGTCTGTCAGCTCTTGCACATACAATTCGTTCTTGCATTATTATTGTCTCTGGTGCTGTAGTGCATTCCCAGGCCTAACATGCCTTCAGTCCCCCTCCCTCCCCTCCCCCCTAAAACTTAAACTTAAGCTCCACCCCGTCCCTCCTCCCCCCGGCACTGCTGTCTCCTATAGCTACAGAATGTCTCCCTGTGATCACATCTATTATTTTTCGTTGTGCGTAGCTCTATCACTAGGTCGCCATTATCCAGCTCGAAACCCCCTCGGTGCATGGGCTCGATGGGTCCTCATCTCCTGGTGCTTGCTCCCCTCTCCCCTCCTGACTCTGTCTCTGGGGACTTCCCTGCCGTGACGGTCTTTCAGGGGTGGTGACTTCAGACCCAGAGTCCTTGTCCCTCAGCTCCTCCATCAGTACCTCCCATGCCTGCGCCCTTTCCAGCTTTCCCAAGCCCCTTCTCGCATTTCTGAGCAAGATTCTGCCCTCACATCCTGCCCATTTCTCTAATTCTCTCTTCCATCTATGTATGCTGGGGCCAGCCGGGGCCTTCCAACTACTAGGAATCTCCTGTTTTGCCAATATAAAGGCGAGGTCCTGGAACTTATCGGTGACCTTAGTCTTAGCTGTGTGGGGAAACAGGTTAAGTAGGACAAGTTCTGGTGTGCACGGGACTGTTTGTTCTGTTATCCTAGCTGTCTCTCTTGTTACTTCCTGCCAGTATTGTGTCAGGGCCTGGCAGCTCCCTACCATATGTATATAGTTTGCCCCTCGCTCTCTACACCTCGGGCATTCCGCATCTTCTCTGTGAAAGAACCAGTTAATGCGTTCCGGTGTTATGCACGCTCGGTGCAACATGTAAAAACTAATTAGGCTGAAGCGTGCGTTTCTGGATACTTTAGTCGTGCATGATAGGATGTTCTCCCAGTCTTTGTCTTCCAGTGGTTTGTCTATGTCCTCCACCCACTGAGTCCTCAACCTTTCTAGTGGCTGTACAGAGCCCCGCCCCATGGCCCTGTATAGGCATGTGACAGCTTTTATAGTCCCCCCGCCAGGCCTATATACTTGCAGGTGGCGTGTCGTGGTGGTTCCGTTGTGCCCGTGCCCCAGTGCCGCCTCATTGCCCCCGTAACTGCCCCATAGAGTAGAAAGTGTCCCAGCCGGATGTCCCAATCTGTACTGAACTCTTCAAAAGGGAGTAGCTCCCCGTCCCGGTATAAGTCTCCCACCTTTGATGCTCCGGCCTGCTCCCAATCTTCTATCCCCCTCCAGTGTCCCCCATGTGGGAGCGCCCCCAGGAGTGCTCGTGGTAATTCCGGTGAGTATGGGCGACGTATCCTAGTCCTTTGTATTCACCTACCCCAGCATCAGCGTATCACTTTGTGCTCATTGCTTTGGACCTGCTGTGCCTTCACAGTCCTCAACAGGGTGCGGAACACATTCATCTTCTCTGGGGTGAAGGGGGGCGTCCCCCTTTCTGGCGTCAAACTCCCTGCCACCCACTGTGTAAATCTTTGCAACTGTCCCGCCAAGTAATATGCCTCCATGTCAGGCACGGCGAGGCCCCCCTCTGACTGTGTCCTTTTTAGCATAGTTAGGGCTACCCTCCTTCAGCCCGTCCCCCATATAAATGCACAGATGCAGGAGTCTAATTCTCGGAGCCATGCCCCCGGTATCCATACCGGTAGTGTGGTAAAGAAGTATAATAGTCTGGGGAGGGCCACCATTTTTAGTAGGGAAATCCGGCCGGCCACAGAGAGGGGGAGCCTACCCCAGAATGCCATGTTATCCTTGAGTGTCCACAGCACCCCCCCCCTACATTTCCTTCTTGTACATCTGCCATGGAGTGGAAAACCCTCACCCCCAGATACCGGAAGCATCGGGGTTCCCAGTGCAGCCCTTCCAGGTCCTCTGGCGGTGGAGTGTCCGCCTCCATTGGGAATAGCTGAGATTTCTGCCAATTAACTTGCAGACCCGATAATACACCGAACTTCTCCATCATATTCTTCGCCCCTCGCAACTCCCCCCATATTCTTAAGGAAGAGCAGGAGGTCATCAGCATACAGCGCTATGTGGTGCCTTTGTCCTCCTAATTGGAGGCCTCCGTATTCTTCTCCAGATCATGCCCTACATGCTAGTGGCTCCACTGCCAGCGCAAACAGCAATGGGGAGAGGGGACACCCCTGTTGTGTGCCCCTCTCCACCCTGTACGGTTCAGATATCGTACGTCCTGTACGGACCCTCGCCACCGGGCTAGTATACAGCAGTCGCACCCACCCTAGAAAACCCTGCCCGCCCCCCATTTTTGCTAGGACGGCGTAGAGGAACTCCCACTCAAGGCTTTCAAATGCCTTCTCTATGTCTATTGTGAATATCGCACCCTCCCGTTCTTCTACCGCCCCCAGCTCCAAGATAGAAAGTAACCGGCGTATGTTCAGGGTGGTATTTCTGCTTCGGATGAAATCTGCCTGGTCCCGGTGCACCAGAGCCGTCATGTGCGGTAGCAGCTTCGTCGCCAATAGCTTACTCAAGATCTTGAAGTCGAGGTTCAGCATCGACAGGGGCCGGTACGCCATACATTCCAGGGGGGACTTATCAAGCTTAAGCAGTGGAATTACCACCGCTTCCCGAGTGGTGTTTGGTAGCTGACCTCCCTCCCCAGCTTCTGTATACATCTCTACTAACCTATGGGCTAATTCCTCTACATACGCTGCATAAAACTCCTTAGGGAGCCCATCTGTGCCCGGGGTTTTTCCTCTCGCCAGTTCTTTAATGGCCACATTTTAATTTCATGCTCCGATATTTCTGCCCCTAGTTGGTCTGCATCTTCCTTGGATAAAACATGGAGGGGAAGCTCTGACAAGTACTCTTCTATCTCCCCTTCCCTCCTAGGTCCCGAGCTTCTGTGTAGCTGTTCATAATAGCTATGGAATCTATTATTTATGGTGTCTTGCCTGTATAATGGGCACCCTTCAGGGTCTACGATTTCGATTATGGTGTTCCCCCTGCGAGTGGTGTTGGCAAGCCATGCCAATAGCCTGCTCGCCTTATCCCTCTCCACATGGGTCCTATCTGTATATGCTTTATAATCAAAGCATCTTAATCGTTCCTCCTGCACAGCTACCTCTTCCTTTGCCTCCAATAGCTCCTGGCTTAGTTCGGGGTGGTTTGAGCGCCTAAGTTCAATCTCCCTCAACGCTCGGTCTGCCCTTTCAACATCTGTAAGCAGTGTTCGCCGCACTCCAATGGACGCCGCCATACATCGTCCCCTGATTACTGCCTTAAAGGCCTCCCATTCTGTTACCCTGGAATCAGTGGAGTGAGCATTATCCGCAAAGTATGTTGTAATATGACCCCTGATTTCATGTAAAAACACTTTGTCCTCCAGGGCCTCGGGCTTTAGGCGCCAGGTAGGGATGAGCTGTTGTTGCATCCCCCAGTGCAGTCTAGTTAATATCGGGTTGTGGTCTGACACAGTACGTGTTAGGTATTCCGTGCCCTGAAGCAGTGCATGCATGTCGGGTGAACATAGGAAAGTATCCAGTCGCACATGTAGGTCGTGAACATGTGAGAGGTGGGAGTACTCCTTTTCCAGCGGGTGGGTACATCTCCATGCGTCCACCAGCCCCCATTGGACTTGCCAGTCCCTAAAGGCCCTGGCTGTTCTATGTACCGGGGAATCCCAAAGGGGCGGGTGGTATCGATCGAGTTCTGGGTCTGCGACACAATTAAAGTCTCCCCCCATAATAATCGAGCCAGTCATGTAGGGTGCCAGGGTCCCAGACATCTGCTCTAGAAAGGCCCCCTGGTCTACATTCGGTCCGTATATGTTTATTAATGTTATGTCCTGCCCATCTAGCCTCCCTGTCACTATCACATAACGGCCTTCTGGATCTACTTTGTGTCCTGTGTGCTGGAATGGGACCCCCGCCCACTCCCAAATCAACACTCCTCTTGAAAACGCAGAGAATGAGGTGTAATATACCTGTCCCCTCCATCGCCGATGTAATGCCGCCCCTTCAGGTGCTAGAGTGTGGGTTTCCTGTAGCATGCCCCCCCCCCCCGACAACAAGCCTTTTTCCAACCCAACCAGAGGCCGCCTTTTTTAGGACGAGGCCGCCCTGCACGAGGAAGGAGACAGAACAATCAACAGGTGCATTGGTCAGACGACGAGGGACCAGTAGGCACCCACACGAGGAGCAAAACCAAGGAACCTTTACCAGGAACGAGCGGGATGAGATAACCAGTAACAACCAAAATGCACAATCTCTGGTCTTCAATATATCCAACATCTCTTTGTCCCCCACAGAGGAAGATGTCCTCAACAAAGGCCTTTCCTTTGTACCGACCACACACCTGGACAAATTCCAACTTCATGTGGAATTAGCTGAATTCTTTCGTAAGCTGAAACTAAAGGTTTTTTTTTAAAGACAACCCCTAACGGAACCCAATGTACAAACCAATGAGACAGGACTGAAAGTTAAATCCTCATTTTGCCCACCACCTTCCAGCATCCCTGTGGAAATTACCACCTTCGAGCAGGCAGTCTATCATCAAATTGAAAATCTTGATCCACCTAAGCCCTTCAACAACCTGACTACCAAAGAAAGAGAGGCCATAGGTAACCTCCAAGAAAACCCCCTCATTGTTATAAAACCAGCTGACAAGGGTGGAGGGATAGTCATTCAGAACAAGACAGACTACACCACTGAGTGTAGGAGGCTTCTAAACGAACCTCGGAACTACAAACGCTTGACAGAAGACCCCACCACCACCCTGGAGGACACTATTATCTCTCTGGTAGAAACTGCGGAGACAAACAACCAGATTTCCAAACAAGAGGCTAATTACCTCTGTGCTAAGAAGGCGAAGGTACCGTATTTTTATACAGTCCCTAAAATTCATAAAGAGACAAGACCACCACCTGGACGCCTGATAGTATCAGGGATCAATTCCCTCCTAGAACCGCTATCTAGGTTTTGTGATTTTTTTCTTAAACCCAATGGTCTAAGCGTCCTCCACCTACATAAAGGACACAAAACATCTCCTGAAACTCATCAAAGATACTGATTTTGAACCCACTGTCCAACTCCTAGTAGGTTTGGATATCGAGAGTTTATATACGAGCCTTCCACAGGACGATACCTTACAAATGCTCAGTAATATGCTCTATGAAACCACCTGGGAGCACACGACACCGAGGGAATTTATTCTGCAGTGCGCCACCCTAGCACTTAAACAAAATTATTTCGAATTCGAAGGAGAGTTCTACTTGCAGACGAATGGGAAGTCTATGGGCAGTGTTTTCGCCCCAGCGTAGCTGGCCTCTACGTATATCAGTTTGAGAAACAACACATCCTGGCAGCTACTAACCCATACAGCACCAACATCCAATTTTGGCGACGCTACATCGACGATATCCTCATGATATGGACAGGGCCGGTCGACACCCTCGACAATTTCCTGACGTGGCTTAACCAGCTGGATCCCTTCCTACGGTTCACCAGTAGCGCTAGCAACTCCAAGATAGCCTTCCTGGACCTAAGCATCGAGGCAACAGAGGGCAAACCACAGACTACCACATATCACAAACCTACATCACGTAATTCCCTACTGCAGTTCAGCAGCTTCCACCCGAGGCCCCTCAGAGAAAACCTGCCATACGGCCAATTTCTACGAATACGCCGTAATTGCAGCCTCACTAGAGACTGCAAACAGCGATCCTCTGAACTAGCGGATAAACTACGAGCACGCGGGTACCCGGAGAAGATAATCAATACCACCAAGAAGAGGGCCTGTAACCAACAGAGCGACGTCCTCCTAGAGGACACCACACGGGACAACACCATGACACGTTTGACCTGCGTCACCACCTACAATGTGGCCTCAAATCAAGTAGCCAAGATACTTAACAAGAACTGGCACATAATAAACAGTGGCACCATGAAATGGGAACGCCCACTATTGGCATACAAAAAAGCGGGTAGCCTTCGAGACCGCCTGATCTCCACCAGACCACGTATACCCAGAACTCCAGCACCTAACACTGTACTTAATGCGTGGGGGTTCCCCGGCATTAAAGGTCACTACCCCTGCGGTGACTGCAGTGTCTGCCATCTTACAAAAGCAACTAAAAACTTGAGCCTGGAGACAGGAAAAATGTGGCAACAGCTTCACCACACTAACTGCAACTCCAATAATGTCATCTATCTGATCACCTGCGGCCTTCGTTATGTAGGCATGACGAGTCGCAAAGTCAGAACCCGAATTGTGGAACATCGCAGCACCATACGGTGTAGAAAAAACATAAGTAAACTGACAGACAACTTCATCCAAGCAAACCACACCCTAATGACCTAAACTGGACTGTAATAGAACATATCAACAGCCAGACCCTTTCAAATGACAGGATCCTGCTACTTAAGGAGCAACGTTGGATCTATCGCCTTTCCCCGAACGTCACAGGGTTAAATGACAACATACCCTGGAATAGCCTGAATCCAACCTGAACCACAGCACCATGCGTAAAATCTTCCTGCCTTACAAAAAGGCTTACCTGGACATTACCTCAGTGTGAGCAACACTCCCTGTTTTAACTCCAAAACAGGCCACCCAAAATGAGACATTACATAACCTCCTTAGTGTCAAGAGCACCACTTGACCTAACAAAAGCAACATCTTTTTTCACACGACAGTGCGAATCCAAGTGTATGTCTACACTAGACTCTACGTTTCTTCCCCTTTGTGATATGTTCCCAATCAACACGAATCATTCTCAGATTTCTTTCATGCCACAATTAGTAGGCACACTTGAATTAAGAATAACAACACCTGCTGCAATTAGCAGTACCTCCGGGTCTTTTATGAGTTAAACTTCAGTTCAGTTTATTTTATTTTTTCTGCACACACAAGCACTCGACACTCCCACAGGGCGTGTCTTTTCTCTATGTCTACACTCCCACAGGGCGTGTCTTTTCTCTATGCCTATTCTCTCCTGCAGACCCATCAGAAGACAGCCTAAACCAGCACCTGAAACCCATTGAACCAGCCACAGCGGTTCCCAATTAACCGAACTCGCTGACACCTGTTGGAACCAGCAGAGTATTTAAACCACCGCCCAGCTCCACTCATTCTACCACGGAGCTCCATGGCGGCTGAAGCAGGTACCGAGAAGGGTCCTAGACCTTGATGAAGTAAGTGGGAATATCCTAAGGGGGGTATGCTTTAAAACTGCCTCTCCACCCCGCTGCTGGCATTTTCTTACAGCCAAGCATGCAGGTAAATTTTAAATCGCTTTTGTCTCCTCTTTTAATTTTTGTCACATAGAGTGGGACTACAGGTCGGGCCCCCACATGGAACTCATGGGGCACTTTCCGGATATTGTCTGAGTAAGATATTTTGCTCTTTTCGCTTTTAAGTTACACGATGCACCATGTTATGCGCATCTTGATTACCACCCGGTACCGCATAAATTACCAGGCGTCGATTATAACTAATTACGCCACACCCCGTCCTCACTGTGCCTTTGACCGCATAAGAGCACGGACACTCCGCTCCTGAAACAACTATACCAGTATGTTACATGTTTCTCTGTATGTTTCTTTGTCTTTTCCTTCCCCACAGGAAAGCACCACTAGAGGAAATTCTCCTCTACCACATATCTCACCTTAGCGCGTGTCACATATATGGTCTTCTAATAAACACGATTTTAGACCACTCACTTTGCACTACACATAGGTCCTGAAGAAAGCCATACCACTAAGAGCATGGCTGAAACATGTTGACCGACTAGGATATTGGAGTTACCATAAGATCTCCTTAAATATCCGACTCTCGTTTTTATTAACTGCCAAGGGCCCACCCATTAAAATAGTATTTTTTTTATCCCAGGGACCCTTAGGACAGCTTTTTTAACATTCACTCACTCCCTTTCACTGCACTCTCACGGCACAATACCAGCTCCGCTGTATCCAGGCGTCGTAGCACACCCAAGGTGCACTCTGTGCCTTTGGTGGGGCCCGATGATGAAGCATGTCACCAACTAGGTTGGTGAGTGAGGGCCTTACTATAAACATAATGTGTTTCCTTTCCAAGACAAACATACGCTAGGAGCACCCACTCCAGAGTTAGTTCTCTTTGATAAAACATATGTGAATCCCCCGCCTATTTAAGTGGGAGAAAATTTTGTAACACTTGTGCATCGAGTGCATGCCCCGGACATTCCAGGATAAGAGGTTACATGTCGCCTGCTTTGGCATTTCTACCTATCTCCCCCTCCTCTATCTGGACTCCCCCTGCATGGCCTGCTTCCGGCGACCTACTCCGAGTGATGTGATCCTTGCTACGACAGTTCCTGGCTCCTCTTGGTAGACAGCAGTGTCACCCCTTATAACCAAGTAAACACCCCAACGCCCCCTCCCCAGGACAAGTGAGAGTCTCTCCCCCATCCAAACTACGCACAAGTGTGCAGTTGGAACTAGTGTCCAAAGTTCAGGTAGTAACGAGGCTAGCGCTCACTTGGAGAAGAGCCCTTCCCTCCACCCCACCCCCCCGGATCCCGCTTCCAGTGCATAATGCATATAAACATCAGGTCCGGCCCCCTCACTTCAGCTCATGTGAGCCCATGTTCGGATCAGCCCGACTTCCCCCCCTGCTCAAGATTCCTGCTTGCTACTTGCGTGGCTTTTGTCCCTCAGATGATGTCATCTGCTGTTCTGGAAGTCATCTCAGGAAGGACCTGGCTGGCTTCTCCCACTGTGCTCAGGCTGGTGTCAGAGTCTGAGTCTCTCGGGCCCTCTCCAGACGAAGAGGAGGTGCCTCGGGTCCCATGGGCGCTCAACGATGCTATGGCTGCCACTGCTCTTTCCCTGCCTCTCCGAGTTTCCTCGGCTGTTGGCAGGCTCTTGGATTTCCCCCCTTTCCCTGGGGGTCTCGTTAAGTCTCGCTCCAGCCTCTCCGATTTCTCACCTCTACGTTCTAGTGGGCCTTGCTCCTCAATCCAGTCCCATACTTCCTGCGGCGTGCTGAAAAACCTGGTTCCTCCGTTGGAACACCATAGAATAAGATATCCCCATTTGTCTCAACCTTCGTTTAGCTGTGATATAGGATGCTCTCTGTCTCTGTACTTCTCAGGAGAAGTCGGGTAAAATCCTAACGGTGCTGTCCTTTAAACCGTGTCTGGCTCAGCACATGATCTCTATCTTTGTAGAAAAGTAGCCACGCCACCACAGGTCTCGGAGGCCTTCCGGGTGGGGGCGCCCTTGCAGGGACTTTGTGCGCCCGCTCCAAGGCAAAGTATGGGGACAAGCCTTCTTCTGCCACTTCAGTGCGGATCCAGTTTTCCAGGTAAGCAACCATATTGTTCCCTTCAACTTTTTCCGGCAGGCCTATGACTCGAATATTATTGCGGCGCGCTCTATTTTCTGCGTCCTCAGCTCTCCGCTCTAGCACATGTACCCTTTTCTCAATGTCCGTAAGTTTGTGGGTAACCGTGCTCACCTGTGGCTTCAGTTCTCTGATGTCTCCTTCTGTTGTTGTGACCCGGTCTGCTAGCTTCCTGTGGTTCGCCCTCAGCAGTCCCAGGTCTTCCCGGAGCGTGGCAATCTTAGATTCGACAGCCAATCTGGATGTTTCTATAGCCTGTAGGATGTTGTAGAGGGACGGATCGTCGTGGGCTTCTTTCCTCTCACTACGAGTCCCTGCCCGCAACCTTGAGTCACCGGCCTCCTCTCCAGTCTGTTCCTGCTGTTCCACATCACGCCTTTTGGATACTTTTCCCATGTTGGTGGTTGCCCACTAGTAGGGGGCTTTCTCTCTCCCTTATTGTCTCTGTCTAGGCCTTGCCCAAGGGTTCACCCACCTTCAGCGTCTTCTGTTCGGCCTCCACAGGCGTTTTCCTGTGTTCCCGTCCTTGGCCGCTGGACTTATGGTTCTCTCCACACCCCTCTCGCTAAGATCCAGGGGTCCTCAGTCTGGGTCTCTTCTGGTGTTCTATAGTGCCGGTATGCTAGGTCGCTCCCTTTCTCAGGCACCTGATTTCCACTTTCTTTCGCACAAGGTGTCCCTCAGCTACTGTCTCCGCCGTTCATAAATTGCTGGGATGCTCCTCTGCCACGTGGTCCTCACTTTTAGCGCGTCAGGGCTTTACTTGGCGCATGTCCTCCTGTGCGGTTTCTGTGACCCCAGATATGGATCCCTGCCCACTAGTGTTGGTAATTCGATTTTCGCGTCAGTTTTCTTACTTCATTGAGCGTATTTTAATCTCTCCTTCATTGTGGTCTATGCAGCCCCAGTGATCTACGTGGGTCGTCCTGTTGCAACTCACACTCGATGGCCCACTTATCTTGTTCCGCGGATTATCCCTGAGGCTGTTCATGAGATTAGGGCTCTCCGCTTACTTGCAGGTCCCTCGGTGCTTCCAGGCCGTCAGCTACAGCCCTCTGGGCCCTTCACGTCACCTCCAAGCGCTCGTAGCAGCCCTCTTGCTTCCTTCCCCCTGCCTCTCCTCCGCTCAGCCGTCTTGTCGGGTACCGGGCAGTGAGCGCTCTGGGTCCCCGCCTCACCCAGTGATCAATGTTACAATGTCGTCGCTATTGGGGCCTTCTGGCTTCTTCAGCCTGTTCCAACTCAGGCCGCGGCCGCCATCCCGTCTGGCCCGCAATCCACTTGCCTGCTATCTGCTCTGGGCCCTCTATTCTAATAGGAGGAGGATCGGCAACGTACCCGCGGCCGTTTGCGCGCCGTCCTTGCCCGCACCCTCCTCCTTACTGCCTCCTTGTTGCTCTGGCCTTCCCAAGGCACTGCCAGTCAGACCGCGGTCGCGGCCGCCTTCCTGCCCTCCCGTTACCAACACCCTGTTCTCTGTTCCATCAGGAGGAGGATCTGCGAATGGTGGGCAGCCCGGAAGCTCGTTCCAACAAATAGCAGACCACTGCACTCTGCTCTCTTGCTCCCGGGTTCGGCCCTCCTGCCGCAAGGCGCTCTCTGTTTCGTAGTGTAGGCCCGCCGCAGTGCCTCTGCGGCCGTCTCTGCGCTATCTTCGCCCGCCCCCTCCTCCCTAGTGTCTCCTTACTGTTCGAACAGCAAGGGTACAGGCTCTCCGTCCTTCCGTGCACTCGTGGTAGGTGCCTGCTGTGCCCTTCGTATCTAGGGCCTCCTTGCTTCCTCCCATCGCCGCCAGTCAGACTGCGGTCGCCATTTTGCCCGGCCTCGCGGTCCCGCCACTAAGTTTGTTTTTTCCTCTGAACTCAGCTATCGTCGGCTTTCTCCATGACGCCGTTTGGCGCCCCTGTACTTCGGGGGTTGGGGGGATATCGCCTGTGTCGGGGGCCCCCCTATATTGGGCAGGATGGCACTGGATGGGGGATCACCGGCGGGAGCTCAGGTTCAGACTCCCAGCTCAATCGGCATCCGGCCACACCCCCCTCATCACAACCAGCCATGACCTATTTACTCTCAAAAATCTTCACTACCCACTAACCAGACTAAAGCTTGATGTCCAACAATGGCGGTCGCTCCCGCTTTCCTTATTGGGAAGGGCTGCCCGATCTAAAATGATGGCGTTACCGCGCTTCCTTTATGTGCTGCAAAACGCACCGTTCTTTGTACCAGACTCCTATTTTAAAGCCATAGAAAGTGAGGTCAGAGCCCTATTGTGGGATGGGGCTGCTCCACGAATTGCCCTCAATAAAGTAACACAAGGCTGGTATGATGGTGGAATCCAAGCATATTACAGAGTGGCGCAGTTGAGAGTTATCAATCAGTGGGGACATCAACCATTGACTGAGCCTGCCTATCGCATGGACCGCTTAGTTCTCCAGCCGGGGGTATACCTCCGAGCACTATACACTACACCAAAGCACCTTTTTTTTGGAGGGGGCGCTGGCAGTCCAAATTTGGCACTCAACACTCATTAAGCTGGGATGGAAAAATAGAATCACTCAAGCGACAGCTCTGTGGGATTCTGAGCTTTTGGGTAAAAAGGGCAACAGACAGGGGTTTGACAAATGGGACCTAATAAGTCTCTCAAAGGTAGGAGATTTATACTCCAGAACGGAGACAATACCCTTTATCGACTTACAAAAATCCACAACTTGGCTCCCACTGAGACTTTTCGATATATAAAACTCCGACACGCCCTGCGGGTGGTAATACCCCGGAGAGAGATTCTGCCAGAATCATCGCTCCTAGAAAATAGGTTGCTTGTGGAAAATATCACCCACAGGGCGATCTCTCTCACATACAAAAAACTCATAAACAACTCCCCAGACATGCTAGTCCGATTACGGGAAAGTTGGGAGAGGGATACAATGGACTTGCGAGAAGAAGACTACCCAGAAGCCTTAGCTTCACCTAGGGAGGTAGCCATCAGAACACGTTTCCGCCTAGTCCAACCTAAAATATTACATAGGGCCCACATCTCTTGCACCACATTGGTAAAGGTGGGTAAGCGATCAGACCCACTCTGTCATAGAGGATGTGGCCAAGAGAGGACATTCTACCATATAATTTGGACCTGCCCCAAAATTCAATCCTACTGGGACTCAATTATACAGTGCAAGAGCGGGATACATGGTGTGGCGCTGCCACTATCGGCCAAGTGGTGTCTGCTAAATGTGTGGGAGGCAACGACTTGGGGAGAGGAGATCAGATTGGGGGTAACCCTAGGCCTGATGATTGCAAAACATAAAATGGCATGTCACTGGGGGGCCGAAGCTATACCATCCCTCCTTGAGTGGAAAAGGGACATGGATTGGTGTATGTTAGCTGAAAAAACAGTGTATGAAAACAGAGGCTGCCCCCAAAATGGGGAAGGGTATGGAATAGCTGGAATGAATACAGGGGTTTCCCATGTACCGCCCCTGGGGCCCAAACGCTACATTCGTTGGTTAATGAAGATGACAAATAATTGAAGATCCTTGAAGGGTAACGGGTAATCTGTACTGTACTGGGATGAAAGGAGGGGGAGAAAAGTATTCTGTGGTGTTGTTTTGATATATAACTGTATGATACAAAATAGTGGTGTATCGCAATGTTTTAACTTATTTTTATCAATACAAAGATGTTATATAAAAAAAAAGGCATAATGAGGGATGAAGACGTGTTTAGGTGAGAAACTGACAATAAGAAAAGGAAAGGATGCAAACATTGATCAGATGTTATGTTACTTCAAGTGAAGTAATGTTGGTGGGATGCTACATTTAATTATGTGGAACCTCATTCTGGCAATGCTATTCCCAGCATGAGAGCAGCGCTGGGATTGGTCTGAGCGGCCTGCTTTGCCGCTCAGACAGTACCTGGGAGCCTGTGCCTTTTCTCCACGCGGCTGTACAACACAGCTGGGTGGCGAAATGGCTGTTTGGGCAGCCTAAAACGGCCAGCCAAACCATAATGCGCACTAAGTAGTGCCCACAACTCCTCCTCTTGAAGCTCAGGAGGATGGCCCAGCCCCACCCTGCAACTCAGCTACCCAGCAGAGGCAACGCTGAAAAAGAAACTGAAAATAAAATAATTTATTATCATTTTCTTCTTCACTGTTGCATCTGCTGGGTAGCAGCAGTGGGACGATGCTCCTGCGCATAGCAGAGGAGCCGCCCCTGACAATAAGAGCAAAATGACATAAAATAGAGAAGAGCATTGGGAGGCAAAAGGTGTTAAAAAAATGACAAAAACACCCATATGAACAGTAGGGTTGTAAAAGTCAATGCTAGTTTTCAAGCAGCACAGGAAGCAGCCAACCTAGACCACATTTGCACCACAAATGGAAAAAGCAACAGCAAACTGTGCTGCCTCATACAGGCAGGGGCAGTTACCTCACAGACTAGTACATTTAAAAGGCACCAACGATCTCACGATTTTTAATATACTTCACCTGGTCAGTTATAAAGTTCCTAAACTACATATAGATAGCAGTGAGAGATAGGATCAACCATTCTCTTCATCTGGGGCTCCAGCATAAGTCCTAATTCCTGCTGGCCTGCTATTTCTTCTGTAAAGATGCTCCTTTTGTCCTTTATGTCTGTGGAATTACTTGAGGCCTACCCTGAGAAGCACTTCCAAGGATTGAGTCCAAAGGCCAAGCAGGCCATGACTCCTCCCTTTCCACTGGGGACATGCGGACAGCAGGGTCTTCCTCTTTTTCATGTCCAGTTTTGTCCTGAAGTATCTGGGTGGAAGGCTTTCTCATAGTAGCCACAAGCTACTGATTAGTGATAAAACACCACCCATCATAGGAAGGTTCCCACACTTAAGTCCAACCCAAATATGCAGCAGTTCTTGTTGTTATCCCTTAAACAATCAATAAACACTAGTCTGGGGCTGTTTCAAGATGGCAGGACCCAAGCTCCATTCTGTGGAGTCCCTCAAGGCCTACATCGGGCTAGCCTGTGAGATGAAACATCCTCTTCCATCCCAGCAAGTGGTCAACTTTAAGTGGATCTGATCCCTGCTCACCTCCTATGTTGACTGGAGCCAGGCTGCTTGGGCAGACTAAAGGTGAGCATGTAACAGAGCCCTGATTATGGTAAACTACTGGAGTCCCTGCCTGTTTCTTGTGCCCATCAGTATCTCTATCTCCTCACATCCCCAGAAAAGTAGGAGTAAATGTCCTGAAATTGCGCCTGTCCGAGGCACCCGCAGGGGGCCACTAAGGAGGGCAGCCCTCTAGTAACATCTGGGCACCCCCCCCCCTTTTTTGGGTGGGCAGGGACTCGGGTGAGGAGTCCCCCCAGCCCGGTGGTGACGCGCGAGTCAGCGTCACTTCCGGGGGGCGCGAGGACAGGGGGAGGGGTATAAAGGCCTCCCCCCACCATTTTGTCTTCCTCTTCACGCGCCGGACACGCCGTCGAGAGGGGTCGAGTGCCATCGTCTCGTCGTGGTCATCCTTGGGCCTGGTCGTGCATCGTGCGCTCGCACGCGACATCAGTCACGGTGAGCCCAGCACGGCCACCCCACCCCCCGCCCCGTCCCTGGGACAGTCCCAGGTTGTACAGGGGCCATGGCACGGCCTGCCATGGGGGGGGGGTGTGAGTTCCCTAGCGGCACTTATGGGGCACTTTAGCGCTAGGAAAGCTATTGCCTCCTTGGTGCGCCCGGGGGGCCAAGGGTATGGCAGGCTGAGGTTCCTTGCAGGCTGCCCACGGTGGGTTTAGCTTTGGGGTGGGGGCGACCAGGCCTGCTTTCGGGATGGCACGAGGGTTAGCGGGTAGGGATCCTGCGAGTCAGACCTACCAGCGGCGCAGGGGGGGGCGAGCAGGCGGTGCCAGTGAGAGCGCTGTCGCCCCTCGGGCTCCCCCACCCTCCGAGGCTTAACAGTTGCAGTTGATCTGCACGAATGACCATGCGCCCGGGTGGGCTCAGGGGTTAATTGCGGGGGAGCCCAGTCAGCCTGGCGGCGATTGCCCGGCATTGGCCAGAGAAGCAGTCGGGAGGGGTGAGTAGGATTTTGGAGCTCCCCAGGCAAGCTGCGCCGCCCGGGGACGAAGTTCGGAGCAGGTGGGGGCCGGGCTCCTAGGCCGCCATTGCGGACGGACTGGAGGTTCCGGTGCCGGGGCTGGCGAGGAGGGGACCACGTGGGTGCACCGGTTCTTATCGCCCCCCCCCCTTCCCTCTAGTGATTTGTTTACCGGGAGGTAGCGCAAGCACTTTCACGGCGAAAGTGTGCCCAGTGGCAAAGTACCGATTCACCAGCTCAGACAACTCTTTCCTCGCACCAGCGCCACGCGGGCCCCGGGTTGGCGCTGTGTGCCTTTAATTGGGGGGCTTTGAAGCGACGCCACCGTGCAGCTCCTAGCGACTGTCCCCCAAGCAGGACCCCCCCCCTTCCAGGCAACGCACCTTCGGGGAAGTGGGTGGGGAGATCACCAGGATGCTGAGAGCCGACCGTATGGCCGTGCCCCTTTGGCAGCCAAGTCGCGGTGCTCGTGCGGGGGTCCGTGTAGCGTGCCGGCTTAGGTGCCCAGGCTCTCCTCCCTCCTGGGGTGATTCCCCCAGGGGGGTGTGGTCCATCGGCTAGACGGCCGACTTTGGTGCAGGAAACCAGGGTTTGAGCCTCGGGGTCGCGTACACATCCTGTGATTCTGGGCAAATCACTTAATCTCCCCATGCCTGAATGTGTAATGTAAATACGGTGCTCATGTAAAGCGCTCCAATACCTTCGGGTCGAGTTCGCGCTATATAAATATGCAAAAAAAAAAAAAACTTCCCGAGGTGAAGGTCACTTTTTGCTTGGCCGACGGGGGGGGGGAGGCAGAGGCTTTGCACCCCGCATCCCGGCGCTCAATTTAATGCCCATTAGCGTGGACCAGGATTAGTCTGGATTCACGCTCTACCCGCATTTAATCGCTGATCCCGCAGGTCCGACCGGTTGCTGGGGAGGGGGCCACTGGGGGATGATCGGTTTCCAGTAGATGCTCATGGCCATAGCGCGGTTTCGCGTTCCCTGCACCTCCATCAAGGGGCATCGCGGGGGCTTGCAGCAGGGGGGTGGACAGGGATCGGGACCCGATAAACCCGCTGCGCTGCCACCACATGGCACTACTAGGCCGTCTTCCACACCCGCATCGCTCGGGACCTAGCGGCGCCGCGACCGGTCACGCCCACGTGCCAGCATTTAGGGACACAGTACATGCGGGTTGGCAGGGGGGGGCGTGTTAGTTAATTTGCCGACGCAACGCCCGCTGCTAGGCGAGAATGTATTGTGCCGTCTAACACAACTGGTGTGCATGTAAGCGCTAACAGGGGAGGGATGAGAGCCAGCAAGGCAGGAGAAGTGGCCCTAGGTGGAGCTTCTCTCGGGCACCAAACTGTGCAGGGGCCTGCGGCTGTAACACCGATGGGCCCCCCCTGCATAGTATTGTGGAGTGTTTGTTTTGTCATGCCTCACTCCGCGCTGTCTTTGTTTTTCAGCGGTACCCCTCGCCCCCCTGAGGCACTCCCTAGACACTAAGGGACAAGTGCGGCCCGCACAGTTGGAAGACGTGGTCTAAAGGTAACAAGGATCTGGGCCAACAGGGGTACCATGTGGCGCTTTGGGAGGGAGTCCACAATAGGAGGGTCGGAGGGGATGGGTACCTCAAGAGCCCTATGTCAGGGAGTTGGCACTGTTCAACTGACAATAGGGAAGGACAGCAGCGTGCCGGAACATTCCTTACTCATGTTTTGTCTCCACAAGCAGGACAGAATTGGACGTTCAGCGCAGCTAGGAATCGATTGCCCAGGGGGAAACGATCACACAGCAGGTATGGGTGCAGGGGGGGACCCAGGAGGAACAAGCCGCAGCGTAAGTTAGGCCTAACTTGCAGGGAGAGGGAACAGTCCTGCCCCCCCCCCCTTTTCGAAGGATGGCGGACCATTGATCATGGCTAGTGGCTGCGAGAATTGGAGTGCTTCCTCGCTCCACGGAGCTTGGGAGGGTGCCGGGGCCCTGAGGGCAGGGTGCACGGGGAGGTATGGGGAGAGTCACTTACCTCTACCTTCATCTCCACACACAGAGTCCAGTGCTGCACCCATCCGAGCGTCGCCACCTAAAGGTTGATAGCCTACCGGGCGGAAGTAAGTACGAAACTAAGGGGGGGGACGCAGCGGCGGCGCACCTGCACAGATGCAGGGCAGGCCTGGCAACCTGGGATGGGCAGAGTGGCTTAAAATGTTAATTTTCTTCCAGATTGAGCCGCCAGTCGCAGGAGGCAGGATGGATAGTCAGGGATCCCCCCCTCTATTCTCGCAGACGTCCCAAGTCGATGAAACCCAGCCAGGCACCTCCCAAGAAGCGCAGATCGCAGCCTTCCTCGCCATGGCCAAGACCAAGGGATTGGCTTGGGCCACAGAACTTTTGAAGGCCAATAATCCGGAGGACTCTGGATTCGCCAGTGCGGCCCCGACCACAGAGCAGGAGCACATCGAAGAGGCAGGCCCCACTAGGTCCAAGAGGACACGCAGGCCCACAGTCAAGGACTTCCCGGCAGACCCGCTGCCAACCAAGAGTCGGGCCATGACCACCCCTCGTATCTCCGCCAACCCTTTGCCCGTTCCACCGCCCCCGGCACCTGGACCAGTAATTCCCCCGGCCAGCAACACGCTCCCTGCGGGCTACGCAACAACTGAGGACTTGGGTAAGCTCACAGACTCTTTGAGGAGCTTCATGGCAGAAGTCAGAGCAGGCCTTGCGGGGGCCAGCTCGAACAGTGGGGGTGGAGGGTCTGTGCCGGCTCCTCCGGGGGGTGCACTTGGGGTCCCGTCCATCACGCAGGTTTGGGGAGGGGGCGTCAGCACTGCAAGCGCAGCTCTTCCCCAGGGCGACAAGGCGTCAACTAGCAGCCCAGCAGAGCAGGTTGGGCAGTATCCGGCGGTGGGGGCCACTCCGTCTCCAGCAAGTGCCCCCGCCACCTCGGTACCACTCCCGGTGGTGATCCCACCCACCGCACCTCAGGTAGTCAGCGCTCCCACACGTTCTGCAGAACTGCCCAATGCAGCAGTGGCGTCCAAGCCACTCGTCACAATGGCGCCAATGGTTTCTGGGCGGTGCTCCTTGGGGTGGGAGGTTCCTACAGCGGCCAAAGAGGGGATTTGGAGGCGAGAGTTTATCGATATATTTACCCTGCTCATGCACGGTGCGGAGGGGTTGACACAAGAAAGATGGGGGTAAGGAGGAGGACAAGAAGGTGCGGTTCCAAGCATGGCCGGAGAAGAACATTGCAACATGGGGACAAGCTTTTGCCATCCTGGCTGCAGTGATAATGGAAAAATACCCGGATCAGGGGCCGGGGTTGTTTCAGTATGCCAGCATTATCACCAATGAGGCTGAGACAAGCGGGGGGATGGGATGGTACCGCTATGATTGCGAATTCAGAAAAAAGATGGCCATGTGTCCCGAACTGGAGTGGGACCAAATGGAGGTGAGGCTCTGGGTCAAGCATATGGGAAAGTGCACAGTTGAAGGGAAAGACAAGATTACCACAAACAATAGTGGGGGCGACAAGCCCAAGGGTCAGAAGCAGGAGTCGAAGGGTCAGTCCAACAAGTCCTTTCGGGGTGGTCGAGGAGGTGGCCGAAAGCATGGAGCTAGAACAGTGTACAATGGGACCTGGAGGTTATACAACGCAGGGTCCTGCTCCTGGGGCAAAGCATGCAGGTTCTCCCATACCTGTAGCAAATGTGGGGCCACACATCCTGCCTCTTCCTGTAACAAGCGAGAGGGCCCCTCGCCGCTGCCGGGAAGGCAAGATAAATAGACAAGTTTTACTGTCCAGCCTCCTTAACCCCCCTTTCACCCCCACCCAGCAGTGACGTCCCCGGCTTGCCTTCCAGGGGCAGGTCTTTCAATATACCCATGGCTAAGGGTCCGTCCCCCATTATCATCTCCAACCTCCTCCCCCTCATCCGTGAGTATCCGAACCCCAAGGATAGACTGTTCCTAGCTGAGGGGTTCGTGGAAGGATTCAGAATACCTTACCGGGGCCCACTAGTGAGCAGGGACGCGGGAAACCTCAAATCGGCCAGGGAGCAACCTGAAGTTGTGCTGGGGAAGATTAAGAAGGAAGCGGCCCTGGGCAGGGTGGCGGGCCCCTTCAATCAGCCACCACTCACGAACTTTGTTGTCTCCCCTCTGGGGGTGGTACCCAAGAAAGAGCCAGGGGCCTTTAGGTTGATCCAGCACCTGTCTTACCCAGAAGGTGACTCAGTGAACTTCTGGTTAGAGGAGGGACGTGCTCGGTGTCTTACTGCTCCCTGGACATGGCGGTGGACATGGTCAGGAGGGCGGGCAAGGGAGCATGGTTGGCAAAGTCAGACATTGAGTCGGCTTTCCGCCTGCTGCCGGTCCACCCGGATAGCCAGCATCTCCTGGGGTTCAAGTGGCAGGGAGAATTCTTCTTTGATAAATGCATGCCCATGGGATGCTCCGTGTCTTGTGCCTACTTTGAGGCTTTCAGCTCTTTCCTGCAGTGGGTGCTCTCGAACATGTTCAAGGTGGAGGGTGTAACCCACTACCTGGATGACTTTTTGTTCATCGGGGGGGCAGGCATGCGGGAGTGCAGCAGAGGCTTGCAGTGCTTTCAGGACATGGCCAGGCACCTAGGGGTCCCGTTAGCACCTGGCAAGACTGAGGGTCCGGCGCAAGTCCTGACTTTTTAGGCATCGAACTGGACACGATTAAGGGCGAGTCCAGACTCCCTGCGGACAAGGTACAGGCGCTGCGTCAGGACATTCAAGCATTGCTGGGGAAAGACAAAGCCCCCTGGGTGCCATCCAATGCCTCCTGGGAAAGCTCAATTTCGCAGTTAAAGTGATCCCGGCGGGGAGAGTTTTCGCCAGGAGGTTAGCTAGGGCAACAGCTAATGTCAAAAAGAAACACCACCTGGTTAGGCTGGCGAAGGGCTTGAAGAAAGACCTTGCTATGTGGTGCGAGTTCCTCACGCAGTTCAATGGGACGGTGATTTGGAGGGCACCTTGGGCAGACAGTCCTGAGCTCTGCCTCTTCACGGACGCATCAGGTAGGGAGGGCTTTGGGGCAATTTTGGGGGCTGAGTGGTGTGCCCAGGAGTGGCCCAACGCCTGGCGCAGGTGCAACATCACAGCCAACATCTCGGTCCTGGAGCTATTCCCAATTGTCATTGCATTACATCTGTGGCCGGTGTCGCTTTCAGACAGAAAGGTCCTATTCTGGTCTGACAACATGGCAGTGGTGCAGGCCATCAATGGGCAAACAGCCAAGTGCCCGTTGGTCCTCTGTTTACTCAGAGAGTTAGTCAGGGCATGCCTGCGCTGCAATGTTGAATTCAGGGCGAGGCATATTGAAGGGGTCAAGAATGTGGCAGCTGACGCTCTTTCTCGTTTTCAGTGGCTCCGTTTCCGGGAGGCCTGGCCGCAAGCGAGAGCGGAGATGACCCCCTTCCCGGCACACCTCTGGAGAATCTTGCAGTGGAGCAACGATTGAGAGCACTGGGCGAATGCTCGTTGGCCCCAGGTACCAGGAAACGATACAGGGCACACCTGGCCACCTTCAAGAAAGTGTCACAGTCCCTGGGACTTTCCCCGCTGCCGGGGAGGGCACAGTGCAGGCATTCGTAGTGTGGGCTAAGGAACAGGGGAGGAGCCATTCCTGGGTATGCGGCCACTTGGCGGCAGTGAGCCACGACGCCAAGCTTATGGGGGAGCGACCCAACCAAGTCCTTCATCATCAGGGCGGCCCTCAAGGGTTGGGCCAGAGAGGAGCCCAGAGTCCCAGACAACAGGGCCCCCATCGATTTTGACACTCTCAAGGGCATGCTGGACGTGATAGAAGGGGTCACCTACTCGCAGTTTGAGGCGTCGCTTTTTGCGGCTGCCTTCTGCCTAGCGTTCTTTGGCGCGTTTCGTATAAGTGAATTGGTGGCAAGGTCCAAGACGGACCGGTCGGGCAATGCCTTAAGCATCAAGGATGTCGCCCTGGTGGGCACCCTGTCCATCCACCTCAGGAGGTCCAAAACGGACCAGGCAGGGCGGGGGGTCGATGTGGAGTTAAGGCCGCTGGGGGACCACAGGTACTGCCCGGTCGCCAAGGTCAGGAGTACTTGGCGCTCCGTCCCAACGCCCCCGGCTATTTGTTGATTCATGCAGATCAGGGTCCCTTGACGAGGTACCAGATGGAACGTTTGATGAGGGCGAGCTTAACTCGGGCGGGCCTTGCCCAGCCAGGCAAAAATACACCAGCCATTCCTTCAGAATAGGGCGGCCACGGCCGCGTTCAAAGCGGGAATGGAGCCAGAGGGGGTGAAAAAGGTGGGGCGTTGGGAGTCCGAATGCTACAAACGGTACGTCCGCCCTTGAAGTAATTTGTTTGTATTCATAGTGTGCAGTGATTTCGAGTGTACTACATGTCATAATATTTGTGTGGAATTGAACATTAAAAGTGCAGAGTGTGTAAATGGTGTCCTTTACTCTACTAGGGTTCCAGGTATGGGTGATCGGGCATTCATTCATCACCAGGGTGGCCCAGTGGGCGGCGCGCCGGAACTGGACGCGGGGATTTTCAAAGACACAGTTTGAGTGGATGGGTTTCCCCGGAATGAGATGGAGCACCCTCAGGAACAGATTGGAACAGAGACTAGCCGCCCACGGGGCACCGCCAAAAATATTGGTGATACACCTGGGGGGAAATGACCTCATTGCCATGGGGAGAAGACTACTCTTGCAGGCCATGAAAAGTGACTTGGGTGAAATCGTCAAATGCATGGGGCATTGTGAGGTCTGTTGGTCAGAGATGATTCCACGCAGAGTATGGCAAGGGGCGAAGTCTGGGGAGGCGGTTGAGCATTCCCGGAAGCGAGTGAACGGGGCAATGCGCAAGTTCACTGACCAGAGGGGCCTGGGATTCATCAGACATGAGATGATTCAAGAAAAGGTGAAAGGATACTTTGAGGCGGATGGGGTTCACCTATCGCCAGTGGGGATGAACCTTTTCCTGTTAGACTTGAGTGAGGCCTTGGAAATGAGAGGTTGCAGGTAGGGCCATAGTTGCTTGGTGGGGGGGCCCTGGCGGTGACGGGGGCCACCTCCAGAGCTGTGGCGGAGTTAAAGGGCGATCTGGAAGCAAAGGGGGACAGAAGGGTACCTCTCTCTGCGCAGCACCATAGGGGGTGCTAGAGCCAAATCCTAAGAGCCTCATGGGAGGTGACTGGAAAACCGTGTCGGCGCCCCGTTAGTCTTTCGGGCGGTTGTGGCCCTGAACAACTGGGGGTTTGCTATGCTACGCTCCGCCCTGAAAGGGGCGTGAGTAAGAAGGGACCATGCGTCAGGTGATCCGGGAGGAGGATCACCAGAAGTGGCAGCATAGATGGGGTTCGTCCAGTGCTGCTTGGCTCATCAGGCGGGCAGGCGGCTCAGATGGTTGCCTGCCCTTGGATCGCCCGTAAGATAACCCACCTTATTACATAACGGTGTATGTAATAAACCTGCAGCAATTTTACCCAAACAAGTAACGTGTTGTGTGTTTTATTATCAGCATGCAGTATTGGTTGGAGGGGGGGGGGAGCGTTGCCAATGGTGCTGCTATGCGGCTGTCCGAGGCACCCGCAGGGGGCCACTAAGGAGGGCAGCCCTCTAGTAACATCTGGGCACCCCCCCCCTTTTTTGGGTGGGCAGGGACTCGGGTGAGGAGTCCCCCCAGCCCGGTGGTGACGCGCGAGTCAGCGTCACTTCCGGGGGGCGCGAGGACAGGGGGAGGGCTATAAAGGCCTCCCCCCACCATTTTGTCTTCCTCTTCACGCGCCGGACACGCCGTCTCCCACCCTAGCGCTTACCCGGCGTGGTTCTTGGCAGGCAGGAGGCATATAACGTTGTAATGTTGTCTTTTTCGTAGCAGGCGGAGTTACAGGGCGATCTGGAAGCAAAGGGGGACAGAAGGGTACCTCTCTCTGCGCAGCACCATAGGGGGTGCTAGAGCCAAATCCTAAGAGCCTCATGGGAGGTGACTGGAAAACCGTGTCGGCGCCCCGTTAGTCCTTCGCGCGGTTGTGGGCCTGAACAACTGGGGGTTTGCTATGCTACGCTCCGCCCTGAAAGGGGCGTGAGTAAGAAGGGACCATGTGTCAGGTGATCCGGGAGGAGGATCACCAGAAGTGGCAGCACAGATGGGGTTCGTCCAGTGCTGCTTGGCTCATCAGGCAGGCAGGCGGCTCAGATGGTTGCCTGCCTTTGGATCGCACGTAAGATAGCCCACCTTATTACATAACGGTGTATGTAATAAACCTGCAGCAATTTTACCCAAACAAGTAACGTGTTGTGTGTTTTATTATCAGCATGCAGTATTGGTTGGAGGGGGGGGGAGCGTTGCCAATTGTGTTGCTATAACTCTTGCCCTTTCCATCAGCGTTCTGCCAGCAGGACATCTGCTCTCAGAGATTCTTTATCCTTTAAGGAGGGTAACTTTACACCGAGGACAGAGGAACTTATTGAAAGGAAGTGATCCTGGCAGAACAAGCCAGGTGGCTGTGGGTGCTTCAGCCGGGGTAACGTTTTCATAAACCATCTTTTTGACATATTTACCAACCAGGAGGCAATTGATACTTTTACATGGTGAAATCACATGGTCACTCCAGCTGCGGCCATGGAGAGACCACACTGCTGCCATCTGAGGGTGCTGCCTTTTCACTAAATGAAAATTGAATGCTCCAAAACAGGCAAGTTTCTAAATATGAAGTAGCCATGATGTCTATACCATTTGAGAAAGTTAAAAATGTGAATATTTTCTTTAGAAACCGTAAATAGTGTAAGAAGGATCTTATAACAGAAAAGTTTGATTCCTCAATGGCAGCTCATGATTGTGGGTGTCAGAAATTAGCTCAATGTTTCCAGACAGATTTCCATTGCCCAGGTAGTAGGGAGACTGGCATCTAACAGGATTTTCATCTTATTTGGATTTAGTTTAAAATGGTTGATTCATCTTGTAGAGACCTGCTAATTCCGTACTTTGTATCCTTCACATTTACACATTATGCACCCGGGTGGGTGCCAAAGCTCTACTTATAGGTGACTTAGCTAATGTGAAAAGTCGGCTTTTCAGCATGTCAACAATGGATTGCTTTGCCATATGTTTGGTGCAAATTTTGGTTACAGGAGTTCAGGCCTGGAACGGAAGTCCTAAAACCATGCTCTTGAAGTCTGACTTTCCATCCACTGGTGCCTTTTGCACCACATTACTGTGCCCTTACTAAAGAGTCGAGCATGCTAATTAAAATTAGCTGCTGTAAACATGATGGACAGAGCACGTGCACTGGACAAAATCCAGATGTTCCGGGTCAAAATAGGCCAGAAAATCCAGCCCCATTAAAGCAAAAAATATGAAGAGACTTGGCAGAAAGGACAATTTATTTACAGTTGTGTTTATGGCATTTTTATGTTATATTAGCTTTTGCGGTTCGAAGTTGTATTTTGTTAGTTTATACTATGTTACTTTATTTGATTTGCTGTGTTATTTTATGGGCAGTTTTGTACATTTTGGTATGGTGTGGTATGTTATTTATTTCATAGTGTTATGTGTGGTGGTAAGGGATGGAATGTAGTTGTGCAATGTATTGTGTGATGTGGTATGGTATTCTGTGGTGTAGTGTGGAATATTGTGTAAAATAATCGTATGGTAAATTGTGATGTTGAATTCTATGCTAAGCTGTGTGATGCAACTTTATGCTACGGTTTGTGATGGCATGGAATGCTGTGGTGTGGCATACTGTTATTTTTTGGTATGGTTATGGTATGGTTATCGTTATGGTACTGAAAATACAAAGGAGAAGGTGCAAATGAGTGGGAACATGCGAGAAAGCACCGATGAAATGGCAGAAGGTACTGATAGGAAGACAAGGAAAAAAGGCATAGTGAAGAAGTCACATGCAAATTGTAGACTTATCCCTTTCACTTTTACTAAATGCTGTTACATTACACCAACTGGTTGCTTGGTTGTTTCTTTGGTAAAGTTGAGCATTTCCCTCAGTGATGGACCTACCTCCAAATCTAAATAAATCTGCACTACACCACATCATTAACTCTGGGCAACAACATCAGTGCATTGTCCACAGTAGAATGTAAGGTACACAAATAGCTAATAATTACACCTGCAGCCTTACATTTCACCCCTGGGACCATACTGAGACCATAATACACAAGTTTCTTTGGGGCACAACGGGCATGTGCCCCTGCTTTGTGCGCCCCTAAAGCAATTTGGTATTACAGAACGGGCCGCAGGCCGCTTCTGCGGCCCCTTCTGTAATACTGATAGTGCAGTTGGACATATAGCGCCAGCCCTGTCTCGAGAGGGCATTCCCTCATTTGCATATGGGCGTGGCCTCGTACGAATGAGGGAATCTTTTTTGCCCTTTGCACCCGCGCCATGTTATGGCCGCAAAGGCAAAGAAGCAGGGGCATCTCTGTCCCCTCTCTAAAGTGCTGGCAGGTGCCGCATGCACGGTGAAACACAGTGCAGCTGATTAAAGCAGCCACTCCATATTTCATTGAATGCACTGCCCCAGGGCAGTCCCAAGTTCTTGTAATTGGGCACACTGCTCATTTTGCTCCCGGCACACCTGTTTAAAGGTGCGCTGTGGTGCAAACAAACAGTGCGCCTGATATATAATATGGGCCCAGATTTCCAAACGTCAATATAGCGATCCTTTTCCACTGACAGGAGGCTCCTCCAGAATCTGCCCTCAAGCTGCTGAGAGGTCATTCTGTTCTCAGCAGAAAAGTCTTCAAAACCATTCTACGTTAGCAGTAGCCCCTTCATTTACTGCACGTTTAGAACATCTACTACTACTGCTACTACTATTAATAATAATAATCCTGTTTTATTGTGTGGGTAAATAAAACGACGACAATGCAACACAACAAATTTATATACAGAATACACCTCAATTTAACAACCTAAGATGTACAGATATCAGTAAAATGAAAGCACTAAATTATTCCTAAAATGATGGGTCACCAAGGCCTCAAACACTTAAGCTAAAAACAAATTAATCACAGGTGACCGTCAGTCTAACAAGTATTATTTTCCCAATAAGTGTATACTCAATATGTTTTAATAGATTTTAAGGTTAAGGCAAGATAGGTCTCAAAGTTTGGAAGCTACAATTTTACTACCAGTTCCATTCCAGGTTCAGTCTCAATGTTGCCAAAGGGCGTCCATAAATTTAAAAAGCCAATGAGACATTTCCAGATCTGAACCTGTCAAGCAGAATATGATTGCTTGGTGACAAGAGTGGATATTATATTGAAGCAACATTGGTTTTCACCATTTCACACAAATCAGTAATAAGTTTGGGCAACCACACAAAACTTCAGCCAAAGATTCCTTTTTATATCCATTTAAACAGGAACTTGTCATAGTTTGAGAAACTTTCCATTGTGGAATCAAGTTTAACGTATGCAGGAAGTCGAATGATAGTAGGAGCAAATTAATCTTTAGAAAAACAAGAAACTGTAAATAAGTATAAATGGACAGACGTTACCGTATAAGAGTTAATCAGTGACCAGGCATGAGTACTTTTCCTGAAATCTACAATTTCTTCTATATACGTTATTGACTTGAGCTTGACTTGAGCTTCTCAAAGATCTTTTCCCAATGCATGCATCATTCCACACTTACGACGTTAGGGAATCATCACTGGCTAACCTAAATGTGACACATCATTTTATGTAAGTCCCCAATGCTTTTGATTGCTTTTGTAGATGACATTCAGAACAAATTTTGATAGTTTAAGGAGTAACCTACATGTATTACACTTGTGAAATCCAGAAAAATGGGCAGATTATGCCTAAAGGTTTCTGCTCCATTAGTCAAAAATGGATTTTGTTGGGATTTTAAGGCAGATAAAAGTGGCTGCACGGATGGATTCGACAAATTATTGACCACTAAACGGAATGAAAAACTGAGTGAACGCCCTCTCCACATCTTTCTGTCGTTACTCACAGCTCCCTTGCCTTATGATCTTCCTACTGAATATACCCACTTTGGTTTCTGCTAAACTAACTGGCATTGTATTGGATTTACAGTCCTGGTTGGACAGAGACAGAAAACAGGACCAGGCACCAACATAAAAGTGGCCCCTATTAGAGAATTTGATAGCTAAAAAGTGACCCATGTTTGTAGATTCTGGCAGTACTGAACACGCTGTATAAGTGTTTTGCAAAGTATGAAAGACTAAATGGATTTGTGCTTGCTGCAGGCAATGTTTGTTTCAAGATCAGGGAAATCAAGTGTTTAAACCGGCCCAGCAGACCAGGCCCACAAACAACAGAAACCATCCCACACACAGACCTGTCAGACTAGCACGTCAAGAGCTGCTTGATTGCCCTATAGGCCAGTGCAACCTTGTATTACAGTTCAACCAGGACCATAAGATATATTTGGAACCCAACACAAGTTATGCTTAAAAAAAACACACTATCATCTGCATATTTTAAAGACAAAATCGTTTTCAAGGATATTTTTGAAGAATCTGAGATAGTACTCTGCAAACATTTGTTCAAATTGTTGATAAAAAGGTTAAATTGTAGCAGGGCTAAATCACAACCCTGTTTGAGGCTGTTAGTTAATGCAATTTTTGGGGACAAATGAGAATCAGTACTCAACATTATCCACATCCAGGTGTACGTATAAAGAAGGTGATTGCTCTTAACAGAATGGCAGGAATCTTCCAAGTAGCTAACTTTGACAAGGGATGACCCGTCTACCCGTCAAATAGAGAAATCAACAAAGCAGCAATAAAAAGATGACTGTGGGTGTGTCGTGTAGTTCCTCCCAATACGTAGGACCTGCGCACTGTTTAGACAACATACACTAAGGGCTTAGTGTCAAGACTGATTCCGGACACCCCCGCAGGATATGTTGGCCTATAGACCAGCTAGCTCACAGTGCCACTGTAAGCCCCCCTAACCTACCATGGAGCGAATGGTTTCTGAGGACCACTGAACATGAAAACCCTGACCCCTCAGGGATCGTGGAAACAGCACAGAACCTTTCGTTTATTCACTCCTGCTTACCTATTCTCAGAGAAATATACAGAGAATACACAGTGGGACGTTTTCAATAACATTTATTGAACCAACGTTATTCATGCATAAAATGTGTGCTGCAATGATTAGTAGACAGAAGCAGATAAACATGATTACAAGCACCAAAAGCGTAAATTGTAGATATAGTTCTACCATGATGCTAAACAATGTATATATGTAGGCATATAAATAAGGCAGTAATCTAGCGTACTCCTACTATGTGTACCCTACTCTAAGTGTACCTAGAGTGTGTGTAGGTGTAGAGCCAAGAATCCCCCAAGGGACGATCCAACCCCATTACCTGATGGGATAGAGTGAAGGACCCCATCTTGGTCACGAAATGGACACCCCTCACGAGATGTCAGACCGCTGTGTGGTGATTTCTCAGCATGCAAGGACCCTCAGTGTCAGCAGAAGTACCTCCTCTGCTAATCTATTGGGAAGCTCATCTTTTATAACAGAAAGCAGCCTTGCGATGTACGCATAGATTAGTGATGTTATGGATATGCAGATAGCCCTGTCGCCCCGTGGATGAAGATAGTGATGACATTTGTACATACTGCGGAACGAGACCTCGTACATGATGTTCAGGGCGTTGTGATAATGTTGTGTGAAGCTAGATGTAAAAACAAGTTTAGTTTCAGAGAAACGAATCCAGCATTGTTGTGTGTGCAAATGTGTGCAAAAGGTCACAGCTAGAAATGTTATTTGTGAGGACAATGTAAGAAATAAGCTGCTTCGCTACATGGCCCTAACTCTGGAATATAGCACCCACTCCTCATACTAAGTCAGCAGACAATTTTAAAAACGTTAAACTACTCTTAAAAGTTATCTAAAAGAAGTCTTTCCAAAAAATGTTGTACTAAAAGTCTTTAAAAGTCATTATATTACTTGAGATCCCAAGCACTTAGAACGCCATAGTGCCTAGAAAAAGCTGTTTTTGTACATTTTGTTTAAAAAGGGTGCCAAATTGTTCCCACATGGAAAAGGCCAATTGTTTATGTTTTCCGAGTGGTAGATGCAACATTGCTGTTGCCCACATCATCAGACATTCCCAGAGACGCACCTCGTAGCATGTTTATGGAGCAAAGGTGATTCCATCCAGTTCCCACAGCAGCCGCTGAGGGAGGTGTCGAATCCCATAAGTTGTCCGCAGAGCCATTGTTCACATCACTAGGAGCTGAAGCATCCCAGGGTGGCTCTAGGAATGCGTTTCTCATCAATGGAATATGCTGGGGACAACAATATGCATGGGTCTGTAAGGGGTCCATCAGTACTTCATTGTACGGTTGTGCAACCAATTCTGATCTGAGACATATATTCAAGACACATTCGTGGCTGCAAAGCAGGCAGCGGAAGACAGGTTGTATGCAGTCAAGCCAGACCAGCCTGAACGACAAGAACCAGTGCTCATTTAGTTCTTGAAGCCGAGGTGTGCCGAAGCAGTGTATCATGCGCTCATGGCAATGCAGTACTAGCAGTGCTGTCTCCATTCCGAGTTGAACTGGGACGTCCATTGTGGAGCAGACAGAATAAAATCAGTATTCTTGCCACAAGCAGCAGGACAAGCAGGAGTCCTCCAAAAACGCTTCCCAACACGGAGTGTATGAAAGATGGTATAACTTCGAATATCGTCTGAAAGGTGCTAAACAAACCAGAGCCGATACATTTAAAAAAGTGCACTATTCCTTTTGTATCAGACATGTTAAAGATACGATGGACCAGCTCCCCAAAATGCAGCTGGAAGTTAGTATGGAGTAGCGTCTGTATCTCAGACGTACCTTGCAACCTGGAGATCAAACGTCTCTTTGGCCGAAGTTAAGGTCACATCTTTTTGCAAAAGCATGGCTTTCAGTTTGCTTAGGGAATCAAATTTTATGTTGGAAACATTTATCAAAGGCCATAGCGCTGCCTCCCTAACTGTGAGGGCAGGTGGAAACAGTACTTGTGCACAACCAGTGACTATGGAATTAACCAGTACTAGATAAGCGATGCCCGGTTCCATTCTGCAGCAACCTTGATCATTCAGCATCAAATAGCTCCCATTCGAGAGCAGCCTGAACACAGGATGAATCACAGCAGCTGGTGAACCCTTCAGATAAGTTCGCCATTGAAGCATTACATGCCCCGTGCAGAGAAATGTCCTTGTAAACCAAGGAGCCGCTTAAGGCGTCTTCACAGTCGGAGCCACTAAGAAAAACTTGTGTCCCCAGTCCTGCATCTAAACCTGAATGGAAATTCCCAATGCTCGTGCACACATCCTTCCCCTAATGCTTCATATCTGCCTACCTGTTGGTATTGGAGACAATATTAGAATTGAAAGGTCGTGACCGGTAGGATGATGTAACCATTGATTATCGAGTCAGTGGATGGTGTTTCAGCCACGGTGAAAGGTAATTGGCCTAATTTTTCAATGTGAAACATGGTTTATTTCGCATCCCTTCATGCCATTGTTATCTGTCTTTCTGTTAGATCGTATCTTGAAAACAGATTTGTACTGTTAATGTAACGTCATGGCACATGGCCAGAATGCAACGTTTGAAAAGTCCAGCTCAGTATTACTATTGACCGTAATTGTGACTGTCCATGTTGTAATATAGACACGTCTTGCAGTATTATGTCAATTGCGAAAGCCACTTTGTTGCCCAGTGAATAAATTCTGTATTATAAAGTGGTCATACCATTGTCAGCCACAGCCAAAGCTTTTTCTAAATTAACCCCATCAATCTCACAAAATCTCTCAGCAGCTTCCTGTTGAGAAACCTTCCACAGCTCATTGTATATTCTGTACAAAAAGTGCTTTTGACGTGTGTAGGAAAGTAGGATCAACTTCTATGGCTATCCCCACTTTTTGCTCGATGTAATGCTGCTTTTAACTAGTCTGACTGGGATCCTGCTAATCAGGACCCCCAGTCTATCTACTTTTCTTCCTAAATAGATCAAATCCTTCCACTACTTCCTTTAAAAAATTGGTCAAAAGACTACTAATGAACGAACGTTAACGCACTGATCATGTTCGTATGTTTTGTTAATAACCAAAATCTTGAAGTATTGTCACTGATGTACTATATGACTTTTATCTTCTTTTGTTTCCAGGCCTCGATAGCTCCTTTAACTACATCAACTATTGACTTGGCTCGTTCCTTCTCAGTCAATATTCCTTGATTCACATCGCACATCTTGGTTCTTCCTATTGTATGATGTTTTACTCGGAGCGCTCTATGGCGCCTCAGATACACCCCTTTTCTTTATTCTTGAATGTTTTCCCACAGGTTGTAATTTCACTCACCTTCTTTATATGCTCGTGTGTTTTATTAATAACCAAAATCTCGAAGTTTTGTCAATGATATTCTATATGTTTTTACCTTCTTTTTATTCCAGTCCTTGATAGTTCCTTTAACTACATCAACTATTGATTTTTGGGCTCGTTCCCCTTTTTTGTTGTTGTTAATATTCCTTGATGCACATCGTGGTTCTTTCTATTGTATGATGTTTTACTCGGAGCGCTCTATGATGCCTCTGATACTCCCTACTCTTTATTCTTGAATGTTTTCTCACAGGTTGTAATTTCACTTACCTTCTTTATGTTTTGTATAATTGCTGACGGCAACTCTGTACAGCGCTCTGATACCCTTTGGGTCTTGTTCGCGCTCTATAAAACTTTTCAAATAAATAAATAAATTGGTTTCTTCAGTACTTGGGTACATCCCAGATTGGATTCTGGGGTACCCTTGTCAGTCCCTAGTATATGGTACCCATATGCCCAGGGCATGGGTACCCCAGAGGTCTCCGATGGGTTGCAGCATGTATTGTGCCACCCATGAGAGGCCATTCAAAATGGAACTACAGGCCTGCCAATGCAGCCTGTGTAAGTTGGTGCATGCACCACTTAGTAAAGATATACGTTTACTATATCTAAGGGTCACTGCACTTAAAACCTATAGCAGGCCTTTGCAATACTGAAGGCAGGGTACTTGGTTCTAAGTGGGAGGGTGCCCCTGCATGAGCAGGACACCCCTGCAGCCTATGGAGTCCATTCTCCTGGGTTGTCAGTGAAGCAGCCATATACTATATAGAGGGGCACCGCGTAATTACGCGATGACCATCTCGAAAACGGCTGCAACGAATCCTATCATGTTTGGTATCAAACATTTTGGAATCATACCCCCACACCGTAATCGGTGTGGGAAGTATGATTCCAAGCACTGGAAGAGCCCTCCGTTAGGCTCTCAGTGTTCCCGGTGCCAACCTTCTAGTCCCGGACAGGACAAAATGGTTGCTGCCGACCAGAGACACATTTCTGCCCTCCTGCTGCTGAGCTAAGCTCGAGCAGAGGAAGGTGGAACAATAGGCATCCTGTCACAAGGAGGTGTGACCACCTCCCAGACAGGATTTAGTGTATTGGGACCGGGTGGGTGCACTTGCCAGTGCCTGAAAGTCTGCATGAGGGGCACATTTGGTGTCCCTGTGCATAGTCCAGTTCAAACCAGTTCTGGGAGCCATTGGCTCCCGCTCTGGCGTGAAACTGGACAAAGGACAAGGGTGTAACCTCCCCCTGTCCAGACCCTCCCCTGGGAGGGTCCCCTGGATCTTCCCAACCCTTTCCCTTAGGGTACTTAAGGGCTTACCTGGGTGTGGGTCCCTAAATTCATCATGGGATAAGATTCAGATCAGACACCACTGCACTTCTACCGTCTGGGCACTCTGGACTTTGTTTGGGCCTGACTCCGTCTCCCTTCCAGTCTGCTGGATTGTCTGTGCCTGTTCGTCATACAGGAACCTCCAAGGCCTGTGAAGCATCAAAGACACCTGAAGTAATCTCCCTTGGAGTGAAGGAGTCACTCCCCTGCATTTGCAGGCACCGCAACTAAGTCGACCTGCCTGCAGATCCTGAAACTCCTCCGGACTCCGTGGGCTCTGCAACACAGTTGGTAGTTTTCCACAGGTCCCGAGGCCTGTTCTACGCTCTCACCACGTTTGAGGCCAGTATTCCTCGTGGGGGTTGCAATAACCGAACCCCAGTGTACTGCATACAACTTGCAGTTGCAAAGGCTTGTTGGCTTCTTTGCAAGAAGATCTTCGGGCTCCAAATAGCCCCAACCTGGAGCATCTCCTGTGACCAGAATTTTCAGCCACACCAGCATCGTGTGCACCGTGGCCTGCATTTTTTGGTGAGCTGCTTGAGGTCCTCTTGCGACTCTAGTGCCTCTGGCCTGTGGGTCTACTTGAGGGTCACACTTGTTTCTTTTGGGCTCCCCTGATTGCTCGGGGCCTTCCCTGACTCCCCTGCCTTTGGTGAGTCCCCGGGACCTTGCTGGTCCCGACGTTGCTCCTTCTTTGATTCCAGCGTGGCTTGCCTTTGCCAAGGCTTGTTGGTGCTCCCGCCGGACCCCGACCCCTCAGCACTTGACATCCTTCATGGGACAGCTCGTATCCGGGTCCTGGTCTTCCTCAGCATCGCCTGATCCTCACAGCTGCAGAGTCAAGGTCCTTGTCATCCATCCTGAAGCACCCGACATCGGAGGACATTCGTCTTCTAAGTCTCCTGGTTGGTTACCCCTGAGTGACATAGACTCTGTCCCCTCTGCTTTCAGGTACTCCTCTTCAAGAATCCACGTTTGTATTCCCACAGACACTTTCTCCTCTTCCAGCAGCGGCACTTTCCTCAAGTCCCCCATTGTGTTCGAAGGCGGTTTCTGACACTACTTTACATGTATGCACCCGGCTTCCCTGGGGTAGGTAACGTGGGTACTAGGGTATCCACGGGTGGGGTGGCTCTCCAACCTTCTGTCTTCCACGGGGTTTCTTCAGGGTCCACTAGGAAGGGTCCTTAATCTATAAAAATCCAACCGCGACTTCCACATAGACTTGTACGTAGAACGCAGTGGTGTTCCCACACTGCACACGCTCTCCGTGGGGTCCCTATCTACTTACCTTGGGTGGTTCTGTGGGTCCCCTGCAATTCTACGTCCTCTTGATACTGTCTTGATCTGAGTCGTGGTTCTTATACCACTTTCTTAGTATATGGTTTGGTCCTCCCCCTGGGGCCACTGTGTATTTTGTGCTATTTGCTGTGTTTCTTTGCTAAAGTATTGTGTGCATTGTGTTTATCTCCGTGCTGGAGATACTTGAACATTCTAGAGAGTATTATATAATAAATACATATTTTTATAAATACTTGGTGTGGTTCTTTTTCACTTAATCTATACAATAAGATTGCATTCTGGTAAAAGAAGCTGCTTTACACTCCTTCTGGACTAAGCCTGAAGGCTGCTCTCCACAGCTACTACTTAGAGATTTTCTAAGGTTGTCTAAGACCACTTAAATCACCATAAGGGTTGTCTGGACTGGTGCAAGGTGCCCACTTACATTAGTAATGATGATTGATTAAACCCAGATCAGTTGACTGGGGGTGAGTGTTTGATTAGCTCAAACGCTCCGTCCATCATCCCCTTTGGTATCGCTTTGTTCGCCCTAAGTTGGCAGGGTATGCCCAGACGTGGGTCCCTTGCTCACTTTGCCACTGGATTCAAGCTAGCCTGGCTGATGACGGCTGAATAGCCAGAAACCGGTCGCAGGATGCTTGTTTCCGGTCCAGGGAAGACATGGCTTTTTCAGTTCGGGCTGGACTGTTCCCATGAGGCACAGGGTCAGACTGATTTGCATATGGCCATGTCTGAACTGGGGTGGTGGAGTGAGCTAAAGAATGATGATGGATTAAACCCAGATCAGTTGACTGGGGGTGAGTGTTTGATTAGCTCAAACGCTCCGTCCATCATCCCCTTTGGTATCGCTTTGTTCGCCCTAAGTTGGCAGGGTATGCCCAGACGTGGGTCCCTTGCTCACTTTGCCACTGGATTCAAGCTAGCCTGGCTGATGACGACTGAATAGCCAGAAACCGGTCCCAGGATGCTTGTTTCCGGTCCAGGGAAGACATGGCTTGGCAGTTCGGGCTGGACTGTTCCCATGAGGCACAGAGTCAGACTGATTTGCATATGGCCATGTCTGAACTGGGGTGGTGGAGTGAGCTAAAGAAGGATGATGGATTTAACCCAGATCAGTTGACTGGGGGTGAGTGTTTGATTAGCTCAAACGCTCCGTCCATCATCCCCTTTGGTATCACTTACATTAGTGGGCATCATATACCAGGCCAGCCTCTCACACCGCTAGTTCCGGGGATCTAGTAAAAAACCCTGAGATCCATGTCATCAGAAAGAAGGGACAAGAGTTGCTTCCCCTGGGAGAGTGTTGAGGTTTTTAGCCAATCTAGGCATAACCTCCCAACACTATAATACATCACCACCGAGTGTTCTGTTTGTACATATCTTTGATCAGGCCTATTCATCCTAAACCCTTTGGTGTTACCATGGAATCTAGATTGACACTCGTTTGTGTCAACAGGCCAAACCAGCCAATCCTTCCAATTGGGGTCTGAAGAACTGAAAGAACCATTACTATTATGGCATCTAGTGTATCCTCACTAAGGGGCATATGTATCAAAGAATGGTTTTGCGATTCTCAAATAGCGATTTTTAGAGAATCGCTATTTGAGAATTGCAAAACGAGATGTAAATAAAAATTCACAAATATTTTGCGATTCCCTGACATTCCTTAATTGCGACTCGCAAATTGCGAGTAGCAATTAAGGAATACCTTCCCATTCATTCCTATGGGCCTAGAGGCCCATAGGAATGAATGGGAAGACATTCGCAATTTGCTAGTACCCATTAGGTACTCGCAAATTGCGAATGCAATTTCAAGGGTGCAAGGGTGTCAAAAGGACACCCTGTTGCACCCCTGAAATGTGCATGTGTGCAGATGTGGCGCACATACATGCCCGGGCATGTATGTGCGCCACATGGCACTTTGAAAAATGCAAAATAGTGAATTTTTCAAAGAAATCGCAAATTACCACCAACTTGAAGTTGGTGGTAATTTGCGATTCCTTAAGGCCAAATCGCACTTATTTTGTGCTTCTTACATTGCATTTAAGGAATCACAATTTGCGATTCCTTAAATGCATTCGCAAAATAGGGAATCGCAAATTTTGCGAGTGGGCTTTTGTGTGATACATTGCACACTGCTAATTTCAGCGTTTGCGATCGCTATTTAGCTTGATACATATGGCCCTAAGTGTGTAAAGTGCTGCCAATTCTCAAATGTGAGAATGCGGTAATACGGGGTGTGTTCAAATCCTTTGTTTTTGCTATACCCAGGCATGAAGTTTGTTGCACTGTTTTGTTCAGGAAAATCATTTGATTTGGTATGAGGCATGCTCTAAATAAGGCCTCCGTCTCCTGAACCTGCCAATCTTTTGTCCCCCAGATAGACTTTGTGTCTATTGTGTCTTTCCAAAAGTCAAAACCCTGTATAGACAGTTGGGAAATAAAGGAAGCAAAGTATATCAGCTTCATGTTTGTTAGCATATTTTTCTTTGCAGGTGTAGGTGTAAGCCTATAGTTAATAGAAGGCTGGGTCTGATGTTTCAAAACCTGAAAAATAAACGAACTTCTGCGCAAAGGTTTTCGAACTAGCTTTCGGCGGTGTTGGGCAGTGTTCCCATTGTGTGTAATTATAAACAGTGCACGGGATACTAGCTTTGTGCAAAAAATGGTGACCATAATGCTGGTAACAGAACATGTCTCCAAAATTACTCATACCATCATACAATCTATCATTAGAAGATGCAGTTGATTGCTCTAAATCAGAAAACAATTATGCACAGTTTCAATGTCCCTGTCATCAGAGAAAGTACTAGAGGTGATGATGTCATTTAAAGAAATTTTGAACAAATAAGGAATTTTCAAAAGTTCAGTAGGACCATATACATCATACAATACCCTGTCCCATACAATTCCTCCAGGAACTGGAACCGCTTTAATGTTCACCAGGGACAAGTCTCTTAGTTCACGGTGTGATAATGCATGTGGTTTAAAAACCAAGTTCACGAGCTGTACTGCAGAGCGTTCTAGGTAAAAGCATCCATTCAGAAGTAGGAAAAAGACAATTACTATACTAATCCAAAGTCCCAGGAAAGGTAATCCAATTGTAATCCATAGATGTATCCAGGGAACAACGAAGTAAGTATTTTTCATCCAAAGATTGAAAGCATAAACTCGAAGCTTGAAAGGGAGAGGTGGTGTCGGCAGCTCAGGTTCACTTGGATCTTATGAGAAATCGTCAGAATGCACAAAGTAGCCAGACGCCGTCCAGTCTATTCTTGGCAGCTCAGCAGGTTTTGTAGAACTGGTAGATGACTCGATCTGTGGCATGTTGACATAGACGTTGTCAATTCTTTTAATTGAAATTTCTGTTGATTGTACAGTTGTAGTTGTTTCAACAGGGAGAAGCATAATTTTATTGTCGTCCGCAGCTTCTCTTTGAAAAGTGGAGTCTTCAGACATTATTAAAGCCACAGTCTGAACTTCCTGTATGGTAGCGAGAGGAGTGCGGCGGCTACCCAGGAGCCCACGTAGCCTACTGTTGAGAATAGGCCACATAGTGTGGTTTGATCAGATCAACTGAGACAAACCTTTTATCTCGGCGGCTGGCAAGAGGCAGAAGAAGGACAGTTCTGGTTCCTTCGACAGCTAGGACAGATACAGGCGCTCTGTAAGATGGCACAAATTTTTTTTGTCCACAATTTTCTCTCTGACCAGGTCCCCAATCTCCAGGACCCTGGCAGGTCTTGCCGCTACCATTTTTACTTCCCCCAGTGGCGGTGCGTTTTATTTGGACGTTGCTTTGTAAAGCTCGGTATTCTTTTATGTCCTGTAAAACATCCAAACGATCATTGAGGTTAATTGGTGTTTCGGCCGCCACTGTGCTGACACTATCGAGGTTGGCATTCTTAACCCAAACAGGAGCTCATAAGGTATACAACCTCCCCCATGGATTTTCTTGGCATCTTGTTAAGTGTCCTTTGGACCCCATATAGGCGATTGACCCAACTACCCCCCAAGCCTAATACCCTTGGTTTTAAGGATTGCATTAAGCCACGGTTGGTCCTCTTCCCCTCGACTACCGAATTTCCCTCAGGATGATAGGGGGAGGAGTACTGCAAGGCCAAAACTTATACTTCCCATGGCTTCTTTGTAAGCCAGAGAGCTAAACGTCGTACCATGGTCGGAATGTAGTGTGCAAATTGCATATGTGCCGATAAAGAGTCACAAATCCTTTATAACAGTGCGAGCGTCAGCCGAGCGCTGGGGCCAAACCCTCAGGAATCTAGAGCATGAATCTACTGCCACCAAGATGTACTTGAAAGCTCCGTCAGAGTATAAGGGGCCGCAGTGATCCAAATAGACACATGCAAGAGGTTGTCTGAGATCAATAAAGGTGTTTGAGGTGGACGTGCCACAGTGGAGTCCTTCATCTGCTGGCAGATGTCACATTTGAGGACAAAGCCCTTGGTCTGCTTAGTGAGACCTGGCCACCAATAGCACTGATTTAGTAGTGAAACTGTAGCAGTAATCCCTGCATGTGCTGAACCCAGACCCTCATGTGCAGCTAGTATCAATCCCAATCTGTGATCAGTGTTTGTATTACTCTATCCCCCACTCCAGGAATCTGAGCATTTGGAATGTTTTGTGCATCTAACTTGTAGGAGTACTTGAGTGGAAAGCCTTTTGGTAGGGCTGAGCTGTTGCACTTGGCATTGACAGCTATCATAGTTGTTCCATCTATCCTCGTGCTAGAGCAAGTGATTGCAGCAATTGCAGCAGTGCGTACTGTTGCCTTGGCTGCTGCATCCACCATCAAATTCACTTCAACGTGAATGCCAACACATTGATGACTCAATGTATGAATGACATGAGCCCATGGTAGTCCTTCTTTCAGTAGCCACTTGTTCCCAGATCATCTTGTGCTTTACTGTGCAACCTTTGGAATCCCTAAATCCATTCTGGCCCCAATAATGTAAATATTTGTTATAGGACTGTATCCAGTAAAATGAATCACACACTATGAGTATGGGGAATTCATGATCCATATTTTGTAGTGCCAGTATTAGGGCTTTTAGTTCCACAAGCTGCGCAGTACAGCCTCCTTGAGACTGAGTGTGTGTTTTCCCAGGAAGAAACTTTCTGTCCAGCATGCGCCTTTTTACAATTGCGCGTGCTGCAGACTATTGTTGTTTCATTCCTACGGCCAGCTCGGCAGATCCATAGGTATAAATTATACATTTATATCAATCTAGAGGCATTATTTCATTTGGCAGAGGATATTCTTGTCGTACTGCAGGAATGCTTGTGTTTGTAGTGGAGAATCAAATCTGTAAATCTACATCTGTTGCAGCGAGAGAGTTAGCCCATTTAATCCATCGTGGATGTAATGCTTTAGCATTCGGAATGCTTGCCTTTGTAATGGCCTCAAGGGTCAGTACCGGGGTCACGACAATTATGCGCTTCCCCTGCACTAGTGCTCTCTCTCTCACGAAAGCAGTCTGTACTGCTGTCAGTATTTTTTCTGTTGGGGCAAAACGCATTTCAGCGTTTGTGTACAAATGTGATTTGTATGCAATAGTACTGTATCAGCTTCATTGAAAGTGATGTAGGTGTACCCGGTTGGTCCAGTGACCACGCAGATCACCAGGTTAGTTGTGTTGACATGTGTATGTGAATGTTTAGAAGCTATCATGTCCGCTTGTACGGAACATAGGATGTGTCCAATGGTGCACTGAAAAATCAGGTCTAATCAAGTTGTAGAAAGGTTTAACCCTCTCTGCGTAATCCAAAATGTATGTCCTGCCAAAATTCAAAAATCCAAAATTGATTGTAGTCTTTTTAGAGTCATTGGAGGTTGGAGCAGTGCACATTTTTCTAAAAATTGTGCCTCCAGGCTTTTGCCTTCACTTGACAATACGTACCCTAAAATTTGGACACTGAGGTGGGCAATTTTTGAATTTTGGAAATTAAAATTGTATCCCAAGAATTATGTGGTTCACCCTAGACAAGTGTTTCATTAATTCATCATCTGTCAGAAAGCTATCCTCTACGAAGGACAATGCCTCCTCATCAAAGTTTTGAAGTAGCTCTGTTACCCTGGCTGAAAACAACCCGGGGCTGTTCTTATACCCCTGGGGTAGTTGGCAAAATTGGCGATGAGAGCCTAGCACTGAGAATGCTGTCAAATATCTGCTCCCAGGCGCTATATTTTGGCAGAAAAATCCATTTGAGATGTCTAGTGTTGTTTTTTTCCCCGCACAATGTTATTCGTTAGTGCTGCACCGTGTGCATTTTGTATGCCAAATGTGTGTGTGGATGCGTTTAAATGTCTGTGATCTAAAACCAGATTATATGAATTATCGGGTTTCATTATGGGGAAACAAGGGATTTTTCATGGGTGAGGTGCAGTTCTCCATCACATCCTGGTATTCAAGTTGATCGAGGATCTCCCTGACATGTTTCTTTTCCTCATGTTTAATCAGGTATTGTTTCTGTGATAGAAGAACTGATTTTAATGGGATTTCGTGATGCGGTGACTCATCATCCCACCCACCATGATTGTGGTAAAGTGCAGGAGTTAACGCCCACTCCTGTGCGTATGAATTTTTAACTGACTCTGATGCGAGGTCGGAGAAAGCAGGTAAAATAACTTCCTCTCCCATTGGGCAATCCATCATAAACTCAGGTGCCCAATGCTTTTCGGCCAAGAGAATATCGTAACCATAGGTTAGGTTCTCCCAAAAGAGACCCTTTACTTTCCTGGGTATGTCCACCTCCATCTGGAGCGTTATTTTGTATAAACGATGTGGGACAATGACCCTTGTATCAGGTGTTTCCACCGTGATATGTTCACCCAGCGCTACTACCCCCAGATAATCCATAAGGTTCTGGCGAGCTATTGTGACTTCTGCCACGCTGTCCAGCATCGTCACTGCCCATTCCCTGTTCAGAAGCAGAGTCCTCAGTAGCCTGGGCATTTCTAACTTTAATCCCGGCTACCTTCTTCTTTTTAAATTTAGGTTTTGAAGTCTTTTGCTTGTCTTCCTGTTTAATGATGTAGTCCGAAGAGCGATGTGTCTCCCTTTTGGCTTGACTCGCTCTTCTGATCTGTATTCTAATCATCTGTCTCTCTCCGAACACTTTTCAGATGTCTCCTGAAAGGAACAAGATGAACGTGTATCAGTATTCTGATACCTATCAGGTTTTCTAATATTGTCACGGTTTCTCAGATTGTATTTTCTTTCGGTGTGTTCCTGTTGAGGAGACCCACCCGTGACTGTTTTGTTTATTTTTTTGTTTATTATCCCATTTCTTTTTTGAAGAATCGGGTGCTTGTCTAGAGTTATCTTTTTCAGAACTTCTCTTAACTATTGGTTTCCCAGGTTTGGCTACCAGATTATCTCTGCCTAGAGAGGCATATGTATCTTTGATAATCTTAGGTAATTCGCGCTCCTGCTCAGGCATTGGTGTATAGCCACCGCTGCTGCCTGCCCTTTTATGTTACTCAACATGATGGTAGATACCTGGGCAAATTGCCCATCAGTTTCATCCCTAGATCTAAGGCATGCTCTGCCCCGTACTAATTCTGAATCTGTTTCAGTACATCTGGTATGACTGCTATTGACTGGGTACCATGTATTCTGGTATATACGGCAGCGAAGCTTGTACCACAAGTGGCACAATCTTCTAACTGGGGAGTCATCCCCATCGGCAAGCAAATTGTCAATATTCTGTGTTTTTCCTGCGGGCCCGTATGGGGAAAAACTGCTTCAAGCTATGCTGTTTTTTGTGATATCCAGAACGGGATTTGCTCTTGGCTGGTGGGAACCTTTCCCATAATGGCATTCAGTGTTTGTAGGCTAATACCTGTAGTGGCCATGTGTGGTTGTGTAGCCTGAGCAACCCCCACAGGTTGGACTGTCAATGTTCTCATCACGTATTGTGTTAGATGTCTGTAAATTTTTACTAAATCTCTGTAATGTTTGTGCATTCCTGCTGATGTTAAGGCAGCAACGTCTGGATGCTATGTTTATGAAGCTAAGACCGGCCAGGTCGCTCCTTCTCTGCTGAGCGGACCAAGTCTCACGTGCTCTGTGGTATGGGGTAGGGCACCTTTAAACCAATTAATGTGCTCTTGGTATGTTAACGGGACTTCTAAGTCCACATATGGAAAATACTCATCAGGTAGTTCATCTTCAATGTATTCATGAAATAACCGTGTATTTGCATCTGCAGGTTGGAATTTTACCCAAGAATAGAATACCTCTGTTCTGAATGCTTTGTGTGCCTCAACCACAAAGGTAACATCTCCACTTGCTGGCGGATGGTAATGTTGTAACAATTTCCTGGTGACTGCCTTTCTGCAATTTTCTGACATTTAGTCCAACTATTCTTCAATATCATCACCTAGTTGTTCGGTCATTGTTAAAGCAGTAGTATTTAGCCAAATTGTTATAGAGATATGGTGTGCACCATGTGGGAACTTTCAATCCTCCAAGCTTGATTAACCTACAGCCAATACATAGGGTATGCCTACTCAGCTGAGGCGGATTTGTTTCCCTTCCCACTACGGATGTCTCCAGTTAAAATGTGAGTAGGGGTCTCTGAGTAAGCACGACTGAACTACTCAGATTTAACCATTAAATAAGAGCCTTAACCCACATTGGGTGCAATGTCGATTAGTTCCTACCTATCCGTAGGAACTGCGCATTGTGTGGACAACATAAACTAAGGGCTTAATGTCAAGACTGATTCCAGACACCCCCGCAGGATATGTTGGCCCATAGACCAGCTAGCTCACAGTGCCACCGTAAGCCCCCTTAACCTACCAGGGAACAAATAGTTTCTGGAAACCACTGAACATGACAACTCTGACCCCTCAGGGATCGTGGAAACAGTTCATAACCTTTTGCTCAGTCACTCATGCTTACTTATTCTCAGAGAAATATACAGAGGGTACACAGTGGGATGTTTTCAATAATATTTATTGAACCAATGTTATTCTTCCATAAAATACGTGTGCTGCAATGATTAGTAGACAGATACATGTGATTACAAGCACCAAAACCGTAAATAGTAGATATAGTTCTGCCATGGTGCTAAACAATGTATATATGTAGGCATATAAACAAGGCAGTAATCTAGCGTACTCCTACTATGTGTACTCTACTCTAAGTGTACCTAGAATGTGTGTAGGTGTGGATCCAAGAAACCCCCCAAGGGACGATCCAACCCCATTACCTGATGGGATAGAGTGAAGGACCCCGTCTTGGTCACAAACTGGACAACCCTCACAAGAGGTCAGACTGCTGCATGGTGATTTCTCAGCATGCAAGGACCCTCGGTGTCAGCGGCAGTACCTCTTCTGCTAATCTATCGGGATGCTCATCTTTTATAATAGAAAGCAGCCTTGTGATGTATGCATAGATTAGTGATGTTATGGATATGCAGATAGCCTTGTCACCCCATAGATGAAGTTAGTGATGACATTTGTACCTAGTGTGGAATGAGACCTCGTACATGATGTTCAAGGCGTTGTGATAAAATGTTGCTTGAAGATAGATGTAAAAACAAGTTTTGTTTCAGTGAAACTAATCCAACATTGTCGTGCGTGCAAATGTGTGCAAAAGGACACCGCTGGAAATGTTATTTATGAGGACAATGTAAGAAATAAGCTGCTTCGCTACATGGGCCTCATTTGGGAATATAAAGGTGTAAACTTCTTCAAATAGAACACGCAAGAATGAGATGTCCGAGGTCCCTGTCTTTGGTTGGTTTTCAGTTGTCAGGATTCCTGCCACAGCTCACCTCTCTTGACTATCCCAATATCCCATGTTCACTACACCACTGGATTTAAGCTAGCCTGGCTGATAAAGGGTGATGCCCTGAAACCGGTCCCAGGATGCTTGTTTCCGGTCCAGGGAGGACCTGGCTTGGCAGTTCGGGCTGGACTGTTCCCACACGGAACAGGGTCTAGACTGATTTGCTTATGGCTGGGTCCAAACTGGGGTGGTGTGGTGAGCAAAAGAATGATGGATTAAACCCAGATCCTTGTGACTGGGGGTGAATGTTTGCATTGTCCAGCATTACGTCCATCAATTGTTTCTTCTGCATATGTCGCCCTAAGTGGGAAGGGTATGCCCAGGCATGGGTCCCATGCTCACTACACCACTGGATTCAAGCTAGCCTGGTTGATGAAGGGTGATGCCCTGAAACTGGTCCCAGGATGCTTGTTTCCGGTCCAGGGAGGACCTGGCTTGGCAGTTCGGGCTGGACTGTTCCCATAAGGAACAGGGTCAAGACTGATTTGCATATGGCTGGGTCCAAACTGGGGTGGTGTGGTGAGCAAAAGAGTGATGGATTAAACCCAGATCCTTGTGACTGGGGGTGAATGTTTGCATTGTCCAGCATTCCGTCCATCAATTGTTTCTTTTGCATATCCCAATATACCGGCATGACTCATATTATTCCTCCCAACACTTATGAATGAACAAACGTCTTTTACCCAGACTTTTGACCATATTACATGCTGTTGGTAATAGCTAGCTGCAGCTGATGTTCCCCGTTTGTTTGAAAAGGCTTAATAGCTTTTGCAAATGTTTTACCATGCATATGCAACGTCAGGTTACAGGTGCCACGGAAACATCCAGAAAACCCACCAGAATAAGCATCAAGCAACCAGCATAGATGACCTCAATGTGAACCTTCCGGAAGACAGCCCTCATAAAATTTATCATCTGCACCTGTTCCTTGCTATAAGCAATTAGAACGCGACCTTTGTGAACATTCTAAAACACCTTCTAGAAGACAGCCACATCAAATTAATCATCTGCACCTGTTCCTTGCTATATGCAATTAGAACGTGACCTTTGTGAACATTCTAAAACACCTCAGCCTCATCAAAGTAATCATCTGCACCTGTTCCTTGCTATAAGCAATTAGAATGCGACCTTTGTGAACATTCTAAAGAACCTACTAGAAGGCAGCCTCATCAAGTTAATTATCTGCACGTGTTCCTTGTTACTAACAATTAGAATGTGACCTTTATGAACCTTCTAAAGCAGTCTTATTTAAAGACCGTCCACACCCCTCCCATTCGCTTAGCCTCTTCGCATTCCACTTACCTGTCTCCCAGCTTCCAGGCCTCTGTCTTGCCAGTTCACTTGTGCCTTCCACTTCAACCTCACCACAAAGGACGTACCCATCAGTTTTGCACCTGGATGGAAAACCAGGAGAAAGGGAGAGACTCATTAACTGCCTTTTTTTCACTATGCGCTGAGCTCAGTCGCAACATCGTGCTTGCAGACAAGGTAACCAGTGCTGTTGTTCAACTTGTACATTCTGTTGGCAGGGCTCTGCCAGTAAGGACTTGGGTAAAGCTAATCCCAGTCCAAATTAGCTTTATGGGTTTGATGTTGGAATCATACTCACTACAGTTTCAAACTTTTGATGAAGGAATCTCTATGGGCTATCTAAAACAACTGACAACGAAACTAAAGATTGGTTGAGATATAAAAAGCTTTTGTGAGGTGATACCTTAAAAGATATAACTAATACTAGACTAAAGCCTTAATATTTGTTGGTTTATAGATAACATATCTGCTGGTAGCATTCATCAGACTGGTGTGAATGCTTACTGCAGTGTTGGGGTTGAGTAGTCGAGCCACAGCATCTTTTTGACTCCACACGCTCTCTCCATCCTAACGCCTTCCCCCTGGGATTTGCCACCGGAGCAGTGTCTCCTTCTGCAAACCGAGGGCAAGTCTCGAGAGGATTCGGGAACTAGTGCTGCTGCCCCATTGGAATCACCTGGGATCTAGGTAGGTGGCTTATGGCAGAAGGCTAAGCCACAACACTTAACATTCATTTCGGGTGGTGCCATGACCAATCAAGACCAAATATTCACAGACGATCTAGCATGTGCCTTATCAGAGGACCTCAATCACGCTAACAATCTGCCTGAGTTAAGGCAGCAGTAGTACCTGGATCTGAATTGGTTAAAAGCAGAAAATGCAACACTTAGGGAAGAATTGCAATGAGAGAGGACACATTTCACGCAATGGAGTGATAATAAACCCAAGGATAGTCGCCCAGTCTTAACCCAGCCTGTGTTTGGGGAACCATTTCAGAGAGGGGCATTTACAACTACTGACCAGAATTTGTATGTATATGTCTCCACACCCAGTCCTGTGCCCTTAACAGCTCGGAACGCTTTCATGACGACAGTACTAAATTTGCAGTCTTTATGAGTCAATGCCAATTACATTTCCTATGTAAACCTCAGGCGTTCCCCAATGACACTGCTAAAGTAGCTTTTGTAATCTCTAACTTGGGGAGTGTATCTGCTAACTGGGCAATTCCTCTAATAGAAACATACAATCCCATTTTGTACAGCTATTTCGCTTTTAAGGCTGCCATGACTAAGTTATTTACAAAACATATTTTTATCCAAGCAAGTGACAAGGCTCTAAGAACCTGCTGACTTATATCACTACTTTCAATTGACTGGTTGCAGAAACGTGCCGGCCGGAAGAGAAAAGAACATCCTTATTTTATCGGAGGTCAAGAGATGACCTTAAAGATTCCCTCTTGCATATCTTTGATCTCCCCAACGATTGTGCAGAATTTATTGATCTTGTGGTTAAGTTAGATCATCGATTGGGTGAGCGAAAGGGTGACCGATCTCGCAGTGACTCCAGAGTAATTGTTCTCAATACAGAGAAAAAGGACTCAGACAGTAAGACTCTTAATACTGAACTATTCAGATTGGAGGTATAAAGGGTCCACCATCTAATGAAGAAAAGGAACGTCGCTGCAAATTAAACCTATGTCTTTATTGTGGCAAAGCTGGTCATTTCGATAGGGAGTGTTCTGCAAAATCAAATAAGACTAAGGCTGTGGCTGGTGTAGAGGTTGATCAAGAACAGGGAAAACAAAGGCTCTCAACCAGAAGGGAGATCGTCTCGTCGAGAGAAGCCATACAGATCTCACATTATCTGACCAATGTAGGAACACAAATCCTAAGGCATCTGACTATCCGAGTCACAATCTTATCCCCACAGTGGAGGCACATAATATCCATGCTTATTGTCTCAGGGGCCCAGGCAATATCTTTGATTTGACCTTAGCTGCAAAACTCAGGCTCACAAAAGTTCCCAAAGAAAAACCTGAACCTGTGCGAACAGTAGATTCAGAGTTGTCTTCTGGACTCATTTGCTTTCAGACAGAGGCTCTAACCCTAGTGTGCGATAATGGGCATACTGAACAACTTGTCTTTGCTCTAATAGACACTCCCACCTTTGGGGTAATTTTGGGAGTACCTTGGCTAGAACACCATAATCCAAAAATCGATTGGGTACGCTGCACCTAACCTTGGACTCACCCTTCTGCACTACTACCTGCTACCAAGAGGCTCTGGAGGTGGGAATACCTCGGCATTGCGCCTTGGTCTAACGAACAGAAAATCTTAAACTACCCAAAGAATACTAGGACTTTCAAGATGTTTTTGACCCTGTGAAAGCCACCCAACTGCCTCCACACAGAGCCTTTGATTTCCGCATAGATCTCCTCCCTGGGGCAATGCTGCCCTGCAGTAGAGTCTATGCGTTAGCAGAACCTGAAACCCAATATCTACGCAAATATCTGGATAAACTACTAAAGATAGGTTTTATACAGCACTCCACGTCGCCAGTGTCTTCCCCACTCTTCTTTGTACCCAAGAAGGATGAGAAGTTGAGGGCTTGTGTGGATTACAGGGCGGTCAATAAGGTGATTATTAAGAACCGCTATCCTCTCCCGTTAATTCCGGTGCTACTTGATGAGGTCCGAAATTTCACCATTTACATGAAACTAGATTTACAGGGCGCTTACCACCTAATGAATGGAAAACCGCCTTTAGGACTAAGTTTGTGTTGTTTGAGTATACTGTTATGCCCTTCAGGCTATGTAATGCTCCGGCAGCATTTCAATATTTCATTAACGAGGTCTTGAGGGTGTTTTTGGATATTTGTGCAATTGTCTACATAACATACTGATTTACTCAAACTCAGAGGGAAAACGCTCTCTTTGCTAAACTAGGCAAATGTTCCTTCCATGTACAGTCAGTAGAGTTTCTGGAATATCACTTATCTCCGACCGGCATCACTATGGACCCCAAAAAGGTAGAAGCCATTACCAATTGGCCAACTCCAACAAATATCAAGGAAATTCAAGAGGAACTTGGCTTTGCCAATTTGTATCTTCATTTTATCCCACACTTTTCAGAGATGGTGGTGCCCATAACACAGCTGCTAAAAAAGGGGCAATCATTCACGTGGTCTCCAGAAGCCAATCAGGTGTTGCAACTGTTAAAAACGAAATTCACCACTGCACCGATCCTTCAACATCCAAATCCAGACCAGCAATATTACGTTGAAGCCGATGCTTCGCAGGTAGCCATAGGAGTAATTTTATCTCAGAAAAACCCAAGAACTGTCCACATTCATCCCATAACCTTTTTATTGCAAAAAACTTTTACCAGTGGAGAAAAACTCTACGGTGGCAGAAAGAAAACTTCTGGCCATCAAACTGGTGTTCACTGAATGGAGACATTACCTACAGGGGGCCAAACATAGTCACAATATTCCCCGATCATAAAAATGTACAATTCTTTAGCTCCGTTAGAGCTCTCACACCGTCAAATGCAATGGATGCATTTCTTTAGTGGGTTTGATTTCATCATCACCTATCGCCCAGGGGCCAAGCAGTTGCAGCCTGATGTTCTTTCAAGACTGGGGTATGCCCACTCTTCCGATTCCACATCAGACTCCCCTACTATCATTCTCCTGGAAAAGATAGTCGCAGTCACTGAGGGTGACACCTTTATGGCAGCCCTACATGAAGAATGTAAAAAATGAAAGACCGAAGAATGGATCAAAACACCTAACCATACTATCACAGACAAGATGTTCCTTCACACTGAGAAACTGTACATCCCTACTATAGAATTAAGACGTCAGGTAATCCATTGGAATCATGACACAGCATTAGCAGGACACCCAGGTATATCAAAAAACTTAAGGAATTGTCAAAAAACCTTCTGGTGGAACAACATGCAGAAGGATATACAAGAATACGTATCTGGTTGCCCAACTTGTGCACGAAACAAAAACACTCATGCTGCACCTGCGGGCCTATTACAACCTCTGCCTATACCCCCAGTTCCTTGGCACACCATTAGTCTGGATTTTAATTCCAAACCTTCCAGCAAGTAATACCTTCACTACCATTTTAGTAGTCATTGACATGTTATCAAAAAAGGCACAGGGGCGTGGCAAAGTGGTCCATCATGGCGGACGGGACATAGCCTAGCTCCCGTAGCCGCCACATATCCTACATGATCCTGCCGGTTACGAGCACCTAAAATATCCTATTGTCGACTCCACAGATGCCGCTAGTGCCCCTGAACAAGACACTGCCAAAAATTGCTGCCGGGAGGCTGCGAATCCCGTCTTGCTGCATCGTGGGCAGGCAGCGGCGGAGCCTGTGCCGAACGTGAAGAGGGCGGGTGCCGCGTGGCCGACCTGACGAACGTGGCCACAGCCTGGGGGACTTCACGACTGGAACCTGTCCTGGCAGTGCGGACCTGGACTGCTGGGTCTGGATGGTGAGCCGGAGCCGGTGTCGAGCAGCCCGGAGATCGGACGCTGTTTGGGCCTGACTTGGCCGCTCCCCGAGGCACCATATTGAAGTCGGGTGTGGCGCAGCCGGACCAGAGGTCGCAGGCCCTGTGGATGACACAGGTGCCCGAGACCGGGATCTTTGCCAGAGATCGCAGCCTATAAGCCACAGGGCCTGCCTGGTTGCACCGAGGGCGGACAGCGATAGGGCCTGAACCCGGCGTGGGAGGTGAAATCGCTGCACCTTCAGCCCCCGGGTGCAGCTCCCCACAGCCTGGAGAAAAGTGTGGAGCCGGGGCCATAGTACGACGGCCCAGAAGAGGGTATTGCAGCAGGCCTGGCTTGGCCCCTCCCGGGGCGCCATTTTGGGATCGAGTGTGGCGCAGCCGGGCAGAGGACAGCTCCGGTTAGAGAGTGAGGATACTGCCGGCCCGCTACACGGGGACATGACGAGGTGAGAGGGGATCCCAGGCACCGGGGTGGCGCACACCTGGTGAGGGGCCATCACCCCCTTCAGGGCCAGCACACGATCCCCATTATCAGATAAAGCCAGCAAAACAATCTTGTCGGGCTCATCTGTTAGTCAGACGTCCCCCACTAAAGACACTGCAGCCGGGCATCAATTACAGCGTGGAGGCAAGTGGCTGGAAGATACCTCACTAGTCCTGCAGTGGAGCATAACTGATCCAAGGGTAGCACCCGTTAGAGGTGGGGGGGTAGTACCTTGGCTGCGGAGGCGGCTGGGCTAGGCCCCGGTGTGGCTTGTGGATGGGGGGGAGACCCCCCCGAGCGTCCGATTCCCCTACAACGCACTCCCTCATCTATTGTGCTCCATTGCTCCATTAGTGCCTGAAATTGCGAGGCCCACTAGTGGCAGGTCCACCTTACACACTAATATGTCCAAAGGCTCGACTTCTGGTCCTGCAATGAAATAGAGCACAATGGACAAATTCACCAGCGGCAGTGCGAGCACCATACCCTTAAGTGATAATCCCAATGCGGGCTCGGACACAGCCGCAATCCTAGCCGCAATAGCGCAGTCCTGAGTAAAGCTTGACGCTAAAATAGGTGCTATCGGAGCGGATGTCCTGCTTTTACGACAAGATCTACGTAATGTTGCAGACCATGTGACACAGACGGAGACACGGATCTCTGGAACAGAGGATACAATAAATACTTTAAAAAACGTGTCACGACTGTTGAAAAGCTCACCCGGGGCCTTGCTACAAGCGTCGAGGATGCGGAGGGGAGGGCACGTTGCAATAACCTGCATTTTGTGGGACTTCCGGAGGGGTGCGAGGGCACCGATATATGTGAATTTCTGGAACGATGGCTTAAATCCTGGATCCCTGATGGGAAACTATCTCCTTGCTTCATCCTTGAATGTGCCCACCGGGCCCTCGCCTCCAGGCCGCCGCCTGGCGCCCGTCCTTAGCCTCCAATTGCACGGATACTAAACTTCCATGATTGAGACAACATTTTGCAGCAGTCCTGGGTGCAGAGGTCCCTTACTTAAGATTCTCATTCAATCATGATTTTTCCGTACTACACAGAGCTTGTTCAACAGCAGAGACAGTCCTTTACAACTGCGAAAATACGTCTTCGAGAACTACAAATCCCCTAAATGCTCATTTTTCCGGCCCCACTCAGAATCAGTTATAAAAACAGCACCATATTTTTTGATACTCCAGAGGAGGTCTTCCAATGGGCAGATGAACGTCTATCAGTCAAACCCATACACCTCTGCCCGAGACTCTGATTCCTCCTTAGGGGATCCACGTATGCACCAAGACCAAAATAAAATAGATAAACAACGACATAGGTCACGGTCCACCTGGCGATCCCGTTCCCACGGCGCCAAGCAAACGAAGACACAGGGCAAATGATACACGCTCATCCCGCAACAGACAGCTTATGCCACATCAGGAAATTAACAATGGAGTCAGACTAACATCAACTTTTACCAGCTCGAAGAATGGCTACATACTTGAGAATTGACAGTTACAGATCCCTTAAGACATTTATCAGGGATTGGATCTTTGGGGTTCTTTTGGACTGTTCCAGCCCTCATCCCCAGTTGGGATGGGCGCTATCTGTATTCTGTGACAGATGCCTCATTGTTTCTTGAGGTATTGGGGTGGGGGAAGAATCTACAGTTTTTAAAAATGTTATATGTTATGGTTTTACAGTGCCCATGTAGTGTGTGCATTCTTTGAAATTGGTGTCCTAGACCTTGCAGTTCTGGCCGTCACACAACATGACAACACACACTAATGCAGTACACCAGTGGAGACAGTTAAGGTGATCACCTGGAATGTCAGAGGTCTTGTAGACAAGATTAAATGAGGCCCTGCACTTAGACACGTGAAACGCTTGGGGGCAGACGTCCAATTGCTACAAGAAGCACACTTGCTGGGATTTAAAGCGCCATGCCTGGCCCGCTATGGCTATATACTTGTTTTCCATTCCGGCTTCACCAGAGTCTTGAGAGGGGTGGCTATCCTAATTCACCGCAGACTCTCCTTCACACATATACACACATGGGCTGACACTTTTGGCAGATTTCTATTTATACAGGGTGTGCTCAAAGGAGAACCGATAGTTCTAGGCAGTGTATATGCCCCCCGCCACTTAGCCACATGATCACTGAAAGAATTATTGATCTTTGAAGCTCAATACCAGACATCCATGCAATAATAGGAGGTGATTGGAATGAGTCATGAATCCAAACCTAGACAGATGTCGACCTACTACTACAAAACATACCCCAAGGACTCCCGCATGAGACCTTTGGTGAGTGCGCTGGGCTGGACCGACACGTGGCGAGTGTTACACCCTGTTATTGGTTATATGTTCTTTTCGACTGTGCATGGGTCGTTTTCCAAAATAGATTAAATATTTATCACTAGAGAACACATACATCGACTGACAGGTGCAGACATCCTACCTAGAGGTTTATCAGACCATTCCCCTGTCCAATTGCAACTTGATATTGGTCCCCTGCGATCCCCGATGCACTGGCTTCTATGACCTTGGCACTTACACAATCCGGGCTATAAAATCAACCTATATAAAACCCTGAAGGAATACTTCCTTCTCAATGAGGTAACAGCTAGTTCTGCCACCATCTTATGGGAGGCCATGGAGCCTACCATTCAAGGCTTCGATATCAGCCATAATACCGCTGCTAAACGAGAAAAACATCAGACATTAATACAGCTCGAAGCCCAGATCATACAAACCGAGGCACAGGCGATAGAACGAATAGGTGACAGTGCCCGTCGACAATTAGGCGCATTACAACGGAAATACCAAAGCATCCAATTAGATGAGGCTAAACGCATATGGCAAGCCACACAAAGTAGGATATACCAGTGGGGGGATAAGTCCGGGAAACTCCTACATAGGTTATGCCAAAGCACACTAATCACTTCACACACAGGAGACATGATCACTGACCCTACATGCATAGCGCAAGTATTCGCTGAGTATTATCGTACCCTCTACCCTAAATATGAAGTCCTAACTGCATCCCAAATAGAGGACTTCTTCAGAGACCTCCCGCCTCAGGTGCTGCCCACAGCTGCACGAGACACGATAGATTTTCCCATCATGCAGGAGAAATTAGCCACGGCCGCAGCAGACATGACATTGGGTAAATCCCCTGGACCAAATGGATTCCCCATTGAATTCTTTAAAATGTATGCAACAATATTGGGTCCTCGATACCTAGCAACCCTTAATGAAGCCCTCGAGAACAAGTGCCTGCCTCCGGCTGGAGGCATGCAGAAATTGTGGTCTTCCTAAAACCAGGGTGACCACCAGAATTATGTTCATCATATCGCCCAATTTCGATTCTAAATATTGAAGCCAAAATTCTCGCCAAAGTCTTAGCAAATAGGTTAAAACCCTATCTTTCAGACTTAATCCATCTGGATCATGCGGGCATTATGCCTCATAGAGCTACCCTTCATAACATACGGTGTGTACATAACGCGATCGCAGCGGTAGACAGATTGGAGAGACCATCAGCCCTTCTCCTTGTTGACAAGGACAAAGCCTTTGACTCTGTCAGCTGGTCAAATATGTTCACATTATTACGACATCTCAATATGGGCCCTCGATATATTGCATTGGTGAGACTGTTATATACAGAGCTCACCGCTTCCATTCATGTGGTGGGGGCCTCGTTGGCACAATTCTCAATACAACTTGGCACTCGACAGGGGTGCCCTCTATCCCCCCTACTATTTGCTCTTGCCATAGAACCCCTAGCTACCTGGGTCAGAAAAGATGCACTCATACAAGGCTTCGAGTGGACCTCAGAAATTTCAGATCGTATCACACTATATGCAGACGATATCCTGTTTTTCCTAACAGATCCCCATAGCTCAGGCCCCAGAATACTCCAAGTAATGTGCATATTCAGCGAGACGTCGGGTCTCTACATGAATGCCTCTAAATCATTACTTTGGCCCATTAGAGGATCCATAGGAAGCAGTCGATGGGCAGAGGGTCTTACAGTCGTGTCACATGGCTTCACTTATCTAGGCGTACATATATCAGATAACCAGTCCTCATCCTGGTATCACAATAAAGGAGGTAGCAACAGAGAAGGTAAAGATTGAGGTGAAAAAGTGGTCGACACTCCCCCTATCCCTCTACTGTAGGTCAGCCATATTTAAGATGGTTTCCCTACCACTATTATATCAACTCCAATCATACCCATATCCAATTCCAATATCAAGGTTTCGCCAAATAAATGCTATCATGGCACATTTCCTATGGGGGGTAGTGCCATCAGGGTTGCCCTACGCACCTGTATGCAATCCACACATATTGCAGAGGCATTGCCGCAGCCGACATACAATCATATCAAGCAGCAGCACACCTTCAGGTATTAAATGAGAGGTGGTACGGGTCCAGAGAAGACCCAGCCTTTAAAGTTGAACTATGGCTAATGGGAGACCCCCCTGCATATTCTCATATATATAGTAGGACTGATCCTAAGGACCTCCCCCCTGGTGACAAAAGTTGTAGTTATGACATGGAGACAAACTCTACGTCGCATGGGCTGGTGGGGCTGCCTCACATAAGAAACCCAATTGTGGCGAATCGTCTCCTTTCACAAGTAGCGGACCTTCAGGGATTCCTTGGTTGGGACCGGATAGGCATCTCCACCCTAGGGGACATAATCAAGGGGACTATTCTGAAGTCATTTGAAGACTTACGGAAGGATTTTTCCATGCCCCATTCTCAATTTTACAAATACCTACAGCTGCGGCATGCCCTCCTCCTTTACATTAAAGGCCTGACAGATGTACCAGAATTCAGCCCTTTAGAGGGTAAACTTCTTATGGGAGATCTTGGGGAACACAAAGTGTCCAAAAAATATCAAACACTAGTGGCCAATAGCCCCACGAACATCGACTCCCTGAGGGCCACATGGGACGCCGACGTGGGCCTGATTGACGATGATGACTGGACGGAGGCTCTACAATCCCCACGGGAGGCGACAATCTCAACTAGATTACGATACATTTAGTTCAAGTATTTGCATAGGGTATACTTCACTAGACAGAGACTTTGGAAAGCCGGTCTGATTACATCACCTTATTGCCCCCGATGTCAATCGGAGGAGGGCACCTTTATACACACAGTCTGGACATGTCCAATCCTAGACCGTTTCTGGCAGGGGGTACTGGCATGCCTTGAGGTGGTCTTAGCATGGAAACTTCCAATATCCCCCAAATTTACAATGCTGCACAGCACCGATGGCATTGGTGGAAACAGGTACAAAAGACATCTTCTGTTTTTTAGGTCTCACTCTGGCTAAATGAGACATTGCTCAACAATGGAAAGCAGAAATTTCTACCCGATTATCATTCTGGAAAACAGGCATGGACTATGCAGTGGACTTAGAATTTCCAGTCTTTGTGGCAAGGAGGTGCCGCCAAAAACATACTAAGATCTGGACCAGGTGGGCAGCCTTCAGTAGAATCCCAATGAAAATACATGAGGTCGCAGATGGCCCGTTCGAAGGCAAGGTGATAAGAACAGTGTGATACCAGCAATAACTTATCTAATAGGACACACACGATAACGTTGATGAGGATTATACTCGTAAATGTGATATATGCAGCGGCACTGTATGTTATAGGTTAATATCAGGGTTATGGTGTAATGTTTCTTTTGTTCACTCTGGGATGTACAAGGAAAGATGGTGGTTTGTGATCATATTGAATTTATATCTGCAGAAATTGTATGCCTCATGTCACTTGAACATCTGGAACCTTTATAAAATCAATAAAATGTGTCCCCCCCCCCCAAAAAAAACAATTGCACATTTCAGCCACCTCAAAAAGATACCCGCCGCCGTAGAATTTAGTCAAATATTAATTGATCATATTGTAAGACTGCATGGTCTACCGACTAAAATCATCTCAGATCGCAGTGTTCAGTTCACATCCAAATTTTGGAGAACACTCTATAAGTTCCCATTCACGCAGCGCAGCAACTTACCTTGCTGCACTGCATTGCGTTGATTTTAAGTAAATCTGCCCTCAGGAGTCTTATACTGCAGCCGCGCCATTGGCACTTCAGTTAAGAACTTTAAACACCAAAGTCCCATAGTAAGAAAATTAAAGATCAATTTCTAGAATCAGTCACATGCCCAATATTCATTCTCAAGCCATCTAGCACCCAAATGTGGTCAGGCCTGGTGGTATAATCTAACCAATTAAGAATAAAGGGCCTTATTCATGTGAATAGCATTGTAAATATGGGTAATCTGGCATCTACCACATTTTGACAGATGTTCTGCATCTGATCCCCTATAAATAAGACCCAAGGTCTCAGACTCAAAGCCTACATAATTACCCATTAGCTTCATATAACTATTAGGGGACTTTAGACTGACTTTAAGGCTACAGTGCACAGCAACTACTATTGTTAAACTGCAACTCGGCCATTCCATCCCTCATTTTTAGGTCGAGCCTAAACAGCACTTGCACTGTAGGCGATCTATTGTATCTACTTTGTGGAGTCTGACTCCTCCTTTGGTTAGGTTTGGCTTATCTGTGTCATTTAAAAATGTGAGTGTGGTAATGGCTAATGGGTGTTGAATGTCCTGCCTTTCCATACAAGTTAACTCCCATGGAGTATTTCCGCGGGGACGAGCAGGGACGAGCACTCTGCTTGAGTGCTTTTATTGATTGTTTGTTTTTGCTTGTTTGTGCTTTGGCTATAAAACATGTTCACCTGATGTTAGAATAGATAGGTTTTATTTGGAGTGTCAGATTCGGGAACTGTTTTTACTACCCTTGACAACACGGCACTCTTAAAATGAAGCAGGGTAGTGGTGCGGAAGCTTGCACAGGCTTGTGCTGCTGTGACGCATCCTTGGGCAGGAGAGCACAGGTGGGCAGAGAGCAGGCAGAGCCAAGCAGTGGTGCTGAAGCTTGCACGGGCTCGTGCTGCTGTGAAGCATACACGGGCAGAGAGCAGGGTAATGGTGCTGAAGCTTGCATGAGCTTGTGCTGCTGTGACGCATCCATGGACAGGAGAGCACGGGTGGGCAGAGAGCAGGCAGAGCCAATCAGTGGTGCTGAGGTTGCACTGGCTCGTGCTGCTGTGACGCATACACGAGCAGAGAGTAGGGTAGTGGTGCTGAAGCTTGCACGAGCTTGTGCTTCTGTGACGCATACACAGGCAGGAGAGCATGGGTGGGCAGAGAGCAGGGTAGAGGTGCTGAGGCTTGCACGAGCTTGTGATGCTGTGACGCATGAAATGAAATATGAAATACCAGCATTTGTAAAGTGCACAGCTACCTCCGGAGAGGTGTCCCGGCGCTGGGGGCCCTTGGGAAGATTAAGCGAGCTATTGCCCAGAGTCACATGGTGCTGGGCTAACCTGCCACCAGCACCGGGGATCGAACCGTGAACCCTGTGGTCCAGAGTCAGGCACCCTGGGTGCTGCGCCATGGGCAGGAGGGCACGGGTGGGCCGAGAGCAGGGTAGTGGTGTTGAAGCTTGCACGAGCTCCTGCTGCTGTGATGCATACATGGGCAGGAAAGTATGGGTGGGCAGAGAGCAGGCTAATGCCGGGCAATGATGCTGAAGCTTGCACGCCCTCGTGCTGCTGTGACACATCCACGAGCAGGAGAGCATGGGTGGGCAGAGAGCAGGGCACTGGGGCAGAAGCTTGCACGAGCTCCTGCTGCTGTGATGCATACACGGGCAGGAAGGCATGGGTTGGCAGAGAGCAGGCCAATGCCAGGCAATGGTGATGAAGCTTGCACGCCCTTGTGCTGCTGTGACATATACACAGGCAGGAGTGCACGGGTGGGCAGAGAGCAGGCAAAGCAGGGCAGTGGGGAGGAAGCTTGCACGCGCTCGTGCTGTTGTGACACATCAGCGCGAAAACCAGAACAAGGGGCACCCTACTCACTAGGAACCAGGGTATGTCATGTGTAACAGAAACAACGGTTCCAGCGGAAAGTTAGGCTAATCTATAATAATAATCAAATGCACAATCGCAATCACAAAAACGGGTTAAGGTGATGTCAGAAAGAAAGAGGGCCTTGCAGACTTTATGTTCACATTAATTCTTTTTATCAGATTTGAAAAATTCAAATTGATATATACACAGACCACGAAAAAACAATAGTGCTTTTGTGTCCCCAAGTGAAATGGAACCATAAAACAAACAGTGAAAAACATGTAACGTGTACAGCTTGGTTTCCACAATTTTTTTAAAAAGGCGACCAAAGATTAACTTAGTAATGATTCCAGCTTCTGTGTACAATAGTCAGAGCTGTTAAACTGGTTCGCTTTCAAATACAGTCGACGGCGTTTCGACCCTTTTACAGTGCAGGGTCTCTTCAGGACCAAGGGATATGGGGACACTCTAATGATCAGAAAAAGAAAAGAAGGCATACGCTTAGAATGCTATATGTCAGCTAGGATCCTTAACCCGTTAAGTGCTTCTGTCGGCCAACGGCCGTCGCGAGCACTACCTCGGTAGTGCTGCGCACGTCCGTTGGCCGACGCGGCCCCGCCCGCTTAATAGAACGTTCCGCACTGGCGTGGAACGTTCGAAGCAGTTAACCGGTTAAAAAGGAAGGACTTAGATAGAATAATGAGTACCTGATGGCGATTGTTCAGCCTCGTGAGACAGTGAAATAAGTGAGACACCGGTAAAGTGAGAGAGGAAAAGGGAATACTCACACGGGGCCCCGGTCGGGTGCTGCACATGTGAGAATACAAAAGTGGTATTGATCAGTAAGCTGAAGATTGACGTTTGAGGTATTAATGAACTGTGGGTTATCGAGAAACTGGTTGTCTTACCCCCGTATGAGAGACGAACTGGTGGGCTGACAAACGGTCTTAATCATAGGTTGCTCAAACGTGGTAGATGGCAGAAGTACATGACCCCCTGTAATAGTAAGCATGGTGTGTATGAGTATTGAGCAATACATCTTTGAATAATTGACCACAACAATGTTAAACAGGTGCAAGCAGGCTTACCACTTAGTGTAGTAGTGATGGAGCAGATTCTTCAATTTAATTGAACCGGCCGCGGGACCAATCGTGCCACGGCAATAGTATTACTCTGTGGGGTAATGCCAATAGGTTAGTGACAGCCCAACTCCCATCCAGCATTCTAAACGAGGGTCTCAGGGGTGGCGTGTTAGTGATGATAGCACTTAGGTCTCTCCGCGCTGTGGTTGATTAAGGTAGAGAAGGGCAGGGAATTAACTAACTTTTTCACCCGTAGCCCTGTGACAAATGTAACAACCTTGATGACAGATGCCACTCGTCTCTAATGTGGTCTTAATGTGTATTGTACTGCGCGTGTGGACTGCAGGGCGCTGTAACCCATTAAGGTTTGCACCAAGCGTGGGTGCCGCCTTCCGTCTTCACTGTCGCATTAATATGCTAATCCAAGGGCACACTATTAGCTCGGCCCGCCACATGCGTAAGGCGCTTAATCTATGCAATAAGACGGCTAAATGCTAATAATGCGTGACGGCAACGGTGAGCTTTAAACAATAGTGTTGGCACAAGGCCGCCACTAGTCTCTAATGTTGCATTGCTGTACTAAATATAAGGCGTGCTCTTGGCGGGGCCTGCCATGCGTGCAAGGCGTCTGAATGCTGATAATATTTTACAATGCACGTGCTAAAGTACCGGGCGCTTTAACTAACAGTAGCACAGGTTATAGCTAGGAAATCAATATAAAAGAATGGCGAAAGAGGTGTGCCGCCACCCATCTCTAATAGGCACTAATATATTAAAAACAGGGCGTGCTGTAGGCTGGGGACGCCATGTGAACAGGGCGCTCACCTTTGGAATGAATCTGTCAATTCGAACTGCTCCGGTCGTCTGCCTGGTTACAATGACAACCAGCCGGCAGAGCGTGTGTGCTTAAATACATGCAGTGGCAGACATCAGTACTGATCGCCATTTGCTGATGTGATCTGTATTTCTGCAATCTCAGTTTGCACAGAAGAAAGACCGGTGTCTCAGAGGGGAGGAAGAAAGATACATGCAGTGGCAGACATCAGTACTGATCGCCATTTGCTGATGTGATCTGTGTTTCTGCAATCTCAGTTTGCACAGAAGAAAGACCGGTGTCTCAGAGGGGAGGAAGAAAGAAACAAGAATAATGTAATGTGTGGAAACGCTATGGAGAGGCCTAATTTACATATATTAGTATCCTAAACACATATGGATATATTATAAACATTTTAAATATTGCAGGGAAAAAGAATATATTATTCCAATTGTATGGAAAATCACACTACTCAGAGCCTGATTTTGGGACTTAAACAACTGGCATTTATCCTATGTGCTAACATTGTAGAATAACTGCAAAGTGAAACAACATTTCATGAACATTACACAGTAATACATTTAGATTGCGACAGGGGTACACTGGAATCTGTCTTATATAGTGTGTCCATTTTTTTCTTTTTCTAGCAAAACTTAATCTATAGGAAAGCACTTATCTCCTATACATTACAATGGACGCAATTAAGAGAAAAAGAACAGTTTATCATGCCAGTATTTACAAGAATATTTACACAGTCTAGAATGGTGAGGGTTCAAATTGTAGGGGGGGCTGAGGTGACAGGACGCTCTCTTGCACCTGGTGCAGCTCTCCATGGATTATGCTGGGAACAATGTACTATGTTGCCTCTGTACAGGGTTGCTAGAGAGTCATAGTTTACATCAACCCAATGTAGTTATAAACCCCCGCCATTCTTCGGCGGAATTCAATCCATGAGTTATGGAGTCAGTCCTTTCTATCCAACGGCATTCCAAACGTTGGAGAATTTGCGTCATGTCCCCACCTCTTGCAGGGATGTTGGCTTTCTCAATGACTTGCCATTTAATCTCATCAGGTGTGTGGTTAGCCTCAGAGAAGTGTGATACCAGTGGTGCATTTAGGACTGAACAACGTATCCGGCTTCTGTGTTGTCCGATACGTGCTTTGATAGGCTGTTGCGTCTGCCCTATAAATGGCAGGCTGCACGGGCACCATATACAGTAGACCACATTTCTTGTGTTACAGTTGGAAAACGATTTGAGGGTATGTTTTACATTGTGTTCAAAGATGTTCGTATTGGATGTCAAGGGGCATGCAACACAGTTACCACAGCGAAAATGGCCCTTTATTTCTGGTAAATTCCACGCTGATTGCAACGTATTTGTTTGCTGTGTCATCTTTTCAGTAGAAGAGTGAATAAGATGGTCTTTCACATTTTTACCTCTTTTGTACGCAAAGAGAGGCGCTTCAATGGAAGAGTCAATACTTTTTATTATGTGCCAGTGTTAGACTTGGCATCTTTTGGCGTGTTTCCCCTGACTTTTTGCTTTCTGACCTCCCGGTTTGGACTCTGTTTTTGCTGGTGTAATGATTCTGCGCACTTTCCTCACTGCGATCCAGTGGGAAAGTGCAAGTGCTCCTGTATAAAATGCGTTATGGATTGGTGTTTCCATGATTGGCCTATTTGGTTTATGTGTCAGTCCCTTGTAAAGTGCACTGCGAGTGCCAGGGCCTATAGACCAAATGCTGTTGGTGGGCTGCAGCACTGGATTGTGCCACCCACGCAAACAGCCCGTAAAGTGTAACTCGGGCCTGCCAACGCAGAGCCCGTGCGCAGCCTGGGGCTGCCATGTCGACTTGGCAAGTGCACACACTTGCAAGTCCCTAAACCTTCCCTTTTGCTGCATGTTAGTCACCCCTAAGGTAGGCCCAAGGTACCCCTGTGGGCAGGGGTGCGTTGTACGCGAAAGGTAGGACATGCCCGGGTGTGTGCGGCATGTCCTGATAGTGAATTACAGCCTAGTTCGTTTTTCACTATTGCATGGCTACCTGTTCCCCTAGGCCAGAACGGGCGGTTTTGATTATTACAGTATATAATCCTAACTGACCCCGGGAACATGGTAGAAATTCGAGTTTAGTATGCCTGGACTCAGAATGATAAAATGCAGCTTTTAGTGAAGTTGGTTTTAACATTCTGTGTTTGAAAATACCACTTTTAGAAAGTGGGTATTTTCTTGTCTAACCATCCAAGCCTGCCTCTGCGAGGTTGTGTATTCCGTGTCTGGAATGTGAGTGACAGGGGCTGGGGGATGCCAGGAGACAGGGTGAGTCAGCGCAGGGCTGAATAGCCAGATCGACCTGTAGATGGGTGGGAGGGGTCGCACCTGGGCCCTGAATAGGACAGTGCCTTCCCTCCACAATGCTGGCTCCACCTCCTGTGGTGCGTCTGATGTCCCTGGCCTACTCACTGAAAGAAGGGACGGAGACTTGTCAACAAAGTGCTCCAGAACTGGTTTGGACTAGGCAAAGGCCTCTCTGCCTTCAGAGAACAAAGGAATTTGGGATATAAATATTGGGGCCCTGACCCCATGAATTTAGATCTCGCTGGAATCAAGGAACCTGCCAAGACGAAGAGCTGGAAGAGCTGCCAGGAGGAGTACTGCCCCTTTGCTGTGTTGTTGCTTTGTTGGGTTGGCCTGCAGTTGCTGCTTCTGTCTTGGGCAGTGAAAGGACTGGACTGAACTTTCTCCAAACTTGTGCTGAGTATCTCCAAGGGCCAGAAACCGAGCTGGCCTCCTGTTAAGAAGTCTCAGGGACTGCAAAGACTTCACAAGCCTCTGGGTACCGCTTCTGGAACGCTGTTTCAGTTGCCACAGAGGAAGGGAACCGCAACCGACTCCGTCAACCGAATCCATCCCTGGCCGGTGACCTGTTTGCACCGCAGACCGCATCGCCCCGCTTCGTATCGCAACCCTGGTCTCACCGTGGGCAACGTCCAACGCCGCCAACATCGAGCCGCTGCTTGCACCGTGACCTGCGGGCACCGCAGTTTGCATCGCATCGCTTCACTGAACCAACCGGACCCGACCGACGAGGTCGCTGCAACTGGCTCAAGAGTCGAGACCGCACCGCATTTGGGGCACCGCTCGCACATCTGCGACGCACCGCTCCGACTCGCACCGCTGTCCGACTCCAGCTCCCGCACTCCGGCTTGGTCGCCTGCATCGCAACCTGACAGCACCGCATCGAGCATCGTCTCACCCTGCACCGCACGCCTTGGACTCACCGACTCCGTCTGCACGACGCTCATCGAGCCGCTGCCTGCACCGCATCGAGGGACACCGCACCTTGCATCGCTCCGTCTTGCACCGCAACCGCGACGAACGCCGACCGGCTCGTACACTCCGTACCAGCCACAACGAGAAAGGTACTGTAACCGAGTCTGTTCATGACTCTGCTGGCCCGTATCGACGCGGTCGGCTGGAACTGTTAGACTCTGTGGTTTTCAGCATCACGGTAGATTCGGACGGAGCTACCGACTCGTACGAACTTTGCTTTTGTGCTATTCCTGCAAAGAAGAAGTTACCTTATCAAGCATTCATTTTTAAAGTATCGTATTGTGGATTTTTGTCGTAATTGGTCTTGTCTTGAGTATATAAAATATTGGTTATTTTTCTAAACTGGTGTGGTGTCCGTTTGTAGTGCTTACACTGTATTACTGTTGGTTATGTGCAAATGCTTTACACACTGCCTCTGAATTAAGCCTGACTGCTCGTGCCAAGCTACCACGAGGGTGAGCAGGGGTTACTTCACGAGTGTAACAACCCTTACCCTGACTAGGAAGAAGGGTCCCTACTTGGACAAAGGTGCAAGCCCTTGCCAACTAGAGATCCCATTTCTAACAGCCAGTTTTTCATGATTAAGCTGCGGACCTTATTGGAGTGCACTCCAAAGGTTGTCACACATATAAGTTTGTCCATAGACTTTTTTTCTTTTGTCTTTAGTAATTCTTCTCTGGGGCAGAACCACGCCCTTTTTAATGATCGTCGCACTATCTTATTAGGATATCCTCTTGCCACCAATTTGGATTTGAGTATTTCTGCCTCTGCCATGTAATCTTTTTTTATGTGTGCAGTTTCTGCGTAGACGCAAAAATTGACCAAACGGTAAGCCGTCTCGCAGTGCCCTTGGATGTTGGTTTTTATACGATAGGAGGGTGTTTCGCTCTGTGGGTTTTCTATGCAAGGACGTGAATAGAGAGCCGTTCTCATGTTGTATCTTAAGGTCTAAGAAGGGAATACATGTTTTGTCAATGGTGGAAGTAAAAGTTAAGTGTCTGTATGGTGTTCAGATATTTCACAAATTCCTCAAAGTCTTCGGCGGTCCCAGACCAAATTAAGAAAATGTCGTCAATATATCTTTTCCAACATCTGATGTTGGGATGGTAGAAGTTGTTAGCTGTCAGAACAAATTTGTTTTCCACATCATTCATATAGATATTCGCCAGGTTCGGCGCAAAAATGGCCCCCATACTGGTACCAGAGCATTGCTGGTAGTAGACACCGTTAGAAACAAAATAGTTGGATTGCAGAGCAATGCGTAGTAGTGAAATGATAAATGAGGTGGGTACCTGCAGTGGCCGTGGTCTTGTTTCTAATAGATCCTCTATAACCTTGATGCTTTCATTTAGAGGGATATTGGTATATAGTGAGGAGATATCTAATGTGGCCAGCCAGTCTGTATCTATGTTATAAGGTAAGCCATCTACTAGGTTGATCATAAACATAGTGTCTCTCACATATGTATCTTGTATGGGCACAAAGTCTTTTATGAAAAAATCTATGTACTTGCCAATGGGTTCCAGGATGGACCCACATCCTGATAGTATTGGTCGCCCTGGCGGATTGGTGGTGCTTTTATGGATTTTTGGTAATGTATACAGTACTGGTGTTCTGGGGTTTTCTGCATTTAGAAATTCAAATTCTTTCTGACACATCAGCGGGCAGGAGAACACGGGTGGGCAGAGAGCAGGCAAAGCAGGTCAGTGGTGCTGAAGCTTGCATGGTCTCGTGCTGCTCTGTCCGCCTGGAAGAAGCCCCTCATCGCTGTGTATGAGTGACGCCTCTTGCTGGTTGTGCGAGCCCGTCCCTCCCCCTCTCCTGCTTTAATGATGTACCTCTGATCGGCGTGAGACCCCACAGGCAGCATTAACAGACCCCCACCTGCTGCACTGGAGGATAGGGAGGGGGCTGACACTGCATCTTCGGCGTGTGCTGCCTGTGTGTGCATCTGTGCCCCAGGACATGGCTGCACTGTAATAGCATTGATGGAGAAGAGGGTCTTACATGACATCCACGAGGTGTGTGTCTGTTTTTGTTTGTGTGCGTGTGCATCTGTGCAACTACCCCTGTGTTTCTTTGATGGATGATGACTGTACTGCATACTCGGTGGGAATCCGACCGAGGACCTTCATTGGCACCACTGCCGGTTTGAGACACTGTTCAGCATGGCACGGAGACGTGCCGGTATAGGGGTGCAGTGACATCACGCGGGTGCTTGGCAGGACATCCACAGCCTGGGTGTTCAGTATCCGGTGCAGTAACAGACGTTGTGTGTTGTGCACTGTGGTCGGAGACCTGGCACGAGTGTTCTGGTGGGTGATAGGCATGACACCTTTAATGTGCGCCTGTGTTCACACTTCTTGGCGCTCCTCTGAGGGCACAAGACGCCATACAGTGTGCGGTAGAGTCAGGTGACATCCCGCTGTACTGCTGGCCGGAGTGGGGGATGCAGGAGAGAGGGCAGTTGCCAACCTGACATCTTTGATTTGTGAGTGTGTGAGCGCTTATGTGTGGCGCATCCCATGTGCTCGTGTCCAGACAATGCATGATGTGAAGCAGGGTCAGACATTGCAGGTCAAGGACGTGACTTCTGTGCATGTGTTTGTGTCCGGTCCACCTCCCCGTGGCTTCACAGAGTGCCCAGACACCTCACCGTGTGTGACAGGTACTCATGACCTGTTCGCGTAACAGTGGCGGGATTTGGGGCAGCTGCTGCAGAGCATGTGGGACTGACCTTATGTTTGTTTATGTGTGCACACGTGCACACTGCTCTGCACTGCCCTGGGGTGACAGACAAGTCCAGGAGGGGTCACCTCAGGAGGACCAGGGACCGCCATACCTTACTCTCAAGCTGTCAGACCTCAGTCATAAACTCAACAGTGCACCGCCAACACCTAAAAACAGTTTTTAAAAACCGCTATCTTTTTCTCGCCAAAAAGCACCACGTTAAAATGTATTCTGAGTACAAACACTGCCTGCCTTTCACGTAACATGAAATAAATGTGATTTAATTTTCAAACGTTACATTACGGGACGCGAATATGGGCACCGCAGGTCGAACATACATGGTGAGGTTAGTGCATAATTTAAAACATATAAACTCTCAATAAAAATATTGGTTTCTTTTGCCATCTGCTACGGTGGCGTTTGGAAAAACACCAGGGCCCTGGAATGTGCCCAGTACATATGATTTTTACGCAGATGTAATGAGCTGGCAATGCATTTCCCCAGGAAGAGATGGCTCTGTGGCCCTCAGTGCAGTGCCAGCTCTGGTGCGTCCTTTGGGCTCTCTCTGGACACTTGGCTCGACTCTCGGTGCAGCGCCGGCTCTGGGCATCCTGTGGGCTCTCTCCTGATGCTTGACATTAGCCTCTTCCTTGGCCCTCGGTGCAGCACTGGTGTATCCTCTGGGATCTCTGCAGATGCTTGGCATTAGCACTGCCTCGGCCCTCAGTGCAGTGCCAGCTCTGGGGCATCCTGTGGGCTCTCTCTGGATGCTTGGCACTAGCCGCTGCCTGGGCCCTCTGTGCAGGGCCAGTACCTCCTGTGAGCTCTCTCTGGATGCTTGGTATTAGCCACAGCCACGACCCTTGGTGCAGTGCCAGCTCTGGTGCATCCTGTGGGCTCTCTCTGGATGCTTTGCACTAGCCACTGCCTGGGCCCTCAGTGTAGCACCAACTCTGGTGCATCCACGTGGCTCTCTCTGGATACTTGGCACTGGCCGCTGCCTCCCCTGAGTTTGGTAATTGAAGTGGAAAAGCAAGTGGTCACCTCGAAAGGTGGTCACACACCCAGAAGGTGCAAGCAGAGAACCCGGACAGTCACTCTGCAGTGCAGCCCCAGCCTCTAGGGGGCCTCTGAACCCTGTGGCTAATAACATGAGCCTTGGTCTTGCTCCATCGTGGGGGTCACCCCAGGAGCAAAACCCCAGGGTCGGACTGGCCAATTGGTCAATGTGTCACTGCTCGAAGGGCTGGTGTGACATGTCTGTATATGGGCTATTTTTTTGGCTGGTTGTGGGCCTGGTTTATGGTCTGGGCCCCAGTTCTCTGATGTTACCAGAAACATTGCCTCCAGCAAGCTCAGACACATACAGGTTCACACACCTCGCAAGTCACCTCTATAGCTTGTCTTTACAAGTTCAAAACTGCCACTGATTTGCAAATTTGGGGCGCATTTTTAGCTCTCTGATTCACTAACGGAGGCCACTTGGTGAGTGACCCTATTTTTTTGTCTCAGTCCAACCGTGCAAAACCATAGTTGAGGGCCTGAGCAGGAAACACAGAGTAGAATAACGGTGAGCAGGAGGGTCCTCCATGGCTGCACCACACACGTTCCTGTTCTGGACAATGTAGAGAGAAATATTAATAGCCTGGCCGGGCGAAGAAAGAATATTTCCTACTTCAATAATAAGGATTGTAGTGTTATTTATATAGCACTTTCCAAGCCACTTGTGAGTATTGATGGAGCAGGGTTTCGCAAAAAGAAACCGGTTCGAATTAACTCCCCCATAATACTTATTAACAGTGTGCAGTGTAAACTAACACGCAAATCACATGAGCTACATGGGAAACCGATTTGCGCATGCGTGCACTAATGTGAACTAATGCATGAAAGAACTAGGCCGCATTTTACATTGCGTTTCGAAAGAAACGAGATTAATGCACGTTTAGGCTGCATTTCGCATCTTGCATCTTGCTTTGAAAACAATAATAAATAATGCCAAATACTAAAGGGTATATCTCCTCTGCCGGAGTCATGGTCCAATGCAGTTATTACTCTAATTTTGAAGCCCGGTAAGGATCCTTTTCAGTGTCAATCATACCGTCCAATCTCCTTATTAAATGTTGACTATAAGGTTTTTGCAGGTATTTTGAATAAACGGCTTTGTAAAATCGCAGCCCAAATAATCCATGAAGACCAAAAGGGTTTTCTTCCGGGTAGACAAATGTCAGACTTGGTATATACTTTAGTTGGCACAGTGGATATGGCATCATCAAGGGGTCTCCCTTTGTCAATTATCACGGTTGACGCGGCTAAAGCCTTCGATCGTGTGAACTGGCATTTCCTAGATAGGACCTTGAATGTTGTGGGTTTTACCCCCGGCTTCAGAGATGTTATTAAAAAAATTTATAGTTCTCCTTGGGCCCGGATTTTAGTCAATGGAAATCTTTCCCCCATTGTGAACATAGAACGTGGTACTAGGCAAGGTTGCCCTTTGTCCCCTATCCTATTTGATATTTATATGGAGCCCCTGGCTCAGAGTTTAAGATCAAACAAAAAAATTGTTCCTTTTGAACTCGGTGGGTTTGTTAGGAAAATAGCTCTATATGCGGACGATTTAGTCGTGTTTTCATCTAATGTGGACATCACATTACACGAACTTATACTTGAAACTCAAACTTTCGGGAAATTTTCGGGTTACGAAATAAACAAAGATAAGACTGAGGTTATGGCTTGGAATATTGTTAATCAGGTTGAGCCATATGCGACAGAACTTAGGGGCCCATTACGATACCCGGCATAAAAAAATCCGCCAGGCATGGAAGCGGCAAAAATCCGCCCGCACACACCGTCTGAACACCGACCACGCCATTACGATGACACAAACCGAAAACCGCCATCGGCGGATAAATCACACAAGATACCGCCCGCCATCGTCCGAGTCGGAGTCAAACCGCCCGCCACGGACGGAAACACGCACGACAACACAAAACCGCCCGCCCTCACGCCCGACACACCGCACGTGAGATTACGATCGCACCGCCATGAGCGCGGGAAAACTACAAATATACCGCCCGCCAGCGCAAACAACGCCGATGAGAATCGACACGGCAGAAGCCATGGCGCCCACGTCCCTGCACAGAAACCATCCGCTGACAAAAACAATCGCACACAACATGGCCAACATGTCCACACAGCAAGGCACGCACAAATACACAAGCACAGTACACATCCCGAAAACACCCCCCCTGTACAAACAAAAACTACAAAGGCCAGAACCCCAGACACAACACACCTGAAAACAACAGACCATGAGGACACACCCACATAGGTAAGTACAAAAGCAGCACTCCCACAGACCACAACCCCTTGCAACATTGCAAACTAGAGAGGAGAGGAGAGGACACAGTGACACAGCAAGGACAGCAGCACACCACAGAAACGCACACATCACAACCACCACCACCACCACCACCACCACCAAACACCGGCACCACAAACCCCCTGCACATTACACAACACACACCGCACCAGCACCACAAACACCATGGCACCACAAAGAATGCCCAAGTTCACGCCCATGGAGCTGACGGTCATGGTCGACGAGATCATCAAGGTGCACCCACAAATCTATGGGAACCTGGTCCAGCACACACCACTAGCCACCAGAAAGAGAATGTGGAACCGGATCGTAGACCAGGTCAATGCAGTCGGGACCTTGCCCAGGAACAGAGTCGAAATAAACAAACGGTGGAATGACGTCAAGAGCCTGGTCAAGAAGAAGGAGAGCAAGAACAGAGAGCTGGCTGCCGTCACTGGCGGAGGGAATCCCGCGCTCTTCAAGACCTTCAAAGCGTGGGAGGAGAAGGTGCGAGTCATCATACATCCCGAGATCCTCGCCGGATTAGCAGGGGAGTGGAGGCTGGTAAGTACAAACTAATGTATACCAGCACACCGCTATGTACTCACATGCACTACCACCATGCCACAGCTCCCAGGGACAAACACCCCCATGTCCAGCACACAATACACAACACATCACACACACATGCAACAGACACCACCACACACAGCCCAAACCGAACAACTGTAAGATGCGTGGGGACATGTGTACACTCAGCCAGCCACGTAACCACCAACAGGTCCCCAAATATGCCAGAAGCGCCACAACGAGCACCCACCACACCCATGTGTCCGCCATAGCTGCACTAACCGACAAGTAACAGGTAAGTGGCAGGAACACAAAGTGCAGTGGGTGGGAGGGTGGACAGCCCAAGTACAAAACACACCAGGCCCCTAGTCCCACAGCACAGCAAGGAGGAGCATCCCCCACACCCCACAGCCACGTGTCAGCCACCGCAGTGCACAACGACAGCCGAAAGGTAGACATCACGGTCCACAGCAATCGGTGTCAGTGGGTGTCCAGCCACCACCACGACCCACAACACCCCCCACCCCCACAGACCTGCAACATGGAGCACCCCCGCTTAGAACCATGTGGCATCCAGTACAGTGCACGCACGAACAACCTGCAGGTGGGAAACTGGACAGGGCTGGATTACTGGAGGCATGAGGACCGTAACACGACCAACACATGGGACATGTCACGTAGCGGACGAACACGCAGCACCGCCCACCGTCACGAACAAGTGAACAATGTGCACACGGACATGAACCACAGACTCACACCCCACATGACCCATCACAAACACAGCAACACCCAAGGAGCCACGTCTGCATGCACAAGCCACACTGAATATAGTACCACACGGCAGCCACTGTACAACCCATCACACACAACCGAAACACCATTGAAGTCCTGTCCATGTAGCCCCTACTGCCTGTCAACCACACACCCCACTACTACGCCTATGTAAGACAAACAACACTAGACGCAACAGAGCGGAACAACATAAATGCACACGAACACCACTGAACCCATCAAACACACAGACACACCATGCACATACAACATACCATCCATCCTATCCGTCAGCCCCAGTCTCATGAAAGGCATGTCATCCGCACAGCTGCCACACATACAGCAGTCACGCTAAGATACATGCCCATGACCAACCATGTGCCAGAAGTCAATGAAGCGCACGACACACTGTGAGCAACAACACACAACATGGGCCACACCCCCCCGAGCACTGCAGTGATGCACATGGCACAGGGCAGCACGCACACCAAGGAGATGGGACAACTGCAATACGTTGGCTGGCACACAACCATCACTCACTCATAACGATGCGTCCAATGCCATGTCCAGTAATCACAACAGACAGCAAATATGCAGGCCATGTCAAGCATGCACACACCTCAAACCATGCACTGTCATGCTGCCACAACACATGTCACGTTCGGCACCCATGGCTCACAGCATGTACCCCAAAAGCATATTCCATCCCAAATGCGAATCTGGGGCATGGCCCCCATGTTGCCATATGCGTTCCTAAGCGTCCCATCTGAACACCAAAAGCAAAGTACAAACCAGACCCAGGATGGGCCAGGAGCCCGCATACACCAGAGTCACAATAAGTAGGGGCACAGCAACACACCCATCGGCATGGCCAATCCGTCCCATGCCACATGTGCACAGCACACAGTCCCATTGTCAAGCACACACAACTACAAATGCCACAGCCACACACACGCCTCCGGGAAACCCATGTACGAGATTGCACGAACTGTTAATGTCAGACGACAAATACATACTTCGCCAGGTGCAACACAATAACAAATCTCATTCTCTCCACAGGTGACGAACTGCTGGATGCTGGGGATGGAGACAGCAGCCAGCACAGCCAGCCTACAAGCCCCCAACGAGGACACACGGATGTGGAGGATCTGTCCTCCTCTTCGGACACGGACCACCAAGCAGGCCCATCTGGTGTGGCAGGGCCCAGCCGCTCCCCAGGACCCCTCCTACCCACCAACCCATCATCCAGGGCTGCTGAACATTCCCAGCCCCCTGCTGCCACTGTCGTTGCGGCCACACCCACGGTCATTGCGGCCACACCCACGGTCATTGCGGCCACTACCATTGCCGCAACCGCCACCATCGCCGCACCGACCACCACCGCCGCCACCACCACCACGTCTTCGCTGGCACCAGCCCCAGCGCAGGTGGTGGCCCGGCCGACTGGATCCACCCTGGGAGCCACAGCGAGGACCGTGGTGAGCAATGTGGCTAGTGGGCAGGCCGGTGGCAGCAGGACTGGTAGGAGGAGCAGGGTCAGGGAAACGCAAGTCTCCCCTGGGAGCCATGCCCTGCCTCAAATGGCCAGAGTCCTTGGGGCCTATGAAGAGGCCCAAGAACAATGGGTCAGGTCTGCTTCAGACACGCGGGAGGTGCTGGGGGTGCTGAGGTCCATGGACGCCCGTATGGGCCAACTCGTGGACCTCATGGGCCAGCTGGTGGTGGCGGTGAGGTCACAGCCAGGGACAGCAGCTCCCCCTCCGCCACCACCTGCCGGGGCGCAGGGTCGAGCAGCAGTGTCCAGTTCCCCTGCGTCCACAGCCAGTGAGCACACCTCAACCACCAGCATGTCGCAAGCAGGCACCCCCCTCGCAAACGTGGAAGGGGCCGTCCGAAGTGGAAACAGATCTCCCGGGAGGACTTCGCACGCTCCAGACGCAAGTGAGGCAGCCAGCCAGCCTTCCTTGACCACCCACTGCATTGACTTGGACTACGATCCCACTCCACACAGCCATCTGGATGGCATGTGTGTGTTGGACTATGGACATAGAACCAGTGGGTACACCCTGAGCATCACGCAGCCATGACCGACAGCTCATTGTCACTGCACGCACCACTTTTGTCATCACCTTACACACAATCACATGTCACAGTTTGAAATAAATGCACCTCTTACACAAACTGCTGTTTGTGCCCTGTGTTTTATTTGTACGGAATACAACGGCCACCTTGGGCGGAAAGGCACCTGATGCGTGGCATGGCAATGGAACCGGAGGGCCTGTAGGGACATAGGGGTGGGAGACAGAACAGGAGCACATGCAATGAGTGTGTCACACACCCATCACACAGTACATGTCAACAACTACAAGCAATGTACACACATCGCACAGAGCAATAGGGCACAATGCTACAGCCACCAACAGTGGCATACTACCCTGGCCATGGAGCGTTGACACACAGCACGCAGTGAACAAACGGCCACCCTGACACAGCACACACACACCTGCACAGACACAGCCACATCAGCCGTCGTACATGGACACTCACCGTCAAGTGAAGTAGTGGGCGATGAGCTGCTGCCGCACATTACCAGCTTCCTCCTCTCCGCTGTCCTCCTCACTCGAGCTGTCCTGGTCTGCGGGCTGGGGCCCTGGTTGATCTCCGTCATCCACGATGAGGGGGATATGCTTCCGAATGGCCAGATTGTGCAGCATGCAGCACGCCACCACTATCTGGCACACCTTCTGTGGGGAGTACGCCAGCGCACCCCGGTGCGGTCCAGGCACCTGAACCTGGACTTGAGGAGGCCAAAGGTACGCTCGACCACACGTCTGGTCCTCCCATGTGCCTCATTGTAGCGATCGTCTGCTGAGGTGCGAGGATTCCTCAATGGACTGAGCAGCCATGCCCCATTCGGGTACGCAGAGTCACCTGGGTGTGAGGGACACAGAGAACCGTTGCTATTCCAACTGGACAGGGGACAGCATCGCACAACCAGCACGCTACATCACTCCACATACTCACCGACAATACAGCCACGATCCTGTTGCAGATTGGACATCAGTCGTGGCAAGATGCTGTTGCGCATTATGTGTGCGTCATGGGCCGAGCCTGGGAACTTTGCACACACGTGGGTGATCACCATGTCCGCAAGGCACACCACTTGCACATTCAGGGAGTGCGTGTGCTTCCTGTTGCGGTACAGGTGCTCAGTGGCCTGTGGTGGAACAAGGCCAACATGTGTGCAGTCAATGGCTCCAACGACGTGTGGGATTCTGCCAAGGGCATAGAATGCACCCTTCACTGCCGCCAATTCACGAGCCCTGGGGAAGCGGATGTACCTGTTTCGGTACAGCATCATGGCTGCCAGTACATCCCTCAGCACCTTGCTGAACATGGGCTGGGACATCCCTCCTCCACTGCCCACTGTGTGCTGGAATGACCCAGTGGCGAAGAAATGCATGGCGGCCATCACCTTAGCCGTGGGGGTGACAGCTGTCGGATACACCCTGCGGGGACGGAGATGGGGTTCCAACATGGCACACAGTCGATGCAGGGTTGGCCTGTCCAGCCGAAACTTCCTAATGACCTCTGTATCGTCCATGTCCGCCAGCAATTGGTATGGGCGGTCAATGTTCGGTCTCCGCCTAGGGAAAATGGCAGTGGACACATGTCAAAGCAACACAACACATAGCAATTTCGCATACACATCACTGACATGACTGAGCAAGCACATGAGCCACAGCCCAGCTGTCAAGCTGGGACGGCACGGCCACAATACACTTACACAGGTCTCCCAACAATGGCAATGGCTAGTGATACAAACCACTGCCATGTGCATGCACATGGGGATCTAGGCCCCAATGACTTGCGGGGCGTGCTGATGGGGACTGACTGCATATTCGTCAAGCGGCAACGCCACGGCAACATGAATGTCTGCTGAGCATGGAACTGCTTCCGAGGCTGGATGAGTATGGCACACGACGACGACGATGTGGGCACAGGCTGAGCGGCCAAAACAAGTGGGACCTGTGGCACGAGGGGATATGAGACAGTAGTAGGTGTCAGCACTGCACCCTATGTACAGCACTGTACGGATCACACCTCCCGAAACATTGACAGGTGTCCACATTGACAGCCCCATGCCAAGACGGCTGTGTGCTTGCAGTCACACGTCACAGGTGAGAGGTTACATTGCACGTGCCAGGTGGCAGACGTACATAGTGGGAGCTGGCATGTGTGTGCATGTGTCTCCTGTTCAGGATCCACCAGATGGGCGCTGACTCTGTACTGACCATTGGACACAGCATGTTCCGTGGAAGGCTTGTGTGTGTGGGATGGTGGCACTGGATGTGCCTCCGTTGGGTGGGGGGCCATGCACAGGGCGGGTACGTCGATGATTGCGCATTGTTGGTCACGGTGGGTGCACCCACTCAGATGTGTTGCCCTGTGTTCAATTCCTATGTCCGCATGATGATGGACTGTAGATGTGGGCAGACTACACATTGGTCGATGTGCTGTCTATATGCATGTGCCTTCACACCAGGCACAGCTGCCCCTGCACATGTGACCCCTGCTGGACTCGCTGCTGGGTCTGTGGAGCTGATGCACCTTCTGTGCGTGGGGCGGACAGCTCTCCTCACTTCCCTCATTGCGCATGTCATGACTTTGCCGCAGGTGACATGGATCATGGAGGGCCCACATGTACGCGTGGGTAGGCTACACATGATTGTTCACTGGTCGCCACCCCCAGTCAGTGTTTCGAATGAGAAGGTTGTCGTGCTGGTGGTATATTCGATGTGGCGGATGGGCGGGCCTAGGTGCGGGCTTACATTCCGGACATGGGGGTAGTTGGATTGGCGACTAGTTGCAGTACACACGGGACACGTCTCTTCCTTTCCACATCTGGGTCATCCCTTGTACTCACTGACAGTGATACAGTCATCTTCGCCCCAGCCCTCATGTCCTCCCTCGCTCCCCCAATATGCATGTGCACCTGCGAGGCTAGCGCTTGCACAGGCAGCCCCAAGCTCGCACCAGAGAGGGCAAGGAGTGTATGTGTGGGTCCAGTTGCACGAGTGGGCTGTCTCAGGGTATGATGTGTTGCGGGACGCCGTCCACCTGCGTGGTGCCCCAAATGGAGACCCGGCCTGCATGGACTATGCATCACAGTCTTCGCCTTCCGGATCCGCCACCTGCGACACCCAGTGGCTGTGGCTGCCCTTGCGGCCAGGCCGCGTCCGTCTGTGACTGATGGCCCACACATTCACTCTTTGGCCTCTCTGGGGAGGGCTCGGGGTGGTGGCGCACGCACTTGCACTTAGTCGCAATGGCATGTGGCGTGGTTGGTATAATGGGCAATGGATGGGATGGTGCGAGCCACCTCCCGTGACGTCAGTGCTGCTCGTGCTGTGGTGCGTCCCCCTACACTTCCATTTGACTTGTGCCATGCTAGACGTTGAGGTTCTATTGCCTGCGTGATATGACCAGGAGGAGCGCGAGGAGACCTCTCACACACCATGCTCCACTGCCATCCCGTGCCCTGTATCGCCTGTGCGGATTGACTATGTTGGGGTTACACCTGGTCGACTGGGGCTGTGTGTGCCTTGTCAAGGGGCATGGCGGGCGCACAACAGGATCCAGCTTGTCCACAGAGGGTGGGCTGAGGTGCGCATGGTACCGCTTTGTACGTGTGCCCGGCTGCTGTGCACACACGTGTTCACTCCCCCCGACAGGTGTCCTCTCACAATGCCCAGGGAAGCGGTGGTGTACTGTTCATGACCCCTCCCGACACGGCGTGCTCCAACTTGGCATGTGCGCATCTACCCGTCACACCCACCCACCTGAGCACTGCGTCCATACGACTTCACACGACACATGTGTGTCTTCCACAGTTGTGCTACTCATTTGCGTTGACATCCAATACCAGTGGACTACATGGTCATGTCACGACTGCCGTGTACTTCACATACTCTCATCCTCTCTCATTCGTACTTGTGAAATGAGTCAGCGGAGACAGTTTTGGTTTCAAACATTATATTGAGTCTTCTGTCCTCTGTGATGCAGTATAGTGGACACTACTGGCAGCGGAATACATGTTGAGGATATACTGAGCATGATTGCAAATGGGATAGGGTGTGGGGTTACATGTGATTGGCTGTTGCATGTGGGATGTGGGCTTCAGAGTTACATCTGCTTGGCCAAGGCTGTGCTAATGTACATTTACGTATAGCTGCGGAGCTGCGGACTTTGACACAGACGGTATACATGTAGCCTACCAGACCGCTTGGCATCATGGGCACAGTCCATCTCAGTTCCATGTGACAGGTTTGCTGCGGTTGTTCCTCATGCACGCGTGCATGTGAGATGACATCAGGGCATGTGCTTGCGTGCATGCAGCGGCGTGCCACTTGTTGTTGCAATGAGGTGGTTACTGGACATGTCACAGTCACTGGGGTCGTGTTGTTGTTGTATGCACTTGTCGTCCATGCAAAGGTCCTGGTATGGGATTCCCGGGGCGGGGGTGGGAGGGGTGCAGCACCCACAGACTCCAGGCGACCTATTCATGTCCACTGAGCGGTGTGTGTGTCCATGGGCGCTGGATCCATGTCGTGTCCTGGTTGTTCGTGCAGTTCCGTCCATGTGGGTGCGATACACAGACCCCATGCCACTGCCTCCCACGATGCATGCGGTGTTCCTGGATGTGATGGGGAACAGTGTGCATGTCCCGGTCATATCCGATGTCATGGCGATGTCGTTGATGGTGTGGTAACAGTTGCCGGTCGTTTGGTATGGCTGTTGTGGTGGTGACTGGCCAGTCCGTGCGGAAGCTAAGCATGGGTGCGGGGTTGGACATCATAGGTCAATCGGGGAACCTGCGTTGTGGTCCGACGAATTTACAGGTTGTCAGGTATGCGATGCCGTCCAGCAGGGCTTCCATGTCATTGGTGGTGTACATGTTTGCCAGCCAATGTAGCGGATGGTGGCTGTCAAGGTGTTGTTCGTAAGTTGTCCCTTGGAGGACCATGATGGGGCATGCTGGGTGACATTCGATGTAGCTGTTCTCGATGATCCGTCGTGTGGAGGCACAGTGGTCCCATTTCAGTGCGGGTGCGATGTTGGCCACATACGCCATGCCCCCATAAGCAGAGCAGGCCCTGTCGTGTGCGTCTAGAGGGAGGAGTAGTGGTAGCAGGTCCGCCTTTAGACATGCCGGGTTGGAGAGGCATATCTCCACGGGATGCTGGTAGGGACACCTCCGACAGTAGAAGACGGGCATGACGCAGCTGAACAATGTGATGCGGTAAGTCAGTCGGTAACTTACGTTCAGCAGGGACAGGAGATCGCATCCCAATATATGTATCAGGTTGGTTTTGTACAGCTTGAGCTGTCCGGCGTAGTTGGGTAGGTGTGTTGCGGTTGCCATTTCGCAGCGGTGCGTTGTGGTGGCGTGCTCCGGCTGTGTGTGCAGTCTGCAATGTGCACGCTCCGAGGTTGCTGTGAGCTCTGTGTAGTCGTAGGGGGACAGGACTTGTGTTCTGTTGGCTTGTTTGGAGGACACGGGCCCTCATCCCACATGCTTCTCAGACAGTTCAAGGTCAGTGATGTGTGACTCCTTCCAATTAACTTGCATGTGGCCGACATGGGGGAGTGTTTTCTTCTTTCTTCCCCGTCCGTTGTGTGCTTCTGTGATATGCGCTATCTGCCCTGTGGTCGGTCTCCTCGGCATGCCTGTGTTGGTCATTTCTTGGACAATGGCTGTATTTACCGGCTTCTTTCGTAGGGCTGTGGTTTCGGAGTTGGAATGGAAGGTCATTCAGTGCTGTCTGCTCTCCCTTGTGTGGGCAGCAGGCTGCCTTTCCGCTCTGCGTTGGGCCTTGTGTGTGAATGTTATTCTTGGGCCACCTGTTGTCGGTCCCCGGGCTCTTTGGTGTTCTGTTTTATATGTCTTGTTCATATGTGCAGGGTGGTATGGGTGTTTCAGTGTGGTACTGGCGTTCCTCTTCCCGAAGGGGCCCTGCTTCTCCTAGTTGGTGTTGCCGCCGCTGTGTGCTTCGCCATGTTTGTTACACTGGGGTGTGTCCTGCTGTTGCGTGACTTCACTGACATGTGTGCGTCGGTTGTGTGGCGTTGGGTGTTGTCCGTGAATTGGGCGTTGGGGACATGTCTGTGGCAGGCCTGTCACGTGTCATGTGCGTTCGGGGTGGGGCTGATGTGTGTGCTGCTTGGTTGTGTCCCTGTGTCTGTGTGCGACGCATGCATGGCGCTGCGGTTGGCCTCTGCGTTGTGCGCATGTGTGGCGGCGTCATCGCCGCTTTGGGGCCGTGACGGGGTCGTTGGTTCCTAGTCCCAGGTGGTGTGTACACATGTGTTACGCGATGTTACGATTTGGCCTGTGTGTCATATGTGGATGCAATGGTGGATGTGTAGTGTACACGCGCTGGGGGGGTTGTCCGCTTTTTCCGCCCTTGCACTGTGTGCGCTGTTTGCGTGCACTTGTTGTGTGTGTGCCTACCTGCGTCTCCGCGGTACGTTGCGTCCTTGGTGGTGCATCAGCAAGAGCATGGGGAGGGCCTGCAGTGCTGGATTCATGCTCGGGGAGCCGCTTCTTCGTTGTCCGTGCTCGGCGTCCGTGTTACCGCTTCGGTTTGTCGTACGGTATCTCTTGGCTGTGGGAGCCGTTTGTTTGCGGCATCGTAATTTATGCGCCGGGCGGGACGTGTTTTCGTCGGACGGTGTGTGTCAGTTGAGCTGCGCCGCTACGTGTACGGGCGCACTTTGATGGCGGACGGTGTTGCTGGCTTGCCGGCGGTGTTTGGCCTACTTTTCGCATCGTAATTGGGCGGGCGTGTGGACTGCTGCGTGCCGGCGGTAACTGGTGGTTTTTGCATCCGCCAGCACGGCGGTTGTGCTTCCGCCCGCCATCGTAATGACCCCCTTAGATACCTCGGAATTATAATAACTCAAGATCCCAGGAAAATCCCTAAGGTTAATTTAGATAGAGTATCAAAGGAAGTTGAGCTCCTTTTAAAAAGATGGCAGAACATTCCTTTATCTCACTACGGCCGGGTCAACTTGATTAAAATGTGTGTCCTCCCGAAATACACTTATCTTTTTAATAACATACCATTAGAATTCGCAAGAGCTGAGATTCTTAAAATTCAGGGCAGGATTTCCTCTTTTATTTGGGCAGGAAAAGGGATTAGGTTGTCCTGGAAAAAACTTAGGCGCAAACTAACACAGGGTGGTATGGGTTTACCAGACTTTCAGCTCTACTGTTGGGCCTATCAACTTAAAAACGCCAGGATGCTATTGCATACCCCGGATAATTCATTAATTGGTAACATGTTTAAAGCCATGCTGGAGGGGGTAGGGGAGCATGGCTTTATGTATAAATTTGGCTCTCCTAAATTTTATAAAAAGGTTCGTTTGAAGACGCTGGGCATGGCTGCCAAGCTTTTGTAGGACTGTCGAAATTGCTTGGGGCTCTCCTATTATAGTGAATGGGCGCCGGTGTGGGATTCGCCTGGAACCCCGGAGTGCCTTTCGGACGCTCTAGCTCAGCCACTGATCGCGGCAGGAGTTCTACATTGGGGGGACTTGGTACTGGATAGCATATGTCATCCTTGGGAATTTTGGAATCATATTACAAATGGAACCTTGTCTAGATTTAAACACTATCAGCTCACATCATGGTGTAAATCTCAAAGTTGGTCGTGTTGTGAAGATAATTTCATGGAAAGTGACTTGCAAAATCAGGCTCCAAGGAAGAAAGAAGTTGCTTTATGGTACAATTATCTTCTGGCTGCAGCAGAACGAAGGATGGAAAAGCCTCATCAGGTCTGGGAGAACTACTTGTCTAGCGAAGAACGGAAAGAGTTATGGCAAGTATCTAATGACCTGCTTTATTCTGTGGTTAAATCTGCTGCACTCAGAAGAAACCATTTTTTCACACTCCATAGGATATACTGGACCCCTCTTAAAGTTTCTAAATTGAAGGGTGAAGGAGAAGCCAAATGCTGGAGGTGTGGATTCCAGAATGCGGATGATGTCCACATATTCGCGTCTTGCCCCAAGATCCACGAATTTTGGTCGGATGTTGGTAAGACTATTTCCAGGGTCATGGGTGCGGAGGTGGAGGTAAGCCCAACTCTTATCTTATTTGGTTCTGTGCCTAGGCCGGGTGGGATACGAGATCAGTTTGGACCCCAATACAAACTGGTATTTTACCTGATTTTGTTGGCCAGGATAGAGATTTGTATGTTGTGGCGCCAGGAAACCTCTCCAAGTTGGAATGCCTGGTGGAATTCTGTTAAGTATTATCGAGCTGTAGATCAGAGGGTAAATGTTTTCAGGGAAAGGCCTGACATTGGGTTGTTTTGGAACTGGTTGGATGACCCTTCTTAAGAGATCTTGGGTCACCTTATGTTAGATCTGGGTATAGGATAACTTCCAATGATTAAAACCTCTGGGTCAGCTCAAGTTGAGTATAAACGGGTATTCCCCGTTTGGAATACATCAGCTGAGACAATGTACCACCATAAAGTTATCTGCGCCAGTGGTGGGACAGGTTGAGAGGCGGCAGTAGCTATGGAGGTCATATGAGGAATAAACATTTTTTTTAAAAATAATAAATAATGCCGCTTTGCATGAAGCTTATGCCAAGAATATATTAACAGGGAAGAGTGTAAAGGTGGGTGGTAAACAGTGAAGGATGCATTTCCATGTAATTAATAGTGTATGTGTTTATTTTGTCATAGTGAGCCGAATGGGCCTGTATTTTCCTAAATTGTCCGGATAGATGAGGGGCTGAAAAATGAGCAAGAATGATCTGACAAAACCTACAGAAGTGCTGAGCGCTGCGGATGATGAATATTAGTTCAAGGTTAATCAGCTCAGAGAACATTGTTTGCCTGCCAAAAGATGAGACTGGCCGTGGGATTCACGACTTCTTCCTCAGACGTGGCTGAGAAATTAATGAAATGTAGCAAGAATAAAATTGTATAGACTAGTCAGTAGATACGCAATGGGAAAGGAAGTAGAACAAGGAGTATGAAGAATTTTGAATGAAATCACGGTGGTGTGATACACCACCTCCCCAAGCATCCAATGAGCAGTCGAATTCTGTGCAATGTTTCAATTAATGTGGGTTGGACATGTAGGTTCTAGGGTATAACTGGGTGCCTTTGGGGGTGTAGTTAGCGAGCGCGGAGTTGCAGCAGTAGGAGATTGAGAGGGGAGATGCGTCGCTATCCGTCGGTTTGCAGAGAGGCCTAGCTGTCCTGTCCTGTTCCTGAAATCTTTATTTCCTGACTCTATTTCAGGAGACCTCCACTACTCCCTTGGTCAGGGGGGTGGTACTTCATTAATCTTTGGGTTTGTATTATCCTCCGACTCGTAATTTGCATAATTTCTTGCAAATGTATTTTTGTCTCTGAAACTTATGTCTCTTCATCGATCCACTCCGTCATAAGTATTATATTTGTTTCGCATTATTTGATTAAACTTATGTCTCTCTATCTATACACTCCTTCATATGCATATCGTTCATGAATGACTAGTATGACACTATTTGCATTTTGTTAATTGATTTTCTCTCCTTTTGTGGGATTCATTGTTTGCATTGTAACCTGTATGCGATGAGCATTTATCAATTACCTTTATCTGAGATAAACTTTATTAATCTTACCAAGAGTCTGTGATTATTTAGCTGGTTAGATAGTTAGTTAGTTCTATTATTACCATCAACTTCTCAACTAATTGGTCCGTCGACTGAGAGGAAAGAGAGTTGATATATACGTCTAGTTATGTATTTAGAAATATTAAACGTGAATTTGTCAAGGAAATAATTTTTCGCGATCGTCAATCTTGCTGCCAGTGGTCACCAGCCTGCAGCCGCCGTCAGGGGACTTCAATCCCCACAGTTCCAAGCGCCGGGGAGGCGCCAACGCATTCTTTCACGCCAGGAGGCGCTCAAAAGGGGGCTTGGGCTCCCGCAGCGCGGGACGCGCCCGGGCGTGCCCGGGCGAAGCCAAGGGCGGGCCCGTCTGCGCCCGTCAAAGCCCGGAGGAGGCTGGGCTGGGCCACTCCCCTGTCAAGTTTCAACTGGAATTTGGGATTCAGCAAGAACATAGGGTGAGAGTTGTTATATTCACCCCCTGAAAAGCCCACAGGCAAGTTTGGTATTTCCCATTCTTGAAATTGAATCTTGAGTTGCAATAATGGGAAAGCGTACCACGTTACCACCTGCACGCCCGTTAACTGATAGTATTAATAGCATGCTCGAGAGGGGGGTTAACATTGTCTCGGGTGAAATTGAACTTACGGAACGGCGCATGTCATTAGGCATTGAGGGGCGAGCCGATATTGTCGAATTTAGAGGTGCTTCTAATATCTGTGCACAAGACTCACCCTCGCTACAGCCTCAGCCTCAGCCTCAGGGATCTGGCACCCGCAAATGTTATAAATCTCCTACTGCAAGCGGGAGCGCAAGTGGGCCTGAGCCTGTCGAGGCACAGGCACAGTCTGATTTAGATATTGTCACACCTGTGGTAATCCCAGCTGTTAAACGAAAGAGGAAGAGTGGGAAGCCTATCTGCACTAAAAGGAAACAGCCCACTCGCACCGGTCCCTCTCGAACCTGCCTTTCTGCTTGGATACAGCCACCCCCAAGTACTGGCACCTCTGGAATCCCCGAACCCCCTGCGACAGCTCCTAACACGAATTTGAGTTGCTCAATCGGCACACAGACTGATGTGACATTGGATCTTGAGAACCTTGGGGACATTATTGTTAATGCTACTGTTGAGAGGGTGACTAAACAAATCAATGAACTCTTAGATATAAAATTCGCCCTACTACAGGACCGTTTAGAGAATTTGGTTTCACTTATAGGGGGTTCTGGTCAACCTTGTCAATCAATAGGGACTGCACAAATTGCCGTAGACGATGGGGGTGGGGGGTGGGAGAAGGGGGAAGGGGAAGGTCTCTTGCCACCACAAGTGTTTTAATTAGTGACACCCGGTCCCCTACCGCTAGAGTCCCTGCAAGTAATTTGAGCACCAATCATGGGCAAACCACGGGATCTTCTCAACCGCCTCTTAACGGTCATGGTAATACATCTAACGTAAACTTGGTCACCACCTCACAGACCAATTCCATCTTGGGCAGTGTTAACAGACCCAATGGCTCAGACCAGAACCTATTGCCTAGCAAATTGAGCAGCACTACTCTAGCCACTCAGAGTAGAAGTCTCCGAAAGCAAATAGGGATGTCCTGAGCTTGCCACCTGCTTCCTGTCCCTATGTGTTGGTTTTAGCTGGTGTACCGACCATAAAGAGAGATCCGAACGAGTTATGGGGCCAACTACGCAACAAATGTGTGGATTGACTATCAAGGAATAGGAGGATTCACCCATCCGATATGAATGAAATTATTATGGTACGTAGAGTTGGGTGGGTTGGTTCTTCCTCAAAGAATATTGAAGGGGACTGTATCGTGATTAATTTTCGCAGACCTTCTTTGGTGGGACATTTATTAAGAGCATGTGAGTTCACAACTCTTCACATCACCAACATCTGTTTATTACCATTAGGCTATTTTTACAAGCCAAATCATGGGCCCCATCCCAATGAGATCCCTCCACTCACCACTACAAATAGGTTCTTGGCTTTGTCCGGGTTGGATGCCCAGGATTGACTACCGCCACCAGTGAAACTCCCTGGCCTAGATGCTGGACCACCATCTCTCCCCTTAGCAGCTGAGCTCATTAGTCCAGTCATATCACCTAAGGCTGTAGCCAACTCAGATCTTCGTATCCTAAGTTGGAATGTTGCGGGGCTGCACTCAAAGTTGCACCAACCGGACTGGTTAAAACTCATAAGAGAGCAGGATATTCTCCTGTTTCAAGAAACCTGGGCTACTCACAATTTATTCATTGATGGGTTTGAATGTCATAACATCTTAGCAACAACATCTAAGCATGGTCGACCCTCTGGGGGACTATCGATTTGGATTAAGATTGCCGCAAGTGGCTGTATTAAAACCATATGAACTAACAACAATAACTTTCAAGCCATATTGTTTAAAAGGGAGATTTCCTTTCTCTTAATTAATTTTTATAATAATGATTTTCATTCCATACTTAATGGGAATTTTACAAATCTATTCAATTTTATTGTGCCCATCCAAAAATCCAAAGACTGTTTTAAGACAACCGGTATTTGCTTAGGAGGCGATTTTAATGTTAAACTACCACAATTCTGGGCAAGTAAACATCCATGTAGTGGTGGATACTACTGCCATAGGGGAAAGGAATTAGTGGACCATTTAAACAACCATAACTTAATTAATGCTATGGAGATTGCAGCCATAACAAAAGATAATGCTCCCCTGGAGCCGACATTTAGAGGGAGGGTCTGCTCATCCACAATTGATTATGTTTTTATCTCCCCTGTCCCAGAGGACAGCCTGTTGAAAGCGGAAACCATTGCCACTACTTTTGGGGACCACAACCCAATCCAAATAGTGTTAAGATTATCCCCTGGCTCAACACCTAACATAGAATGTGGAGCCAGGAATTTATTACTCTCTACGGATAATCTAAGATTGGCGTGGCGGGGTGTTAATAATTTCGATCTATTTAGCACAATGGTCAGGGAAAATTTGAGCATCACTAATTTTTGATTGCTGGACCAGGACCCTCATTCTGAGGTAATTAATGCCTTCTCTAAACTCTGTGGAGCTGTCAAATCGCTGTTGTCCAAACCTATTATAGCGCAAAGTGAACCTAGATGGTTCAACCACGAGTGTTCAGAGGCCAATAGGCAGCTACGTAAGGCCCTGCTAAAGAGTCCAAGGAGCAATTCCTTGGTTAAGTTGTCAAGGCAGACGTATAAGTCCGCCATTGCAAAAAGGAAGGAGGAATTGTTAAATGAGCACTGGGATGCGCTTATTAATGCTGCTAATTTAAAAAATGGGAATATATTTTGGACTGCTGTTAAAAATCTAAGAACAGTGGGGCAGCCGTTAACTCACATAAGCTGCAACAGAACAAGTGCAACCTGGGAAAGCCACTTTTCCACAATCTATTCAGCTCCTGCTCTGGAACTCGACCCCTTTAAGAATAGGACTCCATCGAGGGTTCCAATATTGATAACAGAGGTTGAGGAGGCCATTTCTCAGAGCATGGGCAATAAAGCCCCCAGCCCCGATGGGCTACCCATCGACCTCATTAAATACAAACCAGACTTTTGGGCCCCTTTGTTGTTAAACGTTTTTTTTTTTTTGATAACCAATTTTATTGATTTTTCAGAAACATGCGCAGTAAGACAAGAGATCAACAGCCAGCTCAGATCCCATTGCATATGAGGAAACATAGCATCCGTAAGACAGTGTACATGCTCTTAGTAAGCAACAGAAGTAGAAAAACACCCACCACATCCCGCAATGGTCAAACGAAAACATTAGTCGTCTATCGCTCCCACCCATTTGCCCCACACCCTACGAAATTTCTTCGGACATCCCCTGGCCTCATACAAGGGCCGCTCCTGCGCTGCTCACCAGTCCACCCCCCTGCGCCAGCGTGTCATGGTAGGGGCATTCAAGGCCAGCCAGTTCGTCGCAATGTCTCTTTTAGCCACCATCAAGGCTGTGTTCAGGAAAAGTTTGTCTGCTCGAGAGCCATCCAGCCCATCGGTAAGTCCCAGGAGCGCAGTTGTGGGATTAAGAGGTACCTCCCAGCCTAGGACCTCAGTAAGTTCCCCTGTTACCAATTCCCAAAAGCGTGTGATGACAGAGCACTGCCACACCATATGGAAGAAGTCAGCCTGAGGGTGTTGGCAGCGCGGGCAAGATGTTTCGGGACGAAACCCAGCGCGTTGAAGGCGCAGCGGTGTGAGATATGCAGTGTGTAGATAGTATGTTTGGATCAAGCGAAACCGCGCTGATACTGTGATTAATTTTGGGCCCATTAGCGCGTCTCGCCAATCGGCATCTTCCAAGGGCCCAAGCCATCCCTCCCATCTGTCCCTGAGCTGTGAGTGTGTGTTGGGGGTGTTATTCGTGAGGGAGCGATAAATACGGGAGATCCCTCCCTTCCCCAGGTTGCCAGTCATCACTTGGGCCTCTGGCGGACTGTATTCGGGAATAGACGTACCCTCCGGGATGTGCGAGCGCAGAGCGTGGCGCAGCTGCAGGTAGCGGTAAAACTGCGAGGTATGTAGGGAGTACAGGTTCTGAAGATCCTGAAAGGTGCGCATGCTGCTCCCTTTCCAGACGTCCCCCAACTGCGAGATTCCGATTAGATCCCATGCTCTGAATCCAGATAGACCGGCAACCCCCCCTAGCTGGGCGCCCTGCCAAAGTGGAGTGTATTGGGTCAATTTGCCCGACCAGTGAGGGTGGCGCAGAGAGGCCCGCCAGGCCAGAAACACCCCACGTGTGACCTCGGGTAGGGTTCTGGGGACAGTGTTGCCGTACATCATCCCCTGAATATTTGGCCAGCCTAGGGTGCGTAGCTCCAGCCGATAGGCCGGGTCCGACCAGCCCCCATTAAACCAGTCATGCAGGGTAAGGAGCCGAGTGGCTAGATAATAAAGGTACAGGTTTGTCATCCCCATACCGCCATCAAAGGGCGGGATCCGACATTGGGCGAGGGCCAACCGGGGCCTCCAACCCCCCCATAGGAATTTGACGACCAGGCTGTCCATTTCCCGGAACCACACACGTGAAAAGAGGAGAGGCGTGTTCTGAAGCATGTAGAGAAACCTGGGCAGTATCCTCATTTTGAATAAGGCGATTCTGCCCATCGGGTTCAGCGGCAGAGCCTGCCATCTGAGGAGATCAGCCCGGGCTTTCTTCACTAAGGGAGTTACATTGAGCACCCAGGCGAGGTCCGGGAGGAGGGCCACCCATATCCCGAGATACTTGAAGGACAGCCGCCGAAGGGGAATCGTGGACTGCCACTCAAAGCACTCTCTCGAAAGGTGAAGGGGGACCAAGTCGGACTTAGCGGGGTTCAACCGAAGTCCAGAGGTCTGTTCAAACAGGCTCAGCGCCCAAAGGGCCCGGGGTCCCGATAACGCAGGCTCTGCCAGGTATAGGAGGACGTCATCCACATAAAGGGCAATTTTGTCTTCCTCGAAACCAGGCCATCTCCACCCTATGATGCGCTCGTCAGAGCGTATGAGGCATGCCAAAGGCTCCATGGCCAAGGCAAAGAGGAGGGGCGAAAGGGGGCATCCTTGCCTCGTGCCCCTTCGGACTGGGAAGGCCTGCGACAGGGCTCCATTAACCAGCACCCGGGCTCTTGGTCGGCAATATAGCGCCCGCACTAGTTTGCAAAAATAATCCCCAAAACCCATTTCTGCCAACACCGCTTCTAGGTATCGCTAGTCCACCGAATCAAAGGCTTTCTCGAAGTCCACGAGAAAAAGGGACAAATACGGAGTCAGGCACTGGCAGTTCGCTAGGGCGAGGTAAAGACGCCGGAGGCAGTGTCTTGTGCCCCGGGAGGGCATGAAGCCACACTGGTCAGGATGGACCAGTTTGGCCAGGTACGGCCGCAACCGGTTAGCCAGGACGGCTGCGAACACCTTGAGCTCCGAGTTGATGAGTGAAATGGGACGGTAATCGGAGCAGTGTTTCGAGGGGGGCTGAGACTTGTGGATCACCACAATGGTGGCCGTGTCGGTCTCGACACGAAATGAGCCTTTATCGGCCGTCTCCGCATATAGCTCCAACAGGTGGGGAACCAGCGTGTCCTGGTAGGCGGCGTAGAACTCCTGTGGGAGACCATCTGGCCCCGGGGTCTTACCGGAAGCCATGCAAGAGATTGCCTCATTGACCTCTTCTGGAGTGATTGGGAGGTTAAGCACCTCTGCCTCGGATTCAGTAAGGCGCGGGAGAGGGATCCGTTCTCGGTGAAGCAGCTCCGAGAGTAAGAGAGTGGAGGGCCGTGCAGCGTAAAGGGCGGTGTAGTATGTAGCGAAGCACTGAGCCACCGCCGCCGGAGAGCGTTGGACCTCACCATTGAGGGCTAACACTTCGGGAATAATGCGGTTGGCCATCGGGTATGTGGCCAGTCGATGGAGCAGCTTCCCATTTTTGTCTCCCCACCCGTAGACCCGCGCCACCGAAGACCTCCAGAGCAGTTTGGCGGCTTCCAGGGAGGTCTGCCTGAGCTCATCTCGCAGGAATGCCAATCTCCTGTCCAGGGCCTCGGGCCTCCCTTCGGGCGATTGGTCCTCAAGTAGGGTGATCTGCGTCTCCAGGAGGGTAAGTCGGGACTCCTGCGCAGCCCGCTGAAGCTTGAGTTGGCCTTTGGCGAAGCCTCGAATGGTGGCCTTGCCAGCCTCGCACAGAGTGCCAGGGGAAGGAACGGAGCCCTGGTTAGTGATGAAATATTGCCGGAGCTCATAGCCCACCGACTCCCGAAAATCTTTGTCCTGGAGAAACCAGGCATTCAGCCTCCAGATCGGTCGCAACGCGTCAGGAAGGTCACCCATCCGCAGCGTCACCGGTGAGTGGTCGGAAATACCTCTAGGAAGTATGGTTGTCTCCTTGATTGTCTGACAATCCGGAGCCGGCATGAAAATGTAATCGAGTCGTGCATGAGTGTGGTGGGATGCCGAGGTGTGGGTGTAGTGTCGGGTCGTGGTGTGCCAAAGTCTCCAGGCGTCGCAGACCCCGAGTGTGGTCGCCCAGTTCGATAAAAGCTTGGCCTGAGAAAGTCTGGATGGAGAAGGGGCTCCCACCACATCAAGGGCAGGGTCCATGACTGCATTGCAGTCCCCCCTATAATGGTCATACCTAGGGGCAGGGCGGCAATCAACTTCACAAGTCGTTTGAGCGTAGGGGCCATCAGCGACGGCGGGGAATACACGGACAGCAAGTTTAGCGCTCGGTCTCCTACGGCCCCCTCCAGGGCGACATAGGTACCCTGAGGGTCAGTCGCGACTTTACGCAAAACGAATGGAAGGGTGCGGCGTACAAGGATGGCTACTCCTCTCGACCCCCGAGTAAAGCCGGAGTGCCAAATCCCCCCATAGCCGTACCTCACCAGGAAGGGGCATTTATTGCCCACCAAATGGGTTTCCTGGAGAAGCAGTATGTCGACATTGTGGCGTTGTGCATAGCGCAGGACTGCAGTCCGCTTGACTCTATCTAGCAGTCCGTTGACATTCCAAGACATGACATGGAGCGACCCCTTCCCACTGTGGATGTCAGTCATGGGGGATATGGGTGCAGGGGGAGACGTCTCGCGCGGATGGCAGGCGCGAGCGAGGAATGTGGTTTGTGTAAAGCATTGGGCGCATCTCTGCAAGCCTGATGGTGTGCATGCTCGTTTCGCTGTTGGACGGGGATGCAAGTGTGGTGTATGACGTATGTCGGCGAAGAGCCGGGACAGCTGACTTTATGGGATGTGCGGTCATCGTGTTGTTGATCAAAGCAGTGAATGTGAACCAAGTGCAACAAAGAAGAACTGGGACAACGGTCCCCCCCCCCAACCCTGCCCCCTCCCTATACTTCAGGAACAGAAGCATCTGTCTACCCTAACTGAGGAACCTAGAAAAAACCAAACTAAAACGCTTGGGAATGGGGAATCGTGGAGGACCCCTCCTCATAGCAGGATGTTCTGTGACAATGACCATCGAGAGCTAGAAGTGATGATGAGCTGAAGTGCAGCGCCAAGGCTACAGAAACAATTACAGCCGGTGGACATGGTGGGTTCAAGGTGGCCCCGGGGGAAGGACCGGACTGCGGGAGAGATCTGTGTCAGTAGGATCCAGAAGCAACGGCTGGGGCGAGGCTCCCCTCAGGTCCGAGCAGTTCGAAGAGCTCGTGCGCCGCAAGGCAAGGAGGTCATCCGGGGGCGCCCCGGAAGTCGGATGATGAGCGGGACCCAACGGTGAATCCGATCGGGCTCGTCGCGGACCCCGCCTCCTGCATGAGCGGGTGCGTGGCGGCCGTAGGTTAGGCAAGTCCCGGCGGGCACCCTCGTTGCTGTCCTTAGGAGATGTACTCCGGGTGTTGATGCGCAAGGGGCGCTCTTCTGTCACCGATGTCCAGGCCTCCTCAGGGGAGTCAAAGAAAAGGGTTTTGTTTTGGAACACCACCCGGAGGCGGGCCGGGAAGAGAAGCCTGTACTGGATGTTGAGGGCACGCAGCTTTTGTTTAACCTCTCCAAACGAGCGACGTTGGCCCTGGACCTCACTGGTGTAATCGGGGAAGATCATGATTGTCTGTCCCTGGTAGTTGAGGTGTTGTTGCTTCCGTGCTTCGGCCAGGATGGAGTCCCGATCTTTGAAGTTGAGGATCCTCATTATGATTGACCTATGGGGCCCGCCTGGCAGAGGCCTGGGCGCGAGAGACCAGTGCGCCCGCTCAATTGCGAACCATGGGGAGAGAATGCCCTCGGGCATCCATGAGCGCAGCCAGCGCTCGGCAAAATCGGATGTCCGGCCCTGTTCCGCCCCCTCTGGAAACCCCACCAGGCGGAGGTTGTTGCGCCGTGACCTGTTTTCTGCGTCTTCTGCCCTTTTGTGCAGTTCTTGGGTATGAGTCTGAAGGAGGGCCACCTGATCTTTAAGGTGTTGGACGTCGTCCTCTACCGTGGATATGCGAGACTCCGTTTCCTTGATCCGGGCCGTGGCATTGCGGAGGTCCTGCCGGATAAGAGTCACGTCGACCCAAACCTCTTCGATTTTGCCCTCCACCGAGGATTGGGAGGTGCGGATGGCTTGAAGGATGGTGGACAGGTCTGCAGGTGTGGGGGCGCCTCCCCCCGGGCCCCCCCCGTCGCCCCAGAGTCCACGACTGTGTACTGGTCCATTTTAGTTTGCGTGGCGGGAGGCTTCGGCACCCGGTCTCTTCCCATCATTGCCGTGCAGCAAGGCCGGAGGCCGATGCCACCGCCTGGCGCTCAGATGAAGGGCGATTAGATGTGGGGCCCTCGTCCAGGGCCGTCCCAGGGCGGACAGCAGCGAGGAAGAAGGGAGGGAGAAGAGGAGGGGGGGAAAGCGGTCCGCCCGGTCCCACACCGCCCGACCGACGGCCGATGCCCCCTCACAGCAGTCCCCCTCCACTCCCCTAGGCCAGGAGTCGAACGTGCAGGACCCACCTCCGGGACAGGGAAGCGCTGGGGCCGGGGCGCAGGAGCCAACACAGGATGGAGAGTACTGGCAAGAAGTAAGGCAGGAAGCCGGCTGTCCGGGGGGGCGAAGAAGCTGATCACGACGGGTCCCACGACGATGGTACGGAGGGAGGAGAGGGGGGGAAAGGGTCCACCAGCCCCCCACTGCTGTCCGGCGTGACAGCCGAGGTGCTTTATCCACACGATGAGAGAGCGCGTGGGCAAAGGAAGTGTTCCAGGCGGTGGGCACCGGCCCAGACTTCTAGGTCCGATGCTCAGGCCAGGTTCAGGCCAGGCGCAGGATGGGCCCGGTCAGTAATGGGCTTCAGTCACCAAGGGGGTGAGGGGGGGAGGGGGAAGAGAGAGGCAGGACACCGATCCCGCCGCCGCCCGAGCTGACGGTCAAGCTCCCCCCTATCCCCAGCCCACCCCAAGCCCCGCAATTAAGTGCCTCAGACGGGCCAATGCAGGCCACATCCCAGCTCCTCACCTTGTCAAGTAGAGCTCAGGGCAAGGCAGCGGAAGGGCCCCCGGTCCGCAGCTGCTCCAACACAGGCAGCCCTCCAGGATCCGTGCCCAGTGCAGTTCTACAGTCGCCCCCCGGGGCCACTACTCCTCTCTGGGCCCCCGCCGAGCGGCCGGCCCCAATGTAGGTCCACAGAAGAAGGGGAGGAGGGGGGAGAGAGGAACCCCCACCTCTCCGCAGCCGTCCAGCCGATAGCCAAGGATCCAGCACACCACCGCGGCACCGGGGGGGATGGGCGCCCCAGCGCTCAGAAGCAGGCCCGGAGTCCAGGGCACAGCACCCGCCCAAAGCATGAGATGTGGTCCCAGAGGAGGACAGGGGCAGAACACCGGTTCCCCCGCCGCCCAACTGGCAGCCGATCTCCCCCGGGCGCACCAGTCCCTCAGGAGCCCCGTCCAAGCAGGATAGGCGGGGCAGCTTCAGCCGTTTTCGCGCCTCTCACCGCCACTCGGCGCAGCTCAGCCGATCAGCGGGCGGATGCACCGTCTCCAGCCAGGTCGGGAGCCACAGCACACCAGGCCACTACAGATCACAAGGGCACCGGAGGAAGCCAGGACGCGGCCCCGACAGGGCCGCCATCTTAGGTGTGCCGCAAGCAGGATCCATGCCACAACGGCGATCTGCAGTGTCCAGATGCCACCTCGCCCACCTCCCAGAGTGGAGTCGGGGCCCAGGGCGATTCAGCAGCAGGATTTTGAGGTAGGCAGTCTTCGATGGTGGCGGATGAAGGAGCGGATGACGGAGGGGTCCGGAGCACTTCTAAAGTGCGACCGCCATCTTGACGCTCCTGGCCACGCCCCCAACGTTTTTAATAACATAACCAATGCTCCACTGCCAAAATCATGGTCCACTAGTATTATCGTCCCAATTTTTAAAAAGGGAGATCGTACACAACCTTGCTGCTACAGGCCGATCTCCCTAATAGACAACACCCTCAAAATTTTAGGAAGAGTTTTATACAATAAAATTTTAACGTTGGCTGAGGACAATCAAATTTTAGAGCACTGTCAATTAGGTTTTAGAAGTAAAGTAGGTACAAATGAGCAGTGTTTGAATCTTAATTTGGTCATCGGAAAATACAACATAGCACAGCACTCGCCGCTTTACCTAGCTTTTATGGACCTGACCTCCGCCTTTGATTTTGTTAATAGATCCCGCCTATGGTCCATTCTCCTAGCATACGACTTGGATGAGGCCCTTGTACTTTTTTGGCCTGCCTGCATACGGACTTGAAGGCACGGGTCAGGATTGGCGGCGGGGGTGAGGTGTCCAATGACATCAATGTTGGTAGAGGGGTCAGGCAAGGGTGCGTTTTAGCCCCTCTCCTCTTTGTCATTTATATTAATAATCTGTACAAATCATTGATTACACTCACCAACGATGTTCCCAGAATTAAAGGCAAAACCCTTCCGGTGCTTTTATACGCGGACGATGCAGTTTTAATTGGACGCACCCCAAATGCACTACGCACTTTAGTACGGGGTTACGGATTTTATGACAGGCCTTGACCTATGTACTAACTTCAGGAAATCGTTTATAATGTCCTGTGGGCCAAGGAAATACCCCCTAAGCTCCATCTCCATTGGCGACCAAAAACTAGTTTGCACTTCCACTTTCCCATACTTGGGGATGGTCTTTGCTGCAAACGGTACCTGGACTGAACATATGGTGTTTTGTAAGAATAAGTTTTCAAAGGCCACCAACTCTATTCTCTGTCTCCCCAGCCCAAAAAGATCAGGGGCAATCCCGGCGATTCTAAAGAATTTTAAATCACAGTGCATACCTATAGCAACTTATGGTGCAGAGGTTTGGGATATCACTAAAAGCACTAGCATCCAACTAGAGGAAAACAGATTTTGCAGGAAGCTTCTGGGCGCACCAATTTCCACTGCTCAGTATATATGCCACAGTGAACTAAAATTAAGCTATATTGAAGATTTTATAAGGGCACGTCCTGCATTGTTTTGGGTAGCCATTATGAAAAACCCTGCAGCATTACTTACTAGGGAGATAATAGATGATTGTCTCAGCTGTGAGAAAGGGATGGATATCCCATGGCTTGCCGGGGTTAAAAGAGCCTGAAAAGTGTCAACTTTGAGGGACTGTTTTTAAACCCGAACACAGCTGAGACTGTAGATAATAAAGTCCCCAGGTCAGCACTATATGCACTTTACAGCGCGGAAAGATCCGAGAGGGAGTTAAAGAAACAAACCATTGCTAATGTTGTACCCATTGAGCGAATCGAGCTTTCCTTGCCCAGCTATATCATATTACCGATGTCAAACTGGGAGAGAGGACTTCTTTTTCGTTTACGGGCTGGGACTGTAAAATATTTGCTCTGCTTTCCCCTTGGGTACAATGCTAAACTTAATTCCCTACCATGTCCATGTGATGGTCAGAGTGGACAAACACTCCCACACTTTTTATTTTTCTGTAAATATTATACTAAATATGCACAATGGCTGTTAATCCCATTTTTAATTTTGTTTTTACCTATTCAATTGGCGGATGCAGTTAGCAGTATACTAAAATTGGAAAATGAGGAATTGATTATGCGCGTTGGTACTTTCTTACGAATAGCTACAGGGGCTCGCTAATCAATGTGCAACTCATGAAGTCTATTTGCACCCTGGTCCTAATATCACGGACATTTTATCATGCCTCTGTAATTGTTTTTACTGTGTACCTCTTTTGTTGCTTGCTTCACTTATTAAGAACTCTGATTGTGTTATTTAATTGTTTATTGTGATTTTAATCTTGTATGTGCTCTACTTTTATGGATACAGTGTTATCCGAATAAAGGGCCCGATGTAGGAAGCCAAATAGCGAGCGCAAACGCTGAAATTCAGCGTTTGCGATCGCTATTTGGCTGCAAGCAATTTAGGTAAGTTTAAACCTACTCGCAAAATAAGGAATCGCAAAATTGTGATTCCTTATTTTGCGCACGCATTCAGAGAATCGCAATTTGCGATTCCCTAAATGCTATGCTGGTAGGCATCGCAAATTGCGATTTTGCCTTAAAAAGCACTTTTTTGCTTTTTTCAAAGTGCCATGTGGCACACATACATGCCCATAGGGCATGTATGTGCGCCACATGTGCACACATGCACATTTCAGGGGTGCAACAGGGTGTCCTTTTGGAACCCTTGCACCCTTGAAATTGCGCACGCAATTTGCGAGTGCCTCTTGGTGACTCGCAAATTGCGGGCGCAAATCCTATTCATTCCTATGGGCCTCTTGGCCCATAGAAATGAATGGGATGGGATTCCTTGATTGCGAAGCGCAATTTGCGATTCGCAATTAAGGAATAATAAGGAATTGCAAATATTTTTGCGATTCCTACCTACATTCAATTTTGCGAGTCCTTAATAGCGATTCGGTAAAAATCGCTATTAAGGACTCGCAAAATTGAATTTACCTACATCTGGCCCAAAGTCTTTTGGATTGGATTGGAATTTTTCACGACATTCAAACTTGACCATCCAGCGCAACAGGGATTTGTGAGTTGGGTGAATGTGTATGGGCCATTTGTATGAAATATTGATGAGTATCGATCCCTGATAAAGTGTAGCGCTGGATCAGGTTTTCTGGTAGCAGAGGACGGTTTAATTATTGATTAGTTTGGTAATAATTATTGATTATATGTTTTAACAAAGAAAAGTTAGTGTCCTGCTCTATGTTGTCTAGAAGTACAGGTACGGAGGTACCTGAGGAATCCCGGGATGGAAATTTAGCCTAAAGTAGGCAGAAGAAGAGTGGATAAGATATCACACTGCAGAAGTACTTTGTCTGTTGTTATAATACTGTACGGCGGAAGGCTGTCGGTGTTATATTTAGGGAAAATTTCGTATATGAGTAGAGTGTTTGAAAATAGCGAAGGGTCCACTTCCGAAACTCTAGCCTTATCCCCAGAGGAGTACCAAGACCTCTTTTACACCAAAAAGTCCTCTTGCAAAACTTTGGCCTTATCCCTAGAGGAGTACCAAGTCCACCTGTAGCTTGTTTGGGTGTAAAATAACGCTGGTCGTTGTTTTACTGGAAGTGAAAGAATGTCTTGCTTTGAAGTGAAGAACTATCTCTTTATTTAGAGGAACAGACAAGGTAGCATTGTTTTATGTTGTTACTAACAAGAATTTTGATTAGGAAAAACTTAGAAATACATCGCCGTATTATTTTGTAAAGGGAGGGTCAGTAGAAGGAGTAATATTGACGTCACAAAAAGGATGCGCTGGCATTGGTCAGGCAGCAAACGTGAAGTAAGCTCTGATTGGCCGGTTGGTGTGAGCTGCGTTGGTATTGATTGAGATAGCAGATACGTAGAGAGCTGTGATTGGACGGTTGGTGTGAGTCGCGTTGTAGAAGCATTCGAAAGAGAGAAATATCGAGGTGGTAGCAGATATAGAAATTTAATGACTAGATATCCTTTTGAGAGAAGAGAAGATACAATGAAAAAATGGAGGAGAGCTGTGGTAACTGAAGGTTTGTACCCAGTTTTAGTTGCTGAAGATCAGACAGGAGACAAGTGTAAGGAGAAAAAGAAAAATATAGAAACTTCAAGTTTAGGACAGGACCCAAACGAATCTGATGATGAGTTATTAGAAGACATTATGACCAAAAGACATCCGCCATATCAAGAAAATTCAGTTGAGGTGACTCCGAATGCACCAATAATGGGAACTCCATTAACTCCACAGATTTCGGACATGGGTAGAATAGTGCGAGAAAAAGAATTGGACATATTAAATAAGGCAAGAGTAGAGCAGATCCAGAAAATAAATCAGTTGAGCCTAAATACAGAGGCCTTGACGGTACCGGTAACAATTGGTCCTGTGGTTCCATTGTATGGAGAAAAACAGAATATATCAAAAGTACATACATTGGTAGTTCCAAGGAGTAGCGACAGGAGTGGAATGGTGACGGTAGTCGATGAGGATGGACATGCTGACACGAATACTACATTGTTAGATCTTCCGGTTTGTGAGATGATAACAGGAACCCCTAGAAGAGGTATACAAATAGATCTAAGGAGAATAGGGACAAATGTCATTCCAACGATAGGGAGTTCAGCAGGCCCTTCACCAGAGGAATTGAATGATTGGATAAAGGGAATGGAGAAGCAAAAACCTCAACCACAGAGTATAAATGTGAGCCAATTGAAAGTGGATTTGCAAGAGATGATTATTGGTACAATAAGTCCAGATAGACTAGGGACTTAGCGAGATAAAGAACTGTTGTTTTTGTGTAAAAGTATTACATGGAGAGCGAGGAATCTTCATGAGAAAATAGCAGAGGCTGCTAGTGAATATGGAGTAGATATAGAGAAGTCAAAGGGGCTGCAGAAATCGTACAGATTGGCCTTTACCGAAAAGGATTTGGAGAGTTTGAATGCGTCTGGAAAAAGATTACAGATAAAAGAGTTGATGAATATTTTGAAAAAATGGGGCGATGTAGAACGATGGAAAGGTAGATGGACGAAAAAGTAAGACGAGGCAGCTGGCAAAGGAACGTCAATGTTTCCGTTAAGAGAGACAGAACAAGTTAAAAGTGCGTGTCCGATGAGAGAAGTCCCAGGTGGTGGATATGTGCATGTTCCCTGGACAAGACAGGATATATTATCCTTTATGAATGATTTTCCCAGATTAAGAGAGAAACCAGTTGAGTGGTACAAACAGGTAGAGAGGTTTGTGAAAGTTTCAAAGGTTTTGTTAAAAGATTTAGATGGTTTGTATGAGATTGTCGTACCAGCTGATTTGTGGACAGAATGTAAAATTACTGTCGATTGGCCAAAAGAAGAATATCCTAGAGACCCTAAAACAGGTGCACCATCTGATGAGGTGATGAGAAAGTATAAACAGGTAATCACCTTTTTGAAAGGAAAAATTTCTCCAAAGGAAACAGATTGGGTTAAGATAGACAGGACGACCCAAGAACCAAAAGAGTCAGTACATGCCTATTATGAACGATTGTTGCAGGTATTTAAACAATACAGCGGCTTTAAGAATATTGGAGACAAAGATATGGGACATTTTGTGTATCGTTTTGTGTTTGGTTTGAAACCGGAGATTAGTAATATGATTCAACAGCACTTGATTTGTTGGCAGAGCAAAACAATTGACGAAATTTTGAGGTATGCGAAGTATTGTAGTGATGACATTGAATCAAGACATAAAAAATTAAAGGAGAAAATGATGTGGGCACAAGTGAAGGTAGCAGAGCAGCAAGAAGTAAACAATGGTTCTCAAACAGGTAATCAAATGAATGGTCAGAATCAAATTGGTCAGGTATACAGTGGCGGTAGAGGTAGAGGTAAATTGAGCAAAAAAGAAGCTTATAAGAAATTTCCTTGTCATGCGTGCAGAAAGTAAAGGACATTGGAAGAACGAGTGTAGATCTGTTCAAAAGAATAATGGGGCAAATCAAATTTTAAATCCACAGATGCAGAATGAGGTGGGTGTGAATCAACAGCAGCAGCAGCAGGTAGTTGCTCCACAGTTACAGGTGCCACAAGCTCCTATGCCCAATAATGTTAATGCTCAAGTAAAGAGGTGCAGTGCGAACACTGGATTTCACAGAGGTGATCAAATTGGTAAGAATCAAAGTGTGCAAATGGTTCCGCAATACTGGTTGCAGTGCAATGGGAGTGATTCAGACTCATCTCAATGACGGTGCCTGAGGAGGGAGGAAGAGTGGGTACTTGGCGCATCCTTGGCGGTAGATCAGTCAGGTCCATTTGTTGACGGAAAGGTGGAAGGTAATGATATTACATTCCTGGTGGACACTGGTGCTACCCGTTCTACTGTGAGAGCAGCAGAAATTCCGAACCTACCCCTCTCGGGAGAAACTATCCAAGTTGTAGGAGTCTCAAACAAATATATTAGAACGCCAGTCACAAATCCAATAGAAATTCATATTGGAAGTGTCAGAGACATGCATCATTTCGTGGTATGTGATTCAAGTCCAGTAAATCTCTTGGGAAGAGATTTATTGTGTAAAATGAACTGTACCATCTACTGTACGCCAGTTGGTATTGCATTTCAGACACCTGATGAGGATGTCGAATTCAAGATGATGTTAGCAAAGCAAGGGACCGAAGTGGATGAGTTGTTTTCACTTCTCACAGAAGAAAGTCTGCCCGAAGAATTAAAAAGTGCAGTAAGGATGGATGTATGGGATTTTACAGGAAAGGAGATTGGCCTAATGTCAAATGTAGATCCGATTCAGATTACGGTGAAAGAGGGTGCCATATATCCAAACACTCTTCAATACAAAATGAGTCCGGAAGTAATTGCAGGAGTCACTCCTGTGATGGACCAAATGGTTGAACAGGGAGTTCTGAAAGAAATAATGAGTAGCCCTTGTAATTCGCCTATTATAGGAATTAAAAAGCCTAGTGAAAAATATAGAATAGTGCAGGATTTAAGAAAAATTAATAAAATAGTAGTACCCTGTTGTCCAGTTGTGCCAAATCCAGCAGTAATCCTTTACCAAATCCCATGTGATTCTGAATGGTACACAGTGATTGATCTGTGCCAAGCATTTTTCTCGATTCCTTTACATCCAGAAAGCCAGTATTTGTTTGCATTCCGGTTCGGAGACCGTGTCTTGGCATGGTGCCGAGTTCCTCAAGGGTATACAGAGTCCTTCAATTTTTAATCAGATCCTGAAAAGATGTTTGGAGACTTTAGTCATGCCAGGGAATTCAGTTCTGGTTCAGTATTTTGATGACCTACTAGTGGCATCAAAAACACGAGGGGCATGTGTGACAGATACCATTGCCTTACTGAACCATTTAACAGAAGGAGGACACAAAGTGTCACCAGCAAAAGTACAATTTTGTAAACAGGAAGTCCAGTACCTAGGACACAAAATAGAAAAAGGAGTCAGAAAGGTGACACCAGAAAGAATTAGTGTAATTAAACAGATGAGTCCATCAAAAACTCAGAGAGAAGTTCGAATGTTTTTGGGAATGGTTGGATACTGTAGGCAGTGGATCAGTGGGTTCCCACTGATTGCAAAACCTCTACAGAGGTTGACACGAAAAGATGTGAAAGATCCGATTGTATTGGATGATGAAAGTATGGAAGCTTTTACTAAATTGCGAAACAGTCTTGGTCGAGCACCTGAATTGGGAATGCCAGATTATGCAAAGGATTTTGCATTATACTGTTGCGAAAGAGATGGGTGTGCTCTTTCAGTTTGAACTCAAAAACATGGAATGGCACGATGTCCAGTAGCATATTTTTCTGCTACGTTGGATTCAGTGGCCGCAGCGTTACCAGGCTGTTTAAAAGCAGTAGCTTCTTCTTGCGTGAGTCTGGAACAGAGTAAAGCAATTGTGATGGGACATCCAGTCAAAGTGTATGTGCCACATTCTGTTGAGATCCTTTTGACACGTACAAGGACCCAGTATATGACCTCTAGTCGGCTGACTAAGTACGAAAGAGTGATCTTGGGTGCTGAAAATGTGACTGTGGTACAGTGCACAACCGTAAATCCGGCGACCCTGTTGCCGAATTCATATTGTGACGAAGTAAGAGAAGAGGCAGATCATGATTGTTTGGATGTGACAGAGTTATGCACAAAACCTAGGCCCGATATCGAGGATGTTCCATTACAAGAACCAGACTGTGAGATGTTTGTTGATGGATCATGTTTAAGAAATGAGAAAGGAGAATTGTGTTTGCACCATAGCGGGAGTTCTAGAAGCATTCTGTTTAAAAGGGGTAAACTCCACCCAAATTGCTGAATTGATAGCTCTGATTAGAGCGTGCAAAATTTCCAAAAGCCTGAGGGTAACCATATTTACTGATAGTCAATATGGTTTTGGGGTTGTCCACGACTTCGGTCAGCTAGGGATGCAAAGGGGATTTCTGACTTCTTCAGGTTCCCCTATAAGAAACAGCAAAATTGTAAAAGATTTATTGGATGCTTTACAACTGCCCAAAAGGATTGCAGTGGTCAAATGTTCCGCACATAAATCAGGAGATGATTATGTGACGAAGGGCAACAGATACGCGGATCAAGTAGTGCGTTTCTGTGCAGGAAATTTAATTGCTCTAAACAGAGGGATGGAAAAAGAAAATACCAATTGCCATCTTATGTTCTCTTCTTCATTTGAAACTTGGGACGAAATTAGACTGCTGCAGGAAGAAGCAAATGATGAAGAAAAGGGAATTTGGATAAATTCAGGTTGCAGGAAGAGAGCAGAGGACGAAGTGTGGGTCTATTTAGACGAAAGACCAGTCATGCCAGACAGTTTACTATCCCAAATGGCAAGGGTATACCATGGAATTGCACATGTTGGAAGAGATGCTATGATCAAGCAATCATGGTATAACCCAAAGTTCAGGGCCATTGCAGAGAGTCTCTGCCAGAGGTGTGTCACCTGTCAGCAGCAAAATCCAGGCAGGAAGACAGTTGTTAGTTGGGGACGAATTGGAAAGGCAGCAGGACCATTCACCCGACTCCAGTTGGATTTTATTGAGCTCCCCCGTGCAATGGGCTGAAATATGTGTTGGTAGTTGTCTGCTTGTTTTCTCGCTGGGTGGAAGCCTATCCAACGAGAAGGAATGACAGTTTAACAGTCGCGAAGCTACTTCTAAGAGAACTTATACCTAGATTCGGATTTCCAGTCACTTTAGAAACAGATAGAGGAACCCATTTTAACAATGAGATAATTCGGATGATTTGTGCAGCATTACAGATTGAGCAGAAGCTGCATTGTGCCTATCGACCCAAAGCATCTGGAGTGGTTGAGCAGTTAAATGGCACAATAAAATCTAGGTTAGGAAAGGTGTGTGCATCCACAACACTGAAATGGCCTGATGCTTTACCCCTTGTATTGATGAGTCTTAGAAGCATTCCTGACAAAAAGACGGGTTTGAGTCCTCACAAGATTCTAATGGGAAGAGCAATGAGATAAGCATTTATTCCAGCGAACAAACTGATGAATATATCTGATGATCTAGTGCTTGACTATTGCAGAGGATTGGCTGATCTGGTGCGCTCTGTGTCTCACCAGGTTGGAGAAAATGCCACTACGACACAGCCGAATCAAGCTCACGATCTGAGTCCTGGAGAGTGGGTTCTCGTGAAGAAGCATGTGAGGAAATCGTGTTTAGAACCCAGGTGGAACGGACCATACCAGGTGATTCTGGTGACGACAGCAGTGAAGTGTGGCGGCTTGCCAAATTGGATACATGCGAACCATACCAGACGAGTCCCAAGTCCACTTGAAAGACAAGAAGAGCAGAAATTGGTAAACCAAAGCCAAAGACCAAAAGCTGAAGTGTGTGAAGCTGAAGAATCTAGAGTAACAGATTCTGAAGAACAAATAGATGACGAACAGCCAAGCACTAGTCAAGTAGAGTGGGCACCAGTTACTGGGTCTCATGAGACTGCTGTAGAACCAGAAGAAAGGGAAGTTACTGAAAGTCAAGAAGAAGAACAGATAGAAGAAAGGCCGAATAAAAGAACCTATGAACCAGATGAAGAAGGTGAAGAAGTATTTCAAACTAAAAGACCGAGAAAAGGTGACAATTGGCCAAGTGGAGTGAAAAGACTGAAATACACTCTTGTAAGGAGAAAGGCAAAGAGAAGACCAGAGCAAATTAATGAGGTCTCAAGTCAAGCAGAACAAGAAGAGTCAGGAGAAGATTTAGTACGAAAAACAAGGAGAGTAAGAATTCCAAGTAAGAAATACACAACACCGGAATGGACGTACGTGATCTTGGAAGAAATTGAAAGCTCAGATCCAAGTGAAGAAAGAGACGGTACTGGCACTGAGCAAGTGGATGAAAGCAAATTAAAACCACCTTAAAAGAACTGTGAAAAATTAAGGTGAAATCTTGCCAGATGAAATGAATGGAAAGACTCAAAAGAAGTAAAAGAAAATAAAAGAAAAGAAAGGGGGTAAAAGAAGAAAGCCTTGAAGTGTAGGAGTACACTATTTTTCAGAAAATTTATTTTTAGTAAATTTTGAATTTTTATAGATTTAGATTTTTATTTTTTAGTAGAATACAAAATGGCCGAAGCAAAAGTGACTGAACATCCAAAATCTAGCCTAAAACGTAGATGTATTAAAGCTTGCTTATGTAGTGTCTTTTTACTGACATTTATGTGGATATTATTAACTGTCATTGTACCTATTTTAATGGTAACTAATAATGGAAACAAAACTAATGATAATAAGTGAAAGAGTGAGCGATGTTACTAAAGAAACCCCTAATTCTAACATAGAACAATTAGATGGAAGTATTTTCCATCATGATAAATCAATTAGTGATTTCTCGTTAAATGTTTTTATAAAATTGTTGTATGAGTATGTTAATACAATGAATGTGAGTGATTGTTATGTGTGCATGCAATTACCTTCGTCTGTCTCAGAGAGGGTGACCTATCATCACCTACCTTTAACATATGGTGTGTCTTGCAGTGTTTTAACCAGCCTATTCTACGTGACGGGAAAGCTGGAGTATCATACTCCAATATAGATTTAGTATTTTCAGAGATACCTATTATAAAGGAACTAAACAAGGTTTTAAGTAGTAAAAATGCACGTTATATGGGAGAATTCTTCCATATTACTAAGACACTAGATATAGGATATGCTTACAAAAACAATCTAACATGTAGTTTGCGGGTTGAAGAAAAAGTGTTCATAGGTATGGTAGAATATAGAAGAGAAAGTTTCCAAAGAAAAGCTGCTGAACAGAAGTCACAGGTACCACCCTGGGCGTTTAGAGAAGGAAATTATGAGAAAGACGAGACATATGCTGCAATGTCCCTGGACTGGTACAAAAAGGGGAACATCTGTTTGCTTAGAATGAAAACTAACTATAATAATTATTTCATTGGTTCTAGTGAATGTGAGCATACTTACCAAATTACTGGAGGTTGGGAATTGAAGGGTGGAACTGATCCTGTTTTCCCAGGAGTCTATTATGTGTGTGGTAAGAAAGCCTATTACAGGCTACCTGCACATTGGTATGGTAGTTGTTATTTTGCAATTTTTTCCCCAAAGGTTTACCATGTAGACAAAAGTAATAACAGAATCAATGAAATAACACAAGGACTAACACGTAAGACTTGGTAAGAGTTTCTCTTCAGTAGGTAAATGGTTTACTACCTTTGGAAGTAGTTTATTAGGAAAAATAATAATGCCAATGGTTTCAGTAGCTGGAGTAGCATTAGTAATGATAACAATATACAAATGATGTAAGTGTCAATGTGGAAGAAAAGAAATGACAGAATCAAATAACAAACGAAAAGCAAGAAAGAGAAAAAGATATGTAATAGAACTAGAAGATATGAAAGGAGATTACTATGACGAGATGAAGGAGTTAGATGAGAAGATGATGAAAAGAGAAAAGAATGCTGATCTTTAGATAGATAAAGATGGCACTTGGTATGGTGGGTATTTTATGATGGCTCCAGGAAGCCATCAGAGGAGGATTGATGGAGCAGGGTTTCGCAAAGAAACCTGCTCAATTGACTCCCCATAATACTTATTAACAGTGTGCAGTGTAAACTAACACGCAAATCACATGAGCTACATGGGAAACCGCTTTGCGCATGCGTGCACTAATGTGAACTAATGCATGAAAGAACTAGGCCGCATTTTACATTGCGTTTCGAAAGAAACAAGATTAATGCACGTTTAGGCCGCATTTTGCATCTTGCTTTGAAAACAATAAATAATGCCGCTTTGCATGAAGCTTATGCTAAGAATATATTAACAGGGAATAGTGTAAAGGTGGGTGGTAAACAGTGAAGGATGCATTTCCATGTAATTAATAATGTATGTGTTTATTTTGTCATAGTGAGCCGATTGGGCCTGTATTTTCCTAAATTGTCTGGATAGATGAGGGGCTGAAAAATTAGCAAGAATGATCTGACAAAACCAACAGAAGTGCTGAGCGCTGCGGATGATGAATATTAGTTCAAGGTTAATCAGCTCAGAGAACATTGTTTGCCTGCCAAAAGATGAGACTGGCCGTGGGATTCACGACTTCTTCCTCAGACGTGGCTGAGAAATTAATGAAATGTAGCAAGAATAAAATTGTATAGACTAGTCAGTAAATACGCAATGGGAAAGGAAGTAGAGCAATGAGTATGAAGAATTTTGAATGAAATCACGGTGGTGTGATACACCACCTCCCCAAGCATCCAATGAGCGGTCGAATTCTGTGCAATGTTTCAATTAATGTGGGTTGGACATGTAGGTTTTTGGGTATAACTGGGGTGCCTTTGGGGGTGTGGTTAGCGAGCGCGGAGTTGCAGCAGTAGGAGATTGAGAGGGGAGATGCGTCGCTGTCCGTCGGTTTGCAGAGAGGCCTAGCTGTTCCTGTCCTGTCCTGTTCCTGAAATCTTTATTTCCTGACTATTTCAGGAGACCCCCACTACTCCCTTGGCCAGGGGGGTGGTATTTCATTAATCTTTGGGTTTGTATTATCCTCTGACTCGTAATTTGCATAATTTCTTGCAAATGTATTTTTGTCTCTAAAACTTGTCTTTTCATCTATCCACTCCGTCATAAGTATTATATTTGTTTCGCATTATTTGATGAAACTTATGTCTCTCTTTCTATCCACTCCTTCATATGCATATCGTTCATGAATGATGAGTATGACACTATTTGCATTTTGTTAATTGATTTTCTCTCCTTTTGTGGGATTTATTGTTTGCATTGTAACCTGTATGCGATGAGATAAACTTTATTAATCTTACCAAGAGTCTGTGATTATTTAGCTGGTTAGATAGTTAGTTCTATTATTACCATCAACTTCTCAACTAATTGGTCCGTCGACCGAGAGGAAAGAGAGTTGATATATACGTCTGGTTATGTATTTAGAAATATTAAACGTGAATTTGTGAAGCAAATAATTTTTCACGACATTCCAACTTGACCATCCAGCGCAACAGGGATTTGTGAGTTGGGTGAATGTGAATGGGCCATTTGTATGAAATATTGATGAGTATTTATCCCTGATAAAGTGTAGCGCTGGATCAGTATGAAGAACTTTTCAAAGTCTGGTGTAGTTTAACTTTGCCTTTTTTTGCAGCTAGGTATCTATTGCCCAATATATATACACAACTTCAAGCTGCAGGGAATGTCAGCACCCCTTTCAGAGGGCCACAGGACAGGCAGGAGTTACTGGGACCTCCTGTGGGGGTTGAGTCCTTTTACTCCAGATATCCCAGGGTTTGACCTACAATGGATCCTGAGCAACTGGGCCAAACTTGGCTCTCAATGGTAGTGCAGGTCGAGCAGTCCAAAGCTTCTCAGGGGGAGGTAGATACAGGGGAGTGAACATAGGCTCAAAACTCAAACTACTTACAATAGCAGCACTAAATGATTGCCTGGTCAAATACTATCTTTTATGACAAAAGTAGTATTTATATACAAACAAAAAGTGAAATACGGGCATACAAAAACAATAAACATAGCTCCCTGAGGTCAGGGCTCTAGTAAGCCCCTGAGCCCCACTCCCCTTTCACCAGCGATAGTGGTTACTCCCCATTCACTGTAGGCAACATTCTGGTTAGGCTCAACTACGAGGAGTCCGAGTCTCAGGAGCCCTACTTCTTCTCTGTAAGAAAAGCCAAAAGTGTTCCAGCGCCAAAGCGCTATCTGGCAGACAAGTTGCCCCGGGGCCTTCCGGCCCTTCAATCAGTCTTACCCAAACCAGCAGGGATTGTTCAACCAGAGTCTCTGACAGCGTCTCTCTCACGGGTGCAGTGGCTGCTTTCTTCAGGCATGTGGCTCTGCAGGGGCCATGGCTGGGAGTTCTCTGCGCTCCTCCGATGCAACAGCAAGTTTCCATTGTTCTTCCCCACAGGTGGGTGTGGATTCAGCGGCTTCTGCTCTTCAGTTTGGCTCGGGCCCGCACGGGTCACTGCAGCGGCCTCTTCTTGTAATTATGGCATCAACCAGGCTACAATCCCTGTCTTTTCTGATAGTCCCCCCTACTGGGTCGCCGCACTGGCTTTGAACTCAGGCGATAGCCCGATCGGTACAGCAGCATGTTCCTCTTAACTGAGGCCGACTCTGGCATATGGGGTCGCTGACTTACACACCGCATACAGGCGCTGGCCTGATCGGCACAGTAACATCACGGAGCCCCCTCTGGCGTTTGGGATGGCCGACTCACACACTGCACACAGAGGTAACGGCCAATTGGCACAGTTAACTTCACAGCGTCCCCCTTTGGCATACGTGGATGCTGATTTACATACTGCTCATGGGCAATGGACTGATCGGCATGGTTTACTTCACGGTGGCCCTCTGGCATACGGGTAAGCTGACTTACACAATGCACACAGGCATCGGCACAGCTATGATGCTGGCCATGGCTAACTTCATGGCCGTCCCCTCTGGCATATGGGGTTGCCGACTTGAAACTGCACCTAGGCAGCGATCTCATCAGAGCAGCAGCCGTCTCCTCACACCTTTCTACAGGGATCCACTCTCCAGAATCTCCCACTAGACCTCACTCACTCCCTCGCTCTCCTCTTCCCCACAGGGCTCACTGGTCTTGCAAGCAGGCTCCAGCCCTGGTCACAGGCACAAGTCTTGCAGAGCTTCTCCTCCTCGCACAGCCCGACTGGCTGCTTGACAGTTGACGGTTTTGGAGGCCTTGAGCTCCTCTTCTTATAGTCCATTTCCAAACACCAAATGTACCATGCTTGTAATGCCCCTTTGATGCAAAGTGATGTAAAGCAACACAAAGCAGAATTTCGTACAAGAAAAGGCACCTTTCCACCACAAAATACCTTTTGCACTGGAAAATAAATACCGCTCCACAATGTCTTGAGGATCCCCTTGAGGATCGTGGAGTTGGTGTCATTTTCAGAAAACTGTAAAGTTGCAAGGCTGTTGCCTTCAAAATGGGCAAGTTTGGCACAGCCCCTGAAGGAAGTGCTCTTGTGGAGGGTTGGGAGACTGCAGATTGGTGACATAAACTCCCTTTGTCAGGCACATTGGAAGGAATTGACGCCAGTAAAAACCAACCCTTGTCAATCTGAGGATTTCCTGAGTGTACAGGCAGCTCAAATCTAACGAAAAATATTGACAATCCAGAGAAATAGTTCTAAATTTCTGCGTGACAGGGGGGTAAAACATCCTGAATCAATGGTAAAAATCATAACTGTGCATGCGACCAGTGCCAAAAATAACAAGAAAAGAACATCAAATTGCATTCATTGTTTTTTTTTACATTTCTATATGTTTAACAAATACGGAAATAGAAATGTATAGATTATTTCTGTCTTCCCTGAACAGATCTCTCTTTAGCTAACAATATGTGAACCCCTGCATTATCGATTCTCTTGCATCTCCACCCTCATTCATGTTTCTGCATCCTTTCTGTATTCTGATGCCAAGGTTCATGCATCCACATACACCTTTAGCCAGGCCCACTTGCATAATTCTATAACTAGCAGCACATATGTGCTTAATACATTCAGTTACAGGTAATAGGAGTCACTGGGTGCCTGAGTGATTTGGATGGGTGACCTACTTGCCCGAACTTGCAATGCAGGTATCCAAAGCTCTCCCTGCCCTGTAACTTGTCTGAGCTAATGCTTAAATGATTGAAAAGCTCAGTCAGTGTCTGCAGCATTGCTGGCCTCTGTTAATAGCTGCCAACCTGGCCCCTTCTCGTTGGCTCCAGTCATTCCTCCATCTTTCTCATGTTTCTTCCACACACATGTTCTATCAGAAAATTCAGCCAGAATAGAAAATATGTGGGTGATTTCTAAAATTTAAAAAGTCCGTGAAAAATTTGCAAAACATCCAAACTTTCAGGGAAACTTAGACATATGTAGGTAACTAATAATTCTCTGCTTTGCACAGAAAATTCTGTGTCACAGATTTGGACTTTCCTAACTTTAGGTTAACCAATAATAATAAACCTGTATTCTACAATAAAAAATAAAAAAACAGAATTAGTTTTGTTCTGCGTCAATAAGCTCAACAGGAGGCCACAAAACTTGTGGTGCCACAGTTACACCTTCTGCACTTCTGAGTAGAGATTCCACCTACTGGAAACATGAGCCTGACTGCTGCCATGTGGTCTCTGGTTTTATGTCGAGCCTACCAGACATACAAGCTGTCTGGTCATGAAAAGCCTATTGTGGTCTTACCAAGAACCAACAGGCACTTAGAACCTGCCCATCACTTACCATTGGTTGGCTTTATTGGTACTCTCATTTGCTAGTTTATTATTTGATGGCTTTCCTTGTCCATCTTGTGTTTGTCGCTCCCTTAGAGCATAGTCCCTTTACCATTCTCTTGACAGACTGACTTGTGTCTTCCCACTGCGTACTTTTGTGGAACCTACTTTTTTCTTTTGGTTGATCACTCCATCAGAGTACAAATATTTTCCAGTTCTCTCCCTCTTGTGTCTCCCTCCCTCTCCCCCTAAATAAATCCCACCCTGTGTATTCTCTCTCTCTTTCTTTCCTGTGTACTTCTCCCTTCTCATTCCCCCACGCTCTGTGTTGCTGTCTCCTTCGTGTGCTTCTCCCCCTGCATCCACTTCTTGTTGGTGTCTTCCTTGTGTACTTCTCTCCATGTGCAGATCTGTAACCCATGTGTTCATGAATCAGACAGGAAAAGAGCAGGCAGTCATTGAAGTAGAGACAATGTGCACAGTATAACCAATGGACATGTATAAATCTGTGAAAAGACTTGTACAAAGAACTTCTTAGTTCAAGCATAAACAACGGGAGACATGTTTTGTATTTAGAGTAAAATACGTTTTTTGGAGGCTCCTGTATTGTAAGCACTATTCATTGAGTACAAATACAGTAAATTTTTTGAAGGCAAGCAATCTAGACGTAAATTCAGTATCGGCTTCCCCGCTAACGCGGAGGAGCGTCGCCCAACTGCTCTCCTAGCAGTTCAAGAAAGAAAAAGAAAATGATAACGCAGCAAATATTATCATTTTATTTTTCCTACTGCATTGGCTCTGTTGGTTATGTGCGAGTGGAGATGGACTCCGTGATACCAGAGTACTGCAGGGGGAGGAGTGGTGGGCAACATCTGTAAGTGTGCATGATGCTTGGGCCGGCCAAAGCCTCATGCGCACTTTGCATGTTCATCACCCAGGCTGCATTACAGCCTGGGTGGAGAACATGCCCAGGCTCCCACTGCCTGTCTGAGCGCTGAAACACTGCGCTCAGACCAATCACAACGCTGCATTGCAGCGTTGTGATTTGCTGTGGGGAGCCTGGGTGCCTGGGTGCTTCCTGCTGCTGGACTCAAGATGAGAGGACGGAGGAAAGGAGGCGGGCAGCTGGAGATGAAGAGGACAGAGGGGAGGCAGCGACCGGCTGGGCGGCCATAGCCAGGTAAGTGTGTGGTTTTAAAAAATATTTTTTTTTCATTCCCCCGCCCCACCACTCCCATCCGGGAGCAGCTGCTACTGCGTAAACTGCGAGTTAAGTACCAGGATAGGAAATACAGCATCTCCTGTGAGAACTGTTGGAAACAAAGCCACCACTGGCCACCATTGGCTCTGGGATGCTTACAATACAAGAGCTTACATGCTTCAGGCTTCCTGTGGACAAAAACACTGAGGTCTCAAATTACATAGTTCCATGCATGAGCAGCGTATACAGTCTATGTTTTTTCCCGTTGCATACTGGGATTTGTAGTCCTGGCCAACCTCCTCTTGCATGGAACTGGGAAACCTGAGAGAGTGTTGGAAATAGGAGAAGTGATACCCCCTCCCAGATGCAAGGTACTATTTCGCAGTAAGTTAAGTTTGGGGTGGTCCTGTGTGCATGAGTTAATTATAAACCCTGTTTGCGTTCATTTAAGACCATGCATTCTGACGGGGTCACACCAAAGAAATACTGCCCACCCCCAGACTCACTTTCCTTTAGACTTCACTAAATCGTGAAGGTGAATTCTACAGTGCTTAATTTCAGCTGGTGGTTGCTGGTGGGGCCCACTGGGACTCCTTTTTGGGAACAGCACTTATTTTTAGGTCTCACATAGAAAGCGCATGCGCTGCCTCTACGAGATATTTTGTTTACCGTCAGTGGGCTTGGAGCCCTGCCATTACTTACCATTAGTGGGCTTTAAAGCCACTCTCAATTGGTTGCTTCCTGCTGGTCAGTTCTGCAGTCGGCATGGCCCTCTTCTTGCAAGTGACCCTCCCTTAGACCACGGCCCAAGTACTTGTATCCTTACATTGCTCGTACTTTTCGGACCTATTTTTTATTTTTTGTTGAGCCACTCTACAGCGTGCATCTTTCCTAGCTGGCTCTGTCGTTTGCTTGTTGTTTTAGGCTGTCCAGCTTGACTGTCTCTCCCGTGAGTACTCACAATCTGTAATCAGGATTTTAAATCTTGTTTAAATCTTGTTCTTATCTTGTCTCATTTTCTGTGCATTCAAAGACTGAGGTCAACTGTCAGGCTATATATCGCAAGGGAACTTTGTGTTTTCTTTTCTTTCGCTGCTTTCAAAGTGAGAGAATTTATGTGACAATCCATTCTGCTGAGTACCCATGTGAGAGGATAGACTGTAAGATGTTACCATGTCTAGCACACAACAAAAATGAACTGTGCTGAAATTTCAGAATACATCAGAATGAGAACAGTAGAACTGAAGCACATTTTTTTTGTAATTCTGAAGTATGATGGAAACAAATATTGTAATACGATCAAAACAAATCAATACACTTGGTGATGACATTTCCACACATTATCATTTGTGTGCAGTTAAACTATGCAAATGGAATGGTCATTTTCAATTGGAAATGTGTTTTCTGTAATGGCAGTGCGCTATCACAGCATGCACACTCCACACTGCGCACTCCACTTTACACTACTCCTCTCCACAACACTCTACACCACTTTATTCTTCAAAATTGTGCTCCACTCTATGCCATGCCACTCCACGCCATGCCACTCCACTCCACGACACTCCACTGTAAGACACTCTCTATGACACAGCTCACCCCTCCACTCCAAGCCCCTCCACTCTACGCCCATCCACTCCACACCGCTCCACTCCATTCTACCCCATTCCACTTCAATCTACTCCAGCCCAATCTACCCAACTCCACTCCAATCTACCATCCGATCTACCATACTCTAATCCACCTAATCTACTCCACTCCAATGTACCCCAATCCACCCTAATCTACCCCTACTCGACTCCACTCCAATCTATCCCACTCTACTCTACTCCAATCCAATATACTCCACTCCAATCTATTGTACTCCACTCTACCCCAATCTCCTCCACTCCACTCTACCCTACTCCAGTTCACCCAATCTACCACAAACTACCCACTCCACTCTACCCTACTGCAATCCATCCAATGTATCCCACTCTACTCCACTCCAATCTAGTCTACGCCAATCTACCACACTCAACTCCAATCTAACCCACTCCACCCCAATCTACCCTACTCCAGTCAAGCCCAATCTACTCCACTACAATCTACTTCACTTCAGTCTACTTCACTCCACTCTACCTGACTCCCTGACTCCACTGCACCTCACTCCAACCTTCCCTACTCCACTCCAATCTACCCCACTTCAAACTACCCCATTACAATCTACCCCAGTCTAGCCCACTCCACTCTACCCCAGTCTACCCCACTCATTCCAATCTACCCTACTCTAATCCACCCAATCTACCCCACTCCACTTCAATCAGCCCCACTCCACCACACCCCACTGCAATGTTCCCCAATCCACCCCACTCCACTCCAATCTGCCTCATTCCAGTCTACTCCAATATATCTCACTCCACTCTACTCCAATCTACCCTGATCTACCACACTCCTATCTACCACAATCCATTCAAAGCTACTCATATCTACCCAATCCACCCAAATATACCCCACTCCACTACACTCAAATCTACCCCACCCCATTCCACTCCATTCTACCCCACTCAAATCTACCCAACTCCACACCATTCTACCCCACTCTTCTCCACTTAATCTACCCCACTCTACACTACTACAGTCTAACCCAATCTCCCCCACTCCAGTCTACCTCACTACAATCTACACCACTACAATCTGCCCCTCTCCACTCTAAACCAATCTACCACACTCCACGCAACCCCAATCTACCCCTTTCTACTCTAAACCAATCTACCCAACTCTATGCTACTCCAATCTACCCCACTCCATGCAACCCTAAACCAACTTACCCCCTTCCACGCTACGCCAGTCTACCCCACTCCACTATACTCCAATAAACCCCATTCCACTATACTCCAATCTACCCCACTCCAATCTACTCCACCACGCACTAACGTTTAGCCACATTGGGGTACAACATGCTTAAAACACACCGCCAAAGCTAATTGCTCTCACATAGGTGAAACCTATTTGCTTTGCCAATGCTTGTCTTGATGGTTATAATATACCCTACAGTCAGTACAGTAAGTTTCAGAGGTTAGCTACCTTTCTTGTATGAACATAGATTTAAACCTATTCATTGCGTCTTCCACCCAAACCAGTCCATATTCTCTTTCACTTTTCTTGCAATCCAACTAGCAAAGTTTGTTACTAGGCAATCTAATCATAAGGGCTGTTGCTGGGTTTTTATGTAGCAGTGCCAACAGTCATGGCCTAGTCCCATTCCCAGCACCCCTTACAGTTTCTGCCTACATCATTCTCTTGCCTTACAAACAACAGTGTACCTTGGTGAGTCTTAAATATAGGTCGGGAATTTTTTTACTGCTCGCCATTTGCAAATGCGAAACCTCGGGCGATTCCACGCATTTTATCTAGATTCGCATTCACCTGCCGAAGATTTCCAAAAAAGTGGAAGGCAGTTGAAATGCCCTTTAGTACATGTTTTCTTCATTCCTCATGTGAGGAAAGTGATAAATGAGGATACTTGTGTAGTGTCTTTTGTCACCTGCAGTGTAGGCCTAACTCTATTTCGCAGGTGGAAAAAAGTGGCAATTACTCCTGCTTTGAAAATGGCTTGGGAATTCTGCTCAGCCCTAATCTGAAACCTTATTTTTTGCTTCAGCCTTTACTTTTGTGGAAGCAGCACAGAGTGATATAGGCCCAGTTTGACACCATCCAGCTTGTCCCCTGACTCACACTGGACAGTATATTGTGATTTATCTAATTTTTTGATATTTTTTTATTTTTCCCTACTATGGGTACACAGATATCCAGCTTTGCAGCTCTAATCTCACCAGCACATGCCCAGATCATCTCGACCAGATCCAAAGTAACAAAATTTGCCTTAGCACCAGTACATCCTTCTCCCTAGTCTCAGGCCCTAAAAACAAAATGTTAAATTGTAATAGCTTTAATAGGAGGACTTGCTCTAAAGTGACTAAAATAAATGACTAATTAACCACATAATTGTCACTACCTGTAAATATGGTATTTTGAAAATTAACAGAATTGGAGTTCACTTGCTGTTTACACTCAAACCCCTCACAGTATGCTTTGCCTGCTAACACTAAATTGTCCTCTTGCTCAATTCCTATTGGGTGTTTCCATACCACTGGGCCCAATACTCTTAGCAGCAAAGAAGTGTCTCTCCATTCCTGGAGTGTATTCCTGGATTCCAGTGGTCATCTTTTCATTGATTACTATTGGAGATTCACCACCATTGTCAGTCTCAGTTCCCAGCCACTGTAGAGTGTTGCATGCAGCCACTCCATGGTCAACAGGGCAGCCCTCTACGCATGGGACAAACTTATTTCAATTAGGATTTAATACAGGACCATGTTAGGCATCATTGCTCTGCTAACTAATTTAAATACTCCATTACTACTTTGATTCCCTCCGGTTTCTGATCTTATTTTGATATCCTTCTTTCACCTTGTTTCTCATTCACCTAAAGCCTGGCTGGATTTAACACTGCAGAAACCTATTCATCACCACCAGATGAGTTTCCAGTCATTGTACTTGCTTCCACTGGCACATCAGGTTTTAATTCTAATCTGAACACTGTCTATCTGTATGAACTACATGATGACATTTGGAAAACATTTTCCTTCACAATAGTAAGCCCCGTTAAGTGCCTTTGCTAACCTTATCATATGTTCCACTACTACAAGCTCACTTACTCTTGTACCTCCACCTGAACCCCGTGCATAGTTGCCATCCACCATAGTTGCCATCCACCTGTTGCAAGGGGTGGTAAGCCTTTAGAGGAGAGGTAAGAAGACCATTTGCTCAGTAGGGCGGGACTTCATTGGGGGGTGGCTTTATTAAGTATTTTTTAGATCTTGGATGCAACATGGCCCCCTGCTTAAATTAGTTGAACAGTGGGGGGAAGAGTTGATTTCTGAAGTGGGCCTAACTTGGAAACTGTTGCTTTAATTTGCAGGAAATCATAGAAATCTAGGTTAGAAAGTCCATGTTTCCATTGTAAAGCTGCAAAAGATACTGGTTCGCAATCTGTATACAGATTTGCTATTAAAGAGATACCTTTGGTAGCCCATATCAGCCCGATGTCTGTTGAATTGGCAATCTGCAGTTTCTTATTGTTCCATAATGACACGGAGAAGGGTTTGTGTACAGTGGCTGAAAGGGCTTTATCTACAGATAGTAAGGCTGATGTTGTATCTCTAAGGATCCTGCTAGAGTGTGGATAAGATTGGTGAAACATAGTCAATTGTGCTTCTAAAGGGAAAGGATGACGGGTGGTTTTCTCAATATTGAGCCATAAAGGTTTTTTGATGGTCTCATCTTCGAACCAACGCACCGCTTGTGCAACCAAGTATGCTGCTAGGTAATTAACGCAGTTCGGGAAGTTGCATCAACCCTCCTTGGACGTAACTCTCAGTTTTTTAAGGCTAATTCTAGCCTTTTTCTTGCACCAAAGAAATTCAGAATTATTTTATCAATTTTATAGAAAACATTTTGGGACATTCGGACGGGGAGCATGCTAGTCAAGAAGTTGATCAGTGGGGACACCATCATTTTGGACGTTTCTAGCCTGCCCCACCATGATATATGTTTAGGGGTTCAAGCGGTTAGCAAGTCTCTAATTTTTTAGATCATTTTCGATTCAGTATGAACTACTGATTCCGAGAGGTCATTTCAGAACCAGATGCCTAGATATTTAATGAAATTAAACTTCCATTGGAAATCGGAGTTACAGACACAGGAAGGGTGACAATGAATTTTCAAGGGTAGGACTTCCATTTTATCTTTGTTCAAAGAATATCCAGAGAAGCTGGAGAACTGGTTAATAATATTTAGGATCACTGGGATTGCTGTGTCCAGATATTCTGTAAATATTAAGCTGTGATCTGCATACGCTGCTGTTTTATAGGTCACATCCCCGAATTGTATACCTGCAATTTCTGTGGATTCATTTAGCATTAATAAGGGGGGGTCTATCGCAAGAAGAAATAGTAAGAGTAATAGTGAACAGCCTTGGTGAATACCCTGTTGTAAGGAAAAGGGTTGTGACAGGGCACCGCTGATTTTAATTCTAGTGAGGGTTTGGAGTACAAAGCCATTGTCATTCTGATGAAGGAGTCACCTAGGTTATATCTGGAGAAGGCGGCTTCTAGATACGACAAGGGAACCTTATCAAACTCTTTCTCCGCATCCGACGCTATACCAGCTGCTGATGGGAGAGCGGGCTAGGGAATTTCTAAATAACATGGCAAAATACGCTGGTGATGTCACAGGCTAAGCAGTCTTTGATAAATCCGTCTAAGTGAGATGGACTATTTTAGTTATCAGGGGAGTAAGCCACATGACCAGGATTTTAGCATAAATCTTCGCCTCCATATATATTAGCGAAATGGGTCTAAAATTCTTAGGGTCATAGTGATCTTTTCCATTCTTGGGAATGACCACAATATTGGCCTCGGACACTTTATCAGAGGCGGAAAAATGGTTCTGGGCAGAATCCAATGGGTCTATAATCATGGGAACAAAGGTTTTATAGAAATTGATGGGGAGACCATTCCAGGCTTGGGGCTTTACCAGTTTGGATAGATTTTATTGCTAGCATAATCTAATCTAAGCAAGCCTCTTTGGGTGTGTTTGTGGTGGGAGTGTATAATTCGGTATAGACTCTTTGAAAGGCCTTGAGGATGTCTCAGTCATTGTCTGAAGTCTACCTTGGTGGTCTTTAATGCTCTGGATTAGAGGGGTGTTTCTTTTGAATTTCAGGTATGCAGCTAGGGGTCTACCTGCCTTGTTCAAGTAAAACAATTTCTTGCCTTTCTGTGCATGCACCTGTAAGTGATCTTGTTTAAGGATAATGGTGTTACATTCATATTTGAGATGTTTGAATGCCGTCATATTTAGGGGGTCATTTGAGTGTCTATAGGGCAATTCTTTAGCCTGAATCTCAGTAGTTATTTTGTCCACGGAGGCTTTTATTGTTTTGTTTTTACTCGACATGTGACTTATCACCTGACCTCTGAAGAAGCACTTCAGTGTGTCCCAGAGTATGATTGTGGAGGAGGTGGAAGCTTGGTTCCCTTGTATAAATAGGGCCAGTTCTTTATTTAAGCCATGCACGATACAGTCATCGTCCAGAACCTCGGTGTTCATACACCAAGTTTGCACTTTAGATTGGATGGGTAGCATGTGTAAAGTGATCGAGATGGCGGCGTGCTCTGAAATTGTGATGGGTTCAATGGATACAGAGGACATATCGTGGAGGAAGCAGGAGTCGACCAGAATGTAGTCGATTCTCGAGAAAGTATTGTGTGGTGGAGAGAAAAAGGTGAAGTCATTACCTGTGAGGTTATGAAGTCTCCAGATGTCGATTAGGCGATTCGTCGTAGAAAGAGAGTGGATTGCTTTATGAACGTTGTGTACTCTGGACCTTAAGGCAGAGTGCCTATCCAAGGTAATGTCCATCGGGAGATTGAGGTCATCACCCAGGACATTTCGGGCTTTAGGAGGGAGAAGTGAATGTTTTGCAGATAAATTGTCCCAGAATTGTGGGTTGTCCAAAGTAGGGGCATAAATGTTTGCTGCATATATTTCCGTTGTGCCGCTTTGAAGCTGCGTGATCAGCCATCTGCCATTATAGTCTTGTTCAGGGATGAAAATTGGAAGTCAAAAACACCACTAGACCTGATTATGTGGGGCATAGTCCACTTTCTTTTGTAGGAATGATGGTGGGGGTGCAACTTCCTCTACCCACCTGCTGGTCTAACAAGATTTTTACCATTCTTATCCAATCCTCAATGCCCGTAATAAATTTTATATTTTTATAAAAAAACGTCAATTTGTCAGTCACCTCTTTCCAAATATACCCCCAACTAAACAGGTGTATAGAAAAAACAAAAAATTGTGTGTAGGTGAGAAAGCCCCTCACGTGCGCTACACCAGAGGAGCTACTGGTAGGTTCTCACCAGTTGTGCCCACGTTTTTCATCATTGGTAGCTTTCTCACCTATAGAAAAGAAAGGAACGAGTGTCCAGTACAGATAATAGAGGTGAAAATAATGATGTGTATATCAAATAAGAGAAAAAGAGACCCCGTAGTATGTGTGAGATAAAATATATCTCTAATTAAAATTGAGTTAAGACTCACATATACGATATACCAGTTTTATTCAAAATCGTGAGCTTACTCAAGATTTAAAAACAACTGCATGTTGCAGACCAATTCAGGATGGGCCAACATGTTTCATTGCCTGTTTCTTTGTTGTGGCAATTTCGTCAGGGCTCGAGGTCACAAATCACCTCACTGGACTTCAAGTTTTGTACACGGAGTGTCTGACAAACACAAAAAGATATTGATTAAAAACAACCAACCAGTTAGAACCTCCTCTAAAATATTCACTGCCTTCTTAGGTCAAATAATTGACCTGAATAACATTGACTTCAATGTATATTTACCAGGTGGTAGCAAAGGCCCCTCGTACCAGCTTTCCACCGTGTCACGGGGTATTTCCTTCTATCATAAGTCCCCTTACAACACCATCTGTTGCCATAAATGTACCTGCAAAGACATATAACCACAGTTTGTTCCCTTCTTATACGAGCCGAATGCTCGTTAATTCACACCATGGTCATACTGCCAGCCATGCCATATTTACTGCGGATTTCGTTCAAGCTACCGAAATTGGTTCAAAACTCGTTCTCCCATCAGCTCGTTCGAATTGAGCTTTGGAACTCGCACCGCACTCATTGCCAAGTTAGAATCTTTCAAACACATCACCCTCTCTGTTGACATCCGCAACTGGGACGAGTGTCCGTGCTGACTCACCACTCATTAGGAGCTCCCACACCATGAAGCGAGCTTCGTCTCGTTCCAGCGTGTCAATGCGGTCCTCACACTTTGTTTTCACCAGCGCGTCCTGGAAGCGTGAAGTCATGTGACTTCACCGTCGGTCCACGCGCCTCCCAATAGAAAACGTCAGCGCCATCTTTGGCTAGTATTCAGCAATTATACAAAGTCAATTCAGGAAATGCACCAGGCATAGTTGGTATTTTAATTCACTTTCATATATCCACAATATCATGGCATCCACATCGCTGAGTAGCCATTGATTTATAGATGCTGGTGTGCGGGAAGTTAAATTCTAAAAACAACTACCGCAGTCAAGACTCTTTACCAAAGCTCTTAATCTCCCTCCATCTTCAACTGGTCTTCTCCATTCAACATAATCAATTCAGGAACTATACCAAGCCCTTCAATGTTTTATTTACTCTCATGTGTTAAAAGTGTCCAGAGATCAACATAGCTGAATAATCTATGTTCAACATAATCAATTCAGCAAATATACCAAGCCCTTCAATGTTTTCATTTACTGAATGTTTTGCAGATAAATTGTCCCAGAATTGTGGGTTGTCCAAAGTAGGGGCATAAATGTTTACTGCATATATTTCCATTGTGCTGCTTTGAAGCCGCGTGATCAGCCATCTGCCATTATGGTCTTGTTCAGGCATGAAAATTGGAAGTCCAGAATTTTTAGACATCAAGGTGATCACACCATTCCTCTTAGCAACCGCTACAGAGCAGGCTAGGTGTCCATTGCATGGAGATTGCTTTTTTGTAGCCGATCCTGGTTTCATGACGGAAGACCAGGTCGCCCCTAAGAAAGTGGCAGTAGTCGGGAAACTTCCTACGCTTCACTGGATGGCTGAGGCCTTTAGTGTTGAGGGAAACAACCTTGAGCAACAGTGTTTTGGTCATCCATCTAGGTGGGAGGTGGATATTGCATTTGTGGTGTGAGGTGGGGCCACTGTGCATGGCGAGACAAGGGGTATGTTGTCAAGAACACATGGCTCAGAGTGAGAGAAAGTAACAGAGAAGAGGAGAAGGAAGAAAGATAGGAAAATCATGACAGATCACAACTCAAATATCCCCTTGGGACGAGGGGAAGCCTCTAAGGGACGAATTCTGGAATACAGGGCAATGGGTATCGTGCACAAACAGGAGGAGTGCTCAGGCCCACCGCAGCGAACATTACAAGGGATAAGTAAATACACAGCCAGAATATATGTTGCAAACGTAAATGTTGCAAATGAAATCATAAAGAATATCCAAATCTATATGGTTCAGACACCCTACACGATCACAAAATAGGAAGAACATAGTGGATCGATAATATCGTTAAAAGTGAACATACCATACTTATAATTATGTAGTTATGTAGTCATGTCATCATGCATAGGGCAGAAACCAAGTGGTTAAGCAAGGGATTATTCAGTAACATGAACACACAGCATGATAGTTGTTCGTTGTCAGAAGTGCTTGCTAAGGCAGTAAGTATACTATTACACAGGAGTAATTCTATTAGGAGCAGTGAGATTACATCACAAAACGGTGAACAGTAAAGGAAAAAAAGAAAAATTGTAGGTGTAGAGAAAAACGCACAAGCATAACCAATCAAGTCAGTACCCTATCAATGTATGAAATACCTGCCGATACGACAAAGCAAGGTTAGCAACATGAACATCAAGCAGAAGTAGTATCAGAAGTGACAGGCTTCAAAATATAGGAGTTGCTAGGCAACAAAACAATGGTTAAGCCATCACAATATATACGGTTTCTGTATCATCCAGGTAAGAGACCTACAAATCCATCAATCCCATCAGATCCAACAGGAGTGGCGGCGTTTGTGATATGGCTCAAGGAACACTCAGCCTCGTTAAGTAATAAGGTAGTTGAGATACGTGGAATACAATGTGAGACACTTGTAGTGAACATAGGTGGTAATTGAAGATAACATGATTAAAGGAAGAAGCAGGGTCACTTGTGTCTGCAACACCAAAGGGAGAGGCTTCCTTACCAGGTAACTAGACATTACGTGGTAAAATATACCAGAAACCCTGCAGGCGATTAGCCAGGAGCACTTTGTGAGTCGTCCATACCCGACTCATTGGCGCCGTCCAAGAAAATCATCAAGTCCGCAGGTTCCAATAAAACATGGGTTTGACCTTTGTAGACAATTTTAAATTTAGATGGGCCAATGAAAGAGTGTTGGATAACTCTTTCCGACAGTGTTTTCCTGAGTGCTTGAAAGCCCTTCCTTCTAGAGACAGTTGTCCCTGGCGTCGTCTTGGGAAAGGGAAATCCTAGCGCCTTGCCAGGAAAGCGATTTGATTTTCCTTATATGAGACTGATTAAGCTCAGAATGTTGGTAGTGCAGAGGTTTATAAATCAAAGGACGTGGAGATGTGGCGTTCTTCGGTATGAAGGAGGGGACCCAGTGTCCCTGTTCGAGCTCAAAACCCTTGTTCAACGAGATTCCCAGAGACGTCTGGATCCAGGATTGCAGAAAGACAATCACAGAGGGGGGCTTATCTTCTGACCCCTCCGGCAGGCCAAAAATTCCGAGATTACCTCTACTTTTGCGGTTCTCCAATTCGGTCATTTCGCATCTGAAGGATATCAGCATGGAGTCATTTTAAGTAAGTGTTTGGATTGGGCCGCTATACGGCCTTCCATCATACTGATTCTTCCCTCGGCGTTTGTCACAGGCAGATTTGTTTATAACCACTTTATTTCATTTATACAGCGGCACGATCCAGCATTACAGGCAATAAAAGCAGAGCATTCAGAGTCACAACAGTACATAAAACGACCATGTCAAAAGTCAATTTTTTAACGAGGACAATCCATAATAGGACCACCACTTCCCCCACACTTTATCAAGCTTATGAGGGCATCCACATGCCTCATATATTGGCTTTTCTTGCTGTGCGCACCAATCAACTCCTCCTCACCACAGCTGTATCGAGGGGGGTGTGGGTTGCTTTAACAACCAGGCAACATCTCTCTTAGCTACTAGACAGGACATCTCCATAAAGAGCCTTTCAGATCGTGGACCCCCCAGTTCCTCCACAAGTCCCAGTAATGCAGCCCAGGGACCCAATTCTATCAAACACCCCTGTACCGCTGAGAGCTCCTGCCCCACCCCACCCCAGAAGGATCACCCTGCTGGGAAGTCTCATGCCATGTGGAAAAAGTGCGCAGCGTGCATATGCAGCCTGGGCAGCAGAAAACATCTGTTGAATGCGATATGGGGATGTGTAGGCAATGTATCTGTACCATATGGAAACTTGTGGCTATTGTCAATTCCCTAGGAACCAAGCATGCCTCCTTCCAATCATCATCGTGTAGCTCACTCACCCAGCCCCCCACTTCTGCCACAGGGCAGCAAAATCATCCGGGGAATGGATAACCAGTAAGCGGTAGCTCTGAGAGATCGCCCCTTTGCCTGGGCGCCCCATTAACAGCTTGGCTTTGAGCAGGCTATATTTAGGAAGGTGAGTATCCGGGGTAAGATGGGACCTCAGGGCATGCCTCATTTGAAGGAAGCGGAAAAATTGAGTGTTAGCTAAAGCGTATTGATCCTTTAGTTCCCGGAAGGACATCAGGTGACCAGACTTGAATACGTCTCCGAGGTATGTAATTCAAATGTGGTCCCACTGGTGTAAGTCCCCTAATTTAGAGAGCCACATATCCTGCCATGGGAGGGGTCAGCTCTGTCAAACGGCGGTCCCATCGAATAAGGTGCAAACCGCTGCTCAGCAGTACACTGCCACTCATGACCATGAGGGCATCTTCAGGGGCAGGCAGCCCTCAGAGTTGGCCAATGAGCCTCTAAAATCCCCTCAAGTGAAGTTCCAAGCAGTAGGCAGGGTCATTCCAGCTGCTAGTAAACCAATCATTGATGGGCCCCAATTGTGCTGCCTGGTAGTGCACATAGACGTCCAACACCCCCAGATGGCCATCAAAGGGTGATTTCTGTGCCGAATTAAATGCCACTCTGTGGCACTTACCAGCTCAAATAAATGTGGTGAGTTTGGAAGTCAGAGATCGGAACCATCCCCGGGATATGGGAAATTCGCTTGGACATACAGATAACGAGGGAGACGCATCATTTTAAAGAGTGCGCTGCTCCCCATGGGATTGAGAGGGAGGCTATTCCAGCGGTGCAGAGCTCTATCAAGGGCCGAGGCCAGATTTTGAAAGTTAAGAGTCCAGGCCAAATCTGGGAGGTGAGATATGTGAATCCCTAAATATTTAAATAGGTTCTGCCGCAGGGGGACATAGGGCACCAGCTTCGTCCCTCAGCCATACCCTTTACCTCCACCAATACAGACTTACTCACATTAATGCAAAGGCCGGATGCCTCACCATAGAGATGAAGAATCTCCAGGCTGCGTGGGCCAGAAGCCAGAGGTTCCTCAAGGAAAAGGAGACTATTGTCTGTGTATAGCGCCACAAAGTCTTCAAATCCACTCCCCCACCTCCAGCCCAGTATCCTCGCATCACAGCCTATGAGCCAGTGGCTCAATAGCCAGAGCGAATAGTAACGGGGAGAGGGGACAGCCCTGGCGCGTGCCTCCGTAGATTTGGAAGGGGGCAGACAGAACACCATTCACCCACACTTGAGCAATGGGGTTATGATAGAGGAGGAGGATCATTCTGCGGAATATCATTCCCAAACCTGCTCACAGGAGGACCGTCTCCAGAAAGTCCCAGGAGACTGTGTTGAAGGCCTTCTGAAAATTCACAAGGAGATGGGGTAAGTCACCATCGAGTTCCTGTGCCTGGGAGAGATCTGTCTGTACTCGACGAATGTAGTGACACAAACCACTGCCCGGCATAAACCCACATTGATCAGGGTGAATGAGATGTGATAGGGTACGAGTCAGTCGAGCCACCAGAACTTTAGCAAAGATCTTTATGTCTGCATTAATAATTGGACGGTAGGAGGAGCACTGGTCCAGAGGCAAGCTCTCCTTGGGGATGACCACAATAGTGGCACAGTCCAGGTCAGGGGGAAATGATCTCTGCTATGTAGCTTCAGCATAGAAGGTCAGCAAGTGGGGTGTTAAAATGACACAGAACTTCTTATAATATTTAATGGGGAATCCATCTGGGTCTGAGGTCTTCCGGATTGGAATCCAGATATGGCTTGGTCAACTTCCTCTTCAGTCAGGGGCTGGTCTAACTCAGGGACCAAGGAAGGTGGAATAGAGGGCAGCGGAATATCCCTGAGAATAGGTTTCTCTTTCTCTGAAGGGAACGTTGGACATAATGCATAGAGGTCTTTGTAGAATATCTCAAAGGCCTGAGCGATTGCCGGCAACTCTTCCTGGAGACCGCCTGTTGAGTTCCTAATGGTGGGCATCACTCTGGCGGAGACACTAAGAGTTGCCAGCCAGTACAATAATTTACCCGATTTGTCTCCAGATTCATAAACTCTCTGGGTCAAGGCCCTCCATCTACTGCTTTGCCTCCTTGAGGGAAACCTGCCGCAGCTCCACCCTCGCAAGGAGATGCTAAGGCTGTTGGGAGCAGTGCTCCAAAGTAAGGATTTGAGTTTCGGGTCAGTAACCCATTCTTGTTGCAGAGACCCATGCTTCCACACATAGCCCTTCAAAAGTCCTCTCATGGAAGGTTTGCTCGATGCTCACAGCATTGTCGTCGATGGCACAGTGCCCTCATTGGCATGAAAGAAGGCTTGTAATCGCCGGCAGCCACAGCAAGTCAATCCAAGACTCTGTATTGTGAGCTGCGGACCGGTGTGTGTACGTCTGCAGCAATGGGTTAATGAACGTCATGCATCACAGAGCCCATGGATTCAGCTCATGGCAACAGATATGCCGTGCGAGTCAGACGGCCGGGGGGGGAGGGGAGGGCAGCTGAGATGTCCTACTTGGGGTCTGGGACTGCATTAAAGTCTCCTACCGCTAGGGTGGTTCCCAGGGTAAGGGCCACCAACAAAGTGCGGAGTGTCTGGAGGGTGGGCTGCAACAGCTGTGGAGGGGCATAATACAAAATGAAGTTATGCTGTCTAGAATCCATGTGACCGACAACCCCCACATATCTCCCCTGAGGATCCTTATGTATCTTAGTTACTGTTAAAGGAAGGTATTTATGTAATGGGAGAGCCACACCCCTGTAGCCTCTAGCAAAGCCTGAGGGAAAAACCCTATCATAGCCGAAGCAGCCGAGAAAGGGGCAGTGGGTGCCCAATAGGTGGGTTTCCTGGAACATGACTACCTCTGGCTTATATTGTTTCATGTTTCACACAGCAGTAGATCTCTTGATATGGGCTAAAAGACCATTAATGTTCCAAGAGAGTATCGTGATCATGTGTGTGCGCAGTGTGATGGAGATGGATCATTTGGGAAGTCTCGGAGGACCTGGTACATTCCCGTAGGGGGACCTCAAACACAGCTATCAAAACCTACATTATAGCATTGGTGGGGTCGCTGAGGGAAACCTTGAAAAGTAATAATAAAATTAAAACAAAAGAACAGTCCCATCAGGACCAAAAGAAGTCCCTCCCCCTAGATCCCCCTACCCCGTACTTCTACCCATGAAGCATCTGTCGCCCTGTTGTATTCCTCTTAGGGTGTCCATAACTGGCTTTCCAGTATCATGTCCTTATATAGGCACAATTCGCCCTGCCCTTATATAGGCATAAAATTCCAGCCCTTATTTAGGCATTAAACCGTGCCCTCCAAATACAGGCATGGTCTCTGACATCCGTCCACCCTAACGTCACAACGAGTTCATGAAGAACAGACCCTTAGGCTGCGGGAGTTTCCTAGCCCAGGACTATTGATTTCTTCAAGGACTCGTATATTATGCATGAACCATTATTCCTTAGGGGTTCATTCATGACGTCTTTCGCTGTCCGACTCACGTCAATACTAACATTCTTAGGTACTCTCAGGTATAGATATACCTTCCCTAGCCCTTGTAAACTAGAGGAGACCTCGACTTCAGAGGAGCCCGTTTCCCGGCCTGACGCACTGAGAAGACGCTGTCATCCCTGCACGCAGAGAGTCCAGCTTCCAGTGATCTGACTTCCCTTGCGGGGTGTTGGAGTTCGAGTCTGGCAAAGAGATTCCTACCTCTCTCATTCTTCAGGTATAGAGCTGACAAGAACCTAGAGGGACTCTTGGCATACTAGGCTTAACATACTCTTAGTATACCATAGTAAGGAATACTTCACCTAATTCATACCTCTCCCTACACCTAGGTTAGGTTAGGTACATTGGGGTAGAACTAGCTTAGAAACGCATCGTATGAGTACTCGCATTTTTAGTCTGTGTTATTTATGTAAAGGCATATGTACTAAAAGATAATGCTATCGCAGTATTATTTATTTCTACTGCTCACACTGTACATTATTTATCTCGCATACTGTCTTGTGATCGTAACAGCACATTTTACTTACACCAGAAACAAGACTGTTCAATAAATCTTTTATTGAAACGCCCGTCTGTTCTTTCTGTGTAACTTGGAGAAAACTAAGCATGCACGATTGAGCTGAGTGAAATAGTTATCTATTGTTTCCACGACTCTGGGACACGTTCTGATTCTAAAGGGAAAAAAGTGGTCATGTTTTGCGGCTGCCAGAAACTACTCCCTTCTTGTTTGTCAAGGAGTTTCTAGTGGCCTCTGAGCTAGCTGGCACAAGTAATTAAGTTTAATATACTCGATAGGGACATACTGACCTTAGTCCTATGTCAAACCTATAGGATATATTATTCCAATGCGCAGAGCCTATTAGGGAAATAGGAGCTACACTACATGGCGCCCAACGGTTTGGTAAGGCGGTAATTCAACGTTAGATACTGAGTAACTCAGCCGTGCTTTTTCTTTTCAGAGACCCCTACCCATATGCTCCAAAAGACGTCTGGAGTGGGCAGGGTTAAGTATCCACCACGGCTACATAGGGAAACACCCTATATATTAGCTGTTTGGTTTGCTCAACGTTGAAGGATACAGTGTTCCAAAATATTGTGCACCTTATCTTTGTTTCCTTGAAACTTGTTCTACATTTTTCAAAAAACAATATGCCTGACTCCGACATTGAAGCCGGAAACGGTGGAGCTGCGGCTGATCCAGCCCAAGCAGCAGTTTTTAACATTACAGGTTTAAATGAAACCGAGGAGGGTGTTATAGACATCCCTCAAAACTTAAGAAGAGCCATCACTCTAAAACTTATAAAACATGGCCTACCACCAAGAGGAGGTAGAGCAGTTTTCGTGATAGAGGCACATGAATCCTTTCAGACAGAGGTATTCTATTCATGGGTAATATTTCCTGAATCCAATTCAGTAACACACATGTTTCACTTCTACAAAGAAGATGATCCACCAGAGGAATACATTCCTTTCGAGGATATTGAAATTCCATTAACATACCAGGAGCATCAGCTCTGGTTTAAAGGCGCCCTAAAACATCACAAAAACATTACCAGGCTCGGTCCACTAGGTAGACCAGGAGCAACATGGCCGATTCTAGCCGGCTACACACCTCATCCTGACATTGAAGAGATGTCAGACGAGGAATTACTTATTCAACTCACAGAGTTAATACAAATTTACAGACAATTGGTCCAATATGTCATGCAGACTTTTACAGTCCAGCAACCATTAACAATTCCAAATCCAACTCCCCAACAGGGGAATACACTAAAAATTACACCACAGACTCTATACGCAGTCATGGGTAAAATGCCCACAAAACGTGAGCAAATTCCGTTCTGGATAGCTCAAAAATTACTCAAATCGAAGCAGTATTTCCAAATACTAGCCCGTATGAGAAACACAGAATACTAACAATCAGTTTACCAATGGGGAACACACCACAACTGGAAGACTGCACCACTTGGGGCTCAGTCTTTGCTGCCATCTATACTAAAACACATGGCATTCCGTCAATTGCGGTAATACCTGATGTCCTGAAACAAATTCAAAATGAATACGGGGCAGAGCCTGCTCTAAATTTAGGTATGAAGTTACTGAAAAATTTCGACCAGGTCTCAACAATAATATTATCTAATATTAAAGGAGAGGCAGCAGCAGTTGCGATCCGCCAAAAATTAAGGGAATTTGATGTTACAGAACATCAAACTGAGCTACCCAGAATAATTGAACAATCTTATGCAGAATTAGGCAGAGATAGTTTGGGTGGAAGACCAGTGAAGCCGAAGCTATCTGAAAGTCCTGAGAAGGACTCAATTAAACAAACTCCTACATCTTCTAAAAAGAAGTGGGAGTCTACTAAACAAAAATCAAACGAGAAACGTTCTGAATCCCGAGGTAGGTCTCCTCAAAAGGAGCCCTCTGAAAGGAGGTATAACCTCAGGAATAGGGATAATTTGAGAAAGCCTGACAGGTATCAAGATACTGATACACGTTCCTCTCGTCCCTTTCAGATCTCATCACAGACTTCGGAAAGAAGAGGACGATCGGAACATAGAGAAGAACGCGTGAAATCGAAAGACGACAAACACGCTCCAAAAACTAAAGCAAAACCTCATCTCTCCAAAAAGAAAGTAGCAGGTCTAAAGATCAGACATGCCGAGAATACTGAGAACACAACTCAAGAACGGAGAATGGGCTCAGACAATGCTGGACAGTGCAGCAGAAGTCACAATAGTTCGCCAGAACCTGAAGGAACTTCTGGAGATAGTGGACTTGAATGAGTACATTAAAGTAGAGACTGTAGACACCAGGGTTAGTACTCCACAAAAGTTATATGAAATAACACTCCGGATGGAGGGAGACAAACCTAGACAGGTGAAAGCACTTTTTTGGGAAAGACTATCAAAGGGCTATGACATACTTCTAGCAGAAAAGGACTGGCCACCACAATTTGTCAGGGAGTGCCCACATGGCGAGGACATTATTATGCCTGCCTTCTCCAACCATATTCCAATTCACCTAAAATACACATATGCCAGGAAATGGGCAGTAGCCCAGGCCCCAGCATTATATAAAAATCATGTAGGATGGGATGAGGACTCACCTCACCATAAAATACATCTGAAACATGAACCAACTGCACAACGGCAGTACCCAATAAAGCAAGAAGCTAAAAAACAGGTCAGGGAGATCTTAGATCAACTTGAATACCAAGGGGTGATTGAAACATGCACCTCCTCAATGAACAATCCTTTGTTTCCTGTCTCCAAACCAGACAATACATATCGTCTAGTTTTGGACTACAGACACCTAAGCACTTGGGGGCAGATTTACGTTCCCTGGCGCATCCCTGCAAATTAGCAGGGATGCGCCAGGGAAGATGCGTGACGCAAGTTTACCCTTGCGCCACCACAGATGCGCCGCATTTACAATGCGGCGCATCATGGCGCAAGGATAAACAGATGCGTGACGCATCTGTCGGCGGAAGGGTGGCGCAGTACTGGAGTCGTGTCGCAAGTGCGACGTAACTCCAGTAGTGCTCAGGGGTGCCCTATACCTAACATGCTGCGTCACTCCTTACGCCTGCTTGAAGCAGGCGTAAGGATTTGACGCAGCAGGGACGTAAAGTGACTCCGTGAAATCTTGTAGATTTCACTGCGTCACTTTTACGGGACTCCTTGCGCAGGAACGCCCCCCTGCGCCGGCACGCCCACATGAAACCTGATGCAGGTTTCATGTGGCGCAGGGCTTTACAACGTGACGCATCTCCCTAGATGCGTCACGTTGTAAATCCCCCGCAGCATGGCGCATGATTTGCGCCGCCGCTGCGTCACAAAAGTGACGCAACAGCGGCGCAAAAGTGGCGTAAGGGGCTTGTAAATCTGCCCCTTGTTCTAAAACTTTTGCAGTGCAAAATGCACATAGCACAGCATTAATGAATAACATTGTGCGTAAAAAATATAAAACAACATTAGACATCTCAAATGGTTTCTTTTGTCAAAACATAGCACCTGAAAGCAGGTACTTAACAGCATTCTCCATAATGGGGACCCAGCGTCACTTTTGTCGACTCCCACAAGGGTTCAAGAACAGCCCAGGTTTATTCTCAGCGAGGGTAACGGAGTTACTACAAATTTATGACAATGAGGCATTGTCCTATGTCGATGACATTTATCTGACAGATGATGACCTGGACAAACACTTGAACAGGATGAGCACCATTATATTGGGTTTCGCCTCTGAGGGCTACAAATTCAACTTTAAAAAGTCCAGAATTGCCCATCTCAATGTCCTATTTCTAGGATATGAGCTTTCAAGTGAAGGCAAGAGCTTGGCAGCTAACTTTTTAGAAAAGTGTGCGCTGCTCCAACCTCCAAAAACGCAAAAAAACTTACAATCCATCCTGGGTTTCCTAAATTTTGGAAGAACATACATTCTAAATTACGCAGAAAGGGTTAAACCTCTCTACGCATTAATCAAACCTGATTTTTCGATCAGAAACTGGACACAGGAACACACAGAAATCTTGCGTTCACTACAGGCTAACATGTTAGCAACAAATCACTTACAAACACGCGTAAGTCAACGCAATTTGGTGATCCGAATAATTTCGGGTCAATGCGGATTCACCTACTTAACCTTCAATGAGGGTGAGAAAATACCAATAGCATACAAATCTCATTTGTACACACAAGCGGAAATGCGCTTCAGTTCAACTGAAAAATTCTAACAGCAGTTCAAACCGCTGTAGCAAAAGAAAGAGCCTTAGCCCAAGGGAAACGCATTATTGTCGTAACCCCGGTACCAGCTTTAGAAGCGGTCACAAAAGCAAGCATTCCAAATGCTAAAGCATTACATCCAAGATGGATACAATGGGTTAATTCTCTTGCTGCAACAGATGTTGAATATGTTTTTGATCCAGATTTAAAAACACAAGCATTCCTGCAATATGAACATGAATGTCCTCTGCCTACTGAAATTCTGCCTCTCGATCAGTACGAATTCATAATTTACACTGACGGATCCGCACAACCCGCAATAGGGAGAAAGCAAGCTTACAGTGCAGCGTGTGTAATCATTAAAGGTCGCATGCGAAATGGCATCTTCAGACCTATGGTCACAAAAACTCAGTCTCTAGGAGATTGTACAGCTCAGCGAGCTGAACTACAAGCATTCAAACTGGCACTTGAAAGTACAGATCGAGAATTCCCCACACTAATAGTGTGCGATTCCTTTTACTGTGTTCAGTCGTACAATGACTATATACAAAACTGGCTTGAAAATGGTTTCAAAGATGCGAAAGGTGGCACAATAAAGCACAAAATGCTTTGGGAACAAGTAGTTCAGTTGAAAAACGAACTACCAAAGGCTCACATGATCCACACACTGAGTCATCAACGTGATGGCGTTCACGTTGCAGGGAATTCATTGGCTGATGAAGCCGCAAAGGGGCTGTGCAGACGGCTTCCGTAGCTGCGATCACTCGTTCAAGAACAAAAATAGACGGTGAGATAATGTTGGCTGTCAATGCTTCAAGCAAAGGCAGCAGTGCAGCGTTACCAAAAAAGTTTCCACTCAAGTACTCTTATGTAATTGATGCGAACAACGTTTCTTTTGCTCGAATCCCTGGAGTGGGGGATAGGGTAATCCCAAACATGGAACGTAGAGCAGCCTTGATTTATGAAACACATTTGGGGGAAGGTCTGTCACATCAAGGGATCTCTAAAACAATTTTGACGTTAAAAGAGATGTACTGGTGGCCTGGAATGAATACAGAAATTCACATATTCATCAACAACTGCTTAGACTGTAAATTACAGCGAGAGAGCCACCAGACACCATGCTGCGAATGCAGTAACCCAGTACAGACACCATTGTTAGACAGCATTAGACTATCTACGGACCTGCGTCCTACTGGACAAAGGCATTCCCACAAATACTGAATTTAGGTTCCTATGGTTATGGCCTCAGCACTCAGCTGACGCTCGAACTGTTATAAAAGATTTGCGAGTCTTTATCGGCACATACGCAATAGGCACGCTACATTCTGACCAGGGTCCTGCGTTTAGCTCTCGGGCTTACAAAGAAGCCATGGCCAGTCTGGGGGTTGCATTGCGGTACTCCTCTCCATTCCATCCTGAGGGAAATTCGGTTGTGGAAAGGAAAAACCGGGACATAAAGCAGTCTATAACAGCTAGGGTATTAGGTTCGGGTGATGGGTGGGTCAAACACCTTAGTGGGGTCCAACGCTCATTGAATAATCTGCCAAGAAGTTCTCTAGGGGGGGTCACTCCATATGAGGTCCTAATTGGGACAAGAATGTGGGTACCAGACCTTGAACACGTAGGCACAGTGGTGGAAAATAAACCGTTTGATATCAAAGATCGTTTGGCTGTTTTACAGGAACTCAATGAGTTAAGAACGAAACAAAGCAACGTATTCCTACAGCCAACCACCACTGGGGAAAAAATCGGCGGTCCCAGCAAGGCCTGTCTGGATTCCAAAAGTTGGAGATCTAGTCAGAGAAAAAATTGCGGACAAGAAGGAATTTGGACATTCTTACAGACAACCAGTACCTGTCCTAGCATTTCAAGGAACAAGAACAGTACTTCTGCCGCCCCTTGCTGGAAGAAAGGAGAAAAGATTTGTGTCCATCGACCTCATCAAACCACAATATGTGGCCAATACTAAATAGTAGGCCTCGTGGACTCCGACCTAGTAGCAGACGCACTCCTCTCCCTACTATCCAAGAGGTTCAGACTGAAAGACTGATAACCATCGAGAATTCAGCAGTAACAGATGGAGGACTAAGCAACAATGCTATGGAACTCATCCCTCTTGAACACCAAGTAACAGTTCGTCCAAATACACCTGTCTACACCAATGTGGCAAGTGATGAACTGGTTCTAGTGATTTCTACAAATCCTGATGCAATTCCAACAATTGATAGAACTGCTTCTGGCTATTTCATTAACTTTGATACGTTCTCAGAAGATCCGAGTGAACCTGAAACGACGCCAGCATCATTCAAATTCAAGCAGCAAGTACAAGACTTTATTCACTTTCTGAAACAGACTTATTTGGTTTCTCCATGGATTGAACTCTGGATTATATCTGGACTTTTTGTTTTCCTGCTCTGGCTAGCTTTGGTTACAACTGTGAGCGTGCTTATAAGTGGCAGATATATCCATGTGAACACTGAAGGAAAAGGCGTGAACGTACTTTTGAAACCTCATAAATCTTCCCATCGTGAAGCAAGAGACTTGTCATCAGTGAACATCACAGCTGTTCCTATACAGGATGGTATAGTGTGGGACAAAACAGATTTTGATATCTTCGGTCCGACGGAACAATTGAACATTCCACATTTGTTTAAAATTTCACTAAGTGATCTAATTTCAGTCCAGTACCTATTCTGATGATTGGGACTTTGAGACTGTTAATGACATAATGTATGACCTAGAAAAATCTGCTGCATTTTCTAAAAATGAATATTTAGAGGGTTCATCAGACTATGAACAACTGTATTGTTATAACCACTATGGTCATCATTATTTGCATAAATCTGCATATCCAAGAAATGTGTTTATGTTTAACCAATGGGAACATTGTCCTACACCACCTAAAGGTAGTTCAAAAACATTTGCTAGTAAATTTCCATATTTTTCAGGTTACAATACATCTGATCCAGAAATGTTTTACTATAAAAATGTAAACAAGACAGGACTGAAAATTATGTTAACAAATACAAAACAGATTTATTCTGCATTATTTAATGCCCAACTGTCTAGACGGGGTTTCGACTTTCGGAAAGACACAATAGACACAAAAACTGTGTGGGGTACTAAAGATTGGCAAGTGCAGGGGATAGAAGCTTTATTTAGAGCCTGTATCATCCCTGAACAAATAATGTTTTTGAATGAAACCATCCAACAAACATCTTGTCTTGGATTAGCCAAGATCAAAGAGATGAACACACCTTCTGTACCAGCACCTGCAAGAGATAACGATACACAGGCAGTGGTGACAGTTGACAATATACTACAACTCAACAGATCTAATCCTGATTGGAAAAAATGGTTGATCTGGCCCACAGACACGAATAACTGTCAGGAAAGATTCCTGAATAAAACTCAGGGCTTTACTATTAATAGGCCAGACCCAAGATACGTCCAAAGACAACATCCGGGGGTAGTAACAACATACAGTGTAGGAAAATTATGCCTCGATTGGCTGCATAAGTCTACACTACAGGATGTGAAACAAAACTTAACCTTACTTAAAAAGGACGCAGACCTTCGGGAATTCTTGCTTGGACCAAGAAAACCGCGTCAAAAACGTTTCATATATGACGGCATTTATGCTGCCTATAATGAAGCATGGAAAGTATCACAGATGGAGGCTGCAGAACGAATACGTGAACTTGATCGTATTAATTTAGAGAAAACACTCTCTGTGGTCGACAATGGGTTAACAACTTTGTCCTCCAGAATATATTCATTGGATGGCATTGTATCCTCTGCTATCGACATACTAGAACAAGATTTGGCGATGTTACAACAAGGCCAGTCTCAATTACGTTCTATTGTGTTACTAAGCTGGACGCTGCAATCTTTGCGAGCGGGCTATGTGCCTTGGCGTTTTATCAACACAACGGCTCTGTTTGCAGAATACAATCTCACTGATAAACAGATCGAATTGGCACAAAGAGGAGCAAGGTATACAGTGCTGAGCATTGAAAAACTGGAAAAGTTACCATTCACAGTGGCAGAAAAACCAGCTACAGAATGGCTTATTCATGGCAAAATCACACTACCTGTGACTACTTTTCAGTTTCAGTATTGCCTCAAACAAATGCAAGCAGGCAAATATGAAAGGTTGGGTAAGGAATACATTAAGACATCTTGGGATTTACCGTATACATATAGATGTTGGAGTGGGGATCGTGAAGTGTTTTTGAGCGGTACAAACTGTAAACGTGCACTAAGCGGTTCGCTTATATGTCAGGACATTTCCTTACACGGGGCTTGTAATGGTTCTGTGGCAAATTTGTCTTGCCATCAGCAGGGTACACCAGCTGCTGTGATTAATCCAACATTTGGACAACTTTCTAATGGGAGTTACCGCATGTTGAATGATCAAAGTTGCTGTGGCATGTTGCCAGGCATCCCATATCTAGTAACGGTCAACTCCAGGGTCACTTGCTGTATGCAAGTATTGTTTGCCCCAATAGACACAGTCAGGGAGTCGCCTCTATGGCCTTCGCTGAACGTCTCTTTTATAAGATTTGATACTTTGAGCAGAATGAAAGCCATGCTTTTACAGCAAACAGTGCCTTTGACCTCGGCCAAAGAAACCTATGATCTACAAGTAGCAAGGACTTCGGCTGAGATACAGACTTTAATACGTACAAACTGCCCTATACATTTTGTAGAAATGATAGGACGTATCTTCAATATGTCTGATACAACCGGAATTGTACATGTATTTAAGAGCACCTTTCCAAGCAATACTCGGAATCATCCCGAACTTTGCACATTCGGTGTTTGGTGGCATACCATTAATTCTAGCACTTGTTGCCGGAATTCTATTTCTCTTCCTGCTATTGCGCTATGGCCAGCCTATTCGCAGACATCACTCCGAGCGAAATGGAGAAAGCTCTCCTTGAACGAAAGTGCCGTGAGCAAATAGTACAGCTTTTGGGCATAAATCATCTACGGGACCTTAATACCACGTGGTTCCTGTCATTCAGACCAAACTGGCAAGATTACATCTTACCTGTTCTACGATGCCTGCTATGCGGTGTAGAATGCGTGTTGGACACCTGCCTAACATATCCATCGGATACGCCAACGGATATCGATACTCTGCTGGACCAGATAACGGCCCATGCTCTGTGTTGTCCCCAGAGGCTACCAATTCTGATGTCAGCATTCATTGAGATCTCACAGACGCTTCCGGCTGCTGCTGAGGTACGAGAAAGATCTACAGGCACACAGGTAACAACGAACGCGGACATTGCTGCTGACAGCGATGCTTCACATCTCTGTGCAATTAATCTGCTTCACGAGGTGTTCCAACTGACACCAACTACAGTGGATGATGTTTTGTCTATAGAAATAGATGATCTCATGTTTACACCAGACCCGTAAATGACTCTGATTCAGCATACAGTGTTCCAGAGATGCAGTAACAATTTGGCCTTCATTCTACAAAAACTTGGAACTCTACCAAAATTGAACTTTTTCCCATTTTTCGAACGAAAATGGCACTTCAATCTGCTTAAAATAGAACTAGCCTTATAGTACAGACTTGGCGGTACTTCCACGGACACTTAGTCATCTTGTGTGTCTAAAACAGTTCATTAATTTTCATGACATGAAATGACTTTGATTTTTGAACAACTTATCGATCATTTTCTGTCACATGTAAATATTACTGCTTCTTTCATTCCAATTGCATTTATTTTCGAACTTTATGCCTGAAATGAAAAGCATTTGCTTCAAATGTACAGTACCGTTTGCATTTTTTACTATGTTTTTTAATGCTTTTTAAGAAATATTTTTAAATATGCGGTACTCCATTTTATGTTTAGCATTTTAAATGTTTAGCATTTTAGTATTATCGTACACACGAAAGTGGAGTGGGTGTTGTATTCCTCTTAGGGTGTCCATAACGGGCTTTCCAGTATCATGTCCTTATATAGGCACAATTCGCCCTGCCTTTATTTAGGCATAAAATCCCAGCCCTTATTTAGGCATTAAACCGTGCACTCCAAATACAGGCATGGTCTCTGACATCCGTCCACCCTAACATCACAACGAGTTCATGAAGAACAGACCCTTAGGCTGCGGGAGTTTCCCTAGCCCAGGACTATTGATTTCTTCAAGGACTCATATATTATGCATGAACCATTATTCCTTAGGGGTTCATTCATGACGTCTTTCGCTGTCCGACTCACGTCAATACTAACATTCTTAGGTACTCTCAGGTATAAATATACCTTCCCTAGCCCTTGTAAACTAGAGGAGACCTCGACTTCAGAGGAGGCCGTTTCCCGGCCTGACGCACTGAGAAGACGCTGTCATCCCTGCACGCAGAGAGTCCAGCTTCCAGTGATCTGACTTCCCTTGCGGGGTGTTGGAGTTCGAGTCTGGCAAAGAGATTCCTACCTCTCTCATTCTTCAGGTATGGAGCTGACAAGAACCTAGAGGGACTCTTGGCATACTAGGCATACTAGGCTTAACATACTCTTAGTATACCATAGTAAGGAATACTTCACCTACTTCATACCTCTCCCTACACCTAGGTTAGGTTAGGTACATTGGGGTTGAACTAGCTTAGAAACGCATCGTATGAGTACTCGCATTTTTAGTCTGTGTTATTTATGTAAAGGCATATGTACTAAAAGATAATGCTATCGCAGTATTATTTATTTCTACTGCTCACACTGTACATTATTTATCTCGCATACTGTCTTGTGATCGTAACAACACATTTTACTTACACCAGAAACAAGACTGTTCAATAAATCTTTTATTGAAACGCCCGTCTGTTCTTTCTGTGTAACTTGGAGAAAACTAAGCATGCACGATTGAGCTGAGTGAAATAGTTATCTATTGTTTCCACGACTCTGGGACACTTTCTGATTCTAAAGGGAAACAAAGTGGTCATGTTTTGCGGCTGCCAGAAACTACTCCCTTCTTGTTTGTCAAGGAGTTTCTAGTGGCCTCTGAGCTAGCTGGCACAAGTAATTACGTTTAATATACTCGATAGGGACATACTGACCTTAGTCCTATGTCAAACCTTTAGGATATATTATTCCAATGCGCAGAGCCTATTAGGGAAATTGGAGCTACACTACAGCCCAAAACTGATGCATAACTATAACAAGTAAATCAAGGAAAATATAAGAAGGAAACTCACAGGGAACACAATGGCAGTGTTCACACCCATAGGACTTATACTGTGTCTGACAGCGTTCATAGAACAGACTGGTTGGGAAGATCCCAGCAATTGTAATACACTCTTTCGCCGCAAGTTTCAGCAAACATTAAGGCACCACTATATGAGGTGCACATAAGTTTCATCCACCCCCCCCCCAGACACGGCCCAGTCCGTGTCTCACACCAGCCCCTCAAGAGTCCTAAACCGTCTATACGTCCTCATAGGCTATTGCCCTCTTTTCGGACACTGCATACAAATCATGGAGATGAGGCTGGATCATCATCTAGGAAGCGAAATAGCTAAGGGTCTTTTCCGGCTCCACCGGTGACTGAAGCCCCCCTCCGGGGCTGGGCTTGGTGATGTCCCCATCTTCTGTTGACCAGTCTTCGGCCTCCGAGATCGTGAGCGCTTACCGATCTGTCACAACGGGAGTGGTGTGGGGGTCCTCCGTGTCTCTGTCTCTGCACTCACCCAGCTCAGCAAGCCGCAGTGGTCGGTTCTCCGTGGCCCATTCCCAGGACTGTCAAAAATAGCCTTGAGGCATGCCAGGAACAGAAGCATATAGCGGAGGTTGAGGCCACGAAGTTTCTGCTTCACCTCCTCAAAGGATCGTCGCCGCTGTTGCACCGCCCTTGTATAATCTGGGGAAATCATTACTCTGGCAAGCGATTTTCGGTGTCTCCTGCCCTTGCGTCAAGGGTTGCAACTGATGCCACTAACTTGGACACTTGATGTTTGAGTGTGATGACTTAATCTTCAGTCATGGAAATCCGTGTCTCAGTTTCGGTCACTCAATCCGCTACTTTACGTAAGTCCTGCAGGAGCAGCAAAAAGTCTATCCGGAGGCAATCAACCTTGTTCTTCACCACTTACCGTGTATCCTGAATCGTCTTAAGGATTGTGCTCAAATACGCCACAGACTGGTGTGCAACCGGGAGCAGAGTAGCCTATGCAGTCTCTCTATTGTCTGACAGGGGAACAGTGTACTGGTCTATTTTAGTTTGGGCCGATGTGGGTGGAGGAGGTTAACTGCAGCCATTCATCTATTCATCTCCGGTGAGGATTGTTAGGAGACAAGCACGTTGGGGTCTGGGCTGCTTGCCACACATCAGCAGCCCGCCCGTAGGGCCCCCCCCCCAGATCTAGAGACAGTCCCAACACAGCAGCCAGGTCCAGAAGCAGGAAGCAAATCCAACTCCACTGTGGGCGCAATCGAGTTCAGCAACCTGCTTTCCCGCAGGCAGCCTGTGCAGTCAGTGGATCCCAGTGCGAATTCCAGAAGGTGGGGGCCTCTGCAAGTCAGGGTGCAGCATGGGCAGCCTGCTCTCTGGCACCCCCAGGGATCACGGGGCTGCAGGGATGCCCAAGGCCAACATACAAGGTTCTTCCTCAAGGAACACAGTGCACCCACGTTATTAGAGGTACTAAGGTGTCATCCGCCAAGGCTGTTCATTGCATAATAAGGCATGGATGCAAGGCATCTGTAGACTGCATCCCGCCGTCAGCCAAGGAGAGGAGCATGGGCCTGGGGAGGGCTCCTTCCCAGGGGCTATAGTCCCCACTTGAGCGCAATTTCATCAGCTTCCCCACACAGTACACCCAGCAAAGCTGCCTTCCAAACGGTCCCGAGTCCCAGCCAGTGCCGTCGGGGGGAGACCTGCACCAATGGGCAGCCTCAGCTCCAGATACGCACCACTACAGGGCACCCGGAGGTTCCCTCAGCCTGTTTCCAGCCAAGTGGTAAGGGCCCAGCTTCATGATTTGTCCCATGCAGTCCAGGACCTCCAGGATTCAGCTGAGAGGATCCTATGGGGAACATCTACAGCACACGACCCCAAGCTCCGTGGGCGGGTACAGCCACATGCAGGCAGTAGGGCCACTCCCACTGCCTCCCCCCCGAGTCGACAGGGCAGTGGGTTTAAGGCCCCAGAGGGTCTCACAATGCAGTATCTGCCCGACCTGCACCTGGGGGGTGGGTCCCATATCGCCACTACCGTGGCCAGTCTCGGGAGCAACCACGATCAGCCTCAGTCACTGCCACAGTCCAGGACCCGGGCCCACCACCAGGGACAGCACGGGTGCCCCCACAGGCCCAGAGGCTCCCACGGGCAAGCTGGGGGTCTGTTCACCGGCTCTTCCCCGATCTGGTGATGCCTAGGGGGTCTGGTCTCCAAGTCCTGGCCGCGTTTCACAGGCAGGCGAACTTCGCGGTGCAGATCCAGCCGCCTCACTAACATCTCTGGAGCATCAGGAAGTGCAGCAGAGGCACTCTGTATCTGGGGCCCAGACAGGATGAGGATAGATAATTGTCAGGCGGTGGCACCCTCAGCAAAGCTCGCCGCCATCTTGGCCTCCTTGGCCATGCCCCTTTCACACGCAGATTTAACTACTTAAGATCTCTCCGGACCATGAAGATTTCTACTTGCAAGATTATCCACATTTGTCTTTGTGCTCCGTGCAATATCGTGGACATTATTCAGTTGTTTAGGAATCGTTTTTAATTTGGTGAGATTCTCTTGTTTTTGACTGGTGATTGGGGAAACGGAAGTTCCTGTTTGGATTCTTTTCAGGCTGCACTTTCCCTCCATCTGTTAATGATCTTTAAGTTCCGCCATTCTTGTTGGCACACATAAATGGGAGCATGCACACCCTTGTAATTCTGTGACTTGGTACCTAGTAATCCAACTGCGGTGGATGGCGTGCAACACCTGGTTCGCGCTCTGCCCAAGCGCGCAAGATAATGAGACGACAAACCGATGAACTCTTTGTTCAGCAGATGCAGGGTGCACAGCCTCAAACTCGGGCCACTACCTTCGTGGCTCCATTTTGCAAATTGTTTTAACCTTTTAAACAAACTTTTCCTATATTTTTGTCAACGTTATTCTCTTCTTATCCATTTTTTCATCTTGAATTCAAACAAATTACACCGTAGGCATTCGAAACTTCTATGTCCTTTATTTACGTGGTAATGTTTAAAAATGATGACAATCCATAATAGTGTGTTCTTCAATTTATACATTTCATACCCAATGCATTTCGAGAACAATCTCTTCTTCAGGGGTCACTGTAAAACATTTAGAAAGAACATCCCATTACCACCCACATCATTTAATCAAAACTCCCCCTGGTTTAAAACACATCTTAACATTTGTGCTGAACATAAAGCACGTGTACCCACTCTCGGTCAAAATATATACTGGAAAATATACAAGTGAAATTGCTTGCTGAACCTTAGCTAACCATTCTCTCCTTTTTTTTTTTAAGTTTGATTTATTAAAAGATAACAAACGAAACAAATATCTATAAAGATGACAAATCTTCCTATTGAACAATAAAATGATTAGATAAAATTAGAAGACAATATAGGAATTAAATGTATACTATATATATAAATACGAAAACAAATATAAGTTGTAAAGAACTAAAAAGGGGGATGAGGAAGGGAGGGATAAGAGAAAGTGGAAACATAAGTTAGCAATATAAAACAATCAAAGATATTATATAAATATACATAGTGAATAACATTGTAAGCATATTATTGAGTGAAAGAGTGAAAAGAAAACTGTAACAAACTTTTATTAACTAAGAGATATCATTAAACATATAAGCATAAAAAGGCAAAACGAGCAAAATTAAGGTGGCTTCCGAACTTCATCAGGTACATTTTTAAGAGCAGTAGAAGAGGAGGCAGAATGAGATAAATAAGTAGTTAAGGGGAGCCATATAAGATCTCTTTTAATTGCTAAAGATAAGGGGGAGACATAATTAGTGTCTAGTCTGTGATGGAAACAGACAGCGTTCCACCATGCTCGAAAAGTGACTTTATCAGCTTGTTTCCAGTTGTAAGTTATTAAGTGGAAGACAACAGCTATTAATAAATCTAAAAGTTTGAAACTTAGAGGTGATTGAGGCCATTGGGGAGATAGAGTACCCAAGAATATATTAATAAAAGAAAATGGAATTTGGACTTTAAAAATTACTAGAATTTGAGACCAAACTGATTTCCAAAACTGATAAATTGAGGGACATTCAAATAACATATGTTTTAAATCTGCAGTGGGACAGGGGCAGGACCAGCAAACAGAGGGTGAATCAGATGAAAAAGAAGCTAAGGACATAGGGGAGAATGATAATCTATGATAAATGAAAAAAAGGGATTGTGTGGTGTTTGCAGCTCAAGAGGTTTTATGGAGTTTAGACCAAATTTTATCCCAAGTGGTAATTGGCCATTCTTGAGCAAAGTCTTTTTCCCACATTTTTTCAGTTTTCGATTTAAGTCTTTCTGTGGAGAAAAGTAAAAGTTTGTAAATTTTTGACGCTGAGGGAGAACCTTCTAGAATTGAAAGAAGAGGCTCAGATGATATAGGAGAGTCAGGAGAAGCAGGCAAGTTTTGGAGAAAATGGCTGAGGGATAGATAGAGATTATTATATTGCGATCTGAAGGATGATGGTAAAGAAAATTTAGATTGAAGATCAGAAAAAGAAAAAGGTTTGTTGTCATCTATAAGTTGTGAGATCCAGTATAAGCCTTTAGAGTGCCAAGATTTCCATAATATAGAGCGGTTACGAATCCGCAAAGATTTATTATGCCAAATAGGTTGATTACGGAAAGAGGTAGTGGAGGGATATGATGAGGATATCAGAGGCGATAAAAGTTTACGAGAGTGAGAAATGACCGGGAAGTGCAAAGAGGCAACTTTGGCAGTGAAGGTCAAAATTTCTTGAAAGCCAAAAGGGGTAATAAGATCTTTTTCTAATTGTAGCCAGAGAGGTGGATATAGGGGAAGATCCTCAGAAATCCACTTAGCAGCTTGTTTTAGTGAGAATGCGGCATGATAGGTCTTAAAGTCGGGGAACTTGAGGCCGCCATTGGATCTATCTTTTTTGAGAGATGATAAAGCTATACGTGAAGATTTACCTTTCCATAAAAACTTTATCAAGATGGAATCAATTTTTTTGAAGTAATACTGAGGGATATGAATAGGAATCATCGATATCATATATAGTACCAGAGGGGAAAGCATCATTTTAATAGAGTCTAACCGACCCCACCAAGAGAGAAAGAGAGGGTGCCATCGATTAATATTATCATTTAATTTTTTAATAGTGTAGTCAAAATTTACTTTGAGCATATTGGCTAATGAGGGTGTGAACCATAAACCGAGATATTTTATTTTAGTAGGTTGCCAGGAAAAACCAGATGAATCAAAAGATGTTTTTGCCACAAAAAATTTAAAGGCAAAATTTCGCATTTATCGGCGTTCAAACGATAACCTGAGAGTTTAGAAAAGAAAGAAACCTGTTGAAGAAAGGGATTAAGGGATGTTTCAGGATTAGAGCAATACAGAAGAATATCATCAGCATAAACTGATAGTTTAACTTGGTGAGAACCAGATTGGAAGCCTGTGATTCGGTCATCCTGTCTAATTTTAGTTAAAAAAGGTTCTAGGGCAATGACAAATAATAAAGGAGATAGGGAGCAACCTTGTCTCACTCCCCTACGAAGTGAGAAGAAATCAGAAGAGTGACCGTTAGCGAATATGGAAGCGCGAGGATCAGAATATAATAGTGAAATTAAAGTTATCAGTTTAGGAGGAAAACCAGCCCATCTTAAAGCTTGAAACATAAAGTCCCAACCAATCCTGTCAAAAGCTTTCTCAGCATCTAGGGAAATTGCTGCAATCGGATGATCCAAAGAGGAGGCCTTACTGAGGATATTGAAAAAGACTCTAGAGTTATCAGAAGCAAGTCGCCCTTTGACAAAACCGCTTGTTCAGGACCGATAAGATCAGGCAAGATAGGATCAATAGTAGAGCCAAAATCTTCGCAAAAATTTTGTAATCAGTATTAACTAATGATATAGGACGATAATTTTTACAAAGAGAGTGATCTTTGTCATCCTTGGGAATTAAGTAGATCAATGCTTCCTGAAAGGTACCGCTAGAGGAGCCCGTAGCTCCAAAGGATTGAAAGAGACATAATAGCTTGGGTAAAAGAAAATCTGCAAAATGGGAATACAATTCAATGGTAAAACCATCAGGTCCAGGCGCTTTCCTCGACGTAGTGCTGATACAGCCTGAGTTATATCTGCTAGGGAAATGTCAGTTCCTAAAGAATCAAAATCAATGTGATTAGTCGTCGGAGAGGGAGTAGATCGGAAATAAGAAAGAAGATCAGAATTATCCGGCGTAGACTCAGGAGTGTAAAGATTTTTATAAAAGGAAACAAATTCATTTAAGATGTCCTTATCTTTATAAATAGAAGTACCTGCAGGACCTTGTAAGGATTCTATTTTAATTCTATCCCTCTTGATCTTTAAATAATTAGCCAAAGGTTTACCCATCTTGTTTTGGCCCCCATAGTAACGAGAACTGCTTTTCAGGAGATAATTAGAAGCTGCATCAGTGGTTAATTTATTAAAAGTAATTTTAGCATCAAGAAGATTGTTCAGGTTAGATTCGTTGTTAGAATGGTAATATGCGTATTCCAATTGTTTAATTTTGTTAAGTAATTGAGAGGATTGGATTTCAAAAGATTTCTTTTTTTGTGACACAAAACTCATAATAAAACCTCTGTCGGCTGCTTTAAAGGAATCCCATACCATTACAAAAGGGGACTCTGAAGTGTTGTTGATGGTGAAAAATTCCAAGGCAAAGGATTTAAACTTTTGACAAAAATTAGGGTCGAGTAATAGGGAATTGTTAAAACGCCATCTACCAGGGTGAGGAGAAAAGGGGATCAAGTCAATATCAACTAGAACAGGGGCATGATCAGATATTAGAATTGAGCCTATCTCTGAATGAATGGCATGTTGTGAAAGGGATTTACTTAGGAAAAGATAATCAATACGGGATTGTGAGTGGTGAGCCGCAGAATAAAAACTGTACTCCCTAAGGTCAGGATGGCATAATCTCCAAATGTCAACTAATGCTTTACGTCTAATGGAAGAAACAAATTGAGCGTGCATTTTAGAGGGTGCAAACTTGACAGTAGAATGTCAGTCAAGAATGGGGTCTAGAATTTGATTACAGTCTCCACCAAGTATAACATAGTCCTCGTCAAACGTAATTAATTTGTCTGATAGTTTAGACCAAAAAAGTTTATCAATCGAAGTAGGACCATATACATTGAAAATAACAATAGGAATCTTATCTATAAGCAACTTAACGATAACCCAACGACCCTCCGAATCTGTTTCTTGATGAACCATAGAAACATTCAATTTTTTATGACATAGAATCAAAACACCATTTTTCTTACCTAGGGCAGGGGAATTAAATACATGACCTACCCAGCATCTCTTTAACTTGGAAGCTTCAATGTCAGAAATATGAGATTCTTGAAGTAACGCAATGTCCGTTTCAATTTTGCTAGGTGAGATAACACCCGTTGCCTTTTAATAGGATTATTCAATCCTTTAATATTCCAGGTAGTAACCCGAAATGTACCTTACTAATAAGAGTGTGAACAAACATTATGCTTACAAAAAAAGCAGTTAAATTGACTTTATAAACGTTGAGGAAAGAAAGTGAAAGGGAAGAGAGTAATTCCAAGATGAAAGAAATTTTAGAAATATGTAAAGTGTACAAAATGTATAGAATATGAAGTTTGGAGAAAAGAACAGAGAAAGTGAGAAAGATAAGTGGAAAAGAGAAGGGGGAAGAGAAAGATTGAAAATCAGAGCAGATGGGAAGGGAAAAACAGAAAAGAAACAGAAAAAAGAAGAGAATAAGAAACAAGGGGACAGTACATGTCTTACAAAGACGACTGAACATCATACCTACAAAAACAACACGATTGGGGGGGAGACCACATCAGGAGAAGATAACAACAGCTGTGGAAATCCGTTGAATCAAGAAAGGACCACAATCAGGGATGTCAACGATACAGGAGGGTCAGGGAGGAGCGAAATTGTTGAAGGAAAAAAAAGAAACAAAACACCTGTGATTGAAAAAGAAAAGAGAGAATTAATGAGGAAGAAATATTATAAATTAGAAAATATAAGAAAAATTATGAAGAAATAAAAGCGAAGAAAAAGAGGTAACAGTAGAACACTATAGAGGCATTACAGATACATAAACAGAATTAACAATCACTTAATAAATTTGGGAACAAGTAAAAAGAGAACGCCATCGTAACGTGAAACACATATAATATTCAAGCAGGTCTTGAGGTGTCCATAGTATCAGCTCCATGAAGAGTAAGAAATTTCTGCAGCGCTGCGGGGTCTTCAAAAGTTGTAGTTCGCTCTTTGTACGTAACCTTGAAGATACATGGATGGAGAAGGCCATATTTGGCATTGAGTGAGCGTACTTGAGCACGAAGATCAAGAAATCTTTTCCGACGATCTGCTGTGATTTTAGCTACATCCTGAGAAAAGAAGAGACGATGACCTTCCCAAAAACCTGCTTCCTGGATTTAACCGCTGAAAGAACCTGAAGGAGATCAGTATACTGCAGAAAAAGCATGATCACACCACGAGGTTTTGTTGAGATTTTCGGGCCAAGTCTATGAGCTCTTTGAATATTGAGTGAAGTGGTGGCAGGTAAATCCAAGAGCTTGGGTAAGAAGGATTGAAAAAAGGTGGTAGGGTTGGAACCTTCAATGTTCTCAGGAAGTCCGTAAAGTCGAAGGTTGTTTCTACGATTCCTATTTTCCAAATCTTCTGCCTGTTTTTTATGAAGAGACACTTCAGATTCCAGAGATGAAATACGCAAGCATGAGGATTCAAGAGATTCTGTTCGCTGTTCAACAATGAGCACTCGTGACTCCAAGGAAGACCATTTATCATTTAAAAATTGCAAAGTTTTATTGGTTTCCTCTATGAAGGGTTTTAGAGCTCTGATCTCTTCAAGTATCACCTCCATGGCTGACGGAGAGGATTTTTCAGGAGAAGGTGGATCTTTTTTGGGTCTCTTGGTGGAGATAGCAGGAAGCTTACTAGAGAACTGCGTTTTTGAAATAGCGCCTGAAGAAATATCAGGTTTTTGAGGTGGATGGCCCTCCATTTCAGAACCGTTAGGATTTGAATCGGAATCTGAAAACGTAGACACCTTAGAAGCTTTAGGGGACGCAACCAGTTTAAAATTCCTCAACTTCCCCATAAAAGGTGTGTTAATAATACAGTAAATATCTTTGAAGTAGTTATGAGCAAGTGAGACAAGTCCAAAAATAGATATCAACGAGATAAAATAATACTGGTAACAGGATGCAGGTTGTACATTCTAAAGAGATATACTCAGCGAAGCGCAGCGTAAAGCAGCAAGCCAATGAGTCACCACGAAGTAATGAAAGTCAGCTCATGACGAAAAAATATGCATGAGAGAAAACAAAGGCTGTTTTATAGTAAAATACAACGAGGAAAACATTTAAGATCCAAAGTGTGAAAAAGAAGAGTTCAAATATTCATGAGGGCAGAAGCCAAGCTGTGACAGGCATAATGGCTCCTTTAACTGAGAGGAACCAATAACAGCAAAGTCTGTATTTAAGAAGATACCAGTTCTGATATCTTTAATTGGTGATGAGAAAATAGGAGTAAATGGAGCCTGTAATAACGTTCAGGCCAAAAATAGGGCAACAAACGGCATTCAAGGATTCCAGACGCGTGTTTGTTTATGCGTCATGCAAGGAATCTCCTCAGCGCGGCAGATCAAAGGAAATGGCAGCCGCGTCCGAAGCGAAGCCGCCTCGGAACGCGCAATTGAAATAGTGAAGCGTACGGGTTGAGAAAATGAGCGGAAAGGGGCTCAGCGTATGCCGCCTCTGCTCATACAGTTATTTCCTCACCTTGGGCTCCATGTGAAGGGCGAAAGTCGCATTTGGTCCGTCGACAAGCGCCGTCTTCCCCGCAGAGTCAGGGATCCGCCGCCATCTTCTCCGGGCGTAGCCACGCCCCCTAACCATTCTCTCCTTAAACGCAAATACCGCTTTGACACTTAAAACGTGCTGATTTTAAACATACCTGATTGATGTGTATGAACAACACGGACTCTCACGCCGCCGGATCTGGCAAACGTGCCCCTCCATCAACATCTCTCCTGTGAATACTTAGCCACACCCCACAGCTTTAAAACCTCAACCTAATTAATGCCACATGACCTCGACCATTTTCGGCAAAGAAAATAAACGAAATACTAAATTCAATAAGCTCTGCGACCAGCAAATGAACAAACAAATAAATAACTCCTAATTGACACCGAGTGAAAAAAGTGCTACTTTAAAAATATACTGACCCACCCTCACAAAACAGAAAAATAATTACTGCAATAATAATGTGATGAAATACTGTTCACGTTCACGTCCTGTCTCATGTGAACATCAAAATGAGTAAATAAATTTATGAATGAATGTTCGAGTTTACAAAATCAACGAGCAAAGTGTTTCCAGGGTTCATCATTTGATACCAGTTCTTCCTGGAAGTTCGAATGCCAAAATATGATGTTCTTTCTAAATGTTTTACAGTGACCCCTGAAGAAGAGATTGTTCTCGAAATGCATTGGGTATGAAATGTATAAATTGAAGAACACACTATTATGGATTGTCATCATTTTTAAACATCACCACGTAAATAAAGAACATGGAAATTTCGAATGCCTACGGTGTAATCTGTTTGAATTCAAGATGAAAAAATGGATAAGAAGAGAATAACGTTGACAAAAATATAGGAAAAGTTTGTTTAAAAGGTTAAAACAATTTGCAAAATGGAGCCACGAAGGTAGTGGCCCGAGTTTGAGGCTGTGCACCCTGCATCTGCTGAACAAAGAGTTCATCGGTTTGTCGTCCCGCCATTCTTGTTGGACACCGTTTCTTGGTTGGTGACAGGTGGTGTTGAGACAGTGATGTTGCAGTGTACCAAAAGGACCAGGAGGTGCACTAGGGGCCAGATTATGAATATGGCGCACTTTCCTTGTTTGTGCCACGGCGCACCTTACAAAAGGTGTGCCCTGGGCAAACAAGGAAAGTATGCCATATTAGAATGAATGCGCTGCCACGAACTCGTGCTACCTCTAGGGCAGTGCAGTGAAGTGAAATACGAAGCAGCTGTTTCAAAGCTGCTTTGTGTTTCACTGTGCAGGAAGCAACCCACCTGCACTTTTAAGGGGGATTAAAGGTTCCCTTGTAGGTGAGTCCAGTGAGTGACTACACCCGCCTGCAAGGGGATATCTGGGGGGGTCCATGGGACATCCTTTCTCCCTCCAGAGCGTTGCCTTTAGGAGGCGCACTGAAATTGCCCCACCTTTTGTGACACACTTTCAGTGCGCCTCTTAAAGGCATGTTTGCCTTTGCACCCACGTCGATAATATGGCGTGGGCAGAGAGGCAAAGTGATTCCCTCATTTGCATGGACCACAACCCCATGCAAATGAGGAAATGGCCTCTCATGATAGTCATGCCGCAACATGTGCTCCAGTGCTATCTGTATGACAGAAGGGGACACACAAGAGTCTGCGTCCCCTTCTGTAATACCATTGTGCCCCAGGGGTGCTCAAAGCGGGTGCACACGCCCATTGCACAGCTGAGGCACAATGTATAATATGGGCTCTGGTGTTCAGCGGTCAGACCAGAGTGAGGAAGGGTGGTCATAGGGTTGCATAGCTCCACTGCTGAGTTCAGTTTGTAATAGGTGGTAGCAAAGGGCAGGAGAGGGTTTTATCTCTAGGTGGTAAATGAGGCAATCCAACCATTTGGCATAAGATAAGTGTAGTAGCCAGCAAACTAGAACACCAGCATCACTAGGGTAGCTGTAAATATGGCATCTGATGGGTCAAAAGAGTGGCGTGGTCTCAGCGGGCATGTGTATCATTAAGGAGGAGGCAATCTGGTGTCATTAAAAGTCTGAAGTTGGTCTACCGCCTAGGTTGTGGTCGGATGGTACCTTGATAAGTAGGGGAGACTGTATGGTGAAGGCTGGGGCCCTGGTAAGTCATCACCGGGAGACTAACACATACGCTGGTATAGCACTAATATGATTTGATGGGGTGGTAGGAAGATGAGAAATGTGGACCAAATGAGTCAATTGTGGATAAAATGCAGAGCAGCCACTGGGCAAGTATTAGCAAGGGGGGGCAAGAGTGAGAGGGTTTCATTGGTGTAAAGGAAGGAGTTCTAACGTGAAAGACTGGCCCCGGGATTGTATTGCTCAAAGAAGGTACCTGGTAGTGGTGAGCTGCACAGGTTGTTAAATTGGCAGCATGTCAGCAAAGGTAGAAACAGGCCCTCAGAGCGCTCGACTCATGGGGTGCAGCCATCTTGTTTTCCCTGTGACGCCTTACACAGTAGAATGATGATGGATTCAACCCAGATCTGTTACTGGGGGTGAGTGTCTGAAAAGTTTCAGCGCTCCGTCCATTATCTCCTTGTGTTTACTTTGTTCACCCGAAGTTGACAGAGTATGCCCACACGTGGGTCCCTTGCTCACTGTGCCACTGGATTCAAGCTAGCCTGGCTGATGAAGGGTGTTACCCAGAAACCGGTCCCAGGATGCTTGTTTCTGGTTCAGAGAAGATCTGGCTTGGCAGTTCGGGCTGGACTGTTCCCATGAGGCACAGGGTCAAGACTGTTTTGCATATAGCTGGGTCTGAACTGAGGTGGCGAAGTCAGCTAAGAATGATGATGGATTCAACCCAGATCTGTGACTGGGGGTGAGTGTCTGAAGATTCAGCGCTTCGTCCATTATCTCCTTGTGGTTGCCTTACACAGTGTGGCAGGGTTGTGCTCGGGCCCCCATAAATAAAAAGGGTACCAGGAGGTAGATAGCTGCAAAGATTACCATGTTGGTAGCAGTCAGTAATCAGGGATAGGATCAGGCCTTCAAAGGACTCGATTTGCACTTGCGGGGCACACTCTACTGCTTGCTGCTGCTACACTGGACCCCAATACCTCAATGAAAGAATCTCCGTCTACACACCCAAGAGAAACCTCCACTCTGCCAACGTTGCCCTGGCTGAAATCCCACGCATCTGCAGAGCCAGAACGGGAGGAAGAGCCTTCTCCTACATCGCGGCCAAGACCTGGAACGAACTCCCACTCAGCATCAGATGAACCCCCACACTGCAAGCATTCAGGAAGAGCCTCAAGACCTGGCTCTTCGGATGAGATGGAGCTGCTCGCCCCCTTCCCCCCCCAGCGCCTTGAGAACCTCACAGGTGAGTAGTGCGCTTCACAAATCCCTGATTGATTGATTGATTGATTGATACAGGCATCACAGGGTGCTGCTGTGAAAATCAGTGATTCCTGATGGTTGGACGCTCTCAAATGGCTGTGCAGTAAGCAGAATGGTGCGATGGGCTCTCCGCCACCTTGCGAGGATGCTGGCCATGCCCCCCCAAACTCCATTCAACATTAAAGTAAATGTTAGCTACAACCTCTGACTGTTCCGAATGACAGATGCTTCATTAGTGTTCACAAAAGATTTATCATACACATTTATTTTCATTTTTATCAAGTGTTATGGCAGCAATGCATGCCCATAATGGTCACAAATATTATGTTAATTAATAAACAATGAACACAAAGGGGCACATTTGTTTCTGGATGGAATTTACATGGAGTTACTCGCTAGGAACTCCTTGAGTGTCTCTAGGCAGCCCAAAAACTAACTGGTCAGCTGCCAGGGCCCCTGCAAAATGGTTAAGGGACTAACCACTAAAACTACAAGGACAAGATACTAATGGAAGGTCTCTAATTTCTCAAGAAACATCACATTTTCACTATGGTTGATTGGTTGATTCCTGGTATACAAAAACTGTATATAATTACAGAGTCTGATGTAGAGCCATGTGTTATTAGGGTTAAATAATTTGACCCTTAATATAAATGCAGACAAAAAATCATAACTAAAATATAAAGTTGGAATTTAATATTGATAAAACTAACTAAAGAAATATTGTTTTGTGGTTCTTGCCATGCCCACACCAGAATGCCATCAGAATTCAGACTAGAAAGTGTAAAAAAGAAAAACAAGACAGCAGGCTTTTTCCATTTATGCATCCACGATCTGGAACATCATCCCTGTATCCATCAGGACCTCCTAAAACTACAACAATTTAGAAAGAGTTGAAGTCTCACCTCTTTAAAAACACTACATCACAATGCATTAATCGTCCGCAACCTACCTTCATCCCCTATTGGTCTTTGACTTGTCTTTGACCATGTACACTTCTCCTCTGCTTTTTGGTTTAGTTGCACTATAGAAATACCATGTACATACATACAAGCATTCAATGTAGATAACACAAAATACACATGTTTTATATTTTCATTTGGAGACATAATGTGAAAAGAAGAAGCCTCCTGCTACACATTAGCTGGATGTCCCCAAATATGTCTTGCACGGAGACCCCAAAAGACCTTAACGGGACACTGGGGAAACTTGTGGTCATTATTTCAACATTGATTCTGAGGTAGCCACCTCATTTTAATTTTTAAGTTTCTCTATTGTATTTAATATAAATCTTAAAAGGGGCTTACATCCCGCCCTTACTTTTCATTTGTTCGTGTGCTTGCCACTTACTTCTCCTCCGTTTCTATTTGTTGTAGCAAACCATTTCCTGTTGTTTTCGTGTGTTCTTCTTATCAGTGCCCCATGGCTAAAGTACTCCTTTTTATCCGCTACAAACTTCTTTGTTATTTTAATTACAAGAGAGCATGCCATCTGCACTCCCGCCCTCCTCCCAGTCTCCGCTCTGTGACATTTCCTTCTGTTCCAGAATGGTTCCACTCTGAAAGGCTCTGAGCCGCCACCTGTTCCCCCGCCCTCCCCACCAATAGTGCAAGCCTAGTGTCAGATGAGACGTATTTGGTATTACTCTGCATCGGTCTTCCATCCCTTGACAGCGCCATTCCTCAGTGTGCTTCGTTTTTCCCCAAAGAGGCACTAGGTATCCTTGGACGGACACAGACTGTATGTACTTCAGGTCACCAAATGCATATTTTCAACCATTGTTAAACAGAGGCGGCTCAAGGCAGAGCTTCAACCCCCACTATTGCGGTATGTGATACAAAGAGTAGGCGCTATCAATCTTTATTGTCTGTCTCACACACTGTAATTGCATTCCACAGTCCATTGAGTCTGTTGTCTGGGCTAATGTCGGGAACAGTGGAGAGCCAGATCCTGGGGGTTGATTAAATGCATCCAATGGGCACTTTGCCCCAGCCCCTCCCACTTTCCATGGTTGTGAAGCCTTTCCCGGGTCCCACCTCGTTGCTTCCCCCTCCCGCGCCATTCACTGTTGCCCTCCTGTATTGTTCATTGGCTGTGCCGTGCTTGTTTGTTTACCTAAAAACGTGTTATTTTCTGAATGCTTGCATCTTGAAAATCATACTTCTCGTGTGCACAGAATGCTTCAGTTCCTGCGGACACACAGGGCACGCCAGTGTACCAGAATGTTTAATGGCAGACATGTCTGCCTATTCCACCCTTGTTGCAGGCTTTTTTAAGTTTAGAGAGTTAACTGACCTCCCCAAATAACTCATGAGCTCCCTCGAGCTTGGCTCTCATATCTAGTACTTCCTTTCCACAGTAAGTTTTAGAAGTCACCTTAAATTAAGGAACACACAGAGTCACAGATTCTAAATCTCTCTCTCTCTTGTGTCTGTCAGGTTAAGAACCTCATCCCTGTAAATGCAGGACTCCTATAGTCCTCGACTTAAACATGTTGCCAGTTCTGCTGCATGTGCAGTGACTGCACAGGTTACCCCAGCCCGACTGATGTCTTGAATCTTTCTGCATCCATGGGTTTCTGGCTGCCTTTTTTGTCAGGCTTCCAGTGCCGCGGCTACAGATTTTCTTTCATGAACCACTTCTAAAACTTTCAATCACTTGTTGTTTTGTTGTAACTTTGTTTTGCTTGCAGCAATTGAAGTGCACAAATTATGCATTGTTGTTGCGCACGCCCTGTGCCAGGAGCAGCCCTCTGTCTGTGTCCTGAAGCTCTGATCTCACCCGGGGGATCGCTTGTAGTGTGTGCGTGTTTTACAAAGGATTGAAATGAGTGCTGTCACGGGCCGGTGTTTATCTGTTCTGCAGCCTCAGCCACACGGTGCAGCGGGGAAAGGAGCAAACAGAGATGTACTTTCGGTGCTACATGTATTTTTTAAATAGTTCGTGCTGTTCAACAGGACTGGGTCTCAGTGTATATCATGTGCTGCCCCCTTGAATCAGTTCCCTTTTACTATCCCTTACATGCCCATGCATGTCACAGGTGAGTTGAAACCATTTACTGACCCTTGTATTTGACGACCTTCATCCTGGTGTCAGAAGGGCATTTGTTGCTTGCAGGGGTGACCCGATCTGGGCTTGTGTGAATGCACATACTGCCCGTGTCAGTGGGTGTGGCGGAGGCATAGGGGTGGACGTTGTAGTGTTGTGGGCCCTGGGACCACATGCTACTAAATGATGGACACGGACACCGTCATATTGCTTAGTTAACTGGCCATGAGCGCGTGCACCCTGGCTCTTTTATTTGCAGGCTCACGTCACTCGTGACGCCTGTGATGGATGGGTGTGGGGTGCAAGTGTGTCCTGCCCTCAAGGAAGTGGCTGGTAAATTCAGTGCCTCCTGAGACACTAGAACGTGTCTAGCAGACACTAATTTCTTCCCAAACTTTATTGAAAAACAAAACAAACACCAGTTCAACCAGTGGGGGTAAACAACAATCAAATAAACACCACAGGGTCCATCAGCCTCTCGAATCGTGCAGCGGGAACACAACAGACATGGGATTGGTGACTTGGACTGCAGCAGGACATCTTTGCCTGCACTCATAATTTAACATGAGTGGTTCAGGACACAAATGCTGGCTTGGAGACGTCAGCCGCACTCTGGCAGCATCCCAATGGAAACCTTTCCTTTGGTCTGAAGTTGCTCCACTCCACTGACCTTGAGGATGATCTGTGGTGGGTTCTAACAGTTCATAAAACAGGGTGTGCCATGAGCATGGTCCATGGTGAAGGATCTACTGCAGTCTCCATTAGACGACCTCGCTGTATCCTGTAGTCCGTCGGTGGGGTAATATCAAGTCCAACTCTTACTTCCTGGGGGAGGCCCTTTGTCTGGGTTGCCATGGGACTGCTTGTGGGCTGTGCTGGGGCTGCGTGTGTGCCTACTTGGGGGCAGCTGCACGACCTCCGAGGAGCCAGTGCCTAGTCACTCGCACAAACCTCAGGGGTGGATGGGTCTTGCTCAAGATGCGCTTTCGCTGCTGGAATTCGGATGCAAGCCTGGTTAGCGGGTAGTCTCTGGCTCTTCTTGTCAGCTGGTGTGGCAACAGTGTAGGACTCCAGTCCATGTGTTCGGCACTCTAGGGATGGTAGTGTTTGACGCATTTGACAAGGACTGGCGTGATGGCGTTGCCAGCCGTGTGGTGTATATGAACGACATTTGGTGACTACTTGCTTGTATGGTTGTCGGCCTTCATTCTTGAATCGATCACCGGAAGTGGGGGAGGCATCTGCCTCTTGTGCTTGAATTTCTTGGGTTACTGAGCCGTCGGTGACAGTGGCGTGATGGACACGTGAGGCAGAGACTCTGTTCGCACATGCTTGTGGCTTACTCTTGGTCTCCCGCTGGTCAGTTGCCAGGTTGTTCTCGTGTTGTCATCTAGTTGGCTTGCTGTTTGTGTCTGAATGCGCTCCCTCCGCAGCTCGAGATTTTTCATCTTCAGGCCTGACCTCCCACAACTTTCCCTCCTGAACTTGTTCGGTCGTCAGGTTCCTAGTGTAGACCAGCCGGTCACACTTCCATATCTTCTGCTGGGTGCGGTGGCATTCACATGGCAATGATGATGTGGTTGCCATTAGTCCTGGGCGACAGGTAGTGATAATTCATTTGGAGTAAAGATGATTAGAGGGACTTTGCAGCCACATGTTTTTGCTGGTGGTGTTTTTCTCCCATGGTATTTGCGGTCACGAGCAGGGATGCTATCTGACTCAAACTGCTGACACTCGGGAACTGACGGTCGCACTGGGAAGTGTAGGGGGAAAAACGCGGGTTGCGCTTGCTGGCAGCTTACATGTGGTTCTCCCATTGAGCTGTCTCCAGGGACATCGCTCCACCTTGGTGGCTGTCGTGTGTCTGCAGGTGTACACTTGGCTTGTAGTGCTATGAGTCCTCATACTTCTCCCCTTGTTATTCTCTCCAGCGCACCTGTGTTCGTCCGGTTCTTCATAGTGACGAGATTGCCACTCTTCTTTTCAGTTCTTCCTCCGGGTGTAGTAGCATGCACCATCTTCCAACCAGGCCAACAGGGCCTATCAACTTCAATGGTCTCTGGACCATGCGGCCGAGACATCCAGTCTCTCTTCTTCCTCCTGGGTGCTGGTCGGCATCCGGCCACTTGTCTCATGTGTTCCCTTTTCAGGGAGCTTCTTGAAGTTCCTACTCCGGGTGTTCCCTTTTCTGGAAATGGCTTCCACTGGCAGTAGGGAGCTGTGGTGGTGGCTTGCCCCTTGGAGTGTGTGACTCTCCTCTAGCCTGTCTTGGGCCACTGGCGAATCCATCTTGAGGCAGTGTGGGAGAGGACACTCTTCTCTTCTTTCATGATATGGCATTGTGTCACATTCTCTTCTCCGTGTTGCGGTGGTGGCAGCTTGCCACTTAGGGAGGTTCGGCTCTCCTCCTGCCTGTAATGGGCCGATGTGCGATGTAGTCTTAGAGCAGTGTTGGGGCACTCCCTTGATTGTCTCTGGTCCACTGCGGGGCTTCGCTGTTGCAGTGGAGATGTAGAAGTTCTCCCTCCTGCATTCAGGCTATGCAGCCTTTCCTCCTCTCTATTCTCTGGGGGAACGCTGGGTGCCTGGTAGCCAACCAGGCTCTCTGTAAACGACATTCTCTTGATTGGTGCTCTCAGCTGTATCCCTGTGTGCTTGGTTTGCTTTCCTTGTGGAGGTGGCAGACAGCTGCCAGTGGACGTGCGTGTGTAGCGCACACTTGCTCTCTCTGTTTGTGGTGGCAGAGCCGTACTCAGTCTTTCCCACTGAGTTAGGGTCTGTTGCCATGTTCTCACCAGGAGTGCACACTGCCCTTTGTCAGTACTGTATGCCCCCTCTCACCTGTTCTCCTTGCGGCACCCAATGGTCATTATGGGAGGCTTGGACAGCCTTGCTGACACCACTGTGGGCTTCTTGGGGTGCTTTGCTGGAGCTTGATGTCGCAGCCCGGCCTAGAAGTTGATGGGTTGGTTCTGCAGGTCTATCTGTCTCCTCAGACATGTGGAGACATACTTAATATTCACCGCACTGGTGTTGTACCCTTGCTCACCAGTGGGGGCAGCAGCAAGTCTCTTTTGCGGATACCTGGTGGGCAACCAGATTCTTTGTGTAACTTGCTTTGTGTCTGTCAGGGTGCGCTTGGAAACTTTCTTGGCTGAGACAGCTTTGGGCTTCTTGTGACTGTAGGGGTGTACACCACAAGTGGGCCTTTGTAGTCCTGTTGAATGCTTGGCTAGCTGGAAGCAATTGCAGGAGGGTACAGGGTGCTTTGATGTGTTATCCTTTCTTCACATTCATTCTTTGTCTTGTTCTCTTATACTCTGTAGTAATGCTGGTGATGAGCAGGCAACACTGGAGTGATACTGTATATTTTCTCTTGGTCTGTGCTGCACCCTGGCTCTCTGTTTTCTCACCTTCCTCGGAGTTAACAGCAGCTTTGGAGAACGGTAGGGATGGGGACGCGGTCCACGTTCTTCTGCGGTGTGGCACTGTGGCCACAAGGTGGCGCTGTGGATGCTTTCAGAGGTGCCTCTGCAGCTTTCCTCGTGCTGTGGGCCCGTTTGCCTCTCTTACTGCAGGGCAGACAGGGATTGCTGGGCCGCTGCAGGGCGATTGGTGCCCATTCGTCCTGCTGGGCTGCAGTGTGGCATATATCCGATGCAAACCCCCAGCTGGGGCCACCACATTCAAGGGGCTCAGTGCTGCTGTTGCACATACTAGCCACGGCAGCGCTTTGTGCATGATGCTTCTGGGGAGGAGATGCTCCCGGTTGGAGACAGCCGTGGGCCGATCCATGCTCCACTGCCCTGCAGGTGGGGCCTCGGCAGGCCGCCACATGCCTCTCGCCGTTGTGGAGGTTGCCGATGGACTGCAGCCCTCCCCCGCCAGGCCTTGAATATTCGTCTAGGTGAGGCATGCACTTTCCCAGCCGCCGTCTTCGCTGCCAGGTCACTTTCGCTGTATGCTGCGCAGCGAGCAGCCGTTTCAGGAGGCCGTAGCAGCTTACCTCACTCTGCCGGCCTGTCGCTGCACGGGGCTGCTGATGCAGGTGGGGGGAACCACAAAGTGTTGATGCAGGCTTAGTCTTTCTCCCCTGCTGGCGGGGTGCCGCATTCATTTACAGTAAGCAGACAATGCGGTGTGCCTGTGCCTCTGCTTCATACAGCCTCGCTGTGGTCTTGCCTACGCGTTGTTGGGAGGCGCTCCTTATGCCGGGACAAATGGTGCCAGGCATGGGCCGCTTACGGCCACCTCATCAAGTGGGGGCATTGCGTAGTTAGTGCCTGGTCAGACCTGAAGTCGCATACTTTTTGTCAGTGGCACTGTTTCTTGCCACGTTCTCTTGTCCGCGCTGCCTTCCTAACACAATCCCTCAGCAAGCGGGCAGGAGCAGGGAGGTCAGGGGTCACCTTCTATGTGGGGCGATGTGCTCGCTTCCATGGGGCAGGCTGTGGTGACAGCAGGGAGCCTGATCTCCTTCTCGGGGCAGGCGATAGCGGCGTTGCTATTGCAGAGCTGTCCTCCACTTATTCCACGACTGATGTCCGCAGATAGCACGGCATGTGGGGTAGGCTAGAAACAAGTTAGTTTTCCTCCATGGGGAACGTTGGAGTCTCTCTCAGCAAGCACGTGGGGTCAGACCCGCCTCATCGCCATTGTAGTGTTGTGGGCCCTGTTCCCACATGCTACTAAATGATGGACACGGACACCGTCATGTTGCTTACTTAACTGGCCATGAGCACGTGCACCCAGGCCCTTTTATTTGCAGGCTCACGTCACTCGTTAAGCCTGTGGCCGATTGGTGTGGGGTGCGAGTGTGTCCAGCCCTCGAGGGCTGGTAAATTCAGTGTCTGCTGAGACACTAGAACGTGTCCAGCAAGACACTACAGACGTCTGCCATTGAGTCCGAAATCCTACCCCCCAATGTTAAATATTTCTCCAGTTGCCAGAGCAGAGTATTTTGGAGACTCTGTTTTAACATGCAGGGCTCATTTCTGATTTCTTTGTGTTTTCGGACCCCTGAGTAAGTGACAGCAGGTGAGTGGAATCTTTAAAAAAGGGGAATTAATTTTATTCATTCGTGGAGTGTGTTCTTTTATGGGGTCCTCTTGCCACCTTTCTGGCCACAATATGTTCTTGTCTTAAAATAAATATCATATTATGATCTCCACTATTTAGGAGAAACCCCCAGTTTAATAGATTGCTACCTTGTTGTGTGCGCACGCGCGCTCAATACAGGAAATCTGGTTTGCCACTCCAAGGTGGAGGTTGCTTTCTGTTTCTTTTTTCCAATATCCAGCACCCCTCCCATGTGCGTCACACAACATTCATTTCAAATGGTCCAGCGTTGCCCTGTAAGATATTCGAGTAACTCAACCAGGCCACGTAATTTTTCATTCTATTATGGCGCTTGTTCTTTCTTATTCGTGTGCTTCTTGTGGTGTATGTATCGTGATTACTAGATGTGAAGTCAGGAAGCTGATAATGATATGAAGCCAGGATGAATGAAAATTAATGAAAAAAGAGTGGACTCGATGGTCAAGGAAATCCCAAGGTAAAATGGTAAAATGTGAAATATAACTCCCCAACTCCCACGTGTTCGTCGGTGCAGGGTGGGCTTTCCCTACAAATTGTTTGCAGGATCTATTCTTTGACCCCTACTCTGCAGACAGCGCAACAGCTGATGATAGACAGGGCCGGACTGGGATCACAAACCGGCCCTGGCAATTGCATCCGACCGGCCTCCAGGAGGGAGGGGGCTGGCGGGAACGCTGCTGCGCTTTTGTTACAAGGGGCTGATTTTGCAGCACTGCTGCAAAACCGGCCCCCCAGCAACAAAAATGGCAACATGAAGCAAGGGTGCCTGCGCTGGGGCATGGTAGCCAATTGTGCACCAGCGCAGGGGAAAGCACACAGATGCCTACTATTGTTGTTAATACGGTGCATCCCTGTGCTTTTAAAATGACGCAGCTCGGCGCAGCAATATGGCTTGCAGCGCCTAGCTGCGTCATATTTTTGTAAATGAGGACCATGATGCCTCCAGTGTGTGCACTAGTTGCTACTCTGTGCTTTTGCACAGGAAGCAGTCTGTGTGGAATGCGAAGGTCGCTAACGTACATCACCACCATAGCGCTCTTTTAGTATTGCGGTAAAGTTACGTTTTTAACATTTTTATTAATTTTAAACTTGTCAGTGATTAGTTGTTGCCAAAGATAAAGCTATATTCAGTACTCACTGTGCGTGCTTGCGAAACAGTGCCCTCCTGATAAGATCATAGAGTGCGGTAGAAGAGGTAGTGTTAACCCTCTCTACCATAGAGTGCACTCGGGAAGGGGAAAACGCAGGTCAGCGGTCTAGTCAACCGGATCCAATTAACCTGCACCTTCAAATGTAGGACGGACAGCGGGCGCGCTGCGGGCGCGTAGCGGGCACGCCACTGGCATGCCAAAGGCAAGCCCGTCAGCGCCCGTCCGCGCCCGACCGGGCCCAGGGGCCAGAAACCCTGCTTAAATCCATAGAATTACATACTCTGGAGAGGAGTTACATAGCCTTAACAAACTTAAAGTAGCCGCCTGTGTGAATGACTGGAATTTTACGTGCGAGCCATCCTTATAGAAGGTTTGTCAGCATTGTAAATCAGTGTGGAAAGCACCTCACAAGCCAGGTTTAGGCAAGACAAATGGGCAAAAGGAGCTGCAGGTATGGGAGATAGGGCTGATTAATTGCTGCTCTCTGCCTAAACACAAAATAGAAATCCGCCTACTGTTGGAGGAGAACAACTTAGATGCACTGTTCATCACAGAAAGTTGGCTCAAAAGACTGCTCAGTCCCTGACATAGTAATGGCCTTGCCACCAAGCTACAAAATTTTCAGATTGGATAGGATCGGACAAGCAGGGGGTGGACTGGCCATCCTAATTAAGAAGGAATACATGTGTACCACCGAGGCCCTCACTATTAAAGGATGTGAATGCCTCCTTTTTTCAATCTCGTTAGCCCCCGCGTACACCTTATCAGGGCTCCTAATTTATAGACCCCCAGGCCCCTATGGAGATTTTTTAGAAGACTTGCCTGAAGTTTTATCCAGCATACTTCTAAAGAAATCTAACATCACCATATTAGGAGACCTAAATCTGCATATAGAGGATCAGAACCTCCCCAGCACTAAAAGACTGCTATCAGATCTAGAATGTCTGCAACTTGCCCAGTTGGTAAAGACAGCCACGCATGTTAAGGGTCATATATTGGATATAGTAATTTCCAATGACCCCAACATCAAGGTCGCACCTCCAATTCCAGTGCCCTGGTCAGATCACCATTTCATTCCCTTTAATCAAGAAAAGAAAGGGAGAGAGTACCGGGGGAACCCCACGAATGCCAAAAGCATGAAAAGGCGCTGGGCTAAACTCAACTCAAAGATATGGGGGAAAATCTTCACAGATACAACTATATCTGATACTGAACATCCGGCAATGGTGGAGGAAGCATACTCCAGGTGGGAAACCTAGATTACTCAATCTCTGGATGAAGTAGCCCCCAAGGTTACTTCCAAACCAAAAGCTAGACCCAGGGAGGACAGATGGTTTAATCCCAAACTGTTGTCGCTAAAGAAAAATTGTAAAAAAATCGAAAGGGACTGGCGAAAAAACTACGATCCACATCTCAAAACCATGTATAAATTAGCCAGCAGAAACTATCACAACAGTATCAAAATAACTCAGGCAAAGTTCTTCGAGAAGAAAATTAGTGAGGCCCAGAATTCTTCAAGGGAACTATTTGCGATAGTTAAGGCTTTAACTACTCCAGCCCAGGACACCCTACCATCAAAGACATCAGAAGAGAGGTGCAATGACTTAGCCACCCACTTCCTCTCGAAAGTAACAGATATATACAGCTCCTTTAAAGTAAATGGGGAATTAACCTCACAGGGGGAAAAGGATCAGGAAAAAGTTCCCCCATTAAACACCATCACCAATCTCCCGCCAATGGAAGCAGAAGCTGTAGAAGCTTTGATGGACAAGGTAAAGTCTGGCTCCCCTCTAGATCCAGCCCCACCACATATCCTCAAAACAGTTATACCAGTCATCCTTCCTTCCCTAACTAAGGTCATGGACCAGTCTCTGGAGATGGGCATTGTTCCAGCTTCATGGAAACATGCTATTGTGAAACCTTTGCTAAAAAAAGCTAACGCAGACCCATTGCAACTAGGTAACTATTGCCCCATTTCCTTGCTGCCTTTTGTGGGCAAACTACTGGAAAAGCATGTCAATAGATCACTGTCGGACTTCCTAGAAACTAATCAATGCCTCCACCCCACCCAGATGGGTTTCCGGACACAGCACAGCACGGAGACTGCTCTGTTGGTGGTGGTGGAGCAACTTAGATCATCATTAGACCAGGGAAAATCAGCCGCCCTGCTCCTCTTGGACCTGAGTGCTGCCTTCGATACGGTAGATCATCATATATTACGAAGGAGACTCTCAGCCATCGGGGTACAAGGTACCATGCTTAAGTGGTTGACGTCATTTTTGGAGGGAAGAACATTCCAAGTATTGGAAGATACTACCCTCTCAAAAACTAGGTCACTAAGGTGTGGGGTGCCGCAGGGGTCCTCATTAAGCCCCACTCTATTTAACGCATTTATGGAACCACTCGCTGAGATTGTCCAAGAGTTCGATATCTCAATGACGTCCTACGCAGGCGATACTCAGCTGGTGATTTCTTTGGACCATACAGCGAGGACTTTGAGAGACTTTCACCATGCATGGAAAAAATCAAGGAGTGGATGACAAAAAGCTGCTTAAAATTAAATGGGGATAAAACAGAGTTAATGATCCTCGGGAACAAGATCAGTCCCTGGCCCTCCATAAGCTGGCACGAAAGTCTGGGCAGCTCACCCATACCTAAAGAAACAATCAAGAATCTGGGTTTTTGGCTAGAAAAGGATCTATCCAAGGACACACAGGCTAAGAAAGTTGCAGCCACCTGTTTTGTACTGCTGAGAAGTCTTCGAAAAATCCTGGATAGGATTCCAATCCAGCTCAGGAAGACAGTAGTCCATTCCTTGGTGACCTTGCGGTTGGACTATGGGAACTCATTGTTCCTAGGGGCACCAAAATATGTAACCCACAGATTGCAGGTGGTCCAGAATGCTGCAGCAAGGCTGCTGTGCAATATCCCAGCTCGAGAATCGGTAAAAAAACACCTAAAAGTGTTACACTGGCTCCCTGTAGAGGCCAGAATCAAATTTAAGATCCTAGTTATGACACACAGAGCTTTACATAATAGGGGCCCCAGGAAAATCAGGTGTCTGGTATCCCCTTACATCCCAAAGAGATATCTGAGATCAGGTTCTGAGGGACTCCTAAAACCAACTAATGCCAGGAGGGAGAGGTGGGGAGGAAGATCTTTCTCCCACCTGGCTCCCAAGCTCTGGAATTCTCTTCCACGGGAATGTCGGTCACTGGACCATGAATTGCAGTTCCGCAAAACAATTAAAACATGGCTGTTTAAGCAATGCCTTTAATGTCCAGTCAACTTAACTGCGTGTGTCTTAGCGCTGGGAAGCCCCAGGGCAGCCATGCTCTATAAAACACAAATAATAATAATAATAAGCACACGGCACTTGGGGAGGGCATTGAAGGTTCCCATGAGTCCTTTCGAAGCCGGGTGCTATTTGCATCAACCTCGTGGGAGCCTTCAGGACCACGCTCACATGGCAGGGTGAAGGGCGTATTTGGACTATCACTGACCCCGTGACTCCTGTCATACTGTCATGGCCTCTGCTGGCAGAACACCATCCTTCCTTTAGATGGGTTTCTGGAACCTCTACGTAAGAAGGTTCACTCTGTGACTGCACCTCCTATGTGAGGAATTTAAGGGGCTCACTGGGAACCTCCAATAATCCTTTCGAGGGTTTTGCACAAGGGGCACAGAGTTAGCACGACCCTTTACAGCGTTGCTGCCCACACGCCTGCAGTGGCAGCACGGCACAGGAGCATAGCAGCTACATGGGGGTCACCTTGATAAGAGAACCATCCCTTCATATTTTGTGGGTTCAAAATGTGTACCAATGGAATGGGGTTTAAACAACTGGTCACAAACGCCTCGGCGGCTCCCTTCGGTGTCATGAGTGATCACAGAGGGTGCAAATGTTCACTGCAATCTCACAACACTTAAGTAGCATCACCCTAGGTCAGGAGTTGTGAATCCTCCAAATGTTCTGGGTTGACTTTTGAGGATTGACATTTCCTCTCAGATTATCCCGAGGAGAAAAGCGTGATGTGCAGTTTTGGTACCATATTTTAGTATTGAGTCTGGCGGTTTGGAAGTTTACGCTCAAGGGAGTGGCAAATTACTCTAGGGGACATTTATCAAGTTTTCATGCAGCGCATCGTAGCAAGACACTGTGCTGCACTGCGCTGCGTGAGAGAGAAAGGGCAGAAATCGCCATATTTAACATTACTTTTGTGGCTGAACAACTTAGAGTTTCTGTTTAAAGTGCGTCATAAATAAATTATTTTGTGTAATATTACCTTGCCCTAACCATAGATCTCGATAGAATTCTTTAGAAAGAAACATCCTAGAGATTCTGGTTTACATGTTCATGCTTCCTTGTCGTTTATATGGAGCAACTCTGCCATCTGCTGTCTGAGGATGATTTTACAGAGTAAACCTTCCAATTGATTCAAGCATATACACGTCCAGTTCAATAATCGGTCTGTTAGTGTTCCTCTTTAAATAAATGTTTTTCTGCATCTGTACAGAGCTGCTCAGCCTCAAATATGTACTGAAATCGATGGTAAGTGGCAGCTGTATTATCTCGGAGAAATGTGGAGTCAAAATGGGAGAGAACATGAATTAACTCAACACGAAATAGGTTCAGGCTGGTTGAAGTGTGCTGCAACTAGAAACTCTTGACCCAAGTACACACCCATTAACAAGGGAGCACATTAGCACCAACCTTGGTGCCTTATTGGGGTAAACTTTAGAAAACATTTCACTGGGTAGATGGTGCATAATTATGTGATACGTTATGCGAAGTTCTTTCTTAATAATTTTGGTATGTATCTGGGCTCACCTTTTCTCAGCTCCATCAAAGGAGACCACACAAATGTATATTTTACCCATATTTTTAGTTTTCTCGTTAGTAATAATTACTTTATGTTGCAGCACCTAATTTCTCGGTTGCAGATAGCACACTCTCAATGAAACTATGGGCCTTATTTATATGTTGGCGGAGAGGGAACTCTGCCACAACAGTGATGGAGTTCCCTCCTCACCAACATGTTGGTCTGCCCGCCCAATTGAGATATGGGGGGACTTCAATTTTGGCTGCGGCAGTGACTAGTCTGTCTCTGCAGTTGCCAAACTTCTTCAATGACCCGATGGAGCAAGGGCCGTCGGATCCTTGGCTCTATGTCCTTCTGCCCAATTAGCTGTTTTTTTTACTAACTGTTGATGGACAGTACAAAAGGAATAACTCCCCCTTGTCATGGGAGATTACTGCCATGGCAAGGGGGCATTATCTTTTTTATTTTCAAAATGAAAAACCCACTTCAGGATTTTCTTTTTGAAAATAAAAAAAGAAAACAATTTGGTGCTAGGCTCTGTCATTTTAATGGAGCCTTGCACCAAACTGCTAAAAGCATTGACAGGAGCCGCCAGAAAATTTCTAAAGCATTGCCAGTGTCAGTTCCTGGCAATGCTATAGAAATGACCGCCAGCTTGGCGGTGTCTTCTAAATCGGACAGACGATGCTTCCACCAGGGCGATTGTTAGACCTGGCACCATTGGCGTGGGTCTCCCTTCCATTTTTTCACTGTTGCCTCCTATTTTTTTGCTATGTTTTTGCTGGTCTAGATGCTTTGGGCACTTTGCCACTGCTGTTCAGTGCCAAAGTGCAAGTGCTCCCTATTGTAAATTGATGTTATGGATTAGTGATTCCATGATTGGCATATTTGATTTACTTGTCAGACCCTAGTACAGTGCACTATGTGTGCCCAGGGCCTGTAAATCAAATGCTGCTGGTGGGCTTGCAGCACTGATTGTGCCACCCATAGAAGCAGCCTGTAAAATGTGACTCAGCCTGCCATTGCAGAGCCTGTGTGCAGTCTGGGACTGCCATGTCGGCTTGGCAAGTGTACCCACTTGCCAGTCCCTAAACCTTCCCTTTTCTACATGTTAGTCACCCCTAAGGTAGGCCCAAGGTACCCCTGTGGGCAGGGTGCATTGTATGTGAAAGGTAGGACATGCCTTGGTGTGTGTGGCATGTCCTGATAGTGAATTACAGCCAATTTCGTTTTTCACTATTGCAAGGCTACCTGTTCCCATAGGCCAGAATGGGCAGTTTGATTATAACATCTTATAATCCTAACTGACCCAGGGAACAAGGTAGAAAAACGAATTTAGTATACCTGAACTCAGAATGTTAAAATACATCTTTTAGTGTGGGTGATTTTTACATTCTGTGTTTGAAAATACCACTTTGAGAAAGTAGGTATTTTCTTGCCTAACCATCCAGTATGCCTCTGCTAGGTTTGTGTATTCCATGTCTGGTTTGTAAGTGACAGGGGGCTGGAGAGGGCTTTGGCTCCAGCAGTCTGATGAGTCAGGGCTGGGCTGAATAGGACCTGGGTTGAATAGAGAGTAGGGGGAGGAGATTTCCTTTCACTTGCCTGAGCCTACATAGAATAGAGAGTAGGGGGAGGAGATTTCTTTTCAGCTACCTGGGCCAGGTCTGCTTTCAACAATGCTGTCTCCACCTCCTGCCAGGAAGCTGCACCAGGGAGGACAGAACTGGTTTTGACTAGGTACAGACATTCTCTGCCTCCAGAGAACAAAGGATTTAGTAGTATAAATATTGGGGCCCAGACCCCAGAACTTTAGATCACTTCTGGGAATCAAGACGAACGTTTGCCAAGGAGAGAAACCAAGGAAGCTGAAGGAGGAGACTGCCCCTGCACTGGTGACTGTTTGGGGTTGGCCTGCAGTGGTTACTTATTGCCAAGGAAAGGAGAAAAGGAACTTTGTGTGTACTTTAATCATCTTGAGGAAGATCTCCAAGGGCTTGAAACTGAACTTGCCTCCTGTTATGAAGTCTCAGGAACACAAAGACATCACCCCTTCTGTCTTCCTGCATCTAGAACTGCTGTTTTAGCTGCTACAGAAGGAAATTGCAACACTGACGCCGGCTAGCGACGCCGTAACCTGCACCGAAGCCGTGAGCGCTGCTCCGACTTGCAACGTCGGCCCAACACCAGCTGCCGTGCCACATCGATGCCAGCGAGCGATGCCATAACCTGCCCGAAGCCGTGAGCGCTGCTCCGACTGATGACGTGGGCCCGACGCCTGCTGCTGTACCGCATCGACTCCGAAGCCGACTTCATCATCGCGGAGCCGATCCTTGACGTGGGTGACCCCCTGAATCCATCGACATCGCAACATCATAAGGAACAGTGGTTTCGGCGCCATCGTGACGTCACCTCCCCGACGCAGTAAGGAACCGTCGTCTCGCCTCCCCTGCGCTGCAGTAAGGAACTCCCCTGGGGTCGTAAGGAACCGACGCCGCGCCTACGAAGCTGCACCTCCCCGACGCCGTGAACTCCAGGGTACTGCTCTTTGTGGGTCTGTTTGACTCCGGGCCCGACGCCGCGCATCTCGCGGTCGGCGCCGTACTTTGGGATTTCTATCTGTCACGACGTCGTATAACTCAAAGTGGAGTTATTTGTTGCTACAAGTTTGATTTAAGTGAATAACCTATTTTTAAGGATATTTTGAGAACTGTATTGTGGATTTTTGTCGTTTGGTCTTGTGTTAAGTCTAGATAAAGATTACTTATTTTTCTATGATGTGGTGTGGTGTCCATTTGTAGTGTTTTCACTGTATTACTGTATGTGTTCACAAATGCTTTACACACTGCCTCTGAGATAAGCCTACCTGCTTGTGCCAAGCTACCAAGGGGGTGAGCAGGGGTTATTTTAGGAGTGTAGCCCCCTTACCCTGACTAGAAGCAAGGGCCCCTACTTGGTCAAAGGTACCTACCTCTGCCAACTAGAGACCCCATTTCTAACATTGGTAGTCAGCGGTGAGGATTTGGACTTGCATTTGTGACTCATATACAGTGATTGGTGTACACTACTAGTGAGTGCAGACCATAACGCGACCACATACACTTTGGTAGAATATTTTCCTTGGGACTTCTATTTTTGCTAAGAACTGCCAATCCTTGTTACCATGAGCAAAGCAGCATCCAACGCATCTATGGATCTACAATTTGAAGAAGATAGGGTTGATACCTACACTGTGCCACAGCTTAAAACCCTCTGTAAAAGATTTAAAATCTCTGTGAAAGGCATCACCAAGAAGGAGGAGTTCCAAAAGGCGCTGAAGGCCTGGTTGGAAGCAGAAATACTCCTGAGCATCCTGAAGAGCCTAGGGAGGAGGCAGAGAATACAGATGGGCAGCTAGATGGGCCATTGGGCCTGACCGGGGAGAAAGTACCTTCCAGGGCAGGCAGCAGTGTTTCTTCAAAGGGCCTGTCCCCAGGAGAGCTGGAGGACAGGGAGAGGGATAGAATGCATAAGATGGAGCTAGCCAACCCCCCCCCCCCCCACAACAGCCAGGATCACCAGCCAGTGTCCCAGGGAAAGAAGAAATGCAGATTCAGGGCTACAGTTATGAAACGAGGCGCATCGCTGTGGAAAAAAACAGTGATGCATCACTTTTTATAGCTCCCTCCTTGCAACACCATGGCAGCTAAAACCTTGAAAGTGGGGACAGTCCCCGGGGCCTGGAGGCCTGGCTGGGCCTGCGCCTTTATACCGGAGTGGGAGGCAGAGGTGCTGTGGAGTTGCTTGGCCATGGCAGTAGACATTGAGACGTCGGCAATCTCCCTTACCTGGTGGTGAAGTCTGGCAGGTCGCATGGAGACAAGTTGCTGACCTGTGTGAGAAGACCACCTGGCACACCTTGGAGCTGTGAATGGTACAGGCACTCCTGCGCACCAATGTAGGGAGGTCTGCATTGTATACCAGGCGCCACCACTACACCAGGGTGCACGGAGGAGATTACCAATGGTGGGCCGCGCCTCTCTGCATCACAGGCTGGAGGATGTTGCGCTGGCCGGACGCTGTGGAGGGTGAGGCCTCTGAGCTGCGCCAAACTTGTGTAGCAGGAGCGCTGCAACTTCACGCATCACCTGCATCGGGAGGCTCCCCAGAGGACTTGCCAGTGACTGGTGCACCCAGGATTGTGAAATCCCACCTGGCTGAGGCTCCTGCTGGCTGAGTCACAGATTCGGAGAGAGTGCAGCGCATTGAGACCCTGTGTCAATGTCCAGGTGAGGAGAAGGTGGGACGCATAGTGGAGGAGGCCCGGGAGCGAGTCTAGGCCTGTGGGTAATGCACACCGTGCCCTGAGCAATTCCTGCACTGCGGCTGACCTACATCACTGAGGGCACCGCACAAGACTGGTGGGGGACTCCACTAACTGGCTCAAGTCGCTGAGATCGGCCATTGGTGGCAGTGGGTGCCAGGGGCATGGGGGCCGTTTCTGGCCCAGGCCCTTGGGAATGCAGCTTGATCCCCCGTTACTTGCTGGGGAACACGGAATATGGTCACCACTGTTAGATCGGAAGAGGCAACCGGGTGGTGCTGCCTTTCTTTGCCCCCTGTTAGTTTGCTTTTGGGTGTATGGGGGACTAAGCCTTAGTGGACTTCCTCTTCCCACATTGCTGCACCATCTGATTGCTGCTGTTGCTGTCCCCATCTGCTGCTGCTGGTTCCTCTGACCCAGAGGTCAAGTGTTCGAGTCCCTCCTCCACCCGCAGGCTCCTGCCTGCGCCTCATCCCTGGTGGTCCAGTGGTAGAGCGTCACTGCACTGCAGCTTAACTGCCCTCCTGTCGCTCTTTTCTGCTGTTCCTGTTCATCTTTCTGCTCTTCTCCGTTGCTTTTCTACCTTTGTCTTTTTTTATCTTTGCTTTGTTTGGCTTTGTTTTTCCTGTGCTTTTTTGAAGTTCCTTTTTCCCTATCCTCTCCATCGTTGCCGCTGCGATCCCCCGCATCCCCGCCCCCTCCAGTGTCCTTTCCCGTTTTTCCCGGCTCCCAGCTGTCCAGCCCCCCTGCAGCACTACCTAATGGCAGATGCTGGGTGGCCATGCCAGCGGGCATGCCACTGGTGCGCCGAAGGTAAGCCAAAGGCAAGCCCGTCTGCGTCCGTCCGCCTCTGTACCGCACCCAGTACCAGGGACCCTGCCTCTCGGACACTCCACCACTACGAAGCCAGGACCCTCCTCACCCTCAACCCTGGGCGCCACACCGCCTGCCATCTAGCATCACCGAAGAATACCCTTGCGCCCTGCACCTGCCGAAACTGCAAACACACCTCCTCCCACATCAGTACACCAGAGCCTCTTGCCGCCCAGCTGACCAACAGTGCACACGACTGGCTCAACTGCATCATCCTCAACGTGTGGTCCCGCAACAAATATGCCACAGAAATCTGGGACCTCATTGATGCCACCTCTTCAGACATCGCTGCCTTCATGTAAACCTAGATCAACCTCTGCTCCGGACAAGACATCGCCATCACCATCCCCGACGGCTACAAAATCACCCGCAAGGACCACCCCAACCATCCAGGAGGAGGCATTGCCATCATCTACAAAAGCACCCTTTAACTGACCACGCACTCTAATGACCCAACGGCGACCATGGAACACCTCCACTTCCAGATCCGGACCAACCCCAACACCACCCTCCATGGCACCCATGTCTACAGAACCTCCGGGCCATGAACCCCCATTCACCGATGCCATTGTAGACCTCATCGCACCCAAGGCTCTCACATCCACTGACTACATCCTACTCGGAGACCTCAGGTTCCACCTGGGCAACCCAAGTGACCACAACACCACCCCCCTCCTGGGGAACCTCACCAACATCAGACTCAAGCAGCTAGTCACCGCACCAACCCACATAGCCGGACACACGCTCGAGCCCGTCTTCTCCGCCAGCGGGAACTTCAGCCACACCACAGAACTCTCCTGGACCGACCATCATTGTATACATCACGCCTTCACCATGCCCACCGATTGATCTCCAAATGCACCGACACCCTGGCACCCCTTGAGAAAAGACCAGGCAAACAACACTCCAAGAAGGCCAACTGGTTCACTCCTGCCCTCCACTAGACTAGACGCACCTGCAGACGTCTTGTGTAGAGATAGAGCCACAACATCAATCAACTCCGCCACACAGTCACCCTTGCACCATGGCACAAGGGTGCCTGCATTGGCGCATGGCAGCCATTGTGCCCCATTGTAGGGAAAAAAGACAGGGGGGCTTAATCCAGAGCCCCTTCCGGCAGTTTAATGCCGCCGGTAAGTCATTTTCTTGACGTACTTGCAGCACGAATCATGTACCACGTTGCACTGTATTTACAAAGTGACACATCTAGGCATATGCGTGACCTTGTGAAGACATGTGCCACATTATACCTGCGTCTGGTATGATGTCTGCAGGGTGGGCGTTTCCACGCAACAAAGCCTTGTAAGATTGGCGCAGTGATGTCTCTCAGATTTCACTGCGACAATTCTAGGACACCACTGCTTCAAAACCTTATGCCTGCCTCATGGCAGGCGTAAGGGTGACGAAGTGCCATAGGGATAGGCTGACCAAAGGGATAGGCTGGAGTTGTATCATGCTTGCAACACAACTGTAGCAATGCGTGACTTTAGCGTTGCCAGATATGTCAGGATTCCAGATGTATCTGTCATTGATTGCGACATGGAGCGCCGTACATTGAATACAGCGCATCCATGGTGTCGCAAGGAGGGCGCAGTGAAAAGTGTTGCAACGCTGTTTTGTCGTAGCGATGCAACACTTTTAATGAATGAGGCCCAGGAATGCGCCCTATCTTATTGATAGTGCGCATTCCTGCCCTCTAACTGGACTTAGCGGCAGTTTTGGTGGGTTATCGCCGTATGGGAATTTCATTGTAAATATTGCGAAGTGGGGTTAGCTGCAGTTTTTGCACGGGAACGCCCACCTTGCATCTCATTTTCGTTAAGTCCCGCTAACAGAAGTGGCGATCTACAAATTCACTTTTACGCCGGAAAAGTGCTTGTAAATACGGCGATAAAAAAATGCTGCCGTAACGTAAAGAAATTGACGCTACGGTGGCGTTAAGTTCTTGTAAATTATCCCCTCAATGTGTAAAGTATTTGTGCAACACCTCAAACAGTAACACAGTTAAAACACTACAACAAGTCTCCACACCAGTTTAAAACAAGCATTTGCAATGCAATAGGTCTTGCATTCACACGAGTTTGAGCAATTGGCATTGTACATGACAATGCTTTTTATTTATGTTTTGGGTTTTAAAACATAAATAAAAGGCATTGTCATTTACAATACTAATAGCTTAAACTCTCGCAAATACGAGACCTATTGCATTGCAATAAAGGGCCTTCTCGACCTCTTGTTCAATTGTAAATATCAGAGGAAGAGAGCGGCCTGCGACGTCTTCAATGTAGTGATAGATAGTGTAGTGAAGAAGATGCGTAAGTGTTGTAAATTACACAGACACAAAGTGTGAAATGAGAGTTACATATGATCCGAGCTATAAACACTAACAAAGCGCTCCAACATCTTTCGCTCTGTGATTACACTGTCGCGGCTCAGAAGGAAGGGGGGGCTATTTCCTGCCCTCCCTGTGATCTGAGTGTGCAGTGTGGCATTGCGTAACGTCATTGCTATCTTTGGCCTAATAAAAAACACTCCAGCTGTAGTACGGCCCTGGCTTCACCTCTTGGTGCAGGGCGGTCTGTGCTTTATGGCAGGCATGGAGGGGGGAGGGATGGTCTTGGCTGCAGCTCCAGCCTCGTACAGTGCCCCTGCTCCTGCTATTACTAGTGAGCGAGAGGTGCTGAGGTGGTGGTATTGATATTGGTGGTTGTGGTATTGGTGGTGGTGGTATTGGTGGTGGTGGTATTGGTGGTGGTGGTGGTATTGGTGGTGGCAGTATTGGTGGTGGTGGTAGTGGCGGTGGTATTGGTGGTGGTAGTATTACTGGTGGTATTGGTGGTGGTATTGGTGGTGGTATTAGTGGTGGTATTGGTGGTGGTATTGGTGGTGATGGTGGTATTGGTGGTGGTGGTATTGGTGGTGGTATTGGTGGTGGTGGTATTTGTGGTGATGGTTGTATTGGTGGTGGTATTGATGGTGGTATTGGTGGTGGTGTTAGTGGTGGTGGTATTGGTGGTGGTGGTATTGGAATTGGCGGTGGTATTGGTGGTGGTGGTATTGGAATTGGCGGTGGTATTGGTGGTGATGGTATTGGATTGGTGGTGGTGGTATTGGTGATGGTGGTGGTGGTGGTGATATTGATGGTGGTGGAATTGGTGGTGACATTCGTAGTGGTATTGGTGGTCTTGGTATTGGTGGTGATATTGGTGGTGGTATTGGTATTGGTGGTGGTGGTATTGGTGGTGGTATTGGTGGTGGTGTTGGTGGTATTGGTGGTGGTATTGATGGTGGTGGTATTGATGGTGATGGTATTGATGGTGGTGGTGGTATTGGTGGTGGTGGTGATATTGGTAGTAATGCTGGTAGTATTGGTGGTGGTATTGGTGGTGGTGGTATTGGTCGTGGTGGTGGTATTGGTGGTGGTGGTATTAGTGGTATTGAGTGGTGGTGGTGGTATTGGTGGTGGTGGTATTGGATTGGTGGTGGTGGTATTGGTGATGGTGTTATTGGTGGTGGTGGTATTGGTGGTGGTATTGGTAGTGGTATTGGTGGTATTGGTATTGCTGGTGGTGGTATTGGTGGTGGTATTGGTGGTGGTGGCATTGATGGTATTGGTGGTGGTGGTGGTTTTGGCAGTAATGCTGGTAGTATTCATGGTGGTATTGGTGGTGGTGGTGGTATTGGTGGTGGTATTGAGTGGTGGTGGTGGTGGTGGTATTGGTGGTGGTGGTGGTATTGGTGGTGGTGGTGGTATTGGTGGTGGTGGTGGTATTCATTGTGGTGGTGGTATTGGTGGTGGTGGTGGTATTGGTGGTGGTAGTGGTGGTATTAGTGGTGGTGGTATTGGTGGTGGTGGTGGCATTGATGGTATTGGTGGTGGTGTTGGTGGTGGTATTGATGGTGGTGCTGGTACTAGTGGTGATATTGGTGGTGGTGGTATTGGTGGTGGTGGTATTGGTGGTGGTGGTATTGGTATTGGTGGTGGTATTGATGGTGGTGGTGGTATTGGTGGTGGTGGTATTGGTGGTGTGGTGGTATTGGTGGTGGTGGTGGTATTGGTGGTGGTGGTGGTATTGATGGCGGTGGTATTTGTGGTGGTGGTGGTATTGGTGGTATTGGTGGTGGTATTAGTGGTGGTGGTCTTATTGGTGGTGGTATTGGTGGTGGTATTGGTGGTGGTGGTATTGGTGATGATATTGGTGGTGGTATTGATGGTGGTGGTATTGGTGGTGGTGATATTGGTGGTGGTAGTGGTGGTGGTGGTATTGGTGGTGGTGGTATTGGTGGTGGTGATATTGGTGGTGGTATTGGTGGTGGTGGTATTGCTGGTGGTATTGGTGGTGGTATTAGTGGTGGTATTAGTGGTGGTATTAGTGGTGGTATTGGTGGTGGTATTGGTGGTGATGGTGGTATTGGTGGTGGTGGTATTGGTGGTATTGGCGGTGGTACTGGTATTGGTGGTGGTGGTATTTGTGGTGATGGTTGTATTGGTGGTGGTGGTATTGATGGTGGTATTGGTGGTGGTGTTAGTGGTGGTGGTGGCGGTATTGGTGGTGGTGGTATTGGTGGTGGTGGTATTGGAATTGGCGGTGGTATTGGTGGTAGTGGTATTGGATTGGTGGTGGTGGTATTGGTGATGGTGCTATTGGTGGTGGTGGTGATATTGATGGTGGTGGTATTGGTGGTGGCATTCGTAGTGGTATTGGTGGTCTTGGTATTGGTGGTCTTGGTATTGGTGGTGGTATTGGTATTGGTGGTGGTGGTATTGGTGGTGGTATTGGTGGTGCTGTTGGTGGTATTGGTGGTGGTGGTATTGATGGTGATGGTATTGATGGTGGTGGTGGTATTGGTGGTGGTGGTGATATTGGTAGTAATGCTGGTAGTATTGGTGGTGGTGGTATTGGTGGTGGTGGTATTGGTCGTGGTGGTGGTATTGGTGGTGGTGGTGTTAGTGGTATTGAGTGGTGGTGGTGGTATTGGTGGTAGTGGTGGTATTGGTGGTGGTGGTATTGGTGGTGGTGATATTGGTGGTGGTGGTGGTATTGGTTGTGGTATTGGTGGTGGCGGTGGTATTGGTGGTGGTAGTGGTGGTATTGGTGGTGGTAGTGGTGGTATTGGTGGTGTTGGTGGTATTGGTGGTGGTGTTGGTATTGATGGTATTGGTGGTGGTGTTGGTGGTGGTGGTATTGGTGGTGGTTGTATTGGTGGTGGTGGTATTGGTGGTGGTATTAGTGGTGGTATTGGTTGTGGTGGTATTGGTGGTGGTATTGGTGCTGGTGGTATTGGTGGTGGTGGAATTGGTATTGGTGGTGGTGGAATTGGTATTGGTGGTGGTATTGATTGTGGTGGTGGTATTGGTGGTGGTGGTATTGGTGGTGGTGGTGATATTGGTGGTGGTGGTATTAGTGGGGGTGGTGGTACTGGTGGTGGTGGTATTGGTAGTATTGGTGGTGGTATTGGTACTGGAGGTGGTATTGGTGGTGGTGGTGGTATTGGTGGTGGTGGTGGTAGTGGTATTGGTGGTGGTATTGGTGGTGTTGATGGTGGTGGCATTGGTGGTGGTGGTATTGGTGGTGGTGGTAGTGGCGGTGGTGGTGGTGGTATTGGTGGTATTGGTGGTGGTGGTATTGGTGGAGGTGGTGGTATTGATGGTGATGGTATTGGTGGTGGTGGTATTGGTGGTGGTGGTATTGGTGGTGATATTGGTGGTGGTGGTAGTGTTGTTGTTAACAAAACAGGCTTTTGAAAACAACCCCTCAGGTGGTTTTAGTACAGATGGCATGTAACATAGATGTGCTATTGTCAGCTTCAGCCCAATAGCACAGGATTATGTGTTACCTGGAATTCACATGACTTAATTCGCTAATCATTTCTGAATCCATTTTATTTGGGGGCTTGAAACAGACACAAGATAATGCTGGGTTAAAGTGATTGAAAGCAGGCGCCCGTGTTACGGGGGCGGCTATGCTGCTTAAAAAAACACAAGCGGTTTCAGCTGAAGCTGCGCATGTACAGCCTGCAGTAAGAGAAACTGAATAAAGTAAATAGTGCTTACAGTCTAAATAACAGGTCCTGTGTAACACCTGAAGTAAAAGGGCCAGTCGCCACGGGAGGGTACAAATGAAGACAAGGCCGTACTAAGGAGGGACTAACAAGCCTATTAACGAATCCGAAGGCAGCATTTACGAAAGGCAATGACACAAGCCAATGAAAAATATGGGAGGAGAGTGGGCGCGGCTTATCTCCCATACTCTACTACAGCAGTCTCACAGAGCGAGCAGCGCATGTGCGCTGCCGCTAGGCTCGACCTAAAAATAGCTTATTTTTTTACGAACAAAACAAGATAAAAATGACAAGAATCCAATAAGTTAAACTGGAATTATTAATTTTTAATGAATAAATGAAAACAAAGTGATTAAAAGCTTAGAGTGCCAACCAGGGACATCTGGTCACGCTTGACCGAGGTAAATCCAAAAGTTCAGACTGACCACGATGGAGCATGGGTCGGATACAGGGACCAGCCTTGGCCCGCTGAAAAGTACCTGGGATGCGTCGTCGATGGAGTCGAGATGCGAGAAGCAAAGTGGCGATGCGTTGGCGTTGAACTGCTGGTTCGAAGTCAATGTATCATCATAGAGCAACACAAATCAGAGATGAGTCATGGTCGAGACTCAGGATGTAGGCGATGAATCGGGAACTGGAGGTGATGCACCGCACAGTCGTCGATGTGAGGTCCACGGTCTGTGCAACAGCAGCGATGCATTGGTGTCGAGGGAGATGCACCAGTTCCGATCTGTGCAATTTTGTCAATGAATGGATTTTTAGCAGTTGCAGCACTTTATACCCACTTCCAAGGGTTCAGGACTGGATTGGCACCACGTGGCAGGCCAAAGTCCAGGTGCTGTGGTAGGTGGGTGAGAAGTCTGATGTCTCTGAGACTTAGAACCATGGGCAAGTCCAGCATGCCTTTCACTCTGGCCTCAAGTGAGATGGCTCCAGTCCTTCCACAGCAGAGCAGAGGGTGGCAGGCAGCAGGGCAGCACAGGAAAAAAGCAGTTCTTCCAGGGCAGCAGTCCAGCAGTGTGGCAGACCTTGAAGCATCATAGCAGTCCTTACTCCTGGCAGAGTTCTTCACAAGTCCAGTAGTGTCTGATTTGGTGGGCTCAGAGAACCAGTACTTCTACCCAGTAGTGCCTTTGAAGTGGAGGTGACTTCGAAGAGGGGCTTTGAAGTGCACAGAGGTCCTCCCTTTCATGTCTGGCTCCAGACTCACTACAGGGAAGTATGCAGCCCTTTGTGTGGGAACAGAGCACAGCCTATTAGGGTGTAAGTGTCAGCTCCTCCCTCACTTCCTACCTAGGATCGCGCTTCAGGATGTGAATGGCCACTCAGTCACACCTAAGCTCCCTTTGTGTGTGGCTGTCTAGAGGGAATGCACAAAGTACAGCTATCACCCAACCCAGACATGTATTGGAGACAGGCTGCAGGCATACAAGGCTAAGAGCAGAAAAATGGCATTTTTCTAAAAGTGGCATTTTTAAAAAGGTAGTGATAAATTCATCTTAACGAGAAAAGAGGATTTATCATTACCATTCCAATGATATGAAACAAGAAAGAGCTACTCCTTCTCAATCAGGAATTGCAGCTTATACGTGTAATAAGGAATTCCCAATGTTAACCTATAAGAGGGGTAGGCCTCACAGTAGTGAAAAATGAATTTGGGAATATTTCACTAACAGGACATGTAAAACTTACAAGTACATGTCCTACCTTTTAATTACACGGCATTCTGCCCTATGGGCTACTTAGGGCGTACCTTAATGGTGACATATCTGTAATAAAAGGGGAGTTTTAAGGCTTGGCTAGGGGTTTTAAATGCAAAGTCGACATGGCAGTAAAACTGCACACACAGGCTCTGCAGTGACAGGCCTGAGACATGTTTAAAGTGTTATGTTATGTTATGTTAATTGCATTTCTTGAGCGCACGGTTACCCGAGGGTGTCCTGGCGCTGGCTACTGTCTGTCCAAGTTCCAGAGTATGTATTGGCCTACATGGTAAACAACCAGGTTTTCAGCCCCTTCCTGAATGTCAGCAGTTCCGTGGTGCCTCTGAGGTGAAAAGGAAGCTCATTCCATGCCAGGTGACAGAGCTTCTACCGCCCCAGTTAGCTTTTTTAGCTAGCGGTACAACCACCCCTTTTGCTTCCGCAGAACGAAGGGCTCTTCTGGGGATGTACCATTGGAAGCGCCGTTGCAGGTAGTCTGGTCCTGTTCCGTGAAGGGCTTTGAAAACCGTGCACAGGGATTTGAAATGAATCTGTTGTTTCACAGGGAGCCAGTGTAGCCTTTTTATTTATTTTTTAACAGAAACAAATTTTGGTGTCCCAGTCAGCAGTCTAGCTGCTGCATTTTGTACTAGTTGAAGCTTGTTTAGGTATTTCTTTTGAACGTTAAGGTAAAGACTATTACAATAGTCCACACGCGATAGGATTAAAGATGTTGGGGCCGATTCACAGAACTAATCTGAGACAAAATCCTAAATTTACTACTTTTGGTATTCACAGAGGCATTTAGTAGTAGTAAAGTTAGGATTTTGTCTTAAGTTTGACTTAAGACAAACTTAAGACAGACTTAAGACAGACTTAAGACAGACTTAAGACAGACTTAAGACAGACTTAAGACAAACTTAAGACAAAATCCTAACTTTACTATTACTAAATGCCTTCTATGCCTTCTGTGAATACCAAAAGTAGTAATTTTAGGATTTTGTCTCAGATTAGTTCTGTGAATCGGGCCCGATATCACTATCCTTTGACAGTCTGCTGCTAGGAATGATTTTATTTTCCTTATCATTCTGAGAAGATGTAAAGTGGCAGAGGTCACCGCGTTTACCTGGTCCCCAAAGGAGAGTTTATTGTCAACTATGACACCCAGATTTTTCGCTTTCCTGGCTGGCTCCGGAAGAGTCCCTAGCGCATCCGGCCACCAGTCCGAAGTCCAAAAGTTGGCATTGTTGCCAAAAATGAGTGCTACTGGTAAGTTGGCCAATCAGTGCTGCAGGCCCACTAGTAGCATTTAATTTACAGACCCTCGACACGTGTAGTGCACTCTACTGGGACTTGTAGATGCATTTTATGTGCCAAGTGTGGATAAGTCAGTCAAGCCATGTTTTAGGGGAGAAGCACATGCACTTTAGCACTGTTTGACAGTGGTAAAGTGCTCTGAGTCCCAAGGCCAACAAAAAAAAAAATCAGCAAAAATATGAGGCAAGCAGGTAAAAGTTTTGGGGAAGACCACCCAAAGACTGTTAGGTGTAATAACAATGTTTTAACCCTTACTAAAGATACAGGGGTCCCCTACACACGAGACTCACCATGACACAAACTCTCATCACCAGCCAACTGGACTACTGCAATGCCCTAAAGGTAGGAAACACACACCTTCTACAGTGACTTTAGACCATACTGAACACCAGAGCCATCCTCTGCCTTCTCCGACGAACCCACATCACACCCGACCTCAAGAAGCTCCACTGGCTTCCCATACAGAAGAGATGCCAATTCAAGCTGCTGACCCACGCACACAAGGTTCTACACAACCATGAACCTGCCTACACTAACCACCTGCTGACCCACCAACCATCGAGAAGACTAGGCTCCACCTCCCTTTCACTTGCCCATACTCCCCTCATCTACCGAAGCAGAAGTGGAGGACGCTCCTTCTCCCACATCGCAGCAAAGACCTGGAACAGACTTCCCACACACCTCCCGACCATCACCTCCCTTCTGGAATTCTGAATGGCCCTCAAGACCTGGCTGTTCGAATAAGCCTCTGTGGCCTGCAAGCGCCTGGATACCCTATCAGGTGATTAGCCTTGCTTTATAAATCCTGATTGATTGATTGATCAAGACAATGGGATATGGGGACATCTGTAATGATTAATAAAAGAGAATTAGGAAAGATGGTGGTCTGTATTGGACTAGACATATATGTCTGTGAAGGAGTATAACTGATATGTCCTAAATAATAGGAAAAAGCGCTACAGTGAGAGAATGTCATTGAGGCAACAGTTATACCTCAATGAGCTGTATGAACAGGTGAGGTAATTAAAGGAAGTACTTACTCAGGGGACCGGTCCTGCGAAAGTATGATGCTCAGGGATGGTCTCCCATATGGCCAATTTTTGACACTGAGGCGTAATTGTACAAATAAAAGCGATAGCTTTAAGGAAGCCTTTACACTAAAAGAAAAATTGCTGAACAGAGGTTACCAAAAGAAAATTGTGAGATCTTCACTTAAAAGGACTTGGTATAACCACAGGCAAGATCTTTTAATAACTAAACCAAAGAAAGAGTGCAATAAAATGGTGTGTGTTACCACGTTTTGTCCACCTAGTAATAAGATGACAGCGTTTATCAGAAAACAGTGGCACATTATACAAACTATAGACGTTTCCTTAGAGTTACCCCAGTTCTCCTTCAAAAGGGGCAAGAATATTCATGATCACTTCGTGCATTCAGCAGGCTCCAGGGTCCCAGAAAACAATACCCTTAACACTCTGAGGCCTTCCCCCGATGAAGGCTCATTATAAATGCAGTGAATGTGCTGTTTGTTAGTTACAACTAACAAAATTCTTTGAACATGATGTAATTAATTTGGAATTAAGAAACTTTTCTAACTTGTAATACAGCAAATTTGGTCTATTGTATTTGGTTCCCATGTCCCCTGATTTACATTGTAAAGATGACCCAGTAGGTAAAGACGTGCATAGGGCAGCAATGAAGCAGCATCCACTGTGGAGTAATCACTGCTCCTTTGGTAACACATTACATAGGGAAGCAACATACTGCTAACGACATCAGATGGCAGCTACTGGACAAGACAACAGAGAGAGGAGGAGATATCTCCCTTATTTTACAAAGACTGAAATGCAAATGGATCACCATGTGTGACTCAATTTCAAATGGATTAAACTCCCTTGAAGGATGGAAGGAACTTGTTTTCTCACTCCAAGAGGGAGATTACTTTATTGTCCTGGAGATGCTGTATTATTTCACACTTTGATGGATAGAGACGTTAATGGCTTGAAGAAGGACTTCAATTTCTAATTTAAAAACATTTTAGACTTTACTCTTTTGCACATAGTGTGTTTTTAGGGTTGAGTTTTTTTAATTGGCATGCTTTATTGTTTTCCTTCCCTGCCTCACCACCTTTCTTTTCTTTCCCCATCTGCACTAACCCTCTCCTTCCCCTTCAAGCATTAGATGTCAGGCAGCAGGCTGAGCCATTAAGCATCTGATGACTGGCTGAGACTGCCTTTATTCTTTTTATAAATAGCAGGCTCGGCTTTACTAATGTCATTTCTTTGTCTTCCTTTCCTTTTGTGTTGGTCCTTTTTTTAGTATTCCTTAGTACTAATTGGGTGCCCGTTATCGTTTTGCTGTCGTTATTCTAAATACTGCCTCTCACATCTGACAGACATCTCACACCATATGGGTGGATCGAGGCTTAAAGTGCATGCCGCGTTCCAAGCCTCGTATTAGAGTGAATCCGTCGGAGCGTGCGATCTAGCTCGCACCCCTTGACAGGGACGATTCTCCTGTGTAGTCCTTCTTCCTATCGGAGCACTGCTTCCTCACGTCAAGCCCTCACCATAGAGGGCATATAATGGAGCATTATCTCCTTGGGGCAAATGTTTATTTCTGAGTCATCCCTGCCCTACATTGCCCCGTGTTTGTTTGTTTATTTCTGAGGTACCCTCAGGGGTAAGTCCTCATTTTCATAATTTGCCCTGATATTTCAATGGATTTTCCCCTCTAGTACTATATAGTTATGGATGTTTTAATAATGTTGCGCATCTTACCTTCACAGGTCCGGTTCTCCTTGAGTAAGTACTTTCTCTAATTACCTCACCTATTCACTGAGGTGTAACTGTTGTCTCAATAGCATACTCATCCTGTAGCGGGCTTTCCTATTAGTAAGCACATATCAGGTAAACTCCTTCACAGACATGTCTGGTCCAATAAAGACCACCATCTTTCCTTAATTCTCTTTTGATAATCATAACAGATGTCCCCATATCCTAATTTCCTGATGAGACCCTTGAATCCTTAGTAAGGGTCGAAATCTCTAAGTGGTTGTTTGTTACAAACACCTCCGCGTTTTTTGTATGCTTTCATTGGTGTATATTGTTTTTGTGGTGGGTGTCAAATTGTGAGCAAATTGCACACTTTGATATTTTGTTTTGTGTTTTTTTGTACGGATACAATAACTGAAGATACAATTGTTCTTCCTTTACTATAACTGTGGTGGTCTTTGTGAATTTACTGATACTAAGGCATTCATTGCATGGGGTTATTTAACCTCCCAAGTATACACCCTTTACTAAATGATACAATGAGAACCATTATTGCGTATAAAGAGTATTATACCCAGGTTTCCATGGGTTCAGGGGGTCGTCTTGTAGCCTTACAAGACAGGTCGCACAACATTCAATTCTTCTCAAAATAGTGGGGCAGATTTACAAGAAGCTGCCGCAGCGTGGCACCGCAAGCCCTTTGGCTGCGCCACGCTGCGGCACTTTCAGAGCACCGGAATGCGACATATTTACAATGATATGTCGCATTCCTGTGCTCTCCCCTGCGCTGGAGCACAAACAGCTGCCATGTGCCGACGCAGGCACCCTTGCACCATGGTGCAAGGATGCCTGCGTCATGGGGAGATTGTTTTTGTGCAAGAAGGAGCACCTTCCTGCACTAAAACAATCAGTACAGGCATTTTCCTCTTTCAATGCGTGCTGTAGAATGCAGCACGCATTGAAAGAGGAAAAAAATGAGGATAATGAAAACATTTCTCCTCGTTGCGCCTTGCTACGCCCCCCCTAGGGTGACTGACGCATTTCCAGGTTTACGAATCCTCGTAAATCTGGAAATGTGGCTGGTTCCATGGGTGTTGCGTGAAAACACCCACAGCAACACCCATGGAACTCCCCTTACACGCAAAGTGCTGCGTGTAAAGGGGCCGTATTTACAAGGACAGGAATAGCCACGCAAGGTGGCTTTTCCTGTCCTTGTAAATACGGGGCAGAGAAATGCGCTGCCAGTGCGTCACAGAAAGTGTCGTACTGGCAGCGCAAGGGGCTTGTAAATCTGCCCCATTGTTTTTAAGGGGCAATAGACCATTCTAATATGGACGCTTTGTTCATGAGTTGATTATTAAAAGAGGCATTGCCTTTTAGTCTCTCTTTTATTTCAGTTGCCACTCTTTGAACTGCTCTGGGCCGTATATTCATAAATCAAATGATAGGGAAGAGGTGCCAAGAACAACGAGCAATGGTAAAAGCAATAGGTTTCGCCCATGTGATTAATATGTTTTTTTGTTGTTGTAAGTATTAGCTTAGTGAGCAGTTGTGTAATATAAGTTACTGAAACTCCGTAAAAGTGTTATGACTAGTTTATTGTGAAAGGCAATATATTTAGCATTTACTGGTGATACTATAAAGTGGGGAGATTAGGTAAAGGGCGGAAGACAAAGATAAAAAAAAAACATGTATCTGACAAGTATGCTTGAAATGTGTTCAGCCACGGGGAGATTAGGTGAAAGGCAGAGGACAAACCAAACAAGCGCTGGGCAGGGAAAACCTAAACAAGAAAAAGAGAACGCAGAACTTGCGCAATACGTAAACAACTGGAGATGTCGAAACAAGGGTGTGTGCACTAAAGCTAGGACGAGATGAATGCATTAATGGTAATATTAATACTAAAGGTTCTTTTATACAATAATAAGCAACCTTAGCAAAGTTTGATGGAAAATGCCACAAAGTTTGCTCCCCATATTTGCGTGAAAATTTTGACTTGCGAGAATTTATTTTGAAAGCTGAGTTTGCGAACAAAAGCTCTGCATGCATATACAATCATGTATAGGAAAGCCCAGCAAAAGTAGGTATGTATGCATTTGTCAAATGAAATGTGTGCCTGGAAACTGTGCTCGGTTAATATGGCACTGCCACCTCCCTGCATCCTTAAAGTGGCCAGCATTTAAACCTGTGGCGTGCAGGTTACAGACAGATCGGTGTAACAGTCCCTACATAAGTATTGGCAAAGCCAATAGGTCTGGGCTATTTTAGGTGAAATCGTTATTTGTTGTAATAGCTGTATGCTGTGGGGTACATGTGGATACACAAATATGGAATACATCCAGACACAAATGCATATTATACCTGAGGTAACTCAGATGTAATAGTCTAATACCATTGTGTTGGACAGCACGCTATCTCCAAGACAGACACAGCAATAGGTATTGATTCTAAACCCAAAGCTGTCTGTGATGGGAAATTGTAACTTGATTAATGGATGAGTCATCACATGACAAAGCAATATTCAGGTTATTCAACTCTATTAGGTGCCAACTTCTTACAGTAGAGTTATCTCCCAGGTCCCATAAACCTCACAAATGAAGGCCACAGACCACAGCTAACCACAAAGCAGCAAACGACAGCACACGACTCATAGGTTCGACCCAGAGTGAGTGGTGATGTAAGCATGCCGGTGCCTGAGTTATGATGTTTGCGAATCCGAAGGAGGTTGTACGTTATTGACTGAGTGGTAGTGTAGTGTGTCATTCTGTGAGATATGAAAGAGGTACTGTGAGTAAGAGGGTTGTAAAAGACTGAGAGTGAGTGATTGGTGTTGCTGTGGGTGATGCTGATGTGAATGCGTGGCTTGCTGACGTTGCTGAGTAAGAGGGTCTTTCGGACAGGGTGTCTCAGGTGGGGTGCTTTATGCCCTCTCTGGTGGCCGGGACTTATTCTGCCAAGAAGGGTTTGAACAATGTCACTGTTCACGCCTTTGTCAGAGTTGCTTGAATTTTAGCATGCAATGCCACAGGTCTACCAGGAGTTAAGGAGGTGACATATTAGAAAAGGTGTGTGTAAATGTCTAAGAAACAACAGACATTCAGCTTTCTCGTCCCATGAAGTACCTCCCTCCTCTCAAGACACTGGTCCAGGGCTTTTGCCTCAACAACTAGCATAGTTTTTGTTGAGCAAGAGAAACTGTGCCAAGGAGAAAAGTCATCTTTCATCTAGAGTGTTCCACTTTCTTGTGATGTAAAGCACCATTAAGCAGCTGCAAGTTACATCTGGAAAATATAGATATTTTAGGAGTTTCCGGCCTTAATATCATGAAATTTTAGCTTTGAGCATGCAACAAAGATCCAGTAATCTTTGGCGATGTATGCTAATACTCTACTCAGCAAATGGGCAGGAACGTTTTTAAGTTCAGTTTTAAAATGGTCATTTTTTACAAACGCCTCTCAGTGCAGAGATATTATCTGATGCACTTAGGTGAAATGCTTCTCCGTGTTAAAGAAATACGCTCCTTCAAATTTACAAGGGATTTTATATTTGTACATGATGCTTATTACATGTCAAACATTTTCATGGCTCGGCTCGTGCACGGATCTTAGTGCCAAGCCAGACCCTTGTCTCGCTCTTTTAATTTGTTGGCTCGCCCAGCTCTATATTAGGTGCACTGCGGTAAACATGCGGGGCCTCATTTATGAGGCCCCTTGCGCCGCGGGAACGTCACTTTTTGTGATGTTCCATAGTGCAGGAGCCTGCTCCATATTTACGAGGCAGCACTAAGCCACTTTTGTTGGCTTAATGCTGCCTCATAAATATTATTCCCTTTAACGCAATTTTCTGCGTTTAAGGGGCGTGCAATGGGTGTTGCTGGGGGTGTTCCCAGCAACATCCATGGCTTTTTGAAACTGCCCCTGATTTACGAGAAATCGTAACCCATAGGCAGCGCCAAAAGCTTATGCCTCCCCAGGGAAGGCGTAAGGGAGGCACAACGAGGAGATATATCTTTATTTCTCCTTGTCTTTCCTTTTTCTATGTGTAGGAAAAAGCCTCTTGTGATTGCCCTGCACAAAAATAATCATTCCTGCAATGCAGGCACCCTTTTACCATGGTGCAAAGGTGCCTGCGTTGGCGCACGGCAGCCCATTGTGCGCCGGTGCAGGGGAAAAGGACAGGAATGCGCTGTATCTGATAGATACGTCACATTCCTGCCCTTTTCTTTTGCCCTAGGGCAGCACAGCAGGAAGGCCTGCCGCGCTGCCCTAGGGCAAAAACTCATAAATGAGGCCTGGGGTTCTTGTTTAGCAAGAATGAGCTGGGCGTGTCTATTGATGGAGCACGGAATGTTTGCAGACAAAGAGAGGTACTTGTGTATCACCCCCTACTGTAGGCTACACAAGCCCTCGACAATATATCAAAAGTCGGGCGTGGTACGAGGGAAGGGCTGAGAAGGCATCTGGGACAGTACAAGCTAGCAGTTAGCTGTTAAATATTCATGTGGCACCAAAAGCGTACCATTTTTAGGTACAGGGAAGTCAAGTAATTTTCCAATATTGTTTCACAGGATCTTTGGTTAAGTGTCCAACTCAAGACTCTAACCCCACCGTCCTGATTCCCAAACACTGGAGCACATATACGGCCAGGGTAGACAGTGAATGTCACTGGGTGACCTAGTATCAGCAGGAGTTTGTAAGCTTTTTTTAAAAAAAAATTACGATGCAGTATATAAGATTTCTGCCTGGACATTCGTGTCACCCGAATGTTACGAATTTAACAGAAAAAGAATACTTTGGGGGATATTCTCAAGAACGTGTGTTAACTATCGCCAAATTCGCTTAACACAACTTCTCACATCGCAGTCTATCGCGGGAAAATAACACCGTGTTAACGCAGTATTCCCAACCCGGCGGCACCATGCGATAGTCTCACGATAACGCGACACATGCCCACGTTAAAATTAACGCGACGCTGAAAAAATGCAAAACACAAAAGCCCAAAAAGTTGCGATGTTCCAAATCGCGAAACAAAAATCAGCGATAACCAGCGACAGGCCTGCGATTCCCACGCGACATGCGGGAAAATGCACTATAAAAGCAGAGAAAAAAAAAGAGAAAAAAATGTAACTGCGTAGCACCATGGACGCACCCGAACCGAGTGCAGAGGACAACGCGAACCCCACAAGCCCCACAGATGACCAGCCAGGAACCCCGGGATCGGGGAAGGGCAAGGAGAAGAGGAAGAGAAAGACGGGGTTCAGTCCGCAGGAAAACCGGATCATCGTCACAGAGGTGACAGAACACTACCAACAACTGTTCGTCACCTCCACTGTGTCATCGGCAACACAAACGGAAATATGGCAGCACATCGTGAACAACGTGAATGCAGTCAGAGTGTCGAGGAGGACAATGGAAAAGGTCAAGAGGCGCAGGAATGATGTGAAGGGCAAAACCAAGAAGAAACTCGATGCCAACATGAAAGCAGCAACGCAGATTGGATGTGGGGGACCAGCGGCACACCAGGAGCTGGATGACATTGAGAAAATGGTGGCCACAGTCATCAGTCGGGATACAGTGCCAGGAGTTGGGGATCGGGACACTGCTCAACATGACCTGACACAACATCAACAGGGTGAGTACCGACCAGGGACTGGGGGGACGGGGGGAGATGGGCACAATGGCACACATGCACAATTAATTAGAGCACACTGCACACCCACAATGACTCTGGATCATGTCCCTGATCCCCTTGGCGCACTGCAGCACACATACAGAAACTCAGGGAATGTGTGTTGAAATGAATTTATTTGCACATGCTGTGTCTGTGGTCATTTTGTACTGTCTCATGATTGCTAAGGACTGTCACAATGTGACGTCCTCATGTGAAGAAATTGTCAATGATGTTGTTCCTATGGGCTATTCCTGCTGCAGCTGCAGTGGGGTGTGGTCCACCTGCCTCATCTTCCTCATCATCGTCCGGTGCATCTGGCACTTGTAACCATGGGGCATTGGTGCGTACACATATGTTGTGCAACACACAACATGCAACGATCATCTTGCACATGATGTCTGGGCTGTACAGGAGCCTCCCACCTGTGATGTCCAGGCACCTGAAACGTGACTTCAACACGCCAAATGTGCATTCCACGATGCCCCTGGTGCGTTTGTGGGCCACATTGTACTGCCTCTGGGCCTGTGTGTTCGGCGCTCGGAGGGGTGTCATCATCCAAGGGCAGAGTGCATATCCTTGATCACCTGTGACAGTGCAGAGAGACATGAGTCAATAGTTGGTTCTGCATGATGTGTTGGCAGGCTCACTAGTTGATTGGCGTGTGATATGTGTGTCATAGTGATTCCTGTTTGACATGTACTGCTTGTAGCAAATGAGCGCCATCAATGTGTATTACGTAGCCTCACTCCCCCCGAGCCTAATTACTTGTGTGCGCTGCGCGGTTGCATCACTTGCACTCCTACGGCACACCATTGTCATGCCTGTCTGCGCATGTCCACAAGCCTGACAACGACACTGTGATGTTGTGCATTGAAGGTGGGCGGCCACGTGTGTGTAGGCCTATGGTAAGGATAGGGCGGACACAGATGTAGAGTTCATGGCTGGCTGAACTCGCGATGCGGTCGAGGCAAGACCTTTGGCTTATGCTGCGGCAATAGCGATACACACACAACAGTTGGCATGTATGATCCCGGACCCCGAGCGGGCTTGCGCTCATTCATTCATCCCTTCGGCCGAGCCCGCACTCCGGGGGCATGTTACATTGCAACTCTGTCCATTGCGGGACGGGTGGCGCCGACACTACAACTGAGACACACGCATTAGGTACTTCATTGGCAAGCCCAACACTTAACCACGCCCAGAGCCCCGGGGTGAACATCCACACCCCTACGCTGGACTGTCGTACGCCAGCCCACTCCGGCAACGCCTACAGGGGGGTACGACACAGCTTCATGTCCCAGGTCTCACCCACTGCCTGAGGTGACATGGTTGCGTCCGCTGTACACAGCACAATGCAATGTGGTAGGGCCCGGGGCCCTCATGCATACACAATGACCACACGGACACACTTAGATAGTTTGTGGAACTGGCTACGGGCACGTGCGCCCGGCCCCTTTTATTGCCAGGGTCACATGTCCAGTGACTCCTGTGCTGGATGGGTGTGGGGTGAGTGTGAGCCAGCCCTCAAGGAGTGGTTGGTGCTGGCAACAACTACAACAGTGATCAGACAATCAGAAGTTCACAGTCCAAACAGCAAGGGTCCATGACTTGAGCTGCACGGAGTTAGTGGCCCCGGATGCACAGCGGCCGGCACATGGAACACCGCCACGGGACGGTGACTACCGGTGCACTGAGGTAGGGCCACGAGAGCTGAGCGGGTACTCGTCGATGTCCAAGGTGAATGTCGCAGAGGGTTTTGGGGGACAGTGGAAGGTGATCTTCCAGGGCATGATACAGAGGGCAGTACCAAGCAGACACAGGCAATATGGAGGAGATGAATGCTACAGACTCATTTTTGACACCAAGTCAGTATCAGCTACATGATGATGAAGACAACCCCCAGGCCATAGACTCAGACGCCACCAAAGTTCAACCAGAGAGTGTCCATGAATTTCGGGCCACGGAGTCAGTGGCACCAGAGCTCAAAGGGGATGCAGTCTGCGATGAGGCCTGGACAATGGTATAAACTCTGCCATAAATAAATCAAGACTCAGTTCCAAATGTGTGACCTACTTGACCGTGGTGTAGGCCGGAGGCAGCGGTCAGCAGGGGCCCCCAGCCACGTGTCCTTGGCTTGCAATGCACAGAGTTAGTGGCACCAGAGCAGTTGTTGGTAGTGTTCGGTCACCTCCGTAACGAGGATCCTTTTTTCATCCGGACTGAACCGCGTCTTCCTCCTACTCCTCTCCTTGCGTACAATGATATGGACTCTGCCATTGAACAATCAAGACTCAGTTCCAAATGTGTGACCTACTTGACTGCAGTGTAGGCCGGAGGCAGCGGTCAGCGCGGGCCAACCGCTGTTCAGGCAGCTCCTCCTGGTACTCTCACACACGACGTTGGAATGCCATGTGGCGATGATTTGTGGAGGTAGAAGCACCAGAGCTGAGCGTGTGTGCAGCCTGCGACGATGCCGTGCCCTGCCTGGTCCAGACTGGATTGGATTGGTGTGAGGCCTGCTGGACCGCAGTGTAGGCAGTACACAGGTGACCCCGCGGTGCTGGGCCGCAGTGTAGGCCGAAGGCAGTAGTCAGCAAGGGCCCACAGACACGTGTCGTTGGAATGCTATGCACAGAGTTGGTGGCACCACATCGAAGGGAGTACGGTGATATAAAATCTGCCATAAACATATGTACTCTGCCATTGTATAATCAAGACTCAGTTCCAAATGTGTGACCTACTGGACCGCAGTGTAGGCCGGAGGCAGCGGTGGAGTACGTCAATGAGAAAGGAGTACTGGGTGCCTGTGTCGCGGAGGCCGTGATGGTCTGAGGAGGCTGCCATGGTCGCGGGCACGGCATTTCCATAGGTGCCATCCTGAAAGCGCTGGTTGATGATGGACTGTCGGAAGATGAAGGAATCATGCACACTGCCTGGGTAGTTGGCGACGACATTGGTGAAGAGTCCCCGGTGGTCCACTATTGCCTGCACATTGATGGGATGCGTGTGTTTCCTGTTGCGGTAATTGTGTGCAGTGGCGGCAGGGGGCACGAGAAGTACATGTGTGCAGTCGATTGCCCCCAACACGTGCGGGAAGCCAGCTATGGCATAGAAGCCTTGCTTGATCTCCAGCTGTTCCTGCGCAGTGTGTGGGTAGTAAAGTTGCTGGGGTACCAAGCTGATGATGGCATCCAAGACAGGTGTGAGGAACTTTGACAGGGCTGGCTGTGAGACTCCTCCGACTATGGCAGTTGTTGGTTGGAAGGTCCCAGAGGCCAACAGGTGCAGCACGGCCAGCAGCTTTGTCTGCAGAGTGATGTTGGTTCTCCGCTGTGTTGGTACCGTCAGCCTGTGGGCAATGAGGGTCAGGATGCGGAGAATGGTTGTCCTTTTGAGCCTGTAGTGGGCAATGACTTCCTCTGGCGTTAAGTCTCCGAGGCTGATGCGTTTTCGGAAGGTCCGGTGTCTTTGTCTGCGCTGCCTCTGTGGTAGTCTGGGGGGGTTCTTGGGGGGGTGGGGGTCCTGGCGGTGGTGGCGGTGGGTGTTGTGGCCCTCTTGGGGCTCCGAGCTGCATGATCAGTAGCTCTATGGCATCTGTTGTTCTTCTGGTGTGGCTGTGGGCTGGGCTCCCTTTTATGGTGCAGGTTGTCGTCCGACTTAGCACCAGGTAGGAGCAGGTGTTAAATCCATGCTGCTAACGCGCCTTATCGCATGTTTTTTAATCTTATCGCTGATCTGGCTGGTCGTTGAGAATGTTGCGGAGTGGTGTTTTCGCGGGTTTTTGCACGGGAACGCCTACTCTGCATCTCATTAGCGTTAGTTGCCGGTGTCATCCGTGGCGATGTTTTTTGCGGCTGCTATCGCAGGTAAACTGGTGATATCGGCTGCTAGCACCTGCTTGTGAATGGTGCGATGAATTTATCGCCACTTTGGCTGCGATAAAGTGCCGCTAACTCGGCGATGAGTCCTTGAGAATATGCCCCCAAGTATTTAAAGTGTTTTTAGTTTAAAGGGCATATCGGACAGCACCCAGAGGCTGATAAAAGCACTCCCTCTACAGGTGTAGGGCAAGGAATCCATGACAGGAATATGATGAACCAATTTAGAACATTTCTGAACTGGCCAGTATGCGTTCAAGGTTTATCTCGCTCTGCTTTTCAAATACGTTTTAATTTCTAAAACACTGGCTTCTAAAAGGGCAATAATCATTTCTAATGCGTGGCTCGGAACATTTCTTTCCTGAAAAGTTGAATACCAACCGAGAGAGTTTCACAAACACTCAAGTTGAACTCCAGGAAATGTTACTTTGCTGTCTGTTTTTGCACTAATGCAGCCCAGAAATGTACAAACTAAAATGTATTTTCCAGTCATATTTTCTTTTTGAACTCATAACATGCTACAAAATGAGCCCTTTTGGACACTTCAAGTGCTCTACAGTTCCAAGGAAGTCTCCCTTCCATCTTTAGCTTGTCATACTTTTATCCCCTGCTGGTATCTGAATCTTTTCAACTATTTTCGGGCACCTGGCTGCTGTCGGAAATGATATTCATGGAGGAAATGACCAGCTCCATCATTCAGAGTAGACGTTATGATCAAGTTTTTAAAGTACACAATTTTGTATGGTTAATATTAAGCATGTTTTTTTCGAAGGAACACTTAATGAGGAACTGGTGTTTTGGGTTTTGTGTATCAATGTGTGTGACTTATTTGTGATCTGTGCAGGGGCGTAGCTGTGTTGTTTTTATGTACCTGTATGTGTGTATGTGTGTGATCGTGCTACGTCCGTACGTTGCAGTAGCATATCAACGGGGATATATAGTATAGCGTCTGAAAGCCACTCATTTAAAACAGGTGACCAGTCGTCTAAACCTGGCTTCCCGCTTAAACAACATTGTGTAATCGGGTGCAAATCCCCATAACTTGTAGGGCCTCAATGCCCTCATACTGAAATTGGGGAGCCCGATCGGCCCGTTTTAATAACAACACCATGTTGCTATATAGCGTTTCAGAGCAGGGGCGGCTCCTCCACTAGGGCGGAGGAGCGTCGCCCCACTGCTTTCTCGCAGTGCGAGAAGCAGAAACATAAAATGGTAATAACTTTCAGTTATTACCATTTTATGTTTGATTGTGGTTGGGCTGGTAGACGGGGCTGCTCTGCAAGCAGCCAGGGCAGGGGAGGAGTGGTGTGCCCACTTCCGAGGGCGCAATAAATATTTGGTCGGCCCTCTGGGGCCGCCAAACCAGTCATGCGCACTCTGATCTTCTCCATGCAGGTTGCAATGCAGCCTGCATGGAGAACATGGCCGCCCCGTAAGCCCCTGGCTGGGTGGCGTCCCCACCAATCACAATGCTGCTTGCAGCGTTGTGATTGGCTTAGGGGAGGGAGCCTGGCTGCCTGCTTACTGTTCCTGCCAGAGGCAGGAGAACAGAAGCAGCAGCCGAGAAGACGCGGGCCCCAGCCGGCAGAAAGGTAAGTCTATTTCTTTTAATTGTTCAATTAAACCCCCCTCACATGACCCCCTCCCTCCCTGTACAACCCCCCCACACCTCCACCCACGAGACATGCCACCCGCGACTGTTTCCGATCCATTTTTGCTATTCTAAGCTCTGTGATTAATAAGTGATGCCAGCAATAATTGTGGAATTACTGCCTGTGATCTGGTCCAGTTTAAAGCAACATGTCATCAGGAAGCACATGGCATTTAGCACCCCCTATTTTCCACTTAAGGAAGGATCTGCTTGCAGGAGGTTAATACCACACTTTTCTAGAGCGTGCACAAGCACTGGCAACTTTTTTTAAGGGTAGTCTGAAAAAACACGCATCGCATCCTAGCATTTCACTGCAGTGCTGTGAAGCTCATGTTTCCAGGAGGACTTTGGGAGGGTTGGAGAGAGGATGGATACTGGCGTAGGCATGTGTTTGTGCACTCAGCAGATGTTCGCTGAGATACAGGTTTCAAATGGCAGGTAGAGGGTGCCGAGGCCCCCCACTCTGGGGCATGTTGGGCCAGCAGGTGCAGAACACGGGTCCGCGCTGATGGAATTACATCGATTTACCGCAGTGGCAATAATACCGCAGATCAAGATGACAAATTACATCAATTTCCTGAAATAGCGAAATAAGGAAGGCAGCTAGTGCCAGTAAAAGCCTGTTGTTTCTACCTGCACCCCCTTCTTGCCTTTATTGGGGGCACGCCTCAGGTAAGGGTGACAGTGAAACTTTACATTTATATCGCTTGAAAGTAGGACGGGCCAGATGGGTGCAGCATCGTTAACAAACAAAGTTAGGATGCGCAAGTGAGGCTTGAAATTGGGGAAGGGGGTGGAGAACAAAGGGTGCTGCTATTGGGAAAGCCCCCTCCCCTCTATTCTGTCCCAGCTGACCAGGATTGTAAAAATAGAAGTGAAATCAAATTACTTTTAAAGTTGAAAGAGTAAGACACTGGGCTTGTTGATGGTATGCAACGGGAGTGAGGTGGCGGGAGGGAGGGCAAGCCACAAACTGGCAAAAACAACAAGAGTAATGGAAATAGTAGAGAAGGGGCAGGACAGAGAATGTGGCGTAACTACCAGAACTGCCAGCCTTGGAGCTGGAGAGCCGGGTTTTGGTCTTAGCATCGGCTCAACATCATAAAGTTTAAATCAAAGACATCGGAAAAAACTTGCAGACGTCAAGCACGCTTCAAATGCGTGCAGGCAGGGAGAGATTAGGTACATGTAAACAAACAATGCTGTGCAGATGAACCAGAATGAAGAAGTTACACCCACCAAAGCGGATGAAAAGGAGTACTTGGGCCCCAGCACATTGATAAGAGAAACACACAAGGAACAACAGGAAACAGCATGCTAAAACCAATTGAAATGGAGGGAATGTAAGTGGTAAGCACAGGAACCAATGAAAAGCAAGGGAAGGATGTAAGCCCTTTTAAGATTTATATTAAATACAATAGATTTCACAAGCAAATCGCAAGCGTTGTGCAGGTGAAACCTAAAAAAAGAGCACTCTGCATGGGCTGATCTACATCTGGTGAAGAGAGAGTAAACATCGATGTGCTTGTTCTTCAAGCTGTTGCTTTTACAGCAGAAAAAAAAGAAATAAAGACTGCCCTTTCCCACTAAATACTTTAGTAAGCAGCAAGCAGTGTGCCCACAAGCGAGTTAAATGATTGTTCCAAAGCAAATCTCCCTGTTTTTCAGCCATTCCCATTTCAAAAGAGGTTATATGCTCACTTTTCTGTAACCTCTAAAGTGAGGTCTTTCAGTTGCCAGACCCATGTGCCGCAGAAAGCACATTGGAGTCATGAATCTAGTGGTTGTGTGGTCTTCATAGCATTTTGGCTTTTGCTTATATACAGCTGGTTGTGCTTGGTGTGAATTTATGAATGGGGCGCTTAGGAACTTCCCATTTCTGCATGTGATATTTGTCATTTTAAAGGCATTAGTACTTTTGAAGCTTATAAAGCATTAACAAAGCTGCTGTCTGGCAATGAACGTCTCTGGGTGTGCACCTGATTTTGAGGTATCCCTGAGACAGAATTAAGTGGTGTGCCCATAAGCAAGGTGCAAGTGAGTGCTGCTTTCTGCTCTAAACATAAGTAACAGGTACAGTAAGATCACTTTCATTTAGAACTGAGCTTGACAGGAGCTATAATTGAAGCATTTTTGCACCACGCAGTGAAAAACAAGCACTATTTATTGTAGCACCTAAATACTTTGCAAATGGTTCTATTTAAGCAATGGACATAAACTAATAAGGATATTTACCCAATCAAAATAAGCACGAAATACAAATCTCAATTTGTTGTATATTTTCTTTATTTCACGTGTTGCAATCCAAACCAATAAATAAATCCAAAAAATAAAGGTTTCTGCTACAAAGCTACTTTGTTGAACCATCCTATGTTTTTATTTCCAGTGAAACCTCTTCATAAAAAGCACATATATGCACACTGCTTGCTCATTCTATCTGTAAGCATGATGTGCAAGCAGAATACATTTTTACTTTCTTGACTGTTTAAAATAATTGATCTGTCAAATAAAGGTAACATTTTCTCAGCCAGTATCTTCATCTCTTCCTTGGAAACTCTGATGTAGTTCTCGCTGCAGATACAACAGTAAAGTATCAAACGTTGAGCTTCTGAGCCACTGCTGCAGCTAAGGGTAAAGGATCAGCGATGACTTTGCAAGACCTTTCTTGGAATCTCTAATTACATCAGCAGTTGTGCATGTTTGTAATATTTTAGTAGATGGTTAGGTATATAGATCAATGATACAGAATACTGGGAGGAAGGTAGTAAGACCACCACTTTTTGCGAGTAAACTTCACTGCCAAGGAACCAGCCGAATGCCACTGGCATTCGTAATATCCACACATATTTAGGACAGGGTGTATGAAAGGCTTCACTAGTGCATGTAACGGTATAAAATCAGAGAACATTCCAAAATGGACAGGGGTGAAATGGAATTTTTTTTAATGTTTCTACTTTATATTTTTGTAGGATACGCTTACGGTAAAAATAATAAAAAATTAACCTTCACTCTAGTTTGCACTAAGGCCTGACACATTGTCTTTGTCAATGCTTGTTGATCAAAGCATTGAGTACTTAAGGAAGTAGCTGAGCCCCCTTTCACCCTGCTGCTTATTTTTTCTAAATATCTGCTTTCTTACTCCTTGATGTTTTTGTTGTTTCATTATATATGCAGTTTTCCTTAAGTGTTTAGTAAAAGGGCTATAATTTCTGTCTCTTTTATGAGTTTTGTATCCTTTATCTTTCTTTTTTTATTTCTTCATCTTTGCCTTGATTTTTCTGAATGTTCTTACAGTCTTAGGCCAATACTTCCTCCCAAAACTGATTAATGAAGCGTTTGAATTTCATGCACTCCAGCAGTAGTCCATAGTGGAGAAGGTGCCCCCTGAGTTAAGGAGCCAAAGGTTAACAAATGATGGTCTTGTGAAAGTATTCTAACATTGGAGGGACTGGGTGTGTTGGTGACTAATCAATCAGAAAAAGGGGGAGGAGGAGGATTGGGCTAGGTTCACCCTCCTGTGTGATCAGAATACATCAAAAAGAATCCGTAGGTGACGGATCAAAAGAACCTAGCCAAGAAACAACGGGCGGGTTCACCAATTGGGGTGAAGGCCACCTCTACTGGTAGAAAAGAAAAATTTATTTTCTTGTGTCCCCTCACTCACCCAGGGTTGCCCCTAGGTGACATGCTTCATCATTGGGGCCATCCCAAACATCTACTGATTGGGGCGTGCTGCGACTTGCGGATTTACGTAGGAGCACTTACCTTGTGAGGCTATGTGTCGTGCAGTGTAGGGGGGAGTGGTGTAAGTGATGTTTTAAAAAATTACCTAACTAGTGAGCTATTGTTTTATTCCTGCTCCTAGTTGGTAGGGATAAAAAAGGGGTTAATAAAAGGGAAATGTAACTGTTATGTAATTATAATCCCTTGTATTATGTCAACATGTTTCAAGGTATCCCCTAAACCTTTTCTTCAGGACAACAAAGGGACCAGCCCTTTGTGTACCACTCCGTGCCGGACCTATAATAAAGTGAAGTGAAAAATTATTACTGCACACCTATTGTGTGAGCATTGGGAAAAATATATACATACGGTTGCTTCTGAACACATAGTAATTATTTTTTGGCAAAAGTGCGCCTCATGGTCTGTCTGGGTGGAGGGGCCTGTAGAAACCTGTGCTCAGCAACCCTCCGTCAATACGACCTATTCAGTCCCAAGGCAGACCGCATCTGGGTGGCCTTCACCCCAATTGGTGAAACCGCCCTTGTTTCTTGGCTAGTGTTGGTGACTAAGCCATGGGATCTCCATCTGGACCTCTGTCTTTAGGTCTACAACCAGCACATTTAAGGCTAGATGTACGAAGTGTTACCGAATCGGTAACCAGTCGCAAACTGGTTACCGACCGCAAAAACTGCATTTTCTAATTTATCAAATGCATTTGTTGCACTATTTTTCCGAACTGACAAGTTACCGAATCGATATTTTAGCGACCAGAGTTTGCAAGTTGCTTTTACCGATTCCCAAATATCGAGTTGCAAATAGCATGTTTGAACCATTCGCAAATAATGAATTGTCGAAAAATGAGAATTTAGCATGTGCTAATTAATACCAACTGGTGGTAACCAGGTGCAACCTATATTTAGATGCACAAAATGCATCAGGGTGTTCCACAATGGCAGCACTGTATGTGATTTCGGGGTGGATGCAGATTCTCAATTCTCTGCAGAGAAGAAGCAGGAGACAGGAACGGATATTCGGACTGAGGCTGAAACTCTTCCAACAAACAAAGGAAGAAATGATTGGTAAGTACAGGCTGAGTAGTGCAGTTATTCTAGACCTAATTGCAGAAATAAGGCCTCATCTTGAGCGAAACACTCTCAGAAGCAATGCCATACCCACCCACATGCAGGTACTATGCTTACTCCATCTTTTAGCCTCTGGGAGTTACCAAGGGGTCATTGCAGTTGCAGGTGGAGTATCATAGAGTGCCCTCTCTCTGTTTTTCAATGATTTTCTAGATGCGATGGTAGAGAGAATACATAACCACATTACTTTCCCCAGCAAAGCACCGGAGTTGCAGGTAGCAAAATTAAATTTTTACCGTATTGCCCGATTTTTCCATGTAATTGGTTGTATTGATGGCACCCATGTTCCCATATGTCCTCCCTCATACAATGAGCATATATTTAGAAATAGAAAAAGCACCCATTCACTTAATATACAAGTGTTGTGTGATGCTATACATATCATCACCGATCTTGTGGTAAAGTACCCTTGTAGTACACATGACTCTTTCATGTTCAGGCATAACAGAATTTACTCACGTCTTCTCAGAGGAGAGTTTGAAGATGGCTATCTACTTGGTAAACATGGCCTCTGTATATGATATACATGTCCAAAATGTTTAAATTTCTATATAGCGTAACAACATTCTCCAAATGTTTTGTAGGTGACAGTGCATATGCCATGAGGTCATGGATATGAACACCATATCTACATCCAGCAAGGCAAAGGGAGTTACGCTACAATGCAGCACACAAGCAGACCAAGTCTATAATAGAAAGGACATTTGGTCTACTGAAGAGTAGATTTCAGTGTCTTCACAATAGGGGGGTGTCCTACAATGTTCCTCAGAGGCAAGTTGCAAGATAAGTGCTACCTATGCAATTCTACATAATGTGTCAATGCCGAGAGGATTGCCAGAGATAAGTTTGGACTCAGATTCTGATAAAGAAGAACTTACAAAACCCACCAGCACAGGCAACACAGGAAGGTACATTGGCAGCAGAAGGTAGAGCCAGAGGTGCAGCCATTGCAAACATTTACTTTTAAGGTATGGAAATGATGCTGTGTGTTACATATTGCACACAGCTAAACACAAGAAGTGCAGTGTTAAAATAAATAACCTTTATTCCTCAGGTTGTAAAGGAAGTTGTTACATACTTTTCACTCCTCAGAATGTTCAAATGCAAGTATAACATCAGTATGTCTGTCACTGAAATGGCAAAAAAAAACAATACAATTTATTGTGCGAATGTTAGAGATATTACTGTTTGCGGCAAATGTGCACTGAACTTTGTTGCACAAGTGTTGTGAAGCCATCTGTAGCAACATCACCTCATGATCTATTGTGACGCACACTAATTGCCTTCTTCACAGAGACACAGCTTCTACTGGATAAGTCCTAACCCTCAGCATGCTCAGATGCTCCAGTTTGTGCTATTTGAGTGGTTTGTAAGCTCTCCACTGCAGTTGTCACTTGCACAAGGCCTAGTGCGACATCGCCACTATAGTGGCCAATTTCAACCTGCAGCCCTACAGTATGGTGTGAGAGGGTTAATGTAGCCTGTGCAAGGCGATTTATTGAGCGACTCAACATATCCATATGGAAGAATAGATGGTGTTGAGGACGTCTGTGTGTTGCCTTGTCCAGTTGCATTTGGCCACAGAGATTGGTCATAACCTCTGTCATTGAGTCTACTTTTGCCTCCAAAGACGTGTGGAAACCTCAATAGCTGTTGCTACATGTGTAAACCAGTTGGGATGCTTTTTCTATTCCAGTTAATGTTCTGATAACAAAGCACATTTGCTCGTGTTGTAGGTGATGTACCTTCAACATGGAGGCTTCTAGACCACCAAACGCTTCTGTGGTATCACACATAGCTTGTGAGGACCCTGACCTGGGATTGAGCTGCCTGACGACACTGTGATGTCGGGCACGTGTACCCATATGCCGTTGTCTGCACCTCACTGCAGGATCTTCTGGGACATTTGGACTCCCTGCATCCTCAACTTCCTCAATGGGCAGTGTCTGAATGCCATGTTCAGGACTGCTACGTTGCCTCTGGCGTGATGTATGTGGCATTACAGACTAATTGCCTTCTGGACTGGACATCTGGGTTTCTTCCTGACCCTCGCCTTCTGACTCATGTTCTGTTGGTGCTGGAACATCTTTATAGAGAATGAATGTGTAAATATTTGTAAATAAATATTGTTATGTTTACTTTTGTTTCGATCAATTACATTACATATTTGTGCTGTAGGTGTTCATAATGGAGTACTACATATCCCATAATGCACTACTAGAGTAGGCCTAACACTTCTAATGGTGCTTTTCTTGTATTCTACCGTAGCTAAACATTTCTCAGCCTAACATGGTTACACTGTTATCCCACACACAACTGCAGACATGTTATTGTGACACTGTAAGTGTATGTATCACTCTTACCTTTTGAAGTTGAAGGAGCCTTTGAGGTGTCAATGTTGCTGAATCCAGGCACAGTTCCTGGCTCCAGGGTGGACTCCATCATTTCCTCCAAAGGAGTTGGTGGTGGCTGGGTTGGAGGGATGCTTTGCAAGGCATCATGGTTTGCCACACACTCCTCAGTGAGTATTCTTTTGTCAAACTTGTTTTTATTGCTTTTTCCAAATGTAGCACAACTAACATAGTAATATATTCAATCGTTGCCCTAGCCTGTGTCCCTTGAGTAGCTAGTTCTTTGTACAGAATCTGACAGCTAGGCTGGGGGGTCACCCCTTTGAGTGCTAAGTCATGTATTACCAAGAAGCATATCATCCATTTTCAATCCTCTCCCCTAAATTGAACATTCTCCACCCACCCGGTCCTCCAATATGTCGTGGGGCATGAGCTCCCCCTAAACAGTTGTCATGTTATTGTTCCCATATATGTGCCGAGGGAGAGGAGAGTCAGAGAGAGACTCAAAACCAAAATACAAAGAAAATAAAAATAAAAGAAAGTGTAAACATAAGCCTAACTTGGCCTAGTTGAGGACCTGGGTGACGTGGGATTGTAACTTTAGCATTGGAGTGAACTCTAGCAGGGGCAGTGGCACTAATCAGAATTGGAAAAGATGCAGTGCTCTGACTCTCGAAGGGCAGGTGGTTAGCAGAAGGCCTATGGATAGGTAGCTGACCGGTGAGCCCCAGCTATATTTAAAAAATTTAAATTCATCTCGAAAGATGTCTCTCATGCGTTCCATAATGAGTGCTTGCCATAGAGGTGTGTGCCATTGTGTCAAGGCTGGTGCCTCTTTCTTCTTCCAGGCTGTGGCTTTGACCGTCTTGGCTGCCCCCAAGCATAGCCACATTATGGCTCGGTCGGCTGTCGTTTGGTATTTCAAACAAGGGTCTCGGAGACCTAGTAGTGCAAAATCTGGGGTGTCTGGGATCGGGTACCCCAGAATCTTTTTAATTTGGGCCAGGATTTCCATCCAAAAGGGCCTGATTGTCGGGCAATCCCACCATATGTGGCGGAAGTCACCTAGGAGACCACACCCTCTCCAGCAGAGGTCTGATGTGTTAGGGAATATGTTTTTAAATTTAGTAGGGTATAGGTACCAATCATAGAGTATCTTATAGTGTGCTTCTCGTTGCCCTTGAGAATGATTGTGTCACCTAATGTCCCTCCATAGGGCCTTCCATTGTGTCTCTGTAATATCATGTAGTATAAAAAACAATTGGTTCTGTCAGGCGATACAATTGCTGTGTTAGCTGTATTAAATACAAGAAAAAAGGTTTTTCACACTTCCTTTTTCACAGTAAATAAAAAAATAATTGCAGTTTAAGAACACACCAAAAACAAGTAGAGTTGATTTACTCAAATATTTTTCATAAAGTATTGAATGTTAACTGGCTGTCACAAAATACAAGTAAATTGCGAAAAGACAAAGGTGACTATTGTGAGAAGGTGACATGTGGTGACTGGTGAAGTGAACAGTACACTATGTACAAAACATACATATGTGACATAAATAAAAGAATTTAGAATTATTGTCCTGTCTCCTTATTCAATACATGTAATGCAAGACCCAATACTGATTGATTATTGGTCAAGAAAACTGTGTAGACATGTGTGATGGGAAAGAGTCGACGTTTCGACCCTGGGCACGGCGCTGAGTGGTAAGCGTCACTGCGGGTCTTCCTCAGGACTATGAAAGCAGGGGTGGACAGCCACAAAGGCAGGAGCTTCAATCAATGAAAATGCACGAAACAGCCATTTATTGAAAAATCAAAAGGTCAGGACGTGTTGGGGATTCAAAAGTGGTCTCCAAAATGTGAATTCAATTCAATCGCAGTGCATCAGTTGATGATTTCTTCCCAGGTTGAAATTCTCCACCATCAGGTTGGAGTCTTAATCGTGGGCGATGCCACAGCAACACAAGACATCCACCAGCCGGTTGGAGTCCAGTGTTAAAGCCTTTTCTTTATGAAAGCAGCCAAGAAATAAAGTTGAGTGCTTGAGAACAACGTGCTCCGTCTGTTCTTCCTCCAAGGATTTGTTCGTGACAAGGCTTTAACACAGGACTCCAACCAGCGGGAAGTTGTGCCGCCATATAGTAGATGGTTAGGTCTGGCAATGCCATTCCCCCCTCATCAGAAGGCTTCGTAAGAGGTTGAATGGGAGCCTCGGTCATTTGTTTTGCCAGATAACTTTCTTAAATAGCGTATGGGCTCCCTGTAGGAAGTCTTTTTCTAGATCGATGGGTAGGTTCTGGAATAAGCAAACATTTTGGGAGGACCACCATCTTAATGGCTTGTATTCTGCCAATCCAGGACAGATAAAGTGGCGCCCATCGTTTAAGATCTGTTTGTAGCTGGTGTAAGAGTGGGGGATAGTTGGCTGCAAATAGTCCGAGATTTTAGGGGTGAGTTTTATACCTAAGTAGGTTAATTCCTTGTTGGCCCATTGAAACGGAGTTGTGGCTACCAGGGTACTCATCTCTGCCTCTGCTAGGGTTAGGTTGAGGAGGAAGGATTTGAGGAGGTTAATGCGTAATCCCGCCACCTCTTTGAAACCTTTCAGCTCCTCCTGAAGTGTTGTGAGAGAGCGTTGCGGTTCTGAAAAGTGTTAGTAATATATTGTCGGCAAACAACGAGTCTTATGCTCGTCTGAGCCGAAGTCGATTCCCCTGATCGTCTGAGTCTCTCTAATTTTTGTGGCTAAGGGTTCAATGCTGAGTGCGAAGAGAAGTGGGGATAACGGGGACCCCTGTCTCATCCCCCTCCCCAGTAGAAAAGGATCAAACTTTTGTCGTTGACTAGGATTCTGGCGCTTGGGGCTGCAAAGTTGGTCTTTATCATATTTATAAAGGTTTCGCAGAAGCCAAACCTCAAGTGTTTGAAAGAGAAATGGCCAGTCCACCCAGTCAAATGCATTTTCAACATCTAGGCCTAGCAGGACTGCAGGGACTTATTTTTAGTAGTCTTTTCTATTAGGTGTATTACCCTGCGTACTTTATCATGCATCTGTCTGCCCTTGATGAAGCCGGACTGATCCGAGTGTATCAGTCCTGGCATCAAGTCCTCTAAGCATGTCGCCAAAATTTTTGAGTGTAGCTTAGCATCGAATTAAGGAGGGCTATGGGGCGATAAGAGCTGCATTGTTGTGGATCTTTCCCTGGTTTTGGAATCACTGTAATAAGCGCTTCACGCATGGAGTGTGTTACCTGCTGGGTGTTCGCGATGTGGTTAAAAAGGGTGGTCAGATGGGGAATCAATTCTGCACTAAAGGTTTTATAAAATTGTGTTGTCAGGCCATTTGGGCCTGGTGATTTGTGCAGTTTTAGTCCTGCAAGCGCCAGACTCACCTTCTCCTCTGTTATGGGTTTGCCCAGTTGTTCATTCTGGGTGGGGGTGACCTGTGGGAGATCCACTGCTTTAAGGTAATCCGCTTGTGCCTGTAGGTTGGGTTGGTCAGTTGTATATAGTGTGCTGTAAAAGTCCCTAAATATACGTGCTTTTCCTGAATCTTCCCGTGACGGGGTCCCTGATGGAGCTTGTATGTCTCCTTCTCTCTTGATCCGTAACTGTCGAGCTAAGTGTGATCCCATCTTGTTGCCCGGTGCGTATGATGTGTGTTTAAGTCTTAGCAGTGTCAGTTCCGCTCTATTAGCGTATATCGCCTGTAATTTCCCTTTTAGGGCTGTTACCTTTCTTTGGAGTGCTAGCGTGGGGTTAGCCTTGTGTGTGTGTTTGAGTGTTTTCAGCTCTCTTTCTAAATTCGTCCTTTCCTCTGCTCTCTGTTTGTTGAGAGCGGACACCAGAGTTAAGCATTGGCCCCTCACCATTGCCATGAATGCGTCCCACATGTTTGCCAAGGACGTGTCTTGTGGGTCGTTTAGCTGGAAGAATTCTCTGAGGGTTGTTCTATGTGCGTCCCGTAGTGTTTTGTCCCGGGCTAGTGCATTGGGAAAGAACCCTCTTCTAAGGTCGGTGCGGGGTGGTATAGATAAGGATGTGATGTATGATGGTGCCTCTAACATATTTATTTAAGGCTTGACTCATGAATATATAGTCGAGTCTAGAGTAAGTGCGATGGATGTGGGAAAAAAATACCTCTAACATTCCATGAGAGTGTAGTGAGTACCATTATGGTGGAGTGTACCTACGTGCGCGCATGTGATCTTCCCATTCGTACCCCTCATTCCCTCTTCCCCTTCCCTCTCTGGCCTCGCCCGCATCCTCCTGGTGTCATGAGCCTTCCTCTCCATGGTCTGTCGCCCAAGTTCGTTTCCCCCCTATGTTCCCTGTCACCCAAGTCGCTGCAAATAAAAAAAAAACAAAAGAAAGTAAAGGAGGAAAATAAAGGCCAAACAGTATAACAGTTAACAATGGGACAACGTGTCCCAAGATCAGTTCACTATTATGGTAATGGTTAAACATCGGAGGCAAATTGGACTAGTGTCCACTGCCGAAATTCTTTCACATGTTCACGGTGAGAAGATACGATCATTTCGCCTTGTTCGATCCTGTTGGTGTAGCTCTTTGGTGTGTGCCAGGGCACTAGATGTATGTAGAGTTCGAGCTTGTTATATCTATGTTGTGGAGTGTTGTGAGGACCGAGTTTTATCTAGACTTTATGCTGTCTCAATGGTGTCCGTTATCGGTCCAGTCTCACAGGCCCCTGTAGGGAGCAGCTCTCATCCCGGTGGGGGTCCTATAATGTGTGTGTTTTCAGGAGGTTTCTGGTAGTCCTTGTTTCTTCTGTGTTCTGGGAGGTCGATGTGTTTGCCATGAGTCTCCATTCCTTGTACCTGGGGGAGAATTTCCACGTTGATCTCGATTGTCCAGGTTGGTGTCGTCTACCGACATCGGGAGCCCCAAAAGGGTGTGAAGCTCCTTGACATCCGTGATGTGGCGTATTTTATTGCGGAATTCAAAATCCAGGCCAAAGGGGTAAGTCCATCTGTATCTGATGTTGTCGTCTCTCAGTTTTTCATTGATGGGCCTGCATTGCTGATGGCGCATGAGGGTCGCTGACGCGATATCCTGGTACAGGTCACACTTGAATCCCTGGAACTCTACTGTGTCTTATTTCCTGGCGCCTTGTAGAATGGTTTCTCTGGTTTTGAACGACTGTAGTTTTGCCAAAATGTCGCGTGGTCGCCGCTTCTCGCCTTGGTTAAGCCTTCCCACTCTGTGACCCTTTCCAGCTTAATTTTGATGGCTGTTGTTCCCAGTGTCTCTGTGAAGAGACCGGTTATGAAGGCCTCGAGATCTGGGCCCTCTGCCCCTTCATCCAGGTTCCGGATTCTTTTGTTCTTTCGTTTTGACCTGTTTTCCAAGTCTTCATTTTTCAGGTGTACTGCCTGTAGTTGAGTTTGTAGTTCCTTCGTGGTGGATGCTATTTGGCCCATTTGCTGTTTGAGATCTGTAGCCTTGATCTCCATGTCCATCACTCTGGCCCCCACTGATTCGACATCTTGTGACGAGTCTGCCACTGATGTCTGCTCTTAATGTTTCCAATGACTTTGTCATGTCCGCCTTGAGCTCCTCCTGTAGTTCCTGCTTGAATTCCTGGAGGGACGTCAGGAGATCCTCCTTCGTTAGCGCCATGTCTGCCACCCCTCCTGTGGACGATTGCGGATCTTGGGTACCCGTGGGGGTGAAGTACGTGGAGACTTTGTTGTTCTGCTGTTTTTTGGGCAGCAGAAGGACGCTCCCTATCGCGCCCGCGTTACTTTGGCCGCAGTCAGAGTCTACCGGGGGTGCGGTATTTGCAACTGTGTGGTCCTCCTGCCGTTTCAGTATCCCCGGGAGGCCTGCCCTTGTTCGCTTGTGGTACCGGTGGTTGTTTTAGGGCCTTGCGAGAGGGCCTCGAATTGTAACCTGGGGCCTGATCCTGGGTGTCTCTATGTCTTTTGCATTGTTCCTCCATCCATACTCGTCTTGGTGTTGAGGTCAGGCCCACTCTTAATACTCCTTGTGATTCTGCACCTCCGGTGTCTTTACATGCGGTGTGCCTGTGTTCCTTTGTGCCTCAGTTCATTATTTTGACTATGCTGTTCGCCCCAGTATCAAAATGTTGAGCGGTAAGTGTGTGTATAGTTTAAGGGTAATCTTGCGTTCCTTATCGTCTGTGCTGTGCTGTCTTTCAGCAGAGCCCATACGTTTTACTTGAGTACAGGCCTCCCTCTTTTTAGTGTGCGTATAGAGTGGTCACCATTTGAAGGTCTGGCACGGGGAGTTTGTCAGCGGTGGGTCGGTTATTTGCTCTACCGCTGTTCCCCACTACAAGTTCACACCGTCTTCAGGTGTCGCTGCCGTGTTGATGCCCGCTACGTTGCTTGGAATCCTTTAGCGGCCCTCCCCGCTGCTCTCCCGTGCTGGCACCTCTGGTTTCGCCCTGCGTGCCTCGCTCTCCCCACTCACCGCACCGCCGGGGCCGTCCCTCGATACTCTGTTTGTCTCTGCGGCAGGGGAGAGCAGCGCCACACAATATCCCCACTAGAGCAGGGGATTCCTCACTCCGCCACTCGGGGCCATCTTGGCTGGCCACGCCCCCTCAGTGAGTATTTTTAACTCCTTTGAGAATTTAAATTTTCTCTTCCTCCCGCCAAGCTCCTTGTCAAGATTCTGCCTCGACATTTTCCTTCTTTCCAGGGATGGATGGCTATGACTCCTGCAGATCCCAATTGGATTGTGTTGGCTATCGCCTATCTCAGGGCTCTCTAGAGTTCTCATAGGCCTGCTGCTGCTCTACTTCCTGTTTGTGATGTCACACTCACTGCCAGGTAAAAATTCAGGATTTGCGACTTGATTCACTATTTACTGAATCGCTCATTCCGATTCCTTAAATAGCGAATGCGACTCGTATTGAATCTGTAATGGCCAGACACTCACATTCATACATACCAAATACCGATTCGTAGAATCGCAATATACAAATTGGTATTCTTTTGCTTTGTACATCTAGCCCATAGTTCTATTGGAAGAAATAGTAATTTGGAAAAGGTCTCATCACACTTTTTTCTCTTATAAGTCTCAAAGCTATTGGTTAAGCTGTTGAGGTGCAGAGAATGGAGGTGTTTGGCAACCGAAAGCTCTCTGCACCAGTTATGCAATTGACTTGCAGGGTGATTGGTGTCAAGTGTGTAGTTTTGCCCGCTTCCCATGGGGAAAACAGTGAATGCACAGTAATTTGTCACGGCTGGTGATGTTCTAGTTATTCTTCCATTACCATAATCATCACCATCCTCATCCTACTCTTTTTGTTGAAAGTACAGTAGCTATCATTGTTTGTGGTGGTTGCACTTACTGAAGAGCACTGGCTCCACTTTGGTCTGACCACCCAGTGGAGGCAGGACGAGCCTTTGGATGCCACATTCCTGCTTTTCACCAACCTATATTGAAGCCTGACAACCAAAGACGGTAAAGCCTATTGTAATGCAGGTGTGGGTGAAAGGCAAAATCACAGCACAAGAACTCAATAGTGACCACATTGATCCATCATATTGTTGTATTCCTCTTAGGGTATCCATAAACGGGCTTTCCAGTATCATGTCCTTATATAGGCACAATTCGCCCTGCCCTTATATAGGCATAAAATCCCAGCCCTTATTTAGGCATTAAACCATGCACTCCAAATACAGGCATCGTCTCTGACATCCGTCCACCCTAACGTCACAACGAGTTCATGAAGAACAGACCCTTAGGCTGCGGGAGTTTCCCTAGTCCAGGACTATTGATTTCTTCAAGGACTCATACATTATGCATGAACCATTATTCCTTAGGGGGTTCATTCATGACGTCTTTCGCTGTCCAACTCACGTCAATGCTAACATTCTTAGGTGCTCTCAGGTATAAATATACCTTCCCTAGCCCCTGTAAACCAGAGGAGACCTCGACTTCAGAGGAGCCCGTTTCCCGGCCTGACGCACTGAGAAGACGCTGCCATTCCCTGCACGCAGAGAGCCCAGCTTCCAGCTTCCAGTGATCTGACTTCCCTTGCGGGGTGTTGGAGTTCGAGTCTGGCAAAGAGATTCCTACCTCTCTCATTCTTCAGGTATGGAGCTGACTAGAACCTAGAGGGACTCTTGGCATACTAGGCATACTAGACTTAACATACTCTTAGTATACCATAGTAAGGAATACTTCACCTACTTCATACCTCTTCTTACACCTAGGTCAGGTTAGGAACATTGGGGTAGAACTAGCTTAGCAACGCATCGTATGAGTACTCGCATTTTTAGTCTGTGTTATTTATGTAACAGCATATGTACTAAAAGATAATGCTATCGCAGTATTATTTATTTCTACTGCTCACACTGTACATTATTTATCTCGCATACTGTCTTGTGATCGTAACAGCACATTTTACTTACACCAGAAACAAGACTGTTCAATAAATCCTTTATTGAAACGCCCGTCTATTTCTTTCTGTGTAACTTGGAGAAAACTAAGCATGCACGACTGAGCTGAGTGAAATAGTTATCTATTGTTTCCACGACTCTGGGACACGTTCTGATTCTAAAGGGAAACACAGTGGTCATGTCTTGCAGCTGCCAGAAACTACTCCCTTCTTGTTGTCAAGGAGTTTCTAGTGGCCTCTGAGCTAGCTGGCACAAGTAATTAAGTTTAATATACTCGATAGGGACATACCGACCTTAGTCCTATGTCAAACCTATAGGATATATTATTCCAATGTGCAGAGCCTATTAGGGAAATAGGAGCTACACTACATGGCGCCCAACGGTTTGGTTAGGCAGTAATTCAACGTTAGATACTGAGTAACTCAGCCGTGCTTTTTCTCTCAAGACCCCTACCCATATACTCCAAAAGACGTCTGGAGTGGGCAGGGTTAAGTATCCACCAAGGCTACATAGGGAAGCACCCTATATATTAGCTGTTTGGTTTGCTCAACGTTGAAGGATACAGTGTTCCAAAATATTGTGCACCTTATCTTTGTTTCCTTGAAACTTGTTTTTCATTTTGCAAAAAACAAAATGACTGAAGACGCCGGAGACGGTGTAACTGCGGCTGATCCAGCCCTAGCAGCAGTTTTTAACTTTACCGGTTTAAATGAAACCGAGGAGGGTGTTATAGACATCCATCAAAACTTAAGAAGAGCCATCACTCTAAAACTTATGAAACATGGCCTACCACCAAGAGGCGGTAGAGCAGTTTTTGTGATAGAGGCACATGAATCCTTTCAGACAGAGGTATTCTATTCATGGGTAATATTTCCTGAATCCAATTCAGTGACACACATGTTTCACTTCTACAAAGAAGATGAACCACCAGAGGAATACAGTCCTTTCGAGGATATAGAAATTCCATTAACATACCAGGAGCATCAGCTCTGGTTTAAAGGCGCCCTAAAACATCACAAAAACATTACCAGGCTCGGTCCACTAGGTAGACCAGGAGCAACATGGCAGATTTTAGCCGGCTACACACCTCATCCTAACATTGAAGAGATGTCAGATGAGGAGTTACGTACTCAACTCACAGAGTTAATAAAAATTTACAGACAATTGGTCCAATATGTCATGCGGACTTTTACAGTCCGACCACCATTGACATATCCAAATCCAACTCCTCACCAGGGGAATACACTAAAAATTACACCACAGACTCTATACGCAGTCATGGGTAAAATGCCCACAAAACGTGAGCAAATTCCATTTTGGAAAGCTCAAAAAATTACTCAAATCGAAGCAGTATTTCCAAATACTAGCCCACATGAGAAACACAGAATCCTAACAATCAGTTTACCGATGGGGATCACACCACAACTGGAAGACTGCACCACTTGGGGCTCAGTCTTTGCTGCCATCTATACTAAAACACATGGTATTCCATCAATTGCGGTAATACCTAATGTCCTAAAACAAATTCAAAATGAATACGGGGCAGAGCCTGCTCTAAATTTAGGTATGAAATTACTGAAAATTTTCGACCAGGTCTCAACAATAATATTATCTAATATTAAAGGAGAGGCAGCAGCAGTTGCGATCCGCCAGAAATTGAGGGAATTCGATGTTACAGAACATCAAACTGAGCTACCCAGAATAATAGAACAATCTTATGCAGAATTAGGCAGAGATAGTTTGGGTGGAAGACCACTGAAGCCGAAACTATCTGAAAGTCCTGAGAAGGACTCAATAAAACAAACTCCTACATCTTCTAAAAAGAAGTGGGAGTCTACTAAACAAAAATCAAACGAGAAACGTTCTCAATCCTGAGGTAGGTCTCCTCAAAAGGAGCCCTCTGAAAGGAGGTATAACCTCAGGAATAGGGATAATTTGAGAAAACCTGATAGGTATCAAGATACTGATACACGTTCCTCTCGTCCCTTTCAGATCTCATCACAGACTTCGGAAAGAAGAGGACGATCAGAACATAAAGAAGAACGCGTGAAATCGAAAGACGACAAACACGCTTCAAAAACAAAAACAAAACCTCAATTCTCCAAAAAGAAGGTAGCAGGTCTGAAGATCAGACATGCCGAGAATACTGAGAACACAACTCAAGAACGGAGAATGGGCTCAGACCATGCTGGACAGTGCAGCAGAAGTCACAATAGTTCGCCAGACCGTGAAGGAACTTCTGGAGATAGTGGACTTGAATGAGTACATCACAGTTGAGACTGTAGACACCAGGGTTAGTACTCCACAAAGGTTATATGAAATAACACTCCGGATGGAGGGAGACAAACCTAGACAGGTGAAAGCACTTTTTGGGAAAGACTATCAAGAGGCTATGACATACTTCTAGCAGAAAAGGACTGGCTACCCCAATTTGTCAGGGAGTGCCCACACGGCGAGGACATTATTATGCCTGCCTTCTCCAACCATATTCCAATTCATTTAAAATATACATATGCCAGGAAATGGGCAGTGGCCCAGGCCCCAGCATTATATAAAAATCATGTAGGATGGGATGAGGATTCACCTCACCATAAAATACATCTGAAACATGAACCTACTGCACAAAGGCAGTACCCAATAAAGCAAGAAGCTAAAAAACAGGGCAAGGAGATCTTAGATCAACTTGAATATCAAGGGGTGATTGAAACATGCACCTCCTCAATGAACAATCCTTTGTTTCCTGTCTCCAAACCAGACAATACATATCGTCTAGTTTTGGATTACAGACACCTAAACACTTGTTCTAAAACTTTTGCAGTGCAAAATGCACATAGCACAGCATTAATGAATAACATTGTGCGTAAAAAATATAAAACCACATTAGACATCTCAAATGGTTTCTTTTGTCAAAACATAGCACCTGAAAGCAGGTACTTAACAGCATTCTCCATAATGGGGACCCAGCGTCACTTTTGTCGACTCCCACAAGGGTTCAAAAATAGCCCAGGTTTATTCTCAGCGAGGGTAACGGAGTTACTACAAATTTATGACAATGAGGCATTGTCCTATGTCGATGACATATATCTGACAGACGATGACCTGGTACAAACACTTGAACAGGGTGAGCACCATTATACTGGGTTTCGCCTCTGAGGGCTATAAGTTCAACTTTAAAAAGTCTAGAATTGCCCATCTCAATGTCCTATTTCTAGGATATGAGCTTTCAAGTGAAGGCAAGAGCTTGGCAGCTAACTTTTTAGAAAAGTGTGCGCTGCTCCAACCTCCAAAAACGCTAAAAAACTTACAATCAATCCTGGGTTTCCTAAATTTTGGAAGAACATACATTCTAAATTATGCAGAAAGGGTTAAACCTCTCTACGCATTAATCAAACCTGATTTTTCGATCAGAAACTGGACACAGGAACACACAGAAATCTTGCGTTCACTCCAGGCTAACATGTTAGCAACAAATCACTTACAAACACGTGTAAGTCAACGAAATTTGGTGATCCGAATAATTTCGGATCAATGTGGATTCACCTACTTAACCTTCAATGAGGGTGACAAAATCCCAATTGCATACAAATCCCATTTGTACACACAAGCGGAAATGCGCTTCAGTTCAACTGAAAAAATTCTGACAGCAGTTCAAACCGCTGTAGCAAAAGAAAGAGCCTTAGCCCAAGGGAAACGCATTATTGTCGTAACCCCAGTACCGGCTTTAGAAGCTGTTACAAAACCGAGCATTCCAAATGCTAAAGCATTACATCCAAGATGGATACAATGGGTTAATTCTCTTGCTGCAACAGATGTTGAATATGTTTTTGATCCAGATTTAAAAACACAAGCATTCCTACAATATGAACAAGAATGTCCTCTGCCTACTGAAATTCTGCCTCTTGATCAGTACGAATTTATAATTTACACTGACGGATCCGCACAACCCGCAATACGGGGTAAGCAAGCTTACAGTGCAGCGTGTGCAATCGTTAAAGGTCGCATGCGAGATGGCATCTTCAGACCTATGGTCACAAAAACTCAATCTCTAGGGGATTGTACAGCTCAGCGAGCTGAACTACAAGCATTCAAACTGGCACTTGAAAGTACAGATCGAGAATTCCCCACACTAATAGTGTGCGATTCCTTTTACTGTGTTCAGTCGTATAATGAATATATACAAAACTGGCTTGAAAATGGTTTCAAAGATGCGAAAGGTGGCACAATAAAGCACAAATTGCTTTGGGAACAAGTAGTTCAGTTGAAAAACGAACTACCAAAGGCTCACGTGATACACACACTGAGTCATCAACGTGATGGCGTTCACGTTGCAGGGAATTCATTGGCTGACGAAGCCGCAAAGGGGGCTGTGCAAACGGCTTCCGTAGCTGCGATCACTCGTTCAAAAACAAAAATAGACGGTGAGATAATGTTGGCTGTCAATGCATCAAGCAAAGGCAGCAGTGCAGCGTTACCAAAAAAGTTTCCACTCAAGTACTCTTATGTAATTGATGCGAACAACGTTCCTTTTGCTCGAATCCCTGGAGTGGGGGATAGGGTAATACCAAACATGGAACGTAGAGCAGCCTTGATTTATGAAACGCATTTGGGGGAGGGTCTGTCACATCAAGGGATCTCTAAAACTATCTTGACTTTAAAAGAGATGTACTGGTGGCCTGGGATGAATACAGAAATTCACATATTCATCAACAACTGCTTAGACTGTAAATTACAGCGAGAGAGCCACCAGACACCATGCTGCGAATGCGGCAGCCCAGTACAGACACCACTGTTAGACAGCATTCGACTATCTACGCGCCTGCGTCCTACTGGACAAAGGCATTCCCGCAAATACTGAATCTAGGTTCCTATGGTTATGGCCTCAGCGCTCGGCTGACGCTCGAACTGTTATAAAAGATTTGCGAGTCTTTATCGGCACATACGCAATAGGCACGCTACATTCTGACCTGGGTCCTGCGTTTAGCTCAAGGGCTTACAAAGAAGCCATGGCCAGTCTAGGCGTTGCATTGCGGTACTCCTCTCCATTCCATCCTGAGGGAAATTCGGTTGTGGAAAGGAAAAACCGGGACATAAAGCAGTCTATAACAGCTAGGGTATTAGGTTCGGGTGATGGGTGGGTCAAACACCTTAGTGGCATACAGCGCGCAATGAACAATCTGCCAAGAAGTTCTCTAGGGGGGGTCACTCCATATGAGATCCTATTTGGGACAAGAATGTGGGTACCAGACCTAGAACACGTAGGCACAGTGGTGGAAAATAAACCCTTTGATATCAAAGATCGTTTGGCTGTTTTACAGGACTTAAACAAATTAAGAACGAAACAAAGCAACGTATTCCTACAGTCAACCACCACTGGGGATCAACCGGCTGTCCCAGCAAGGCCTGTCTGGATTCCAAAAGTTGGGGATCTAGTCAGAGAAAAATTGCGGTCAAGAAGGAATTTGGACCTTCTTACAGACAACCAGTACCTGTCCTAGCAGTTCAAGGAACAAGAACAGTACTTCTGCCGCCCCTTGCTGGAAGAAAGGAGAAAAGATTTGTGTCCATCGACCTGATCAAACCACAGTATGTGGCCAATACTAAATAGTAGGCCTCGTGGACTCCGACCTAGTAGCAGACGCACTCCTCTCGCTACTATCCAAGAGGTTCAGACTGAAAGACTGATAACAATCGAGAATTCAGCTGTAACAGACGGAGGACTATGCAACAACGCTATGGAACTCATCCCTCTTGAACACCAAGTAACAGTTCGTCCAAATACACCTGTCTACACCAACGTGGCAAGTGATGAACTGGTTCCAGTGATTTCTACAAATCCTGATGCAATTCCAACAATTGACAGAACTGCTTCTGGCTATTTCATTAACTTTGATACGTTCTCAGAAGATCCGAGTGAACCTGAAACGACGCCAGTGTCATTGAAATTCAAGCAGCAAATACAAGACTTTCTTCATTTTGTGAAAAAGACTTATTTGGTTTCTCCATGGATTGAACTCTGGATTACATCTGGACTTTTTGTTTTCCTGCTCTGGCTAGCTTTGGTAACAACTGTAAGCGTGCTTATAAGTGGCAGATACATCCATGTGAACACTGAAGGAAAAGACGTAAACGTACTTTTGAAACCTCATAAATCTTCCCATCGTGAAGCAAGAGACTTATCATCAGTGAACATCACAGCTGTTCCTATACTTGATGGTATAGTGTGGGACAAAACAGATTATGATATCTTCGGCCCGAATGAACAATTGAACATTCCACATTTGTTTAAAATTTCACTAAGTGATCTAATTACGTCCAGTACCTATTCTGATGATTGGGACTTTGAGACTGTGACTGACATAATGTTTGACCTAGAAAAATCTGCTGCATTTTCTAAACATGAATATTTAGAGGGTTCATCAGACTATGAACAAATGTATTGTTATAATCACTATGGTCATCATTATTTGCATAAATCTGCATATCCAAGAAATGTGTTTATGTTTAACCAATGGGAACATTGTCCTACACCACCTAAAGGTAGTTCAAAAACATTTGCTAGTAAGTTTCCATATTTTTCAGGATACAATACATCTGATCCAGAAATGTTTTACTATAAAAATGTAAACAAGACAGGACTGAAAATTATGTTAACAAATACAAAACAGATTTATTCTGCATTATTTAATGCCCAACTGTCTAGACAGGGTTTCGACTTTTGGAAAGACACAATTGACACAAAAACTGTGTGGGGTACTAAAGATTGGCAAATGCAGGGGATAGAAGCTTTATTTAGAGCCTGCATCATCCCAGAACAAATAATGTTTTTGAATGAAACTATCCAACAAACATCTTGTCTTGGATTAGCCAAGATAAAAGAGATGAACACACCTTCTGTACCAACACCTGCCAGTGAAAATAATACAAAGGCAGTGGTGACAGTTGACAATATACTACAACTCAACAGATCTAATGCTACTTGGAAAAAATGGTTGATCTGGCCCACAGACACGAATAACTGTCAGGAAAGATTCCTGAATAAAACTCAGGGCTTTACTATTCATAGGCCAGACCCAAGATACGTCCAAAGACAACATCCGGGGGTAGTAACAACATACAGTGTAGGTAAATTATGCCTCGATTGGCTGCATAAGATCTACACTACAGGATGTGAAACAACACTTAACCTTACTTAAAAAGGACGCAGACCTTAGGGAATTCTTGCTTGGACCAAGAAAACCGCGTCAAAAACGTTTCATATATGCCGGCATTTATGCTGCTTATAATGAAGCTTGGAAGGTATCACAGATAGAGGCCGCAGAACGAATACGTGAACTTGATCGTATTAATTTAGAGAAAACACTCTCTGTGGTCGACAATGGGTTAACAACTTTGTCCTCCAGAATATATTCATTGGATGGCATTGTATCCTCTGCTATCGACATTCTAGAACAAGATTTGGCGATGTTGCAACAAGGCCAATCTCAATTACGTTCTATTATGTTATTAAGCTGGACGCTGCAATCTTTGCGAGCCGGACTATGTGCCTTGGCGTTTCATCAACACAACGGCTCTGTTTGCAGAATACAATCTCACTGATAAACAGATCGAACTGGCACAAAGAGGAGCAAAGTATACAGTGCTGAGCATTGAAAAACTGGAGAAGTTACCATTCACTGTGGCAGAAAAACCAGCTACAGAATGGCTTATTCATGGCAAAATAACATTACCTGTGAGTACTTTTCAGTTTCAGTATTGCCTCAGACAAATGCAAGCAGGCAAATATGAAAGGTTGGGTAAGGAATACATTAAGACATCGTGGGATTTACCGTATACATATAGATGTTGGAGTGGGGATCGTGAAGTGTTTTTGAGCGGTTCAAACTGTAAACTTGCACTGAGTGGTTCACTTATATGTCAAGACATTTCCTTGCACGGGGCTTGTAATGGTTCAGTGGAAAATTTGTCTTGCTATCAGCAGGGTACTCCAGCTGCTGTGATTAATCCAACGTTTGGACAACTTTCTAATGGGAGTTACCTCATGTTGAATGATCAGAGCTGCTGCGGAATGCTGCCAGACATCCCATATCTAGTAACGGCCACTTCAGGGTCACTTGCTGTATGCAAGTATTGTTTCCCCCAATAGACACAGTCAGGGAGTCGCCTCTATGGCCTTCGCTGAACGTCTCTTTTATAAGATTTGATACTCTAAGCAGAATGAAAGCCATGCTTTTACAGCAAACAGTGCCTTTGACCTCGGCCAAAGAAACCTATGATCTACAAGTTGCAAGGACTTCGGCTGAGATACAGACTTTAATACGTACAAACTGCCCTATACATTTCGTGGAAATGATATCACGTATCTTTAACATGTCTGATACAACAGGAATTGTACATGTATTTAAGAGCATCTGCTCAGGTCTGTTAGCACCTTTCCAGGCAATACTCGGAATCATCCCGAACTTTGCACATCCGGTGTTTGGTGGCATACCATTAATTCTAGCACTTGTTGCCGGAATTCTATTTCTCTTCCTGCTATTGCGCTATGGCCAGCCTATTCGCCGACATCACTCCGAGCGAAATGGAGAAAGCTCTCCTTGAACGAAAGTGCTGTGAGCAAATAGTAAAGCTTTTTGGCATGACTCGTCTACGGGACCTTAATACAACTTGGTTCCTGTCGTTCAGACCAATCTGGCAAGATTGCATCTTACCTGTTCTACGATGCCTGCTATGCGGTGAAGAATGCGTGTTGGACACCTGTCTAACATTTCCATCAGCAACGCCAACGGATGTCGATACTCTGCTGGACCCGATAACGGCCCATGCTCTGTGTTGTCCCCAGAGGCTTCCTATCCTGCTGTCAGCATTCATTGAGATCTCACAGACACTTCCGGCTGCTGCTGAGGTACGAGAAAGAACTCCAGGCACACAGGTAACAACGGACGCGAACATTGCTGAGGCAACCTATGCTGGAAGCAATGCTTCCCATCTCTGTGCAATTAATCTACTACACGAGGTGTTCCAACTGACACCAACAACAGTGGATGATGTTTTGTCTATTGAAATAGATGATCTCATGTTTACACCAGACCGGTGAACTAACTCTGATTCAGCATACTGTGTTCCAGAGATGCAGTGACAATTTGGCCTTCATTTTTTAAACAACTTGGAACTCTACCAAAATTGAACTTTTTCCCCATTTTTTTTTTAAACGAAAATGGCACATCAATCTGCTTAAAGTAGAACTAGCCTTATAATACAGACTTCAAGGTACTTCCACGGACACTTAGTAATCTTGTGTGTCTAAAACAGTTCATTAATTTTTCATGACATGAAATGACTTTGATTTTTGAGAAACTTATCGATCATTTTTTGTCAAATGTAAATATTACTGCTTATTTCATTCCAATTGCATTTATTTTCGAACTTTATGCCTGTAATGAAAAGCAATGCTTCAAATGTACAGTACCTTTTGCATTCTAATAGGTTTCTTTAAATGCCTTTTTTAAATGGTTTTATGAAAATTTTTAGAAATATGCGGTACTCCATTTTAATGTTTAGCATTTTAAATGTTTAGCATTTTAGTATTATCGTACACACGAAAGAGGAGTGGTTGTTGTATTCCATTTAGGGTATCCATAAACGGGCTTTCCAGTATCATGTCCTTATATAGGCACAATTCGCCCTGCCCTTAGATAGGCATAAAATCCCAGCCCTTATTTAGGCATTAAATCATGCACTCCAAATACAGGCATGGTCTCTGACATCCGTCCACCCTAACGTCACAACGAGTTCATGAAGAACAGACCCTTAGGCTGCGGGAGTTTCCCTAGTCCAGGACTATTGATTTCTTCAAGGACTCATACATTATGCATGAACCATTATTCCTTAGGGGGTTCATTCATGACGTCTTTCGCTGTCCAACTCACGTCAATGCTAACATTCTTAGGTGCTCTCAGGTATAAATATACCTTCCCTAGCCCCTGTAAACCAGAGGAGACCTCGACTTCAGAGGAGCCCGTTTCCCGGCCTGACGCACTGAGAAGACGCTGCCATTCCCTGCACGCAGAGAGCCCAGCTTCCAGCTTCCAGCTGATCTGACTTCCCTTGCGGGGTGTTGGAGTTCGAGTCTGGCAAAGAGATTCCTACCTCTCTCATTCTTCAGGTATGGAGCTGACTAGAACCTAGAGGGACTCTTGGCATACTAGGCATACTAGACTTAACATACTCTTAGTATACCATAGTAAGGAATACTTCACCTACTTCATCCCTCTTCCTACACCTAGGTTAGGTTAGGAACATTGGGGTAGAATTAGCTTAGCAACGCATCGTATGAGTACTCGCATTTTTAGTCTGTGTTATTTATGTAACAGCATATGTACTAAAAGATAATGCTATCGCAGTATTATTTATTTCTACTGCTCACCCTGTACATTATTTATCTTGCATACTGTCTTGTGATCGTAACAGCACATTTTACTTACACCAGAAACAAGACTGTTCAATAAATCCTTTATTGAAACGCCCATCTATTTCTTTCTGTGTAACTTGGAGAAAACTAAGCATGCACGACTGAGCTGAGTGAAATAGTTATCTATTGTTTCCACGACTCTGGGACACGTTCTGATTCTAAAGGGAAACACAGTGGTCATGTTTTGCGGCTGCCAGAAACTACTCCCTTCTTGTTGTCAAGGAGTTTCTAGTGGCCTCTGAGCTAGCTGGCACAAGTAATTAAGTTTAATATACTCGATAGGGACATACCGACCTTAGTCCTATGTCAAACCTATAGGATATATTATTCCAATGCGCAGAGCCTATTAGGCAGTATTAAAAGAAAAAACATGGCATTTGCAGAGTGAAATCATCGTACACATCTAGCATACATGGTACATGTCATTTTATAGTAGCCAGTAATGCAATTCAGTGTCCTTGTTCAGTCCTCTGTATACTGTGTCAAATTTGATGATGAGAGCGCTCTTTTTTTGGTATAACCTCAGTTCCAGATTATCCCCGTGGGGATGTTGATTCAGTTTTTTCCAGTCCGCAAAAGGAGAAGGTGCATTGGTGAGGGTGATGTATGTCAAAGTGCTCCACCAGCGTAAGCTTTTGGTCATTTTTATGGATTTTGTAAAGATGCTCTTGAATTCTCTGTTTTAATGATCTTATGGTGCTACCAATGTAATGTTTGTTGCGGGGACACGTTACTGAGTAGACTATGTTAGTGTTCGCATGATGAAATCCCGCATTTTGTGTTGTTGGCCATTTATTGACAGCTCCTGAATTTTCGATGTTGCAAGTTTGCATATGGAGTAGTTTTTTCATGTGTAAAAGCCTGTTGGTTGTTTCAGGAAATTTAGCATTTCTTTATTCTCTTGAAGGAAGGAAGGGCATAGTTTCTCTGTTAGGTTAGGTGCTCGTTTACAGCCTAGCTGTGGAAAGGGTTTGAGGTCTTCCATTATGGTGGGATTGCTTGTGAGAAGTGACCAGTGTTTACTCAGTGTCTTACGAATATGTTGGTGACCATTGCTGTATATGGTGATGAAGCGAATACCTGTATTGCTTGTCGCGTGCTTGATATTTTGGAGAAGAGAGTCCTGGTTAGTGGTTGCAATTTGTTCAATTTTTTTAAGTTCATTTCTCCTTTGGCTTAGTCGTCGTGTAATTTCTGTTGCTTTCTTGTCGTAATCTTCTTGTTTGCTGCAATTTCTTCTAGCTCTTCTGTATGCCCCGGTGGGAAAGTTGATGTGTTTTGTGGGTGGCAGCTTGCAGCATGAAGAATTGTTTGCCTCAGTGGTTTTTCTATGAATTCCTGTTTGTAGTTGATTTTGGTTGATATATAGTGTGACGTCCAGGAATTCTATTTCCTTCTTTGAAATTCTGTAGGTCACTGTGATACCCCATTGGTTGGGAGAGAAACTGTTGATGAATTGTTTCAGATGTGACTCCAGGCCTTGCCAAATGAGCAGGATATTGTCTAGCATCCCCAGAATATGATATTGCTAGTGAGGTGCTCATATTGTTCATTCCATAACCAGTGTCTTTCGGTCTTTCCCGTTAGGAGACAGGCATGTGGTGGGGTGAAATGAGCCCCCATCACTGTTCCTTGTTGCTGTAGGTAGAACTCACCTTCAAATAGGTAGAAATTGTTTTTCAGGCAAAACTCGAGCCTTTCAATGATCATTACATTTCTTTCTAGATAGTGCACATATCGTGTAGCTAGGCATTTCCTTACTGTCTCTTTTCCATCCTGGTGCTTGATTGAGGTATAAAAGCTGACTACCTCTATGGTGGCGAGTACGTAGTCAGGTTGCCAGTCAATGTTTTCTCATTTTGAAGAAAATCTCATGTGTCGCTAATTAAGGTGGGTAGGCCCTTCATACGGTGTCAACTTAGTACTAAATGCTTTATAAAACCCAGCATGAATTCCATCAGGTCCTGGAGCCTTCCTTGAATTTAGTGTTGCAATAACATTTTGAATTTCAGCCAACAGTATTGGAGTGTCCAAGAACAATTTGTCATCTTGAAATAAAACCTACATATTGGATGATGACAAAAAAATATGAATTATTTTAAAATCATTTACAAATATTAGGTTTGGAATTCATCCAATATGTTTTTAGGGGAAGTAAATAGTTGACCAAACATTGAATTAATAGTATACCATTCAAGGGTCCAAGGAAGAATCACACGCGTCAGGTTCCAGGTAAATGAAGGTTTATTTAATAGTGAAAACCGCCTCCTTCTTGGGAGAGAAAGCCCAGGCTGTCAACTTGCTGAAATCTCAGTGCATCACAGGCTCTCCATTCCACACTGGGATTCCAGCCAGAATGCCACAAATAGCATGTTATCCATGTTTTGTCACTCTTAATGTGTGAAACATTAGCAAGCTTGCTACCATATTTATTGGTTTGAAAATATAATTTAGCTTTAGCATTCAATACTTGTACGTCAGCCCTCTTACTAAGGTTGGAATTATATTCATATCAAAGATTTTGTAAATGCATTTTATAGTTTGTATTATTTGAACTGATATAAAGTCATTTGTACATGGAGATAGCCTTTTCAAAGTTTAATATGTTAGAGTCAAATAATTTGTTTTCATGGGCAACATTAGATATCACAGTGCCTCTAATAATGACTTTAAATGCATTCCATCTAATAATATAAGAGGTACCACTTTCTTTACTTTGAGTAAAAATAAATTAATAATAAACTGTAATATTTTTGTTTTATTGTCATCTTTAAATACAATATCAACATTCAGTTCAAACCAGATAATACTTTATTTCAGCAGTGAAACACAGCCATAAAAGCACATTACAAACAAAAAAAAGCATTATTAAAAACACATCTCATGATCATCTCAATAAAACAAGTCTAAAAAACAACAGCTACAATAATTAATGCAAACACAATCAAAGTCCCCCTCAAGCAAAATACGGGAATCCTGCCATGGGGCTCAATGCCCCACAAGCATCATATAAACAGATCAAACTAGCAGGATCAGGCTGTCAAAACAACATTTGTTTTCTCCTGGCAATAGCACCTTTAAAAAAAGAACAAATGGAGATGCAAAGTGTAGGGGAGTTTAACCCTTGCAAGTAACGCATCTTCTAATACTGCAAGCTCGTATTAAAGGAATTAAAAAGCTTTTGGAGAATACCAAATAGAACTTACAGAAAAAGGTAAAATGAAGCAAACTCTGCGGCAAAGACTTATCACAAGGATAGATTAAAACCTTATTGGGGTCAAACTGGCCCAAAGACAAGCTCAAATGTCACCTTATGATTCTGAACCTGGTTAATTGGCTCTGTCCCAGGTGGCATCCATCCAAGACAGATATGGCTCCACATTAGGGGTGGTCTGCAGAAGCACATTATCCTGGTATGCAATGCTTTTTTTTTCCCAGGTAATGTCAGCCTTGACAATAGCAGAGGGGAAAGAAAAATGTTCTGGTGTTCCCAAGGTAAACAATTCCTGCTTAACATATTGTAACCAGGGTATGACCAGGCCTCTGTCGCTGGCTATGCAGTCAGAGATCATTTTCCTATTAAATCCTGTGTGCAAATCCCCCCAAATAGTGCACCACAACACCACGGGGGGAAGGCAGTTAACATGGTCTTTAACAAACTCAACCCCAACTCCTGGTGGACAATGTAAGTGGCGCAGGCTGGGGGTATGCCTAAGATGCGTTGCAGGACTCTATTCTCTTCTGTCTGAAGGGTGGTGGTGTTAGAATATCCCCATATACCAGCCCCATAGGTGAGAATGGGTAAACATGTGCTCCTAAAGACCTCCATGAGGGGAGCCACAGGTTTTTTACCAGCATGAGGCTAGGTTGTAGATATAGCCTGCAGCATTGGAAAACCTTTGTGAGGTTTCATATCTGCAGGGGCCCAGCTACCCCTGGTATCAAAAACCACACCAAAGTAGGAAAAGTCCTGTGAAAGAGCAATAGGGTGGCCCTGCAAAAACACCCTGTTCATCTTCACGGATTTGGGGCCACAAAACATGGTGAAGGTTTTAGAACAATTTGTGGCTAGCCCCAAGGATTCCATGAATTTAACAAACACTTGAAAAAGGGTATTGAAGCTCCTGTGTGTTCTCCCAAGCAAAACGGCATCATCCGCATAGAGTAACGCTGGAACTTTTTTCTTAACCAAATATGGTACAACTGCCACACAGGTAAATAGCGCATCCTCAAGGCCATTGATGTACTATAGGAATAGTATAGGGGCCATTAGACACCCTTGGCGTACACCCTTCTCCAGAGGAAAGCTGAAAGTGCGCTCCCCAGCTAGGCCAAATCTTACTGACGGTGAAAGATCGAAATGAGGGGCCCACAAAAATTGAACAAGCCCTAAATCCACCCCAACCCCTCCAGCAAGGCCCACAGTTTAGATCGTACCACACTGTCGAAGGCGCTCGACAGGTCCATGAAGCCTAGGCAAAGGGAGCCCTGCTTTGCGATGGTATATTTGCTAATAAGCAAATGCAAATATAAGCATTGCTCCACAGTGCCCAGCCACTCCCGGAACCTATATTGCACCTCCGACAGCATGTTCATCTCCCTGACCCAGGGCAACAGACGCTCCAACCCCACCCTCCTGGCAATTTTTACGGCAGAGTCCAACAGGGAGATCGGGGGATAGAAAGTCGAGGACTGCAAGTCGCCCTTTTCCATGATTGGCATGACGGTAGCAGTGTGCCACAAGTTGGGGAGGCCAGTGATAGTAAAGGTATTGAAACAGTTGCACAATAATGGGGCCCATAGTTACGGGACTGATTTGTATATGGCCAAGGGACCCCATCTGGCCCAGGGTCCTTACTAGATGGGGACTTCATGATGGCATCCCAGATCTCTTCCAGTGTGATGTGTAACAAGATGGTTGGCACACAAATTGTTCATCACAGCACCCAGATCAGCATGCCTCCAAACCAAGCAAAGCCCTGGGACTTGACTATTAGAGATGAGACAGGGCTGTCCCTGACCATACTTGCCCCTTTATGGATACCAAAGCCCAGCCACAAAGGATTGTGGTCACTCAATACAATTACAATGGTGCCACCCGCCCGAACCCTCGTCATTAGAGCCCAGGATACACAAATATAATAAATAATTGACTCATAATCCCACCTTACAAAAGTGCCATTCGACAAATAAACAGGATCAACCTTGACACAGGCATTAAGAAGATCAAAAGTGTCAACCATAATTAAAAGAACCTTCGTTTTCAGGTCCCCCTGCTGGGGTACCCCACAGGACGGTGGAATGATGGAACAACGCAGGGAAATACTTCGCATGCCTTTACATCACATTTTCTACCACGCATTTTTTTAGAACGCATATGCTTTTACAACGTATGCCTTTACCACACATTCTTTATATATGAGACCCCCCACACCCCTGAACGTACCTTAAATGCGTGGTAAAGGCATGCGTTGTAAAGGCATAAACTTTGCAAAAACATGTGTGGTAAAAAATGCGAAGTAAAGGCACAAAGTGGTAAATCCTAGTTGTAAAAGCTGTTTTCCCCCAGGACATGACTACTGTCCATACAGCCACAATAACCTAGGTGCAGACAACCACGAGTGTGGCACATAGTGAAAAAATATACTGTACAAATAAATGTATGCATGTACCACAGAGTGACTTACACCATAAATACCCCTAAAAGAAGGGTATGCAAAAAAACTATTTGCATAAATGGGACATGAACCCATTGGAAACCCTATGTAAATGTTCGTAGTGTGAACAAAACAATTGTATACATGGGACTGGTACCCATTAGAACCCCTAAGTGGAGGTTAGTAACGTGAACAAAACAATTGTATACATGGGACTCGTACGATTAGAGCCCCCTATGTGGAGGTTAAAACTGTGTAAGGGGATAGACCCCACAAAACTACCCTCCTGAAAGGGAAATGACTAACTGTGGTGAATGGGACTACAACCCATTAACTGTGAAGAAGGGAGAGACACCCCTTAAACCACCCCTCGTGAAAGGGTAATATGACTAAATGTGTGGAAATGGGACTAAAACCCATTCCCATCCCTCATGCAAGCGAGTAAAACGTGTTAAATAATGGAACTAGAAACCATGCCCATCCCTCATGTAAGGGCTATATACAATGCATTGTAACAGTGTAAGATCAAAAGTACTGTTAAATGTCCACATTAACCCTGGGCGGTGAACTCCGCTCGCGGAGTTTGCGGAGTTTTCTGCACTCCGCGTTACGCGGAGATCGCGGCGTTCTGAAAAACTCCGCTTCGCATTGCGGAGCAGAGTTTTTTTCCTCGCTCGCGTTCGTCAACGTCAAATTGGTGACCGCGAGCGAGGAAAATCAACCTCCCGGCGAGATTTTTCCTCTTTCGCGATCGTCAACATCAAGTTGGTGAGCGCGAGCGTGGAAAATCAACATCCCAGCGAGATTGCTCAATGCGGGGGTGGGAGGTCAGGTTTCTCATTGCGAGTGGTCGCGTATGCTCGCGACAGCTCGCGTTGAGAAACTGCCCGTTCGCGTTGAGAAAGCTGCTGCTCAAGTAAAAATGTACTCGAGCGGCAGAAAAGGAAAGCAGGGACCGCTTGCACTGTGCATGGTGCCGTTCGCAATGATTGCACAGTGCGGACAAGCATCCGGCACTGTGCAATCACCGCGAACGGCATTTTTCTATCGTACTCCACCGCTCGCGGAGCTCTGCGTAGTGCAACAGAGTTTTTTTTGCACTTCGCGGTGTTCCGCGTAGTGCAACTCAGCGAACTCCGCCCAGGGTTAGTCCACATACTCATGGATGCAAAATGAGAACGTAGCACAAGGAAGAAAGGGGCAGGCTGGCCTAGTCACACCTGCACCCTTTCCGAAGCAAGACGCTGCCTCTCTGACAGGGAAGGTAGGCAAAAGAATAGTTTCATATCGGTAAGCAAGACTTGTGCACACTGATGGACCATGAACGTGGCAGCAGGAAAACAAACAAAGTCTTTGATACAGGAGACACTTTTCATACTTGGAGGGCAAAATAAATTATAGAATATCTGCTCGTCGGCAATGAGGTCATCCTTAGCAGGATGTCAGCTAAGAGCTATAGTGAGGCATCCATCTTGGAGCGTGCCAGAATCTCAAATATTATGCAATTTTGTTCTTTCACATACATCCAAAAGTACAGTGGTAAGAGTGATACAGTGCCATAGCTTTGGCTTTGCTCTTTGTGACACCAAGGCTGAGTGTTACAACCATTGACACAGAGTCACTCACCCTTCAGCACTTAGATATATATTTCATATTTGTGTTGAAAGAAGGAGCAAGTAGGAGTTTATTTTCAGTAGCCAACAGGAAAATAATAATAACCATGTGAGGTGGTCTACACACTGGTGTGGAATGGGAGGGGTATCTGCTGGACTGGATTGGAGGTTTTAGGCACTGAAATGTGAATGTGGTAATTAGCACTGTCCATTCCATGTTTAAGGCTGGAGACAGGAGGAGTGTGGATGGTGAAAGGCACCTTTCTCCCTTAGTGAATGGGCCATTTGAAGTCACACATTCTTTTTATTATCTCTTCCCCACTAAGGAGATGACAATCACACCCTGCGACAAAAAGGCAGTCAGATATTTTAAGTTTGATGGGGTGAATATGTATTTGGGTGGAGTATTTTTCACTGGGCCGTGGATGAGGAATAGAAAGGCTTGAGCATGAAGATGCAATTACTCTATTCTCAGACATGCTGTCTTACTTTGGTACTCTTTAACCACTAAACATGTGCTGAATCGTTCTTGAAGACTTCCAACTGTCAATCAATCAATCAATCAGGGGTTTGTTAAAGCGCGACTACTCACCCGTAAGGGTCTCAAGGCGCTAGGGGTGGGGGGGGTGCAGGTTCCATCCATCAAGGAGGGGGTCTGTCGAAGAGCCAGGTTTTGAGGTTTCTTGCAAAGATGGGGAGCGATGTTGTCTGTCTGAGGTGGAGCGGAAGGGCGTTCCATGCTTTTGCCGCGAGGAAGGAGAAGGAGCGGCCTCCCGATCTGGTCTTTCGGGTGCGGGGGACCACGGCGTAGGAGAGCTGGGCTGATTGTAGGAACCTTTGGGGTGCGTGGAATTTGAGTCAGCTGTTCAGGTATGCTGGTCCGGTGCCGTGGAGGGCCTTGTGTGCGTGGGTGAGCATCTTGAAGGTGATTCTCGCCTCGACAGGGAGCCAGTGGAGTGTGCGCAGGTGCTGGGAGATGTGGCAGTGTTTTGGCAGGTTGAGGACCAGTCTTGCGGCGGCGTTCTGGATGTTCTGTAGCTTGCGGGTGAGGATTTTGTTTATTCCGGCGTAGAGTGCATTGCCGTAGTCGAGTCTGCTGGTGACCAGGGCGTGAGTGACGGTCTTTCGGTGTTCGAGGGGGATCCATTTGAAGGTCTTACGAAGGAGGCAGAGGGTGTGGAAGCAGGAAGACGAGACAGAGTTGATCTGGCGGTCCATTTTGAGCTCGGAGTCCAGGATGATTCCCAGGTTGCGTGCGTGGTCCATGGGGGTTGGCGGGTTTCCGAGGGCGGGGGGCCACCAGGTGTCGCTCCAGGCGTCGGGATTTGGGCCCATGATGAGTACTTCTGTTTTGTTGGTGTTTAGTTGTAGGCAGCTGTTTTTCATCCATTTGGCGACGGCTTCCATGCCCTCTCGAAAGTTGCGTCTGGCGGTGTTGGGCTCGTTGGATAGGGAGAGGATGAGCTGGGTGTCGTCTGCGTATGACACGATGTTGAGTCTGTAGGTTCTGACGATGGGGGCGAGTGGAGCCATGTAGACTGTGTGTAGTGTCTTGCAAGTTAGAAATGATGGTGAAACCTTTTTGGCTCCTGATGAACTCCGTAGAAATGTGATGTACGGGTTAGAGCAGAATGCAATGAAGGCTGGTTTAGAATGTTGAGTTTGATGTAGCACGCAGTTAAATAAAGACATGTAATACTAAGCTCTGTGTGTGACATAAACAACTGGTGACAATTAGGGGATAAGTAACCTGAAGATCAGCAGTGCTCTCCCAGAGAGTTTGCCATGGTCCAAGCAAACTGTTTGTGCATGCCACGTGTGTTTCAGTCGAAGTACGGAACCAACGCTTAACACATGTGGAGTCAAAGCGCAACTCCAGCTGCTGTAAAGAAGTTGAAAACAATAAAAACATTTCAAAGAAACCTACATATCGGTGACCGAGATCCTTCTGGTGAGACCGTACCTAAAGGTACCATGCTGCTACACAATATACAATCATATGTAATCCGGAGTGTTAACGTTGAAGGCAGATACAACCAGGTTTTCAAAGAGCAGCTCTTGATAATCACAAATTGCAAGATAACATAACAATTAGAAAGTGGTGAAGAGAAAGAGCGCACAAAGTGCCACCTCAGGATAAAACAGTTTTTTACTCACCAGAACCTGAGTAAAGTGAGCTGGTACAACCTCAGCACCAGGCGCTGCAACCAAGACCAAGCACAGGGGTTGTGTTTGGCAAGTGTACGACAATCACCACAATCTCCGATGTTTTCGGAATAGTGAAAAATGTTCATGGAGGCGGAGACTGAGGCCGTCTTTCCAAAAGTCATCAAGGATGATCCAGAGGCAACCACATCTCAAGGCATTAGTGAAGACTGACACAAACAGGTTCAAGATGAACAGCCAAGGGAGCTTGAGAAAGCTCCCCGCTCACCGTCAGCCACTTCCATAAATGGCTACAATGCAGCTGCACTCCTGAAACCGCCAAAGAGCAAAATATTGGCAATAGATGGACTGCTTGGATAGAGACATTTGATGATTTCATTGATGCACTTGAAGAGACGGATAACAAAATGATTATCAGGTATCTCAAAAGTCTTGCTGGTGATGGTGTAAAATAAGTCATAAAGAAAATGCAGCAAACTGATGAAGAAGTCAGATATCGTCAGATTGAAGAAGTGTTGCATCTCAAGTTAAATCCAATGCCAATTGTTGCTTACAGATGATACATCTTCAACCAAGAACGTCAGAAAGTTGGTGAAACCATTGATGAATTTGTGGAGAGACTGGACATACTCATCAGCTTTGCGCCTGAGGGTTATTGATGGGTGTGTTATAATTAGTTATATTTAAGTCTTAAATGTTACCTGTTGGGATGTGCAGGCTTGTACCTTCCGTCGCTTCTCTTTCCCGCCCCACCCCTCCTTTTACCCCTCTTGGTATCTTCCTCTGTTCCACAGAGTCTGCTTTAGAATGTTAGCGTTGTCAGTTATTTCTGTGAGATATTCTTCGGTGGTGGAGAGAGGAGACTGGAATAAACTTCTTCTTCAAACCTCATACGTATTCCTGATTTTATCACTGGCGACGATCTGTGTAAGGGGACAGATGACTGGTCTCCTCCCCTTCTGGATTCTACTCCACCTACTACTACAACTACGACTACTCAATTCTACAAGAGTTTAAGGTACTGTTGTTTTATAGACCTTACCTGGGATTTTCTTGGGATCGTCTTCTATGGGGTTCCTTTCCTCTCCGTCTTGAATGCTTCCTGCTGCTCCGGAGGGGTGGGACTTTCCAGTGTGTCTCTTCCGGGCTTTCAAGCGTCGTTGGAGGAACCTCCTTGGGGCAAGGTTGCCTGACGCCGATCCCGCCTCTGCTTGGTAACTTGCTAATCATCCTTCGTGTACCTCCTTTTGGGCGGAGATTCATTTAGTTCCCCAGGTTTTGCCGGTATCCGGAGGGGTGTGGCTCCCTAGCGTGTCTCTCCTGAGCTTTCCCACAGACACTGAAGGAACCTCCTTGGGGCGGAGTTGGCAGACGCTGATCCTGCCTCCACTGGCTGACTCAATTATTTCCCCTCAACTTTCTTTTCCTGGCAGCTGTCCTTGCGTGTCATTTTCGGTGACACGCACACCACAAGTCTTCTTTGGGAATTTAATTCAGCATGCCACTTCGCGGTGACATGCACACCACCTTAATACCTCAGCTTTCATTTCCTGGCTACGGTCCTTTCGTGTCAGTTTCGGTAACACGCACACCACAATTCTTCAGTTGGGAAATTTACTTCAGTGTGCCACTTCGCGGTGACACTCACACCACCTTAATACCTCAGCTTTAATTTCCTCGCAGCGGTCCTTGCGTGTCAGTTTCGGTGACACGCACACCAAAATTCTTCAGTTGGGAAATTTACTTCAGCATGCCACTTCGCAGTGACATGCACACCACTGTTTCTCATTATTGGGCATTAATTTCAAACGGTGACACGCACACCGTATGTCTTTTGCGCATTATTAAGTAAACAATGACACTCTAACATTTCTGCTCTTTTATACATGTGTGCTCCGTTTATTTCACAGTGACACGCACACCTCAACTCATTATTTTGGCGCATTGTTTATACGGTGACGTGCTCACCTTTCCACTCTTTAATTTCGGCATGCTCAATACCACAATTTTTATTTTACATGACTCTTTGCTAATTGTGTTTATTTTCATTTCTATATTTTGCTTGTTTTAAGCTTATTTTGCTTTAAAAGCTATATATTATCCATTTCCTTGCTTTCTTGTATTATGATGGCAGCAGCTAGTATGTCTCACCCTGCACCATTTCTGAATGAATTTGGTGAACCCAACATTCCATGGAAGGAATGGGAAAACATTTTTGAATTTTACTTAATCGCAATAGGCGGTGAGAAGTTTAGCTCAACAAGGAAACAACACATATTACTCCACAGTACTCCTGAACTAGTCCTTGCTGTGAATCAGTCAAGTACTAGTGAGCACATAATTAGTGAATTTCTAGAAGTTTTGTCCAGAGAATTGGGCATGTTAAAAGATTTTCAACATAAAAAACAATTGAAATCCAATGTCAAACATGTAGTACTTAAAACTAGACCTATACCTCATCTGATGTGGGATCCTTTAAAAAAAGAACTCACTAGGCTAAAAGATGTAGGTATTATACAGCGCATAGATTGTTCAGATTGGGTAGCACCGATTGCAATTGCTAAGTAAAACCAGAATGAGGATATTAGGCGGTGTGTTGATTTGTGTGATTTAAATGCCAGCATCTGGGTGGAGAGACATCCCTTACCTCGTATCCACGAAATGTTGAGCACAATGGGTGAAGCCACATGTTTTAGTGTTTTAGACCTCTCCATGGCTTATCACCAAGTTGAATTGCACCCAGGGTCCAGACGTCTAACAGCCTTTACCACACCTATGGGTTGGAAAGTTTCAGCTTCAAAGTAGAATACGTTCCAGGTAACCTAAATAAATACTGCAGATGATTTCCTTTCTCGAGTGCCCTTAAACAAGGAGGAGCAATTTGATACTATGGAATACCCCATTCTATAAGTCAATCACACAACCATCTTGTCACAAGAGTGGATGGAGTGCATGAGAAAGGATAAGACCATGAATCAACTCAAAACTTACACCTTACAAGGGTGGCCTAATTCTATTGGCACTATTAGTGACAATATAAAAACATTTTGGTAAGTTCGTCATGAACTGAATCTAAACCAGGTCTTTTACTAAGAAATGACAAAGTAATACTACCTGAACTCTTGCGCAACAAGATTGTAGCTCTAGTACACGAAGGTCACCTAGGTAGAAGCATGACCAAAGCCAGGTAGTTCTTTCGGGGGTAGGCGGGCTTTCTTTTTCTCGGTGGGTTATATTTTTTTCTGTCCAATCACGGGTTTTGCCGGGAATTAGAGCCTTAAAGAACATCTTAGGATTCCCGAGTCTGTTAGTCAGTTTTAAAACTGCTCTTTTGTTTACCCCACCCCTTTTTGCTTAGAGAAGCTGCTTTTCGATATTTTCTGTCCGTTCACGGGAGACAGAACTGACAGGTGTCCCAATGAAGGTGAAGATTAAGATGTGGCATGGAGTGGCATCCTGGCTGTGGGTGGCCAATGACGAGAACTGCGGCATCTGTAGGATGGCTTTCAATGGCTGCTGCCCTGACTGTAAGGTGCCGGGGGACGACTGCCCACTGGTCTGGGGCCAGTGCTCGCATTGCTTCCACATGCACTGCATCCTGAAGTGGCTGAACTCGCAGCAGGTACAACAGCACTGCCCCATGTGCCGACAGGAGTGGAAGGTTAAGGAATGACTCCTTCTCCAACTCTATCTAATTCCTTTTCCAGAACTTTCTTTTCTTCATTTGCAGTCGGTCGTAGGTGTATTTTCCAGAAACTGCAGATTCAGTCCTGTGGGCGCCACATTACCTGCTAAACAAGATGATGCCATTTGTGTTGAGTAAATTACTTGTGACGTGCAAGGCCGAACCTTTTCTGATATTCCCAACATCCAGTGCAGGCACCCTTGTCTAAATGCCCATACCTAAAACCTTTCTCCAAACTCCTCATCTGGTGTCTTTTATCAGGTATCTCCTGGGCAAGTACGATTTTTCACGGATATTTTTTAACCCATTTAAAGGCAGCAGACGACTTTGTGTTAAGAGTAAAATGGAAAGAATAAACATTGTATGCGAATATTTCCTTGTGTCAAATATGATTACCATCAGAGTACAACAGCATCTTTCAGTACACTTGTGTTTTCAGAGTGAGAAGAAGAGAAGCCTGCTTTAAAGTTATTAAGGAAGCCTGAAACATTGCTAACTCTAGCAATCATGGGTACAGTACCTGCAGTGTATTGCATTTGTATTTATTTATGTGTTTTATAAAGGTCTACACTAAAAACGTGGCTGTTCCCCTGATGATCTACTAATCCCCTCGCACATCACCGCCTCTCCGCAGACATAAACATAAACAAACAGGCTCAGGGAACGTTACTGGTTCCCTACCATGGATTCCATGGTAGAAAACAAAGTCAAAGATTGCTGTATTTGCGCAAACAGTGACAAAGCTAAAATAACTTGCAAGGTTCCTCTTTCACCGGTTTCAATTCCAGACAATCCATGGGAGAAGCTTGCTTTAGACATCATTGGTCCTATAAACCGGAAAAGTGTGTCGAAGCGTTTTGCATTCATTTTAATAGACTACCAGTCCCACTGGACTGTCACGGAGATGGTGAATCAAATTAGCACTGTTTCTCTGATACAGTTCCTGAAGGACACTTTTGTAACGGAAGGTATCCCATCTGCTATTGTTACTGACAACGGGGTACAATTCACCTCTTCTGCCATGATGGAATGTCTCAGGAACATGGACATTACTCCTCTTAAAACTTCCCTTCACTGTCCTAGGGCAAACGGCCTAGTAGAGAGAATGAATAGAATGATCAAGGAATGTATACAGTTAGCCTGCACCAACATGATTCCAGTGGAACAAGCCATCCAAGAATTGCTATGGGCGTACCATACCACTTCCAACCAAGTCACAGGTGTATCACCTTTCTCTGCCCTTAAAGGAAGGAAACCCTGCACGAAATTCTTTCCCAACTGGTTGGGAGGTGGTGTCAGTGTACATATCAACACCAGGGATACCAGATCCAAGATCGCTGCACATCAAGCCAAATACAAGTCATATTATGATATCAAACATGGCACTAAAATTCCGCAGTGGGTAGTTGGTGACTGGGTTTGTGTCAGGAATCCTAGGATAGGAAATAGTGACTCCAAATTCTCTAAACCCAGGCAGATTGTGACAGTCAAACACAATATAGCTATCATGGACAATGGCCAAACATGGAGCATGGATAGGTTGTCCAAAGCTCAGCCTGTTACCAATACAAGAACCAAAGAGAACCCTTCCTCTTCCTTTTCACACCCTAACCCTACACCCAGATGCTCTGAAAAACAAAGATTCCGTAGGGCTCCCATATGGCATAGAGACTACAACATGAATGGGTAATAGTTCATGGCGATAACAATATGCACAACCTATTGCCATGTGAATCTCGTAATTGTTTATATTTTTTTTCCTGTTTTCACGATTTATTGTTAATAGGTTATTGGGGGTGGGTAGATGTGTTATAATTGGTTATATTTATTTAAGTCTTAAAAGTTACCTGTTGGGATGTGAAGGCTTGTACCTTCCTCCGAATCTCTTTCCCGCCCCACCCCTCCTTTTACCCCTGTTGGTATCTTCCTCTGTTCCACAGAGTCTGCTTTAGAATGTTAGCGTTGTCAGTTATTTCTGTGTGTGATTTTCTTCGGTGGTGGAGAGAGGAGACTGGAATAAACGTCTTCTTCTTCAAACCTCATACGTATTCCTGATTTTATCAGAATGCTTGTCAGATTCATTTAGAAGACGAATGCTGAGAGAAAGTCTTAGTCTGGAGCGAGTGTTAATGACTGCCAAAGTTGAAGAGCATGCTGATAGACAAGCTACTGACATTGAGGCTGGAGGTGCCCAGAATGAATTTGCCATGAGTGTGAAAAGTAAGCCAAAACAAAAGGCTTAAGGACACAAAATAATGTCTACACGTAAAAATTAGTTGTGTTTTAGATGTGGATTTTCATTTCCACGCAAAGGTAAATGGCCCGCTCTTGGACAGATATGTATAGGTTGTGGGAAGAAGAAGCATTTTGTGACAGTTTGCAAAGTGAAGAAAAAACACACCCACAAGGCCAAGTGGCGACATCAGTTAAGACAAATCACACGCTGAATGAAGTTTATTGTCATCTAAATCATCGTCAAACACTTCTTCTGTATCAGTATCAAGTGGAAGTGATAAAAATGATTGTGCCATGTCAATGTTTACCTCAGAAAAGTGTGCACATGTCGGTTTGGCCGGTTGTGGAGAAAAATACCAGTCAAGTAAAGATCAGCATACCACAAAAGTCATTCTTCAAACATAGTCCGAAGATTACATTGAAAGTAAATGGTTATTTGATTCCTTTCATTATCGACAGTTGTGCACCCATAAACATTATGCCTGAGGAGAAATACAATGAATTATCTCCATTGACACAACTTACGCCATCAAAAACCAAAGTGTATACATGGGCTGCATCGACACCCTTAAAAAGTCAGGGTTGATTTGTAGCGACAATGAAACACAAGAAAACGAAGGTGCAAGCACCAATCCATGGGCTTCAAGGCACGGCGACAAGTGCCTGTTTACTCAGTTTCAGCACAGCCGCTGATATGGGACTTATATCCGTGAATTACAACATGAATGCTCACCACGAAATAGGAAGTCAATTCCCTTCATTATTTCATGGTTTGAGAAAGCTTAGGACTATGAAAATAGAGTTACATATTAATGAGGACGTCCATCCTGTTGCTCAGAGACATAGACAAATTGCTTTCTATCTGCAAAAACCTATTGAAAAAGATCTTGAATCGCTACTTAAGCATGATAATATGGGCATTCCACTGGCCCAAAGCCATGGGTTTCTCGCATAGTAGTAGTGCCTAAAAAGGGTAGTGAAGGAACTGCAGACATGCGTTAAAATGCGTCAGGCAAACAAGGCAATTTAATGAGAACTACATCCAGGGCCACACATTGCTGACATGATAACGCAATGAAATAGTGCAAAGGTCTTCTCTCATCTTGATTTAGCTAAAGGCTATCATCAGTTAGAACTCGAAAGAAGATTGCAGGTACATTACAACCTTTACTACACATGTTGGTCTTTTTCAATACAAACACTAAAGGCCATATTATCAAGAATGGCGATAACATTATCGCCGCTTTAGCGAGCAGGAAACTGCCGCTAAAGCGGCGATAAGAGGCTTGATAATATGCCCTATAGAATTCCAATAGAAGCCCAGGTTCTGGTGTGAAGGACATCAAACCTGGGCTTCTATTGGAATTCTATAGGGCATATTATCAAGCCCTTATCGCCGCTTTAGCAGCAGTTTCCTGCCGCTAAAGCGGCGATCGCCGTTCTTGATAATATGGCCCTAAGTTTTGGTGTGTCATCCGCTGCAGAACTGTTTCAAGATGTCATTCAAATTATCACACATCCTATCATGAATCGATTCAATTACAGTGATGACATATTGGTTTTTGAAGCTACCCAAAAAGAGCACGATAAAGCTCTTACACAAGTATGTTGTTTATTTGCCGAAGCAGGTTTGACTTGAATGCAGGTAAATGTGAGTTCCATAAGACAAAGCTGACGTTCTTTGCCCTTATGTTTTATGATGGGGTTGTGACACCAGATCCTGCTAAACTACAAACGCTGTCAAATGCTGATTCCTCACAAGTTGTTTCTATAGTGCGTTCATTTCTTGTCATGGCCAGTTACTGTTCCAGATACATACAAGACTTTGCCACTTAAGTACTCCATTGAGACGGCTGACGAAAAAGAATGTTTAATTTCATTGGTAACATGAATGTGAGAAACGTTTTAAGAAAATCAAACAAGCCATTGTGAATGCTACTGAGATGGCATATTTCAATCCGAAGCTTCATACAGAGGTTGTTGTTGATGCTAGCCCAGTTGGTTTAGGCACCATCCTTGCACAGCACAGCGGACACCCAAATGCTTGAAGGCATATTGTGGCATATGCAAATAGGAGTTTGTCCTAAACAGAACGTGCTTATTCACAGCCTGAAAAAGGAAGTTTAGCCATGGTAGAGGCTTGTGAACATTTTCATGTATTCCTGGATGGAAAGCCATTTATGCTGGTAATTGATCATCAGGCTTTATTAACTATATTTGGCAATCCAAAGGCCAAAATGCCTCCTCGCATTGAACGACGGGGACTACATTTACCCAAGTACAATTATAACATTGTGCATCATCCAGGGATGGACCAGAACACTGCTGACTACTTTTCCAGAGAGTCTATCCAAGGTTGTGGTACCCAGTGGCGGCCGCTCCATTAGGGGCGTTGGAGCGCCACCCACTGCTTCTCGCAGTGCGAGAAGCAGAAAATAAAATGGTATTTTAAATACCATTTTATTTTCTGCTTCTCGCGCTGCGAGAAAGCAGAATGCAGTGGTATGCCTGGTTGGGGGCGGGCGGGAGGATATGCCTGGTTGGGGGCGGGCGGGTGGGCGGGTCGGGGAGTACCAGACTGCTTTGGTCGGCCCTGGGACCGACCAAAGCAGTCATGCGCACTCTACATTTTCTCTATGTAGGCTGCGTGCAGCCTACATAGAGAAAATGGCGTCCCTACTGGTGCCCGGCTGGGCGCCGTCCGGGACTCCCCACCAATCACAATGCTGCCATTGAAGCGTTGTGATTGGCCTTCAGCAGGAGGGGAGGGAGCTGCATGCCTGTTCCTGTTCGCAGTCTGAGGCGGCGCGGGACCTGGCCCAGGAGCAGAGGCGACGGGGACCCGGTCAGGTAAGTTTCGTTTTATTTTTACATTCCCCCCCATAACCCCCGCGCGACCCCCCCCCTCTCCGCGAGTATTAAGAGCCGCGACTGGGCGAGAGACAGATTTGACACAAAGGAACTTTTCTTTGTTCATGGGGCTCTCGTGGAAAAAATCACTCTTGTGCAAAATTGTACATACGTCTTATGCATTAAAACATTGATATTATATCATCTTATTTTTTGTTGGGTTGGTTGTTTTTTATGTTTATTTTTTTCATCACCGAGCAAGGACGAGAGGGTTTTCAATAATTCTCTCTGGCGGCGAACCTTAAAGCCAACATTTATGGATAAAACTGTGGCGCGCTTCAAGGATTCATCGATGTTGTGTGGAACTTCTGCAGTTCTGTCTGGTGTGAGGACACAGATGTGGGGATCTGACAAGCTGTTCTCCGGAGAACTGTAGGGGGTTAAAGAGGCCACTTCCTGATATTGAGCGGTACCCAGCTGTAAAACCTGTGTTTTCGGAGGAACACACTGTGGGGCATATTCACAAGGACTTATCGCCGAGTTTTCGGCACTTTAGCGCAGCAAAAGTGGCGATAGAATTAGCGCCCCTTTCGCAAGCTGGTGCTAACTGCCTACATCACCACATAACCCGCGATAGCTGCCGCAAAAAACATCGCCACGGCCGACACCGCCAACTAACGCTAATGAGATGCAGAGTAGGCGTTCCTGTGCGAAAACACACGAAAACACCACATCGCGACATTCACAACGAACAGCCAGATCCGCGATGCGAACCAAAATCAGGCGATATGCCGCGCTAGCAGCAGCGATTTTACACCTGCTCTCTGCTGGTGTTAAGCAGGACGACTACCTGCACCACAAAAGGGAGCCCAGCCGACAGCCACACCTGGAGAACAACAGATGCCATGGAGCCACTGCTCATGCAGCTCGGAGACCCCAGAGGCCCACAACACCCACCGCCACCACCCCCAGGACCTCCCCACACCCTTGGGCCCTCCCCCAGCCCACCCACCCCGGACAAAGATATGCCACAGCAACTTCACAAAATCACGAGATAAGAAAGACCCTGATGTCGCACACATACAACAACCAACACACATGTGTGGTCAGAATAAGGAGAATCAAACATTCAACTGTGAAATTCCCATAACAAAACTGTATTAATACACAACACAAAACAACAAATTGGACTAGTCCTCGCGGATCCACTCCGGACAATCTGAAAGCCACAGCCTGCAAGACAAAATCCGAGATGAGAACATGTGTCATGCGCTCATCAAAGGACAGAGAGAGAGAGAGGGAGAGAGAAAGAGAGAAAGATAGGGAGAGAGAGAGGGAGGGAGAGAGAGGGAGAGAGAGAGAGGGAGAGAGAGACAGCGAAAGGATGAGAGGGCGGGAGACAGCCGCCCCTGCGCACCCATGCCCCAGAGCCCACCTGCTGCCACCGGTGTGTCTCCAACCACGTGCCGGTATCCACTGCAGTCCACCATGTCCTTCATCTGCAATGGAGTCCAGATGTAATGATTGCAGAGTACATACCATTGCACACGGCAACATCTCCCACCCGCCCCTGCGCACACATGCTGCTGCACCCCAGCCCCTCCCGCCGCACATTGGACATTGTCCGCCCATGCGCCCCCAGGCCTCACTGCTCACCTTCCGCCACCGGTGTGTCTCCAACCACGTGCCGGTGCATGCTCCGAGCCCGTGACACGCGACCTTGGCAGACTCCACATCACGCGGACCCGCCCCGCGGGCCACTAGGTCACACACTTGGATCTGGGCCTTGAGTTCGGAATGGGAGAGTCCATAACAGTGCGCACGTCATCAACGCTGGCTGCACACCCGCTCAGCATCATAGGTGCCACTAACTCTGTGAACCTTGAGGCAACGCCATGTGGCGGTAGGCCCGCGTCGCACGCAGGCTCCGGCCTACACTGTGGTCCAGCAGGGCTCACACCAACCCTCACCAGCCCGGACAGCCAGGACGGGGCATCATCGCAGGCTGCGCACCCGCTCAGCACATCAGATGGCCCTACCTCAGTGCCCTGTGAGTCACCGACCCGTGGCGGCATGCCCGTGCCGGCCGACGTGCTCCGTGTGCCACTAACCCAGTGCGACGAAAGTCACCATCCCGTGTCGCGCGGGCCGTGCCGCACGCAGTTCAGCTCTGTGCCCCGCAAGTCATGGTCCCTTCATGATTGCGTCATGTGACATGGCAGGCGGGCGCTGCATTGTCCCCTCGGGCATTGTTGAGGATCTGGTCCATGTAGCTCTGTCGTCCCACCCTTTATATGTATACGGAGTGGGCTGGGCTTGCGAACGCACGTACAGCGTAGGGGTGTGAAGTATCTTCTCCGGGATCTGGGCGTGGTCCTGGTCTGGGCTGGGCAGGGCAGGAAATGTACATATGCGCGTGCCTCTTTCACAGTGTCTGCGCAACACGGGCCGTGATGTGCAATGTTGCAATGTTGCATGCAGCCGTAGGGCGCACGCGCACGTGGGAATGTACTAGGTGCGCAAGTCCGCTCGGGCTCTTGGCTCATGCATGCCAACTGCCGTGTGTATCGTTCTTGGTGCGCCATGGGCCTAAGGCCTAGCCTCAATTGCAGCGTGTAGACCACATCACATTTCCACATTGCAAGCAGTGGTCAGAGTGACATCAGGGATGAATGCTCCATTGTCTCCACACAGGAGGCGGACGGGCATCTGCACCTCCGACCTTGGACACAGCATGCTGTAGAAACCCCCTGTGAGTGATATCATAGCAGATGGCGACGACACCCACACTTCACACAGCGATGATGAAGGACCAACGTATACACACCCCACACACAGAGGCCCTTGCCCGGGGTACTCTTGCATGGAATGGCCTTCACACTTACATACACAACAACACATACGTCCTAACGTCGCACGCCCATACGACTCATTGCTCCGAGCTGTGGCTTTTCATCCACGTGACTGCCGCAGGTCAGTGGAGTGGCGGTTCTGCGAGTGCCACCACCGCAATGACCGAACATCATGGGCACATGCACAACCCCAGTCACGTGGGACTGTACCATGCCCAAATGCCTCAAATATTGGGGGCCCTGCCACTTGCAGTGTTGCGCATCAGTTACCGTCTGAGCTTCCGTCTTGCGTACGTCACCTGTGTCCAGCCCTGGTTCCACTGTCGAACATGCATATTCGAGTGGCACATGGATGTCTGCCTATCCAATGCAACGGTGGCTGAACTGGATTATGACTTGTGTGTGCGCCCCCTGTTGGCCCACGACCATGAGTGTAACCGTGATTCCCGTTCATGGGATGCCTGGATGTTTGGCATATTTGCTGGCAGTTGGACATGGGAGTTTGCACGATTCCTCGTGTGCAGTGACCACATTGAGGCGCCCCCCTATTGGGCTGTTCTGCGGATTGGTGAGACGGCGTGGACGGAGCACATCTGTCCGGACCAGTATATGGATTGGCTCGCCCTCATGTTCCTTGAGCTCGACAACGACGTACTCCTGGAACTGATTGCACAGGAAGCTGCGCTCACTTTCATGGACGACTAACGACGTTCCGGCAGCCACGACTGATGGTAACCCATGGCACAGGTCCCAACACCTTGTTGCATTCTGGTGATGAGTCCACATTTGCCACAACAACAGTGGACATGGCTGCATTCCTATGCTGCCTGTCATTGTCTGATGCCTTGGTCTGCATGTTGTGGCCCTTGTATTGCCCGTAGTTCCACGCACATGCCAATAAAGTCTGCGCTGCCACATTTGTGTTCAACTGTGATGGGTGTTGGGTAGGATGGCAATTCGTGTGCCTCATTGGGCATTGTCCGTACACAGGGTGGGACTGGATGACGCATTTCATTTAGGGGTGAGTCCCTATTGGCAGGTCCACCTCTGTGCGCCAGACTTGGTGGTTTGGGATAGTTGCTGGTAGACCTGTGCGGCTCCGTGACATCACCATTGTGGGTATGGGGTCCGATTACTTGGCATGTGGGTCACTGTGATAGTTCTAGACAGTCTGTGTCCGCCCAGGTGGGTGTGGGTAGGTATGCGACGGTAGGTGATGTTGTCACATGTGATGGTGGACACACCTTCAGGCCTGCTACCGACTTTGACATCTTTTCACACAGACCTCTTTCCTACATGGATGTGGGGCTACGTTGGGGGGTTGTGAGTATGTTGTTCATGGGTGATGTGCCCACAGCTAGTTCAGTCCTACGCAGTCATCTCATTGGACTGCCATTTTTCCATTTGTCTTGCCAATGACACGGTGGTGGTGACGGACAGTTGTTGGTGGTGTTCTGTCCACACCGTGCGGTGGATCAGGTTGTCCTGCGGTGTGGTACCCCAGCTTCCTCTTCCTCTTCTCCTTGCCCTTCCCCGACCCCGGGGTTCCGGGCTGGTCCTCTGTTGTGCTTGTGGGGTTCGAGTTGGCTTCAGCACTCGAGCCAGGTGCTTCCATGGGGTGCTCCGCAGTTCGTTTACTTGTTGGTGTCTTTTTTTGAGTGCTTTTATGGCGCCTCTTCACGCATGGCGCATGGGTATTGCTGGCCTCTGGCTGGTTATCACGGTTGTTTCATCGCCATTGGGCGCAACGCAGCTTTTTTAGCGTTAGGGTTTGGATTTTTATGGCCATCGCTGTAGTTGTTTCGTGGATATTTGCCGCGTTATCATGCAAATATCGCACGGTATTGCCGTGTTGTGAATGCCACGTTAACACAGAGTTATTTTCCCGCGATGGACTGCGATGTGAGGAGTTGCGGTAAGCTATTATGGTGATGTTTATCGCACGTTCTTGTGAATATACCCCTTAGAACGCTTGCTTCTGTTGATGCATGTGTGAACGGGTTAGCACAAAGCAGTTTCTCACTCTGCAAATGTTATAATTGTAAATGTACCCAAGCAGACCTCATTGAAACATTAAATGTAAACTGTGAATGTGTTTGTTTTTTATAACAGAGTAGTTTCCGCGCTTCCGCAAGAGCGGGGAACCACGGTCATTATTGAAAGAATGAGCCGGGTACGTTTATCAAGTAATAGGTAAAATTGTGGCGACCAGCTTGGTGCAGCATAACTTTCATTTTAGGTTAACGAGAACTGCCAAAGCTCACTCTATTGCTTTGCAATAAGAGAAATCTCTGCATACTTAATAAAGAAACACTCGCTTTTTAAATATACCGAGGAGTATTAATTTAAATTTGTGTACGTAATGACAAACACTCATGCTCTTATTTAATTTCTGTAAGTCGATACAAAGGCCCAACCATTGGAGGGTTACGTGTTGTAAACTGGCCTTTAGCCATCTCTCTACAGGTACGGGCATCTGTTCTTCCGTGTACGTTTTCTGCAACTCAGAAACGATTTGAAAACTGAGTCGGCGTGTAATTTAGCCTTTCCCTCTCAGCTTCCAGACAGTTTCCGCGACCGGTGGCAGTACACATAGGGGCATATTCTCAAGGAGCTATCGCCGAGTTATCGGCACTTTAACGCATCCAAAGTCGCGCAAAATTTATCGCCCCATTCACAAGCTGGTGCTAACAGCCCATAACACCAGTTTTCCTGCGAAAGCAGTCGCAAAAAACATCGCCACAGATGACCCCAGCAACTAACGCTAATGAGATGCAGAGTAGGTGTTCCCGAGCAAAAACCCGCGACAACACCACTCCACAACATTCTCAACGACCAGCCAGATCGGCGATAAGATCACAACACATGTGCTAAGGCGCGTTAGCAGCAGGGAACTAACACCTGCTCCTACCTGGTGTAAAGTCGGACGACAACCGGCACCAGAGAAGGGAGCACAGCCCAAAGCCACACATGAAGAACAACAGATGCCCTGGAGCAACCCATCATGCAGGCCTGAGCCCCAATAGGTCAACAACACCCACCGCCACCCTACCCCGGGCACCCCCCACCGCCCCCCCCTATGGACAAAGATATTGCACATCAACCCCACGAAATCATGAACCAAACAAATCACCTGAAGTCGCACAATCACAACACCCAACATAGATGTGTGGCCAGAAAAAGGTAAATCATACACCCATATCAAAATATCCAAACAATACGTCTATTACAGAACAAACCAAAAAAAAAAAATCTGAAGAGGCATGGCTGGTCGTCTCAGGACATTCTGTAAGTCACAGCCTGCAAAACAGAAATCTGGATCAGAAGGTGTGCCATGCACCCATCAAAGTACAGAGAGAGAAAGCGAAAAAGAGGAAGAGAGAGGGAGAGAGAAAGAGAGAGGGAGAGAGAAAGAGAGGGAGAGAGAAAGAGAGAGGGAGAGAGTGCCGACACTGCGGACCTAGGCCTCATTGCTCACCTGCTGCCACCGGTGTGTCTCCAACCACGTGCCGGTATTCACAGCAGTCCCTCATCTGAAATAGTTTCCAGAGACATGAATGGCATAGTCCATACTGTTGCACACGCCATCATCGCTTGCCCGCCCCTGCGCACACAGGCTGCTGCACCCCAGCCCCTCCCGCCGCCCAGCGGTGATTGCCCGCCCCTGCGCAACCAGGCCTCACTACGCACCTTCCGCCACCGGCGTGTCTCCAAGAGGGCCCACCACGTTCCGGAGGGATCTCCAAGCCCGGTGCCCGCGACCAGCGCACCCTCCACATCATGCAGCCCCGCACCGCGGGCCACCAGGTCACACACCTGACTCTGGGTCCTGATTACGCAATGGCAGAGACCACATCAGTGCACACGGCATCATCGCAGGCTGCACACCCGCTCAGCGCTTGAGGTGCCACTAACTCTGTGAAGCGCAACGCAACACCACATGGCGGGAGGGCCGCACTGCCCACTGGCCCAGGCCTACACTGCGGCCCAGCAGGGCTCACACTAATCCTTGCCAGTCCGGACCGCCAGGACGGCGCATCATCGCAGGCTGCACACCCGCTCAGCACTTTAGGTGCCCCTATCTCACTGCATTGCAAGACACCGTCCCGTGGCAGGGTGCCTGTGCCTGCCGCAGTGTATCCGGTGCCACCAAGTCTGTGCCCCGCTAGCCATGGGCCCTGAATGATTGAGTCCCGTTGTGCGGACGCCATCATGTCACCCCCAGCACTGGGCAATGGGAGTTGGCAGGGCCCTAGGCCCTCATGCACACATGAGAACTACACGGAGACACCCAGTCAGAGAGAGTGGAAATGGCGTCCAGCACGTGCGCCAGGCCATTTTTATTACCAGGGTCACATGTCCTGTGACGCCAGTGCTGGATGGGTGTGGTGTGGGTGTACACTAGCCGTGAGGGAGTGGCTGTGGCATGCTGACAACTAGACCTGTGAGCTGCAGAACCCCACAGCGAAGACCTAGGACATGTAGCGCTGTCGTCCCCCCTGTGTGCTTAATCGGAGTGGGCTGTCCTGGCGTATGCCAGTCCAGCGTAAGGGTGTGAACAATGACCCCGGGGCTCTGGGCGTGGTTCAGTCCTGGGCTGGACAAGGAAGTGACTAATGGATGTGTCTCCGTTGTAGTGTCGGCGCCACCCAGACCGGAATCGGCAATCTGTCACCCTGTGACAATAGTCCCACAACATGGGCAACATGGACGTAAGGGGGAATCACTGACCCTACATTCATCCATACTTCCACACTTGAAAGATCATAGACATGACACATCTGTGTGAATATGAATGTTTATTACACATTCAAGGGAGTGTTGCCGCTGGAGGTGAGTGTCGCAGAGTGCATCGGGGGACAGTGGAAGGTGATGATGCAGAGGGCTGAACCAAGCAGAAACAGGCCACATGGCGGAGATGAATGCTACTGCGTCCTCCTGACCACGAGGGTGGGTTCATCCGCATCTTCGTCCTCTGCTGTTGCATGTGCCTCACATGTGGGTGGTGGTGTACTGTCCCCAGCACTGTGTGGCACAGACACATCAGGGCCCGGAGATGTGGATGGGGTGGTAGCAGCAGCATGCATCAGCGCCAGGCCTTGTGGCAGCAATGCCATGAGGAAGGTCTTCAGGGCATTAAGGGACCCAGCTACCTCTCGCTGGTGTGCAGCCGTGGCACCCGCACTTTCCGCCTGCGTCCGCTCCATGTTCTCCATGATCCTCCGCATGTGTCCCAACTCCCGGGCGAGATCGCTGGAGGAACTCTGGCTAGACAGTCATTCTTGTCGCAGAGTAAGGACTCTGCTGATGTCCGCCATGGTCCGTTGGAGGGCATGGAGCGGACTGTGGGCATCCGTTAGGGACTGTGAGTGGTCCCTGATGGGACTTAGACACCCACGTATGGCGTCTAGTTTGCCTGCCATGCGGTCGAACCCCACCTGCACCTGTTCAGTCAGCTTCTCCTGGCACCCCAACACACAGCGTTGGAAGGCCATGTGTTCGTCGTGGGGGTCCTGGGAGGCAGCCGTGGTGGTGGGTGCTGCCTGCTGTGTGTACTTTGCAGGGGGGGGGCTCCTCGTGGCAGCTAGGTTGCCCTGATCCTGGAAGTGTTCTGCGGAGGCTCTCCACGAGCTGTTCGGGGGCGTCTGAGTCGAAGGTGTGGTGGTTCTCTTCGTCATCAGAGAAGAGAGGTTCGGACTGCTCTGCAGGAGGTGTTGGATTTCCCCCTGCAATGTGAAGGGGAGATGCAGTTTGACATTGTGTACACATGTATGTTGACGCATCGTACATGTCTGCATTCAGACTGCATGACAGTGTACATTGTGACTGTTTGGGGGGAGCTGCCTATTTGATGCGGGACAGTGGACATTCCGACTACATCACAGATGTGAGTTTGTACTTGTACATTGTCAACTCACATTTCCCTCCAGTGCCATATGTGATTGGCCAGTTTCTACACACATGCGGCACCTGTTGTGTCCTCTGTTCTGTTGTGGACATGTTGCGGTTTGTACCACCTTGTTGTCAATGTTGATGTGCTCTGCATGTTATGTCTGTGTGCCGCATTTTGCAGGAGTCGCCCCTGCAGCTCTGATTTAGCTGCCATGCGGTGTGCCTCTGGGTTCTGTGCTTCTGCAGTGCTGAGATGTTGCATACCTGTGTGCATTGGTCTCTTGGTGGGATTGTGGGTCTGGGGCATGATTTGTCCGCAGATGTGCTATGCTTAATTGTGCATGTGTGCCATTGTGCCCATCTCCCCCGTCCCCCCAGTCCCTGGTGGTTACTCACCCTGTTGCTGTTGTGTCCAGTCATGTTGAGCAGTGTCTGGTCCCCCGACTCCTGCCACCGTCTCCCCACTGATGACTGTGGACACCATTTCCCCCATCTCGTCCAGCTCCTCCTGTGGCGCAGGACTCCCACCTCCAGTCTGCATTGCTGCCTTCCGGTTGTTTGCGAGTCTCAGCTTGGTTTTGCGCTTCACATCATTCCAGCACCTCTTGACCTCGTTCATTGTTCTCTTCAGCACTCCGACTGCATTCACCTTGTCCACGATGGTCTGCCATATTCCATTTTTAGTTGCCAGTGACACAGTGGAGGTGACGAACAGTGATTGATGGTGTTCTATCACCTCCGTTATCAGGATCCTGTTTTCCTGCGGACTGAACTTCGTCTTCCTCTTCTTCTTGTCCTTGCCCTTCCCTGACCCCGAGGTCCCAGGCTGGTCCTCCGTGGGGCTTGTGGGGTTCTGGTTGTCCTCTGTACTTGCTCCGGCTGCCTCCATTGTGCTTCGCTGTTGTTTGGCTTTTGTCGGTATGTTTTTTTCTACTTTTATGGTGCATTTTCCCGCATGACGCGTGGGAATTGCAGGCCTGTGGCTGATTTTCGTAGTTTTTTGTATCGCAATTGGCGTCATTGCTACTATTTTCGCGTTGGGGTTTCGTGTTTTTGCGGCGTCGCGTTGTTTCTAACGCGTTCATTTGACGCGTTGTCCTGTGACTATCGCATGGTACTGCCGTGTTGTGAATACCACGTTAACACAGAGTTGTTTTCCCACGATGGACTGCGATGTGTAGGGTTGCGTTAAGCTACACTTGCGGTAGTTATCACACGTTCTTGAGAATATGCCCCGTATTCTTCTGATTTTAGCCTTCCGAGTAACAGCATTAGCTGGTAGACTAAACAACGAAACGATGACTGCTAAATCAATTCCGGTGAGCCTGAATACCCCATTTTTAAAATATATACTGAGATTATTGGTCTTAGTGGTACCAGAATTCTCACTGACTAATTTTCATCATTTTAGCTGAACTGGCATCGCTGGCAAGGTTTCAGATTCCTTATGTGTGACATTTTCATAATTTCAGTGTAACAAGGTTTGTCAGTTGTTTATCAAGTACTTCAAGACTCAAACTTCCGCTTCAATTTAATTTAAAGAACGAATTAATCTACTGACTGAATTATATGATGCAATAACATTTTTGCCACTGCCATGACTCTTGCGCTATAGGAATTAAGGAAGAGGAATATTGTTATATCGGAGGTAAGTAGTTCCAGTAGTCTTGGTTAGGTTACAGATGATAAGTTTATTGATCTTAGATGTTCAGATAGGTTTTCCAGTATAGATGTAATAAAGCCCCACCAGGAGCAGCTTCTCTGCTGCTCAGCCCAGGATCCAACTGACAGTCCCACTCACAGCATACCCAACATTCCAATGACATCACATTCACACTAACATTCTACTCTCACTGACTGAACAGCAGAGGCAGAGAAACAGGGAAGATGTAAGGTAGAAACCTAGATATAACACACCTTCCCTCTTTATAAAATGAACAAAGAGAAAGCAAATATAAATAGTAACATTGCAGTAACATCACTGTAATACTGAAGAAACTTGCCAGAAGAAGTATAGCAAATTGCACATAAGTTATGAAAAACATGCTAAAATAAGCAAGTAGAAAGGTGATGTAAAAGGAAGCAATAAGTAAAAGAAATTGCAAAATATAAACAGTAATGCAATGAGTAAACACGAAGATAGAGTAAAGGAAATCGAAAACTAGAAAAGACACACATCTCCTTCCTTAGCAGAGCAAAAAATGAAGCAAGAAGTTTCAAAAGGAAGGAAATTGTAAAAGAACGTACATACATGAACAAGAAAGAGGTATACCATGAAAAAATTAACAAAGAAATAGTGCACCAATGTAACCACCACAACCACACCAACTGGCCAGACTGGCGAGGAGGATGGAAACACTGAACACAGCAGGAAGAAGGAAAACGACAAGAACAAGTGTAAGCAAAGGTGACCAGCACCCAAAACAGAAAGCAAGCAAAGGTGAATTACAAAAGCAGGAAGAGAAAAACACCCAAACAGAAAGCAATCATAAGTAAATAACGGGTGACTTACACCCTACCAGAAATCAAGCAGAGGTGAAAACACAAAATAGTGAATCCCCAAGCAGAAAATGCAAGGAAAATGCGATCTGGGTGAGCTGCACCACACGTAAATCAAAAGTACAGTCACACCTCAAGTTAGACCATGCATGAAAGTGCAAGGAAAATGCGATCTGGGAGAGCTGCACAACATATAAAGCAAAAGTACAGTCACACCTCAAGTTAGACCACATATGAAAACCTGCGCACAATAAAGCAAAAGCACTGAAAGTAAAATCGTGTAAAGAATCAGAGGAAAAAGGAAAAAAATGCTCCAGGGAAAGTGCGATCTAAGTGAACTGAACTACACAGCAAATAAAATTCAGTCACACCTAAAGTAGACCACGTATGAAAGTGCAAGGTAAATGCGATAAGGGAGAGCTGCACCACTTAGAAAGCAAAAGTACAGTCACACCTCGAATTAGACCACACATGAAATTGCAAAGAAAATGGGATCTGGGGGAGCTGTACCAGGACACAGAAGAGAGAAAATAGTACGTGTTAAGTGGTAAGTAGACAAACCCTCAAGAAAAAACGCAGAAGCTGAAGTCTGTAATAGCTGAATTGTACGCCTACACACAACCCGCAAAGAAGAGGTAATTACGTAAAATATAAACTGCGCAGTAAGTCTGTAAAGACTGCAATGAGTAATGTAAACTCAATAAACAACAAGAGAAGTATAAACTAGGCCTTAAAACTGAAAAGGTAAAGCACCCCAGTCACAATAGAGTACACACATATTCATGCACGTGAACTGAATGAAAACAATGACTTAATAAGAGGAGTGCATAGGAAAGTATGTAAGCAGAAAGCATTAAGAGAGGTGGTAAACAGCCTCAAACACAGTATAAGGAGAATGGACAAGCAAATAACTCAACAGCGCAAAGGTACGCTGTACACCTGACAGGACGAGAAAAATCTCAGGCAAATCAAGAATACTTCAAAAATAAACTCTAGTGCAGTGCAAGGAAAGAGAACACTCAGAATCAGGAATATAGAGAATAAAACCCAGAAACAACGAACTTAATGAACACAATACAATATAAAGAATACATTGCAAAGTATGAATTAGTCAAATACGAAAGCAGGAGACAGCAAACACCGGTGAGCAATATCTCACCCGGGTTCTACATCCAGTGAAGGAACAGAAATAATGGTGTCTGCCGAGCACAGTTCACTGCCAGAGTGGAGAACGCAGAAACTTGCAAACGAAGAAGAAAACACCTTTGAAAATGATTCCTCACGCGTAAAGTCAGCATAGCGTCCACTGCCAGCTCAACGACAGTAACGACAAAACATGGTCAGCAATAACGTGTAAAGCAGAGCAAAGTAAGCTGTATCGATGGTGCCTACCGCAAGATGGCGGCACGTTCGGTGACGCAGTGCTGGGTGGTTGTAGGCAAGTGCGTGCACCCAAAATTGCTGCACGGTAACGCTGAGACGGAGAAGGATTCGAAAGCGTCACTGAAGATCAGAGGATCCACGAGAAGGTAAGAGCGCGTGCTGAGCATGGCACGCGTTGTTTTTCAAACCACAACAGGACGGTTGAACTGCCAAATGTAGAGGGGAAACCGAGGCCCATAATTAAATCAATTATGATTTACCTCAAAATGTTCACAATACTTGCCACCAAACAGGATCCATGTAAAGTGTCAGCGAGTAAGCAAAGCTCAGTCTCTGGGGTGTCCAAAGTTGATTCTTGGCATAGTTGATGCTAGTCACTGGTTCCACAAAAGCATCCCAAAATACACAACGGGTTTGGGAAGTGCTCGCAAAATGAAGAGAAGGTACACCTCTGATGTAGAGCCAGGGTACATCGGCAGTTTGTATGGATGGCGCTTGCTCAAAATTGCTTGCTGGGTGCAAACGTTAGTGTTTCCCATGTAGAAAGAGTAGGTACACAGGATGAGGTACAGGCAGTATTTGGCAGACAAAGGCAGCAGGAATCAGGCAGGAAAAAGATGTAGCAGGAAACATGCGTCCTGTAAAATGGGTTCTTAGATATAGTGCCAATCTTTGAAGATGCCGGGTCCACACAATGGTAGAAATTTTAAAGTAGCAGGAATCAGGTTGGAAAGACATGTAGCAGGAAACATGCCCAGTAAGAAGCAGGCAGTAGAAATCAGGCAGGAAGAAGCAAGTAGCAGGAAATTTACGCCTTGTCAATGGGCTGTCCGGTGAATATGGACACTGGTGGGGCGGGAGGGCGTAAGATCCTTAGGTAAGTTCTTTTTTAAGTAAAATCTTGTATAAAAGTACCTTTTCAAGCTTGAAGTAAGTCCTCACGCATGGTTTTGAATCCAACTCGTCGCCAATTTATGTTATATCGGAGGTAAGTAGTTCCAGTAGTCTTGGTTAGGTTACAGATGATAAGTTTATTGATCTTAGATGTTCAGATAGGTTTTCCAGTATAGATGTAATAAAGCCCCACCAGGAGCAGCTTCTCTGCTGCTCAGCCCAGGATCCAACTGACAGTCCCACTCACAGCATACCCAACATTCCAATGACATCACATTCACACTAACATTCTACTCTCACTGACTGAACAGCAGAGGCAGAGAAACAGGGAAGATGTAAGGTAGAAACCTAGATATAACAAATATGATGGACAAATATTCAAATGTTAGCTTAAATTTTTTTTTTTTACAAATGTCGTCCACCACACACGTCTGCCATGCTCACCGTACTCCTCAAATATTCTTGGGCTCAGATTTGATTTGAGTGACTACTGCTACTGTTAAATGTATGCAGAGTACAGCCGGACTGTGCCTCGTAGTTTTGGCGGTCTGTATATTTCCTCAGCATTTAAGCCTCTGCCTAGGTGTGAAGATTTTTCTGAGGTGCTGCCTGTATTCATTGCTGTGTGCGTGCTCGGGCAGAGAATGTTCTGGGAGCCGCCCGAGCTGAGTGATTGTGTGACGTCTTCTATGGAATGTTGATGTTTGGATCAGAAAGAAAGGTTGTGTGAAGAGGTGACGGACGGTAGAAACATCTGGTCGGTTCCTCTCAAGAGGGCTTCCATATGTGTTCCCAGGGAAGAGTTTATTTAATTAAACCTATCTGGTACCCTTTCCATGTTAGTTCATCTGGCATGATAGAGTTGTGCTCCTTCCCTGGGCAATGCGACTTCCGGCATGGTAATTGTGCTTTTGCTGTGGGATAACATGTTTTCTGGAATGACAATGGTCCTTTGCATGCAGTTCAATATATACTATGGCGTAACAGTGGTCCTTAGCATAACTCCACAATTAGGTTTCAGGCGCGGCAGTGTTATTTACTACACATGTTCAATTGTAGAATCTGCAACGGCAATCTTTGTTTTTCTAATTTTAGCAGTGTGGGTGCTGGCTTCATAGCAGTACGTGTAGTTACTGAATGCTAATAATGTGTGAAACTGGAACCTGTATATTTGGTTACCTGCACCTGTCATTGCATCACGAACTGCAAAGCAGGCAGCTTGAGTGGCTGATTGGCACAGTGAGCTGTCTTCTGTCACAATGAGCATCAGTGAATGTTCGGTCTGTGATGTCACATGGGCTGTTCTGTGGTATGCTGGTGTATCATCATACTGTTAGAAGCAAACCACGTTATTAATGCACATGTAAAATGTTGGGCATTAGATACTGGCACAAAGTTTCCAACTTTTGAGATGCAACTAGGCCGACTGTATCAGGCCGGCACTGCATTTTCTGTGGCACCAATGCTCCACCACTTTGCATCCATTTTTGTATTTGGCACAACATTTTTATAAGCAGATGATTTTCCGCTTTGGAAATATATAGCTCCTAGGTAATGTGGCAGACCCTGAATTATTGCAATATTACATGCTGTCCCCCATAGACCTGACTGAATATGGTATGGCTTCAAGCCAATGTATTTGATTAATTGTGCTATAATTTTCACCAATTAGACCCATTTTTATAAAACCAACTTTGTGGCAGTATCTACATGTTGTTATATGACATCCCTTTATTAATGTAATAACTGCACTTTCACAATTGCTTTATTAACCTTCTTGCTTCTCAAATTTGCTTGAAAATGCACCATTTACCCACTCTTTTTTCAAAACATTTCCCCTTAAGATGTTCGTGCTCGCTCGCTGCGCTCGCTCGCCACGGTGCACTCCGACAGAAAGTTTACGTCCACCACTTTCAAATGTCACCAGCCACCACTGGTGGTACCCCATGCAAAACGGCTGAAGCTTATATCAATTTCATTGTAAAATCAAACACACCAGCTGCTATTTCGTTAGCCCAGATTATCACTGCCACGAGCCATCATAGTGACATGTGAAAGTTGAAAGATATGATTACACATCAGTCATAGAACTCACACACTAAAACTGCTCACCAGTGATGATGAATATCAAAAATACAAAAATGTCAAGGATGAATTGTCTATAACTCAGGAAGGAGTTATACTACAAAGGTCAAAAATTCTGATTTTGGAGAGTCTGCAACAGAAAATAATTAAAGTGGCCCGTTAAGGACATTGTGGAATCATTGCCACAAAACGAGCTCTCCGAGAGCAAGCCTGGTTTCTGTATCTTGATGACAGTGTTGAAAAGGAATTAAAGGCCTGTCAGCTATGCAACTGTCTATCTAGAAAACCTAGTCACCACACCTTGAACATGTCAAAGCTCTCAAAGCATGTATGGGAGACAATGGTTATACTTTTTTGGTCCACTCGACTATGGTCATCACTTGCTGGTGGTTATGGACGAATTTTCACAATTTCAATTAACTGAAGATCTTTCATCTACTACTCAATAACGAGTCATTGAAAGATTAGATGGCATCTTTGCAACATGTGGTGTTCCCGCCATAATGAAGTCTGACAATGGCCTGCCTTTTAACAGTCAAGAGTAAAGTTTTATTGGAGCGTTTGAATATTAAAGCATCAGAAGAGCACACCTTTCTAGCCGCGGGCCATCAGACTTGTTGAGAATTTTATGAGTACGCTAAAGAAAGTAGTGCAGCCTGCTACTCTTGAGAAGCTCGATTTGAAAACTGTATTGAATTCTACCTTGAGAATTTATCGTTCAACACCCTACTCAACCACAGGTGAAAGTCCTGCGACATTGATGTTTGGGAGAGCAACGAACACCAAGTTACCTCAATGGACCAATTAGGGAAAGAAAGATGAGAAAGCAACTCATGAGAAGGACTTGGTTAATAAACAAAAGATGAAAGCGTATGCTGACAAAAGGTAACATGCGAAAACATTGGGGGATATTAGCAAGGGCACTATCGCCGCTTTAGCAGCACTTTTTGCCGCTAAAGCGGCGATATTCTTATCGCCCTATCAGCAAACTGTCTCTAATAGCAGTTAGAGACAGTTTTCGGGCATTAGCGCCCGTGTTTTTACCACTTTGCATGTCAGCTATATTTATCGCTAATGACATGCAAAGTGGGCGTTCCCGACGAACAAACCTGGGAAACACCCGCTAACAGGCCTATCGCCTATTAGCAAGGTGGCCATGGCCCCAGTTAGCGACGTGAAAAGTCGCGCTAACCGGGGTCATCGCCATTTATTTAACACCTGCAATTAGCAGGTGTTAGCCATTTCTAACATGGGGGGGTGGATTATGCTGATACGACCACAGGGTCGTATCAGCAAGGTTATCGCCGTTTTCCATGAAACATCGCTGGAAAACCAGCGATGTTTCATGGAAAACACCGCTATGGCTGGAATAGTTATCGCCATAGCGCTAAATGTCGCGAATATAGCGTTAGCATGGCAAATTATTCCGACGATAGCCGGCGATAAAAAAGTGCTCGCTAAACACGCTTTGCGATGTTTAGCGCACTTTTTTAGATAATATGCCCCATTGTCTTTAATAAAAGAGATCCAGTGTTCGCACAAATGTGGAGAAGAAAATCTGATGCTCCATTTGATGCAGAGCCTTTTCAAGTGGTGTCTATCAAGAGACACATGGTGACTACCCAGCGCCCTGGGAAGTCTTTTACTAGAGACTCTCCTCATTTCAGCATTTAACTAATAGTTCATCAGATCTAACTGTTGAAGGAGAGACCAGGTCTGAAACCTCAGTGACTGCTGTAGTCTCTACACCATGGATGCAGATCCTGGACCCTGGTGGTGACAGTTCCCAGTTTCCAAGAACAAGATCAGGTCAAACAATAAAAGCACCAAAAAGATTGATTGAAGAGATTTAATTGAACATTTTTGTACATATATATTTTGTAAACAATTTACATTTTTTTCAACGGAGGGGGAGATATTGTTTTGGGAGTTGGAAATGATGGAACCCTTTTGGCTCCTGATGGACTCCATAGAACTGTGGTGTAAGTATTACAGCAATATGCAATGAAGGCTTGTTTAGAATGTTGAGTTCGCAGTTACACACAGACGAATAAAGATGTGTAATACTAAGTTCAGTGTGTGGCATAGTCATTGACGGGTACCCAGGCTGGGGAGGACGCTACACTGTACTTTAGTGAACTTTGACACAAATATGAAAGATGGCAGATTGAAGCAAAACCATGGCTCTGCTTATTGTGATGTCAACACTTAGATGCCCAACCATTGTCAAAGTCTTGCCCATACCTTCACAATATCAATCATTGGTGCACAATGACATACATTTCATCATAATTGTGGCAAAAGAAGGAGCAAATGGAAAATATACGTTTTTGGGAGGCAGCAGGCAGAAGAATAATAAACATGTAAAGTGGCGAACAGATTGAAGTAGATGACAAAAGGAAGGATATTTTCTGGCCTGCAGGAGGAGAAGGGAGGATTAGGCTCTGAGATGTAAATGTGGTAGAGAACATTACAATGGTAGAAGTAGAAGAGTTGAAATGGAGAATCATCTTTCCCCTGGAATAGGTATTGAAAAGTTACACATTCTCTCACTATCCCTTCACCACTACAGTGTTGAAAATCACACACTGGGCCAATACTACTTTTAGCCAAATAACGCAAGCCAATACAGCAGAACAAAAGAAAGAAATGCAACACAAAAACATAACCTAACACAACACAGTCCAACACAACAAAACAGAAGACATAACAGTACTTTGTTTTGTGTTTTTTAGAATTATGCTGTGATGAGTTGTGGTTTTATGTTGTGTCGGTATTTTCTTGTAATTTTATTTTGTTCTTCTGCAGTGTAGTGTTGGTAAATTGCTTTTTATTGTAATAGTATATTGTTGAGTTGTATTTTATTTTATGGGAATTTTTTTTTCCGTTTCTGAGCTCTGTTTGTGTTATGTTGAAGTGTACTGTTTTGTTATTATTTTGTGGTATATAATTGTTTTGTCTAAACGGCAGACCTTTTATTTAAAAACGCACATATTAATGCCACAACATACTGCTGCCACAAATTCAGTTTCGTAATACAGTTTCCAAAAGGTTTGCACCAAACTTGGCGAGGGCATATATTACCCCCAAACAACAGTGGGGGATATTCTCAAGAACGTGTGATAATTATCGTAAAATGAGCTTAATGCAACTTCTCACATCGCAGTCTATCGCGGGAAAATAACGCTGTGTTAACGTTGTATTCTCAACACGGTGGTACCATGCGATAGTCTCACGATAACGCGACAAATGACCGCGTTAAAATTAACGGGACGCCTAAAAAATGCAAAACACGAACGCGAAAAAAGTAGCGATGTCCCAAATCGCGATACAAAAATCAGCGATAACCAGCGACAGGCCTGCAATTCCCACGCATCATGCGGGAAAATGCACTATAAAAGCAGAGAAAAAAAAATTATAAAAAAATGTAACTGCGTAGCACCATGGACGCACCCGGACCGAGTGCAGAGGACAACGCGAACCCCACAAGCCCCACAGACGACCAGCAACGAACCTCGGGGTCGGGGAAGGCCAAGGAGAAGAGGAAGAGGAAGATGCGGTTCAGTCCGCAAGAAAACAGGATCATCGTTACGGAGGTGATAGAACACTACCAACAACTGTTCGTCACCTCCAACGTGTCATTGGCAACAAAGACGCAAACATGGCAGACTATCTTGGACCATGTGAATGCAGTTGCAGAGTTGAGGAGGACAATGGAAGAGGTCAAGAGGTGCTGGAATTATGTAAAGGGCAAAACCAAGAAGAAACTCGATGCCAACATGAAAACAGCAACGCAGATTGGAGGTGGGGGTCCAGCGGCACACCAGGAGCTGGATGACATGGAGAAAATGGTGGCCACAGTCATCAGTCGGGATATGGTGCCAGGAGTAGTGGATCCGAACACTGCTCAACATGACCTGACACAACATCAACAGGGTGAGTACCGACCAGGGACTGGGGGGACAGGGGGAGATGGGCACAATGGCACACATGCACAATTAAGTAGAGCACACTGTACACCCACAATGACTCTGGATCATGTCCCTGATCACCTTGGCATACTGCAGCACACATAGAAACAGCAAGTAGGCCCCCGTCGACAATGTGCCTGGAGGGGGCCCTCCCCACACATCACTAATCTCACAACAAAACCATGCACATGTGCTGAACCCAGCAAAGCTGCGGGTCCGTAAGCCACACTGACAATGCAAGTGACACTGCATGACGATTAGCATGGCTGCAGTACAATTATCATGACATGGTGCACGCCACGACACTGAGGTGACTGAGTGTGGACCACATCCGGAAAGGAGCAGGTCACACTCTGACACATCCACGTGCACAAACAACCCCTGACGTCAACAACACATCTGCGGACAAACCATGCCCAAGAGTCACAACACGACCAAGAGCCCAATTCACCCAAGTCCGCAACATCTCAGCACTGTAGAAGCACAGAAGTCAAAGGCACACCGCATGAAAGGGATAAGGGGCAGACAAATCAGAGCTGCAGGGGTGACTCGCCCACAATGCAGCAAACACACATAAGAATAAGAGCACCTCAACATTGACAACAATGTGGTACGAACTGCAACACTTTTACAACAGAACACAGGGCACAACTTGTGCTGCATGTGTGTACAAAATGGCCAATCACATCTGGCATAGCAGGAAACTGTGAGACGACAATGTACGAGTACAAACTCACATCCGTGATGTAGAACAAATGTCCACTGTCCCGCATCAAATAGGCATCTCCTCACAAACAGTCACAATGTACATTGTCATGCAGTCTGTATGTAAACTCCGCCAATGCGTCAACATACATGGAACACACTGTGAAACTGCATCTCCCTTTTACATTGCAGAGGGACAATTAACACCTCCTGCTTAGCAGACCCTACATCACGTCAGCGATGATGGAGACGACCTCCAGGACATCGACTACGACGAACTCCAACGGTTCATGGACAACCTCCGCACCCCACCTCCAGTAGCAGGGCAGCCCAGCACCATCGAGGTGATCCCACCCCCTGCACAGACCACACAGCAGGAAGCACCCACCACCACGTCTGGCTCCCAGCACCTCACCGAAGAACACATGGCGTTCCAACGCCGTGTGTTAGACTGCCAGAAGGAGCTGGCTGAACAGGTGCGGGTGGGGTTCGACCTCATGGCAGCCAAACTAGATGCCATACGTGGGTGTCTAAGTCCCATCAGGGACCACTTACACTCCCTAACGGACACCCACAGTCCACCCCATGCCCTCCAACAATCCATGGCTGGCGTCGCTGGAGTCATGACTCGGAGACAACAACAACTGTCTAGTCAGAGTGGCTACAGCGATGTCATCCGTGATTTGGGAAACATAAGGAGGGTCATGGAGAACATGGAGCGGATGCAGGCGCAAGGAATGGCTACCACGGCTGCACACGAAAGCTGTAGATGGGATCTTCCATGCCCTGCAGATCCTCATCATGGGAGTGATGCCACAAGACATTGCGCAGATGAATGCTGCTGCTACTTCTACATCCACATCTCCGGCCCCTGATGTGTCAGTGTCACACAGTGCTGCAAACCAAACACCACCACCCACATGTGAGGCACATGAAACGTCAGAGGACGAAGACGAGGATGAATCTGCCCCAGTAGTAAGGAGGAAGCAGTAGCATTCATCTCCGCCATAAGGCTTGTTTCTGCTTGGGTCTGCCCTCTGCATCATGCCCTGGAACAACACCTTCCACTGTCCCCCGACACACTCTGCGACACTAACCTTGGACCTCGACATGGACTGCCATATTTTGCATGCTCAACAATGACACAGCAATCAGCCTGCGGACTGGACTCTTCCCCTTCCGAGTAACTTGTCAATCCCTAAAGGACTCTGGCTGGCCCTCCACGGGGCAACATTGTAAAGTGTTGTCTGCATGGCCCAGTACTAAGACAGCTTCAACACTCCAATGAACGTGAATAATACATTGTAATACACACAGATGTGTCATGTCTATGATTAATCAAGTATGAAAGCATGGACGAATGTAGGGGCAGTGATTCCCCCTTATGTCCATGTAGCTCATGTTGTGGGACTTGAGTCACAGGGTGCATCCCTGCATCATGGTGGTACATATTTGACCCCAAAAGAAGCCCTGTTGTCAATTGTAGGTCACAAATGACAGCCTATATGTAATGATTTGGGACACATGTGAAACGCTGATGAGTGGGATTCCATACTATCTTTGACACACAGAAATGGCATTTCGAATACGTGACACCCTAAACAGCCTCTCTGTACAGAGGTGACACACCCACCATCTATTTCCAATTGATGAGATTGTTAGCACTACATGTTGCACTTACACTTGTCAGAGTGATGTGCTTGTACAGAGGAGTAATATGCACACAGGGAATGTGTGTTGTAATGAATTTATTTGCACATGCTGTGCCTGATCATTTTGTACTGTCCCATGATTGCTAAGGACTGTGACAATGTGACGTACTCATGTGAAGAAATTGTCAATGATGGTGTTCCTACGGGCTATTCCTGCTGCTGCTGCAGTGGGGTGTGGTCCACCTGCCTCATCTTCCTCAACATCGTCCGGTGCATCTGGCACTTGTAGCCATGGGGCATTGGTGCGTACACATATGTTGTGCAACACACAACATGCAACGATCATCTTGCACACGATGCCTGGGCTGTACAGGAGCCTTCCACCTGTGATGTCCAGGCACCTGAAACGTGACTTCAACACGCCAAATGTGCGTTCCACGATGCCCCTGGTGCGTTTGTGGGCCGCATTGTTCTGCCTCTGGGCCTGTGTGTTCGGGGCTCGGAGGGGTGTCATCATCCAAGGGCAGAGTGCATATCCTTGATCACCTGTGACAGTGCAGAGAGACGTGAGTCAAAAGTTGGTTCTGCATGATGTGTTGGCAGGCTCACTAGTTCATTGGTGTGTGATATGTGTGACTTAGTGATTCCTGTTTGACAGGTACTGCCTGTAGCAAATGAGCGGCATCAATGTGTATTACGTAGCCTCACTGCTGCTCCTCCCTCCCCCGAGCCTATTTACTAGTGTGCGCAGCGCGGTTGCATCACTTGCATTCCTACGGCACACCATTGTCATGCCTGTCTGCGCATGTCCACAAGCCTAACAACGACACTGTGATGTTGTGCGTTGAAGGTGGGCGGCCACGTGTGTGTAGGCCTACGGCAAGGATAGGGTGGACACAGATGTAGAGTTCATGGCTGGCTGAACTCGCAATGCGGTTGAGGGTAGTCCTTTGGCCTGTGTTGCGGTAATGGCGACACACACAACAGTTGGCATGTATGGTCCCGGACCCCGAGCGGGCTTGCGCTCCTTCATTTATCCCTTCGGCCGAGCCCGCACTCCGGGGGCATGCTACATCGCAACATTGTCCATTGCGGGACGGGTGGCGCCGACACTGCAACAGAGACACATGCATTGGTTACTTCCTTCCAAGGCCAACACTTAGCAACGCCCAGAGCCCCGGGCTGATCATCCACACCCCTACGCTGGACTGTCGTACGCCAGCCCACTCCGCTTACGCTTACAGGGGGGTACGACACAGCTACATGTCCCAGGTCTTCCCCACTGCCTGAGGTGACATGGTTGCATCCGCTGTACACAGCACAATGTCATGTGGTAGGGCCCGGGGCCCTCATGCATACATAATGACCACACGGACACACTTATATAGTTTGTGGAACTGGCTACGGGCACGTGCACCCGGCCCCTTTTATTGCCAGGGTCACATGTCCAGTGACGCCTGTGCTGGATGGGTGTGGGGTGAGTGTAAGCCAGCCCTCAGGGAGTGGTTGGTGCTGGCAACAACTACAACAGTGATCAGACAATCAGAAGTTCAAACAGCAAGGGTCCACGACTTGAGCTGCACAGAGTTAGTGGCCCCGGATGCACTGCGGCCGGCACAGGCACACCGCCACGGGACGGTGACTTGCGGTGCACTGAGGTAGGGCCACGAGAGCTGAGCGGGTCCTCGTCGATATCGAAGGTGAATGTCGCGGAGTGTTTCGGGGGACAGTGGAAGGTGTTCTTCCAGGGCATGATGCAGAGGGCAGAACCAATCAGAAACAGGCAATATGGAGGAGATGAATGCTACAGACTCATTTTTAACACCAAGTCAGTATCAGCTACATGATGATGAAGACAACCCCCAGGCCATAGACTCAGACGCCACCAAAGTTCAACCAGAGAGTGTCCCTGAATTTCGGGGCACAGAGTTAGTGTCACCAGAGCTGAAAGGGGATGCAGTCTGCGATGAGGCCTGTACAATGGTATAAACTCTGCCATAGAAAAATCAAGACTCAGTTCCAAATGTGTGACCTACTTGACCGCAGTGTAGGCCGGCATTACGATGATCCTTTTTTCCTCCGGACTGAACCCCGTCTTCCTCTTACTCCTCTCCTTGCGTGCAATGATATGAACTCGGCCATTGAATAATCAAGACTCAGTTCCAAATGTATGACCTACTGGACCGCAGTGTAGGCCGGAGGCAGTGGTGGAGTACGTCAACGAGAAAGGAGTGCTGGGGGCCTGTGTCGCGGAGGCCGTGATGGTCTGGGGAGGCTGCCAAGGTCGCGGGCCTCGGGCTTGGAGCTTGCACCGGCACGTTGTGGGCCCTCTTTGACACACGCCGGTGTCGGCAGGTGAGCAGTGAGGCCTGGTTGCGCAGGGGCAGCCAAGACGGATCTGGGGACCAGCGGCCTGGGGTGCAGCAGGCGCACAGGATCGCAGTCACCACCGCTCATGGCGTTGGCCTCGTGGCGGGCTGAGAGGCGCCGCCCTGGCAGACACGTTGGCCATTCCGGAAGAGAACCACGCCCAGAGCAACGGGCTTTTTATTCACACCCCTACGCTGGTCTGGCGTACGCCGGGCCAGCCCACTCCGCTCACGCTTACAGGGGGGGACGTAACAAGCTACATTTCCGCGATCTTCCCCACTGCCTGGGGTGACATGGTTGCGTCCACTGTCCACTACACTCCAGACACCAGCAGTATATGTCGACATGGACATGTCTGTGGTCTGCATACTGCAGTCTGTCCAGCACATCCACGCCACACTTGGCATTGTGTACATTCTCATTCATGGGTCACTTGCCTCCTTCGCACATGCCTGGTTCCCACCTCTCCCCGCATTCTGCTATTGTGTGGCTGAGGTGCCATGCCGTTGATGGCTTGTGTACATGGCTAGCCCAGGTTACCACAGTAAGTTGTGCTGTCGTGTCTGGTAGGTGGGCATGTTGTTTGGCATGTTGTATGTGAGTTTGTAACATGTGCATTCCCAGAGTCGTGATTTGCATGACTGTGTAGTTGAGGTGTGTGGTGTGTTCATTTGGTACTTACCAATGAGCAATGCATTCCCATAGGTGCCATCCTGAAAGCGCTGGTTGATGATGGACTGTCGGAAGATGAAGGAATCATGCACACTGCCTGGGTAGTTGGCGACGACATTGGTGAAGAGTCCCAGGTGGTCCACTATTGCCTGCACATTGATGGAATGCGTGTGCTTCCTGTTGTGGTAATTGTGTGCAGTGGCGGCAGGGGGCACGAGGAGTACATGTGTGCAGTCGATTGCCCCCAACACGTGCGGGAAGCCAGCTATGGCGTAGAAGCCTTGCTTGGTCTCCAGCTGTTCCTGCGCAGTGTGTGGGAAGTAAAGGTGCTGGGGTACCAACCTGATGATGGCATCCAAGACAGGTGTGAGGAACTTGGATAGGGCTGGCTGTGAGACTCCTCCGACTCTGGCAGTTGTTGGTTGGAAGGTCCCAGAGGCCAACAGGTGCAGCACAGCCAGCAGCTTTGTCTGCGGAGGGATGTTGGTTGTCCGCTGTGTTGGTACCGTCAGCCTGTGGGCAATGATGGTCAGGATAAGGAGGATGGTTGTCCTTTTGAGCCTGTAGTGGGCAATGACTTCCTCTGGTGTTAAGTCTATGCGGCTTGTGCGTTTTCTGAGGGTCCGCTGTCTTTGTCTGCGCTGCCTCTGTGGTAGTCCGGGGGGCGGGGCCGGGTTTGGTGGCAGTGGGTGTTGTGGCCCTCTTGGGGCTCCGAGCTGCATGGTCAGTAGCTCCATGGCATCTGTTGTTCTTCAGGTGTGGCTCTGGTCTGGCCTCCCTTTTGTGGTGCAGGTTGTCGTCCGACTTAACACCAGGTAAGAGCAGGTGTTAAATCCCTGCTGCTAACGCGCCTTATCGCCTGTTTTGGGATCTTATTGCCGATCTGGCTGGTCGTAGAGAATATTGCAAAGTGCTGTTGTCGCGGCTTTTTGCACGGGAACGCCTACTCTGTATATCATTAGCGTTAGTTGCCAGTGTCATCTGTGGCGATGGTTTTTGCGGCTGCTATCGCAGGAAAACTGGTGATATCGGCTGTTAGCACCAGCTTGTGAATGGGGCGATAAATTTATCACCACTTTGGCTGCGATAAAGTGCCGCTAACTCAGCGATAAGTCCTTGAGAATATCCCCCATTGTTTTGTAACCCTACGCAGAGTGTGTACAAGTAAAGGAACACATATTTACATAATTATATATTAACTGGTGAGGATGCCATGAAACACAGGCCTTTATTGAATCTGATTCAGAAGCAAGCAAGTGATGCAACAGCTGATATCTGTCAATGGCTAGATGAACCCTTGCTTTGACAACAATACAGCCTTTAACTGGAAGGGTGTCTTCTCGCTCACAATCTTTGTTTAGACTCATCATTTACAAGGCCTCTGCAGCTCTTGGGGCACTCCGGGATTCGATTATGGCGAAACACAAACAATATTGTACATTATAACATCAGCACCGTGTTCCTTGGCACATTACGAGTAAGTGTGTTTTTGGCTTTGATCAACGTTGCGGTCAGCGCTGATCAAATTACCAGGTGTCTGCGTTTTCAAGGTAATCATTAGTTCAGACTTCATTGGTCAAATTTATATTAATAAGGAAAAACAAGCAAAGAAAGCAGCAAATTATCCGCTGAACTAACAAGCAGCTCATTCACATTTAAGCTGTTGTTACAGGACAATGGAAAAGAACAGGACAGCACGCACAGTTTATTTTACTTTAATCTGATGTCTCTGCTGAGCAAGTTTGGATTTCTCGCAGTGCCTATTCAAGCAGTCAGAACTGGAACACGTTTTTTGGGAACAAAACGTATTTGTCGTAATCAGTGGAACACCCAGAGCAAGCGAGGGAAAGGCAGAAAAACATAGAATAAGCATTTTACAAAGCCCGAGAGGTCGGGTTTAACTTTCTAACGCATGTGGCGTAAGCACATTAAAGCCAAACATAAATGAAAAGTGGGCTGTAATGGCGCCTCCATTGCCTCCAATGCAGAGCTATTTTTGATTCTATTTCAAGTAAAGTTCGGATGTCAAAGTAGCATTCATTGGTCTGATTAACTTTGATTGACAGTGAAACAAAGGAAAGACTATAAGAAAGGTTATTTTGCTCCCTGGCCTTCTCTTGACATTGCAACAGAAAGAGGACATCATTGAATAGTCTGCATTTCGTCTCTGTGAAACAAAAAAATTACCTTACACTGTGGAATTTATGGGAAGCAGATGTGAGGCAATTATGGACAGAGGGAACAAGGACAGCACTTGATATGGATGGTTGGGTTAGACAGGGGGGATGAGAAGTGCACAGGGGAAACATGAATGCCTACTGGGAGTTATGAGAGGATGGTAATGGTGAGTGAAAGAGGAGTGCCCATGGGAGAGATGGGGTAGATGTGAGGGAAATACAAGAGTGTGGTGAGAATCAGGAACAAGAAGTGCTCAGTGGGAGGAGGGAGGGGCTGGAAGGAAAACGGAAAAGAAACAGAAGTGGATCAAAGCGAGACACATGCTAGGAAGACAGATAAAGCGAGCAGAGAGCATTATAGCCCATCATGCAGTTCAAGTCCTCAAATGGAGGTGGGCGAATACACCCAGAAAGCCAATTGCATTAGGTGACAATGCTACACTAGGCTGAGGTAACATGTAATTCACAAAGTTTCAAGCCAATTGCTGAAAGATAGTACGTAGTCAAATAAAATCAATGGTTGAAATGGGAAGACCCAAAAACTCACTCTATGCACATTGTAAGCAATAAGTCTGTTTGGCAGCTGCCCGGTCAAACAGATCTAAACATTGGGAGGGGGAGAATGAATCATCTACTTACTGTTTACACCAATTCGGAGTCCTCCTAATGCCAGTTTTAACCAATGAGGCATCCCGTCTCCCAGACTGCCCAAACACACACTTTAATAGTATACACACAGTTTCTTATATACACCATAAGAACTTTCTATGTCTATTATCAAACACCATATAAATAGTCCCTCCCGGCAACCCTCCTCCAGTTGCAGTAACAAGCCAGAAAATCAATGGAGGTGCAAAATTGGGAGGGATGGAGGGAAATGAACTAGTCAGAGGAGGACTCCTAATCAGGGTATGAAGATTACCCGTAGGTAAATTATTCATTACCCCTTCATGAAGTCCTCCTCATCCCAGTTCTAACCATTAAAGATTTCACAAGCAAAACTTGCACCACTATTGAAATGCAGGTTTGTTTATTCTGTTCAACAATGACTTCATTACTGAACACAGTACAGCTGAATTAAAATGATCCTATATAGAATTAGACCAATCAAGAAAATAATGTTTAATGAAAGTATGAAACGCAGACCATGTAGCTGCTCTACAGATCTCCACTAAGCAAACACCCCCTGCCTCTGCCCAAGAGGTTGAGAGTGCCCTGGCCAAAAAACCTTGAATAGCACCTGGAAGGGAGCCTGCTTCATTAGCATAGACTGCCGAATCCATCTATTCAACGCCCCTCTGATCTTACCTACAGATCTGTGAGCCACAAACTAGAATCTCAAAAAGGCTTTGTATGATCTAAACAAACCGGCAACGCCCTTTTGACATCCAAAGAAAATGGAACATTAGAGGCTCTTTCGTCCTGCAATACTGGTAGCACTACTTCTTGGGACAAATGAAAGGAAGTAGAAACTTTAGGAGCAAATTAGGTGTCCAATCTCAAAACCACTCAATCTAGAAAAAATGAAGATAAGGATGTGAGATGGCCAATGCTTCTAACTTCCCCAATCTCCATGCTGATGTAATAGCCACCAGAGAAAGAGTTTTAGCTGATAGCCATGAAAGACTTGCTTGCTCCAAATGCTCAAATGGAGCCTTCTACAAACCTTTAAGGACAAACATAATACGATAGGAAAACCAAGGGTGCCAGGGCCAGTAAGCAACCATCGGAAGCACCCTGATTTTCTCTGCTCAAATATTCTGCAAGACCCTCAGTAACAGGGTAATAGGAGAAAATGCATAAGGCAGCCCTGGAGGTCACGTGACTGACAGAGCATCTATCGCCCATGCTTGAGAGACCTGTTCCCCTGTGCAGAACTTTGGACATATTGTATTGGATGTAGATGAAATAGATTCAACCATGAGGACCCAAACTTTTGACAATTGAGATTGAACTGCTGGACATACAAATAAAAGGTCATTGATGATGGTAGATTTCGACTCCGACTGTCTGCCCAGTAATTCAATTCACCTCTGGGATATACTGTGATATACTGCCCTCAATGCCAAGAGATGAAGCTCTGCCCACTTGAAAATCTGGGCTGTCAAATGATTGAGAAAAATGGCTTTTGTTCCCCCTTGGTGATTAAAATAACACCGTGACGCCTGTTCGTTGGCCTTGATCAGGACGTTCCTGCCTACTAACTGAGTCTGTAAGGCTAATAGGGACCTTAGAACTGAACACAACTCCCTCCAATTTGACGGCTCAATCCTTTCCCAGGTGGACCAAGGAACCTTTTTGCTTCTGACACTCCAGGACTGCCCCATAACCCCACAGACTGGCATCTGTTGTCAGAACCACCAGTGCTGGGTATTGGGATTATACCCTCTGTCAACCACAATAACAAATCCTGAACGATTCCAGCAGTTGCTGGAATCCACTGCTCGGAATCTTCCGAGTTTGGACACCAATGTGCCAGGATATGATTGACTACTCGTTTCAAATGATACGGTTCCCACGGTACCACAGCTGTTGATGCTGCCAACAGACCTTGTGTCCTGAGCCATGATCTGGCTGTTGCTTGAGATTAGGACGACAGACTGCGGCTGTTGGATACAATCTGAAACGTCCTGTCGTCTGGCAGAAACATAGAACCCACCTTTGCATTGAAATAGATTCCAATGAATTGCTTAACTTGTGACAGAGTTAAATGAGACTTCTGAACATTCAGGAGCAGTCCCAGATTCTGAGCAATGTGATCACCTTGGAAACTGATTCTTCCACCTTTAAAAAGGATGGAGTAGGAAGTAATCTGTCATCCAAATGAGGAAAAACAGAAACATCAGAAAGTTGTAAAGAAGCCACCACAGGAGTCAATGCCTTGATAAATGCACATGGGGACATTGGGAACCCAAAAGGAGGGCTTGAAACTGAACATGACCTCCATTCAGGGAGAATCTCAAGAATTGGTCACTGTCCAGATGATTTGGGACATAAAAAATAAGCGTCCTGCAGGTCTAACCATCCTGAATGGTTCCACCATCATAAAGCGTTCTATCCCTTGAGATCCCAGATTAAATGGCAGTGGCGGCTGGTGACATTTGAAAGTGGTGAGGCATAAGCGTTGGGCATGAGCGAGTGATGTGAGCAAGTTCAATGGACAAACCTGGGGTCCAGGGTGAGTCCCTCTCCTGAGAAAGAAATGAAAAAATGATTGGCAAATGGTGTATTTTAAAGCAAATGAATGTAGCGATAAAGCAAACCTTATAAAGCAGTGAGAACGTATAGTCTTGAAATATTAAACACATTAAAAACTGCCCCATATCTTCCTGCATTAATATGTTCAACAGTTACTGTAATGTGTAAATTGTACAGCATGACAACTTTAGCCCTTTAAAATAAAATGTATGCTTGCCCAGTGTCTTGCACTGCATGCAGCATTAACTTTGGAAAAATATGCTCTAACCAGACTTCGAGAAGCACCCACAGCTGCTGGCTGCAAACAGTCATATAGAAATATGTGCAGACAAGTCTTTAAGTGGGATGAAAAAAGTGGGGGCTCTCTATAAAGGAACATGTCAAATAAAGTTCTGTGATTCCCATAGTGTGCCACCTGACCAGTATTTTGTTTTCTCTCTGAGATGTAATTGTATCCAGATAAATGACACAACAACTGACATACACCTAAAGCCTGTCAGTATGAATGGCTTTGTCAATGGGTGCTAGCTGTTTCAGATAAATGAGTAACAACAATGATTTATTATAAATAATCAACATTGGAAATGTTTCAATTCTGAAACTGTGAGTCGGTAAATTAAATAGCATTGAGGCCTGTGGAAGGAGTTTTGGCCTTCAGTTATGTGTGCTTTATGTTAGATATGTATCCTCTTTTTTCACTGTATATCTTGCCCATCTGCACATTTTCAACCAGCTCTCTTTCCTCTTCAGCATCCTCTTTTCACTCTTCCCCGAATGCACTTCCTCTCATCTCTGTCACTTCACCGCCCCCAAATATGCACTGCATTCCCTCAAATTTAAGCACTTTAATTTCTCTTACTTTTGCCTTGCAAATATTTTGACATCTGTGTACCCCCTTCACACACATATCCACAGAATTTCATTTGCAGATGGAATACATAAACATTGTTCTGTGTGCTCTGCAGAGAGGCCAACCCACTGACAGGAACTTTGTTTGGCTTCAGCCTTAGCGCCTGCGCACTCAATCGAAGCCCCTCCTAAACACCTGGCATGGCTCAAGCCTCACAGTATGCACAGAAAAAATAGAGATAAACAATAACATTAAAAAATAGCTAACTCTTGGTGAATACAAGATTAAGTAAAGCATGTGAAATAAGAGAGGCACTATATCGCTGAAATGCATTCCCTTAACGTTTTTAACATTCATTGTTTTCAAGTCAAACCATGTTTTTGGCATCCGTGTTAACTTTGGGGCATGAAGACATGGCCAGCTTTAATGTCATACATCAGAGAGCTGTCCACTGTAAGCACATATTTCACGCCTTGCTTGACTTGGATATTTGGATCAACTTTGCAAGGGAACAAGCACCCTGCTAGTTATTTGAATCCATTTCGCGGGGGAACAAATACAGCAGCTCCACTTCTAACGGAGCCAGCAATCTGCAGCGAGGGCCTGGGGTGTCACAGTAGGGAGGTTAGCGTGATTTATATGATGGTTGAAAATAGACATAGAAGATTCTTATGGTTGATATAAAAATAAAGTGTGTATTAAAGCATATGTATGAGCTGTTGGGGAGGCGGGATGTCTCACTGGTTAGAACTGGAATGAGGAGGACTCCATGAGGTGGTAATGATATGATATGAAAACAGTGGCAAAGAGAGAAGGTATGAATTAAAAGATACTGCAATAGTAAGATAAAGATAAAGTATGCGTAGTGGTTTGGAGGAAAGAGGCATGAAGTGGATTCAAGGCTCACCAGCAGCCCTGGCAGCACAGTCATAAAAAAAAGTTGGGCCTTTGCACAAATACATTTTTACAAATTAAGTACCCGATTCCTATGAGGTTCTTTCATTGAAAAAGGCAATTAACTCTGGAGGTTTGGGAACAATCTAACTATGGGTATATGTAAACTCCATAATTCTCTGTCTGCATTCGTACAGTTTGTATGTGTAGCCACTATTAATTATTGAGCAAATTCAGAAATTGCAGATTGATTACATAATTTCATCTTGTGCATGCATTAGGAAAAGGTTGCAGCAATTTGCACATTTTTGCAAAAATAGGCCTGGTCATTGACATTTTCACTTAGGTTCAGATTTATCAAGACTTTGTCCCAGTGTAAAATCACACAATGATACAAACCGGGTCAAACATTTTTTTGCACTGGACAATAGATCTAAAAGTAACGTGAACAGCATTTTGAGGCACTCTATGAGTGGTGCATGGATGCTCCCACGTTAACATCCATGCATTTTGAGACAATACCTTCTCTACTAAAATTGATAGACAAGATTTTGTGCCAAGACTAACACCTCCCTGGAAGCAGGCGCTAGCAAGGAGAAATATTTTTATTTCGCTTAACCTTTCAAACATTGCATGTGTGCTGTACTGTACAACATACATACAGTGTGTGAGTCTAGGCCTAGTATGTTGTACTAGAAGGGTACCCCTACAGTTTCGAACCCATGCTAGCAATCACACATCTAAATCCATTGCTCGTGCCCCACTACCCTGCCAAGCTCTTACGTGTCAACTTGTACTTTTCTTAGAAATGCCTCTCTGGTTTGGGTCAAGTATTCATTCCAATAATGCTAATAAGAACCTCAGAATATGACCAGCAGTTCCTAAAAACGTACAAGGTAGACCAAGATCACTCATTTGGATGACATCTGCGAAAAGCTCGTGAACCGGGTTTTGGTAATATGATTGGCATATCACCAGTTGGCAGTGTTGTTGTTGGGCTGTAGTGCACACCTTAGCATATGCATGCTTCATTTGATGTTGCTTTATACTGACTGCTGTCTGACATTTTCTCAGGTGTGATCCTACAAATATTTTGCTCATTCAAGTGAATATCTACAAACAGTTCAATGTGTGCCAATGTTTAGATGTCAGATCACTATCCCTCGTTAAAACTGTACAATTCTATCCAGCAACATCACAAAATACAATCATGGATGGAGTGTTGAAACTTTTCAAATACTCACCCCAACCCATTGTTATTTTGCTGTCCATTTCACCCTAGTTTAGACCCAGCCTTAAGCAAATCAGTCTTGACCCTGCTCCCCATGGGAACAGTCCAGCCCAAACTGCCAAGCCAGGTCCTCTCTGGACCACAAACAAGCATCCTGGGACCGGTTTCTGGGTATCACCCCTCATCAGTCAGGCTAGCTTGAATCGAGTGGCACAGTGAGCATGGGACCCACGTCTGGGCATACCCTTTCCACACAGGGCGACAAAAGCAAAAAGAACAGATGATGGACTGAAAGCTGAACAAATCAAACATTCACCCCCAGTCAAGAGATCTGGGTTAAATCCATCGTTCTTTTGCTCACCATGTCACCCCAGTTTGGATCGAGCCAGATGCAAATCAGTCTTGACCTTGTTCCTCATGGGAACAGTCCAGCTCGAACTGCCAAGCAAGGTCCTCCCTGGACCGGAAACAAGCATCCTGGGACTGGTTTCGGGGTATCATCCCTCTTCAGCCAGGCTAGCTTGAATCCAGTGGCGCAGCGAGCAAGGGATCCACTTCTTGGCATACCCTTAGTCAGGTGGGATTGAGCAGTAAATAGAGACTTAGGGCCACATGTATCAACATTTGTAATATCGATTACGTAATTGCGGTTTTCTGCGAATCGCAATTAGGTAATCGATATTACAAATGTATGAAACTCCAATAGTTTCATATTGCGATTTTTAGGGGTCGCAAATCGACCTACCTCATTAGTATTAATGAGGTAGGTCGCAATTTGCGACCCCCTAGGAATCGCTAAAATCACGGGGATGGTGTCCTGTTGGGGCCAGCAGACCACCATGTCCGTGATTGCTTTAAATAAAGCAATCTTTTTTTTTAATGCAGCTGGTTTTCCTTAAAGGAAATCGGGTTGCGTTTTGAAAAAAAATGAATAGTTCAATTTTCATTTTTTACTTAAAAAAAGTTTTTGCTTACATTCTCAAAGGGTGAAGGGGTCCCTAGGGGACCCCTTCCCGTTTGCGAATGGGTTACCACCAACTTGAAGTTGGTAGTAAAATGCGAATGTTTTGCGACCGCATTCACGGTCACAAAACATTCATACATACTGTTATGATTTGGTATTTGGAAGGGACGCCCTAAACACGCCCCTTCCAAATACCGAATCGCAAACCCATTTTGCGATCCGGTAACAGTTTACCGAATCGCAAAATAGGGTTTGATACATGTGAAAAGCATTTTTTGCGTACCCAAACGGGCCAATTCTGAGAATTGGCCCATTTGCGAACGAAAAATGGTTGATACATGTGGCCCTTACAAACCTGCATGAGATGCACTCCCACTGCACCGTTGTCAGACTACTTTAGGAAAGGCATGCCAGAGGCTTTCCGAAAATACATTTCAGCTCACTATTTAGTGGCTTATGCCAATCACAAGACTTACTCAAAGGAAGGTGCAGCCATAAGCGACTATAAAACAAAACAAGAGGTTCACAAAAAGCTTGTAAACAAATGTTAGCAGCACATTGACTAATCATGAGCAAAAGGTGGAGAAAATAAAATAGAAAAAACACAACTGTTACACAGCAAATATACCGAAACTCAGGACTTACCAGGCAGCCATTATAATTAAAGTCAAATGAGCCTGATTTGAGTAGAGTAGAAATGGGAACATTTCAAAAAGACATTTTAAGTGTCTCTATAGGTCTTTTAGTTTTATGAAGAGGAGGATATAAAACACAGCTCTCTGTACTATTGAGACGGATATTTCACTCGCCCCTCCTTGTCAAGTGATATTTGGGTTTAAAGGGGTGTAATTGTTTTTTTTTTTTATTATTGTTTATTTAGGGACTGGGTGAGAAAACGCACACACGCACAGAAAAACAGCTTATGGTTGTTTTTCCGAGAAGTTGTTCATGCACATCTTCCTGCAATGAGTAAGGAGGAAGAAATATCTATCCTCATATTTTAATCGGACCCAGCATCGCCAAACATTTGTTGTTCACTAAAATTTATCACACACTTTATTCTTAGGGCAGAAGTACATCTCAGCCTTTTGTCATGTTATCAACATTAATTCACGACAGTATAGACACCTGCCAAATCAGTGCTTTTCAAATGCAGATCAGCTTTGTTTTCTAAATACGAAGGACAGGCTGTTTTTACTTTCAGTCCACTCCAAGCATAACACGTCCCTGATGGACGGGATGTAGATCAACTCACTTCAAGGCCCACACAGTATGACCGCCTTCTAGACAAATCCAAGTCTTTTCTCATAATAGTCACTGTAATGTTGGGCCTCAGGCCCACATTGCGGAATGAATGGACACAGACACCAGGTGAATGTAGAGTGGTAACTGGCCTCGAGCACGTGCACCCGGGCCCTTTTATTGACGGGGCCACGTCACCCGTGGCACCCGTAATGGATGGGTGTGGGGGTGCAGTGTGTCCAGCCCTCGAGGGAGTGGCTGGGGTTACAACTTCCTGCGGAACACTAGAACGTGTCCCGCAGGAGATTACATTCCTCCCCAACTTTATTGAAAAATAAACAAAACATTAGTCCAACCTGTGGGGACAAAACAAACAGTTCTTGGAATACCACAGGGTCCATCAGTCATCTGAGTCAGGTGGCAGGACGACGTCAGACAGGAGCTGGTGACCTTGCTTGCAGCAGGACCTTCTCGGCGGGCACCCGTAGTTTAACCAGAGGGGTTCAGGACACGGCCACGGGCCTGGAGACGTCCGCTGCATGCCGTCAGTTCACTGATGATGACACGTCATGCGGTCTTGCATGGCTCTGCTCTGCTGACGTTGAGGACGGTCTGTGGTGAATCCTAACAGTTCATATAGTGGGTTGCGTCATGAACATGGATGGAGTCCCTGGTGAGAGTTCCTGGAAGTGTTGCCTGATCGATTGTCTCTGTGGAACCGCTTGGCTGTAACCGATAACCTGTCAGTGGGGCAATGTCTTTTCTCGCTCTCCCGCCTGGGGAGGCCCGTTGTCGGGGTTGCTGCGGGACCGCAGGAGGACTGCACTGGGGCTGCTTGTGTGCCGGCTGGGGGCAGCTGCAGGACTACCGAGGAGCCGTTACTGAGTCTCATGCACAACCCGCGAGGGTAGATGAGTCTTGGTTAAGACTTGCACTCGCTGCCGCGGTTTAGGTGTGTGCCATGTTCACAGGTAGCCTCTGGTTTCTTTTGTCGGATGGTGTGGCAACCAGGAAGGACTCCAGTCCGGTGGTACTATCGGAGTGATGTTGTTCGACGCTTGTGCTGAGGGCTGGCATGATGGCGGAGGCCAGCCCGGTGGTGAGTCGGAATGACAGGTGGTGGTGACTTGCTGGGAGAGTTGAAAGTGAGGAGGGACTTAGCTGCCAGGTGTCTCTGTCGTGCTGAGATTGATCTTTGGTGGCGGCCTGGCACGGCGAGTGTGCCGATCTTCTCTTGCCTGACTTGGGGGCCACTGCCAACTCCATCTTGAGGCGGTGTGAAGAGGGACACTCGGTGCTGATCTCCACCCACGGCATCTGCGGCCTGGAGCAGGGATGCCGTTGACTTTGACTGCCGACACTCTGGGATGGACGGTCGCCTGGGGAAGCGTTAGGGAGAGATGCGGATTGCGCTTGCTGCGGCTTGTGCTCGATTCTCCTGTGAGGCTGTGTCCAGGGACGTCGGTCCGCCTTGGTGGCTGTCTGGTGTGTCTGGGTGTGCTCTTGGCTTGCTGTGTGAGTCCTCGGTCTTCTCCTCCTGTGCGTCTTTTCACCATACGTGTGTTCGCCCAGTTGTCGGTGTGACAGGGCTGTCACTCTTCTTCCCTTTTGTGTGACATGGCTGTCACTCTTCTTTTCTCGAGGGTGTTGTGCTGGGACCTCGAGGCGGCGCTGTCGTGGCGCCTGCTTCTGCCTTTGTTCTGGCGTGCTTGTCAGGACTGGTCACTCTGCGTGACGTGCTCCTTGCCTGCTGGGCGACGTGATGTCCGGTCATGTGTCGCCGGTTGTCAGAGCACCTGTTGCTGTGGCGGCCTGCCACGTGGAGTGTGCGACTCCTCTTTTGCCTGTCTTGGGTCACCGCCGACTCCATCTTGAGGCAGTGCGAGGGAGGACACTCTGTGTGGTCTTCGGCCCACTGCGGGGTTTTGCTGGTGCAGTCGAGATGTAGTCGTTCTCTGTGCTGCGTTCAGCAGTGCTGCTTTGTGGAGATGTCTCTATCTTCTAGGATGCTTGTTTCCGGTCCAGGGAAGACATGGCTTGGCAATTCGGGCTGGACTGTTCCCATGAGGCACAGGGTCAGACTGATTTGCATATGGCCATGTCTGAACTGGGGTGGTGGAGTGAGCTAAAGAATGATGATGGATTAAACCCAGATCAGTTGACTGGGGGTGAGTGTTTGATTGGCTCAAACGTTCCGTCCATCATCCCCTTTTGTATCGCTTTGGTCGCCCTAAGTTGGCGGGGGTATGCCCAGACGTGGGTCCCTTGCTCACTTTGCCACTGGATTCAAGCAAGCCTGGCTGATGACGGCTGAAATGCCAGAAACCGGTCCTAGGATGCTTGTTTCCGGTCCAGGGAAGACATGGCTTGGCAGTTCGGGCTGGACTGTTCCCATGAGGCACAGGGTCAGACTGATTTGCATATGGCCATGTCTGAACTGGGGTGGTGGAGTGAGCTAAAGAATGATGATGGATTAAACCCAGATCAGTTGACTGGGGGTGAGTGTTTGATTGGCTCAAGCGTTCCGTCCATCATCCCCTTTTGTATCGCTTTGGTCGCCCTAAGTTGGCGGGGGTATGCCCAGACGTGGGTCCCTTGCTCACTTTGACACTGGATTCAAGCAAGCCTGGCTGATGATGGCTGAAATGCCAGAAACCGGTCCTAGGATGCTTGTTTCCGGTCCAGGGAAGACATGGCTTGGCAGTTCGGGCTGGACTGTTCCCATGAGGCACAGGGTCAGACTGATTTGCATATGTCCATGTCTGAACTGGGGTGGTGGAGTGAGCTAAAGAATGATGATGGATTAAACCCAGATCAGTTGACTGGGGGTGAGTGTTTGATTGGCTCAAACGTTCCGTCCATCATCCCCTTTTGTATCGCTTTGGTCGCCCTAAGTTGGCGGGGGTATGCCCAGACGTGGGTCCCTTGCTCACTTTGCCACTGGATTCAAGCAAGCCTGGCTGATGACGGCTGAAATGCCAGAAACCGGTCCTAGGATGCTTGTTTCCGGTCCAGGGAAGACATGGCTTGGCTTTTCGGGCTGGACTGTTCCCATGAGGCACAGGGTCAGACTGATTTGCATATGGCCATGTCTGAACTGGGGTGGTGGAGTGAGCTAAAGAATGATGATGGATTAAACCCAGATCAGTTGACTGGGGGTGAGTGTTTGATTGGCTCAAACGTTCCGTCCATCATCCCCTTTTGTATCGCTTCTATCTCCTGGGTGCTTTCTTCTGGCACGTGGTGTGCCTGAGGTGTAGTTTGCGGTGGTGTCTGTACACCGGGAGGAGCAACTGACGCGATCTCTGCTCTGGCGGTGGCGTTGGGCAGCCACGTGTGGTGCGCGTTCTGCACCAGTCTTTTCTTGTGCTGTCGATGGGGACAGCTCCTTTGAGACGTTGCCGTTCTGGCTGGTCGTCCACTCTTGCTAGTGGGGCTTGTGTTGCAGCGTCTTTGGTGTTAGTGCTTGAGCTTGGTCGGTGTTGCTTGGGCTGGAGAGTCTTCAGGCTTTCTGGGAGCGCACAGTGCTAAGCAACAGTTTTTTTTTCCTTCGAAGGTCTGAGCGGTCCGTTGGGGTGGCGCGCACCGTACCCCCCTTCGGGTGCTTCTCTCGGGGCTTGCCGTCTTGCTGGGCTCCGCTGTCCTTTGCTTCCTGGCGTTTCTCTTCGTTAGGTGTGGGCTTGGAGCTCCTCTTCTTTGAACTGTTGGGGGCCTCCTTCAGCCGATCTCTACCGTGGCACTGGGAGTAGTGCTCAGGCTCTTCAGCATGCCTTGCCTGTAAATGGGGGTGCCTGGGTAGGGTTTCTGGAGACGCCCTTAGACAGTTGTGAGGTGGCGCCGCCGCCACCTGTAGTGTGAGTCCGGGAGAGTCTTACGGTTGCTGAAGTTTTCTTGCTCTTGGCAGTTTGCCTTTGACACTACGGAGGGCGTGCTGCAGGCTTCCCAGTGTGCTGAGGATGCTGGCAATCGTGGGGGACTCTAAGGCTGGTGCGCTGTTCACGCGCGGCGGTGCAGGCATGCGGCCACAAGGGGTGCTGCACTCAGGCCTCGGCAACGCTTCTCCTCCTGCGCGCCATCCATGCGGGTGCGGGACGGCTTCTGCGTTTGTGCAGGCTGGGGGTTTCGGTGTTCCTTGCGCCCTGTTCGGCAGACTGTGGCGGTGGGGTAGCCGGCGGACGCTCTGTCGCCTGCCCAACTGCGCTCTTCTGCCGGCTTCTCCTGTTCTTTATCTTCCTTCCCCCAGTGCTGCACCTTGTGCCCTGTGTGCATGTCTCATCTGTTGTGCTCGGGAGTAGGGAGCATGTCCGAGGAACTTATGCATGGGATGAGGCTGTGCTTAGGTGGGAGCCGTTTTGTGCAGCTGCAGTACCGTTAGTGGCCACTGGGTGGCAGTGCAATCTTGTGCGTGGGTCTTGGCAGGTGTCCTAACGCTGCGGACTTAGCAGGGCATGGAGGACCTCAGTGCGGCGCAGAGAGGGCTTGCTCAGTAGCTCTTCAGGACTAGTGAGTAACCAGGGGGCTCCACGGAGGCACACAGCCCTGGCTGGGGGCTTTGGCGGCTGGCAATGTTCTCGCGCTCAGTCCTGGACGGGGCTGCTGTGTGTAGGGTTTTCCCGCGTGGATGCGCTTTGGCCACACGGTCACCAGGTGGCGCTGCAGCGGCGGCTCTTCTCCCGGCCGCGGCAGTCCTTCCCGCAATTGCCGGCCGTGGTGGCCCGTGGTGGACGTCTGAACGCTGTGGTGGATGTCAGAGCCGTTGCTAGGCTCTCACTCCCGGCAGCACTACGGTCACGTATGACACTGCTACATACTCCGGCGACCGCTAGGTGGCGCTGCACGCTCCTTTTCCTGCCGCAGCAGCTGAGTCTCCGATCGCGGGCGTGATGTCGGAGTTAGACGGGCCTCTTCATTCACGGGCCGCGTCTGGGTGCAGGAGGTGGAAGCACTTTTTGGGCCGTTTCCCGCAGGTCAGTGGCAGCTTGGGGTCGGAACCTGGAAGGCAGCGCTTCCGCTATGGCACTTCTTTGCGGAGCAGCTATCGTCGGGCGAGACAGCCTACAAGCGCCCGGGCAGGTAAGGGGGCACGGACCCGTTCCCTGCGATGCGGCTTCACTTTCGCTTCCTCTCAGGCACTCATAGGGCAGTTACTGTGTGGGGGCGCAGCGTGTCCTCGCGGGGCAATTCCAACCCTACCTCAGGTGCTGCAGCTGCTCTTCCGCACCGGTGTCCGCAGGCAGTCTTCTGTGGCGGGACTCACTGACGCCAGCGCTCCACTGGGATGCCGTAGGGTGGCCCACTCTTCCCACCTGCGTGGGTGCCTCAGGAGGTGTTCCTGGAAGGTGCTGCAGAAGGTTGGTGGGCCGCAATGCTTCGCCAGCCGGCCGATGCTGCGGGCTGCCGCTACTGCACTCGGGGGTGATGCAGGGGTTTCAGTTAGAGGTCAACGGGCTCTTCACCTACTGCTGTGGTAGCCTGAGCGCGGTAGCAGGCTCACCCTCACCGGAGCTGGGTAATGGCATTCCTTCTCCTTGTACACCCGAGCCAGTGGGGGCGGGAGACAGCCAGCCTCCGGTCGTCACTCCGTGACGGTGTCAGGCTCGATCCTCGGGCAGTGGGCAAGTCACATCCCGGGCTCATTCCCTCCCCATGAGGAACGATGAAGCGCCGAGACGCAGGCACGCGGGGTCAGACCCACCGTCATCGCCAGTGTAATGTTGGGCCTCAGGCCCACATTGCGGAATGAATGGACACAGACACCAGGTGAATGTAGAGTGGTAACTGGCCTCGAGCACGTGCACCCGGGCCCTTTTATTGATGGGGCCACGTCACCCGTGGCACCCGTGATGGATGGGTGTGGGGGTGCAGTGTGTCCAGCCCTCGAGGGAGTGGCTGGGGTTACAACTTCCTGCGGAACACTAGAACGTGTCCCGCAGGACATTACAGTCACCAACAATAACTCTTAAGGCTTTATGTCATAATATCTTCCAAACTTCCCCCATGGTATTAGCAATTATTTCTGCAGTGCGCTTCTTGGCAGCTGACTCCTGTCAGTTATATTACAGCACAAGATTCATAATGCTGCCCACATATATTATTTTTAATTATATTTTTTCTGTGGTGGCCTTGGAGTTCAAAAGGGCAGTCAACTCTTTCAGACAAAGAGCAAAGGAATTATGGAGCTATTCACCAAACAAAATTTGGAAAAGCAAGGCAGAGATCCACGCCTCTCTGCCTCAGCGTGCTTTACAGGTTTTTTTTTGTTATTCACAAACATGCCTAAACGTATGCCTGGAAAGTTATGCCAGGTGCAGGTTTCCAGTTGTACTTCTGGAAATGTCATGTGACTTTTTGAAAAGGCTCCACGCAGGGGGGAATGGAGCTCTCTGAGCAAACACACTTGCTTTGACTCAATGGGGAGACCATCTTTCCACCTGGAGAAAGTCCTTCTACCACACCCGAAGAAAAGTAGGGGTGAACCAGTCTTCTTTTCATCCTGGAAGAGGAGTTATGCCAGCCCTGTGCTGGAGTAAATCTCTGACCATTTCTAGGGTGGGAAGGAGTTGAATACATCTTTGTGAATACCCACAAATGTACATGTTTGTGGAAGTTTCCAAACTTCCAAGGCAAACCATGCCTACAAACATCCTCTTGCCACCCCTGCAGGGGAATTTACAAAGGTGGACATTGCCACACTGGTGTCAGAGTAATCCACACTAGTAAATTCATTGACAGCTGCCAGAAACCCCTTTGTCAATTTCTGGCAGGAGCCAAATAGGTAAATTAGGTTGGAAACGTATGTTTATAGCTGAATTTATATTTTTGTGAATTGGCCTCTCTGTGTTTTTGTCAATAGTGTGCAGAGAAGCAGAGGCGGCTTGCACAGGTAACGCTGTGCGGCTGTGAGGCGGGGTGGGGTGGGGTTTAGTGGAGTTCGACATACGAGGGGAAAGATTAAAGTAAATAAATAAATAAATAAAACCACTTACCTTGCGCTCACCGCATCGTCGAGTCAGCGATGCGGCGAGTGCAAGGTAAGTCAATGAAGTTCATCAATTATGAGTAGTACCACAAACCATAATTCACACAACAACCATGCAAACTATAACTTGCAGTCCAAATGCAGTGCTCTTGACATCACCCTTCATGTGACATGTACAATTACAAATGAAGTAAATAATCTTATAGGTGACATTATTGCGCCCAACCCACCACAGGCAGCCAGGGCCGGACTGGCTACCGGGCGTTTTGGTGTGCTGCCAGGCTGGGGGCTGATTTCACTGCGGTGGGGGCTGATTTCGTTGATGGGGACCTGCGTGTGCTTCTAAATAAACAAAGCAAAACGAATGGTTTTAAGCACATGCAGGTCCCTATCAACGAAATCAGCCCCCAGCTTGGCAGCACACCAAAACGCCCGGTAGCCAGTCCGGCCCTGCAGGCAGCCAATGTCCACTACAAATGGCCTTCGGTCATGTGCAGCAAGGGTTGGTCCAAAGAACTGGCTGAACTTGGCAGAGACAAGGCCAATGGCTGGCAGCCAAAGTAAAGTTAAAAAAGAAGTAGTTAAGAGAGAAGCCAATGTTTTTTAACCAAAATCGTTGGTTCTAACAAGAACCTTTCTATTGTGGTTTGTGTTTTTTGTCTTGTGTTGTTTTTTCAATATTATTTGCCTTTTTCAAATAATTCAAAAACTCAACGCCAATTATTTTTTGCACTCAATACAACGGGGAAAAAAGATATTGAGCTGGAGATCAATTTCCTCTTTATTATTTTACAGAGTTTTATATAGCGCAAACTTGACCCGAATCGGGTATCAGAGCACTTTACATAGCACCAGTTGCATTACATGAGGTCACATTCATTTTTTTGTTAGGCACGGGGAGATTAAGAGATTTTCCCAGAATCACAGGATGTTCAGCGTCATTGCCGAGACTCGACCCCAGTTCCCCAGATTCGAGGTCGACGGCCCTAGCCGTTAGGCCAACTCCTCTCCCCTATTTTTAATGCCAGCGCTAGGGAAAACACAGAGGTGCGCTGTATTGTAGTAAATACGGCGTATCCCTATGTTTTGGAAATGGCGGAGCGCGGCGCTGCCAAACTTGATGCAGCTCTGCCATTTCCTTGTAAAAATGCCCCAACAATTCTTGCTCCCAGGTGAATGATGCTAAGATTCTTACAATTACAAGTGTTGCCAAAATGAACTCGCTGTTGTTAGTTCAGTATAAAAGAATGGCCACTACCCCTATGTCAGGCTCTGTGGATGCCCTTTAATCTCCACAGGGGTCTACCCTGCCCGCATTGAGCCCAAGATCCTCCAGCAGCAAAAGAGAATACAGTCATAATTGGTGATGCCCTTTATGCCGCTATCAAAGGGCCACCAAACATATTACAGCATCCTACACATGTGAAAGAGCGACGTGGTCTTTTGAATAACACAGGACATATAAAGGTTGCAGTCCTGTGAGCTGCTTCCTTTCCAGTTCCAAATCCAAAATGACCAGACAGTCAACACTTAAGTTAGTGGCGTCTGGAGGAGAGAAAAAGGAAGTTTGCATTGTATGTATGTATGGTCCTTCATGTGTAAAGGAAAATAACTCCATCATTGGTGAATTGTGCTTTGCAAAGAAAATCAACTCGAAATGCCCTCGGAATTGAACTTTGATTAACAAATAGACACGTGGCAGCAGAAACAACTGAATATCCATCCAGTTATGAAAGTAACAAAAAAGTTAAACTCACATGCACCACACATCCAATTTCACAATACTCTGGACAACAAGGTAATCAGGGACAGTTTCAGCGCCAACAAGCACTTGTAAGAGAAAACCATTCTTGACCCTCGACAAAGGGAAATTGCGAATCTGTGATATAAGTGAAGACCAACGTTCCGCAACCACACAAACCCTTGCTCGGGCAGTAAAAGCTCTGGGGACTGCTGTACCTATCTACAGCTTTTGATGTAAAAACTGAATTTATGATTAGAACGCTAAAGAAATAAAAAAAAATAACATCAAATAGATGACTGTATAACATAGCACTTTAAGTGCAGCATGGGAAAGACGAAAGCCTGAGGTTTGAGGAGAAAAGGGTTTCAAATGCTCACTGAACCACTAGGTGAATTGTACAGTCACAGTATTTTCAAATAGGTTTTTTCCCACAAGTTTGAGACATTTTGTCCTACAAATAGAGCCATCTGAACCGCATAAGAAAAACATTCCCTGGACCTCTGCCCTTGTAGTGTTTATAGGTTCAGTTCTTTTTTTAACATTTATTAGTATACCTACAATAGTAGCTTCCATGGGAAACTAACTTCATGTGAGTAATGAGGCAAGGTTTAGTTTAGTTATAGCTTCAGTTTGATCATATTATTCTCTTAGCTCTGGGGGGTGACGTAGACACTGCATTGGAATAATACATAGGGCAATATGTACAATGAAGTGGAGGAGAGAGGCACTAGCCTTCCTGGCTTAACGCCTCTCTCCGCCACTTCTGAAACGCAAGGCTGCACCATATTTACATGAATGTGGTGCAGCCTTGCGTTTCCCCCTGTAATGGCGCTAAGTTTAGCAACTTAGCGCCAACGCAGGCACCCTTGCACCAGAGTGCAAGGGTGTCTGCGTGCAGGGGAGGATTGTTTATGTGTAGGAAGGTGTCCCTTCCTGCACATAAACAATCCTAGAAATGCCGTCCTGTCACTTTCATGCGTGCTGCTTCATGCAGCACACATGAAAGTGACAAAATGGCATTTTTAAAAAAGTTTGTTTATGTGCAGGAAGGGACACCTTCCTACACATAAACAAACGATGGCATTTTGCTTTTTCCATGTGTGCTGCACAAGGGAACACACATGGAAAAATAAAAACGAGGAGAAATAATGCATTTCTCCTCGTTTCGCCATCTTAAGTCCAGTTTTTTCCTGGTCTTAATTTTGGTGCTTCCTCCTATGTACGCCACCCTTATACATAGGAGGCAGCGTCAAAATGAATGGGTGTTACAGTGGAACGCCCACCGCAACACCCACTGTCCACCCCTTTCACGCTAACCATAGCGTGAAAGGGGGCCTCATGTACAAGGCAGCATTAAGCCACGTTAAGTGGCTTAACGCTGCCTTGTACATAAGGCGCAGCCCCTATCGCCACCACAACATCAATATAGGTGACGTTGTGGTGGCGATAGGGTTTTGTACATATGCCCCATAGGCTCTTAAGACAGGCCAGGGTTTGAATTCCTATCCATGTGCAAACAGAAGATTAGGAGGGATCAGAATCTTGAGCTACATGATAGTTTTCGCACCACCCATATTTTCCCTTGACAGATTTTGGCAGTTCAAAGCTGCTGAAATTTATCAGTGAAAAAATCCCCCGAAAAAATAAACCATGCAAAATTTGGTGCTTTCAGTACTGAATCAAGTCATGCCTCATTTCTAAGTGAAAAGCTTGGAATAGGTGATATTTACTGGACCAAATAAATACTGTTAGACCTGTCAGCCTTAGGGTGGTCTTCCCCCAAACTTTTTGCATTTCTCCTCCATTTTTGCTGATATCGTTTTCTGGACTTAGGACTCGGTGCTCTTTACTATTGCAAATCAGTGCTAAAGTGCATGTGCTCACTCCTTAAAACATGGTAACATTGGCTTATCCCCCATTGGCATATTTAATTTACTTATAAGTCCCTAGAAAAGTGGCACTACATGTGCCCAGGGCCTGTACACTAAATGCTACTGAAGGGCCTGCACAACTGATTGTGCCACCCACTTAAGTAGCCCTTTAAACATGTCTCAGCCCTCCCATCGCAGCCTGCGGAATTAAACCTTTTGCCAGGCCCAAACCTTCCTTTTTAATAGAGATGTCAATTCTAGGGTAGGCCCTGGACAGCCCGTAGGGCATGGTGCCGTGTATTTAAAAGACAGGACATATACATTTAAGTTTTATATGTCCTAGTAGTGAAAAACTCTTATATTAGTTTTTCACTATTGCAAGACCAACCTCTCCCATACCCTAAGATTGATGTTACCTCATTACATTTAATAAGCTGTAATTTCCAGATGGGAACAGATAAACAGTTCAAGTTGGTATCTTTGGAATTGTAATGAAAAATACTAACTTATGGTGAATTTCAGATTTGAAATACTATTTTGAAAATGCCACTTTTAGAAAGTTGGCATTTTCCAGCCTTAGCCATTCAGTGCCTGTAGCCTGTCCCTGTGTCACATGACTGGGGGTAGTTGACAGTTGGGCTTTGTGTATTCCTCCAAGGCAGCATCAGACAATAGGGAGCTTAGGTGTGCCTGGATGGGCCATCACTGTCAGGATGGGAGGGAGGAGCTGGGCATGGCCCCACTTATACCTGAATAGCCCTGAGTACCCCTGTAGTTAGTCTGGAGACAGGACAGGGAAGGCAGGATGCCTGTGGACTTTACAGAGAAACCTCTAGAAACTTCGCCCCTACTTCAACTGGGTATAAATACGGGATCACAGACACCAACTCTTCATTGCACTCACTTCTGGACCTGTGGATACTCTGCCAGGAAGAAGGACTTCTGCGCTGCTGAAGAACTGCCACTCTGCTGGACTGCTGCCCTGTTGGACTACTGCCTTGCTAGACAGCTGCCTTGCTGTGCACATGTGCTGCCTGCTGCCTCCTTGCCTGTGGGAGAAGGACTGGACCTGCATCTCTTGAACCCCAAACTCCAGAGTGACTCCAAGGGCTAGTTGGCTTGCCTCCTGATCTGAAGCCTCTGGAACACAAGAGGCTTCCAACCACCTTGCCCCTGCCATATGTGAGTCTACCCTGCTAAGTGGTGCCACCCCACTCCTGGATCCTTAGAAGTGCTCTGCCAGCCGCTGTGGATTCAAAGCAAACACAAGGAGATGATGGACAGAGCGCTGAAACTTTTCAGACACTAACCCCCAGTCACAGATCTGGGTTGAATCCATCATCGTTCTTTAGCTCACTTCGCCACCAGAGTTCAGACCCAGCCATATGCAAATCAATCTTGACCCTGCTCTCCATGGGAACAGTCCAGCCCGAACTGCCAAGCCAGGTCTTCCTTGGACCGGAAACAAGCATCCTGGGACCGGTTTCGGGGTAACAACCCTCATCAGCCAGGCTAGCTTGAATCCAGTGGCAAAGTGAGCAAGGGAATCAATTAGCCGCGTCCCCTGTTAGGGTCCGTCCCCTTTAGCATCGCAAATGCCCCTACGTCCAGGGGTTGTTTGAAAATGATTACACTTATATTAAGTTCAAATGCCATGAGTTTATTTTATCAAGGCAATGTTCACTTTCCATCCGCCTTGTGAAACATCAAATTATTTCAATAAATCATAATTTTCACAAAAAGATATATTATTCATCCAGTGTAATTCAATTGCATTATCCCATCCTGATGCATTTCGGGCCTTGGCCCTTCGTCAGGGGATATCAATTCTGTAAAAACACATAATGATAATCCATCAGGAAACAGATCTCAATGTCCTGTATTGTCTCCCAACACCACCGGGTGAAGTGCCCAATAAACTGATACTAAAGTGATAACGTGAACTTAAGATGACTCCAAACTCATGTGTCTTAGTGAATCACCATGCAACACGAACTTCATGATCATCCTTAAAGGGTCAAAAGTGAAACCATTCACCTAAACTCTTTCATACAAATCAAGGGAATAATTAAATCAATCATTAACAAGTCATGCTATTGACCTGTACGTTCAAGTGCTAGTTACCCAAGCTGTTATGTCTTCACGAAACCGCTACGTGAATTTCATGCACTGTCAGAAAGTGATATCAAATTCAAACACAAAAAAGTGCTTCACGGCGCGATCTTCTAAAAATAAGAAGTTCAAGAGTTGTAATGCAAACTGCTGTGCCGTTACGTGACTATCATGCGTGGTTAATAACAACGCGGTGCAGTCATCGCCAATATATCATAAAGTCCACTGCGAGTGGATCAAACCGCCATATCTCTAGTGAGCCTAAAGCTCAAACTGCTTGCATTATACCCGACAAATACAAGCGTGCATGCTGTAACTTACTTCTAAGCTGTCGGTGAAAAACCTTGACATGAGTATCTCCAGATGGTAGCAACACGCTGTGTGCCCAGCGCATGTGCGCTTTCACAGTAAATAACAGTGACGACGGACTGCTGAACTAAGAATGGGGGCCATATTGTACCGGCTCCTATGCCAAACATTCACATGCATCATGGGGGCCATCTTCTAAAGTGCAGTTAACGTAACGTGAAGTTAGTAATGTTTGATCCTGCGTGATCCTGCCTGAATGTAAAGATTCACCGTGCAAGGTCTTCCAGATATTAACATTGTCATGCAATATAAAGCGCCACAACAGATAAGCTAGTCCAAGATGTGTGAGATCCTGAGTACATAAAGACTCAACCAGCTATGTGCATGCATAAGCTTGTTCAAAACGTGTAAGACCCTGAGTACATTAAAACTCAGCAAGCAGTGTGCATGTCATATGCATAATTTGAAATATAAACATTAAAAACATAAACAAAAATGATAATGTAGAACCGGAGACATTAAATGACATAGTTCAAGGTACTGGTAATAGACTGCTGAGGTTCACCCTGCTTGTTACAAATAACACATGAATTCCATCCTGTCATTGAGACCATTAGGTCTCAAAGCGTCCAAGCGCTTAATCCATAAGTTTTCCCTTTGTAGCAAGCTTTTGTTGTTGTCTTTACCCTCCTTCTTCTCAACAATTTCTAAAATGAGGAATTTCAATTGGCAGATGTTGTGACCATGGTCCAAAAAATGGCTGGCTATAACGGACTTCATGTTCTTGGTACGAATATTACATTTGTGTTTGTTAAACCTGTTTTTCATCTATCTTTCAGTTTTACCAACATATACCAACCCGCACAGGCATTTCAACAGATATATGATATTCTTGGTGTCGCAGTTAGCGGAAACTCTGAGATCAATTTTAGTGCCTTTCATGGGGTGAGAGATCCAAGTCCCTTTAATAACACTGTTGCAGTTATTGCAATTATAACAGGGCGTCGTCCCTTTATATGTGACTTTTTCCGTGTTGGCATTGGTATGTGTTAATATCTCTTTAACATTCTTCCCTCTCTGAAATAGTGATTTCTGAAAAAATGCCTCTGAAATCAGGTTCAGTAATAAGCATTGACCAATGCTGTAGAATTGACTTTTTGAACTGAGCGCTCATCGTGGAAAATGTTGAGATCAAAACCATCCTTTTACTTTGTTTTTTCACCTGTGTGGTTTTTAGCAATTCCTGTCTAGTCTTCTTGGCACATCGGTCTTTAGCTTACAGTGCGTGTTCCCTTTCATTTATTTGAGAAAGTGAGCATGGGAACCACGTCTGGGCATACCCTGCCAACTTAGGGCCAACAAAGCCAACACAAGGAGATGATGGACGGAGCACTGAAACTTTTCAGACACTCACCCCGAGTCACAGATCAGGGTTGAATCCATCATCTTTCTTTAGCTCACTTCGCCACCTCAGTTCAGACCCAGCCATATGCAAATCAGTCTTGACCCTGTGCCTCATGGGAACAGTCCAGCCCGAACAGCCAAGCCAGGTCTTCCCTGGACTGGAAACAACCATCCTGGGACTGGTTTCGGGGTAACACCCCTCATCAGCCAGGCTAGCTTGAATCCAGTGGCAAAGTGAGCAAGGGACCCATGTCTGGGCATACCCTGCCAACTTAGGGCAAACAAAGCAAACACAAGGAGATGATGGACGGAGCGCTGAAACTTTTCAGACACTCACCCCCAGTCACAGATCTGGGTTGAATCCATCATCGTTCTTTAGCTCACTTCGCCACCCCAGTTCATACCGAGCCATATGCAAATCAGTCTTGACTCTGTGCCTGATGGGAACAGTCCAGCCCAAACTGTCAAGCCATGTCTTCCCTGGACCGGAAACAAGAATCCTGGGACCGGTTTCAGGGTAACACCCCATATCAGCCAGGCTAGCTTGAATCCAGGTGCAAAGTGAGCAAGAGACCTACGTCTGGGACCTGGATGTGTCCACATCAACAATTTTGGGCCTCATTGGGATGAGGCTTGGAACGCAATAAGTGCAGTCGAAACTGAAGCCAGCCATTCTTTCCGGCTGGCTTCTGACGGGCTCAAGGAGCCCGTCGGCCAGTCAGAGACCGGCACGTAATCCCAATGGACGTTGTTTCCGCCGTTGGGATTACGATGCTCGGGTTCAGACAGGCTTTCCATGACAGGCTTTCCGACATGGACAGCCTGTCGGAAAGCGAGTTTGGGGGGCCCTAGCAGGGACTCCTTCTCCCTGCGGCCTTCGGTTCGAGGCCCCCCCTGTTAATCCCTGCACCGTGTGGAGGCACCTTGAGGTGCCTGCCACGCGGTGCAGGGATTAACAGAATGTCCCATTTCTCAAAGGGAGCTTGTGCTATGGCCGGTTTACAGCCGCAGCACAAGCTTCCATTGAGAAATGGGAGTATGCGACCGCACCATGTGCAGTCGCATTGTGATTGCGGTGTCGGTTGGAGGCAACTCCGATCGACATCATAATTGAGTCCTTTGTGTCAGCTGGGGAGGTAGGAGGAGAACCAGTGAAGGACATTCCAGAAAATCCCATTCACACCAAACATTAGGGAGCACATTTACTGTTATTTCATGCAGCGCGGCGCAGCAAGAGAACTTGCTGTGCTGTGCTGCTTGAAAGGAGAGAGCAGATATGCTCCATATTCACAAAGATATTAAGCATTTATGCTCTCCTTGCACCCACGCACTTTGTGCTGCCTAACATCAACGCAGGCACCCTTACACCATAGTGCAAGGGTTGTTTGTGTTACATGCAGGAGTGTTTTTGTGCCCAAAGGGATACCTTCCTGCAGGAAAACAATACAAATGTGAAATAACGCAGAGGAAAAATATTTTTCTCCTTGTTACGCCATGATCTGGGAGGGGGGACCGATTTGAAACTATCCAAGGTTCACAAACTTTTGAAAATCTGGAATTGTGCCATATCAATAGGTAGATACAAGGGAATCCTTTCCAGCTTGAACTATAATATAACACAGCGCAAGCAGCAAGTGTTGCATTACATTTCTTTACAAAGCCATGCAAGGTGGCACAAATCGTCTCTTGCGTGGCTTTGTAAATGTGAATTAAAGAATTGCTTTGCCTTGTGTCACCTTGCATGACTCAAGGATAACTCAACGCCTTAATAAATCTGACCGTGCCTATTCAAAACATCTCAAAAATGTAAGTAAATAATCAGCAATGAGTAATTTCATGCATGGGTGTTTGAACAATATTTAGGCATTCTTAGTCACCACTTCGAGCAAAGTAGTGTGCCTTTAAAAGCATTCAACAATTGCCCATCATTTATGCAGGCAGCTCTGCTCCTTTTATAGCACTACTGTCCCTTGTGCCCTTTTCAATGACCACAAACATTTTATTGGCCTTAATAGCTGCCCCATAAGCTAGTCGTGTTACATGTTTTGGTCTTACATACAGCGTGCCATGGCTAAAGGTTGCTGCTTCGTAAGTAACCAGCCATGGCACAGTTCAGCAGTAAAATAAGGCATTGCAATATTTCACCACTCCTGTACTGACCTAAAAAAAATAACAATAATTGAATTTGAAACAAGATTGTGAGGCCTTCCCCAGACAGACAAGCCTCATAATCGTCAGAGAACACGTTTGAGAAAGAGATGTGAGAAAGTAATTTTAATTTAATTCAAGAAGAATTGGTCATTTTAAAGCTGGGCATGCCAGGTTGGTTTGAGGTATCACATCCCTTAAGGGTTGACTTGTTCCTTTTAAACTATTGTCTTGGCAAATAATGTTAAACAGTATTTTGTCACAATAAATTACGGCACACGTGCTTTATATTTAGTGCACAAAAATAAAATGTATTGCATAGTACTATTTTGATAATGAACCAACATTTCCAATGTCTGGATTACAGAAATACTTTCATGAAAGCAAATCCTGCTAACATACCTATATATGACGTTGCACACAGCTGCAGTATTTTGTTACTTCCGGAAAAGACTGATACAGCCTACGGTGGGCAGAATTATCCAAAGCAATGTTGTGATTGGTTGCTCAGTTTCTCTTACTCTCTATGCGCCCTGCCTCATCCATCAGAAATGTAAATAGCACTGCTTTATCTATTCATAACTTTTAAAGCTTCTTGTCCGTCGGCATGACATTTTTTTGTTACTTTGACCCACAAAGTTGAAGTTAACATATCGCCAATCTCGTTTATACCAATGCAATCTACAGTGTAATTTCAGTTCAATTTATGATGAATTCCACATGACTCAGGCAAATTTTCCTGATCAGAGAGCTGTTAACTGTTTTAGATGATGCCAATGTGCAAACTCTTCGAATATCATTGCTCATTATAATTAGACCAGAAAACTTTGGGATAGCCACAGTGTTTCAAGGAAAGTCAAGATATCTTTTCAAAGCCTTCATTCCTGCGGAAGACCTATGGCGGCTGTCAAAATTACACAGTGGTGCTATTTTAGACCTATAAGAATATACTAATGGACCTATAGAATCGCTTTAGCCTTTGAAATGTTCACAGGTTTGCTTTTGTGTCCCAAGAAGGAAATCAAGCATTAGATTCGATGTTAGAAAAGGAGTAGTCCATAGCTCTACCTCATTTTGAGAAAAAAATAATTGGATGCTACCAGTCTGTTGACCTGAGGCTGGTGAAACTCTATTTTGGCACATTTTAAGTGCTGGAAACCCTTTTCCTTGGAACATTTAGGGAAATTCAACAAAAAAATAAACCGAAACTACCAATGAGAAATAGTGCCAGATGTCAATTTTGAAGAGGGGAGGAGGAAGAGGTGCCATAGTGAAAGTGGTGTGGAGATAATATTGTAGGTGTAGAGGTGCAAGGATATAGGTGGACAATGGTGCAGAGGTAAATGTACTAGAGATTAGGTTGGGATAAATACACCTGATCTAGATATAGGCAGCGAAAGAATTATACGGGTATAAGTAGAATAGAGGTGAAAAGGTATGGACATGGGTATCTGTACTAAGGTGTAGGTGTCGTGTCAGTAACGGTAATAGGTTATAGGCAGGAGTGTGCCTACTAGGGCATAGTTAGGGGAAGAGGTACTAAGATGGAGGTAGACACTGAAAAACCAGGGTATAGGCATTGGTAGAAGTACTAGGTACAGGTAGGGGCAGAGTTGCTACTGTGAAGGCAGGTGTATAAGTAACAAGCTTCGGTTAGGGTTAGAATTATTAGGAAATAGTAATGGGTATACTTGCTAAGTTATGGGTATGGGTGGCGGTATTTAGATATAGGAAGCAGTAAAGGTATTAAGAAATAGGCAAGACAAAAAAAACTGAGAGAGAAATCGTCAACTACTGGGTAGGAAGATAGATAAAGGGGGATTAAAAGAAAAGAGGGAAGGGCTGGGTGGGGTTATCTGTAGGAAGAAAGAGAGATTCAGATAGTCTGAGAAAAAAGAGGGGAGGACCTTTGTGGTCTACTCCACAACAAAATCCAAAGAGAAGGTAGGCAGAGAGGAAGAAGGTGAAACGGGTTCTTCCCCTGTCCCTTCAATAAAAGGTTAAGCAAGGAGGAACATTCACCAAACTCGATTTGACATTTTAGGACGTCCACTGTTAGAAATGGGATCTCTGGCTGGCTCAGGCTTGCGCCAAAGCCAGGCAGAGACCACCACTCTCGTCAGGGCGAGGGAGTTACACGCCGACGATAACCCCTGCTCACCCCCTTGGTAGCTTGGCACGAGCAGTCAGGCTTATCCCGGAGGCAATGTGTAAAGCGTTTGCGCAGCACACTCACACAGCAGCAACACACTAGGCACACCACAAAAGGAACTCCACACAAGGTTATAAAAAAATAGCCTTTGTATTATCATAAATACCTTAGAAACATAATCACATAATATACAGTGCGCCAACTGGCACTAGGCAATATTCACAGGGGAATTATATACAGGACCAGGCCAATCGGGCCACGGTCAGAACCATCAGATCAGGTAAGTAAATGCAAATAATACATGTAGCGCACAACCAGTAATTACTGGTACAGGTAGGAACTTAGCACGAGATCCTGTAACATACAAGATGGGACACCTACATCACCTTAGGCATAAATCACATGAGGCAATAGGCCTCGTAAGCATAAACACAGTGTGCCCCAATCGGGGGCACAACGCACTGCCACTGGCCCCAGGCCAACTGGCCTCTCACCGGGGCTCAAATGCCCTATGTCCCAAGAGTCAGGGCGCTGCCTAGGCAGCAGGAGTCAAGGGTGCGCAATGGCGCAAGCCTAAACGTGGCAGCTGCCCACTACTTGCTGGGCAGCTGTGAAACTGAACCCGGGCACCAGCGTGCCCCCTGAGCCCCTCCCTGGGACTCGTAATTTAAAAATGAACCTGTCCCCCAAGTTTGCAGCTGCCTGCGCTCCGCAGGGCAGCTGGCAAAAGGTGCAAATAAAAGTCTGGCACTCCTCGTGCCTCTCGGGCCCTCACTGGGGCTTCTTAACAAAACATGCCCCCACGTTGCAGCTGCCTGCTACGGCGGCGCAGCTGTGCAAAATGAGCTCTGGTACTAGCTGTGCCACTGAAGCCCCACTCCGGGACTTCAAAAAGGGAACCTTTGCTCCCACGTTGCAGCTGCCTGCTACGGCGGCGCAGCTGGGAAGCTCACAGGGGCCCTGCCACGACTCGGGCCTCAAGAGCACCAAAAGAAGGGATGCTCAAAGGGGACTCCCTTGGTAACGGGACTCTTCTGGGGCGTAACGAGGATCCCTGCTCACTTATAGAGACCGACACTTCCTCCCTGGGAGCCCTCACTCACCGGGGACTCCTTGAGGACTCTCCTCCTTTCTTTCGGACTTCAACGGGGAGCCTGCGAGGCTCCGGTCGCCCTAGGCTGCAGGCGGCCCTTCCTGGGTCCACACGAAGGCGGGGTAGGCTCCCGCCTCGACCTAGGCTCCTCCGTCTCCTGTACTCGCGGGGCTCTCTCCGGTCACGAGAGCCCCGCCTCCAAAACGGCACACGCTCGCCTAACTTCCTGTCCCAGGCGGACCTCGGGTGAAGCTCCGCCCACGTCCAGGCAAGGCTGCCTGGCTTCCGCGTCGCGTCTGCGGCGCTTCTTCTCTTCGGGCGGCGGTGATTTCTTTTCCGATCTCCTCAATGCGGGGTGGGCACCCGCTCGCAAAATGTGCATAAAGCGGGTTGGGCACCCGCTAGAGAACCCAAATGCGGGGTGGGCTCCTGCTCTTCTCGGGCAGCGCAGGGGGATCCCATACGCCAGGATTCCCTCAAAGCACGTCGCAGCCTCAGCGCTGCAGGGAAAACAGGCTCCTCTCCCCTGGGAGCAAAATGAAAGCGCTCGCAAGGCGCTAGGAGCCACAGCTCCAGAAGTGTCTCAATGAGGCCAAAAATAAAGGGTCCTTGGAGCTGGGGACACCTCAGCAGCACAGCCAGGCAGGCCAGCACGCAGGGACCCCCAGGAAACAGCAGCTGGGTCCCGCGGCGGTTCCTCCTGGCAGAGTGTCCCCTGCAAGTCAGCACAACAGAGCAGAACAAGAAGATTTTCATGGGGTCACAGCCCCTTCTTTTATACACCCTTTCCTTTGTCACATAGCACAGGGCTGGGGAAAAACCAGGTGCAACTGGTTTTGGGGGAGCTTTGGAGCACTTTGTTTTGCTCAGCTCCTCTCTCCTTTCACAGGACAGGCTAGGGACATCAGACGCACCACAGGGGGTGGAGCCAGCATTGTGGAGGGAAGGCACAGCCCTATTCAGGTCCCAGGTGCAACTCCTCCCTCCCATCTAGATGCAGATCTCCCTATTCAGCCCTGCGCTGACTCACCCTGCCCCTCCTGGAGCCACACACACCTCCCAGCCCCTGTCACTCACAAAGCCAGACATGCAATTCACATCCGGCAGGCAGACACAGAGCACACATAAATGCCAACTTCTAAAAGTGGCATTTCTACACCAGTCATAATAAATCTGCGCACACCATTGCGCAGCATTTATTCTCACGAGTTCGCACATACTAAACTCGCCCCTGCACTCCTCTCACACCAGGAATTACCATGGACACACATATCCCCCATGCATTCCTATGGGAGGGCAGGACAATCTCACCACATGCACTCAGAGTGCGCACGCACTTTACACTGGGACACAGTGCTAAAGTGCGCAAAGGCCAAAAACTACTAAGATCAGGTCATATTAACAGGCAAAAAGTTTAGGGGTGAACCTGCCAAAAGGGCCAAGTCCAACACAACCCCCTTCCAGCCAAAACGCAGGGCAGACCAATCACCACCGTGATGGGCTTCCCTGCTTGGGGCGATAGAACACGGACGCGGGCCCGCAACTGCAGGGACACCCTCCTGTTCTACGCCACGGTGAACCCATGTGGTTCCTTCTGAAAAAGCTGTCCGGAGCAACTGGGCTACCCCACTGGTACTCCCTAGCTGTCCGCGGCCAGGACCAGGCCCTAGGCCATCCAGATGCCACTGGTCCTTGCCCATTCACAGAGTGGGGGGTAGTAACCCCTGGCACATAGTAGCCATTCTCCACTCTTCCCCTCATCAGGGCAGGTCTAGACTGCCACTGATCCTCCAGCCTAGGGTCTGCACCCTCAGGCGGACCAGAAGTCACGGGTGAGGCTCTCCTCCCCCTACCTCTCCTTCTAGTGTTCCGCCCTCTCCTCCTTGGAGAAGCACCCTCAGAACACAACTCTCCCACCAGTTCAGGACGTCTCTCCCACAACTGGTCTCCCAACCTAGGGTCTAACCCTTCAGGTTGCACCGGGGTCAGAGGCGAGGACTCCCTCCCTCTGCACCCCCTTCCAGAGTTCTGCACCCTCCCAACTGGAGCGGTACCCCTGGAAGATGAACCGGTCAGGACACTGGTTACAGATGTCCTTTCCTCCAGGTCAGGCGGATCCTTAACCTGGCCTCCCAACCTTGGGGCTGAACCCCACGGCTGAGCATTTGCCTGGCACACCAGGACTTCCGGGGCGCACTCAGCAGCCCCCGAGGGTAACACATGACTCATGTGTTGCGTGACAGTCTGCGTGGCGCAGACCTCCCGACCCCTGTCCATCTGACAGTGCGCAGAGATCCCCCACGACAGAAGTGGTGTCACCATGGTCACTTCTAGGAGACTCAGCCCTTCTGGCTGGCCCCTGACCCACTGGTTCTTCCACTGGGGAACACATCCCCCTCTCACCCCTCAATCCGGACTTCTGTACCCTCCCAACTGGAGCGGCACTGCCAGACACCAGAACCACTGGAGCTCTATTTACAGACGCTCCAGGTTCTCCAGACACTAGGAGATCCTCCTCAAATGGACTAACAGGACAGCCTAGGCTCCCAACCTGGTGTTCCCTGAAGAAACCATCCAGGCTCTGAGACGGGGTTTCGGGCACCTGGGGACACTCAGTCCCACACTCACTCCTACTCCACTGAGACAGGACGTGAGCCCCTACACCCCTCCCACTACACTGGGACCTAGCTGGGCTACACTGAACCTCTTCCCCCATACAGGACGGGAAGATACCCGAGCCACTACTTTTGGGATCACTCCCCAATGCCTCTTCAGAACCTTGGGCCTCCACCCAGAGGTCTGCCTCACATGCAAACTCCCATAGATCAGAAAACCCACCCTCCAACAGGTGTTGGCGCAACCCCGGCAAACAACAACTGAGCAGGTGCTCTCTGATAACCAGATCGAACAGTCCTTCAAAATCCTGTTCCGTGTTAACCGTTACCCAATCAGCCAGTGCATCATTACATTCATCCGAAAAATCCACCCAAGACTGGTGAGACAGTTTCCTACTGCCCCTGAACTTCAACCTGTACTCCTCTTCTCTGGAACAAGGTACCATATTTTGGGAACTGGGACTTCCTGCACTGGACTGTATATTGCTGCCACCACTGGACTCCACCCTCACTGGGGAATCCAGAAAACTAAAACTGCCCTCAGGAGATAATTTCTCCCTGGCGAAGGCCCTCTCAGCCTCCGCCATCCTCTCCTGCGCTAAGACCCTCTCGGTCTCTAGCTTTTTCTCCTCCATACTCAGCTGCGCTATCTCCTTGGTATGCTCTAACCTGAGCTTCTCCAAAGCCAGCTGATGCTCCCTTTCTTCCCTCCTATCCACCCACTCCTCTGGGGACAGGAAAAGGGATGGGGCACTGCCCCCGACACTGGACCCAGCAAGGGACTCCCTATCTATGGGGTCCTCACTATCTACTGGCGTCCCTGTCCTGTCACTTTCTTCCTCCTCTTCAGACTCCTCAGGGCCCCCTCAGACCCACCACCCTCTTGGCGTGCGGCCAGGGCCCTCTTCTCCTCATTGCGCTCACAGTCCCATTCATCCTTTTGCCATTGGATCAGGTTGTCCCTCAGTTTTGACTGGGTGTCCGACCCACTCACTGCTATGTCTCTCTCCTTACAGAAGTCCACCAACTCCCACATGCTGTATCTAAACAGACCACAAAAATTAAAAGCAGACTCCATTTTGGCAGGACGCTCAGGGACACGTGCAACACAGGAGACCTAGGTTTCTGAGCTGAAGCAAGAGTATACAATTTACAAATGACACTTTTAGGAGAAGAATTAAAACAAAACTCAGAACAATAATCCCCACACACGTGATTATCTAAATGTAGAGTTTGTAGTGCAACCAGTTGTCGCTGTGGTACTGCGCAAACGCAAGTCCAAATCCCCACCGCTGACAACCAATGTTAGAAATGGGATCTCTGGCTGGCTCAGGCTTGCGCCAAAGCCAGGCAGAGACCACCACTCTCGTCAGGGCGAGGGAGTTACACGCCGACGATAACCCCTGCTCACCCCTTGGTAGCTTGGCACGAGCAGTCAGGCTTATCCCGGAGGCAATGTGTAAAGCGTTTGCGCAGCACACTCACACAGCAGCAACACACTAGGCACACCACAAAAGGAACTCCACACAAGGTTATAAAAAAATAGCCTTTGTATTATCATAAATACCTTAGAAACATAATCACATAATATACAGTGCGCCAACTGGCACTAGGCAATATTCACAGGGGAATTATATACAGGACCAGGCCAATCGGGCCACGGTCAGAACCATCAGATCAGGTAAGTAAATGCAAATAATACATGTAGCGCACAACCAGTAATTACTGGTACAGGTAGGAACTTAGCACGAGATCCTGTAACATACAAGATGGGACACCTACATCACCTTAGGCATAAATCACATGAGGCAATAGGCCTCGTAAGCATAAACACAGTGTGCCCCAATCGGGGCACAACGCACTGCCACTGGCCCCAGGCCAACTGGCCTCTCACCGGGGCTCAAATGCCCTATGTCCCAAGAGTCAGGGCGCTGCCTAGGCAGCAGGAGTCAAGGGTGCGCAATGGCGCAAGCCTAAACGTGGCAGCTGCCCACTACTTGCTGGGCAGCTGTGAAACTGAACCCGGGCACCAGCGTGCCCCCTGAGCCCCTCCCTGGGACTCGTAATTTAAAAATGAACCTGTCCCCCAAGTTTGCAGCTGCCTGCGCTCTCGCAGGGCAGCTGGCAAAAGGTGCAAATAAAAGTCTGGCACTCCTCGTGCCTCTCGGGCCCTCACTGGGGCTTCTTAACAAAACATGCCCCCACGTTGCAGCTGCCTGCTACGGCGGCGCAGCTGTGCAAAATGAGCTCTGGTACTAGCTGTGCCACTGAAGCCCCACTCCGGGACTTCAAAAAGGGAACCTTTGCCCCACGTTGCAGCTGCCTGCTACGGCGGCGCAGCTGGGAAGCTCACAGGGGCCCTGCCACGACTCGGGCCTCAAGAGCACCAAAAGAAGGGATGCTCAAAGGGGACTCCCTTGGTAACGGGACTCTTCTGGGGCGTAACGAGGATCCCTGCTCACTTATAGAGACCGACACTTCCCCCTGGGAGCCCTCACTCACCGGGGACTCCTTGAGGACTCTCCTCCTTTCTTTCGGACTTCAACGGGGAGCCTGCGAGGCTCCGGTCGCCCTAGGCTGCAGGCGGCCCTTCCTGGGTCCACACGAAGGCGGGGTAGGCTCCCGCCTCGACCTAGGCTCCTCCGTCTCCTGTACTCGCGGGGCTCTCTCCGGTCACGAGAGCCCCGCCTCCAAAACGGCACACGCTCGCCTAACTTCCTGTCCCAGGCGGACCTCGGGTGAAGCTCCGCCCACGTCCAGGCAAGGCTGCCTGGCTTCCGCGTCGCGTCTGCGGCGCTTCTTCTCTTCGGGCGGCGGTGATTTCTTTTCCGATCTCCTCAATGCGGGGTGGGCACCCGCTCGCAAAATGTGCATAAAGCGGGTTGGGCACCCGCTAGAGAACCCAAATGCGGGGTGGGCTCCTGCTCTTCTCGGGCAGCGCAGGGGGATCCCATACGCCAGGATTCCCTCAAAGCACGTCGCAGCCTCAGCGCTGCAGGGAAAACAGGCTCCTCTCCCCTGGGAGCAAAATGAAAGCGCTCGCAAGGCGCTAGGAGCCACAGCTCCAGAAGTGTCTCAATGAGGCCAAAAATAAAGGGTCCTTGGAGCTGGGGACACCTCAGCAGCACAGCCAGGCAGGCCATCACGCAGGGACCCCCAGGAAACAGCAGCTGGGTCCCGCGGCGGTTCCTCCTGGCAGAGTGTCCCCTGCAAGTCAGCACAACAGAGCAGAACAAGAAGATTTTCATGGGGTCACAGCCCCTTCTTTTATACACCCTTTCCTTTGTCACATAGCACAGGGCTGGGGAAAAACCAGGTGCAACTGGTTTTGGGGGAGCTTTGGAGCACTTTGTTTTGCTCAGCTCCTCTCTCCTTTCACAGGACAGGCTAGGGACATCAGACGCACCACAGGGGGTGGAGCCAGCATTGTGGAGGGAAGGCACAGCCCTATTCAGGTCCCAGGTGCAACTCCTCCCTCCCATCTAGATGCAGATCTCCCTATTCAGCCCTGCGCTGACTCACCCTGCCCCTCCTGGAGCCACACACACCTCCCAGCCCCTGTCACTCACAAAGCCAGACATGCAATTCACATCCGGCAGGCAGACACAGAGCACACATAAATGCCAACTTCTAAAAGTGGCATTTCTACACCAGTCATAATAAATCTGCGCACACCATTGCGCAGCATTTATTCTCACGAGTTCGCACATACTAAACTCGCCCCTGCACTCCTCTCACACCAGGAATTACCATGGACACACATATCCCCCATGCATTCCTATGGGAGGGCAGGACAATCTCACCACATGCACTCAGAGTGCGCACGCACTTTACACTGGGACACAGTGCTAAAGTGCGCAAAGGCCAAAAACTACTAAGATCAGGTCATATTAACAGGCAAAAAGTTTAGGGGTGAACCTGCCAAAAGGGCCAAGTCCAACATCCACTCATTAGGAAAGATTTTTACAGAAAGAGGCTTGTGGAGACTTTCTCTGAAAAAGGAGTCATTAAGAGTGCCTTTCTTCAGAATCACATACAACCATTTGCTACACAGTTTGCTAGGGTTCTGTAAGAACACAGTAACTTCCGAGAGATTTGAAGAACCCTTTACCTTCAAAGCAACGAAAGGCAAGGTTTGTGTTAGGGGCACACAACCACCAGTTGTTTCTCTGGAACACCAATACAATACCAAAAGAAGAGTCCTTTACCAAACAGCGTAACCATGGTTATATGGAGGCAGGCAACTTGAGAAAGAAACTACGGGGCATATTTATCAAGGTTTTGCTTTGCCCTTGACCCGCGCAAGGGCGACGCAAAACCTAAATGAGGTTTATCAAGCCACACCTTGCGTGGCCTTGCGTGGCTTGATAAATCTACAGTAACGCAAGGCAGCACAAATCGGTGCCTTGAGTTACTCTGTGGCAGGGAGGCGTCCCATGGGTGGAGCGTGGGCGTTTCCATTCACCCATCCATGGATTCTGACACATTCCCAGATTTACCACCACTGGTAGACTTGGGAAGGCATTGGAATCGTACGCCTCCCCACCAGAGGTGCAATGGGGAGAAGTATCTTTATTTCTCCTCGTTGTTTCCTCTTTCTAAGTGTGCTTTATTCTGCAGCACACATAGATAGAGGTAAATGCCTCTAAGGATTGTTTTTGTGCAGGAAGGTGCCCCTTCCTGTACAAAAACAATCCTGTCTGCAACGCTGGCACCCTTTGCCACATGATGCAAGAGTGCCTGCGTTGGCACTAGGCAGCCAAAAGTGTGCCAGCTCTAGCAAAGGACAGGAATGCGCTGTATAGTAGTAAATACGGTGCATTCCTGCCCTTTCCCCTTCATGCAGCGCAGTGCAGCAAGGTAGCTTACTCCATTGCGTAAATGTTTGATAAATTTGGGCCTACGTTTTTTTAAAGACAATTTAATGAAGCAATTAATGAAAGAAACTGAGACATTTGATTGAGTAGCCATGTCTATGTGAGGGAGCACAAGCTGAGAGAGACAGATTAACTTTATTGAGCCTGAGGGTAAGATTCTAGATTATTAACTTGGGGGAAGAGAAGATAAACTCTAAGCAGGTTTCAGTGTGGAATCCTGGGCTTATCCATAGTAGCTTATTCTCAAAATCACAGGCTTCTCCGAGTGAAAATGTGAGTAAAGTATAGTTTAGAGCAGAGGTCTTTAAACTTGTGGATGGTGAGACCCCCCTGTCAAAATGTTCAGGCGTAAGGACCCCCTCCTGACTTAAATATCTAAAACTTGGTACTCCTCATCATCGACAACCATAAACGCCCCCAGTTCCCACAGCAAATCATTTTTAGGGTGGGGAAATATTATTAAACAGTGATTAGCAAATCAAAGTTTTGTGGGTGACTGGTTCGGAGCCACAGGTTTACACAGAAATCAAAAGTAAAAACAGTCCACTAGACCATAAAACAGGCCAGCAAGCAGCCAAACAAAAGCCCAAGCATTGACCTGACTGGCCCCCTTTGGGCACTGCCAGACTGCCTGTAGGCAGGGCTACTGGAATTATGAGGCAAGAGAGGACCAAATTATGCAGCTGTTTTAAACTTGTAAAAGCCAAGCTGTATTGGTGTTTTGCAAGGTACAGGAGACTGCATGCAATTGTGCTTGCTGCTGACAATATTTGTGATAATAGCACATAAAACAAGAGTAAAAACAGTCCACAGACCATAAAACAGGCCAGCAAGCAGCCAAAAAAAAGCCCACACACTGACCTGACTGGCCACCCCTTTGGGCACTGCCAGACTGCCCGATAGTCAGGACTACTGGAATTATGAGGCAGGGGAGGACCAAATTATGCGGCAGGGTCCACTAAATTGTGTGGTAAGAAAATGTAAATAATGCTATGTGATGCAGCATATTTTGGGGTAATATTGCTTTATAATTTTTATATTTTTTAAACACGGTAACACTAGGCAAATATTTCACCTCATTAGTACCAGTTTATAACCAAAATTCAGCAATAAACAACAGAATGATGTCTAGTCAACCTTTGTAAAGGGCCTTCCATTCTGCAGGAATACATGTCACCACATTAGAAGCTTACCTGGCCCTTAAAACCCTGGCGGTCTTGTGCAAAGTTAAGCAGTTCACCCATGCCTCTTTATTCCCACCCCCTCCCTTCCATCCCTCTCACCTCTCCCAACCCCAGATCCCTCTCTTCCTTTGCAGGCCATTTTCTTTCACCCCTTTTTACAACTTCTCAACTCTCCCCATTCAACCTCTCACTTCACTTTTAATCCCCTCTTGCCGTTCTGTCTTTTCACTCCCCTCATCTCTAACAGTCTCCCGCATTTATCTCATGGCCTCTCTCACCCCTCAGCACTTCTCATTCACCTCATCTATTTATATCTCTCCAGTCCCCCCATTCATCGTTCACATCTCCCCTTTGTTCAGGGCCGGACTGGCTACCGGGCGTTTTGGTGTGCTGCCGAGCTGGGGGCTGATTTCACTGCGGTGGGGGCTGATTTCGTTGATGGGGACCTGCGTGAGCTTCGAAATAAACAAAGCAAAACGAATGTTTTTAAGCACACGCAGGTCCCCATCAACGAAATCAGCCCCCAGCTCAGCAGCACACCAAAACGCCCGGTAGCCAGTCCGGCCCTGCCTTTGTTCTTTCACACCTTCTTGAACCAACGTCCCTCTCCCGTTCACCTCAGCACCCACCCCAGTACTGCCTCTCTTCCTCCATTCCTGCTGTCCCTCACCCATGTTGCATCAAATTCTCTTTTTATCTCACAGATCACCTCTAAACTATCTTCTCTCCCCCTTTAACAGTAGCCCTCCTCTCTGGCCTCATCTTTCTCTCACACTGACCTCTCCTCTTGTGTTTCTGCACTTCCTTTGCCACTTTGCATTTCTCCTCATCCCTGACCTCTTAAATCGAATTCTCTCACTCCCTTGCCGCCCCCTTCCGGTTCCCCCTTTGATCCCTTTCCCCCTCTGCCTCCTCCCGCCCACACATTTTGATCTGATTGTCAGGTGCAGCTCTTTTAAATTTATAATGGAGGAAATATTATTTTAAATTGTACCAAGCTAGGAGTCACATGATGAAGAAGAGTTTACAAAACCGTTCTATTTTTATAGATTAATTTATTTTATATAACTATTGCAGGCTTGATATAGAGTTAGGTAGTAATGAAAAGAGGTGTTAAACTAGAAGGTGAAGCACGTATAAGTATATTTTTATCGAAGTTACTGAAAAGTGTAGTCCATGTGAGCCTAACACTGCCTTATCTGCTGACATATTCTGTTATTCTACAATATAAACAAATAGCACGGATTAATTATTTCGAAATAGCGCTAGGAGCAGAGTTTACCATTTGCAATAAAGTAGACATTTACGTTTTTTCTAGCACCCATAGATGGCAGCATTTAGTTGTAAATTCATATTCTGACAGACAACAATGTTTTGGACTCAAATCCCTCAAGCATCGCAGATTAAGATAATATATCCTGTGTTAGCAATCAATTGTCTGCAGTCTGAACAGCAAATAAACTCAAGTAGCAGACTAGACAGTATTGAAAACGTCGTGGAGGAAATATGTGGTTCACTTTGTCATAACCACTAAGAATAACGTACAATTTGATTTGTGGTCTGTTTATTGATATGCATGCAACTGGTGTGTTTCTAGATGAAAAACATACTAACATAACATAACTGAATAAAAGACGGCATTTCAGTAATAGATAAAATGGCACATCCCCACTATATGTTTTAGAAAAACAAACATTAGAAATTATTTAAATGTATAGAGTAGGGTTGTGCCGAATTTGCGAAGTACATTTTTCTAAATTGGCGAACTTTTAAATCTTTATTTATTTTATGAACTCCTTTCAAAATGTTGCTAACTTCGCCAACGTGATGAAACTAAAGAACTAGGGGGTGAAAACATATGCTCTTTGTTCAGCCCTTGAGATTTGATTAATTCATGCTCGAAAATGTGTGCAAAAAAAAAAAGAAATTAGCTAAATATTTTTTGTGTGAATTAATTCATTCAAATACAACGGAGTAGCGGCTTTTCGAGTATTAATTAAGTTGCAATTGATTTTATCTATTCCTTTAGGGTTTTTTCTTATGTACCAAGAAGACTTTTAACACACACCAGTTGGAATGTCCTTTTTTTAAAAATGTTCCCAATAGTTTGCCACGTGGAGATCTCTGCCTGACTGTGGTGTCTCCCTATGGAAAAGTACAGGGTTAATAAATTGAATGCATTTGACTCGAAAATAATATTAGAAATATTTTCATGTAAAATATAAATGCAAACTCATTTTAGATTTTTACTTTAAATGTAGAACAAAATTAAAAAAAATGCTACAGCACTATTAAGTTAATTTTGAATTTAAAAAACTTTAATTCATAGTAATATATTAAAATTAATTAAAATTAAATAATTTTTCTGAAGTTTAAATTAAAAAATAAGTTTCTGTGTAAAGAAAAAAACATATTTTGTTATTGTTGTTTAATAATCATTAAAAGTAAGGTATAAGATTCATTAGAACTAATTTTATTATTTTTAAATACCATTTATTGTTACATTATTTTTAAATTCAAAATAGGTTATTAACATTTTTTATTATTAAACAATAAATGTTTACTATTTTATACATTTATTTTAACATTAATTTGTATATGTTTATTTTGAGTAACTATTTTAAATAATTTAATTTAAGATGACTTCCTACCTCCATTATTTTCTGTGGGAGGGTGTTGCAGTACCAGTGCTTGGCCATATGTAGTGCTGGACGTACTACTGTTTTGTTAGGTCGGAGCCTACCAAACAGCGCAGCTGTGTGGTTTGCTAAATATATCTTGTGGACATTCAGAAAGCTTCCCTGGGAATGCATTCCACCCATTGCTTACAATTGGCTTTGTGGTTTGTAACTCACATTATCTGGCTTTCTATTTGCTGGCTTTATTTGTTTTAGGCTGTCTAAGGTGAGTTTGTTCCTCTCAAGGAGCAATGCCTTTTCACACCAACCCCCTAAGTATGCCTTCAAAAGTACTCCTTTCTGTAAACAGACCTGTAAAAAGACTGAGGTCAAATGTCAGACTCTATCTACTGAGGGAGCTTGGTGTTTACTTTTCTTTCTCTGACTTCAAAGTGAGAGGATTTATGTGACAATCTTGCTGGATACTTGGGGTAGCAGAGGGTTGTTAGCACACAACAACATTTAAATTAACTGTGCAAGTATTTCAGAATATATCAGAATTGGGAACGCTCAAATGAAGCACATATTTTGTTAATTCTGAAGTGTGTTGGAAACAAATACTTTAATATGATCAAAACAAATCAATACACTAGGTGATGCCATTTCACACATTATCATTTCTGCACTTTATAGTTTTATTAGTAAAACTGTATATCTGTTCAAATGTAATGGTCATTCCAATTAATAATGTGCTGTCTCTAATGGCAGTGTGCTACCACATCATTCATACTCCACGCCACTCCATTCTACTCTGCACCGCTCCATGCCACTGCACTCTACTCCTCTCTGCACCACCCCACTCTACACCACTGCACTCTTTGCCACTACACTCTACGCCTCTCTACTGTACTCTGCACCACTACACTCTATCGCAATGCACTCTATGCTACTCTACTTTACACCAGTGCACTCTATACCACTCCCCTTTAGGCCACGCCAATCTACTTTGCACAACTCCACTGTACGCCACTCCACCCTACGTCACTCTGCAACTTTACACTCTATGCCACTGTACTCAATGCCAATACACTCTATGCCAATGCACTTTACTCTGTAACGCTCAACTCTATGTCCCTGAACTCTACACCAATCCACTGTACGCCACTGTAATCTACTTTGCACTGCCGCACTCTATGCCACTGCACTCTACCCTACACCACTCCACTTTACACCACTTCACTCAAGTCTGAAACAATCTACTCTACACCACTGCACTCTATGCCACTCTACTCTAAACCACTGCACTTAACACCAATGCACTCTACAAAACTGCACTCTACACAACTGCACTCTACTCTGTACCACTGTACTCTACATCATTGCTCTATATGCCGCTCTACTCTACGCTACTGTGCTCTACGCCAATGCACTCTACACCACTGCACTCTGTGACACTCTACTCTTGAACACTGCACTCTCTGCCACTGAACTCTATGCCACTCTACTCTGCATTACTGCACTCTATGCCAATATTCTCTGCACCATTCTACTCTGCATCACTGTACTCTACCCCACTGCATTCGATGCCAATACACTCTATGCCAATGCACTTCACTCTGTAACACTGAACTCTATGTCCCTGAATTCTACACCAATCCACTGTATGCTACTATAATCTACTCTGCAGTACTGCACTATATGCCACTCCACTCTACACCACTTTACTCTATGCCATTACACTCTACACCACTGCGCTCTAACCTTCACCACTCCACTTTACACCACTTTACTGAACTCTGAAAAAATCCACTCTAAACCACTGCACTCTACGCCAATGCACTCTACAAAACTGCACTCTACATATTACACTCTACTATGCCCCACTGTACTCTACATCACTGCTCTCTATACCGCTCTACTCTACACCACTGTGCTCTATGCCAATGCACTGTACACCACTGCACTCTGCAACACTCTACTCTGCAACACTGCACTCACTGCACTGAACTCTACGACACTCTACTCTGCACTACTTCACACTATGTCAATGTACTCTGCACCACCCTACTCTGCATTACTGCACTCTACACTACTGCACTCTGCATCACTATGCTCTACGCCACTGCACTCTACGCCACCCCACTCCACTCTGCACAACTCTATGCAACTGCACTCTACGCCACTCCACACCACTCTAAGCCACTGCACTCTCTGCCACTCTACTCTACCCCACTGCACTCTATGCCACTGCGCTCTACTATGCACCCCTCTAACCTATGCCACTGCAGTCTACGATGCTGCATTGTACGCCACTGAATTCTATGCCGCTGCACTCTACGTCACTGCACTCTGTCACTATATTCTGCAACACTCTATGCCAATGCACTGTATACCGGTTCACTTTACTCTACGCTACTCCACTCCATACCAGTGTACTGCACTCTACTCTACTATGCACCACTGCACTCTATGCCACTGCACTCTTCGTAACTGCACTACTGTATTCAACGACACTGCAATCTATGGCACTCTACTCAACACCACTAAATGCACTCTATGCCAATGCACCTAAGCCACTCTACACCACTGCACCATATGACAGTATACTATGCAACACTGCACTCTACACCACTGACCTCTATGCCCCTCTACTCTGCACTACTGCATTCTATGTCAATGCACTCTTATGCCACTCCACTGTACACCACTCTACTCGGTATCACTTCACTCAATGCCATTGCACTCTGCGGCACTCCACACTGCTCCACTGCACTCTACGGCACTGTATTCTACTCTGCACCACTCTACGCCACTCTTGTCTGCACCACTCTATGCCAGTGCCCTCTGTGCCACTCTACACTGCACCACTCCACTCTGCAACACTGCACTCTATACGACTGCATTCAACTATGCAGCACTCTAATTTATGCCACTGCATTCCACAATACTGCATTTTATGCTGCTGAATTCTATACCACTGCACTCTACGCCACTTTAATCTGCAACACTTTATGCCAATGCACTCTACACCAGTCCACTCTACTCTACGCCGCTCAACGTGACTCTACTCTATGCCACTCCAATACACGACACTCTTTGCCACTCCACTCTACAACACTCTACTCCACTCTTTGCCATTCCACTCTGACACTCCATGCCATTCTCCTCCCCCACTAACTTTTAACCATGCTGAACAGTAGCTACACTGGTGTACAACATGGCTAAAATACATTAGCAAAGCCAATAGCTCTTGCACAGGCAAGACCTATTGGCTTGACAATGCTTGTTTTTTAGTAGTAGTTTACCCTCTGAATTTATGAAAACTGAAAAGTAGTAAACGTACTCAAATTTTTAAACCTACTCAAAAGTGTAACCTTTATGAATCAGGCCCCATCTGAGGGGGACAGAGTCTCTGTTCCGCTCATTTAATATTCAATATTACAGCAGTTTCTATTGTTCCATTTGAACAGGGCCACTGCCAGCTGTTTGCTTTAACCAGCCCAAAAGTACAACAGGAGGAAGTGCCACCCTTACCATGCACTCAGCTGGCACACAAGTGAGTGAATGAGCTATGCCCTGCAGGAGGATGTGTACTTAGCATGGCAGGAGACATAAGCCTCAATGGTTGTCCAGCAATATGCTTAAGTAACATAATCATTGAGTTGAGCTACATGCAATTCTCAAATCTGCTCTTTATGCATAAGAAGAGCCGTTCCTCTGATTTTAGTCACTCACATTTTCTGCTTTTAACATTTATCACACCAGTAATCGCTAATGCTATAATTTATTCTTCTTTCGCTGATTCTCCTAATCCTCCTTTAGTGGCAAGCAGGGTGCGAATGTGTTAGCAGAATAAAGGATACTCTGCTGCGCCTGTGCACATTATGCTTTCTTCCTTTCATAAGTGTCTGACGGTGTACGGTCAAGAGGTCTAGCTGCTTCATCAAGTATTCAGTCTGGAATACTTGTATTTTTATTTCTACACAGATCTTTGATGCTTTTACCATGTTAGGCACAATCTCTTTCAATGACACAGAGATGTCATCTCCCATGCATGCACCAAGTACTCTCACCTTTCCATCTATTTATTTATTATTGTTTCTTAGGGATCAAGATGTATGATCCAAAGCGAGGGCTGCATACATCCTGCAGTAACCTAGGCCTCGGTGGAACTCACGGAGTTTCACTCAGTGGAATTCCACAGAGTTCCAAAAAAACTTAGGGACATTCCACAGAGTTCCACGAATGGGCGGAAAAATACACCTCGCACTGCTCACAATGACTTTTATTGCTAGTAGTATGTTCCGTGCTGAAAAATCAGTGCGAACGGCACCACGCGGTGCTCAAGGATGCGCCCATTTTGTTTATTCACTGCTTCTACCTAGCTTTCTCCTGCCTGCTCTATTTCCCAACACAATCCTGCCTAATCCACCCCATCTGATAACCCACTTACCAATCCCACCTTTTATTTACTTATTTTTACTACTGTCTGCCTTTCCCTGTGTGTATTTACTTTTCTGTGTGACTTTTTGCACTTTGTTTTTTGTTCTTCTTTTCTGACCTGTCCTCCTTTTTCCTTCCCATCCCAGTCCAACTCCCTCCCATCCCGACCAGTACATTCCACCATGGCAGAAGCAGGCAGCGCCACTAGCATCCCCAGTGGGTGACGTAGTTGAGCAGGGGTGCAGCCCCGCCCCATTTTTGGTGAGGCAGAGGTGGCCACACTAATCTTTTGGGTGTAGTGCCACCTCCTGCACATGTTGTAAACAGGCAGCAGGCCCAGTAAGGGTTATGCCATGTGGGGGCGTCAGCTTCTCTGGGGTGAATGCAGCAGCTTGTGCACTGCAGCACAGGCATCCATCGCACCCAGCAGTAGGTGATGCACCACTATGCCAACATCCTAGACAGGGAACAGGGCCTGCTCAATCTTCTAGGTGTCAAGGTTGAGGGGCTTGGTCAGTAATATTTTTGTTTTCTAAAAATTCTTTTTTTCAAGCAGCATTATCACATGTAAGTTAGGTTTATGTGATGATTATGTATATATATATATATATATATATATATATATATATATATATATATATATATTTTCATCTACCAGTTCTCTGCTATTCTGCAGAAAGCACTCGGACACCCAGGTATGCTGAAAAAAGTTTTAATAGCTGAAAAACGACGCGTTTCGGCTTGCGCCTTGTTCACGCTTCTAGTTGCATTAGAATTACCGCGTGATTTTATCCACATCTATTCATCATAATCAACAAAGGACTGCACACCCATGACGTGTATAAACAAAAAATTGTAACCATTGGCGGCCATTTTGAAGTGTTGTTTTTAACATGATGAGTACACAATTCAATGTCAATGCAGGTAGCAGTTCCTACAAGTTTGTACATTTTTTGTTAGTTAAACTCAAATGAACATAATTAGTATAGTCACAAGCGGTTTCTTTGTTAGCCAGTGCATAATTCCCGTAGCGTAGCATTTCGCACAAAGCAGTCCATTTTTACGCCTTTGCCGGCACCATCAGTTTCATAAATGCCGATTATCTAGATATCTCAGATCGCTACTCCGTTTTTGTCTTACCCCAGTGGGTATACAGTTAACAACTTATCGGTCAATAACACGTAACCATACCTAAATGAACTACTAGAATCTCTCATTACATTCAAGTATTTACTATCCAGCCCAAGTGGGCAAATGCACAACAACCTGCCTGTGTTACATTCATACCGTTGTTAGTTTATATTTATTGATAACAAATGCCATTATAACCACCCTGGAATTTTGTACAAGTAGATAACCATAACCACTGCTGCCACCTGCAAGATCTGACTTAAATACTTCATGATTTCTCTCTTTTGTCGCCAATGTTGAAAGAAAAAGTGCCCAAACCTAGAACAATAAAACATTTAAAATCACTAAAAATCTGAAAACTGCATATATTTACATTCATATATCATTTAGTTCATTCAATCAAGTGGACCGCAAGTTCCTCACTAGAATTCAAGCCATTAGGTGCCATGCTTTTAAAATCAATGATGTACTTTGATTCCAGTTTACGTAATGACAGTTCGCGATTCCCACCTCTGACCCCCATTATAACGGAATCAATCACAACCATCTTTAATAATTTCTCATTTTGATAATGATACTCATGGAAGTGACGTGCTACTGGGTACTGCCTATTGTTATGTCTAATGGCACGAATGTGCTCTAGCACTCTCTTCTTAGCACGATGTATTGTACTTCCCACATACCATTTGTTACACGACATATTAGAATGTACACACAATACATAGTATTGCAGGTCAGTGGTTTTCTAATAGCGAATTCCCAGTCTGAATTAGGAAAAGCTAGCTTGGCACAGTCATAGCTATTACTGCAAGCTTTGCAATTTTTGCAGCATCTAAATCCTGGCTGACCGTTCACTCTACCTCTATCATGTTCTGTGACATGATTGTGGCTCAGGTCATCCCGCAATGAGCGGCTCTTTCTAAAAGTAATCTGTGGGTTACTGGTGAGATGAGTTTTCAGGTTATCATCAGTTAAAAGCACATGCCAATGTTTGTTGAATATCCTCCAAACATCATGTGCCTGTCCTGAGAAGGTAGTTATAAACCTCAAAGTCTCCGTTGTATCCTCCTGTTTATTAGGATGCAACAACTCATTTCTAGTGACTTTCTCTACTCTGTCACAGGCTTCACCAATGGTTTTGCGACTATACCCTCGTTCCTTGAAACGATTACACATGATTACCTTTTCTATTGCATATGCTCCATCAGTGCTGCAATTGCGTTTGGCACGCAATAATTCCCCATAGGGGATACTGAAGATAAGGTTACGAGGATGCGAGCTACTAGCACTCAAAATGCTATTCCCTGCTGTTTTCTTGCGGAACAAATTGGTCTCTAATGTTCCTCCCTTAACCTTGACAGTAACATCCAAAAATTCAATAGATGTTTTACTGATATGTTCAGTGAACATAAGATTACAGGTGTTCACATTGAGTTTGCTCACAAAATTCCTCGCTGACTCTGCATCACCACTCCAGATAAAAAAGATGTCATCGATGAAACGCAGCCACAGGACCACGTTGTTCTCAAACTCCGTCATTTGCGTGGACACCTGCTCCTCCCACCAGCCCATGAAAAGATTAGCATAGCTGGGAGCGAAGCAGGTGCCCATCGCAGAGCCCTGTGACTGCCTGTAAATCGAATCATCAAAGATAAAAAAAATTATTAGTGAGACAGAATTGAATCATCTCTACTAACATCTCTGAGTGGTGCAGCAGGGAGATAGAGTGTGTCTTTAAGAAGTGCCTGATGGCCTGTATTCCCAGTTCATGCTGGATACTGGTGTACAGGCTACACACATCTAGGGTGACAAGAGTGTAATTGTCATCCCAGTGTATACCATCAATGATCGTCAAAAAATGTGTGGTATCTCTCAGGTATGCTGGAAGTGCTACTACAAAAGGTCTTATGTAGTGATCGATGAACCGAGATGTGTTTTCCAGCAGAGACCCCATTGAGGAAACAATAGGTCTCCCTGGGGGGTTCTCTGCATCTTTGTGTAGTTTGGGGAGTAAGTAGAGGATAGGGATTCTGGATGGGCACATTTAAGATAATTATACTCCTCCCACTCCAGAAGGCCCCTTTCTCTCCATTCAACCAACATTTCTCCAAACTTATTGTTGGATTGGCAGATTTCAGTAGTATTTGAGGTGCAATAACATGCGGTGTCACTGAGCTGTCTCACTCCCTCTGCCAGATATTTCTGTTTGTCTAGGACCACCACATTCCCGCCCTTATCTGTTTGGCGGATCACAATCTGTTTATCATCCTTCAAGTTTTCTACTGCTCTTAACTGCTCTGAGGTAAGATTCTTGTTGTATACAGGGATTTTCTTATATCTCATTTTCTTTAGATCTTTAAGAACTCCCTTCTCAAACACTTCAATCGCCTCACACTGAATATTAGGCAAGAATCTGGATTTAGGTTTAAATTTGCTACCCGGATTAATCCCCAATTCAATATCACAACTTTGTAGTACTTCCTCTCTAGACATTTCACTTCCTCCCAAACTCGATAAGGTGTGAAGGACCTCTATGTCATCAATATTTAAGTCACTTAATGCCTTTGACCCACATTCAGCCAAATTCTTAGTAGGTTGCGTATCAAACCATTTCTTTAGCTTCAATTTTCTAGAAAAATAAAAGAGGTCAATCCTAGTTTGTGTATAGTTCAAATTCATAGAAGGACAGAAGGACAAACCTAATGAGAGGACCTCCATTTCCTGAGTGGAAAGGGTCCGCTGGGAAAGGTTGATGACAGTCATGCTTTCACTTTTCTGCCCCTTGTCTCCATTCCCACGGGCATTGTGTCGTCGCTTTTTCTTCCTCTCTTTGGCTTGTTTGTTCCTCTTGCTCTTCCTCTTCCTCCTCGTCCCCTTCCCCTTTGTGCCCCCTGATCTTGGTAAAATTCTGTCCTGCCTTGGTTCATCATTTGAAACTGTAATAAAAAATTGCTCTTCCTTTTCTGTGGATCTTGATTAGTTTCCTGATTAAGACCAGTCGTCGAGACGTCGGAAAGACTTCCATCCGAGATGTCGCTTTCACACACTTCTCCAATTGTTGCATCGCCATAGCAGTTACTACAACATTGCCTGTTCTATTATCAAACAGATGGTCATATTTGCGGTGGAAGGTGAGAGTGCGACCTGCCTGATAGTCTTTGAAATCTCGCAGGAACTTACGTTGCTTTTTCGCCGTTATTTCTTCCTCCAGTTTCGCCATGCGAATGGGTAGATTTTTCATATGCTCCTCTAGCACTTCCTTGGATACCAATTGACCTAATTCATTCAGAATGCCATCAATCTGGGCCAGCAATTTGCTTCTATCCTTCAGAGCATACTTTACCAAAATACGCATCATGGTGGTTGAGCAGGCTGCTGAGTTATTCGACCATTCCTCTAACATCTCGGGGTCTGGGTCCTCAAACGTGGGGATGGTAAAAATTTGCAGACCCCGAGGTACACGCCCTACATCAATGTATCTCTGAAGCGACTCCGCTTCCCACCATTTCGACAGTTCTTTTTTGTGCAATTTTTCTAGTTGGTTATACAGGGTCTGTACTTTGATTTCATTGTTAATACTGGGCACATGGTTAAGGGAACCTCCACTTGCCCCCACTTGAGTAAAAGATAATTTATCTGCAGTTTCCTTTCTTTTTGCATCCAAAGCTGCAGCCATTATCACACGAATTACAACAGCATACAAGTGCCGGTTTGAAGACACCTCCTTCTTCTATTACACCGGCTCCCAAACCCCTCTGGCGCTGTAGAGTTACAGAATGGATTGTGAAAAACCCAAACCGGAGTCTCACTTACCCGTGCCCCACGAGATGCGCTCCGCGTAGACCAACATGGTTCGCAATCTCGATGTGCAACCGGAGTGAGATCGGCTGGTTCTAAACGCTCCGTCTGCACTTACAGCGGGAGTCTCTTTTAATCGTCGACGTTGTGCTGATGCGCTCCCAGTTTTCATGCGCATTTGAAGTTGTACCGTGGGTGAGTCTCATCCATCACCCTCAACGCTCGACGTTTCTTGCCAGTGCGGGGGAGTCAGTCAGGGCTCCTTGCAAACTTTCGCTCCACCAATTCCGGTTGAAGGAATATGCCCGACTGCCTCACGGGCGGTCCGAGTTGGGTTACCGGAAGCCCCAAATTTTCATCCACCAGTTCTCCGCTATTCTGCAGAAAGCACTCGAACACCCAGGTTTGCTGGAAAAAGTTTTAATAGCTGAAAAACGACGCGTTTCGGCTTGCGCCTTGTTCACGCTTCTAGTTGCATTAGAATTACCGCGTGATTTTATCCACATCTATTCATCATAATCAACAAAGGACTGCACACCCATGACGTGTATAAACAAAAAATTGTAACCATTGGCGGCCATTTTGAAGTGTTGTTTTTAACATGATGAGTACACAATTCAATGTCAATGCAGGTAGCAGTTCCTACAAGTTTGTACATTTTTTGTTAGTTAAACTCAAATGAACATAATTAGTATAGTCACAAGCGGTTTCTGTGTTAGCCAGTGCATAATTCCCGTAGCGTAGCATTTCGCACAAAGCAGTCCATTTTTACACCTTTGCCGGCACCATCAGTTTCATAAATGCCGATTATCTAGATATCTCAGATCGCTACTCCGTTTTTGTCTTACCCCATTTTTTTGTTTATACACGTCATGGGTGTGCAGTCCTTTGTTGATTATGATGAATAGATGTGGATAAAATCACTCGGTAATTCTAATGCAACTAGAAGCGTGAACAAGGCGCAAGCCGAAACGCGTCGTTTTTCAGCTATTAAAACTTTTTTCAGCATACCTGGGTGTCCGAGTGCTTTCTGCAGAATAGCGGAGAACTGGTGGATGAAAATTTGGGGCTTCCGGTAGCCCAACTCGGACCGCCCGTGAGGCAGTCGGGCATATTCCTTCAACCGGAATTGGTGGAGCGAAAATATATATATATATATATATATATATATATATATATATATATATATACATCTATGTGTGTGTGTGTGTGTGTATATTGATTTATATATACACACATATATACATAATATATATATATGATATTTATTCATGATATAATATATTTATATATATATATATATATTAGGTTTATTTTCTTCTATTTATCAAAAAAATATTTCACACTGGTTAATAAGTGTGCATATTCATTATTCACGATGTAAGTAAGTATATCTGAATATATCATATATTTACATAGAATGTTAATGTGCTTATTTATTATAAAATGTAATTTACATGTGTATTAATTGTGTTTATGCATATATATATACACACATAAACACACACATATATATATATATTTATATATATTTACTGGAAAAAAACTAAGGTTACAGTGACATTATAGTTAGGCTCACATTTCACTTGTACAAAACCAGAGAAATTCAGCAGTTATAGTTACCTGAGCTAACTATAATTTACGCCCCCACAATGTACTGCTTATGACCTCACATATTACATCACTCCTGATATGGTTAGTGACATCACTGATGACATGAGTATAAATGTTTTCTAAGAGCTTATGAGTGTTCAACATATTTACTAAGCAACTACAAAAAGTTAAATTAGTATACTAGGTGTACTACTAATGAGTGATACTACTTTTAAAATATATAATGTGAGTGGCTGTGTGAGTGTGTGTCACTGTTTGTGAGTGGGTGTGAGTGGCTGTATGTGTGTATAAGTGGGTTCGTAAGTAGGTGTGTGGGTGAGTGAGTGGCTGTGTGAGTGTCTGTATTGGGGAATGAGTGGCTGTGTGAGTGGTTGTTTGAGTCGGTGTTTGGCTATGTGAGTTGGTGTGTGAGTGGCTGTATTGGAGAGTGTTTCTCTGTGTGAATGGCTGTATGGGGGAGTGAGCAGATGTGGTATTGCTTGTATGGATGGGTGTGTGAGTGAGTATGTCTAAGTGCTTGTATGGGTGAGGGAGTGGCTGTGTGGAGAGGCTGTACGGGTGAGTGAGTGGGTGTGTGAGTGGCTGTATGGGATGAATAAGTGGGTGTGTGAGTAGTTGTATGGATGAGTGTGTGGTATGTGAGTGGCTGTATAGGGGAGTGACTAGTTGTATGGGTGAGTGAGTGGTTGTGTGAGTGGCTATTTGAGTGAGTGAGTGGGTGTGTGAGTGCCTGTATAGGTGAGTGAGTAGGTATGTGAGTGGCTATATGGTTGAGTGAGTGGCTGTGTGAATACTTGTATGGGTCTGTGAATGGGTATGTGAGTGGTTGTGTTGGTGTGTGAGTGGGTGTATGATCTGTGTATAGGGGCGTGAATGGGTGTGTGATTGTGTGAATGAAATCATCAGTGATGTCATTTGAGATGTCATCAGTGATGTCCTTGACCATGTCATGAGTGATGTAATATGTGAGGTCACAAGCAGTGAAATTACAGGGGTGTAAGGTATAATTAGCTCAGGTGAATGATGAATAACTGATGAATTTCGGTACGAGTGAAATATGAGCCAAACTATAATGTACCTGTAATCTTTGTTTTTTAGTGGATTTTTACATTTTTTTAAATGCTATTTCCTAACCATAACGTTCCTCTAACCTTTGGTTTTTCAGTGAATTTCAATGTTTTAAAAAAAAAATTATTTCCTAACTGTAACCTGCAACCTTTAAGAGTGGGTGTGTGAACGTCAGTATAGGTATGGTAGTGGGTGTGTGAGTCTATGAGTGGGTGAGTGAGTGGATGCGTGAGTGTCTGAGTGGGTCTGTGAGTAGTTGTGTGAGTCTCAGAGTGGGTCTGTGAGTAGGTGCTTGAGTCTCTGAATGAGAATGTGAATTGGAACATGTGTGTCTGAGTCGGTCTGTAAGAGCATGCAAGAGTCTCTGAGTGGATCTGTGAGTGGGTGCATGAGTGTATGAGTGGGTGCATGAGTCTCTGAGTGTGACTGTGAGTGAGTGCATAAGTGTGGGAGTGGTGTGTGAGTCTCTGAGTGGGCCTGTGAGTATGTGTGTGAGCCTCTCAGTGGTTGTGCTTGTTCTGCCGGTTATTTTACTTCTTTCTTCTCACTCCTAACCTTTAATCTGCCTTTTGCTGCTTGTTTCTAACCTCTATTCTGCCTCTTTCTGATCATTTCTGACCTCTATTTTGCCTCTTTCTGCTCGTTTCTGACCTGTATACTGCCTTATTCTGCTCCTTGCTGACCTTTATTCGGCCTCTTTGTGCTTGTTTCCCAACTTTATTTTGCCTCTTTCTGCTCATTGCTGACCTTTATTTTGCTTCTTTCTTCTCATTTCCTACCTTTATTTTGCCTCTTGCTGCTGGTTTTTGACCTTTATTTTGCTCCTTTCTGCTCGTTTCAGACCTTTATTATTGCCTCTTTCTGCTCGTTTCAGACCTTTATTCTGCCTCTTTCTGCTCGTTTCTTACCTATATTCTGCCTCTTTCAGATCATTTCTGATGTCTAGTCTGCCTCTTGCTGCTCATTTCTCACCTCTATTCTGCCTCTTTCTGCTCATTTCTCACCTCTATTCTGCCTCTTGCTGCTCGTTTCTAACCTTTATTTTGCCTATTTCTGCTCGTTGCTGACCTCTATCTTGCCTCTTTCTGCTCCTTTCTGACTTTTATTCTGTCTCTTTCTGCTCGTTTCTCACCTTTATATAGCCTCTTTCTCCTCGTTTCTGACATTTATTTTGCCTCTTTCTGCTCGTTTCTCACCTTAATATAGAAAACACTCTGTGTTTTCTATATTTCCTGTTTCCACAGCTGACTTTCTGTTTGTAGCTTTCTTCTGCTCCTGTTTTTAAGTAAGCTTTCCCTTGTCCCTCATTTATAAGTCTTGTGCAGTACTGTTAAGAGAACACATTTTTGGTATTTGGTAATGTGAGGAGGATCGCGGACCCAAGTAAACTATTAACCAAACATGTTGGTTGAGAAGGCTTTCTTGAACAAACAGTCAGAAAGTAGAGGGACAGGAAAATAGAGTGGCCATGGTCCCAGACCCCCAACGTTTTCTTATTTATACAGTATACTAGCAGCTTCCATGACAGTGTAGCATGACAGGAATGAGATCCTATTACCAACCAATACCAAATGTCCTTCATTGACCATTCCCTTCCACCCCTTCATTGAGTTTCACTATCATCCTTTCATAGCTTTAGTTCTCTATAAGGAGAAAAAGGTTTTTGGTTCATTTGACTACCTATCTGTTGTCAACCAACAAGGCTCCCATAGTGATAGTTTCAATAGAAGATACTGACAGACAGCTAACCAAACTGTAGTAAGATATTGGTGTTTTACTTTGTGCAAAATAATTACTTAGGTGGCTAATCTGGTATCTTAAATGGCTGCATTATGTATTTTTTTCTAGATGCACAGACCACCAGTGTGCAGCCAGGGCCAGCAGCCAGCCAGGAACATAGGAGGCCCAGGCGGTAGGAGGAGGAGCAGTCCCTGCAGTGGCAGGGACAAATGGTAAGTCACCTTGTTTTCCTATTGACATTGCTGTATTTGTTAAGCAAGGCAGATATCCATCCATCAGTTCTTTGCCCACTGCATTTCACCACCTAAATCTGAAGCATGGTTTAAAACTGAATCATGGTTTAATTCGGCACTGCAGTGTAGGTGGTGAAATATGCGTCTGCTTCAGTTAACAAAGCAGCATTATGAAGTTTGCAATGCATACAAACTGAACACAATGTGTGTTTCCCAGTGCCCACGCAGTCACCTACTAGTACTTCACTTCATCATTCTTTCCTTCTACCCCAGCTTAACAAAACATATAAATTAAATTCTATCTTCAGGTGCTACATTGTTCTACCTAAGTGACTTATATTTCATGGATTCCATGAAGTATTTACACCTGTTCCAATTTTTTCCTTCCATCAATTCGTCAACCAATGTGACTAAGCAAAAGCCTAGCACATGCTCAGTGACATCAAACCATTCCATATCTAAACCTCTACCTAGCTCAATCCCTCTAACTTACCTTACTGTACAGTAACATCATCTACTGCCAAGTGAAGGATTTGTTCAAAATAATTTGTGGTGGAGGCCAGGGTTTAATGTGGGACTAAGGGGTCGATTCCGATCTCGGTCGGAGACGCACCCAACGCCATTCGGTCGGGAAAAAAGCCATGCGAATGCCTGTTTCCCGACCGATCCGAACGAACAAGTACGATGCGCACAACAGCGCAGATTCCGACCGAGTCGTACTCACCCAATCCAGGTCCTGATCCCCGACCGAGCCGGATCCGTAAACGCAGATACGAGTCGCCCGGAAGCCAAAAAGCAGCCCCGTCCGGCCGGACAAGTACGATGCGCTTCCCGTACGCGCCGAACCCGTCGCTACGCACGGCACGTCAAAGCATCCGGGAGAGGCGCACATAAGCTCCGATTCGCGCCACAACACGATCCACGGCTATGAGACGAACACGCCAGCGACGAGGACGAGGCGAAGCAACGACGAAGACGAACCAACAATGAATCCCATCGTTCCGATCCTACCAATATTCTACATCTACTACCGGAACAGGCACGGACGCGTACGGCGCAGAAGGTAAGTCAGACACCAACCACAAACACAAACTACACGTACCAGACATATCACACACACACACAGGGATGCAGAAATTACTTACTCCAGAAACAGCAGCACCATAGGGGCAGGATGCCCATCACCAATGCCACATATACACATAGGGGCCCGGATGCCTGTCACCACTGCCACCACTACCCAGGGGGGTGCCAGGTGCCTACCACTACTACCACCTCTACCCAGGGGGTGCCAGGTGCCTCCCACTACTACCACCTCTACCCATGGGGGGCTGGATGCCTGTCACTACTGCCACCTCTACCCAGGGGTGCCAGGTGCCTACCACTACTACCACCTCTACCCAGGGGTGCCAGGTGCCTACCACTACTACCACCTCTACCCAGGGGGTGCCAGGTGCCTCCCACTACTACCACCTCTACCCAGGGGGTGCCAGGTGCCTACCACTACTACCACCTCTACCCAGGGGTGCCAGGTGCCTACCACTACTACCACCTCTACCCATGGGGGTGCCAGGTGCCTACCACTACTACCACCTCTACCCAGGGGGTGCCAGGTGCCTACCACTACTACCACCTCTACCCAGGGGGTGCCAGGTGCCTACCACTACTACCACCTCTACCCAGGGGTGCCAGGTGCCTACCACTACTACCACCTTTACCCAGGGGGTGCCAGGTGCCTCCCACTACTACCACCTCTACCCATGGGGGACTGGATGCCTGTCACTACTGCCACCTCTACCCAGGGGGTGCCAGGTGCCTACCACTACTACCACCTCTACCCATGGGGGTGCCAGGTGCCTACCACTACTACCACCTTTACCCAGGGGGTGCCAGGTGCCTCCCACTACTACCACATCTACCCAGGGGGTGCTAGGTGCCTACCACTACTACCACCTCTACCCAGGGGGTGCCAGGTGCCTCCCACTACTGCCACCACTACCCAGGGGGTGCCAGGTGCCTACCACTACTACCACCTCTACCCAGGGGGGGCTGGATGCCTACTACTACCACCCCCACTCACAGGATGGCAAATACATGCCACAAGAAGCACACACCAGCAGAAAGAATGCAACACAAAGACATTCCCCCCAACACCATGACAAGCGTGTGTAGACTGTGTCAAATGCCTACAACACTGAACAGGACTGTGGACATACAATGTGACCCCCTATCACAAGTGCCACACATAAATGTGTGTGGCACCCACAATGCAAGCAGGCCATGACCATTGTGGCAATGGGGTCCAAAGCCCCATCATCACAGTGACCAAAATGTGAGTGTGGGGTCCATAGCTGAAGCACATATTGAACATTGTGGCAGTGGGGTCCAGACCCCCACCATCACAGTGACCAGAATGAGAGTGTGGGGTCCATAGCTGAAGCACATATTGAACATTGTGGCAATGGGGTCCAAACCCCCATCATCACAGTGACCAAAATGTGAGTGTGGAGTCCATAGCTGAAGCACATATTGAACATTGTGGCAGTGGGGTCCAGACCCCCATCATCACAGTGACCAACATGTATGTGTTGACAAAGAATAAGCTGCAACTGCCAAACTGCATGGATTATTCCTGGTCACAGAACAACAAACACATCAGTGGCAAAGTAGTGCTTGTGTCCCATAGCAACATAGAATGGGGGAGGCAAACAGTGCAGTGCAAACAAGACATACCTTTGGCCATGTGCAGACAAACATCACCCATGGGGGCTGACACTGTCAACACTCATCAATGACTCAATGACAGAAGTGACCATCAGAATGCAGACCCACATATTTGCACCAATGGGCACACAAATCCAGATACCCAGTGGAGACTGTAGAAGGGAGGTGAACAGATACCATACCATGGCAGCAATGGGGGACACACACAGTGATCATTGTGCTGACTGATGACCTAGGAGTCCCAGGGACAGCAGGGCAAACACACCAAACAACATACAGCCAATGGCACACTAAAGATATACCAATGCAGTGGTGCAGATGCACAAACACAAACAGGCAGACCCACACTGCACATCAAACACAACAGGTGAGGGGGGGTACCAGTGTCCCCAGGCAAACACACAACACATGAGGAGGCCTGAATACCAATTACACAGACGTGCATACAGTGCCACACAAAGGTAACTCATGGATCCAAATCCCCTATGTGGGCAATCAGGCATTGTCAGATGAGTGGGAACACAAATCACACATGTCACACAAGCATGTAGGAACAGCAACTGACACAGCAAGACACACAGACACCACAGCACCACACCCAGGGCCCCCACAATGTGGTGACCTTGGGCTGCATTACAATCCCACTGTGATGACAAAGCTAGATGTCGTTCACACTGTGAACCACAGTCATGTGTCCTGAGCAACAAACTACCATCACACCTACACAAGCACAAATCAACCAGCACGGCCTGTCAGCCAAGGCCAACATGGAGGCAGGGGTCTAGCCGGGCAACAACTCTCATCTGCACACACTCAACACCACACACCTCGACCTCCAACAATGTGCAGCAGTGAAGCTCACATGCACTGGTGACATTGCACATGCACCCATGACAATCCCAGGGGGTGGTGGGAACCAAGGTGCAGGAACACATCACACATGGCCACTCTACCAGACTCCTGAATGTCTGACACACTGCACACTACGCTGTACATGGACATGACGGCAATACCACACCAACCAATGGGATCCCAGCCACAGTCACACACCTATGAAGAAGCCAAGGTCACCCACAAAGGACACACATAGACAACTACCAACATTGCAGCCCTGAGGAGTGCCAGCAGTCACACACACAACGTGTCACAACCAATGAAAGCTAACACAAACCAGAAATCACATGACAGGTGTCAACAACAAGTGCAAAGGGGAATCCGGACTGTGACACATCAGCGTCTGCCCACAAACTCAGCCCTGACAGCAAACACACCTAAGGGTGACACCACGATGACCAGTAATGTGCCATGCACCCACATCACAGAGAACCCAGGGAGAAGACTTTGGGGGAACATAGCTCAACTCAGCAAGCATCACAAACAGGAACATCACTAGGGATCCCAGCATGCACAGCAACATGGAAGTGAACACACACACATGCTCATACAACACACACCTTGGGCGCACGAGATGTCACAGGAGTACACACTGCCATGAGGGGACTCCACTCCTGTGTGAGGAAAGCTGTGCCATATGTCGCATCAGTAGGGCTCCATCATGTCAGCAGAACACTTGGTCACACAGTCAACAATTAGCACCAAATGAAGGCTCCCGTCACATCAGCCTGGTCATGGGAATGTCAACGAAATCAACAGCACAGATCCAACACACATGTATAGCAAGTTGCACTGACAACACAGAAGAGTCCTTCCCCATTGATGCCCAAACCTGCATGTCCAGTGGAGATGGCCACACGGTCAGGGAACTAGACTAATTGAACAATGGCAAACACAACAGATGTGCATGGGTGGAACCCACAGATGTGACATTGCTAATGTAAGTAGGAAATCCCATTGCCAAATATTGAATACATGACACCCTCAGATGCTGCTAAGGACGACATGTATTCACCACAGGATAGGACACTGTCCCCCTGGAACACATGGGTACATGCACAGTAACACTTCATTTTCATGAGTCCAAAAATCACCATCACTGCAGCAAGGGCACGGTTAGCATCATCAACATCATGTACATCAGAAGCAAAACCACTAGAGAACAGAAAGTTGCTTTATTCAGCATGTGGGTTCAAAACTTGGAAGAACTGCAAGGTATCAACAAAGGCCAATGGCCAGTCCATCAAGGAAGTCTATACAGGGTGACAGTGGCAGATGTCACCCTATGCATGCCTGCACTGATCACAACCGGGGACAATCCCCTAGGAGGGGCATACGGGGGGCAGGCCAGGCACCACAGGGACAGGATCAGGGCTCACCAGGAGGAGGCAGGGAAGGGGTGGTGGGTGCTGGAGAGCCACTGACAACTGCAGTGGAGGTGTCTGACATGGTGTGTGCCGGCACAACTGGGGGGCATGACTCAGATGTTGTGGGTGCCGGCACAACTGCAGTGGACCCTGCAGATGGAGTGGACAGGTCCGCCACTGCAGCGCCCAAGTCAGACAGGGTGATAGTGGACTCCACTGCAGTGCCCACCTCCAGGGGAGGAGAATGGGGATCAGGAAAGGTGGGCAGGACAGAGGGGAGGACACCCTCACCACATCAGTGGTACAGACAAGCGCAGCGGGGGTGTGGGGCCGGAAGAGCAAGTGGCAGGGGAGAAGGCCTGACCCTTCTGGGGATGGTGTATCTGTGGGTGGGGGAACCTGGGGCAGGGTGTGGTGGGGGCACCTGTGGAGTGGGGGCCTGAGGGATGGAGGAAGGAGACTTGGTGCCTGAGCTGCAGGGCGGCGGCGGGGTCTTGCTCTTCCGGGACCGGGGGGACTTGCGGGTGGGGGCCTCAGTCGGTCCGCGCCTGGGGGATGGTGTCCGGGGGCCAGGGGCACTCCGCTCCGTGTGGGTGGGCTTCCTCTTCCCCCTGAATGCTGGATCAGCTGGGTCGGAGGGGGAGAGGCCAAGGTCACAGAGGAAGAGCCGCTGTTTGTATGGGGTTGCAGGTGAGGCAAGGGAGGGGTCTTTGGAGGGAGAGGCAACTGAGGACTGCGCAGTGCTTGTGGATGCGTGTGTTTGTGCCTGTGCCCCATCCCCTGTGAGTGTGGTTGCAGTCCCCTGACGGTGCGTGCGTGTGCGTCTTGTTTCTGGCATGTGTGTCCGTGTGCTGCATGTGTCTGTGCTGGTGTGTGCCTGTGCCAGTGTGTGTGTGCTTGGGACGGGTAAGGTGCTGGGGAGTGTGGATGGGGCAGAGGCAGGAGGGGTGAGGGACTGTCGGAGGAGGGACACTGCTGCCGTCAGGGAGGAGTCCATGGACCTATTGCCCCTCTGTAGGTCAGGCATGCCCGATGAGATGCCCTCCATGAATGACACCAGCTGAGTCAACAGACTGGTGTGTGCATGGAGGACACTCAGCATCGCTGTCTGTCCTACATGGAGCTGGCGGAGGAGGTACACAGACTCCTCACTCAGGGCAGCAGGGGACACAGGTGCAGGGGGTGCGGTGCCTGGCCCGAAGGAGACACGCTCCCGAACATGGGAGCCTCCACGGACCTCGGGAATGGGAGCCAACGGGAGGGCGGTGGTGGTGGTGGTGGTGGCGGGGACAGCAACACTAGCTGGGGTGTGGTGGCTGCTGACACCCGCCTCCATAAGGGAGTCATCGTCCGAGTTGCTCTGGTCCTCAGCTGAGGTGGATGGTGCTGAGGACTCCTCGGTGTGGCTCCCCTCGCCCTCCGTGCCACTGGGTCCCTCCGACCACTCCTCGGCTGCTGACCCAGTCTGGCTCTGCGGCTCCTCCTGGTCCGTGGAGCTGTCCCCTCCTGTGGCCATGGATGTATCTGCAATCAATAGGGAAACAGACAGACATCAGTCACCTGCACCGAACGCACACACCACAGTAAGTACAGCACATTACAGAGCAAGCCCTGGCATCCTTAGTTGAACATTGCTAAAACTGCACAAACAGAACAGGAGAAGTCAATTGTCAGTGTGATGGTCAACCATGGCACTCACATCCCACCTGGCCTTGCACCCATCTGTATGGTGTCTGTGGGATGGCAATACCCCGGTGTGGACACATGCACCACCTACACAGTATTTGGACAGTGCAGAGAACCCGGTGAAGCATGTGGACATGCACACATCACAACTCTTGCCACTGAGTCAGTGCAGGTGTCCGGATGAAAGGGATGCCCAGAGTCAAATAGGAAATGCATGTGATGCATACCAGCGACAGACACCATGATGCACCCATGTCCTGATAGCCATTGCCACAATGGTGTGCATGTAGCAAATGTCACTCCCCTGCAGGATCACTAATAGGAAGTCACATGCCATGGCACAGCCATGCCTGCTAAGTCATACATAACTGTCTCCAGTCACATGGGCAGGGCAGCCAGACAACAACACTCTGCACTGTGTCACAATAGTAGATCATGGGGAATGCAAGTCCTGGACCTGAACAAGTGCACATGTACATCCCCCACACACCACATCATCTGTACCCTCATCTGTCCAGGTTATACCCATTGTACATATGGGAGACCTGTAACACTACCCTCTGCACCTGAGCACATCACAATCTGCTGTGTATGGGAAACAGCTGCCTGAACCTCATATTCGCATACCCCAGTCTGCACGGTCAGTGATCAAACACCTATGTGTCACACATGTATCATCTCTTATGGTCACATCTCCGGTGGCATGCGGAGCCCCAACCGAGGAACACCCCAGCAGACCTGACAACGAAGCCACAGCACACTGACACAGAGGCAGACACCTAAGGGGACGAATCACTGAGCAAAACGTGTCAGCTGATACACGGCACTGGGAGTACAGAGTGTATTGTATGGCCTGGAGTAGGCATGACTGTCCTGTCCCACATGAATGAGGGATGAGCCCTGGACAGTAGGCAGCTGGCTAAGTATGTGTGACACACGTTATATACACACTCCTGGCGCACAAACATTGTTCCCACCCGCAGCATGGGTGTGTGCCAGATACCCCAGGCACATGTGGTGGATCAGCTCAGCAATTGGGCCACATATCAAAATGACACGCAGAACACATGTCAGAACACAGGCAATGTGTAAGCAATGGACCCACCCATGATGCCCACCACAGAGTCAGGGAAACAGATGCTGTCCCCCACCTTGAGTCAAGCAAACTGCAAGGACACAGTACCCAAGTGACACAATACCCTGACTATAAGGGCCACACCTGGGTATCATATGAGGAGTGGGCAGTGCACAATAGAGGGACATGGGTCCTGGACCACAAGACTGATGTACTGTGGAAGTTTAACCAGGCCAGAGGAGGGCATATAGCATGGCAGACATAGTTCACAATGCAGACATGGACTCACCCCCTCCTTGCTGCTCTCTGGCCTTCAGCTGCCCATCCAGATCAGGGAAGACCACCGCCAGGATCCTCAGCATGTGGGGGGTCAGGGTCTGGTGTCCGCCCCTCCTGCGAGTAGGCGACAGCTTCAGCTGGACCCGTGCGATCCTCCGGGTCCAGCCCCGAAGGTCCTGCCACCTCTTCTGGCAGTTGCGGATCCGGCGCTTGTAGACCCCCACGGATCTCACTGCCCGGACGATGGTCAGCCATATCTTCTGCTTCTGGTGGGCATCAACCTGTGAGGATAACAAAGTGAGAATGCCATTACTACACATGCAACATATCCGTGCATTACACAGTTGGATATACATGTCTCAATCACAGGGGCACATGATGTACACAGGCAGTGCAACGATGGCTATGGACAGTATGCCAGCAGTTACTACATGGTATCATTGCCTGGGAAGTAAAACCTAGTTTAAATGCACTGTCACTGCACTATACCTGTCCAGTGCATGTAACTACACACTATGGGGGGTGACAACTACTCAGTGAGCCTGCTAGCCAGTGGCGTGCAGACTGTTAGCCTTGCTAGTCAGACAACATGCACATTTAGAAAGGCAGTGGACAGAACACTCACCTGCTCCCCTGCTTTCCCATACAGCTTGCTGTACTGTGGAAGGAGGCCATCCAGCAGTGCCTGGTTCTCCTCAGTGCTGAAGGCTGGGGCTCTCTCCACAGTACGTGCCATTGCAGGGTCCAGAGGGTGCAGATACAGCAGCAGTGTAGTGGCAGATGTCGTCCTGGAGCATGTATTGCAGGCAAGTGAGCTCTCAGGGGAACAGCCAGCATTATATGTGTGCTGCAGAGGCAGATACTGTCCCATGTGTCCAAAGTGATAGGTCCAAGTCGTTTGCATCATCTGAATCTGGCCAATCCATGGAATTGCACCACTTACACACGCCCCCAGCATCCTTCAAATGTTCAACTTCGTGACACCCATGAAATTGCAACATTGTTGTGGGTGACCAACTGAATTTACAGCATCAGACTCGTTCAAATTTTGAAAACGCGTCCGTTGCCAGGCCAGGCCATAACCAATGGGTGCGCACCGATCGGACCATTGCTGTTCAACGCGTACATAGGATACAACGCGTACCCGCACACATTGAATGCAATGGGCCGGCCGGGCACACCGATCGGACCATTGCTGTTCAACGCGTACATAGGATACAACGCGTACCCGCACACATTGAATGCAATGGGCCGGCCGGGCACACCGATCGGACCATTGCTGTTCAACGCGTACATAGGATACAACGCGTACCCGCACACATTGAATGCAATGGGCCGGCCGGGCACACCGATCGGACCATTGCTGTTCAACGCGTACATAGGATACAACGCGTACCCGCACACATTGAATGCAATGGGCCGGCCGGGCACACCGATCGGACCATTGCTGTTCAACGCGTACATAGGATACAACGCGTACCCGCACACATTGAATGCAATGGGCCGGCCGGGCACACCGATCGGACCATTGCTGTTCAACGCGTACATAGGATACAACGCGTACCCGCACACATTGAATGCAATGGGCCGGCCGGGCACACCGATCGGACCATTGCTGTTCAACGCGTACATAGGATACAACGCGTAACCTGCACACATTGAATGCAATGGGCCGGCCGGGCACACCGATCGGTCCATTGCTGTCCAAGGCGTATTGCCAATACAACGCGTACCAGCGCACATTGAATGCAATGGCCAATGTGTGCGCACTGATCGGTCCATTGCTGTCCAAGGTGTATTGCCAATACAACGCGTACCAGCGCACATTGAATGCAATGGCCAATGTGTGCGCACTGATCGGTCCATTGCTGTCCAAGGCGTATTGCCATTACAACGCGTACCAGCGCACATTGAATGCAATGGCCAATGTGTGCGCACTGATCGGTCCATTGCTGTCCAAGGCGTATTGCCAATACAACGCGTACCAGCGCACATTGAATGCAATGGCCAATGTGTGCGCACTGATCGGTCCATTGCTGTCCAAGGCGTATTGCCAATACAACGCGTACAAGAGCACATTGAATGCAATGGCCAATGTGTGCGCACTGATCGGTCCATTGCTGTCCAAGGCGTATTGCCAATACAACGCGTACCAGCGCACATTGAATGCAATGGCCAATGTGTGCGCACTGATCGGTCCATTGCTGTCCAAGGCGTATTGCCAATACAACGCGTACCAGCGCACATTGAATGCAATGGCCAATGTGTGCGCACGGGTCGGTCCATTGCTGTCCAACGCATCCCTGTACAAGTCACTGGCATATGTCACCATGCCTGTCACAGGTGAACATATGCCAGCCACATAAACTTCCCAGGCAGTGAGGGGCACACCTACAACACCACAGCCTGTCCAAACTGTATCCTAGGGCATGTAAGGCTGCATTACCTATTCCGTGTATGGGGGTGAACATGTTGTTCTGTGGGTGTCACTTGGGGGCAGCCACCCCCAGGCTGTGCACGTGTTTATGGGGACAGAATCCTTGGTGTTTCGTGTACATGACCACTGTGATGTGCAACTGTTCATATCTGAGCATGTGGCATGGTCACAGTTCACGGTGGTGTATGTGTATGTCATGTCACATACCCCCTGAGTCCCATGTGGGACGTTATGTTCAACCCAGGGTGAGCCATTGGCACAATGTTGATGGTCCTCCACAGTCTGTGTGCATGTTGTGATTACAATGTCTCTGATTTCATGTGCACAATGGGAGGCAGTCTCCACATCCACGTTGTTTGTGCATGGACTTTGATGTTGTGCGTGTGTGTGTCACAGACGTCCATGTCTGTCCTGCCGAGGCAACACGGACCACTACCTGTGGGGGTCATGGTTGTTTTGCTGTGGTGTATACATGATACACCATGTCATGCCAGTGTCCATGTGGCAATACAGGGTCCCTGGGAATCTACCTGTCGTTGAGCTGTGATGCCTGGGGCACATCAGTCCTCACATGTCACTGTGGCGTGTGTTTGTTATTTGGCAGCAGGAGATGGGTACTGGGACACGGCCTCATGGTATCCGATGGCATGACCTGGGACTTCTTGATGCCACTTGTTGGACTGTGATGTTAGATATTGGCCATGTATGTGCCATACATATCCGTACGGAACTGCACACATCATGTACTTGTGCCTCATTATGATGTATCATGTGATGTTGAGTGTGTTCAATGCCACATATGTGGGGTGACTGACAATCTTGCTTTCTTCACCTATGCACTGCAGGGCACCAGCTGTCCATAGACCATTCCCTGACCTTGCAACGATGGTGGAACGGGACAGCATCCGACGGTACCGCTTCACCAGGCAGCTGATTGAGGATTTGGCAGTGCGCTTGGCACCACATTTGCAACCTGGCCGTCCGTACCCTACAGCGCTGACCCCCAAGGTGAAGGTGATGGCAGCCCTACACTTCTTTGCCACTGGTACCTTTCAACACACTCTGGCGACTGCTGGTGGGATGTCACAGACCATGTTCAGCCGTGTGCTCCGGGATGTTTTGGAGGCTATGTTGATATACCTGAACCAGTACATCTATTTCCCTAGACTCCAACGACTCACTGGCGTGAAGAGTGACTTCTATGCCCTGGGGAGGATGCCGCATGTCATTGGCTCCATTGATGGGACACATGTGGCGTTGGTACCACCACAGGCCCAAGAGCAGGCCTACCGTAACCGCAAAACACTACCACTCGGTCAATGCACTGGTGGTCTGTCTTGCAGATATGAGCATCACACACGTGTGTGCCCGTTTCCCTGGTTCTGCACACGATGCGTACGTGATGAGGAGTAGTCGCATCCCGAGGATGATGGCACAGATGCGGAACCAGCGTGCCTGGCTTGTAGGTGTGTACTGACTTTGTACCATTGTGTGTGTTCTGCTATGTAGTGTTCCACCCTCTTTTCCAACTCTGCTAATGTGCAATTGTCTGTATGTAGGTGACTTCGGATACCCCAACATGCCGTGGTTGCTGACGCCCCTCAGGAACCCTGTGACACCAGCCCAGATGCGCTACAATGAGGCACATGGTCGGACCAGGAGAGTGATTGAGCGGACATTTGGTCTCCTGAAGAGCCGCTTCCGCTGCCTCGACAAGACAGGAGGGTCCCTCCCATATGCCCCAGCAAAGGTGTGCAAGATCATCATCGTCTGCTGCATGCTCCACAACCTGGCAGTGCGGAAGGAGTTGCCTCTCATCCTGGATGACGATGACCAACGTCCGCCACCTGTGGAGGATCCTGGCCTGGACCACGATGCCAGTGATGATGATGATGATGTTGAGGGTGATGTCTGCACACAGCTCATCACCAACTTCTTCAGCTGAATGTGAGTATCCAGAGATGGCATGTCAATGATGTGAGTTTGCATGATATGTGTTGGTGGTGCTCTGGTGCTGTTTGAGTGTGTCCATGGGCTACATGTCTGTATGCGTGTAGCGATGTGTCCTTGCAGGTAGTCTATACTCCCCAACAGTGTTGACATGCTAACTTGGTTCTGGGTGGGTATCTTGTAACATGTATTGTGCATGAGTATTGCAGTTCTGTCCTGTTCTTCAGTACTTTTGACTGTGTGTCATTTCTGTCCTTCACAGGGTACTTTCAGAGTCGTTTGGTCAACTGTGATCCCCAACACCGTGATTCGACTTCCCGGGTGGTAGCTGTTGTGTCCCTACAGGTGATGTGCACCACACCCATGGACTTCCTTCCTTCTACACTTGTTGACTATGTGCCCGCTGCCATGTGGGATTACCTTGCATCTGTGGTGGTTTCAACATGTTGCAAATGTGTAATAAACCTGTGCTTCACTATGTGATGTGCGTTGTCTGTGGTCACACATCTGACTGACATTTGCTTACTGCACCAGTGGGCTAGTTAACACAGACTGTGAATAGGTGTTGGATCTGTGCAATGCAACGTATTTCCTGGCAACACCAGTGTAGGCGATGAGTCAGATGTCCATGGTGTGTATGTGTTGTGTAGCCCTGGTGGTGTGCCTCCCCCATATGTGTGAAGTCGCCATGACTCACATGCCGGTGTTGTACTTGCTGTAGCAGTTAGCATGCACAGTGTCATTTCCCCGATCATCATCGCAACTTCTGAGACAACATTGGAATCACAACAGAGGCAAGTATGGTGTATAAGTGAGTTTATTGACATACATGTGTGAGTATAGTGCACAGGTTGTTGGGTGCTGTACATTGTGATTGTGATCCAAAGTTCCTAGATAATTTGGAAGTCCTGGTAGCAGAAATGTCCAGAGTAAAGTCCACAGTAATAAGAGACATTGGTCCAACTTGAGCTCCCCATGTCATGTGGGAGAGTTGTGTTGCAGTCAACAGGGTGAACAGTTTGTGCACAAAGGTTATTCTCCAGAACAGGTTTTGGCTTCCTGGGGGTTGCACATGGCCATCGGCCTCTCACTTGCCCCTCCTCGGACGGCCCCTCTTCTTTGGGGGGGGATCCTCAAGTGCAGGCTGCTGCGGTGCAGGGGACTCTCCGCCAGAGTCATCCTGCCTCCCTGTGGCAGTTGCAGTTGTTTCAGCAGCAGATGTTGTGGGCACACAGGGAGGTGTTGACTGGTTGCTGCTCATCTGGCGGAGGCATTGTAATATGTCCCTATGCACCGCCGTCATCTCTTGCAGTGTGTCCCACTTGGACTCCACGCGGGACATGTGTGAGTCCAAGCGGGCATGATGGGCAGCCTGCTGCTGTTTGATGTCCCTGAGGAGCCCCACTACCTGGCTGAACTCTCCGGTGCTGGACTGGTACGCATCGGCTATGCGTGCCAGTTGTGGGTCATCATGCAGTCCAGACCCCTCTGTGAGCAGCGACCTATGTCTCCCACCCCTCCCACCACCCCTGGCGACACGTGCAGTACCTGAGGTGGCAGGCACAGGTGACCCTGGGCCACCTTGTGGTGGTGGTGGTGTCCATGGCCCCACGTTGGTCCAGGGTCCCTGTGCTGGTGGTGGTGCTGCTCCTTGGTCTGTCCGTGTCGGCAGGGGTGGTATGTGTGTTGACAGTCGTTGGAGGGGTGGGTGCAGGGGTGCAGCTGGTGGTCCTGCTGGTGCTGCATGATGACTTGCTCCGGAGGTGCCAGGTAAGTCTTCGTCATCCGAGGAGGGCAGAGGCTGTTCCACACCAGTGAGCTCCGTATCCTCTTGAGCCTGGGACGAGGACTCCTCAGCATCTGCTGCTGTGTCCCCATCATCACCTGTTTTTGGGAGACACACACAATGTATGTTATGTTTCTGCAGGCATCAATGGTTGGCACACCTGACAGTTGTGACTGTGCCTCTGGATGCGGGCCTGTACAATGCATTGTCCTAAGTTGTCAAAGTCAGGGGTTGATATTGGTGTAGCACATTGTCCTGCATTATTTGGGCATTTCTATGTGAATGTTGGGGTGTGTACATGGTCTGCATTGGTTGTATTTGGTTGTCATCCGCTCCTCCTTCCCACCCAGCCAGATATCCCACCATGGACCGTGCTTCCATTGCAGGGAGTGCAAGTTGTCTTTCAGGATGTCAGTCAGTGGTGTCCTGCTGTTGGTTGTTGCACAGTTGCCAGCAGGGCCTTGTGCTCCCCACAGCAGTAGCCAGTGTCAGCCATCTTGTCAGTTGTTTTCCACTCCCTGTGATGTGCGCATGGTTCAGGGTGGTGTTGATGGGACAGTTGTGGGGGTGACCAATATCTGTGCCTACCACTCCCATCATGCTATTGCCTCCACCCCACTTCCCAGCATGCCCATACTTCCTTCCTTTTGACTCTGCTTCCCTGTGGGGTGGGCTGCCTGTGCTGACAGGATGGCTGGGAGTGTTGTCCGGGCAGTTGTTTGGCTAAATGTCCCAGGAGTGTCCCTGTGCTTCACACAGCATGACCCAGGGTGGTGATTCTTTGTGGGACCTTGAGTTAGGATGTGAGGCATTGCATTCCGCCAGGTGGCTTCTGTGGAGTATGTGTTGAGGGGGGGTGTGAGGGGAGGTGCTTGTGACTATGGTCAGTGCTGTGAGTCCTCCTTCCTACCCAGCCAGATATCCCACCATGGACTGTGCTTCCATTGCAGGGAGTGCAGGTTGTCTTTCAGGATGTCAGTCATTGGTGTCCTGCTGTTGGTTGTTGCACAGTTGCCAGCAGGGCCTTGTGCTCCCCACAGCAGTAGCCAGTGTCAGCCATCTTGTGAGTTGTTTTCCACTCCCTGTGATGTGCGCATGGTTCAGGGTGGTGTTGATGGGACAGTTGTGGGGGTGACCAATATCTGTGCCTACCACTCCCATCATGCTATTGCCTCCACCCCACGTCCCAGCATGCCCATACTTACTTGCTTTTGGGTGGACTTCAGTGTGTGTGAGTGTGAGAGCAATGGCAAGATGGCTGGCAGTGGTGTCCTGCTGTTGGTTGTTGCACAGTTGCCAGCAGGGCCTTGTGCTCCCCACAACAGAGCACTAGTGTCAGACATCTTTGATGGGGCTTTCCACTCTCTGTGGGGTGTGCATGCTTGAGTGTGAGCTTGCTGGGCCATGTGGGTGGGGGATGTTGAGCTGTGACTACCACTCCCATCATGCTATTGCCTCCACCCCACTTCCCAGCATGCCCATACTTACTTGCTTTTGGGTGGACTTCAGTGTGTGTGAGTGTGAGAGCAATGGCAAGATGGCTGGCAGTGGTGTCCTGCTGTTGGTTGTTGCACAGTTGCCAGCAGGGCCTTGTGCTCCCCACAACAGAGCACTAGTGTCAGACATCTTTGATGGGGCTTTCCACTCTCTGTGGGTTGTGCATGCTTGAGTGTGAGCTTGCTGGGCCATGTGGGTGGGGGATGTTGAGCTGTGACTACCACTCCCATCGTGCTATTGCCTCCACCCCACTTCCCAGCATGCCCATACTTACTTGCTTTTGGGTGGACTTCACTGTGTGTGAGTGTGAGAGCAATGGCAAGATGGCTGACAGTGGTGTCCTGCTGTTGGTTGGTGGCCAGTTCCCAGCATGGCCTTGTGATCCCCACAACAGAGCACCAGTGTCAGACATCTTTGATGGGGCTTTCCACTCTCTGTGGGGTGTGCTTGCTTGAGGGTGAGCTTGCTGGGCCATGTGGGTGGGGGATGTTGAGCTGTGACTACCACTCCCATCATGCTATTGCCTCCACCCCCCCTTCCCAGCATGCCCATGCTTCCTTCCCTTTGACTCTGCTTCCCTGTGGGGTTGTGTGCCTGTGCTGACAAGATGGCTGACAGTGTTATCCTGGGGTTAGTTTTGATACAAGTCCCATGTGTGTCCCTGTGGTTGTGGTTCTTTGTGGGATATTTGATTGGAGTGTGAGGCAATGCATTCTCCCAGGTGAGTTTTGTGGAGTTTGTGTTAGGGGTGTGTGTGAGAAACGCTGCTGGTAACTATGGTCAGGGCTGTGAGTCCTCCTTCCCACCCAGCCAGATATCCCACCATGGAACGTGCTTCCATTGCAGGGAGTGCAAGTTGTCTTTCAGGATGTCAGTCAGTGGTGTCCTGCTGTTGGTTGGTGCACAGTTGCCAGCAGGGCCTTGTGCTCCCCACAGCAGTAGCCAGTGTCAGCCATCTTGTAAGTTGTTTTCCACTCCCTGTGATGTGCGCATTGTTCAGGGTGGTGTTGATGGGACAGTTGTGGGGGTGAGCAATATCTGTGCCTACAACTCCCATCATGCTATTGGCTACACTGACTTGCCCAGCATACACATATTTCCTTTCTTTCAGTGGGCTTCACTGTGTGCTGGTGTTGTAGTGGTGGCTACTTGTCTGGATGTGTTTGTCAGTTATATTTGTGCCACTGCCTAGCTGTAGTTGTAGTTGTGTTTGTACATGTGATGACACAGTTAAATGTCACTTTGTGATGGCATGTGTTGTGTTTCTCTGAGTGACATACACATTTTGGGATGATTCTGTTCTGGTTGCTGTGTATTTGCTAAGAGTGCATGGTTTGACTCTCCCCTTGACAGTGATGTGTGTGTGTAGTCGCAGAATATTGTGTACATTTGTTGTGTACTCACCAGGCTCTGGGATGTTTTCTAGTCCTTAGACGCTCACTGGTGGTAGGATGGCCCGCACCTTCTCCTCCCAGGGCCTGAGGTATACTGGCTTGGCAGGAGGGCCACTGCCGGTGTATTGGCTCAAGATGTAGTCCTTCTTCAGCAGCTCCTTGACCCTCCTGCGCACGTCATACCACCTGTTCTGGATGTCTGTCTTTGTGCGCAAACATGGTGATTGTGCGTTCACCCTGTCGACGATCCTCTCCCACATCTTTGTTTTCTGTGACATGGGTGTCTGTTGGACCAGTGTACCAAAGAGCTGTGGCTCTACCCTGAGGATCTCATCTACCAGGACTTCCAATTCACTATCTAGGAACTTGTGATTCTTCTTTGGGGGCATGGTGATGGGTGGTGATGGTGAGTGATGTGTGTGTTGGTGTGCAGGTGAAATGCGTGAGTGTGTGTTTTGCTAGGTGTATGTGAGGTTTCTATTTGTTGTGGTGCTGATGGTGTGTGGCTTGTGTGATGGATGAGCTGTGGGTGTGTGGTTGCTGTCTGTTGAGTGCTGGCAGGTAATTTGAATTTGCAAAGGATCATGGTAGGGATTTGTGTCCTTTATATGGGTGGAGTTGTGGGTGTGTCTTTGTTCCCTGCCCCTCCCCCCAGTATTTACTGGCTTTGTAATTGCTTGTTTGGCCTTTTTTTGTGTATTTTCCCTTTGTACTTTTCGTGCATGTAGGAGACGTTCTTGTGACCGAGTCGGACCCTGCAGTTGTCTCGTACGGGCTCGTCCGTTTCGTTCACGCTGTGTTTGTGCTGTTTTCTATGCTGCGTACGCGTCGGTCACGGTGTTTTGGGTTGCTTCGGCTCGCAGTTTTGTATGCGTGTCGGTCGTACGGCTTGTCCTCCGTGCGACTCGGTCGTTTTTTCCACGCCTTGCATCGTACTTGGCGGGTGGGAGTCCGCGGGTACGTCTCGTTCGGTATTGTTCCGGGTGCGAGTCGGTCGGTTCGAATCGCGTGTTTTTCCGGCCTGATTGCTGTTTTCCGTGCGACTCGGTCCTTCGGCTTGTGTTCCGTACGAGTCGGTCGGGTTTTGCTCGCTTCTCATCGTACTTGGCGGGTCGGGCTGCACCGGTACGTGTCGGTCGGAATTAATTCCAGCTCCGAGTCGGTCGGTACGTTTTCTGGCCGAGATCGGAATCGGCCCCTAAGTGTCTGATTTACAGTTTGGCAGATGGGATACTCTGTGAAAAAAGTGCCAAATTAAATATATTCAGTTTGCTGTAGTACAGTGCACCATTTATAATCTGTGCACAGGCCTACGTACGACGTTTGGGATATCTGTTATACTGCACATATGTGACAGAATATCCAATCCACCCCTAAGTTCGGAGTCAGGGTAGAAATTAAAAGGCAGTCAGAGAAGAGCAGGGCCATTGGAATTAATTATAACAAGTTAATAAATTATCATGCCATTACAGTTGCCTCAAACTATGCTGCAGAGTAGCAGACCACCAGTATGCCTTCATTAATGTTGCACATATACTATAGTCAAGTACACTATTAATTGTGCAGCATTTACGCCTTACTTAATAATGACAGGTAATTCATGACACACTAGGGGGCCGATTCCGATCTCGGTCGGAGGCGCACCCAATACCATTCGGTCGGGAAAAAAGCCATGCGAAAGCCTGTTTCCCGACCGATCCGTACAGTACACCGAACGAGCAAGTACGATGCGCACAACAGCAAAAAATCCGGCCGAGCCGTACTCACCCAAACCAGGTCCTGTTCTCCGACCGAGGCGAATCCGGAAACGCCGAATCGAGTCGCACGGAAGGAAAAATGCAGCCCCGTCCGGCCGGACAAGTACGATGCGCTTTCCGTACGCGCCGAACCCGTCGCTACGCACGGCACGTCAAAGCATCCGGGAGAGGCGCACATAAGCTCCGATTCGCGCCACAACACGATCCACGGCTCCGAGACGAACACGGCACCGATGAGGACGACGCGAAGCGACGAGGGCGAAGCGACGAGGACGACGCGAAGCAACGAGAAGGACGAACGACACAAACCAACCATGAATCCCTTCGTCCCGATCATACCAATATTCTACATTTACTACCGGAACAGGCACGGACGCGTACGGCGCAGAAGGTAAGCCAGACACCAACCACAAAACACATACAACACGTACACGACACATCACACACACACACGGGGATGCTGAATATACTTGCAACAGCAGCACCATAGGGGCGGGATGCCCATCACCAATGCCACATATGCACACAGGGGCCTGAATGCGCACCACCACCCCTACCCAGGGGGGGCTGGATGCCTACCACTACTACCACCCTCACCCAGGGGGCAGGATGCCTACCACTACTACCACCCTTAGCCTGGGGGGCAGGATGCCCACCACTACTACCACCCTCACCCAGGGGGGCAGGATGCCTACCACTACTACCACCCTCACCCAGGGGGGCAGGATGCCTACCACCACCCTTAGCCAGGGTGGCAGGATGCCTACCACTACTACCACCCTCACCCAGGGGGGCAGGATGCCTACCACCACCCTTAGCCAGGGTGGCAGGATGCCTACCACTACTACCACCCTCACCCAGGGGGGCAGGATGCCCACCACTACTACCACCCTCACCCAGGGGGGCAGGATGCCTACCACTACTACCACCCTCACCCAGGGGGGCAGGATGCCCACCACTACTACCACCCTCACCCAGGGGGGCAGGATGCCTACCACTACTACCACCATCACCCAGGGGGCAGGATGCCCACCACTACTACCACCCTCACCCAGGGGGGCAGGATGCCTACCACTACTACCACCCTCACCCAGGGGGGCAGGATGCCTACCACTACTACCACCCTCACCCAGGGGGGGCAGGATGCCTACCACCACCCTTAGCCAGGGTGGCAGGATGCCTACCACTACTACCACCCTCACCCAGGAGGGGCAGGATGCCCACCACTACTACCACCCTCACCCAGGGGGGCAGGATGCCTACCACTACTACCACCCTCACCCAGGGGGGCAGGATGCCTACCACCACCCTTAGCCAGGGTGGCAGGATGCCTACCACTACTACCACCCTCACCCAGGGGGGCAGGATGCCCACCACTACTACCACCCTCACCCAGGGGGGCAGGATGCCTACCACTACTACCACCCTCACCCAGGGGGCAGGATGCCCACCACTACTACCACCCTCACCCAGGGGGGCAGGATGCCTACCACTACTACCACCATCACCCAGGGGGGCAGGATGCCCACCACTACTACCACCCTCACCCAGGGGGGCAGGATGCCTACCACTACTACCACCCTCACCCAGGGGGGCAGGATGCCTACGACTACTACCACCCTTAGCCAGGGGGGCAGGATGCCTACCACTACTACCACCCTTAGCCAGGGGGCACGATGCCCACCACTACTACCACCCTCACCCAGGGGGGGCAGGATGCCTACCACTACTACCACCCTCACCCAGGGGGGGCAGGATGCCTACCACCACCCTTAGCCAGGGGGGCAGGATGCCTACCACTACTACCACCCTCACCCAGGGTGGGCAGGATGCCTACCACCACCCTTAGCCAGGGTGGCAGGATGCCTACCACTACTACCATCCTCACCCAGGGGGCAGGATGCCTACCACTACTACCACCCTTAGCCAGGGGGCAGGATGCCCACCACTACTACCACCCTCACCCAGGGGGGCAGGATGCCTACCACTACTACCACCCTTAGCCAGGGGGCAGGATGCCCACCACTACTACCACCCTCACCCAGGGGTGGCAGGATGCCTACCACTACTACCACCCTCACCCAGGGGGGCAGGATGCCCACCACTACTACCACCCTCACCCAGGGGGGCAGGATGCCTACCACTACTACCACCATCACCCAGGGGGGCAGGATGCCTACCACTACTACCACCCTTAGCCAGGGGGGCAGGATGCCCACCACTACTACCACCCTCACCCAGGGGGGGCAGGATGCCTACCACTACTACCACCCTCACCCAGGGGGGGCAGGATGCCTACCACTACTACCACCCTCACCACTACTACCACCCTCACCCAGGGGGGGCAGGATGCCTACCACTACTACCACCCTCACCCAGGGGGGGCAGGATGCCTACCACCACCCTTAGCCAGGGTGGCAGGATGCCTACCACTACTACCACCCTCACCCAGGGGGGGCAGGATGCCCACCACTACTACCACCCTCAAACAGGGGGGGCAGGATGCCTACCACTACTACCACCATCACCCAGGGGGGGCAGGATGCCTACCACTACTACCACCCTTAGCCAGGGGGGGCAGGATGCCTACCACTACTACCACCCTTACCCAGGGGGGGCAGGATGCCCACCACTACTACCACCCTCACCCAGGGGGAGCAGGATGCCTACTACTACTACCACCATCACCCAGGGGGGGCAGGATGCCCCCCACTACTACCACCCTCACCCAGGGGGGGCAGGATGCCTACCACTACTACCACCCTCACCCAGGGGGGCAGGATGCCTACCACTACTACCACCCTCACCCAGGGGGGCAGGATGCCTACCACCACCCTTAGCCAGGGGGCAGGATGCCTACCACTACTACCACCCCCACTCATAGGATGGACAATGCATGACACAACCAGCACACCACAAACTAGGGAATGCAAGAAGAAGACATCCCCCCAACACCATGACAAGCGTGTGTAGACTGTGTCAAATGCCTACAACACCGAACATGACTTTGAACATACAATGTGACCCCCTAGCACATGTGCCACACATATATGTGTGTGGCACCCACAATGCAAGCAGGCCATGACCATTGTGGCAATGGGGTCCAAACCCCCATCATCACAGTGACCAAAAGGTAAGTGTGGGGTCCATAGCTGAAGCACATTTTGAACATTGTGGCAATGGGGTCCAAACCCCCATCATCACAGTGACCAAAATGTAAGTGTGGGGTCCATAGCTGAAGCACATTTTGAACATTGTGGCAATGGGGTCCAAACCCCCATCATCACAGTGACCAAAAGGCAAGTGTGGGGTCCATAGCTGCAGCACATCTTGAACATTGTGGCAATGGGGTCCAAACCCCCATCATCACAGTGACCAAAAGGCAAGTGTTGACAAAGTAAGAGGTGCAACTGCCAAACTGCATGGATGATTCCTGGTCACAGAACAACAAACACATCAGTGGCAAAGTAGTGTATGTGTCCCATTGCAACATAAATTGGGGGAGCCAAATCCTGCAGTGCAAATAAGACATAACTTTGGCCATGTGCAGACAAACAACACCCATGGGGGCTGACACCGTCAACAATCATCAATGACACAATGACAGAAGTGACCATCCGAATGCAGACCCACATATTTGCACCAATGGGCACACACATGCAGATACCCTGTGGAGACTGCAGATGTGAGGCGAACAGATACCATACCATGGCAGCAATGGGACACACAATCAACAATTAGCAACAAATGAGGGCTCCCGTCCCATCAGCCTAGTCATGGAAGTGCCAACGGAATCATCAGCACAGATCCAACACACTTGTATAGCAATGTTGCACTGACAACACAGATGAGTCCTTCTCCATTGATGCCCAAACCTGCATGTTCACTGGAGATGGCCACACGGTCAGGGAAGTAGACGAATAGAACAATGGCAGGCACAACAGATGTGCAGGGGTGGAAGCCACAGATGTGAAGTTGCCAATCTAAGTAGGAAATCTCATTGCCAAATACTGAACACCTGACACCCTCAGATGCTGCTATGGATGACATGGATACACCACAGGATAGGACCCATAACCCCTGGACCACATGGGTTCCTGCACAGTAACACTTCATTATCATGAGACCAAATATCACCATCACTGCAGCAAGGGCATTGTTAGCATCATCAACATCATGTACATCAGAAGCAAAAGCACTAGAGAACAGAAAGTTGCTTTATTCAGCATATGTGGCATTAAAAGTAGAAGTCCGGTAGAACATAAACAAAGGCCAATGGCCAGTCCATCAACAAAGTCACAAGTGGGTGACAGTGGCAGATGCCACCCTACACATGCCTGCACAAAACCAGGGACAATCCACTAGGAGGGGCAACCGGGGGGTAGGCCAGGCACCGCAGGGACAGGATCAGGGCTCACCAGGAGGAAGCAGGGAAGGGGTGGTGGGTGCTGGAGAGCCACTGACAACTGCAGTGGAGGTGTCTGACATGGTGTGTGCCGGCACAACTGGGGGGCATGGCTCAGATGTTGTGGGTGCCGGCACGACTGCAGTGGACCCTGCAGATGGAGTGGACAGGTCCGCCACTGCAGTGCCCAAGTCAGACAGGGTGGTAGTGGACTCCACTGCAGTGCCTACCACCAGGGGAGGAGAATGGGGAACAGGCAAGGTGGGCTGGACAGAGGGGGAGGACACCCTCACCACATCAGTGGCACAGACAAGCGCAGCGGGGGGTGTGGTGCCGGGAGAGCAAGTGGCAGGGGGAGAAGGCCGGAGCCTCTTGGGGATGGTATATCTGTGGGTGGGGGAACCTGGGGCAGGGTGTGGCGGGGGCACCTGTGGAGTGGGGGCCTGAGGGATGGAGGAAGGTGACCTGGTGCTTGAGCTGCAGGGCGGCGGCGGGGTCTTGCTCTTACCACTCCGGGGGACTTGCGGGTGGGGGCCTCAGTCTGTCTGCGCCTGGGGGAGGGTGTCTGGGGGCGAGGGGCACTCTGCTCCGTGTGGGGGCTTCCTCTTCCCCCTGGATGCTGGGGCAGCTGGATCGGAGGGGAAGAGGCCGAGGTCACTGAGGAAGAGGCGCTGGGTCTTTGGGGTTGCAGGTGAGGCAAGGGAGGGTGCTTTGGAGGGAGAGGCAAGTGAGGACTGCGCAGTGCCCGTGGATGCGTGTGTGTGTACCAGGGCCCCATCCCCTGTGAGTCTGGTTTCAGTCCCCTGACTGTGCGTGCGTGTGCGTTTAGTTTGTGGCGTGTGTGTCTGTGTGCTGGATGTGTGTGTGCTGGTGTGTGCCTGTGCCGGTGTGTGTGTGCTTGGGACGGGCAAGTTGCTGGGGAGTGTGGATGGAGCAGAGGCAGGAGGGGTGAGGGACTGTCTGAGGAGGGACACTGCTGCCGTCAGGGAGGAGTCCATGGACCTGTTGCCCCTCTGTAGGTCAGACATGCCCGATGAGATGCCCTCCATGAACGACACCAGCTGAGTCAACAGTGCGGTGTGCGCATGGAGGACACTCAGCATGGCTGTCTGCCCTACATGGAGCTGGCGAAGGAGGTACACAGACTCCTCACTCAGGGCAGCAGGGGACACAGGGGCAGGGGGTGCGGTGCCTGGGCCAAAGGAGACACGCTCCCGAACATGGGAGCCTCCACGGACCTGGGGAATGGGAGCCGATGGGAGGGCGGTGGGGGTGCTGGTGGTGGCGGGGACAGCAACACTAGCTGGGGTGTGGTGGCTGCTGACACCCGCCTCCACAAGGGAGTCATCCTCCGAGTTGCTCTGGTCCTCAGCTGAGGTGGATGGTGCTGAGGATTCCTCGGTGTGGCTCCCCTCGCCCTCCGTGCCACTGGGTCCCTCCGACCACTCCTCGGCTGCTGACCCAGTCTGGCTCTCTGGCTCCTCCTGGTCCGTGGAGCTGTCCCCTTCCGTGGCCGTGGATGTATCTGCAAACAATGGGGAAACAGACAGACATCAGTCACCTGCACCAAACGCACACACCACTGTGAGCACAGCACATCACAGAGCAAGGCCTGGCATCATTAGTTGTACATTGCTAAAAGTGCCCTAACTGAACAGGAGAAGCCAATTGTCAGTCTGATGCCAAGCATGGCACTCACATCCCACATGGCCTTGCACCCATCTGTCTGGTGTCTGTTGGATTGCAACACCCCAGTGTGGACACATGCACCAAGTACACAGTAGTTGGACAGTGCAGAGGACACGGTGTGGACACATCACAGCTCTTGCCACTGAGTCAGTACAGGTTTCCGGATGAAAGGGATGCCCAGAGTCAAATAGGAAATGCATGTGATGCATACCAGCGACAGACACTATGATGCACCCATGTCCTGATAGCCAGCGCCACTATGGTGTGCATGTAGCACATGTCACTCCCCTGCAGGACCACAAATAAGTTGACACATGCCATGGCAGAGGCATGACTGTTAAGTCATACATCACTGTCTCAGTGATGTATGACTTGGCAGCCAGACAACAACACTATGCACTGTGTCACAATAGTAGGTCATGGGGAATGCAAGTCCTGGAGCTGCACAAGTGCACATGTACATCCCCCACACAACACATCATCTCAACCCTCATCTGTCCAGGTCACACCTATTGGACATATGGGAGACCTGTGACACTACCCTCTGAACCTGAGCCCCTCACAATTTGCTGTGAATGGGGAACAGCTGCCTGAACATCACATTTGCATACCCCAGTCTGCACGGGCAGCTGATCAAACACCTATGTGACACACAAGTATCGTCTCCTATGGTCACATCTCCAGGGGCATGCTGAGCCCCTACCAAGAAACACCCCAGCAGTCCTGGCAACTAATCCACAGCACACTGACACAGAGGCAGACACCTGAGGGGTCAAATCACTGTGCACAATGTGTCAGCTGATACACGGGAGTGGGAGTACAGAGTGCATTGCATGGCCTGGAGTAGGCATGACTGTCCTGCTCCACATGAATGAGGGATGTGCCCTGGACAGTGGATAGCTGGCTATGTATGTGTGACACACGTAATCTGCACACTCCTGGGGCACAAACATTGTTCCCACCCGCTGCATGGGCGTGTGCCACATACCCCAGGCACATGTGGTGGCTCAGCTCAGCAAGTGGACCGCATATCAAAGCAACACGCAGATCACATGTCCAAACCCAGGCGTTGTGTGAACAATGGACCCACCCATGATGCCCACAGCAGAGTTAGGGAAACAGATGCTCTCCCCCACCTTTAGTGAAGCAAACTGCAAGGACACAGTCCCAAGTGACACAATTCCCTGACTGTAAGGGCCACACCTGGGTATCAGATGAGCAGTGGGCAGTGCACAATAGAGGGACATGGCTCCTGGACAACATGACTGCTGCACTGTGGCAGTTGAACCAGGCCAGAGGAGGGCACAAAGCATGTAATACAGAGTTCACAGTGCAGTCTTTGACTCACCCCCTCCTTGCTGCTGTCTGGCCTTCAGCTGCCCATCCAGGTCTGGAAAGACCACCGCCAGGATCTGGAGCATGTGGGGGTCAGGGTCCGTGTTCCGCCCCTCCTGCGAGGAGGCGACAGCTTCAGCTGGACCCGTGCAATCCTCCGGGTCCAGCCCCGAAGGTCCTGCCACCTCTTCTGGCAGTTGCGGATCCGGCGCTTGTAGACCCCCACGGACCGGACAGCCCGGACGATGTCCTTCCAGATTTCCTGCTTCCGATGGGCATTAAACTGTCAGGATGACAAAGTGAAAAGGCCATTACCACACATGCAACATATCAGTGCATGACACAGTTGTATATACATGTCTCAATCACAGGGGCACATGATGTACACAGGCAGTGCAACGCTGACCATGGACAGTTTGCCAGACGTCACTACATGGTATCATTGCATGGGAAGTAAAACCATGTTCAAATGCACTGTCACTGCACCATACCTGTCCAGTGCAAGTCACTACACACTATGGGGGGTGACAACTACTCAGTGAGCCTGCTAGCCAGTGGCGTGCAGACTCTCAGCCTTGCTAGTCAGACAAACAGCACATTCAGAAAGGCAGTGCACAGAACACTCACCTGCTCCCCTGGTGTCCCATACAGCTTGCTGTACTGTGGAAGTAGGCTGTCCAGCAGGGCCTGGTTCTCTTCAAGGCTGAAGGCTGGGGCTCTCTCCACAGTACGTGCCATTGCAGGGTCCAGAGGGGCAGAGACAGCAGCAGTGCAGTGGCAGATGTCGTCTTGGAGCATGTAGTGCAGGCAAGTGGGCTCTCAGGGGAACAGCCAGCAATATATATGTGCTGGAGAGGCAGATACTGTCCCTTGTGTCCAAAGTGATAGGTCCAAGTCGTTTGCATCTTCTGAATCTGGCCAATCCATGGAATAGCAGCACCAAAACACGCCCACAGCATCCTTCAAATCTTCAACTTCATGACATACATGATTTTGCAACATTGTTGTGGGTGACCAACTGAATTTCCAGCAACCGACTCGTTCGAAATCCGAAAACGCGTCCGTTGCCAGGCAAGCCCATTGTCAATGGGTGTGCACCGATCGGTCCATTGCGGTACAACGCGTACAGGGGTACAACGCGTACCCGCACACATTGAAAGCAATGGGCCGGCCGGAGGCACCGATCGGTCCATTGCTGTTCAACGCGCACAGGGGTACAACGCGTACCCGCACACATTGAAAGCAATGGGCCGGCCGGAGGCACTGATCGGTCCATTGCTGTTCAACGCGCACAGGGGTATAACGCGTACCCGCACACATTGAAAGCAATGGGCCGGCCGGAGGCACCGATCGGTCCATTGCGGTACAACGCGTACAGGGGTACAACGCGTACCCGCACACATTGAAAGCAATGGGCCGGCCGGAGGCACCGATCGGTCCATTGCAGTTCAACGCATCACTGTACATGTGACTGGCATATGTCAGCATGCCTGTCTCAGATGGACATATGCCAGCCACAGATAGCTCCCAGGGAGTGAGGGGCACACCTACCACACGACAGCCTGTCCAAACTTTATCATAAGGCATGTAAGGCTGCATTTCCTATTGTGTGTATGTTGGTGTACATGTTGTCCTGTGGGTGTCACCTGTGGGCAGCCACCCCCAGGCTGTGCACGTGTTCATGGGGACAGGATCCTGGGTGTTACGTGTACGTGACCACTGTGATGTGCAACTGTTCATATCTGTGCATGTGCCATGGTCACATTTCACAGTGGTGTATGTGTATGTCATGTCACATACCCCGTGAGTCCCATGTGGGACGGTATGTTTGAGCCAGGGTGTCCCAGTGGCACAATAGTGATGGTCCTCCACAGTCTTTGTGCATGTGGTGTTTACAATGTCTCTGATTTCATGTGCACAATGGGAGACAGTCTCCACATCCACGTTGTGTGTGCATGGACTCTGATGTTGTGCGTGTGTGTCACAGACGTCCATGTCTGTCCTGCCGTGGCAAGTGGGGCCACTACCTGTGGGGGTCATGGTTGTTTTGCTGTGGTGTATACATGATACTCCATGTAATGCCAGTGTCCATGTGGCATTACAGGGTCCCTGGGAATGTACCTGTCGTTGAGCTGTGGTGCCTGGGGCACATCTGTCCTCACATGTCCCTGTGGGGGGTTATTGTGACACGGCAGCAGGAGATGGGAACTGTGACACGGCCTCATGATATCCAATGGGCCAACCTGGGACTAATTGATGCCACCTGTTGGACCGTGTTGACAGATGTTGGCCATGTATGTACCATACATGTCCTTCCGGTACTGCACACTTCATGTAGTTGTGCCTCATAATGATGTATGTTGGGATCTTGAGTGTGTTCAATGCCGCATATGTGGGGTGACTGACAATCTTGCTTACTTCTCCTCTGCACTGCAGGGCTCCTGCTGTCCATCGGCCATTCCCAGACCTGGCAACGATGGTGGAACGGGACAGCATCCGACGGTACCGCTTCACCAGGCAGCTGATTGAGGATTTGGCAGTGCAGTTGTCCCCACATTTGCAGCCTGGCCGGCCGTATCCTACAGCGCTGACCCCCAAGGTGAAGGTGATGGCAGCCCTACACTTCTTTGCCACTGGTACCTTCCAACATACTGTGGCGACTGCTGGTGGGATGTCACAGACCATGTTCAGCCGTGTGCTCCGCGATGTTTTGGCGGCAATGTTGCTCTTCCTGAACCGGTACATCTATTTCCCTAGACTGCGACGACTCACTGACGTGAAGAGTGACTTTTATGCCCTGGGGAGGATGCCGCATGTAATTGGCTCCATTGATGGGACACATGTGGCTTTGGTACCACCACAGGCCCAGGAGCAGGCCTACAGGAACCGCAAGCACTACCACTCGGTCAATGCACTGGTGGTGTGTCTTGCAGACATGACCATCACACACGTGTGTGCCCGTTTCCCTGGTTCAGCACACGATGCCTTTGTGATGAGGAGTAGTCGCATCCCCAGGATGATGGCACAGATGCAGAACCAGCGTGCCTGGCTTGTCGGTGTGTACTGACTTTGTGCCATTGTGTGTGATCTGATCTGTAGTATTCCGCCCACTGTTCCAAGTCAGCTAATGTGCACTTGTCTGTCCGTAGGTGACTCGGGATACCCCAACATGCCGTGGTTGCTGACACCCCTCAGGAACCCTGTGACACCTGCCCAGATGCGCTACAATGAGGCACATGGTCGGACCAGGAGAGTGATTGAGCGGACCTTTGGTCTCCTGAAGAGCCGCTTCCGCTGCCTGGACAAGACCGGAGGGTCCCTCCCATATGCCCCTGCGAAAGTGTGCAAGATTATCATCGTCTGCTGCATGCTCCACAACCTGGCAGTGCGGAAGGAGTTGCCTCTCATCCAGGATGACAATGACCAACATCCGCCACCTGTGGAGGATCCTGGCCTGGACCACGATGCCAGTGACGATGATGATGATGATGATGGTGATGGTGATGTCCGCACACAGCTCATCACCAACTTCTTTAGCTGAATGTGAGTATCCTGAGGTGTCATGTCAATGATGTGAGTTGGCATGATGTGTGGGTGGTGCTCTGGTGCTGTGGGAGTGTGTCCATGGGCCACTTGACTGGATGTGTGTTGCGATGTGTGCTAACAGGTGGGCTGTACTCCCCAACAGTGTTGACATGCTAACTTGGTTCTGGGTGGGTATCTTGTAACATGTATTGTGCATGTGTTTTGCTGTTCTGTCCTGTACTCCATTGCGTTTGACTGTGTGTCATTTCTGTCCTTCACAGGGTACTTTCAGATTCGTTTGGTCAACTGTGTCCACCGACGACGTGATTGCACATCCAGGCTGGTAGCTGTTGTGTCCCTACAGGTGATGTGCGCCACACCCATGGACTTCCTTCCGTCTACAGTTGTTGACTGTGTGCCCGCTGCCAGGTGGGGTTACCTTGCATCTGTAGTGGTTACGGCATGTTGCAACTGTGTAATAAACCTGTGCTTCACTTTGTGATGTGCGTTGTCTGTGGTCACACATTTGACTGCCATTTGCTTACTGCACCTGTGGGCTACTTGACTACAACTGGGAATGGGTGTGGTGTCTGTGCATTGCACCGTCTTCCCTGGCAACATCAGTGTAGGCAATGAGTCAGATGGCCTAGGTGTGTATGTGTCGTGTAGCCCTGGTGGTGTGTCTCCCTCATGTGTGTCACGTTTCCTGTACTCACATGCCTGTGTTGTCCTTGCTGTTGCAGTTCGCATACACAGTGTAATTTTGCAGTTCATCATCCCCATAACAGCACCCACGTTGGAATCACGACAGAGGCAAGTATGGTGTATTAGTGTGTTTATTGTGATACATTTGTGTTAATAGTGCATACGATGGGTTGTGCTGTACATGAATCTTGCAATCCCAAGTTCCTAGGTGAATTGAAAGTCCGGGTAGACAGGATCCCCAGTATCGGGGCCACAGTTGTCTGACACATTGGTCCAACTTGTACTCCCCATGCAATGTGTGGGAGTAGTGTTGCCGTCAACAGGGTGAACAGTCTGTGCACAAAGGCGAACATCCAGAACAGGTTCAGGCTTCCTGGGAGTTGCGCTTGGCCATCGGCCTCTCACTTTTCCCTCCTCGGACGACCCCTCTTCTTGGGGGGGGGCCCTCAAGTGCAGGCTGCTGCGGTGCAGGGGACTCTCCGCCAGAGTCCTCCTCCCTCCCTGTGGCAGTTGCAGTTTGTTCGGCACCAGATGTTGTTGGCACACAGGGAGGTGTGGACTGGTTGCTGTTCATCTGGCGGAGGCATTGTAAAATGTCCCTGTGCACCGCCGTCATCTCATGCAGTGCATCCCACTTGGACTCCACGCGGGACATGTGTGAGTCCACACGGGACATGTGTGACTCCACGTGGGACATGTGGGAGTCCAAGCGGGCATGATGGGCAGCCTGCTGCTGTTTAATGTCTCTGAGGAGCCCCACTACCTGGCTGAGCTCTCCGGTGCTGGACTGGTACGCATCAGCTATGCGTACCAGTTGTGGGTCATCATGCACACCAGCAACGTCTGCAAGCAGCGACCTCTGTCTCCCACCCCTCCCACCACCCCTGCTGACATGTGCAGTGTGTGCAGTGGCACGCACAGATAACCCTGGTCCACCTTGGGAGTTGGTAGTGGTGGTGGTGGTGGCCATGGCCCCAGGTTGGTCCAGGGTCACTGTGCTGGTGTTGCTCCTTATTCTGTCCATGTCGGCAGGGATGGTATTCGTGGTGACAGTCGTTGGAGGGGTGGGTGCAGGGGGTGCAGCTGGTGGTCCTGCTGGTGCTGCAGCTGGTGGTCCTGCTGGTGCTGCATGTTGACTTGCACCGGATGTGCCAGGTTGTTCTTCATCGTCCGAGGAGGACAGAGGATGTACGACGCCAGTGAGCTCGGCATCCTCTTGAGCCTGGGACTGGGACTCCTCAGCGTCTGCTGCTGTGTCCCCATCATCACCTGTTTTTGGGAGACACAAACAATGTATGTCATGTTTCTGCAGGCATCAATGGTTGACACACATGGCAGTTGTGACTGTGCCTCTGGGTGCGGGCCTGTACATTGCATTGTCCTGAGTCGTCACAGTCAGGGGTTGATATTGGTGTGGCACATTGTCCTGCATTATTTGGGCATTTCTATGTATTTTCTGGGGTGTGAACATGGTCTGCATTGGTTGTGTTTGGTTGGCAGCCGGACCTCCTTCCCACCCACCCAGCCAGTCAGTTATCCCACCATGGAACGTGCTTGCATTGCAGGGAGTGGAAGTTGTCTCTCAGGATGTCAGTCAGTGGTGTCCTGCTGTTTCTTGGTGCACATTTGCCAGCAGGGCCTTGTGCTCCCCACAGCAGTAGCCAGTGTCAGCCATCTTGTGAGTCCTTCTCCACTCCCTGTGATGTGAGCATGGTTCAGGGTGGTGTTGATGGGACAGTTGTGGGGGTGACCAATATCAGTGACTACGACTCCCATCATGCTATTGCCTCCACCCCCTTCCCAGCATGCCCATGCTTCCTTCCTTTTGACTCTGCTTCCCTGTGGGGTGGGCTGGCTGTGCTGACAGGATGGCTGGGAGTGTTGTCCTGGCAGTTGTTTGGCTAAGAGTCCCAAGAGTGTCCCTGTGCTTCACACAACATAACCCAGGGTGGTGGTTCTTTGTGGGATCTTGTGTTGGGATGGAGGGCATTGCATACTACCAGGTGGGTACTGTGGAGTTTGTGTTGGGGGGGTGTGTGAAGGGAGGTGCTTGTGACTATAGTCAGTGCTGCAAGTCCCCCTTCCCACCCAGCCAGCCAGATATCCCACCATGGAACGTGCTTGCATTGCAGGGAGTGGAAGTTGTCTCTCAGGATGTCAGTCAGTGGTGTCCTGCTGTTTGTTGGTGCACATTTGCCAGCAGGGCCTTGTGCTCCCCACAGCAGTAGCCAGTGTCAGCCATCTTGTGAGTCCTTCTCCACTCCCTGTGATGTGAGCATGGTTCAGGGTGGTGTTGATGGGACAGTTGTGGGGGTGACCAATATCAGTGACTACGACTCCCATCATGCTATTGCCTCCACCCCCTTCCCAGCATGCCCATGCTTCCTTCCTTTTGACTCTGCTTCCCTGTGGGGTGGGCTGGCTGTGCTGACAGGATGGCTGGGAGTGTTGTCCTGGCAGTTGTTTGGCTAAGAGTCCCAAGAGTGTCCCTGTGCTTCACACAACATAACCCAGGGTGGTGGTTCTTTGTGGGATCTTGTGTTGGGATGGAGGGCATTGCATACTACCAGGTGGGTACTGTGGAGTTTGTGTTGGGGGGGGTGTGTGAAGGGAGGTGCTTGTGACTATAGTCAGTGCTGCAAGTCCCCCTTCCCACCCAGCCAGCCAGATATCCCACCATGGAACGTGCTTGCATTGCAGGGAGTGGAAGTTGTCTCTCAGGATGTCAGTCAGTGGTGTCCTGCTGTTTGTTGGTGCACATTTGCCAGCAGGGCCTTGTGCTCCCCACAGCAGTAGCCAGTGTCAGCCATCTTGTGAGTCCTTCTCCACTCCCTGTGATGTGCGCATGGTTCATGGTGGTGTTGATGGGACAGTTGTGGGGGGGGCAATATGTGTGACTGCGACTCCCATGATGCTATTGGCTACACTGACTTGGCCAGCATACACAGAATTCCTTCCTTTGAGTGGTCTTCACTGTGTGTTGGTGTTGTTGTGGTGGCTACATGTCTGGATGTGTTTGTTAGTTCTATTTGTGCCACTGCCTAGCTGTAGTTGTAGTTGTGTTTGTACATGTGATGGCACGGTTGGATGTAACTTTTTTGATGGCATGTGTTGTGTTTATCTGACTGACATACACATTTTGGGATGATTCTGTTCTGGTTGCTGTGTAATTGCTATGAGTGCATGGTTTGACTCTCCCCTTGACAGTGATGTGTGTGTGTTTTGTGTCAGAATATTGTGTACATTTGTTGTGTACTCACCAGGCTCTGGGATGTTCTCTAGTCCATATACGCTCACTGGCGGAAGGATGGCCCGCACCTTCTCCTCCCAGTGCCTGAGGTATACTGGCTTGGCAGGAAGGCCACTGCCGGTGTATTGGCTGATGAGGTAGTCTTTCTTGAGCAGCTCCCGGACCCTCCTGCGCACGTCATACCACCTGTTCTGGATGTCGGTCTTTGTGCGCAGACATGGTGATTGTGCGTTCACCCTGTTGATGATCCTCTCCCACATCTTGGTTTTCTGGGAGATGGGGGTCTGTTGGACCAGTGCGCCAAACAGCTGTGGCTCTACCCTGAGGATCTCGTCTACCAGGACTTCCAATTCACAATCTAGGAACTTGTGATTCTTCTTGGGGGGCATGGTGATGGGTGGTGATGGTGAGTGATGTGTGTGTTGGTGTGCAGGTGAGGGTGTGTGAGTGTGTGTTTTGCTGGGTGTATGTGAGGTTGGTATTTGTTGGTGTGCTGATGGTGTGTGGCTTGTGTGAGGGATGAGCTGTGGGTGTGTGGTTGCTTTCTCTTGGGTGCTGGCAGTGGAATGGCATTTGCAAAGGCTCATGGTAGTTATTTGTGTCCTTTATATAGGTGGAGTTGTGGGTGTGTCTTTGTTCTCTGTCCCCACCCCCCAGTATTTATTGGCTTGGTAATTGCTTGTTTGGCCTTTTTTTGGGTGATTTTTCCTTTGTGCTGTTTGTGTATGTTGGAAACGTTCGTGTGACCGAGTCGGACCCTGCATTGGTCTCGTACGGTGTTCTCCGTTTCGTTCACGCTGTGTTTGTGCAGTTTTCTATGCTGCATACGCGTCGGTCGCGGTGTATTGTGTTGCTTCGGCTCGGTTTTGTATGCGTGTCGGTCGTACGGCTTGTCCTCCGTCCGACTCGCTCGTGGTTTTCGCGCCTTGCATCGTACTTTGCGGTTTGGAGTTAGCGTGTACGTTTCGGTCGGATTTGTTCCGGGTGCGTGTCGGTCGGTTGGATTCGCGTGTTTTTCCGGCCGGATTGCTGTTTTCCGTGCGGCTCGGTCGGTCGACTTGGTTTCGTTACGTGTCGGTCGGATTTTTCGCGCCTTGCATCGTACTTGGCGTGTCGTGCGCCACGGGTACGTGTCGGTCGGTATTTTTTCCTGATCCGAGTCGGTCGGTGCTTTTTCCGGCCCGAATCGGAATCGACCCCAAAGTGTCTGTTCAATTTCACTATGAAATCCTTTAAACGGAAATCACTTTTTTGATTAAGTTGATAATATAGCTTAATTCCTTGCAGTCAGTGCAATTGCAGTATGTGATGCATGTGTGGGAAAAACTTGACTTTGTGATTGATCACATCAAAAATTCAAATGACCCTACGGGACCAGCAATGTTCTGCTACTGTGCCACCATAGTATAAACAAGTGTTTGCACTGAGCATTACAATTTGTGTTTTTCTTTTTTTCTTTCTTGATATAGCCACTCCTGCTGCTGGAGGTCACCCATCCCGGTAGGAAATAGCTGCCTGGTAGCGACACCAGAGGCTGGGGGGGGGGGGCGTGGCAGACAAATACCACCAGTTGGTGGACTTGGAGGAGGTGGAGGAAGAGGGGGAGGCATGGACCTTCAGTTCCTTATCCCGCCAGCCTGGCCCTCTATCCCGGCCACAACATTGCCAGCACTGATTCATGCGGGGTCCACTGCTGCCCAGCGGGACACTGCCACCCCCTCCTCCTTGTCATCAACAGACTGCCTTCTCCACTGTGTCCTATGTGAGCTGGCTCTGCTCTGGCGTGGACAGCAGAACCTGGCCGGGGAGGCGGCCCACATAAACTCTAAAATGAATGGCCTCAAGGCCCTTTCCCTATTGAACATTTTTTTTGTTGGGAGGGACTGTTGTTGTGAGTGGAGAGGGTGGGAAGGAAAGCTGGGAAAAGGGTAGGACTCTGGGCATTTAGGGGTTTTTGCTTGGGGAGAGGGTTGGGCCTGTTGTGGGTGGAGAGGATGGATTTTCTTATACAAAAAAAAGATGCTTTTTTCCAATACATTTCACTTACTATCTGTCTTTTTCTTTGCTTTGCTGGTTAGCGTAGCATTGTGGGTTATTGAGGAGAGCAAGACGAGATGCTTTTCTCTTAAATTGTCACATATCATACTGTAGATTGACTTTTCCCCCTAGTCTTTCCTTACCTGAAGTCCCTTGCCATGTATTTATTCTTCAGTAGGTTACTTTACTTACTTCTATATGTAGTCCAGTACACTCAGATACCAGAGTGGGAACAGATTAGTTCTGTTTGACGTATTGCTTGATGAGGTTTTGCAGCACCCAGCCCCCTATCAAAGTGTATACTAGTCAGTTAATCCCCTTGTGCTACCCCATAACTATTGACCATTAGGGGGGTATGCCAACTACATACACAAAAATCTTAATCTTGCCTATCTCTGCTTCCAGAGAACAAGTTCAGTAATTTGTTCTTATCTAGTTCACTTCTTAGTTCTTACCTTACTATATTAACAGGGAATACATTCATAAAGCGAGGTCCCGTTCCAAATGATGCTTGTGAGATGAACTCCAACTGTAGAATTATTCAGAAGGATTATCCGTCACAAGCAACTAAACTGAAAAAAAAACACAGAGTAAGTGGGTAATCCAGGACTGAGACCACCATGACAAAAACGTCATACAAAAAACAACTAGCAGTAGTACTTCTAAGCATTCTGGGGAGCGAGTAGCTATTTAATTTTTTTTTTTTTAAATATAACTAAATGCACAAAAACCTCAAGAGCCAGGATTCAGGATAAGGTTACTACACGTTGCATAGATTTTGTATGCAACACTATCCCTGATTCACAAACGTAAAGTAAGTTGCACTTTTAGTGTAACTTTACTCTTGCAGTGTAGCTTTACGCCTAGTAACTCTTCTATCATCAACCTAACTTTACGAATGATAACTTTGTGAGTAGTAAGTAACTCCTATCATTTTAAAAGAGGTTACTTTTACTATTAGTTAGTTACTTCTCACAAGGTTATTGGCTGGTAGTTACACTGCAAGAGTAAACTTACACCAAAAGTGTAACTTTACCTTTGTGAATCAGGCCATAGTCTACACTAGTACTACATGAGACAGACATTGTTGTAAGTAAGACTCTGCACTATGATGATGATGTCCCTTTCATGCCTGGGTGGGAGTAGTAGGACAGGCGTGGGCTACTACTCAGAAGATCCTGTAACAGTGAGTTGGCTTCCAATTTACAAGATCTGCCACGCTAAGTATGTGATCCATTTATGGTGTAAATTATTAAATCACACCTCAATAGATCATACAGCCTGGGGGAAGAGGGTTAGGGGTTTATTGAATGGATAGGAAGGAGGAGTTTGGCAAGGTGACACAAAGACAAACATAGCATTCAACAAGTCGATGAGCGGTACATCATCACATGTGTTGTGGAAGGAATGGCACAGTTCAGTTGCCAAATGCATTGCATACTCTTTCAGCCGCAGAGACCAAAGCTATCTTATGTAAACTAGGGTTGAAAAAAATACAAAATAAGGAGGACCCACACAGTTCTACAAAATGTTGGTGCACTGTACATCTCATCTATTGTACCTGCTCTTCCCCCAGGGACGTGACAAACAATGGCAGTCTTGAATTATTAATGACCTTTACTGGCAGGCAGCCCAGCTAGGGAATTTATAAAAAGGAGGATATGTATGGGAGGCATTGTCTTCATGTCCTTTAAGCAAATGGGGTTAGCTTGTTCTATGTACACTGGTCTACTCTGCTAGAGCGTGATTTTGATCTTTCATTTGAAAGGGTGCACCATAATCAAGAGTAGTTTGCACCTGCATTTATTTCTTTGTCGTGTTAACCTTCGGTCATTAGAATGTGAAATGTAATAACGCGTAAAGGTGAAATGATAGAAATATTTCGTGTAATGTGAAGAAATTAAAGTGGTAATTGCATCCTAAGTGATGAAAACCCTAGTATTCGTTTATAACTGACTAATGAAGTTTATTACTGAAATGTAATGCATTGATTTAAACGTGCACCATATTAATGTTTGTGTATATGCTTAATGAAGCTCCATGGTGTTTCTTATGTTAGCCGATTTTCAGTAGGCCTCATGTGTATTTCCCTGGCTCTCACAATGAGTTTGTTTGTCATGTTCATGTGTATGTGGAATCTTTTTCTTTCTCACGTTTCTGTTGCAGGTGGAGAAATTAATCTTTGTTAGTTAGAATAACGCTTTTGTTTTAGGAGCTAGGCTTAGGGAGGAGAGTATACATTTGAACAAGCTGTGCTGATAATGTGAGACGGTGTTCTTTCTCACTGGAGAAGGCCTGGAAATCAAGGTCATCGAGCCCGAGGCTGGGAGTAACGAAATTAATTGGAAAATCAACTGCGAGGAGGTGTCCAGCTGGATGAGGCAATCGTATAATGTGAAATGGGCGTGTCTTATGATTTTGTTGTTGGAATTAGGGACAGTGCCCCAGGGGTTGAGCCAGGAGAGGAGATCAATAAAGAGAGAAGGAGCATCTTAGAACGAGCTCTGTAGCTTTATGCTACTTGACCCAGTCACCGTGAGTGCACTTCTTAGGAAGTCTTCACGCGCTGACACCTTTTCCTAAACCTGCCTGGGGAATGCTAAGTAGGGATGTCACATTAGTGGTACTGTAGGGACAGACTAATGCTTTTTACTTAAGAACCTCCAATGAAGACTAATCTTGACGTGGGGGCACTCATTCCCTGCGTTCTGATTTTGGAATTTGTTATTCTTTTCATGCTTCAGAGATTGAACCTTGTCCGTAGGGTTGGCTGTGTATTAGTTCTGATGTATTTCTACAACCTCATCTTGAGGTGCCTGTATGTTCAGTTATGTTTGGCATTGTAATAAATCAACTAACCTGGACCACGGAGTTTGTGATTCTTCGGAGTCATAAATTATTGTGATTGTGAATCTGATGTGACAAATTATTTCTCCCCTCTACACTTCTAAGCAGTTAAAAAAGTCTATCGACCAAGGGTTCCGTAGTATATTTTGATCAGGGAACCCGGCCCTATCAGTTGGTAGCACTGTCGGATGGTTACCTCTTGGAGTGAGGGGAGAATCTGGAAAAGTTAGAAAAAAGTTTAGCCATAGAGCCCAAAGGATGAGAGCTCAAAAGATCGAAAGCGGAGAACGACGGAATTTGGCGGAGACGGACGGAGAGTGATGGTGCGGCAAGAACAGCGGTGCACGGTGGAGTGAGTATGAACAGGGATGTGTGTGTTAGATTGCGGTGATGATTTGATTGTGTGATGTCTTGCGGAGTTGGGATGAGAGTCGAGTGAATGTGGTTTCGGGCTGAACGCGCGCGGTCCATGAGATATGATTTGATTTTGATGTCAGGCTCGACGAGTAGCCTAAGACCCCGGGATAGATTTGAGGTGTAGAAGACACAGAGTTGATGTAATTGTCTGACCAGTGATTGTGGGGAGATGTGAAGCAATATCGACGACCCGTTTGGAGATAGGGAACGTGTGTGAGTGAGCTTGTTAGAATCGTGTGAGAAGCTCGGTGCACAAGGGCGGACCACAGCAATTCAAGTTGCCAACGCAGGTCGTGGGTCACAGTGTGTGAGTGGTTTTGAGAGACTGGATCCTATCAATTTTATTTATGACTGTCCGGTCGTTTTGTGGACAGACAGTCCGATTTATGTAACTGTCTGGTCGGTTCACGGACAGTTACTAGAGGAGAGGCAGACAATAACCCCAGACTGTCCAGTCGTTTCGTGGACAGACAGTCGGATGGATGTAACTGTCCGGTCATTTCGTGGACAGACAGTTGCTAGATTCTATGAGTGAAGAGTGTGAATGTGTCAAAGGTGAGATTGTGAAGGAGGGTGAACTGCTCTGGGAAGGAAGAGTGACATCGAAGTGTGCCACGCTGCGATAGGTAGGTTGGTGTGAAGCTGCGCTGGGATTGGTGGATTGTCATCAGGAAGTGGAAACGAAAACAGCCTGCCGGTAAAATAATTTGATCTAATCATGCGATGCTTTAGAGTGTTTTGAGATCTTTGTAGAGGAGATAGAGTAGTTACTGGAGTGGGTGAGGAAGCCCTACCTGAGGATACCCCAGCACTTTACATGGCCACAAATGTAGGACTCCACACCATAGTTTGGCTTCAAAATTGGCATAAGATTACTGAAAAAGAGGGAGATTTGGCTTTCCCATGTTATGGTTCAGTTAGATTAGAGGTGCTGTACCAGTTGAGGGGAGTGATGGCTTTATTGCGACCTCCACCTAGACCAACACAGTTTGAGGCATTAGATGCATGGATGAGAGCAGCACAGGCAAAGAGTAGGGAGCGAAGTCAGGGAAGGATGAAAAGGGCGATGAAGGCGTATCAGGATGCGCGATGGGACGCACAGTTGAAGAAGTGGAGGGTAGACACCATCGAGGGAGAGAGGCTATTTCCACTATTAGTGAAAACAGGAGAGGAAGAGAAAGGAAGAGGATAATGGTAATACTGATGACAGCTTGTTAGATAGGTTGCTAGCAGAGCGTACCCCTCCATACAATCCAGACTCAGACGAGGGAAGGTGAGCACTCATGGAGAAAATGGGAGAACCACAGACGAGCCCTAGTGTGAGAGTAGTGGGAAAGATTTCAACAGGAATGGAAGGAATAGGGATGCCATCATCAAGAGGTATGGAGATGAATGGAGTTGATGCTGCTACGAGGTTACCGGAGACCCTTACGGTGCCAGTAACCATTGGCCATATAGTGTCAGTGTATGATCCAAATCAGGGGGAAAACAGTAGTCAGCCACAGACAGAAGTAGGAGAAAGGATCAATTCCGGAGGAAATGGTACTGCAAGTGGGAATGGTCCATTTTTTGTGCCTATAGAAGCTAGTACTCTATTGCCAGCCACTGCAGACTCTTCTAGAGGGCGAGTTGGGTCTAGAGCAGTAAGATCAGTGTCATTGGCAGACTCACGTTCAGACTTGAGAATGTGGGAATCCCCAGTTAGTGGACCCATGGGAAGGATAGCAAGAGGAGGAGTTGATCAGGGAGCTTCTGGGAGTCAGTATGTCCCACAGCACACATCGGGAGGAAATCCCAACGGGAATCAGAGCAGTGAAAGCGATGAGCTGAGTAGTGCATCAAGTCAGGGAATGATCAAGGATGCAGTGAGGGCTAAGGTGCTAGACGTAGTAAGATTGAAGGTAGAAGTGGATGAGGTAATAAGCGTAAATCTGCCCCTGGAAAGGATCGATCTTTATGAGCAAGATGAGTTGTTGTTTGTGGCGAAGGATGTTAACCGTAAGGCAAGGAGGGCACATGAGAAGCTGACAAAAGTGGCACGAAAGTATGATGTGGATTTGTCCAAAACCAAAATGTTACAAGGATGTCATAGGTTAAATTACAGTGATCAGGAATTGGAAGAGAAAAGCATGCTTGACAAGTGGGAGGAAAGGTGGTCCAAGAAAACGAATGTCAAGAAAGGGATAGGAGATACACTGCCTCTGGGAGGGGGGACAGCAGGAGTAGAGGCTTATCCGTTGTGAGAGGTACCAAGTGGAGGGTATGTGCATGTGCCTTGGAGCAGGGGTGATTTGGCAGCGTTTACAAACGATGTTCCTCGGCTGAGGGAGAAACCTGTTGAATGGTAGAAGCAAGTTGATTGCTTGGTCATGATTTCAAAAGTATTGTGGATTGACTTGAATACTCTGTTTGACATCGTGGTACTGAGTGATTTGTGGTCTGCTTGTAAAATTGCAGTTGAATGGCCATCTGCTGAACCCGACCGAGATCCCATAATGCATGGTCCTTCACCTGTGGTTATGAAAACGTTTGAGCAGGTAATCACATGGTTACAGTCCAAGATCTCACCACAAGATATTGATTGGGTTAAAATAGATCGGACTACCCAAGAGCCCAAGGAATCAGTACATGCTTACTATGAAAGACTCGTGCAAGCCTTCAAGCAGTATAGTAGATTGGACGGATCACTGACAGAATATCGACGACAGGAATATCGACCTACACAAATATCGTGTTCAAAATATCGATGTCAAGAATATCGACATCCTATCTTTACAATGGGAAGTACAAAAATATCGAAACAAAAATATAGTTGTTCAAAATATCGTTTTTTTAAAACTCTCTAATAAATAATTTTAAATAAATTAAATAATACATATAATTAATAAAAACATCGTTAGAATTATTACATTTTTTTAAAATTATAAATAATAAATGTAATGTAAAAATAAATTAAACACATATATAAAAATTATTATATATATATTTACTTAGTAATATTAATAAATAATTATTATAATAAATTATAAAATGTTAGAAACATAATACAAATTATAAATACATATATGTATACATACACCTGTAACATAAACATAAAAATAAAATATATATATATTAAATTAAAATATTAAAATAATTTTTTAATTTTAAAACAACATTTTACACTACATTAACTGAAACAGTAGGGAAAATGTTGGATAGCGTAGGGGATAAAATTACTATTCCCACTCCAGTAAATGCAAGAATAGGGAAAGTGTTGGATAGCAGAGGGGTAAAAATTACTATTCCCACTCCAGCAAGTGCAACAGTAGGGAAAGTGTTGGATAGCGTAGGGGAATAATTTACTATTCCCACTCCAGAGAGTGCAACAGTAGGGAAAGTGTTGGATAGCGTAGGGGATAAATGACTATTCCCACTCCAACGAGTGCAACAGTAGGGAAAGTGTTGGATAGCAGAGGTGATAAAATTACTATTCCCACTCCAGATAGTGCAACAGTAGGGAAAGTATTGGATAGCGGAGGGAATAAAATTACTATTCCGACTCCAGCGAGTGCAACAATAGAGAAAGTGTTGGATAGCATAGGGGTTAAAATTTTCTATTCCCACTCAAGAGAGTGCAACAGTAGGGATAGTGTTGGATAGCGGAGTGGATAAAATTACTATTCCCAATCCAGATAGTTCAACAGTAGGGAAATTGTAGAATAGCAGAGGAGATAAAATTACTATTCCCACTCCAGCGAGTGCAACAGTAGGAAAAGTGTTGGATAGCGGAGGGGAATAATTTACTATTCCCACTCCAGCAAGTGCAACAGTAGGGAAAGTGTTGGATAGCGGAGGGGAATAATTTACTATTCCCACTCCAAGGAGTACAACAGTAGGGAAAGTGTTGGATAGCGGAGGGAATAACATTACTATTCCCACTCCAGCGAGTGCAACAGTAAGGAAAGTGTTGGATAGCGGAGGGGATAAAATTACTATTCCCACTCCAGATAGTGCAACAGTAGGGAAAGTGTTGGATAGCGGAGGGGATAAAATTACTATTCCCACTCCAGTGAGTGCAACAGTAGGGAAAGTGTTGGATAGCGGAGGGGTTAAAATTACTATTCCCACTCCAGCAAGTGCAACAGTAGGAAAGTGTTGGATAGCGGAGGGGAATAATTTACTATTCCCACTCCAGCAAGTGCAACAGTAGAGAAAGTGTTGGATAGCGGAGGGGAATAATTTACTATTCCCACTCCAGGGAGTGCAACAGTAGGGAAAGTGTTGAATAGCAGAGGGGATAAAATTACTATTCCCACTCCAGCAAGTGCAACAGTAGGGAAAGTGTTGGATAGCGGAGGGGAGTAATTTACTATTCCCACTCCAGCAAAATAATGAACATTAATTAACAAATAATTAACTAATTAAAAATAATTTACATCCCACCATATTCCCTATAAATAACCCCACCAATGTTGTAAAACATAACACAATTAACATAATAAATTAGCAATTAATGAATTAACTAATAGCAATTAACAAGCAAATTAAAAACAATCAGTAATAAATTAATTCACAGAATTAACACTATTAAATAAAATTAAATAAATAATATATAAAAAATATTTAAAAAAATATTAAAATGCAATTACTTCCCACCCTACTCCCCTATCATCCCACAACATGCTCTTAAAAAAGACACAATTAACATAATTAATAATTAATTAATAATTATTAATGACCAATTTATAACTAATTATTAACAAATTAATAACCACATTTAACAATATAAAATATTAAATAAATAAATATTAATTAATACAAAAATGTAATGAATTAATTATAATTGAATTACTTCCCACCCTACTCCCCTATAAACCCACAACCCACTCCTAAAAAATAACACAATTAACATATTTACCAATTAATTATTAATAATTAAGAACCAATTAATTACTAATTAATAACAAATTAATTATCACAATTAACAATATAAAATATTAAATACATAAATATTAATTAATTAAAAATATTAATTAATTAATTATAATTAATTTACTTCCCACCCTATTCCCCTATAAATCCACAACCCGCTCCTAAAAAAATGACACAATTAACATATTAACCAATTAATTATTAATTATTAATATCCAATCAATAACTAATTATTAACAATTAAATTATCACAATTAACAATATAAAATATTAAATACATAAATATTAATTAATAAAAAATATTAATTAATTAATTATAATTAAATTACTTCCCACCCTATTCCCCTATAAACCCACAATCCGCTACGGAACTAAAACGCAAAATGTAATTTAAAAAAATTAATAACTTCTAAAAATTATTAATAAATGTATTCTAATTAAATTACTTCCCACCCTATTCCCCTATAAACCCACAACCCGCTACGGAACTAAAATACACAAAAATTAATTAACATAAAATTAATTACTTCTACAAATTTCACACATACATTAAAAAATAAGCTATACTTATACAAAATAATTACATCACATACTTTAAACACACATAGTAAAATACAAAACACTAAAATAAATGTCGATATTATTAACAATGATATTTTTACTTACGATATTACTAACTTCGATATTAAAAAAAACGATATTTCTTTCCTTCATGTCGATATTCTGGTCAACGATATTCTTGCATGTCGATCTTGTGCCACCTCGATATTAAAAACTCAATATTCTGGCACATCAATATTCCAACATCGATATTCTGTCTGTGCACCAGATTGGACACTTTAGATTCAAAGGACATGGGACAGTTTGTTTCCAAGTTCGTCCTAGGGTTGAGGCCCGAAATAAGCTTTATGATCCAGCAGCATTTGATCTGTTGGCAAAACGAATCCGTGGACGAGATTCTACGGTACGCGAGCTATTGTAGTGATGAGGTAGACTCGAAGCATAGGAAATTAAAGGATAAGCTAATGTTGGTCCAGATGAGGAATGCAGACAGGGTAGACCAGGTGCAATCGAGTGGAGGAACATTGGGTCGGAAGCAGGGAAACAATCATGGAGGAGTTCAGAACGTGTCGGTTCACGCAGGTCAGGGAAGAGGGAAACCCATAGATCCCAAAACAGGGATTGAGGTTGGTACTCAAAAAAGGACCACTGCATGTCATTTTTGTTTCACAATCGGGCATTGGAAGCGCGAGTGTCGATTAAATCCAGCGAATCAGATCCAAGATGAAGAAATAGTGCAGGTACCTGAGGTCATAAATACTGTGACGAGGCCCCAGGTCCGTACACGGAGGGGGTCTGAGTCCACAAGTGCAAGTTCCCCAACCTCCGAGAATTCCACAGGGGAATCAAGTATACCAGCAGATGCCCTTTATCGAAGCTCTAGATGAGTTTGATCCAGACCCGTTACAATGACGGTGCCTGAGGGGGAAGAAGACTGTACCCTTGGAGCAGTCTTAGAGGTAGACCAAAGAGGACCGTATGTGGAGGCAGATATGGATGGTCATCCCATCACATTCTTGACTGATACTGGTGCTACCTGTTCTACTGTGAGATCCGCAGTAGTACCAAACCTACCCCTCTCGGGACAATTGATCCAAGTTGTAGGAGTTGCTAATAAGAGAATGACCAATCCGTTGGCAGACAAGATACCTGTGAGAATAGGAACCTTTCAGGATCATCACCAATTTGCGGTGTGCGATTCGAGTCCAGTCTGCGTGTTGGGTCGTGACCTTTTGTGGAAATTAACTTGTACCATCTATTGCACACCCAAGGGAGTGGAGTTGCAGACTAATGATGATGACATTGCATTCAAATTGGAGAACAGAATCTCTGCATAGAGATGTTTCCCTTGTTGACAACTGAAGATCAGCCATACGACTTGAGGGACTCGGTCTCTCCAGTGGTTTTCACGGGAGAAGAGATAGGACTGATTCGAGGGGTTGAGCCAGTTAAGATACAGATTAAGCCAAATGTTGAGTTTCCAAGAACACCCCAGTACAACCTGACGCCGGAAACAGTGGCAGGAATCAAGCCTGTGATTGAGTCTATGATCGAACAGGGCATTCTGATGGAAATAATGGGGAGCCCATGCAATTCCCCTATAATGGGACTGCAGAAGCCGAGTGGGAAGTACAGAATCGTGCAAGATCTTCGAAATATCAACACAATTATAGTTCCGTGTTGTCCTGTGGTACCGAATCCATCAGTGATCCTGCTTCAAATTCCTTGTGAGGCTGAATTGTTTACAGTGATTGATCTATGTCAGGCGTTCTTCTCGATACCCTTACACGAGGAAAGCCAATTTATATTTGCTTTCCGTCTGGAAAATCGTGTGTTAACGTGGTGTCGCATCCCACAAGGGTATACTGAGAGTCCATCGAGATCTTTAATCAGATTTTGAAGCACAATCTTGAGTGTCTGGTACTGCCGCAGAATTCAGTTCTCGTGCAGTATGTTGATGACCTCTTGATCGCTTCTGAAACTAAAGGGGCTTGTAGGATTGATACTGTTACACTGTTAAATCACCTGGCAGAGAATGGACACAAGGTGTCCCCAAGCAAACTCCAGTACTGTTTGCCTGAAGTCGAGTATTTGGGTCATCGCATTGAGAAAGGCAAGAGGAAGGTGTCACCAGACCGCATTGAGGCGATCATGAAAATAAATGCGCCTAAGACACAAAAGGAAGTCAGGAGGTTTTTGGGAATGGTTGGGTATTGTCGCCAGTGGATTCCCAACTTCTCATTGAAAGCGAAACCTCAGCAGAGGTTGACACACATGGATGTGAGTGATCCAGTACCATGGGATAATGACTGTTTGGTTGCCTTTCTGGAGCTGAGAGAAAGCCTGTGTCGTGCTCAGGCTCTAGGAATGCCTGATTACAATAAATAATTCTCGTTATTTTGCTGCAAGCTTGAGGGTTGTGCACTGTCCGTACTCACACATACACATGGAGGTGTCCGTAGACCAGTTGCCTGCTTCTCAGCTACATTAGATCCTGTAGCTTCAGCATTGCCCGGATGTCTCAAATCACTTGCTGCAACGGGTGTCAGCATTGAAAGGTGTGAAAGTATTGTGATGGGTCAACCTCTTACTGTATATGTACCACATTCAGTTGAGCTCCTGATGACGAGAACCAAGACACAGCATTTGACGAATAACAGACTTACACGCTATGAGCAAGTCATTCTTGTCTCAGAGAATGTGACTCTGAAAAGATGTTCTGTATTGAATCCTGCTACTTTGATGCCTAATCCAAATATTGAAGATGAAGATTGTGAGGACCATGACTGTCTCGATGTGACTGAACTTTGCACCAAACCGAGACCTGACATTGTTGATGAACCTCTGCCCGAATCAGATGAAATCGTTTTTGTAGATGGTTCATGCTTAAGAGACAATGCAGCTTATTTGAGAGCAGCGTTTGCTGTCTGTACTATTTCTGGAGTTGTGGAAGCTGCTTGTTTACAGGGAGTACATTCTGAGTTCATTGCTTTGACCCGTGCATGCCTGGTTTCTGATCAAATCCGAGTCACCATCTACACCGATAGCCAGTATGAGTTTGGTGTGGTTCATGACTTCGGACAGCTATGGTCACAGAGGGGGTTACTAACATCATCAGAAACTCCCATCAGAAATGGGGATTATGTGAGACAATTGTTGGAAGCCTTACAACGACCCAAGGAAATAGCTGTGGTTAAATGCATTGCACATGAGAAAGGGGAGGACTTTGTAACACTTGGCAACAAGTATGCTGATGAAGTTGCACATTTCTGTGCTGAACAAGGGTGCATTTTCAATGGTGAATATACTGGAGAGAGCACAGAAAGAATCGGAATCAGCATGATGTTAGCCATAGCGGACACTTGGGATGAGGTCAAGCGTCTGCAGGGAGAAGTGTCAGATCAGGAAGAAGCTGGATGGATTAAAGCAGGTTGTGAGAAGAGAGATGATGGCATTTGGGTTTCAACTGATGGTCGAGTAGTGTTGCCAGATGATTTACTGAGCCCTATGGTGAGGCAGATTCATGGAGCAGTTCACATTGGAAGAGATGCCATGGTACGAGCAGACGTGGTTTAAACCACAGTTTCGTGCGTTTGCTGAAGCAGTGTGTCATAGGTGTGTTACATGTCAACAAATGAATGCTGGAAAGAAAACTGTGGTTGCATTGAGTCACATTGGAAGGTCTGGGGGTCCCTTCAATAGGATCCAACTCGATTTTATTGAGATGCCTAGGTGCAATGGATTGAGGTACATTCTGGTAGTGGTGTGTGTTTTCTCACGGTGGGTGGAAGCATATCCAAGGAGAAGGTGTGACAGTCTCACAGTAGCAAAACTGTTACTTAGAGAGTTAATACCGCATTTTGGATTTCCAACTTTATTGGAGTCGGATAGAGGAACGCACTTCTACAGTGAGACTATGAAGTTGCTTTGTACTGCCTTACAAGTTGATCAGAGATTGCATTGTAGCTACAAACCAGAGGCATCAGACTAGGTGGAGCAGATTAATTGGACTTTCAAGATGCGAATGGCAAAGGTCGTCCACATCTCTGAAATGGCCTGATGCATTACCTCTGGTGTTGATGAGTGTGCATAGCATCCCCGACAGGAGGACAGGACGTTTGCCACACAAGATTCTAATGGGGACGGTGATGCGTTTGCCAGAAGTGCCCTCTACCACATTGATAAACATCACCGATGATTTGATCCTTGATTATTGCAAAGGACTGGCTGACGTGGTCCGTTCTGTGTCTCACCAGGTTGAAGCTGCAACTGCCCCGACCTGGAAGGACCTCTGCCACGATCTGTGTCCAGGCGATTGGATACTGGTTCGAAAGCATGTGAGGAAGAACTGTCTTGATGCTTGCTGGAGAGGTCCATACCAAGTGATTTTGGTGACGAATACGGCTGTGAAGTGTGGAAGCTTGCCGAACTAGATCCACGCCTCTCACACCCGCAGAGTTTCAGGACCCTCGGGAGAAACAGCTCCTCTCCCTGAAGGAAATCCAGCCATGGCTGTGAGGCCACCGGAGAGGACAAGTCAAGCTGTGGGGGTTACTGACGAGGCTGGTTACCTACCAGAGCAAGCTGAGGGGGGTCAAGCTACACTAGGCCCAGGTATTGACTCTGAGGGAGACGATAACGTTGCAAGTTGTACAGAGTCAGACTCAGCTGGAGGAACTGATGTGGATGGTGATCGGTTGCAGAGAAGGAGAGCAGAATTTGCAAGAGAATCGTGGCCTGTGAGACAGAAGAGGCAAAACTTGAGACTGGCATCTGAAAGAGATCTTGCCCCTGTGTCTGAAATGTCGGAATTAGAACTAAGTGACACGGAGCAAGCACAAGGAGGCTTGAGGAGATCGAGAAGAGCAAGGGTGCCCTGTCAGAGGTACGCTGTCCAAGAGTGGACTTATCTGATCACAGATGCCGGGAACAGTGGGAACAGGGAGACTGAGGTCTTCATGAGTGGGCAGTAAAGTTCCAGAACTGAAAATTGAAATTGAACTATTTGTCCCTGGAATAGAAGCCAATGGAGTGTTGACAGTGACTGTACCAAGACCTCTGATATTGATTGGTGTGAGGGTTTTGATTCTGCGAGATCTGTCTTTTCCAACCTTTGGATATCAGCCACCAGCTCAGGGGATTGCAGCAGTTCGTCTTGACATTCTAGAACGTGTCATTGATGAAATTGGTTCTAAACTTTTGAGAGACTGTTGATTGTACTGTGAACAGTAAATAAGACGCTTACTTAAAGAAGATAACCTAGGCCCGAGTGGAAGAAGAATACATTTAGGGACTTTCCATAGAAGAAGAAAGAGGGCTAAGGAAGTCTTTTAAACTGTGTGAATAAGTGTGCAACAAACTGTGAAATTGGTTTCTAGGACTCCAATGAGCTGTGCGTGAACTTTGCTGAGCAGCAATCCGAGGCAGAGAAAGAGACTTTGCATTGATCCTCTTGTTGTGCTGAACCGAACTCAGTTAAAAATGGAGTCTGGAAATCCGAACCTTAAAGCAAAGTGTATAATAGGTACACTTATAGTAGGAGTGATGTTAGTGATAACAGTAGTTATTATCGTGTCTGTAAAAATCTCACATGAAGCAGAAGTTGATGGGGTGGGAATGCAAGGGACATCCACACCTACCACTTCTAGCACAAAAGTATATTAGGAGCAGATAAGGCTATGCTAGATCAAACTAGTCGCATGTTGCACGTAGATTTGTCTAAGGGTGACTATACGTTGAATGCCTATGTGAAGTTATTGTATGAGTATGTGAATACGATGGATGTGAGAGATTGTTATGTGTGTATGCAGTTGCCTGCGTTGGTGGAGGAGGGAATTCGTTATCACCACCTGCCATTGACGTATGGTATCACATGTAGTCTATTGCTTAGTAAGGGTCACTATGAATATTACTTCTCCAATTATGACATGGTGCTTTCAGAAGTTCCAGCTTACAAGCACCTGAATAAGTATGATTATTACAAGCAGGAAGAGAGAATAGGGAAGTATTTCATACCTACTGTTACACTAGATACAGCTAACGCTCATCGCCATAATCTAACATGCGTGTTGACTGACGTAGAGAAGAAGTTTATAGATCAGGTAAAAAATAGACATAGGCAATTAGCAGTTAAGCTCAATAGTAGAGAAGGGAAATTTGAGTGGACCACGGAGGAGTTGGCACATAAAGCGAAAGGGAGCTATGGTCCAATAGCTTTAGATTTTGAAAAGCGAAGATAACTTTGCATTAGACACGTACAGACCTATTATGATAAGGTCTTTGTTGGACAGAGTGTGTGTGATCAGATTTTTACAATTGAAGCCACTGCGTAGAAGTTTTTGCAAGAAGCGGTCCAAGTGGTACCAAATGAATATTTTGTGTGTGGGGGAAATGCGTATGTGCGATTGCCACTGAATTGGTATGGCATATGTTATGTGGCTATTGTGTTACCTAAGATTTACCATGTTGAAGATCTGGGACCATTGGAAAGTGGACTACACCACAGAGAGAAGCGAGGTGCGAGTCCAGGAGAGATTGTTGGAGATGTATTTGGAGCAATGATACCAAGCTTGGGAGTGGTTCTGATTGAATGATATAAAGAATAGAAGGTTGTCAACTATTGTGGATAAGTTGTCAGTGAATACAGCCCAGTCTTTGTTGCTTGTGGATGGAGAGATGGTGTTGATAAGAGCCATGGTGATGCAGAACCAGCTTGCGTTAGATGTGTTATTGGCAAAAGAGAACGGAGTCTGTAAAATGTTGAGGGTGCTATACTTATATCCCAGACCATAGCAAGGATCCGAGGAAGTACATAAGTAATATCACTGAGATTCACCATGAAGTACATGACTTGGCAACTGAAGGCATTTGGGATAAGGTTGGGAAAGGATTTGTAAAGATTGGAAGTTGGTTTGCCAACCTTGGTAAGGGAATTCTTGGTTACATTCTGAAACCCATCATCATAGTGGTGATTTGTGTGATTCTTTTGATTGGAGTGGTAAGGGCTTACAAATGGCATAAGTCAGGACAGGCTGTGAGATCTCTTCGAGAGCGGGTGAAGAAAATGGAGCAACTGCAGGACAGTCACTATGAGAATCTCAAAAGTCTAGAAAATTCAGACAGGGAAGACTGGCTACAACTTCTGTTTAGGTCGGTTCTTTCTACAGGGAATTGTGATTGGTTGTGATGACACTTGTCATCAGAGGGGGGGACTGATAGAGCGTGATTTTGATCTTTCATTTGTAAGGGTGCACCATAATCATTAGTAGTTTGCACCTGCATTTATTCCTTTGTCGTGTTAACCTTTGGTTATTAGAATGTGAAATGTAATAACGAGTAAAGGTGAAGTAATAGAAATATTTCGTGTAATGTGAAGAAATTAACATGGTAATTGCATCCTAAGTGATGAAAACCCTAATATTCGGTTACAACTGACTAATGAAGTTTATTTACTGAAATGCAATGCATTGATTCAAACGTGCACCATATTAATGTTTGTGTATATGCGTGCTTAATGAAGCTCCATGGTGTTTCTTATGTTAGCCGATTTTCAGTAGGCCTCATGTGTATTTCCCTGGCTCTCACAATGAGTTTGTTTGTCATGTTCATGTGTATGTGGAATCTTTTTCTTTCTCACGTTTCTGTTGCAGGTGGAGAAATTCATCCTTGTTAGTTAGAATAACGCTTTTGTTTTAGGAGCTAGGCTTAGGGAGGAGAGGATACATTTGAACAAGCGGTGCTGATAATTTGAGACGGTGTTCTTTCTCACTGGAAAAGGCCTGGGAATCAAGGTCATCAAGCTCGAGGCTGGGAGTATCGAAACTAAATGGAGAATCTCCTACGAGGAGGTGTCCAGCTGGATGAGGCGAACGTATGATGTGAAATGGGCGTGTCTTATGATTTTGGTGTTGGAATTAGGGACATTGCCCCGGGGGTTGAGTTAGGAGAGGAGATCGATGAAGGGAGAAGGAGCATCTTAGAACAAGCTCTGTAGCTTATGCTACTTGACCCATTCAACATGAGTGCACTTCTTAGGAAGTCTTCACGCGCTGACACCTTTTCCTAAACTTGCCTGGGGAACGCTAAGTAGGGATGTCACATTTGTGGTAGTGTAGGGACAGACTTGTGCTTTTTACTTACGAACCTCCAGTGAAGACTAATCTTGACGTGGGAGCACTCATTGCCTGCATTCTGATTTTGGAATTTGTTATTCTTTTCATGCTTCAGAGATTGAACCTTGTCCGTAGGGTTGGATTTGTATTAGTTCCGAAGTATTTCTACAACCTCATCTTGAGGTGCCTGTATGTTCAGTTATTTTTGGCCTTGTAATAAATCAACTAACATAGACCCCGGAGTTTGTGAATCTTCGGAGTCATGAATTATTGAGATTGGGAATGTGATATGACAAATTATTTTCCCCTCTACACTTCTAAGCAGGTAAAAAGGTCTATCGACCAAGGGTTCCAGAGTATATTTAGATCAGGTAACCCAGCCCCATCAACTCCATACTTGTAAATAAATGGGGCTGTATAAGTCAGATACCAAATATATAAATGTTCTTATATATCTCCTTTTTTTTAAATTTGCAAAGTAGTTCAACTATAATATATAAAATTTTGTTGTGACCTGCTTAGTCAAGGAAGTAGAGTTCATCCTCAAACTCAGGGGGTTCACCCAGAAGGTCATAAGCTAACACAATTGAGTCTGACCAGTCACCCTCATCCTCCTCCTGTGCTGTTTCAGAAACAGTGAAATCTTGTGGTTTGAAGTGTTTGTTCATTTTAATCATGATCAATTTTCCATGTTTTGAGATGAGAGACATGTCCTTCTAACTGTGACAACCGCACCAGCTACACTGAACACACACTCAGAAGACACTCTGGGCTACCGGACAAGCCAGATACTTTATTGCCAACCTGCTGAACTCTGGCCATTGTCGCATCTTCTAATACCAATAGACCAATGGGTTTTGACTTAGGTAGACATCTTTTGGGTCATCCAGGTAGTCTTGGACCATTCCCCTGGTGCTGCCACTTGCTCGACCTCTGTTGCCTTCACCTCTACACTTGAGTTAAGCCATGCCACTTGAAACCAAGCCATCACAGAGTTGGGTTAGATTCTTTTGTTGCTGATGATGATGGCGATGACAGTGAGGCAACAGCACTGCCCTCTCTGGAGGTTGAAGGCTGCATGCTAGAACTTCTTCCTGGGCCTCTAACTTCCAGCCATTTTTCTTCCACGTCTCTTGCTTGGTCAACAACAATCCAAGTTTTGTATTGTAAAACATCCCTTTCTGAAAAAGGAAGGAAAGTGGCCAGTATTGTTTTGTACCGTTGATCAAGTATTGTGGCACATATGGAGGCTGTGATCTCTTTTTGCAGCCTTGCATTATTAGTCAAGGGAAGGATTATGCTTTGTACCAACTTATATGCTTCTTTGTTCACAGCGGCGAAGCTTTGGGACAATTTTTTCAACTGGTGCAGATGCAACAGCGGGATTGCTTGGCTCATCGCACTGTCGTCCTTGTGGACTTCCTGTGTGGAAACCTCAAAAGGAAGTGGCAGTTGTGTTAGGCATTTGACTAGCCCCCATTTGTCCATCTCCATGGTCATGCTTTTCCCAGTTGCATCCCCTCCTCTTTGAAGGACATAGTCGGTGTTCGGTCTGTACATCTCAAACAGAAATTTCAACATGGAGTAGGTCGAGTTCCAACGTGTTGGCACCTCCTGTATGAGGGCTTTAACCTGTACTCTATTAGCATGCTGAGTGATCCTTAACTGCTTCTGGACTTTAAAAGAATGACTGAAATGAGTGCAAATCCTTTGACAGGTGGCCAGTATGTTGCTGACTATGTCTTCTTTTTTTTAGAAAGTCTTGCACAATCAGGTTTATGCAATGCACCAAACACAGGCCCCTAAAACATCCACCATCTGCTATGGCCTTAACTATATTACTGCCCTTATCTGTGGTAACAAATCCCATTCTGAGACCTCTGGATAGAAGCCATTCAAGCACCTTGCTGTTAAAGTCTTCTAAGATGTTTGCAGCTGTCTGGGATTTCTCCATGGCAAACATCGCTACTGTTGCATGTCACTGGATGCCCTAAAATCTTTCTTTAGTGCTGAGACCTGCAAATAGCTGTTGGCTGACCCCCACAAAAGAGATCCAGTATGCAGTGATGCACATGTAATCAGTTGCTTGACAACTGGTTCACATGTTCTGTCGTTAGCACTCTGCTGCATAGCTTGGCTAAACAATTGCAGCATATCACTATGTAGCACTGAAACAGCAACTCTGGCAAAGCAGGTCTGTCTGCCAACCTGCCATTTCAGGTAGATGGCCACTATAAATTCAAAAAATACCACTCGTTCCACAAAAGAAAAAGTCAAGAGGTCCAGCGCTAACATTTTAGCCAGCTTCTCATTGCACAAATGTGCCGTTGGTTGGTTGCATTCGTAGGGTCCCTCCTACCTAAACATGCCTGTAATAGTAGCCTGGATCTTTTTTTTTTGTAGTGTCTCTGACACAGATGACTTTCAGAGAGAACCAGGAGATGGTAGACTCAAAGTGTGTCTTGAGCGAATCACTGTATGTGCAGGAGAGGTCTGTTTCTGAGTCTTGTGCCATTTGGAGGTAGCTGATGCAGGTGATGCGGGCACACTACAGGGGACAGGGTTGCTTTATGTAATGGCACATGACTTGTTCCTCATGACCACCTTCTTTTATCACTGTGCACTCAGCTGCTTCCCCGCTCTCATCACCACCACCATGCGCAGCTATCTTTTTAAGGTGCTCCTCCCACCAAATTGTATGATGTTTTCTCAGATGGAAAACACAGCAATCCCCTGCACACGCCTGCAGTGTAAAGACAAATTTGTGACAGTATAATAATAACAACAATCCGCTGCTAGGTCTTTTGATTCAGTTTAATGCTCTTCTTGTTTATGGTTTTTCATAGTTCATCAAAGGAGAATGGATCACTTGTCTCGTCATACACCTATTCCTTACCGCATTCCTCGCTGGGGTAACTTCTCGGAGTAATAATACCTCTGTTTCTTTTTTCTTTTTTCCGTATTTTCCTTAGGACCCGATACACAGGAGTTTAGCCCTGAAGAAGTCGCGGTTTACTACCCTGAGATGCGACGAAACACGTGTTGGCTAAGGCAATGAATAACCATATCTTTTATTCAATCAGGGGAGAGAGAAGCTGAGATCCATTCGGCTTCCAAACAATAGACAGTTCATTTATTTATTTTATTTATTTGAAGAGTTTTATGTAGCGCTAACTAGACCCGGAGGTATCAGAGCGCTTTACAGGGATGTGGAGTAAGAAAACAGTTGTACTTATTACATCGGTTACAAGAGAACAAATAACACAAAAACAAGTCCCATGGAGCATTGAGGGTGGTGGAGAGGGGAATTGAGCCAGAAGCTAGAAATCAGTCCAAGTCAGGCATACCCGCCATGGAGAAGGTTATACATCAGGGGACCCTCCAAAATCAAAGTCAACGAGCCCACAGTCCAGTTGGGGTCACGGAATCCACAGCATCTGGGGAGGGACTCGCTCTCTGTGCCGGAGCACCTTGGATGTAGAGAGGGCCAGAAGGAGGGGGCGAAAAGGATGTCTCGCAGTGACCATCCTTGCTGAAAGGGAGTAGGCGTCCCGAAGGGGGGGGTGAATCGACGTGAGGCCAAAGACAGGCTGGCGACCCCAAGACATAGACCAGCCGAATGCGGCGATCTTTGTAACCGGTCGACGTCGTCAAGATGGAGGACCCAGGTCTCGGTCACCATATACCTCCAGCACAAAATGGAGGAAATTGCAGATCCACAAAAACCCAATAAAAAAAAAACGGTGAGGAAACCAACCTCTGGGAGCTGGACTGGATGGGGGAGGCAGCCACGGGGTCGGGGGGCGTAAGACAGGAAATCGCCTCTCTCACTCGGTTCGTCAAGGAAACACTCGGGGACGCAAGGGCAGCAGCGTCTCAGCTTTCACTTGCTGCATTGTCCGGGAAAAGTGACTCGGGCGCCCAAGCAGCAGCACCAGATGGGGGAGGCAGCCACGGGGTTGGGAGGGCAGAAGACAGGAAATCACCGCTCTCACTCGGTTCGTCTAGGAAAACGCTTGGGGACACAAGGGCAGCAGCGTTGCGGCATTCACTTGTTGCTTTGTCAGGGGAAAGCGACTCTGGCGCCCAGGCAGCAGTCCCGGAAGGCGAGGGTAGAGGAAGTCGTAGCGGGATGCCGAGCAACCGTGGCCATGCCTGGAAGGTAGGTGATGGCCGGAGGGGTGATCCCCAGCCCATTTCCTCTCAGCTACATAGGCAGCTCAACCGTACATCGGCCATGTTGTTTGGGCTCCATTAGCGGCAGACTATCCTGGTTAACGGAATCTTTCACAATAGGCCTATGCCTTTCAAAGACAAGTCCCCAATGGGGCAAGTTATTTATATGGCTTACTCAACACTGTCCAACAATTGGAAGTCTTCCAGAAGCAGCAAGTTGTTGGGGCAGTCTTGTTCTCGGTAGGCCAGTTGCCCTCTCAAGAAATCTTTTGTGGTAGTAGTGGAAAAAAGGAGAATGGATCACTTGTCCTGTTTTTAACAGGGGCTAGAGTTCTAACCGTCTAAAAAACCCTCATTCACGTGATAGTCGTAGGAGCGGTATATCTTGGTTGCCCGCTTCGATAGTTATGTGAAAAGCATCATCATAGGGTCTTAGTCATGCTTTCCTCCACCTGGAGGGAGACCAACTGGTTTTCACAGTAGTGATCAGAAATGGTGAGGGTGAAAGTGAAGTGAGTTTAAAATTACCTCCATTCCTCTAATTAGATTTTATTCTGTTGGGGCAAGGTTAAAAACGAAGGTGGTGCGTAAATAGAAGGGCTACTATTCTATAGCACCTGTTTGAGAAACGTCAGTGGTCGACATGTTTCAGCCCCTTCGGTGCCCAGTCGGGTCGTAGGGCTTTCTTCAGGACCAAAAGGTGGCACGTACCTATTATGTAACGTGCAAGGGGAAGTAGTGCACTTACCCTTCTTCTCAGTGCATCTATTAGTACACTGGCTGGTTATGGGTCAATGGTACCTATAACTAGAAAAATAGAAAAAGACCGTAAAGACAGAATACAATATTGAATGCTACATGTGTTGATTTGTTGTGATCACATTCTGTCAGTGGTGATGCTAATCGTGGATGATTCTTACTGCTTTACTCCAGGAGAGCGTGAGAAAATTAATGAGAAACACACAAATGAAGTCATAATTAAAGTGACCGAGAACACAGGGTAATAGATACACTGCTTGAAGTATTCATTAAAAAAATTCATTAAAAATATACAAGTAATCACTTAGTGTGCCATGCTAGACTGTTAGATGGAGATTCAGTAACTTGTGTAGCTATATGTAGTTAGCTCGCATTGCTGTCTCCAAATGCAGTAAACCTCACATGCAGACACAGGAATATAAAGACCTAAAGCGGCATAAATGAGGGAGCTTATGGATAGGAGCATTAGCGCAGTAAATTTACTGCGCTAATGCTCCTTACTGCGAGTTACTGAACACATGTAGCATTCAATATTGTATTCTGTCTTTACGGTCTTTTTCTATTTTTCTAGTTATAGGTACCATTGACCAATAACCAGCCAGTGTACTAATAGATGCACTGAGAAGAAGGGTAAGTGCACTACTTCCCCTTGCACGTTACACAATAGGTACGTGCCACCTTTTGGTCCTGAAGAAAGACCCTACGACCAGACTGGGCACCGAAGGGGCTGAAACATGTCGACCACTCACGTTTCTCAAACAGGTGCTATAGAATAGTAGCCCTTCTACTTACTCACCACTTCGTTTTTAATCTTGCCCCATCCCCAACAGAATAAAATCTAATTAGAGGGATAGAGGTAATTTTAAACTCACTCCACTTTCACCCTCAACATTTCTGATCACTACTGTGAAAACCAGTTGGTCTCCCTCCAGGTGGAGGAAAGCATGACTAAGACACTATGATGATGCTTTTCATGTAACTATCGAAGGGGACAACCAAGATATACCACTCCTACTACTATCACGTGAATGAGGGTTTTTTAGACGGTTAGAACTCTAGAACCTGGTAAAAACAGGACAAGTGATCCATTCTCCTTTGATGAACTGTCTATCGTTTGGAAGCCAAATGGATCTCAGCTTCTCTCTCCCCTGATTGATTAAAAGATATGGGCATTCATAGCCTTAGCCAACGCGTGTTTCGTCGCATCTCAGGGTAGAAAACCGCGACTTCTTCAGGGCTAAACTCCTAAGGAAAATATGAAAAAAAGAAACGGAGGTATTATTACTCCGAGAAGTTACCCCAGCGGGGAATGCGGTAAGGAATAGGGGTATGACAGAACAAATCTCAGTTTCGGTTATAATTCCGTCCCGAAGGATATCAAAATAATGTGTCTCTACGTACAGAGATCAATCGATATATCGTTTCGCCTTATACGTGACAGTCCCTGTCCAACGTGCAAGATATTTTTGGGCCATTGCCAAGTAATGGTTCTCGTTATAGGTATCGTGTGTAATGAGATATTATGATTTTGGTTGTCCGATTACCAGATGCTTTCACAGTCCTGTTTTGGAAATTACATAATGACAAAATAACAGAGTGTAAATGGCAATTCACTGGTAACGTAAGGTGTAGGAGAGAGTACTGAGAAAACTTTATAGGTAAATGCACACGCATCGTAAATGCAAAATAGTTGTGCTTAGTCCTATGGTGCCAAACAGGGCCTACAGACACAGTCCTGTTTTGGAGATGTAGTCATGTGTTGTACCACATAATAACAAAACAACAGAGTGTAAGCACCAGAACACTAGTAACATAGTCTGAAGTATCGGTACCCTGGTAAGGTGAGAGTTAGGTATGTTTACAGTTAAACACTCAGATAGATTGGTATAGGCTGAGATCGGAGTGTCAGTCCCCAAGGAAATACTGCAACTCATGGTCAGTATTAAGACCCAATTCCACACTCCTAAGTCGCATGATCCAAGTTGCTTCCCTTCTTCTCAGTGTTAACTCTCTGTTACCACCCCTCGGGTCCCTGGGTATGGTATCAAAGCCATAAAAAGAGAAGGCTCTGTGGTGGGGGCGGAGCTTGCTAGCGACCAAGATGGCCGCTTGAGCGCGTAGCACCGCAAGTCCACCAGACGATCCGACAATTATCCGACAGCCAAGGCTATGATTGCGACCCTCCTGGACCGTCATCGACGCACCAGGAGCTGCTGCCCACAGCGGTCTGTCCCCGGCGGCTTAACTCGTCTAGACGCCGCAGATACCCGGTGTCCACGGAGCTGAGGCCGACATAGGCCTAAATCCCCGAGCTCTATTCTGGTCCTGCGGCCGCCCGGGAAGCGACCTGTACGGGACACTCTGAGGGACGAGACGGTGAAGGGAGAGGCTTGATCACGGAGTATCCGCGCTTGCATCGGCGCGACGACTGCCACCGCAAGTGACCTTTCCCCTTCCTCCCCTGCGGTCGAGCAGGCGACAACGCGGAGGCACAGCCTGTTGCGGGAAGCGGCGGCCCCTATTGTTAATCCCCTGAGACGCGGCGGCCATTATTGATGACATTTGGCTCGCTGTGATACTGCTGGGGCATCGGCTGGAGCTGTGGAGCTGCAGCGCCTGAGGCAGGTAGGAGCAGCGGTGCACGCCGTGGGGATCCACGACATTGCAGTCCCACGGAGTGGTGCAGAGGGTGAAAAGGTCCCGTGACGCATGCTGGGTTTCGAACTAAAGTACTGAGCACAGCACATCCTACGCCGCTTTGGTAAGATCGCACTTTGGAGGAGCGGCGAGGGAGCAGCGGCTGTACCCAGTGTTTCCCCCCCCCTGGCACACACCTAAGTGGGTTAGCGGCAAACGTTGGAGTGCGGTCCCTGACTGGGACCGTGTCTGGGCGTGGGATCTCCTGCTGCGGGGGCTCAATCCTTGCTACTGTCTGGCCCATTGCAGTCCTGGCTACGAGTAGTGACGGGACCCCAGGCATCGCTGTGATAGTCTGACTGAATTGGCAGGGCCCACCGGAGGTGCTGTTGTCCCGGGCGAAGTGATTTCCCACGCTGAGAGGGTGTCTAGTGCCGCCCTACAGAGGTACGGAGGATCGGCGGGTCTTGCCCGGTCTAGGTGGCTCGGCCTTGCAGACACAGTCAATTAGGGGCACTGGGGGACAGCCAGCGCTGCGAAGAGAACACTGCTGTTATTTTGCCTACTTTGAGGAGCGGAGCGTCGACTACAATGGGGAAGGTAGATCGCACGCAGCCTAAATTGTCGTTTGACCATAAAAAACCCAGGACTCGAGATGCGACTCCGGAGGACAGCGAGGCCACAACCGACCCGCCTGTGGAAGATGTGGACAGCGATATACGAACAATGCTCACTGCAATGGACAAGGGATTGCAGAACAGCATGTCGGTCCTTGGCTCCAAAATTGACGCGCTGTCCTACCGAATGGACAGGATGTCCGAGCGGTTGGACAACCATGCGCAGCGCCTGGACATGACGGACCGTCGAGTCGGCGAGGTCGAAGAAGCGCAAACGTTGCTGGACTCGAGTCACAAACAACTGGGCAGAGTCATGCAGGTCCTGCAGGATAAGACGGAAGACCTAGAAGCGCGCTCTCGGCGCTGCAACTTGCGAGTCACTGGCCTTCCGGAGTCGACGCACACTGGCAACATGGAGCAGTTCATGGAAAAGATGCTGGTCACCCTACTGGGCGCTGAGACGTTCTCGCCTATGTTTGTCGTCGAGAGAGCCCACCGCTCCCTGGGCCCGCGCCCGGCTCCCGGGGCCGCGCCGCGCCCTATAATAGCAAAGCTGCTCAACTACCGGGACAGAGACTCAGCACTAAAAACCGCCAGAGATAAACAACCGCTGCAGTATGAGGGCTCCGCCATCTCACTGTTCCCGGACTTTACGCAAAAAGTACAAGAAGCGCGACGACAATTTGCCCCGCTAAAGAAACTGCTGCGTGCCGACAACGTAGACTATGCCATGCTGTACCCCGCCAGGCTCCGGGTGAACCGACAAGGACAGTCAAGCATATTCACTGACCCAGCGGCGCTGCGGAAGGCTATGAAGGACTGGGCCAAAGATAAACGCCGCAGCCCTGAGAGGTCCCCGCTGCGGGGAGCGGAGGGCGGGGAGCTAGACAAGCAAGACTGAGGCGGTTTCCCCTTGTTATGCTGGGGAGGATAGGCCACAGCCTTGACGGTAACAGTAAGGAATGGCTGGCTGTGGAGCTTGTGGGACGGCGGAGCATCCACGGGCAAAATGCTACAGTAGTAAAAGTTGATTTTGTTGTTTAGTATGTCCAATCGGTTACTGATGTAAGTGTGGGGCTCGGGGGCGGCTGTGAAATGGGACACAGGCACTTTGAGTGGGAAACAAGATGTTGTTGACGGTTAATTACGTTGCGAGATTTTAGCTTTGGCTGTTTAACTTAGCCTTGGTGGCCTGCGGGGCGGAGGCCTGTCTGGAATTAATACTTCTAGGACTACTGTATAGGGTGAGCTACCTCTGCCTCAGCGTGTGTTCCACCTCAGGGAAATCTTTGCTTGTTGGGGTGGGGGAGGGGAACGGGGACCCCTATGCTACATTGGCAATCGTGTTGTGCCCTTCACGTTGGGGGCTACCATGATAATTTGTGGGGTCTGGTTGTTCAAGTCTCGTCTTGACACTGTTGGGGATTGTCTGGCGTGGGTGGGAGGAGGGGATGGGTGGGGGGGTGTTTGTGGACTCGGTATGGATGGTAGGCACTGTATGACACGTTTTGCAATTCTTGATGACAGGGGATTCTATGGGTGGCTCAGATAGGCCATGGTTGCATGAAACGGCGCACACTACGGGACTACAGAGCGTAGAGACGACAAGAGGTAGGATTAGGACCCTCACATGGAATGTTAGGGGGCTGAACGACCATAGGAAGTTACGAAAGGTGCTGTCTTATTTAACGAGACACGAAATAGATATAGCTCTTTTACAGGAGACCCACCTTCCAATTGCCAGTCCTATGCTTAATAGTAGAGGGCTTAGAGACTGCATACACGCAGCGGGCTTCACAACGCATGCCCGAGGGGTGTTGACCTGGGTCCGCCCGAAATCTTCACTTAGGTTGGATCCCCTGGCCACGGACAGTGATGGGCGATATGCCATTTCGAGATGCAGAGGTAGGGGAATGGATCTTTTGTTGGTCAACGTGTACGGCCCTAATTTTGATAACCCAGAGTTTTACACTGTATTGGCTGACAAGGTGAGGGGGTTTGGTACGGAGCAGCAACTGTGGGGGGGACCTAAACGTTGTCCTGAACCCGGAGATAGATCGCTCGGGGGTGCGACTAGGCAGGTCTCGGCGGCAGCCAAAGCCCTATCTGACGCAATGGTGCGGCTTGAGTTAAGTGACGTTTGGAGGCGCAGATACCCTGAGAAGGGAGGCTACACTCATTACTCGGCATACCACAATTTATACACGCGCATAGACTACTGGCTTGCAGCGGACAGTTTATATGGCCAAGTGAGGGAATGCGAGGTTCTACCCCGCACCTTGTCTGACCATTCTCCGATTTTGGTTGTACTAGAGGTACCCCGCACAAGGATACCCCCCTTTACCTGGCGGTTTCCCCATACTCCTTGATGGATGAGGTCTTCAGAGCCGAACTCGCGGAAGACATAGCCTCTTACTTTGAACAAAATGTGGGCTCCGTTGACAGCTTTATGGTAGTGTGGGAAGCTTTTAAAGTGTATATTCGGGGAGTGACCATGTCTAAGCATTCCGGAGTCTTAAGGGCGCTGCGCAGGAGGCTAGCTAGTCTTGAGGGGTCACTAGCGGAATTAGAGGGAAAGTTGCTACAGGGCGCGGGGGCTGACGTACAGCAAGAATTCCAATCCCAACTAAAAGAATTCCAGGATACGGCGGATGCAGAAATTAAACATCTAGGGAAATATGCCGTGGCACGCAGGTACGGAGAAGGGGAGCGGCCTGGGAAAGTATTAGCACAACTGTTAAAAAACGAAGAACTCAGGCAAGCGTGACAGAACTCTTAACACCAGAGGGGGGTTACTTACGGAGCCTTCGGATATTGCAGAGCGTTTCAGACAGTTTTATTCGAACCTATACTCCTCGAGGAGTCAGGGTACTGAGGAAGATATCTTAGACTACCTAACCCACATTAAGCTCCCCTTGCTGACTAACGCCCACCGGGAGCTTTTAATGCGCCCCTAGAAAGGGAGGAGATCCGACTTGCCTTGTCCACAATGAAATCTGGGAGCGCCCCGGGTTGGACGGCCTGTCTGTTGCGTTCTATAAGGCTTTTCAGGACCTGCTGTTACCACATTTACAGACTTTGTTCGAAGGCATGTACGAGTCAGGTATGTTGCCGCCCACGATGAGAGAGGCGGTTATAGTGGCTATACTCAAGCCTGATAGGCCCCCTCGGAATGCTCGTCCTATCGCCCTCTCTCATTGCTGAATGTAGATACGAAGCTCTTCGCTAAGGTGCTGGCTAATAGAATGACCCCTCTGGTTCCGTTGTTGGTGGCCCCGGAACAGGCCGGATTCGTCCCGGGCCGAAACCTCACTTATAATCTACGCACCGTTTTTGGTGTCATACAGCATACCAAACCCGAGACGGCGGCTGTAGCGGTCTTTCTCGATATGGAGAAGGCCTTTGACTCTGTTGAATGGCCTTTTATGCGTCAGGTTTTGTCCCGGATGGGACTGGGGGAGGTGTTCCTCAGGCTGTTGGGTGTTCTCTATTACGCTCCAAAGGCGCGGATAAAAATTGGTGATTTGGTGACGGCCCTTATTAATATTACGAGGGGGACTCGACAGGGCTGCCCTCTTTCCCCGATTCTTTATGCCCTGGTGGCGGAGCCCTTGGCTTGCGCGCTCCGCGAATATCACAGATTTAAAGGAATACGAGTACCTGGCTATGAACTTATTGTTTCGACTTATGCGGACGACACCCTTCTCTATGTTCGTGACCCTGGGCGCAACCTCTCCCCGGTTCTTCGCGAAATAGTCCGCTTTGGCGGGGTTTCTGGCCTTAGTGTTAATTGGGCGAAGTCTGTTGTTTTCCCACTCACCCCCTCTACTGCTCAGTTCGACATGGACTTCCCGCTGCAGTGGACTACTGATCCGGTGCGCTACCTCGGAGTACGGATACACCTGGACTCGGAGGTTATGCTTCGGGAAAACTATGGCGTGTTACTGAGCAAACTGGAAGATGATGTGAACAAATGGATCCGTCTGCCATTGTCTCTCCTTGGTAGAATTTCTATTATGAAGATGGTGGTACTTCCAAGGTTTTTATTCCTATTCACAAATCTTCCAGTGGTACTCCCGGGTACCTTTTTAAGAGGCTTAACACTACGCTGTTAAAACTGGCCTGGGCCGGGAAGCAGCCGAGAGTGCAGTGGAAGGTGCTGACGCTGCCATATCGTATGGGTGGTCTGGGCGCTCCAGATTTCGAGTTGTATTATAGAGCTGCGCAGGCTTCCCACGCGTTCTTATGGATACATGGCGCGCCTGAGGTACCTCACCTGCGCATTGAGAGAGAGGTGGCTTCCCCCGGCCGCTGCCTTCACGGCTGTTTGCACCTCCTGATCGCAGAACGGGTATCCTTGACTCGGTCGGGGCCACTACTCACGCCTGGCATCACCTCCTTAAATTACAGTCGGGTGTCATATTGTATTCCCCTCTGACCAGATTGGAATGGTGCCGCTGGCTACCGCCCTGTCGGGATGGGGGCGTTGTTCGGGCGCTAGCCTCGATTGACATACACACTGTAGGGGACTTGTTTGCTGACGGGGTCGCTAGGACGTGGGAGGATGTTGTCGTCGGGGCATCATCACCTACGTTGCTTACTAGATTCCAGTTTCACAGAACTCGACATGCACTCTCACAGTTGTTGGGGCCCGATCTGGAAGAGCCCCCTGAGCTTACTGCTCTCACACTCGTAATTAAAATGGCAGAGCCGACGAGATTAGTCTCTAAAATTTATCAACACTCGATGGCGCACAGGGAACATCAGTATACAGCTGCTCGGCTGGCATGGCAATGGGACCTGGGTCAGGCGGTCGGAGATGAAATGTGGGCCTATTGCTGTACCAGCACAAAACGAGTGTCGCTTAACGGCAGACATAGACTGATACACTTTAAGTTCCTTAACAGGGTGTACTACACCCCAGAGAGACTCAAACGGTATGGGCTGAGGGACGATGCACAGTGTGAGCGCTGTGGGGCTCCAACTGCGGATTTCTTGCATGTAACATGGCTCTGCCCGGGCGTGGCACAATATTGGATGAGTGTGTTCTCCGAGTTGACTGTGATTGTGGGACAGACACTGGTGCCCGAGCTGGGTCTAGCGCTACTGGGTTACTCTAGACCGTTGCCCTCAGGGATACGTCGGCTAGTAGACATGGGTCTATTGTTGGCCAAGCGTAGAATTGCTATCTGCTGGGCGAAAGGGCCCCTACCTACTAAGGCGCAGTGGCTTTCTGACATGGTGTATTGCTGTACCCAAACGGAGCTCTTTAGCGAACTACTCCCGCCTCGTAGTAGGCCCAAGAACTTCTGGGCGCTTTATGCTGCGTATAGAGCCACCGAGACTGGCCCTGACGAGTCCGCTGGGGGAGAGATAGGAGAGTAGACGCTTGGTACTGCCGGGGCGTATTGTTAGTTGCTGTGGTATGTTGGTTTGCCCCGAGAAAAGCAGGTATAGCCTTTGTGTCATTGAGCTAAGAGTCGAAGAGGGCTGAGATGGGGGAAGGACTGTTTAATATGTTGTATCTTTGCAATGTCCCCTACCTTACTGTGTTGTATAGTATCCTTTGGGGAATGTACTGTGCATGCACCATGGTCGTACAAAATTTTCCTGTGTTAGCTCCACTGCGAACAGAATGCCAGTGCCTGTTGTCTATCGTGATGTCCACATTTGTTGGTTGTAAAATGAAAAAATTAATAAAAAAAAAAAAAGAGAAGGCTCTGTGACTGTCTTGCGCAGGGCACTCGGCTATGTGCATGGCTAGTGGATATCTGGGATCAGTTTGCTTAACTGCCCTCATGTGTTCTCCTATGTGATCTTTCAAGGCTCTAATGGTACTACCAATATATCAGCGTTGACACTTGCATTCGATCGCATATACCATGTACTTGGTGTGGCAATTAATGTTAGCATCAATCTTGTGTACATGGCCATTAGGGCTAGTAAATTGCTTCTTCTTATCCGCGGCCCATCTGCACGTGGTACAGTGTCCACATTTGAAGAAGCCCAGGCTAAGAGGTGTGAGCCAATGTTCGTGTGTGTGCTTTTTCTAGGGTAGCTGGGACTCAACATGTTCCTGAGGCTTTTTCCCTTTTGGTATGTTACCTCCGGTCTGGAGGAAATAAAGGTTTCAAGTGTTTTGTCAGCGCGTAGTAAGTGCCAATGCCTTCTCATGCTCCGTTTGAGTGTCATGTTTAGTGTGGTGTAATCTGTCACAAGTCGGGTGGTACCTAGGTCATCTTTCTTAGTCTTATCTTTCAGGGTGTGTTGCCTGCTGATCTTGGAGACCCAGTTTAGGGCATTGTGTATAGTTCTCTGGCTGTAGCTCCTGCGTTTGAATCTGCCTTCCATCCCTCTTAGGCATGCGTTAAAGTCATGATCTGTGCACCGCACAAACATTACGTTGCATCTAATAGTTTTGGTTACTACCTAGGAGCGGCAACATCCTACTAAACCAACCACCACCCGTGCATTAGAAACAGTTTTCTTAGCTGGATGCTTGGCCTCCAGTATCGTAGTGTGAACCTGGCTTTCCTCAAAGAACACTCACATGGCAAATGGACCATATTGCAATGTTATCCTCCTGCTTGCTTATCGTCAGGAAGTCCCAAACTGGGGAGAATAACTTTTTTTAGTGTGTAACTGCCAACGCTAGAAGTATTGGAGGTAGGTGGTTGTGTTATTTGCCTCTCTGTAGTGCTTGCTTCAGGATGCAGGTCTCAATGGGGGTTTTAAAAATATGGAAGGTGGTGTTGGTGGAAGCACATACCTCTGGGCAGGTTGAATAGGAGGGGTCATCTCAGCGTCCTCTGAGTCGCCCTCCTTATTGACAGTCACTGGCTCGTCCTCATCACTGTCACTTTTCTTTTCTCTTGTATCTCAGGTGGGTCTTAACTCTGTTGGGGTCCAATCCATGTCCAGATCTTCAGAAGAGGGGTTCGGAGAAGATGATAGACCACCCTTCCTTTTTCTTGCTGGAGATTGTGAAGCCAATGATTGAAGGGCAACATCTTGCTCAGCAGTAAGGTCAACCTCTTATTCTGCTTCTACTTCAGGAAGAACTGTTGCTGCTGGCTGCAGCTCCTGTTGTCCACTTTCCTGCGACAAATGGGTACTGGTTTTTGGCTGAGATAAACCCAGTTCAGACTCACTGCTCACAACCATGACTGCAGAGGCTGTATCGCTGAGAGATATGGTCTTGGGCTCAGCCTTAGGTTGGGGTGGTGCTGTTAATGATGTGGAAGTGCTGCTCCCAGCCTTTTGGTGCCCAGTGGAGGGGGCAGCAGGTACACCACGTTTCCTGAAAAAGGTGGAGGCTGGCACACCAGTGGAGGCAATATTCTTCTTCAGCTCCGTCTCACTGGCCACTTTCTTGGCAGGATCACACTTCTTTAGGCCTTCTTCAAGTTCTTTCTTAGCTCTGGCAGTTGCTACTTAGCTGCACAAGCGTAAATAGAGGAGGACTCGGTAAACATCCATTAGCACGCGGCTGTTACACCGCGTACCATTACTTTGCAAGCGTTACAACGCATGCGATGTTACAACGCGTAGCCTTTACTACGCAAGTTGATACATCGCATGCGTTGTAACGCTTGTGAAGTAAAGGCTATCCACATCGTTGTGTGGAAACGGACGCGCTTCCGTTTCATCACAACGACGTGCAACACTGACGACGCAGGAAGCCGGAGAAGACAGGAACCGAGGAGAGAGAGGTAAGAGGGGCTGTGCAGTATTTAAGGGTTTAGGGTAGGGGGAGGGTCGTGCAGGGGGTAGTCTTTTTGGTTTAAGGGTAGTGTAGTTGTGTTTGTGTAGTGTAGAGTAGTGTATTTGGGTTTAGGGTAGTGTCTGGGGTCTTGAAGGGTAGTGTTTGGGAGTAGGGACAGGAATGGGGGAAGGGGCAGTGTCGTGCTGGGGGTAGTGTTTTAGGGTTTAGGGTAGTGTTGTGGTGTTAGTGTAGTGTACTGTTTTAGGGTTTAGGGTAGTGTTGTGGTGTTAGTGTAGTGTAGGGTAGTGTTTTAGGGTTTAGGGTGGTGTCGGGGTCGTGCAGGGTAGTGTTTCAGTGTAGGGACCGTCTTGGGGGTAGGGGCAGGGTCGTGATGGGGGTAGTGTTTTAGGGATTAGGGTAGTGTTGTGGTGTTAGTGTAGGGTAGTGTTTTAGGGTTTAGGGTAGTGTTGTGGTGTTAGTGTAGTGTAAGGTAGTGTTTTAGCGTTTAGGGTAGTGTTGGGGGGTCATGCAGGGTAGTGTTTAAGTGTAGGGACAGTCTTGGGGGTAGGGGCAGGGTCGTGATGGGGGTAGTGTTTTAGGGTTTAGGGTAGTGTTGTGGTGTTAGTGTAGTGTAGGGTAGTGCTTTAGTGTTTAGGGTAGTGTCAGGAGGTCATGCAGGGTAGTGTTTCAGTGTAGGGACCATCTTGGGGGTAGGGGCAGGGTCGTGCTGGGGGTAGTGTTTTAGGGTTTAGGGTAGTGTTGTGGTTTTTGTGTAGTGTAGGGTAGTGTTTTAGGGTTTAGGGTAGTGTCGGGGGTGCGTGCAGGGTAGTGTTTGGGAGTAGGGACAGGAATGGGGGTAGGGGCAGTGTCGTGCTGGGGGAGTGATTTAGGGTTTAGGGTAGTGTTGTGGTGTTTGTGTAGTGTAGGGTAGTGTTTTAGGGTTTAGGGTAGTGTCGGGGGTGCGTGCAGGGTAGTGTTTGGGAGTAGGGACAGGAATGGGGGTAGGGGCAGTGTCGTGCTGGGGGGAGTGATTTAGGGTTTAGGGTAGTGTTGTGGTGTTTGTGTAGTGTAGGGTAGTGTTTTAGGGTTTAGGGTAGTGTCGGGGGTGCATGCAGGGTAGTGTTTGAGTGTAGGGAGCGGGCTGGGGGAAGGGGGAGGGTCGTCCAGGGGTAGTGATTTAGGGTTTAGGGTAGTGTAGTGGTGTTTGAGTAGTGTAAGGTAGTGTAGTGTTTGAGGGTTTGGGTAGTGTTTTAGAGTTTGTGATGTGTAGGGTAGTGTATTTGTATTTAGTATTTAGTGTAGTGTTGGTTTTTTTTTACATTAAAAAAAGGGGTTAGGAAAAATAAGCGGGGTAAATGTCTGTTTTAATTACTAGGCAAGTGTTTAGTTCGCATACATTAACACTTGCAATGTAAAGGTATGCGAACTAAAAACTTGCGTAGTAACGGTATTTGCTAAGTAAAAACATCGAAGTAAAAAGCTGCGAAGTAATGGTATGCGAAATAACGAGTCATATTCGGAGGACTCAGCCGGTGTGCGCCGCTGCTGACCTTCTGTCTGGCTGTACTGTGTGTGATGATGTCTCTTGTGCACCTAAAAGCAAACAAACAAGAAAAAGATTCAGTGAAACGTGGTATTTCCAGTTTGAATATACAAACAATATAATTTAGTGAGGTCACATCACAAATAATTAACAATAGTGTATCCATTCCAAACCATAACAATATAATAATTCAATAACATACAGGTTGAAAAGTTTACTTTACGTGCCTCTAAGGCCTAAGAGATGCATGTGGCAGGCAGGGGGTTCAGGGGGAAAATGGAATATTTCTTAAAACAATTATTGCTGGTGTGCGCCTATGGCAGGTGGCGGGTGCAGGCCAGGCCAGGGGAAAATTTAATTATCCTTGAAATATTATTGCTGGTGTGCGCCTATGGCCTATGAAGGGTAGCAGGTGCAGGCCAGGGTAAAGTTGAATAATCCTTAAAAACATTACTACTGGTGTGGGCCTATGGCAGGCTTCGAGTGTAGGCCAGGCATGGGGAAAATGAAATAATCCTTAAAACAATTATTGCTGGAGTAGGCCTACGGCAGGCGGTGGGGGCTGGACAGGCCAGCGGAAAATAGAATAATCCTTAAAAAAGTATTGCTGGTGTGCGCCTATGGCCGGCCAGGCCAGTTGGAAAAGGGAATAATTCTTAAAATAATCATTGCTGGTGAGCACCTAGGTCCTAAGGCAGGTGGAGGGTGCAGGCCAGGTCAGGGGAAAATGGAAAAATCCTTCATTATTGCTGGTGTGAGCCTATTGCAGACATAAGGTGCAGGGAAAATTCAAATAATCAACAAAAAAAATTCCTGGTGTCTCCTAGGCACTGTAAGAAATCCTATAGGAGGCAAGGAGACTCAGGGGAATATAGTTTATTTTTAAACCACATTGTACATACATACTACAGTTACCCCAAAGCACATTAAACTCACATCAGGGAAAAAAGAAAACATGAACAAAAAACAAAAAGGCATAGGCCTCTACTATCAATATCCTATAAAATGGCTTTGAAAAGTGGAAGAGCTCTATGGCAAAAGCAAAGCACACTGACTACAAAATGGTCACTTGCCACATGGCCACCAAGGGCACAAATATGGTCAACAAAGAACACATACAGGCCTATGGCAAAAGCAAAGGACACTGACTACATAAAATAAAATGCCCACCCTGCCACATGGCATGGCGATCAAAGACAAAATGGTAAACCTATGGCAAACACACACACCCTGGCCGCACAAAATAAATGGACACACTGCCAGCATAGAATGGAGGCATGGTAAGCAAAGAGAAAAACAGTACCATTAAATCAGCAATGCCAAAAAGAAAATAAATTATATGTCAACTTAAAAAAATTCACCAACCACAAACATCTCAAGGCATCAAAAATGTCCTCACCAAAATACTTTTTAACACTTTGCAGAAAAACGTAAAGTACCCAAATTTTTTTTGCATTTAATCCAAGGCCATCCCTAAATCAGTAGATGTTTAAAAAAACAAATATATACCACATAAACAACAGGTGCTTAGTATATATATGCACAATGCCTAGTAATAATAGCTGGATGGCTGTGGTCAGTGGCCCTTGGTGTGGGCATACTACGTCCCACAGTAAAATGAGCAAAATAATAGTGCAAAATTCCCAAATAACACACAATCAAATAGAGAAAAAGTACTTTAGGAGTTTTAAAACCAGGTCCCAGAGGGGCGTGGCCAAGATGGCAGCGAGGTAGGACGCTTTACTTCACCTCTCCTGCCTGCCGCCAGCCCGAAACAGCATAGCGGACTCATCTGCCAACAAAACGCAGTGATTTCGCTGGGTGCAACCGGCGGAGCACTCGTGCTAGCCGAGGACCCATGAGCGGAGCACCAGCGGTCCAGAGGGGGGAGCACTTCGCCGCTGCTTAGCAAGCCTCTGGGGCAAGACGGAGGAGAACCTGGTCCTTGAGGCGTGCTATCGGAGGTCCTTTCTCCCCCCCGCAGCCCAGAAGGAAGCCCTGTGAGAGGCGCTGCGAGGTCCAGATCCATGTCAGAGGAACCTGGTGGCGAGTGTGAGAAGGTGAACGGAGACCAGCGGGCCAGCACATTGCGGTCAGAGAGGCTCCCTGGTAGCCCAGCGGAGGGAGTCCTTGGGGTGGGTTATGCAGCCGCTTGGAAGCAGCAGGAGGACCCAAAGCCTAAACTGGGCTGGGAGCGCTGTTCAGAGCCCCGAAGACCAGCACGACGCCGTTGGGAGTACAAGTCGAGTGTCCCTGGGAGGGGAGGAGGGGGAGCAGGGCCCTGGGGCGGAGCCCCGACTGAGAAGGGGTGAAGAGGCCTCCTGGCTGGAGACCTGAGGCGTGAAAGCTGCAATGAGACCGGACCCCCTCTAGAGAGAGCGACAACAGGCTTGGGGGAGCACTAGAGGGAGCAAGACCTTAGTTGGAGATCTAACCCGCGGCGTTGGGGGAGGGGCCCCAGTAATGGTACGCTGGGGGGGACCCCGGCTGAGTTAACAAATACGACCCCAACATAGAAGAGAGGCGTGTAGCCACCGGGGCAGGTGCGGCCCGCATAAGGGCCATACTCGATACACCTGGGCACCCAGCTGGGAATAACTAATAAGCACAGATCCCCGCAACCTAGAGCAGATTTCGGCTACTGCCCCTCCTGTATTGCAGAGACTGCGGCTATAGCGTACGAAGAGGGGAGCCTTGCAAGGAGATTTTGCCGGGTGTCAGAGATCTCAGGACCCAGAGGCCGACGGCAAGGAGAACATAGGGGAGCCATATTGTAAAAATGGCCACAAACCGTGCCAAGAAAGACCGCTCCCTCAAGGACATGCTCACACGCCCAAGCGGGGGCATAATGGTGGATACACCCTTGGCAGCGGAGACCTTCAGGTGTTAGGTGAAGCACCCGTCAGAGGAACCCGTGACACACACTTTCCTTGAGTCGCTGTTCTCAACGCTCCGGGAGGACCTGCAGACGGTCAAGAAGGATCTCACACAGAAAATCAAAGAGATCATGAAAGACGTGGACACACTCTGGGACCCTGTGGTGGCACTGGAGGACAGAGGGGATGGCTGAGAGGAGGATATGGAGGCACTCCAGCAGAATGTCCTCCGACTTCATGACCAACACATAGATTTGCAGGCCCACCTTGAGGACCTCGAAAATAGATCCCGCAGGAACAACGTCCGCATTCGTGGAGTGGCAACGAAGGCGGAAGGAGAGGACATATTTGTCTACGTGAGGGATCTTTTTCGCCATGTTCTCAGCAAACCACAGGACGCAGAGATCAAGATAGACAGAGCGCATAGAGTGGGCCCAGCCTGTTCCAACAAAGCACCCCCTGCCGACATTTTGGTAGGCGTGCATGACTTTCAGGTTAAAGAAGAAATTTTGCACAGAGCCCGAGAAATGCGCCCATTCACCTTCAGAGACCAAACCCCAATGCTATACCAGGACCTGTCCGCCCAAACGTTGCAGAAGAGGAGGGAATTCCGCCCTGTCACTACACACTTGCACAACCAGGACATCACCTACTCTTGGGGCCATCCCTTTCGGCTTATATTTCGCTGGGGAGGCAGGCTCCACCAACTAAGATCTCTTACGGAGGCCTGCCAGTTCCTGGGACTGGACTTGCCCGAAGGGAGCGACGGCCTTGGGTCCTCGTCTCCGGGCCGAGGAGAGCGACAACCAAGATGGCGAAGGCAGCGGCGCAACTCAGCCCGAGAAGACCGGACCAGACCCCCTGCTGGAAGGGCCAGCACGGGGAAATGGAGTCGATCCCAGCAATGCTGGCAAAAACAGATGAACCTTAGCACACAAAGAAGACCGCAGCTTTCTTCAGAGATTCCGGGCGGGTGGCGGGTGATGGAGGCATTGGGAGATTGGCCACACTATGGCCCCGAAGTACTTAATCTGGCAGTCAAGTTGGGCTGCAGGACTGACATTAGACGATTTCTTAGTTAATCCCTTTTTAGAGTTCGTAGGGTTTTTTGCTGGGCACTCCACACACTTCTACGATGCACAGAACGACACACCTACAGGTTAGATATGGCACCTTGGCAATGGAGAGCGGGCTTTCTGGACCTTTGGAACAGCAGGCACTCACAGCACCTTCACACTTTTCCCACACAAATGCAGTCCTCCTCACTTAAAATCCTCACCCTCAACGTGAGGGGGCTTAACAACCCAGTGATGCGCAGGGCAGTAATTTCTTATCTGGAAAACTCAGGAGCAGACATCTGCCTCTTAAAGGAGGCACACTTACTAGCCAGAGATTGCCACCACCTCAGATTGCATGCCTTCCCCCATCAATTTTTCTCCTCGATCCCTACAAAGATGGCGTGTAGCCATATTAGTGTCTCGCACCTTCAGAGGAGGCTGAAATCAAAGGTAGGCTTGTCACCTACCGCTTCTCACTGGGGGCCAGGTAACAGTGGTGGGCTCTGCTTACGCCCCAATCGAGAGGCAGGAGAAATTCCTGCATACAGCATTGTCAGAGGCCATGCTACCAACGAACGCAGAGTGCTACTGGGGGGGACCTTATCTTGGTGTTCGATAACTCATTAGATAGATCAGCACAGCGGAATGGGCAGGTGGGTGCACTGTCTAGGGAGGGCCATTCTTGGTTGAAGGAGTTGGGACTAATAGATCTCTGGAGGGTCTCTCATTCCCAGACCAGCGAATACTCCTTCTCCAAAGCACATAAAACATACGCTTGATTGGATTATCTCCTGGGCACTAGGGACATATGCACACTCATGATAGAGATGGAGATCCTCACAGCGGCACTCTCAGACCACGTGGTGGTATCAATCTCATTGTCCCTCCCACCGTTTGAGCGTCCCTCCTGACTTTGGTGTTTAATAGATGCACTGTTGCAGCGCCCCTAGGTCGTTGCACAGATCCAACAATCCATCAAGGACTATCTATCATAGAATGACATCCCCGAGGTGCGCATAGCGGTACTATGGGAGGCTCCCAAAACAGTAATACGAGGCAAATTCATCGCGATCTCAGCAGCAGATAACAAAATACGGAGGGAGAAAAGGGAAGGTCTCTCTCAGCAAATCGTAGATCTAGAGCATATCCACCAGATACGCTCCACCAGCCCACAGGGGCCCCATGAATATGGCGGCAGTTATCCACACTGCACTCGCAGCTGGCGGCAATAGACTTAAATCGGGGTGGAATACGCAGCCCTCCAGCTGCGCCATTCCTTTTACATGGGAGGGGATAAGTGTGGACGGCTCTTAGCTCACAAATTACGAGTCCACCGGTAGAAATAAGGGACCCAATCGATATACACGCAGGAGGGGGACCTGATGATGAACGATAGGGACATAGTTAAGGTTTTCAAAGAATTTTACTCAAACCTATACTCGAGCCAATCCCTTGATAGTTCTGATAGCAGACAATACCTGCAAGGGACGCAGACGTCCTCTCTAACCCCAGAGCAAGCCGAACAGTTGGATGGAGAGATCGGTATCGAGGAAGTCATCTCGGCAATCTCCCGGCGGAAACTGGAGAAGTCCCCAGGCCCTGACGGCTTCACATCGGCCTTCTATTAGACCTTCTGCCCCGTGGTAGCGCGCCTCCTGACACAGTTCTTTAATGCTTTCACGGAGCCAGGTGCGGGCCCCGCCTCGATGCTAGCGGCCTCAATAATTGTAATCCCCAAGCCAGGTAAAGACAAATCAAAGTGTAGCTCATACCGACCAATATCCCTTTTATGTTTAAATCTGTTTTTATTGTTGCTTAATAGAATCAAAACAAGAGTTTACATACCGAGAGAATCTCTCTTTAGTTTGCCGTATGATAATACAACCTTTAGCTTTGATAAAAGAAACAAAAGGAAACAAATATACAAACACCCTCCCACCTTCCCTCCCCAAAACCTCCCCCCACCCAATCCCAGTACCATCAGCTGTGCGATCAATCCTGTCAGGGGAGGTGTATGATTTATATGTGAATATATTACAAGCTAGGTTGTGTCAGGCTCAGCTAGGCGAAGCAGCCGCAAGTAACGAGGGCATGTCAATTCTCTGAATTCTTTGGTCAATAAGGCTATGAAGGGCTGCCATAATGTTCGGAAGGTGTCATCTCGTGATGTCAATGATAGGGTAAGCTTTTTCATCCCCAGTATATCCCATAGGCATCTAAGCCATGCCAAGTGAGTCGGGACAGTAGGAGAGCCCCAGAGTCCTAGAATAGTCTGGTGAGCAGCCCCTAGAGCTATGCTGATCTGACGCCCCCTTCGGGAAGTGAGCGGGAAGGTGAGTGGATTGGGTAACCCTAATAGTGTGTATGATGGAAATCTAGGGAGATCAGTAGAGAAATGGACATCAATGTCATCTAGAACTGTGGTCCAGAATGTCGCCAATCCTGGGCAGTCCCAGGGAATGTGGGATAGCATACCCTTTGCCCCGCACTGCCACCAGCATACGTCACTGCAGGCTCGGTTCCCCTTATGTAATCGTACTGGGGTTAAATACCAATAGAAGGTTATTTTGACTGCTGTTTCTGTGCTTTCTATGTTATATGTAGTGTGCCGAGCTCGGTAATAAATATCGCGCCACTCCTTTTGGGTGAAAGGGTGGCCAAGCTCAGACTCCCAACGCTTTTGTGAGGGGGATTTATCGTTGGACTGCGGAGGTTGGAGGAGGACATACAGCTCTGAAATGAGACATTTATCTGTGTCTTTACCCAAGAGCCACCTTTCGTACGGGGTCAGTAGTCTCTATGCCCCAGGGCGGACCGACCGGTGTGTCACCCAGTGCCTAATCTGGAGATACCTAAAGCGCTCCGCCTCGGGGATAGAATAATCCGCTCTCAGGGTGTCAAAGGGTATAAGTCCCTCCAGGTAAAAGAAATGGCCTATCGCCCTACAGGGCGATTCCCGCCAGATCTGGAAAGAGGCTCCCAGGCCCGGGGTAAAGTCTGGATTGTCGGCGATTGGAGTCAAGAGGGACGGCAGCGAGGTCAATCTCCCTTTGCGGATACACCCATCCCAAACCCGCAGCAGCGAACTTGTTATCAGGGAGATGTAGAGACTTGGGGCTCTGTGTGTTCAGGGCAGGAACGAAACCTTTGGTAATGATGTACCGGCCAGGGCTCTGTCCATAAACAGCCACCTCTTTTCCGATTCGGGTCTAGACCATTCCACTAGGTAACGAAGCTGGGCTGCCTGGTAGTATCTGATGAGACAGGGGACCCCAAGTCCTCCTTCCGCCGGGGGGAGCCAGCTCTGCTCCTTACTCATTCTTGGCTGTTTACCAGCCCATATAAAGTGGCTCAATGCCGCCTGAAGAGCAGAGACAGTACCTACCGGGGGGCTCAGTGGCAGGGCCTGAAAGAAAAAGAGGACCCTGGGCAAAATAGCCATTTTCTTGGCTGCAATGCGGCCTAGCAGGGAGAGCGGATAGTGCCGCCACCTATCAAGCTCAGCGCGTACGCGGATCGATAGTGACCTGTAATTTAGGGTGTTCGTCTTTTCGATAGTCTCACAGAGCTGTACCCCCAGGTGAGGGACGGAGACTGTAGCCCAGCTAATTGGGTGTATTCGCCTTAGTGCCTCTAGCTCCGGAGGGGAAACAGTGAGGTTGAGAGCCTGGGACTTGTGGAGATTCATGCGAAACCCAGACACCGTCCCAAACATCTCCATCTCAGCCAAAAAGGGGGGTAGGCTCCCTACCGGGTCATCTAGCATGACAATGACGTCGTCTGCGTATAGACTGATATGGTGTTCTTCCCCCCCGAGGGGGATTCCTCTAATGAGTCTGTGGTCTCAGACGCGTTGAGCAAAGGACTTTATGTACAGGGCGAACAACAGGGGGGAGAGCGGGCAGCCCTGTCTTGTGCCTCTGCAAATAGAGAAGTTCCTAGAGCTTACTCCATTGACCCTTACTGACACCAGCGGGGTCCGGTAAGCACTAAAGACCCAGGACCGTAATCGCTCCCCAAACCCGAAGTGCTCCATTGTCGCTCTAAGGAAAGGCCAGTGGACCCGATCAAAAGCCTTTTCGGCATCCACTGAGAGTAGCATGCTGGAGCCTTGCCTACTGTGTGCCTTATCTATTATATGTAGCAATCTCTTAGTGTTGTCTGCACAGAGTCTTTGCAGGACGAATCCAGCTTGATCAGAGTGGATAAGTCCCTGCATCAGGGGGTTTAGGCGCATCGCCAGAATGCCAGTAAAAAGTTTCAAGTCTGTATTGAGAAGTGATATGGGGCGGTAGTTAGCGCAGGATTTGGGGTCTTTACCAGGCTTAGGGATGACTGTGATTGTAGCATCCAGCATGGAGCCCGGAAGGGAGCCTGAGTCCACGATTGAGTTGAAGAGTTGGGGGAGGATTGGGGCTAGTTCAGGGCAGAAAGCCTTGTAAAATCCGGCGGAAAAGTCATCCAGGCCCGGAGACTTCAGTAGTTTCTGTCTCGAAATGGCCGAGATGACCTCCTCCGGTCCGATGGGTTAGTCTAAGGAAGACGCTAAGGAATCTGTCAACTTAGTCACAGGGGGCCCGGTTCACAGAACTAACTTAAGACAAAATCCTAAACTTACTACCATTTTGGTATTCACAGAAGGCACTTACTCATTTTGGTATTCACAGAAGGCACTTACTCATTTTGGTATTCACAGAAGGCACTTACTCATCAATGAGTAAGTGCCTTCTGTGTATACCAAAATGAGTAAGTGCCTTCTGTGAATACCAAAATGAGTAAGTGCCTTCTGTGAATACCAAAATGGTAGTAAGTTTAGGATTTTGTCTTAAGTTAGTTCTGTGAATCGGGCCCAGGGATATCATGGAGATAGTCTGTTATGTCCTCGTTGGAGATGGATTGTGCCGAATAAAGTCTCACGTAGAAATCCCTGAATTGGTCTGCTACAGATGCCTCATTCGTCAATTCCGTTCCACCCTCTGTCAGGAGGGAGCAACCGTGTTAGCTTGTCGTTGGGCTCTTAGCTTTGTGGCCAAGAGTCTGCCACTTTTATTGCCGTTAAGATAATATAAGTGCTCAAGACAGAGCAGGGTGAATTCCGCCCTGTCCAGGTCCAGACCAGCTAGTTCTTTCCGAGTGGCTTCTAACTGACGCCATACCCTGGGGGCCCCGGTTCGATGGTGTATTCCCTCTAGCTCCCTGATCCTCTCTTGAAGTTCAGCTCTTTTGAGTTTTCTCTCCTTGTTTTCGGCAGCTGAGAGGGATATAAGCTCGCCCCTAACCACGCCTTTCACGCGTCCCAGACTATTGGGAGTGGTACCTCCGCTATGTCATTGGCCTCCAGGTAGTCGGTAATTACTTTCTTAATTTTTGCCTGTGCTTCTGGTTTCCGTAGTAAGGTCTCTTTTAGTCGCCATTGTCGCCGGGCCTGTTGTTGTAGGGGAGACTGAATCTCTAGGACTATGGCTGAGTGGTCAGAGAGGGTTCGTGGTTCTATCTCAACTGAGTGGAGGAGCTGGTGTAGTTCCTGGGAGCCCACGAAGTAATCTATTCGGGTGTAGGACTTATGAGAGTGACAATAGAATGTGAAGTCCCTGGTGTTTGGATGAATGGCCCTCCAAAAATATATAATGCCGGTCTCCTTCAGCCATGCAATGCCTTCTCCCGAAAGGGACCCCGACCCTCCCTCTCTGCGTGCGGAACGATCTATGTTTTTGTCCAAGACTACATTGAAATTGCCCCCCACCAGGACCAAGCAGTCCTGCGATGTGAGCGTTTCTGCCAGTGCCTCCCGAATAAAGCGCTCCTGCCCCTCATTTGGCGCGTACAGGGTGCCCATCGTTAATGTTTGCGACCCCAGCTGTATTTGGTAAACCAGTAGGCGGCCCTTAAGTTCAGCTAGTTTAGGGACAATGGTGCCCCTGAATGTGCATGAGAATAGGATGGCAACCCCTCCCGTTTTGCGCCCTGTTCAGGAGAATAGCTGCTGTGGGAAGGATCTGGACTTAAGTCGCTGGGTGTTTCCGGCTAGGAGGTGAGTTTCCTGGAGGAGGCAGATATCCGCCCCAGTATTCTCTAGGAAGGAGAGGATAGCTTTCCACTTGACAGGGTTATTCAACGCTTTAACATTCAGTGAGATCATCTTTAAAGTGCCACCTGTAGCCATAATGTGTGTATAAGGGCTTGCTGTGCTAGAAGGACCAATCCAACCGGCTCCCCTCCCATGGTGGCATATAGAGTGGTAACCTGAAACCTAGAAGATGATATCTTAACTTCCCTTGCCTGCTTCATGCATTGGTACTTGATAAACAAACATTCTAAATAAAAACACCCAAAAACAAAACATATCAATAACAATGTCTCTAGGAGGGGGGGAGCCCCAAGAGGAGTCCCCGCCCCCTGCCGAGAAGATTTCCTGAAGGGGTTCATCGTGTCAAGGGTTCATCATGGGGATCGCTCCTCTCTCAATCCCGAACAGCATCCGTAGGTGCACCCGAGGCTATTAGGGCAAGCTGTGTGGGTTCAGTCTGTCTCCCTTGACACTGTGCCCCGGTGAGGCTCTCGAGCACTGGCTGTCTCTCCTGCGATATAGCCTCAGGACTTGGCTTCATGGGTTTTTTGCCCGTCCGCCTCTGTCGCTGTTTCTCCCATCGGCCTGCCCCTGCCCCTGCCTTATCTGTGTTCCCCACCTGGGTCTCTGGTTGCTCAATCCAGAGCAGGTCGCAGGCTGCGCTTAGAGAGCACACCTGGGGGGTCTTCCCCTCCCATTCAAAGATCAGGCGGAATGGGTGGCCCCAAGCATATGAGCTGTCGTGGTCCCTGAGAAAGGAGGTCACTGGACAGAACTCTTGCCTTTTCTGAAGTGTTATTGCTGACAAATCCTGGAACAGTTTCAGCGAGTAGCCCCTGAAAATCGTCGCGTCTGATCCTCGTACATTTCGCAGGATGCGCTCCTTCAAGGGGAAGTTGTGGACACATGCCAGTATGTCCGGGGGTGGCATATTCGAAGCTCTTGGCGGCCCCACACAGTGGACCCGGTCTAGGCGGATATCCGACACCGATGTATCACCCAGGATCTGAGCAAAAAGAGCTTGGACAAATTACTCCACGTTCCCTGCTTCCGCCGAGGAGGGTGCGTTCCGTATTCTAATATTATTTCACCTCCACCTATTCTCTAAGTCCTCGGCATGGGCCTGGAGGTCGATTTGCCTGTCCGAGAGATGTATTATTTCTTGGCGTAGTTGCTCCAACTCCTCGCCCCTGGATGTTTCATTTGCCTCTAGCGTGTCGACTCTGTCCCCTATGTCCGATATTTCTCACCTTACTCCTTGCAGGTCCTCGGCCAGGTCACTTTTGATCTGTTGTAAGTCCTCTTTAAGCGATGAAAAAAGCAACTCCAGGTAGGAGTGGGTGATGGGGGCCTCACCTTCATTTCCACCCTCGGGGTGTGGAGCTCGCCGGGGTGTCAGGACGGTCCTGAGGTGGGAGCTTGACCAACATATCTTTCAGTGAGTGGTCTTTTTTGACCCGGGCTGTCGCCATCTTCTTTGGGCTTGTTACAGGTGCCAAAATGGCGTCGGGGACAGAGGGGCGCAACTCGGGTTCTACCGCTTCTCCACACGGCCCTGTACAGGGTCATCTTCCAGAATTTCGTGAGCCGTCAGCCAGAGGGCCCAGAGAGGGCCCTCAGCGCTGAAGCCGCTGTGGGGAGGTGGGGAAGGGGGCCCCTCCGCGCCGCAACAGGGGTCTCTCTATGCGTCTCGATCTTCCAGGCCTCAAGCCTCGTCGCTGCTTTTTTTATGGTGTGGCCTACCTGGCCCAGGCGAGGCCCAAAGCCGAACTTCTTTTAAGATCTTCCCCCACCGGGTCCTGGTGCTCTCTGCTGTACTGTCCCACGCTTCAGGCCTCATGTCTCTCCGCCGCCGAAGAACTCAATGCAGGCACCACCGCCCCCCAAAACCAGCCCCGCCGGAAAGTCTTGCGCTTTGTGGGGGGAGGTGAGGTCTTCAGGCTTTGTCGCTCCTCCTGCCCTCCCCAGCCGGGTTTATCCCACTGTCCTGTTCCCAAAAAAAAAGGGGCTAGGTGGGTATCTCTCACCTCTGTATAGGCCTGTGGAAGTCGTGCACCGGACTTGGGTGGTCGTCCGCTGCTGCAGGGGGGAGTCTTCAGGCCCAGGGGGGCCAGCAAGATGAGGCGGAACCGACCTGTCCTGCCGCCACCGGTGCCGCTGGAAACACCTGAACCGCCTCACGCCGAGAACAGGGAGCTGTGAGGGCCTGCACAGGTAGGGGCTAGTCTTCTTCCCGGCCTGGGGGGAGCACCGGGAGCACTCTCCAGGCCGTCACGGTAGTGCCGCTCAGAGCCCCCGCCACGCAGATACAGACGGGGCTTCCCGGTCCGTGGTGTCTCCCAGATGTCTGCTGGAGGAGGGTGCCGGCCTCATGGAATCCCAGGTCTTCCTTCTGCCCTCCTCGCTCAGGGCCTGCTGCCACCGCGTAAGTGAGCCGACGGCTGGGAGCCACCGTCCGGAGCTGACCCAAGGTGGCGGCATGTGTCTCAGCATCTGTGCTGGGCTCGGGAGGCCCTTTATCCCCCGAGGCAGACAAGTGACAACACCAAACGTGTGCTTCACATTATCGAGAAAGCGTCCCGGGCGCCTGGCAACTACATGCTATTAGCAATAGATGCGGAAAAGGCCTTCGACAGAGTCCACTGGCCTTATCTAGCACAAGCTTTCACACATTTTGGCCTAGGGTCGAAGATTAAGACCCAGATCCTAAACTGGTACTGCCCCCCCACAGCGACAGTCAGGATCAATAGCTACACCTCTGCCTCCCTTCGGATAAGTAGGGGTACAAGAAAGGGGTGCCCATTGTCGCCCCTGTTGTTCGCCCGCTACATGCAGCTGCTGGCTCAGAGGGCACAGGACCACCCTGACATCACCGGAGTGCCCTTTGGGAGCGACCAACACACCATAAGGCCTTTATGCGGACGATGTCCTAGTGACTCTCGACAAACCAGACATGGCCCTCGCAGCCTTCCTAGGGGAACTGGAGGTTTTTGGCAGGGCTTCTTGCTTTAAGGTCAATGTTGAGAAATCACTAGCACTTAGCCTTTCTCTCCCTCCTCAAATGGTGGACCAACTGAGGAGGCAACACCCTATCCAGTGGTCGACCAGTAACATCCCATATCTGGGGATCAATTTGGCATCTACCACGCAGACAACAGCCGCCATTAACTATCGTAAGCTACTTAGGCAAATTTGCAATGACTTACAATGCGGGAAACACCACCAGATTTCATGGCTAGGCATAGTAGCAACTATCAAAATGACGATCCTCCCAAAGATTTTATACCTTTTCCAGACCCTCCCCTTGCAGCTGCCCACAGGTATGATTCCCAAGCTACAGACAGAGCTAATGCAATTCATATGGCATCGACGGATATCCCGTATGAAGAAAGCCATCAGCTTCCTTCCCCCTAGCGAAAGGGGTCTTGGGATCCCCGACTTCCAACTATACTACCGGGCAGCGCAATTGCGTTATTTAGTGGAATGGAACCGTGCCAAATTGGAGAAACACTGGTTATTCCAAGACAGAGCGGTGGCCGGTACATCCCTACCCAAAATCCCCTTCCTGAATAGACTACATGGACCGTGGAATCTTTACCTATCTCCTATTACACGGGCAGCAATGGTGGCATGGGACCAGACTAGCACCCGGTATGGCCTGACCACATTCCCCTCTCCCCTGACTCCGTTACTAGACAACCCAAATTTCGCCCTCGGGGTGGGAGACACGAGGTTTGCAAGGTGGCGGCCCTCAAAGTGCCGCTCAATGTTTAATGAAGAAAGGATCCTCTCGTTCCACCAAATCCGCGCAGACTAGGGCATCCCTGAGTCGGAGCAACTTCAATATCTGCAGCTCTGACACTGGACACTACATCCACAAAATAAGTCCAATGCGCAGCTACACCTCACTCAGTATGAAAAATGGCTTCTCACTAAAACCTTGGATAAGAAACTGATTTCCGAAATATATGCACTCCTGAACTCAAGGAACAAACATGTACACAATGCAGGTCGGGACAGGTGGGAGAGAACCTAGGAAGGCAACTAGGTAGCAAAGAGTGGGAGGGAGTATATCACAGAGCCAGGCACACATCCAGTAACGTAGCACTTACTGAAACACTCACAATAATTGCCACGTACTGGTACTAAACCCCGGTGCGGAAACACAAGGCTATCCCAACGAAGTGTGCAGACTGCTGCCGGGGTTGCGGATCACTGGGAACATTAGTACATATTTTATGGGACTGCCCGCTGCTACAATACTAGATGCAAGTGCTTGATGAAATTGACACCCACCTAGACACCCAACTGCCACGATTCCCTGCATACAAAATCCTGGGCCTTCCAAATCCGCTAACATATCCCCTGAAATCTAGAAGAGGACGACAAATTGGGTTAGCACTAGGAGCTGCCATGCAGATATTTGTCATGCAATGGGGCACTCCACAGACGCCTCCCCACAGCGGCTGGCTCCATAGAATATTGCACATATTAGGCATGGAAAAGATAACGCTCTCTCTGGCGGGGCGGGGAACTGCATTCAGAGATTTAGGACTTCCTTTCCTGTCCCTACTTTCACAAGATTTCCGTGAACTTACATGCCCTAGATATCTCTGCCTTCTACGCTTGCACGAGATAGCCTCCCAGCCGTCTTCCGAGTAGCACTAAGCCTCTGTGCGGACACCGCAGACTTTACTCTCTAACTTTGAAGTGACTTGAGAAGGGGGTGGGGGAAGGGAAGGGATTGGGTTTGTTTGTCATATTGACACCTGCATTACTGTGTTAACATTGCTAGGAGCTTTGCACAGCCCAAAAGCGCAAAGTTTGATGTTGGCACTGTTTTCTTGATGCTTTGAAAGTCTAATAAAAGAATTGAACCATAAAACCGGGCCCCAACGCTCTCAAACCTGTGCAAATGTTTCCCTTGGAAAATACTAAAAAGGTTAATACAAATTAGGCCCCTACTACAACTTCTGGCCACCCATGAGCAAATTTGAAAATGGAAGAAAAAACCTAAAAGGTAAAAATAATACTGATGTATGCCCTCCATCCAACAACAAGCTTATCCAAAACTACCTAAACTATCCATTTGGCTAAAATAGTTACTCGAAAATTCTATTTCGAGTTGATTTTGCTACTTTTCGAGTAGAAAATGTACTAGAGAAGGAGCCCTCTGAACACAAGGGGATGCCAAAGTCTCGCTCGCGGTCTGCAGCTCGCTTGCTGGAGCCTCACGTTTCCGTTGCCATTGCGTTGCTCAAACGGGAGCAAAATTCCGCCACATGGCTATTGAAGGACTTTGTTCGGAACTTCGCGTTAAAGAGTAACGCGGCGTACCAAAATTCTGCCAATTCTGCAAGCTAAATGAAATTTTCTACCCATCCCTACAGTAACCTCTAATTGAAAAATGTATCTCTTCACCTCTCGCCACTACTCTCCATCTCTCCGACAAGGATCCACATGGGTGGTGCTAAAGGTTAACACCCTAATAAAATGGTGGTGATTTATTTTGTGCAATAATTCGCCAAAGATCAGTTGACGTTAGCAAGTGGTAATTCTGGGATTAAAACACAAAAACGTTTGTCTGTTCTTCAGCCATTCCTATACTGAGAGCTACTTCTGCTTAAGGAAATTCATCCCTAGGTATTAACAAATTTTACCACAGTACAATAGTGACAACAATTATTAACAATACACTAGTGATGATCCAAACATTTCAGGCGTAGTTACCAGCAGAAATGAAAGGAAACTGTTATCGATATGAAATGTCTCCTCATGACTAATGAAATAATAGCTTAAGCAGCACGTGTCCTCTGGCACAAACGATATAACCACAGCAATATGTCTTCCCAACTCAGATTGCCAACTATCCGATTTAAATATGTTTCGGTAGTTTCGAAAAGTAAACATTTTTATTATATCAAATAACTCTTCCATTTTGGTCAAACAACATAATCTTTCCCTTCAAAATAAAAGTTTTCGTTTTAAGTGAATACACAGTGCCCAACATTAGGAGTCAAATGTTTCACATGGCCAGAATCTGCTTCAGATGTACAGGGTTTATGAACACATGCTATGGATGTGCACCTCAGTGCCAAGAATGCTACCTGATTCCAATATGCGAGTAATGCACACCATTATTCCAAAGCTGAAAATCATAAAGGCCATAATGCTTACAATATGTCAGTCATGGCCATTATTATTCCAAGGGTGGGGAAAATTAGGTCAGTCCCGTTCACAATACTTCGATGATGGCCACCAGTAGGCACAACTAGACCAAGAATTCTCAAAATTGGGGGCGTGCCAAGCGCGATGACGGAGTATACGCATTGCCTGGAGGCTCCCACGGTCTGGCACTGATACTGTACGTTATCCTGATCCCTGAACCCCATCCAGCCATAAAAAGAAGTGGGAAACCCCAGGGAAACATACCGCTAGAATTGAGAGGACCAGCAGTGCCAAACCGCAGAGGAAACCTGCCAAACCAGCTCCGACCTCATTTCCCCTGGAACGAGGGATTTCAAGATGGCGGTGTCCACGGGCTGTGGCATCCAGCGAGGGTGAAGCGGACAGGGGAGCCGGCGACCCGAGTGGACAGACACGCTCACTTGGAGGGGTGGCTGGATTGGGTGCCCCACCCGTCTGAGGTCTGGGGCCCCCTCCCTCCGAGACGCACGAAGTATCGACTGATGGAGGGGGACAATCGCCCTCGTGGGTTCTTGGACATGAAGTTGGGGGGTCCCCCCGCCTGCCTAGAGGTGAGGTGTGCGAATGTGTGGAGCGCCCTCTGACCGATCCGACTGGCGCTGACCCCGCCACATAAACATGAGGCCTAAACTGAATGATGGCGCAGTGGTGACAGGGACGAGGCGGCGGACCCTGCTCTCGGAGGTGACCTGTTTTCCGCGGAACCGACACCCAAACGAGGGACAGAAGCAGGAGGCACCAGGGAGGGGAAATCGCACCAGGACCCCTATGGTAACAGAAGCGGCAGCCAGGTACTGGGAGGCGCGGTGCCGCGGCCTGGCTTGAGGAGACAAGGGAAGGCCCGTGGACACTTGTGGGCCTTCTTCCGATCCGGAACGCGAGCCTGGTGGGCACACTAAGCCTTAGAAATTAAAGGGGGCCCTGTTCGAGCAGTGTCAGTTAAACTGGCAATAAGAGGCGCTCCACAAACCTGCAGACAGCAGCCAGCAATACCAAACCTCCCCCCTTCACCCCGGGCAGGCTAGAGGCTATAGAAAGAAGGCCCGCCAGGAAGAAACTCACAGGAGCTGAAGAGGCCTAGACGAAAACCCTAGCAATGTCCGAAGCGCGGCGCGAGCCCCACCTCCAGAACAGGCCTTGGTGGTCTGCCTAGTGGTGGAAGAAGGTAACAAACAGGGGTCCGAGGGCAGCTCCTGGGTTTTTTTGGCAAGCGAATACGAGGCCTACAGGGGCGCAGGGGGTGCAAGACGCCTGAGCGAAGCGAGCAGTATTGGAGAAGTCCCCTGAGAGACCATAAGTTTCCCCCATGTGATAAAGGGGGGAGCTCCCCGAGCTAAGCTTTGGTGCATGTCCATAAAGTCCCCCCCCCCTTTAGGCGGATGACCCCAGCGCAGGAAACAGGAGAAAGAGAATAAGATAAAGGGCCGAAAGGAAACACCACAAAGCCTGGAAGGGAGATAATAAGGTAATTCACCACGCAGATCGCTGGTCCTACAAGTAAGTGTCAGTTGCAGTATGACTCATAGTGGGAGACTGGCCTGAACGAGTGGAGACACCTGAGCAACAGAAGTTACTTACAACTTTAAAAAGGAGGCGACCACTGCGGGACTCTCCCTGCCCTCATCACACTGAAATAAAACCAGCAGGATCCCCTGATAAAACAGCCGCTCCGAATGGCAAGAGATAAAGAGCCAAAGCCCCAAAGACAGGGGAAAACGGACAGGTACGTGAAAGTAATGGCTCCTCCCTTGGGAGCCACAGCCGACCCACCCCCCATGCCTCATAACGCAGCCCTCCTGCAGGCAAAACAATCGTCTAGAGAGGTGCTAGACGGTAGAATAGCGGAAGTGCGCACTGATATGACCCTCCTAAGGCAAGATATCCGCAAAGTTTCAGAGAAAGTGGCACTCGCAGAACAGCGCATCTCAGAGGTGGAAGACGTCTCGTGCAATCTGCGGAAAGAGGTCACACAGTTGGCAGCCTCTTTGAAAGAGACCACATGGAGAGTAGATGAGTCGGAAAACCACGCACAACGGAATAACCTACGTTTTATAGGCTTTCTGGAGGGTTGTGAGGGTACAGACGTAGGAGCCTTCCTCATCCAATGGCTCAAAGACACCTTCCCTAATAATCAATACTCTGCCTGCTTTGTGATTGAATGAGCCCACAGGATGCCGGGGGCATGGCTGCCTCCGGGGGCTCCTCCCAGACCGGTGATAGCTCATTTTTTTAAATTATCAGGACAGAGATTTGATATTGCGAGAGATGAGGCGCGCAGGTGAGGTCCGGCTGGGCAATACCAAGATAATGGTCTTTCCGGATTACTCTAGAGATGTCCAGAGACAGAGAAGAACCTTTGACTCCGTCAAGGAAAAGTTAAGGACCCTTTATATACAATACATGTTACTCTTCCCTGCCAAACTTAAAGTAATATTCCAGAATAAGACTTTCTTCTTTCAAACACCAGAAGAGGCGTGGGCCTGGATAGAGGAACGCCCCGTAGATCGCAAAGACTGGATCGAACAGAGGTCCAGAGATCGGCTACGAACACTACAGTAAGATCCAAACCGCAGAACACAGCATCAAAACGTTGTTTGGGAAGAAGAGCCAAGCCGCAAAGAAGCATGCCACGGAGACATGATAGGAATCTGGAGGAGAGGGCTCGCAGCTCGGACACAGACGGAGGGTCAGAACAAGGAATTGTAGAAGTGACATCATCCTGGGGCCGTCCCCGACGACAGGCCACTCCAGTCATGTCAGAACAGGAACACACAGAGGACACGGACAGCGATCACCCCCTCATGCAAAAGATCACCAGGCTAGAAGAGCCGAAAGCGGATAATGACACTGGTGAAACACATTGGCCTGCAACACCGGATGGGAGCGAAGAGGACTGAGATCCAGGGCGTGCCGGAGCCCAGGGACAATAAATCGTTAAGCCCTAACAAGTGACCAGCCTTCGGCTGCGCCAGTATCCTTTACTTTGTTTTATTGCTAAACAATTTACTTGGGGGGGTGGGGAGAGGGTGGGGATACAGACCTCTCAGACTTTGTCCGCACCAGTTTTGTTTAGTTGAGAGATGGGCGTGGGCGGTGGGAGAGTGTGGGGGGTTTTGTTGGGAATTTTGCGGGAGAATTTTCTGTGTATAACAATGTTGATTTCTCTATGGCCGATATATGGGATGTTGGAAGAGAGGGTGGGGGGAATGGGCGATCACCGCCGAAAAGAGGATGCTGCTAGCCATCGTAAACATGCATTGATATATGCCCAATGGGTGAGAAAGGATATACGGTCCTGACATGGAACGTCAATGGACTAGGTAACAAAATCAAGAGGGGGCTAGTTACGAGGTACTTAAGAGACTCAAACCGGACATAATCCTCCTGCAGGAAACGCATTTGATGGTGGCCCACTGCGCTTTTCTGGCAAGAGGGACATATACCACACTGGTGCATTCTGGGTTTACTTCGGGATCTAGGGGTGTAGCCATCCTAATTAAAAAATCACCTCCCTTTTGGACAAATAAAATCTGGACAGACCCTGGGGCACCTTCGTGGCGGTACAAGGGACTTGGGGACGGAAGGCGCTTACACTAATCAGCATTTATGTGCCCCCATGATTACAAGCTCGAACTCTAGACAAAATACCCAAGATTCTTCTGGAATCCGGTCCTTCCACACACATAATTGGGAGGGACTTTAACGATATAGTCGTACCGCTGATGGATCGTACCGGCGGGAATACAGGCTCCAGTAGACCTACCGAACTGGCGGAATTTCTGAATACCCTGTGCTTGACTGACCTATGGCGTCGCCTCCACCCGGTGGACTGTGCCTACTCCTTTTTTTCAGGAGCCCATGGATTTTTCTCCAGGTTGGATTATCTCCTCGCACTAGTGGGGAAGATCGAGACAGTAAAAAGGGCTGACTACCTAGCGAGAGGTGTATCTGACCATTCACCCTTATAGCTAACGATGGGAGGAAATTTGGGTGGAGGCCAGCAGGAGTGGAGATTGAATGCATGGGATTTGAGAGACAGGAAAGTGGCAGGTAAGATTAGAGCGAACTCAGAGCTGTACTTCCAGGAGAACATGGGTCAGTTGTCTCGGCTGTCACTCTATGGGAAGCTTACAAGGAGGTACTAAGAGACAGAGCTCAACACACAATAGCCCTCAAGAAGAGAGATGAGACTCGCGAGCTAAAGGCCTTGGAGCAGAAGCTGTTAGAGCTGGAGAGACTGGTATATTCTAACACCGACAGGTTCAAACTCCGGCAGATTGCAGTAACGCATAGAGAATATGGAGCCCTGGCAGAGCGAGAGACCAAACTTATACTCCAGGCCACACAACTTAGGGGGAGATTCCGATTCGGGCCGGAAATCTCTCCGACCGAGCCGGACTCAGAGAGATTTCCGACCGAATCGGACTCTGGCAGCCCGACCGAACGAGTACGATGCGCACGTATGCCTTCGGACTCGAGTCGGTCGGACTCCCATTGAAGTCAATGGGAGCCGGTCGTACAATGCGTACGCGGGCTCCCATTGACTCAATGGGTGCGAGGCGGACAAGGGCGCCCCCTACAGCGGGTACGCGGCGAAGCGACTCGCGCCGTACACGCACAGGTAGGGGGGACCCATGGGTCCCCCCTGTGTGCGACTCGCGCGGCTACGCGTACAGGGGGGTCTGACACGGACCCCCAAAGTACGGCTCCGACTGCTCTTTCGAGCCGGAGTGCGCGGCTCGGTCGGACTGCTCGCGGCGCGCATCGTACTTACCCGGCCGGGGAACGTCTCCATTGCGCGGTGCGAGTCGAGTCCGAGCGAGTCGGTCGGTGCGGTTCGATCCGGGAACGAGTCGGTCGGAGCGGTCGGGACGCCCGGACGAGTCGGTCGGCGAATTCGCATCGTACTCGCTCGCCCGGACGCGCGTACGAATCGGTCGGGAAATAGGGCTCCGAATCGGATCCGGTTAAGCCGAATCCGATTCGGAGCCCTACCGGCCGAGATCGGAATCGGCCCCATAGACTCTATGAAACAGGAGACAAGGCTGGGAAGCTGCTCGCATGGTTGGGTAGAAAGGAAATAGAGACGAGGTGAGTTGATATGATATGTGTCAAGGGGGAGAGGCATACAACAGCACCTGCTATTGCGTGTGCATTTGATAAATACTACACTGAACTCTACAAAGCAAGACCCCTAGCGGATGAGGCCCAAATTAGTAACTACCTGAATACGATTACAATGCCCACCCTTGCACAGGCGGAGAGATTAGAACTTGATAAAGATATCTCCTTGACAGAAGTAATGGATGCTATTGGTAGGATGAAAATGGGGAAATCCCCGGGTCTAAAAGGATTACCGGCAGAATTTTTTAAAAGTAATGCCAGCCTGCTAGGACCACTTCTGTTGAACATGTACCTCGCCACCCAAGCAGAGAAGTCACCCCCCCCTAGATCTATGCAATGCAACAGTAGTTGTGATCCATAAAAAGGGCAAACCCCCCACGGACTGCGAGCCTTATCGCCCCATTTAATTACTTAATGTATAGACGAAGATCTTGGCCTCTATCCTTGCGGCCCGACTACTGCCGGTAATCACATCGCTTGTCCACTATGACCAATCAGGTTTTATGCCTAAGCGAGTCACTTGCTTTAACCTTCGTTGCTTGGCCAACTGGCTGGACACAGTGAAGGATAGGTCCGCCCCACATGTATTTCTTTCCCTAGATGCCGAAAAGGCCTTTGATGTAGTTCTTTGGCCGTATATGCGACAGACTCTGTTGAAGTTTGGATTCGGCTCCATCTTCCTTGCCTGGGTAGAGCTGCTATACACCAACCCGAGTGCCAAGGTGCGGATAAACGGGGCACTATCAGATGCATTCCCTATACAGAGAGGCACCAGGCAGGGTTGTCCGTTATCCCCCCTTCTGTTTGCCCTGGTGCTGGAGCCACTGGCGTGCCTGATTAGGGATCACCCATCCATGAGCGGCTTCACCGACGAAAAGGGGTGCCTCTTGGAGGAGCGAATTTTGCTCTACGCAGATGACATACTGCTGTACGTTACTGACCCCAGCAGGACACTTCCTTTGATCTTACAGGTGTTCGAAGAGTATGGCAGATATGCAGGTCATAAAATAAACTGGGACAAATCTAGCTTATACGCAGTTGGAGGTACTTTAGATATTCAGACACTCCCACGATGTCTAAGAGTGGTTCGAGAAGGGTTCCAATATCTAGGTCCATTTATAACCAAAAACAACTCCATGAACCTTGCTCAAAACATCAAGCAGGTTCTAGTTGACTTCAGGGACGATGTTAGAAGATGGAGACGATTGCCCTTAACGATCTTAGGCAGAGCTGCCATGTACAACATGACGACACTTCCGAAGTTACTCTATATATTTTGCAAAATACGTACTGTAGACTGCCGGAGACAATCTTCAAGATGATTAATGAGGAGTTACGCACACTATTATGGGATGAGGGACACCCGAGAGTAGCATTGAGTATGCTACACCGTAGTCAGTACAACGGTGGAATCGCCCTACCAGACATACAAGCATACTACAGAGCCGCGCACCTGGAGGTGATTAATGACTGGGAACATATAGCAGGAGGACATCCAACTTATGCCCTTGAAAGGATCCAATTTCAAAAACATACACATTGTCACTATGTATTTGGGGGCGCGGGACTCAGCCCCCTACTCCCTGCCACCAAAAGAACTCTGGAGGCTTGGAAAGGGCAGAGAGGCAAATGCAATAGGCAAAGAAGTTAACGAGGGAAACCTCACTGTGGGGGGGTATGAGACTGCCCGAGATAACTAGACTCCAAGGTTTTAGGCACTGGAACACAATTGGGATTTCCCGGCTTGGCGATATCTTGAAAGAAGGAGCCCTCATCCCCTTTTTGACACTCCAAGCCGAGTATCGTCTGAACGAGACCCAAAGATATAAATACCTCCAACTAAAACACGCCTTGAGGGCGGGGAAAATAGATACAACAGATATCCCAGAATATGCGCCCCTAGAGGGTAGGTTACTGCAGAGGGAGATGCCCAATAAGGCAATCTCATGGACATATAGAACTCTAATCAATAATATTCCCGACAACTGGACAGCCTTAAGATCTAAATGAGAACGCACCACAAGACCACTAGAAGATATAGACTAGGAAGCGGCCCTAATGCACCCACGAGAAGTGGCTTTTAAGTCTAGACTTCGCCTGATTCAATTCAAAATATTACATAGAGTGTATTATGACAGGGCTCGACTGTAAGAAATAGGGAGGGCAGAGAGACCCAGGGGTATATTCACAAGAACGTGTGATAACTACCTCAAGAGTAGCGTAACGCAACTTTCAATATCGCAGCCTATCGCGGGAAAATAACCCCGTGTCAACGTGGAATTCACAACAAGGCGGTAGCATGTGATAGTCTGCCGAAACCGCGGACAAAGTCCGCGATACAACCACCACGATGGAGATAAAAACACAAACCACAACACCAAAAACACGAGATGGGCCAAAGCGCGATGAGGAAACCAGCGACAAGCAGCGCCAGGCCTGCAACACACACCTGGCAGGCATAAAAAATCACCATAAAAGTAGAAAAAACACCCACACACAAACTGACCAACACCCAAGCACCATGGAGGCCGCCGGAGCAGGCGCAGAGGACGAGCGCAACCCCACAAGCACCCCGGACGACCAGCCTGGGACCTCGGGGACAGGGAAGGGCAAGGACAAGAAGACCAGGAAGACCAAGTTCAGTCCGCAGGCGAACAGGATCATAGTCACCGAGGTGATGGAACACCATCAACAACTCTTCGTCACCTCCAATGTGTCATTGGGCACCAAAACTGGAATATGGCGGGACATCGTCGACAAGGTGAATGCCGTCCGAGAGAGCACAAGCGGACAATGGACGAGGTCAAGAGGCGATGGACTGACATCAAGCGGAAGACCAAGGAGAAACTCTCCGCCAACCTGAAGGCAGCAACGCAGACCGGAGGTGGGGGCCCAGCGCCACAGCTGGAGCTGGATGACATGGAGGAGCTGGTGTTGACAGTCATCAGTGTGGAGACTGTGGCCGGAGTCGGGGGACCGGACACTGCTCGACAGGACACAACACAACCGCAACAGGGTGAGTGACCACCAGGTACTGGGGGGACGGGGGGAGATGGCCACAATGGCACACATGCACAAGCAAGCAGGGCACAGTGCACACCCACAATCACTCTGTCCCGTGCCTGAACGTATCCTCAGGATCGAACCGATGCTCATAGGGGTCCACCTCTCAACAGCCCCAAGTCTGGATATGAATTCACACAGACTAAAGGGTGGTTAAGCGGGGGAAGGGAAGGATGGGGACAGCGGGGAGGGAGACCTGTAAAACACAAAAGAATATATTACTATCCTGACCTTTTCAACCTCCCCTACTACTTTAATCCTCCATTGTGCCCATACTTCCACTAACCTGTAACGAAAGAAAAGATTGCCGGCTAACAGGGGTGATGAGCTTGTAACCTCTAAACTTCATACCATTTGCTAGAAAACATAAAGGATTCATGAGGTGATTACTTTACTGTGCAGGTGTTTAGTACATGCATTAGACTCCCCTATCTATACCTGGTATTTAGGATTTAAGGCAGTTGCTCTGAAGAACCTCTGTCTATATCACCCCTGTGGAGGAAAAGAATAGAGCGTAGAAAGAGGATAAACCACATCAGATACAAACAAGCAAGACAAGTACTCTCATAGGCATTGTTAGGAACGATAGTCTGTGTGGTTATTTGTTTCCTTCATAGGATTACATCCAGGAACCTCCGGGATATAAAGAAACCAAATCTGAGAGTTCACTTCACTCTCATCAACAGCAAAACCTCTTGCCGTTATTGCTACACACGTACGGTAACACCGTTACAGAATATACAATGAACACTACTATTTCCCTCGCATGAACTCTGTGGGTAAGGTACAGTGAAGAGTTCGCCAACATAGGGAAATCACGTAATGTACACCCACTTAAATCTCATCCAAATGGCCTCCAGTACATATGAACCACGATCGCTAAATAGTATTCCCTCGCAAGAGCTCTTAAGTTTACAACAAACGGAGAGCTCACCAACGTAGGGAAAAAGGAAATGAGCACCCAAGCCTGGTATGCTCCCAAAGTGTAAATACAGCGTTTAGAGAAACTCCCCGGGTTACACAGGAACCAGTGGTGCAATAGGCACCCTTACCCGACCAGGATCATGGGAGAAATGGCCATCATCCATACTCGGACAAAACGAATAATCGGCAGTGTCTGTAGCCGCAGCCTCGCCTTATCCCGAGTCTTCCTGCATCACGTGAGGTGGAGCGTCTGACGTCGGACGTCCGCTCGAGGCTGCCGGGAATTGTAGTTCTCCCGCTGTCATTGCGTGCCTGTGCGAGTGGAGCCGCCGTGTCCCCTGACAGTACATCCCCCTCCTGGAGAGCACAGGCAGGCACAAGGCTTGTCAGGGTGTCGTTTGTAAAACGCAGCAATTAACCTTGGAGCATGCACCGAAGACTCAGGCTCCCAAGAGTTCTCCTCTGCACCGTACCCTTTCCAGGCTATCAGAAACCAGAGGGTATTGCGACTAATCTTGGAGTCCAGAACACATGCTACCTCATACTCCTCGTCCTGATCTATCCACACAGGAGCTGGTTTCTGGCATGCCGGGCCACACGCCGGTTTTAACAAAGAGACATGGAACACTGGATGGATTCTCATATGGGATGGTAATGCAAGTCTCACCGCCACTGGGTTAATAATCCTTACTACTCTGTAGGGGCCTATGAACCTTGGATTAAGCACGCTATACCTTTTAAATCGAATGTTGCGTGTCGATAGCCACACTAGATCCCCTTTTTTGTAGGCGGGCCCTGGTATGTGGTGTTTGTCAGCTTGTTTCTTGTATAGGTCCTTAGCGTGAACTAAGTGTTTTTTTGTGTGTTGCAATATCTTCTGTATCTGAACTATCCTTTCATGTACTTCTGGGATACGTTCACTCCTACCTGGTGTAAGGAACGGTATATATCGGGGGTGATACCCATAAGTACTGTAGAAGGGAGAGTGTTTGGTGGAACTGTGTTGAGCATTGTTATACGCTATTTCTGCCAACCATAACAACTCCACCCAGGCATCGGTGTTGCTCTCTACATAGCTACGTAAGTACTGTTTCAATGTCTGATTCAGTCTTTCCGTCTGCCCGTCTGTTTGGGGGTGGAAACTGGTGGACAAGGCGGAGGAGATTTGCAAAGCCGAGCACCATACTTTCCAGAATTTGGCGGTGAACTGGGTTCACGGTCCGACACAATCACCCGAGGGAGGCCATGCAATCTCACCACATGTATCATCAATAGTCTGGCTAATTGTCCTGCTGTAGGGATTTGTTTGCAGGCTACAAAATGCCCCAGTTTCGTTAAATAATCGATGATTACCAGAATAACCGTATGTTCCTTGTCTTTAGGGAGGCCCACGATGAAATCCAACGAAAACCTCTCCCATGGAACGTCTGGAGTGGGTAGCGGTTGTAATAGCCCTTGGGGTTTGCCTTTGGGAGTTTTGGTTTGAGCGCACACAATGCAGTTCTTTATCCATACAGGAATATCTCATCGAAGAGAAGGCCACCAGAACTGCCGCAAGACCTTTTCACATGTCTTTTCGTTGCCATGGTGACCTGCACTGGGATTTATGTGACACCACTGAAAAACAGTCCGTCTCAGCTTGAGAGTGGGAACGAGTACTTGAGTTCCTTTCATGAATACACCTTGTTTATTTTTCCATTCCCGATGATGTTTCAGCCAGTCCTTCCATCGAAAGGTCTGGAGTCCTTTCATGACGTCTCTGAGAAAGTGTTCACTGTGTGTTACTCCAATAACATTCTGTGGATCCATGATAGCTCTCTCGGGGTTGCTTAATGGAACCGCCGTGGATTCTTGCCTGGATAAGGCATCCGCCTTTTTGTTCATGCTTCCAGGGCGGAAGGTTACAATGAAATTGTACTCTTCAAAAAATGTCATCCATCGTAGTAATCGAGGAGAGAGCTGTTGTGCTGTCTTTAAGAACTGGAGGTTGCGGTGATCCGTATATACCGTGACAGTATGTTGTGCTCCTAACAACCAATGTCTCCATTCCCCAAACGCTTCTTTGATTGCTAGCAATTCTTTTTCTGTTATGGTATAGTTTTGTTCTGCTCTGTTTAATTTCTTTGACATGAATGCAACCGGATGCATCTGTCCTGTGGTGGCATCTCTTTGGGACAGCACGGCTCCGATCGCAACATCTGAGGCGTCAGCCTCCAGGATAAATGGCAAGGCTGGGTTGGCATGTATCAAGATGGGAGCAGTTATGAATGCTTCCTTCAGAATGTCGAATGCCATCTGTGCTTCCTGATTCCACAGGAAAGTTGTGTCTTTCTTCGTTAGGCGAGTAAGGGGTGCTGCTTTGTTGGAGAATTGGGATATAAAGCACCTATAGAAGTTCGCAAACCCCATAAAACGCTGAATGTCTTTCACGTTCTTAGGACAAGGCCATTCGGTGATTGCTCTCACTTTCCGTTCTGCCATCTCCTGACCCGTGGGGGTGAGCATAACTCCTAAGAACTCAACCGTTGAGACGTGAAATTCACATTTGTTGATCTTGCAAAAGAGATGGTGTTCTCTTAAGGCTTGTAAAATCAAACTCACATGTCTTATGTGTTCTTCTTCCTGTGTTGAATAAATCAGGATGTCATCGATGTACACCACGACTATCTGGTCCAGATATGCTCGTAGAACGTCGTTGAGAAAAAACTGGAACGCCGCAGGCGCATTGCATAAACCGAATGGCATAACTAAGTACTCGTACAATCCATACCGAGTCTTGAAGGCCGTCTTCCACTCATCTCCTTCACGCATCCTCACCAGATGATAGGCTCCACGGAGGTCCAGTTTCGTAAATATCACCGCCCCTTTCACCTGCTCCAACAATACCAATATTAATGGGAGCGGGTATTGGTTGCGTATGGTAATGGTGTTCAAGGCACGAAAGTCAATACACGTTCGTAGCTCTCCGTTCGCCTTGGGTATAAAAAATAACGGAGAGGCCGCTGGTGAACTGGACGGACGTATGAATCCCAAAGCCAAGTATTTATCCAAATACTGGCGTAAGTGTTTGTTTTCAGGTTCCGTTAAGGCATAAACCCGGCCACAAGGAACCACCGACCCTGGCACTAGATCAATCCTGCAATCGTAGGGTCTGTGGGGGGGAAGTACTTCAGCCATCTGATCATCAAAGACGTCTTCAAACTGCTGGTAGCAGGAGGGTAGATCCGTCTCCTTCTCTGCTGCAGTGGCAATGTGATGTTGGTTCTCCAAGGTCTGAGTAGGTAGCTCGAAAGCCTGCAAGCAATGGTTTTTGCAATAGTCTGAATCCATGATCAGAGTTTTCTGTTCCCAGTCGATGGTGGGGTTGTGTGTGGAGAGCCAAGGTAATCCTAGTATGATTCCATATAACGGTGCTTGGATGATATTAAAAGATAGAAGTTCTTGATGTCCTTGGTCGCATTCCACTACAAACGGCTCGGTGGCCTGACGTATGGGACCAGATTCCAGTTGTTTGCCATCCACCGCAAACACACCCTCAGGGGTAGACTTCGAAACAAGCCGTACCCCTAATCTGTGGGCCTCTTCAATATCCATAAAACAACCCGTGGCCCCGGAGTCCACCATGGCTTGTGTGGAACAAGGTTCTTGGTTTATATACACTATCAAGGGTATGAAGAAATGTTCTGTAACCGAAAAAGGTTCTTTCTTTAGGGAAGGGAGGATACACATCATGCTCAGAGACACCCCTTCTTCACATCCCGAGCTCTTCAGTTTCCCGTCAAGGGATTAGTGCTGTTCCCAACGGATGTTCCCAGGCGTGAACGGCTGAATTTGGGTTTTACCGGGCACTCTGTTAGGTAGTGTCCCTTCTTCCCACAATACAAACATAACCCGTTTTTTCTTCTATAATCTCTCTCATCCACAGTCAGAGATGCCCGCACAGTTCCGATTTCCATCGGTTCGGAGGAGGCTACCCCCGGATCCAGGGGCCTTGGTCTTTCGAAACGGGGGGAATATCTCTCTTTTTTCCTCCCTTCCCCTCTTCTCTCCCTCAATCTATGGTCCAGACGCATTGTCAACTCGATCAAAGTGGAGCACGTAGTAGGTTGGGGATCCACTTGTGCGATCACATCCTTTAATTCCTCCCGAAGACCCTGATAAAAGATAGCGGATTGCTTACTTTCGGGCCACTGCGTTTCCGCTACCAATCTTCTAAAGACGTTCAGATATCCTATCAAGTCTTTATTCCCTTGTTTCAATTCGAGTAATTCCCGATCTGCCGAGAAGGTGTCTGCTCTGCGATCGAAGGTCTTTTCGAACTCCTCCCTGAAAGCCTCCCAGTCATGTAACATAGGATCGTCTCTTCTAACAAATGGAACTGCCCATTGAGCAGCGTCTCCGGCCAGGTATGAAATGAGAAAGGCTACTCTTGCCTGGTTTGTAGAAAACAATTTAGGCTTACAGTTGAAATGGAGAAGGATTTGTGTTATGAAGACCTGAACCTTATGTATGTCTCCTGTAAATTTTTCTGGTGGTGCAAGAGGTATGGGTGTAGGGATCTCCACCACCATAGAACCAGCTGTGGGCTGTGATGGATTACCAAAATCAAAAGGATTTCGTTGCATCCTATCTACCCTCGCCTGCAAAGCAGCTGTTTCATTACGTGAAGCCGTAAGCTCGACCTGCATTGTAGCTAGCGCTGCCATAACGTCGTCTAAAGTGGCCATCGTAGGATCAGCTCGACCGGGAGGATAAATCTATTCGTGGGCCGATTATTCTGTCCCGTGCCTGAACGTATCCTCAGGATCGAACCGATGCTCATAGGGGTCCACCTCTCAACAGCCCCAAGTCTGGATATGAATTCACACAGACTAAAGGGTGGTTAAGCGGGGGAAGGGAAGGATGGGGACAGCGGGGAGGGAGACCTGTAAAACACAAAAGAATATATTACTATCCTGACCTTTTCAACCTCCCCTACTACTTTAATCCTCCATTGTGCCCATACTTCCACTAACCTGTAACGAAAGAAAAGATTGCCGGCTAACAGGGGTGATGAGCTTGTAACCTCTAAACTTCATACCATTTGCTAGAAAACATAAAGGATTCATGAGGTGATTACTTTACTGTGCAGGTGTTTAGTACATGCATTAGACTCCCCCTATCTATACCTGGTATTTAGGGTTTAAGGCAGTTGCTCTGAAGAACCTCTGTCTATATCACCCCTGTGGAGGAAAAGAATAGAGCGTAGAAAGAGGATAAACCACATCAGATACAAACAAGCAAGACAAGTACTCTCATAGGCATTGTTAGGAACGATAGTCTGTGTGGTTATTTGTTTCCTTCATAGGATTACATCCAGGAACCTCCGGGATATAAAGAAACCAAATCTGAGAGTTCACTTCACTCTCATCAACAGCAAAACCTCTTGCCGTTATTGCTACACACGTACGGTAACACCGTTACAGAATATACAATGAACACTACTATTTCCCTCGCATGAACTCTGTGGGTAAGGTACAGTGAAGAGTTCGCCAACATAGGGAAATCACGTAATGTACACCCACTTAAATCTCATCCAAATGGCCTCCAGTACATATGAACCACGATCGCTAAATAGTATTCCCTCGCAAGAGCTCTTAGGTTTACAACAAACGGAGAGCTCACCAACGTAGGGAAAAGGAAATGAGCACCCAAGCCTGGTATGCTCCCAAAGTGTAAATACAGCGTTTAGAGAAACTCCCGGGTTACACAGGAACCAGTGGTGCAATAGGCACCCTTACCCGACCAGGATCACGGGAGAAATGGCCATCATCCATACTCGGACAAAACGAATAATCGGCAGTGTCTGTAGCCGCAGCCTCGCCTTATCCCGAGTCTTCCTGCATCACGTGAGGTGGAGCGTCTGACGTCCGCTCGAGGCTGCCGGGAATTGTAGTTCTCCCGCTGTCATTGCGTGCCTGTGCGAGTGGAGCCGCCGTGTCCCCTGACACACTCTGGGTCCTCGCCCAGACCCACAGACTGTCACAATGTACAATGCCATGCTGTCTGAATGTCAACCTGTACCATGCGGCTACATACATGTGGACACATTGTAATACACCATCTCCCCTTCACATCGCAGGGGCATCGTCAACACCTCCTGCAGAGCAGTCACAGCCACTCTTCACTGATGACGAGGAGGAGGACAACACCAGCATCGACACCCAAACCATCCAAGACCTCATTGACCTCATCCGCAACTCACCTCCAGGATCAGGACAGCCCAGCTACATCCATGAGACCCCATCCACCACCCAAACCACCCAGCAGGAGGCACCCACAGCTCCGGCACCCTCCCAAGTCCCCCAGGAACAACAAATGGCCTTCCAACAACGTGTGCTGGAGGGCCAGAGGGAGACGGCCGAGCATGTGCGGGTGGGGTTCGAGCTCATGGCATCCAAACTGGACGCCATCCTTGGGTGTCTATGTCCGCCCCATGGACTCCAGCGAGGCCTGACTGACATCTCTGGAGTCATGACGTGGAGGGAAGAATACCTGTCCACTCATAGTGGCCCCAGCGATGCCAGCCGTGAGCTGGAACACATGCGGAGGCTCATGGAGGACATGGTGCGGATGGAGGCGGAAAGGATGGCAGCCTCCGCTGCACATCAGCGAAATGTAGCTGGGATCTACCGTGCCCTGCATGTCCTCATCATGGCATTGCTGCCACAAGGCGTGGTGATGATGAATGCTGCTGCCCCCACACCATCCACATCTCCGCCCCCTGGTGTGTCAGTGCCTCCCAGTGCGGCAGGTGTATCCACTCTAGCACCTGATGTGTCACTGCCACACAGTGCGGCCGACAATCCTCCTCTGGCCCCTGATGTGTCAGTGGCACACAGTGCCGCAGCCGGCACTGCAACACCCACAGGTGGGGCAGGGCACACACCCGGGGACGAGGACGTGGATGGGACTGTGGTCAGGAGGGCCATGCACTAGCATCCATTTCCGCCACCTTGCCTGTTTCTGCTTGGTGCCGCACATGGTCTCAGGACCTACCACTGACCCCTGATACACTCCGATGCGCTCACCCTGGACAGCAACATGGACTGCCACATCCTGTTTGATGACCAATGACACGGCGGACAGACTGCGGACTGTACCCTTCCTCTTCCGCAGTACAGGTCATCCCCGGATGGACACTGGCTGGCCCTCCACGGGCCCATATTGTGTAGTGTGCTCGGCATTGCCCTGTACCGCTCCAGCTGCATGACTGCACTGGATGTGCAAATAAACATCCAGTGACGCACTGCTGTGTAATGTCTTACGTCATTCATGTATGGATGTGTGGATGAATGTGGGGACAGTGCCTTCCCTTGCGTCAATGATGTTCATCCTATGGGATGCCAGTCAGAGGGTGCGACATTGCATTTTGTGTACCGGGTCCCGTGAACACTACAACAGGAACACACGCATCAGTCACTTCCTTGTCCGGACACGGACTGGACCACACCCAGATCACATGAGTCATTGTTGCAAGCCCTGCGCTGGTCGGGCGTACGGCAGGCCAGACCACTCCGCTAACGCCCCGAGGGGGGGCCCTCATTGCTACCCGTCGCAGCCGTACTCACTGGTGGTGTGCAGGTCACTGGTCTAGTTGTCAGAATGTCACAGCCACTCCCTGAGGGCAGGTTTCACACACACCACACCCATCCTGCACAGGCGTCACAGGCCATGTGACTGCGCCAACATAAGGGGCCGACGACGTCACATTCCCCTCTTCCGGTGGTGTCTGGATGACGGCCCCTCCACGGTTCTCACACATGTAGGGCCCATGAGTTGTTGCGCACAGGGTTAGTGGCACCCGGGGCCTTGCGGACGGCACGGGCCTACCACCACGTGGCGCAGACTGGTGTTGCACAGGGTTAGTGGCACCCGGGGCCTTGCGGACGGCACGGGCCTACCACCACGTGGCGCAGACTGGTGTTGCACAGGGTTAGTGGCACCCGGGGCCTTGCGGACGGCACAGGCACCGCACCACGGGACGGTGACTTTGGGTGCACTGAGTCAGTGGCACCTTGAGCTGCTGAGCGGGTGTGCAGCCTGCAATGATGCCACGTTCCGGAGGTCCAGCAAGCTCAGATTTTGTGTGCCTTGCTGGACCGCAGTGTAGGCCAGAGCCAGCGGGCAGCGCGGGCCTACCGCCACGTGGTGACGCTTCCGGGATCCCAGAGTTGGTGGCACCCATTAGGCTGAGCGGGTGTGCAGCCTGCGATGGTGCCTGGTGCACTGGTATGTCCTCTTCCATGGAGTAATCAAGACCCAGCACCAAACGTGAGACCTGGTGGCCTGCGGAGTGGGGCTGCATGATGTGGAGGGTGCCATTTCCGCGGGCCGGGGCTTGTGGCTTGCAGCGGCACGTGGTGGGACCTCCTGTCTACGCGCAGGTGGCGGAAGGTGAGCATTGGGGCCTGGCTGTGCATGGGCGGGCATGCTCTGATGGGCGGCGGGGGAGGTTGGGGTGCCTCTGCCTGGGTGTGCATGGGCGGGCAGGCAATGTTGTCTTGTGCAAGTGTGTGTACTGTGCCAGTCATGTATCTGGGCTCTGTTTCAGCTGACGGCTCTGAATCAGATGCGTGACCTGGTGTCCTGCTATACATACCGGCAAGTGGTTGGAGACACACCGGTGGCTGCAGGTGAGCAGTGTGGCCTGGGTGCGCAGGGGCGGCACTCTCTCTCTCTCCCTCTCTTCCTCTCTCTCTCCTCTTCTCTCTCTCTCTCTCTCTCTCTTCCTCTCTCTCTCCTCTTCTCTCTCTCTCTCTCTCCCTCTCTTCCTCTCTCTCTCCCTCCCTCTCTTCCTCTCTCTCTCCTTCGCTCTCTCTCTGTCCTCTGATGTGCGCAGGACACACCTTCTCATCATGTATTTTGTCTTACAGGCTGTGACCTACGTATTGTCCGGAGGGGAGCGGCCATGTGTCTTCATTTCATTTCGTTGTTCTATTTTAATAAAGTTTCATTTGTTGCTTCTAAAGTGAATGTGTGCTGGTCGTTTCTGTGGCGACACATCCATGTCACCAGTTGTGGTTGTGCGGCATCAAGCGGAATATTCTGTGCATGTTTAGGTGTGACTGATGTGGCATGTCTTTGGTCGGGGGGGGTGCCAGGGAGGGGTGGTCCTGGAGGGGGGTGGCGGTGGGTGTTGTGGCCCTCTTGGGTGTCCGGGCCGCATGATGGGTGGCTCCATGGCATCTGTTGCCCTTCCGATGCAGCCCTGGGCTGTGCTCCCTTTTGGTTTGCAGGCTGCCGTCCGACTTTACACCAGGTCAGAGCAGGTGTAGATTTCCTGGTGCTAGCGCGCCTTATCGCCTGTTTTGTGTTTTTATCGTGGTTGTGGCTGGTCGTTGTGAATGTTGAGGTGTGCTGTTGTCTCGGCTTTTGTCACGGGAACGCCCACTCTGCATCTCATTAGCGATATTTGCGGGGGTCCTCTGTGGCGATGTTTTTTGTGGCTGCTATTGTGGGTAAACTGGTGGTGTGGGCTGTTAACACCGGCTTGTGAATGGGGAGGTAAATTTATCAAGACTTTGGCTGCGATAAAGTGCCGTTAATTCGGCGATAGCTCCTTGTGAATATGTCCCCAAATTGCTTGCGCTGCAGGATGGAAAGAGGTACATTTGTGCACACACTTTGGGAATGTCAACAGATTAGAACTTACTGGTCCCAAATATTGGAGGAGCTTAGCCTGATACTGGGAACGGAACTTCCCATGGATGCCAAGTTCATACTCCTAGGGGTGTCCTCAGATGTAGATCTCCCCCGCACTAAACTTCTGCTATGTAATCTGGGCCTCTTGTTGGCAAAGAGAGATGTAGCCTGGCATTGGGGAGCGTCCACTCTCCCGATGAGGGCAGAATGGAGAGCGAGCATGGATATGTACATGGTCGCTGAGAGGGTGGTATATAAGGCGAGAGGATGCCCCCAAAAAGTTTATGAAAATGTGGTCCCCCTGGATGAGCTTCTATGGGCTGGAGGTAGAGGAGGGAGGAATAGAATCCCCAATGACCCCTCAAAACCCTGGAGGGATGGAGAAGAGATGACGGCCTCCTTCCCCCCACCCCTTTTTTTCTCCCTGTAGCCCCAGAGCTCAGGCGCGAGATGGTAGACAGATACACGACACATACGCAAGAGATGGACAACTGGATTAGCAATTTTGTATGTGCAATGTTCATCCAGACGTGTTGTTATGTGACCCTACACTGTAATCTGATGCATGAGCAAGGCCTGCATCCCAATGTATTGGCGTACATTGTTCATGATAAAATCAAATAAAAACAATAAAAAAAAAAAAGAATTCCCAAAATTGGTAAAGAAAGAAATTATTATTCCTGGGCCTCTACTATGCCAGAAGCAGACACCATTGTTCCAGAGCTGAACCCCATATGATGGGGAGCCACATATACTTTTGGTGGTCCTTGACACCAACCATGTCTATAAAGGAGACAAACAATACCAAACACACATGCAGGCAGACACACAAATAAATGTGCACACATGTATGCACACACAAAGATGAATGTGCAGTGAGGCTCGAAAGTGGGTATCAGCTCTGGATCTACTCAGCTCCTGGGCTGAACATGTACCCAACTCACACACTGTCTCTCTGACAAAAGAAGGCCCGCACTTAGGTGACCCCACTCTGGCTGCTGCTCTGACACTCTTCTTTCCTGGCTCACTGTTTATACATAGTGTGACTGATAGCGCCGGGATGACAACACATCCTATCCCTCTGAGACTTTGCTAAATTGAGATTGGCTACAGATGGCCATGCTGCAGGCCGCGTAAGCCAACTCAATGTTTGTGGGTTAGCATGAGGTCCTTGGTTTGGCTGGCTGGCTGGCACTCTAATGGTCTTGCAATGAGCAGTACTGTGTTGTTTAATGTGCATAAATCTTCTGAGTGATGTACTGGACTGAGCTTCACTTTGGAGAGCTACTTCAATTGTCTTTGTGAACTACCAGTTGTTCCCAAACAACTCGTTGGATAATCAGGCCGTTTTCGCAACAGTATCTTTAAAATAAGGTTGATGGTGCTCTTCATGGCACAGCAGGGCAGCAGGAGCTGACAGGATGGTCTTCAGCGAAGCCATCCTAGTACATAGAAGTTCTTAACTTTACCTTTTTAAAGGCACAAAAACCGCTTGCTGTTAGGTGGTAGAAGCACATGTTCGTCGTCAGTACGTAGGATGTTCAAATGTTGATGCTGACCAAGCACACACACAATCACAGTATATCAGCCTGTCAAAAAACACGCCTCCTTGAGGCAGGCACTACGTTGCAGAAAATGTTTTTTCCCACCAAACCTGTCAGACTTTGCATATGCTGCACTGTTCAGCACACTTACAAAGAGGGGAACTTTTAAAGTATGTCTGAGGATAGTGTTTTGTACTGGAAGGGTAGCCTTCCAGTATAAAAGTTATACTAGACATCACAAACACACCTTTGCACTTTGGTGCAATGGTGCATGCATGGCTCTAGGCAGCATAATGGTGTACCTGCGCTTGGGAAGGAGCAGCTGCACCGTATCTTTGTAGATATTGTGCTGTCTATCGTTGTAGATATGGTGCTGTCCTGCTCTCTCCCTCTTACGCAATGTTCCGCAACAACCATTGATGCGTTGCATGAAATATTAGTAAATCTGTCTCAGAATGAGTAGTTTGTTCATCCCATAAGTTTCAAATCTGGGGAGCCTGATCAAACGCTCACAATTGCATGAAGCTATCGCTTTAACTCAGTGAGTGAAGTAGGTTACTGCTTAGGTCATCAGAGCTGACAACTTTAATGTGCTAGAACGTCTACATGTGCAAAATCAGCAAGAACTACTCTTAAATTCTTAACCCTACTACCCATGCATCCTTAACACTATTAGCCATGCACCCTTAGTGTCACTACCCCTGCACGCTACCACTACTACCCACTAACCCATAATGCCACTAGCCCTGCACACTTAATGCCACTACTCCTGCATCCTTAGCCCGACCACCCATACAACTTTAACACCACTACCCATGCATCCTTAATGCCACTACCCCTGCAATCTTATCACCACTTCTCCTGCATCCTTAACACTACTATTCAAACTTCATTAACACCACTACCCATGCACCCTTAATGCCACTACCCCTGCAATCTTAAAACCACTTCTCCTGCACCCTTAACACTACTATTCAAACTTCATTAACACCACTACCCATGCATCCTTAATGCCACTACCCCTGCAATCTTATCACCACTTCTCCTGCATCCTTAACACTACTATTCAAACTTCATTAACACCACTACCCATGCACCCTTAATGCCACTACCCCTGCAATCTTATCACCACTTCTCCTGCACCCTTAACACTACTATTCAAACTTCATTAACACCACTACCCATGCACCCTTAATGCCACTACCCCTGCAATCTTAAAACCACTTCTCCTGCACCCTTAACACTACTATTCAAACTTCATTAACACCACTACCCAAGCATCCTTAATGCCACTACCCCTGCAATCTTAAAACCACTTCTCCTGCACCCTTAACACTACTATTCAAACTTCATTAACACCACTACCCATGCACCCTTAATGCCACTACCCCTGCAATCTTAAAACCACTTCTCCTGCACCCTTAACACTACTATTCAAACTTCATTAACACCACTACCCATGCATCCTTAATGCCACTACCCCTGCAATCTTATCACCACTTCTCCTGCATCCTTAACACTACTATTCAAACTTCATTAACACCACTACCCATGCACCCTTAATGCCACTACCCCTGCAATCTTATCACCACTTCTCCTGCATCCTTAACACTACTATTCAAACTTCATTAACACCACTACCCATGCACTCTTAATGCCACTACCCCTGCAATCTTATCACCACTTCTCCTGCATCCTTAACACTACTATTCAAACTTCATTAACACCACTACCCATGCACCCTTAATGCCACTACCCCTGCAATCTTAAAACCACTTCTCCTGCACCCTTAACACTACTATTCAAACTTCATTAACACCACTACCCATGCATCCTTAATGCCTCTACCCCTGCAATCTTAAAACCACTTCTCCTGCACCCTTAACACTACTATTCAAACTTCATTAACACCACTACCCATGCACCCTTAATGCCACTACCCCTGCAATCTTATCACCACTTCTCCTGCACCCTTAACACTACTATTCAAACTTCATTAACACCACTACCCATGCACCCTTAATGCCACTACCCCTGCAATCTTAAAACCACTTCTCCTGCACCCTTAACACTACTATTCAAACTTCATTAACACCACTACCCAAGCATCCTTAATGCCACTACCCCTGCAATCTTAAAACCACTTCTCCTGCACCCTTAACACTACTATTCAAACTTCATTAACACCACTACCCATGCACCCTTAATGCCACTACCCCTGCAATCTTAAAACGACTTCTCCTGCACCCTTAACACTACTATTCAAACTTCATTAACACCACTACCCATGCATCCTTAATGCCACTACCCCTGCAATCTTATCACCACTTCTCCTGCATCCTTAACACTACTGTTCAAACTTCATTAACACCACTACCCATGCACCCTTAATGCCACTACCCCTGCAATCTTATCACCACTTCTCCTGCATCCTTAACACTACTATTCAAACTTCATTAACACCACTACCCATGCACCCTTAATGCCACTACCCCTGCAATCTTAAAACCACTTCTCCTGCACCCTTAACACTACTATTCAAACTTCATTAACACCACTACCCATGCACCCTTAATGCCACTACCCCTGCAATCTTAAAACCACTTCTCCTGCACCCTTAACACTACTATTCAAACTTCATTAACACCACTACCCATGCATTCTTAATGCCACTACCCCTACAATCTTATCACCACTTCTCCTGCATCCTTAACACTACTATTCAAACTTCATTAACACCACTACCCATGCACCCTTAATGCCACTACCCCTGCAATCTTAAAACCACTTCTCCTGCACCCTTAACACTACTATTCAAACTTCATTAACACCACTACCCATGCATCCTTAATGCCTCTACCCTGCAATCTTAAAACCACTTCTCCTGCACCCTTAACACTACTATTCAAACTTCATTAACACCACTACCCATGCACCCTTAATGCCACTACCCCTGCAATCTTAAAACCACTTCTCCTGCACCCTTAACACTACTATTCAAACTTCATTAACACCACTACCCATGCATCCTTAATGCTACTACCCTGCAATCTAAAAACCACTTCTCCTGCACCCTTAACACTACTATTCAAACTTCATTAACACCACTACCCATGCACCCTTAATGCCACTACCCCTGCAATCTTAAAACCACTTCTCCTGCACCCCTAACACTACTATTCAAACTTCATTAACACCACTACCCATGCATCCTTAATGCCACTACCCCTGCAATCTTATCACCACTTCTCCTGCATCCTTAACACTACTATTCAAACTTCATTAACACCACTACCCATGCACCCTTAATGCCACTACCCCTGCAATCTTATCACCACTTCTCCTGCATCCTTAACACTACTATTCAAACTTCATTAACACCACTACCCATGCACCCTTAATGCCACTACCCCTGCAATCTTATCACCACTTCTCCTGCACCCTTAACACTACTATTCAAACTTCATTAACACCACTACCCATGCACCCTTAATGCCACTACCCCTGCAATCTTAAAACCACTTCTCCTGCACCATTAACACTACTATTCAAACTTCATTAACACCACTACCCATGCATCCTTAATGCCACTACCCCTGCTATCTTAAAACCACTTCTCCTGCACCCTTAACACTACTATTCAAACTTCATTAACACCACTACCCATGCACCCTTAATGCCACTACCCCTGCAATCTTAAAACCACTTCTCCTGCACCCTTAACACTACTATTCAAACTTCATTAACACCACTACCCATGCACCCTTAATGCCACTACCCCTGCAATCTTAAAACCACTTCTCCTGCACCCTTAACACTTCAAACTTCATTAACACCACTACTCATGCATCCTTAATGCCACTACCCCTGCAATCTTATCACCACTTCTCCTGCATCCTTAACACTACTATTCAAACTTCATTAACACCACTACCCATGCACCCTTAATGCCACTACCCATGCAATCTTAAAACCACTTCTCCTGCACCCTTAACACTACTATTCAAACTTCATTAACACCACTACCCAAGCATCCTTAATGCCACTACCCCTGCAATCTTAAAACCACTTCTCCTGCACCCTTAACACTACTATTCAAACTTCATTAACACCACTACCCATGCACCCTTAATGCCACTACCCCTGCAATCTTAAAACCACTTCTCCTGCACCCTTAACACTACTATTCAAACTTCATTAACACCACTACCCATGCATCCTTAATGCCACTACCCCTGCAATCTTAAAACCACTTCTCCTGCATCCTTAACACTACTAGTCAAACTTCATTAACACCACTACCCATGCACCCTTAATGCCACTACCCCTGCAATCTTAAAACCACTTCTCCTGCATCCTTAACACTACTATTCAAACTTCATTAACACCACTACCCATGCACCCTTAATGCCACTACCCCTGCAATCTTAAAACCACTTCTCCTGCACCCTTAACACTACTATTCAAACTTCATTAACACCACTACCCATGCACCCTTAATGCCACTACCCCTGCAATCTTAAAACCACTTCTCCTGCACCCTTAAAACTACTATTCAAACTTCATTAACACCACTACCCATGCATCCTTAATGCCACTACCCATGCAATCTTAAAACCACTTCTCCTGCACCCTTAACACTACTATTCAAACTTCATTAACACCACTACCCTGCACCCTTAATGCCACTACCCCTGCAATCTTAAAACCACTTCTCCTGCACCCTTAACACTACTATTCAAACTTCATTAACACCACTACCCATGCACCCTTAATGCCACTACCCCTGCAATCTTAAAACCACTTCTCCTGCACCCTTAACACTACTATTCAAACTTCATTAACACCACTACCCATGCATTCTTAATGCCACTACCCCTGCAATCTTATCACCACTTCTCCTGCATCCTTAACACTACTATTCAAACTTCATTAACACCACTACCCATGCACCCTTAATGCCACTACCCCTGCAATCTTAAAACCACTTCTCCTGCACCCTTAACACTACTATTCAAACTTCATTAACACCACTACCCATGCATCCTTAATGCCTCTACCCCTGCAATCTTAAAACCACTTCTCCTGCACCCTTAACACTACTATTCAAACTTCATTAACACCACTACCCATGCACCCTTAATGCCACTACCCCTGCAATCTTAAAACCACTTCTCCTGCACCCTTAACACTACTATTCAAACTTCATTAACACCACTACCCATGCATCCTTAATGCTACTACCCCTGCAATCTAAAAACCACTTCTCCTGCACCCTTAACACTACTATTCAAACTTCATTAACACCACTACCCATGCACCCTTAATGCCACTACCCCTGCAATCTTAAAACCACTTCTCCTGCACCCTTAACACTACTATTCAAACTTCATTAACACCACTACCCATGCATCCTTAATGCCACTACCCCTGCAATCTTATCACCACTTCTCCTGCATCCTTAACACTACTATTCAAACTTCATTAACACCACTACCCATGCACCCTTAATGCCACTACCCCTGCAATCTTATCACCACTTCTCCTGCATCCTTAACACTACTATTCAAACTTCATTAACACCACTACCCATGCACCCTTAATGCCACTACCCCTGCAATCTTATCACCACTTCTCCTGCACCCTTAACACTACTATTCAAACTTCATTAACACCACTACCCATGCACCCTTAATGCCACTACCCCTGCAATCTTAAAACCACTTCTCCTGCACCATTAACACTACTATTCAAACTTCATTAACACCACTACCCATGCATCCTTAATGCCACTACCCCTGCTATCTTAAAACCACTTCTCCTGCACCCTTAACACTACTATTCAAACTTCATTAACACCACTACCCATGCACCCTTAATGCCACTACCCCTGCAATCTTAAAACCACTTCTCCTGCACCCTTAACACTACTATTCAAACTTCATTAACACCACTACCCATGCACCCTTAATGCCACTACCCCTGCAATCTTAAAACCACTTCTCCTGCACCCTTAACACTTCAAACTTCATTAACACCACTACTCATGCATCCTTAATGCCACTACCCCTGCAATCTTATCACCACTTCTCCTGCATCCTTAACACTACTATTCAAACTTCATTAACACCACTACCCATGCACCCTTAATGCCGCTACCCATGCAATCTTAAAACCACTTCTCCTGCACCCTTAACACTACTATTCAAACTTCATTAACACCACTACCCAAGCATCCTTAATGCCACTACCCCTGCAATCTTAAAACCACTTCTCCTGCACCCTTAACACTACTATTCAAACTTCATTAACACCACTACCCATGCACCCTTAATGCCACTACCCCTGCAATCTTAAAACCACTTCTCCTGCACCCTTAACACTACTATTCAAACTTCATTAACACCACTACCCATGCATCCTTAATGCCACTACCCCTGCAATCTTAAAACCACTTCTCCTGCATCCTTAACACTACTAGTCAAACTTCATTAACACCACTACCCATGCACCCTTAATGCCACTACCCCTGCAATCTTAAAACCACTTCTCCTGCACCCTTAACACTACTATTCAAACTTCATTAACACCACTACCCATGCACCCTTAATGCCACTACCCCTGCAATCTTAAAACCACTTCTCCTGCACCCTTAAAACTACTATTCAAACTTCATTAACACCACTACCCATGCATCCTTAATGCCACTACCCATGCAATCTTAAAACCACTTCTCCTGCACCCTTAACACTACTATTCAAACTTCATTAACACCACTACCCATGCACCCTTAATGCCACTACCCCTGCAATCTTAAAACCACTTCTCCTGCACCCTTAACACTACTATTCAAACTTCATTAACACCACTACCCATGCACCCTTAATGCCACCACCCCTGCAATCTTAAAACCACTTCTCCTGCACCCTTAACACTACTATTCAAACTTCATTAACACCACTACCCATGCATCCTTAATGCCACTACCCCTGCAATTTTATCACCACTTCTCCTGCATCCTTAACACTACTATTCAAACTTCATTAACACCACTACCCATGCATCCTTAATGCCTCTACCCCTGCAATCTTAAAACCACTTCTCCTGCACCCTTAACACTACTATTCAAACTTCATTAACACCACTACCCATGCACCCTTAATGCCACTACCCCTGCAATCTTAAAACCACTTCTCCTGCACCCTTAACACTACTATTCAAACTTCATTAACACCACTACCCATGCATCCTTAATGCCTCTACCCCTGCAATCTTAAAACCACTTCTCCTGCACCCTTAACACTACTATTCAAACTTCATTAACACCACTACCCATGCACCCTTAATGCCACTACCCCTGCAATCTTAAAACCACTTCTCCTGCACCCTTAACACTACTATTCAAACTTCATTAACACCACTACCCATGCATCCTTAATGCTACTACCCCTGCAATCTAAAAACCACTTCTCCTGCACCCTTAACACTACTATTCAAACTTCATTAACACCACTACCCATGCACCCTTAATGCCACTACCCCAGCAATCTTAAAACCACTTCTCCTGCATCCTTAACACTACTATTCAAACTTCATTAACACCACTACCCATGCATCCTTAATGCCACTACCCCTGCAATCTTAAAACCACTTCTCCTGCACCCTTAACACTACTATTCAAACTTCATTAACACCACTACCCATGCACCCTTAAGGCCACTACTCCTATTCTTAACACTACTACCCATGCACCCTTAACACCACTGCTCCTATCCTTAACACTACTACCCATGCTATCTTAATACCACTACCCATGCAACCTTAACTCCACTACTCATGCAACCTTAATGCCACTACTCCTGTATCCTTAACACTACTGCCATGCAACTATTTAAAATGAAGTTGCATTGAAATCTGCTACGGACTATCGGCTGGTATTAATTTAATATAATGAGCAGTCTCATCCGTGCCGCGATCCTGCTCATATCCTCACCCACGCTGACGCCTCACCTCCCAGGCACTCAAGCTAGCCTGCTAAGCTTGCAGGGAACAAATGACGGTTCCCCGGAGGTTTGCAAGCTAAGTACAACACACTATTGCACAGTACCGAGTAAAAACGTTAGAAAGTCCAAAACAAAGTTGACATATTAAATGTATCGGCAATTAAAACCAGTTAAAACTCAGTGTAACATGAAGTCGCACTGAAACCTGTTAACTATTGGATGGTATTAATTTAGTATAATGAGCAGCAGTCGAAGTCCCAGAGTCGCCAGTGTCGGAGCGAGCATCCGAAGTATAATGTGATCTGAGGGCCTCAATAGGGTTTGTGCTGTGCTGTAAGGCCTCCGCTACAGCCCGAGCCTGCTCCCTGGCCACCCGATTCTGAATAGGGCAGTTCTTGACACCTCTGCATCTGTTATTGCTGGTTTGGGGTACCAGCCAATCGCGTAGCTAGGGCGGGGCAGTGAGGGCGGACCGACCCAGGTGGCACGTGTTTTGGGGGTGGCGGCCAGCCTCCCCTCCCCGGCTCTTACCTGAAGCCGTTACGGCCTCAAGAATCGGCAGCAACCCCCCCCTTACCTGTGACCGTCGTGGCCGCATGAATCCCCAGCACCCCCCCCCACTCTTCCATCAGGCCGACGCGGGCGGCAAACGCAGGGGCCGCCACGGGCAGCCTAAGGCCTAGCTAAGCCACTGTCTCCAGCCTCCTGGTCCTCCCCAGAGGCAGTCACCACTCCCTTAGCATGGAACCAGGTCTGCATATCCTCAGGATATGAGAAAAAGTGGGAAGTCTCACCGTCCACCACTTTAAGTTTTGCAGGGTACGAAAGGGCATACTTGAATTTAACCCTGGGCGGTGAACTCCACTCCGCTCGTGGAGTTTGCGGAGTTTTCTGCACTCCGCGTTACACGGAGATCGCAAAGTTCCGAAAAACTCCGCTTCGCGTTGCGGAGCAGAGTTTTTTTCCTTGCTCGTGTTCGTCAACGTCAAGTTGGCGACCGCGAGCGAGGAAAATCAACTTCCCGGCGAGATTTTTCCTCGTTCGCGATCGTCAACATCAAGTTGGCGAGCGTGGAAAATCAACATCCCGGCGAGATTTCTCAACGCGGGGGGGTCAGGTATCTCATTGCGAGCGGTCGCGTATGCTCGCGACAGCTCGCCCGTTCCCGTTGAGAAAGCTTCCGCCTGCCATTGCAGAGCCTGTGTGCAGTCTGGGACTGCCATGTCGACTTGGCAAATGCACACACTTGCCAGTCCCTAAACCTTCCCTTTTCTACATGTTAGTCACCCCTAAGGTAGGCCCAAGGTACCCCTGTGGGCAGGTTGCATTGTATGTAAAAGGTAGGACATGCCCTGATGTGTGTGGCATGTCCTGTTAGTGAAATACTGCCAATTTCGTTTTTCACTATTGCAAGGCTATCTGTTCCCATAGGCCAGAATGGGCAGTTTGTTTATAACACCTTATAAACATAACTGGCCCTAGGAACAAGATAGGAAAATAAAGTTTAGTATGCCTGAACTCAGAATGTTAAAGTGCATCTTTTAGTGTGGGTGATTTTTACATTCTGTGTTTGAAAATACCACTTTTAGAAAGTGGGTATTTTCTTGTCTAACCATCCAGTGTGCCTCTGCTAGGTTTGTGTATTGCATGTCTGGCTTGTGAGTGACAGGAGCTGGGAGAGGGCAGCGGCTCCGGCAGTCTGATGAGTCAGGGCTTTGCTGAATGGGACCTGGGTTGAATTTAGAGTAGGTGGAGGAGATTTCCTTTCACCTGTCTGGGCCAGGTCTGCTTTCAACAATGCTGTCTCCACCTCCTGCCAGGAAGCTGCACCAGTGAGGACAGAACTGGTTTTGGCTGGGTACAGACACTCTCTGCCTTCAGAGAACAAATCATTTGTGTGTATAAAAAGGGGGACCCAGACCCCAGAACTTTAGATCACTTCTGGGAAATTAAGAGGAACCTTTGCCAAGAGGAAGAGCCGGAGAAGCTGAGGAAGATTACTGCCCCTGTGCTGTTTGCTGTTTGGGGTTGGCCTGCAGTGGCTACTTGTTGCCAAGGAAAGGAGAAAAGGACTTTGCTGTTTGCTTTGTCATCTTGAGGAAGATCTCCAAGGGCTTGAAATTGAGCTTGCCTCCTGTTCTGAAGTCTCAGAGACGCAAAGACTTCACCACCAGCTCCCCTGAATTCCCTTGCTGGGAATTCTAACCTGCAGAGAGGTGCCTGCTGTTGATTAGGACCTCTAGAGACTGTTTGTCGCTGGGAGCTGGAAGATTGACGCAACGAGAAGAAGTGTGTCGCATCCACACCGATTCCCGACGCATCGCCGAGCCACGGGGAAGAAGCGTGCCGCATCCGTACCAGGTTCCGACGCCTCGCAACCAGGAAGAAGCGCGCCGCATCCACACCGGGTCCCGACACATCGCCGAGAAGACCGTCGCAGCACCTGCCGTGCGGCTGCAAAAGATCACGCATCGTACCGGACCGTCGCATCGCATTAAGCCACCATTTTGTCACATCGCACCGGATCGTCACCATGCATCGAGGCGCCATCTTGTCGCATCGTAACCGGAACGCAGTAAGAAAAAGACGCATCCATGCCTCTCCGGCAGGGAACAGAGGCATCGCCTCCCCTGCGCTGCAGTAAGGAACAGACGCATCGCCTCCCCCGAAGCAAGGAACTGACGCATCACCTTCCCTGCGACCCTTTTGTTTGTTTTGCGTGACGCATCTAAGGTACTTTGTGAGAAAAGTGTCGCATTGATAACTTGCATTGAACTGAACTATTTCTACCATTTAAGAGCCTTATTTTTGATACTGTATTGTGTATTTTTGTCGTCTGGTCTTGTGTTAGTTTAGATAAAGATTTCTTATTTTTCTTAACTGGTGTGGTGTCCATTTGTAGTGTTTTCACTGTGTTACTGTATGTGTTCACAAATGCTTTACACACTGCCTCTGAGATAAGCCTGTCTGCTCGTGCCAAGCTACCAAGGGGGTGAGCAGGGGTTATTTTAGGAGTATATCCCCCTTACCCTGACTAGAAGCAAGGGTCCCTATTTGGACAAAGGTACCCACCTCTGCCAACTAGAGACCCCCATTTCTAACACTTCACATAAGAGTTACGAAGATGTTGTATCTCCACTGTAAAGTCAGGGTAGGTCATGATCCCCCCATTCTCAAATTGCCAGGGACCCTTCGTTCGAAGCAACTGCAGAATCACATTACGATATCTCTAATTTAGGAAGCGTGCAATGAAAGGACGTGGCGGGGACCCCGGAGTGGGGGGTCTGCCAGGTATGCAATGTGTCGCTCCACAGAAAAGAATTTTGGTACCCTGTTCTCCAACACCATGGACATCAAGCAGTTCTTGAGAAAGGGTTCCACACGTTATTGCGTCTTCAGTGCCTTTCAGCATCTTGTGCCCTGTGGTGCAGGGTGGCCATCTCTTTCTTCATGGTTATCAGTTAGACTTGGAGCTCTTGTAGCATTGGTCGCATAGTAGTCAGGGCAGATTCAGCATTGTCCACTCGGTCCGTCAGCTTATGGTGATTGTCTCTGAGGAGATACACATCCAGGGGTACTGTGTCGATCTTGGCTTCCAGTGATGTTTTGGTGTCCAGTATAGCATGGAGCACCTTCTCAACTTGCGTGGAGTGCCCATGCAGAGTGACCTCCAAGTGGTTCAAGGCTCCCAGGGTATGATCAGATGGGGCCCAGGGTCGGGTTTCGGGCAGTCTTAGGTTTCATCATCATGTCCCCACAAGTACACGCCTGAACCCGGTGACCCAAGTGACCAACATAGTGGTTTTGCGCCCGATGCCACTGCAGGAGTGAGACATCTAGACGCACACTTCTCCTTTACTGCCTTAGGATGACGCTGGTATACTTGTCATAGGTTAGGGCCAGCTTACAAAGTCAGCATGTGGCAAGGAGGAAACCTCAGCAGTGTACGTCACCAAATGGAGTTGGAGTGTGTTTCGTGTGAGGTCTCCCCAGTTCCAGGGGCATAACCTCCAGTCTATCCAGTGGCAGGCAAGCAATAGTAGGGTGCAAACCACAAAGGGGCACTCCAAGAGTATCGTCTGTGCAGGCAGGTCACCCAAGGAAACGCAGAAGTCAGATCACTGTGTGTTCATCAGCAAGGTCGTCCCCATGCGCCGGTCAGGCACCCCGCAACCAAATCAGCCTTTGCAGCGGCCGCTCCTTCCAGGGGCCAATGCCTGCAGGCTTCCTGAAATTGAGGCCCCATGCGGCCGGCCCCAGGAGGCACGGGGAACAAGGAAGCCAGCATGGGAGGCAGCAAAAATGTCCCTAAACTCAATGCGGCTGCTCTGCAGTAAAGTCAGGCCTCCTTAGCCAGTCACGGCAGGGCATGGGAGGGCGAGCAGTCACTCACCTGGGTCAATGTGGGCGGGTGGTTCCCAACAAGTCCGTCGTCAAACGGGCTGCAGCGGCCCAGCCTCTCCCACATCACCTCACCTCGGGGAGACAGGAGGTAGCAGTCACCAGGATGTGAGCTCTCATGCAGACAATCTGGCTGGGGCGATCCTCCTGTAGCCTTTCACGCCCAAGAAGCATGCCCCCACAATGAAGGGAGCCTCTCAGTGGTCAGCACTAAGGCATCATTAGAAAGCCCTGAGAGCTGTTTAGGGCCTACCCTAGGGGTGACTTTTTTCTATCAAAAAGGAATGTTTGGGCCAGGCAAAAGGTTTATTTTGGCAGGGCAAATTGGCAGTTTTAAACTCCATGCACAGACTCTGCAATGGCAGATCTGAGGCATGTTTAAAGGGCTACTTAAAAGTGGGTGGCACAGTCAGTGCTGCAGCCTCACTAGTAGCATTTATTTTGAAGGCCCTGGGCACATGTAGTACCACTTCACTAGGGACCTACATGTAAATTAAATATGCCAATTGGGTGCAAGCCAATAGTACCATGTTTATAGGAGAAAGCTCATGCATTTGTACTGGTTAGCAGTGGTAAGGTGCGCAGAGACCTAAGGCCAGCACAGTGAAATCAGCAAAAATAGGAGGGTTGAAGGCAAAAGGTTGGGGGGAAACCATGCCAAGGATGTCAAGTCCAACAACTCTAGACAGTGCTCTTCAGTAGCTGTGTAACCCCTTGTAAGCCGTTGTTACAGTGCCACATCATATGAGACGTTATGGTATACCTTTGATGATTGCTGTTGGGCAGAAAGTTTATGATTATCAGCTCAGGCTGCCCCTTTTGGATTATCCGCAAATTGCCCAGTAACTGTGCTAATAAACCTGCAGCACATTCTTCCTAACAAAGGTTTATGTGGCCTCTTTTTATTGTATGGTGCTTCATGGTTACTATGGACAATGTACAGATATTCTCTGCAGTGGCTAAGGTATATCAGTGCCAAGCTGGACACATAGCTACTAAGTTCTCCCGGTCATATCTGACACCTTCAGTCAGTCCTGTCTTTTCCCCCAACAGCACTTTGCATCCCGACATGTTTTAGTCCATACTTTCATGTTTAAAAGCACCAATAGAGGTGTCAAAATTCAATGTGCGTAGGCTGCAATGACAGGACTTGCCGAATGTGTCACACATTCCTTGACATTACTGGCAGCTATTTGTCACACTCACGGTTCCACTGTGGGGACATCTGGACTTCGATGCTGCTCTGTCTTGCACATCTTGTACTCTGAAGAGGCTAAGAAACCACTGCAGAGGACAGGGGGAAAGGGGAATTGGAAAAGAAACACATCACTGCATAGCCCCCACTGTTGGACCTGGTATGGATTAGTCTCACGCATTTGAGTCCTGAAAAGAGTAACCCAACAGCATGAACTATCTCACATTATCTAAAATACTGTGTATGACATACCTTCTAGAGCTGGGTTACTCTCTGCAGGTAAGTGTGCTTCCGAATATTAATGGTTCGCCTGCAACATATAATATGAAATGTGTCTAAAGTCTAACTCTTCTGTGGTGTGATGAAATATGCATGTGGAACCTAATCACTTAACTACTTTGAACAATATTGAATGCAGTTTGTAAAATGTTCAGAAAATCAAATCAAGTATGTGATTCAAAGTTGTTAGTAGAAATGGGAGATTATCACTCCATCGATGAAACTGTAACTTTAGTTCAAAAGAATCAGTCATGAAACAATACCACTGTTAAAGAAATGTCTAAGTCAGTGTTTGCCAAACTTTGGGTCGAAATCACTAGTGGGCTGTGAGCTGATTTTGGTGGGTCGTGAATGTCCAAGCAATAAATAAGGATGCCTTTAAACTGTCACATTTGCTGCACTTCAAAGACAGAGGTCAAATGTCAGGCTATGTGTTCTAACAAATTGCTGCTTATTTTTGTAACACTGGATTGGTGTTCACAAACTCCTCTCGCTTTGTAGTCAAAGAAACAAAATCAAGTGAATTATGTGACAATCTTGCTGGGGTAGAGAGAGTGTGAATGGAAAGGCTGTAAGATGCCATTTTTTGTAACACACAACAAAATGCAAATACCTGTAAATGAACTGTACAAATAAGCATTTAAGAAAGTAAAAATGAAGCACATTTTTTTGTAATTCTAAAGTGTGATGGAAGCAAAGATTTTAATAGGATCAAAACAAATCTAAAATTGGTGATGTATAAATGATAAATAAATAGTGAACTCCGATTTCCCCCACATTATCGTTTGTGTGCAATATGGTTTTATCAGTAAAACTGTATGTCTGTACAAATTTAGAGAACATTTTAATAGAAAATATGCTGTCTGTAAATGACAGTGCGCTGCCGCACAATGCTTTGTTTACATTAAAAAATCGCCCACCTCATGGCTATTAAAGCTAGGTGGATTGTGGTTCTGAAACATTTGGGAAGCACTGGTCTAAGTCCATACAAACAAAGATGGCAGTTCTACAGCAACAATAGTTCCACACAAGAAATTCAACTGATACTACAGCGTAGATATTCCAGAGATGATCATAGCACAACTGAGTGAAACACAAGCAGACAAAAGCAGCTATTGGAAAGGGAGTTTTTCCGGGGTAAGCATTTTGCTATACCAGAGTTCAAAGATGGCAGCCACATCACATCTTAGTTCATGTTTGTTCTCGTTTGGAATGTGACTCTCCTTATTTGGACACTACCTTTGTTTGGGAAAGATACACGAAACACTCACAATTCAGCTTCCTTCTGATGGAGCCGAGTTCCTCCCTACCAAATTACTGTGGAACTCATGGCCGATGGACCTTTATTGCCTGCTGAGAAGTGTAGAGGGGAGAAATAGATCATTTACACAGGACCATAACTTATAAGAACCATGACTCTGAAGAATCACAGACTCCGACTTCCAAGTTAGAGGGTTTATCACAAAGCCAAGAACAACTGGATGTACAAGCACCTCATTACGAGGTTGTAGAAATACATGGTAACTAATACAAATCCAAACCTACGGGCTAGCTTTATGCGATGGATCATAAACAGAATGACAATTTCCAGAAGCAGAACGCAGGCAATGATTGCCCCCACGTCAAGTTCGGTTTTCATCTGTGGTGAATGAATGAAAGCATTAGCCTGTGCCTACACTACCATTACCGTGACATCCCTACTTAGCATTTCCCAGGCAAGATCAGGAAAACGGTGTCAGCGAGTGAAGACTTCCTAAGAAGTACACTCACGTTGTACGGGTCAAGTAGCCAAAGCTACAGAGCTCGTTCTAAGATGCTCCTTCTCTCTCCTTCGTTCTCCTCACCTCTTCTCCTGACTCCACCCCGGGGCACTGTCCCTAATACAAAAACACAAAATGCAAAACACGCCCACTTATCACCTCATCTTGCTGGACACTTCCCATAGGTGATTTTCCATGCGGTGTCAGTGCTCTTGGCTCCTGGCTCGATGACCTTGATTCCCAGGCCTCCCTCAGTGAGAAAGAACACCGGCTCCCAATTATCAGTGGTCTGTGCACATTTGTATCGCATCCTCCCGAGCCTAACTCTCCTAAACAAAAGATGTTATTCTAACTAACAAAGACGACTTTCACCACTTGCAACAGAAACGTGAGAACAGAACAAATTCAACACGTACACAAATTTCACTAACAGCCCTACTCCAGAGCCCCCAGGAAAAATAAATTTCAGGCCTACAGAAATCGGCCAACATAAGAGTGAAACACATAGGACTTTAAAATACACACATGAGTGAACATTTCACTTAGGCCTTTCTACATCATTACATTACAAAAGCACATCCAATTCATTTTAATTGCAAGCAATTTATGAAATCCTGCACGTTAAATGCATTTAGTCACTTCTATGTGCAACTGTAATATGGTGCACATTTAAATCATATGCGTTACATCACATGTGAAATTTTGTTAGGTAAATGACATCAGATACTATGAATTACGATATTATAACATGTATGCTACGTTGTCTCTTTTACATAGCACAACACTTTTCCTACCATTTACACTTTCACGTGTTATTAATGAACACTTCTAATGACCAAATGTTAACACAACAAAGGAATATATGTGGGTGCGGACTATCCGTGATTATGATGCACCCCTACAAATAACAGAGCACCATCGCGCTCCATCAGTCCCCCATCCTCTTTTGCTAGCAAAATATCCAAAGCAAGGCGGTTCTGCATCACCAAAGCTCTTATCGACACCATCTCTCCATCTACAAGCAACAAAGACTGAGCTGTATTCGCTGACAACTTATCCACAATGGCTGACAACCTTCTAATTTTAATGTCATTGAGAACCACTCCTAGACTCGGTATTATCGCTCCAAATACATCTCCAACTATCTCTCCTGCACTCGTACCTCTTTTCTCTCTATGATGCATTCCACCTTCTAAGGGTCCTAGATTCTCAACATGATATATCTTGGGAAACACCACAGCCACATAACATGTACCATACCAATTCAATGGCAATCGCACATAGGCATTTTTCCCACACACAAAATACACATTTGGTACCACTTGCACCATTTCCTGCAAGAACTTCTTTGCAGTTGCTTCAACTGTGAAGATGTGATCACATACACTCTGTCCTACATAGATATTATCATAATATGTTTGTACCTGTCTAATGCAAAGCTTCCCTCTCTGTTCAAAATCCAAAGCTATTGGACCAGCACTCCCTCTTACCTTGTGAGCCAATTCCTCCTTGGTCCATGCAGTTTTCCCCTCTCTACTGTTATTCTTCAATAACAACTGTCTATGTCTATCTTCTACTTGATCTACAAATTTCTTCTCTATGTCAGTTAACATACATGTCAAATTATGGCGATGGGCATGAGCTGTATCTAAGGTGACAGTAGGTATGAAATACTTCCCCACTCTACCTTCCTGCTTGTAATAATCATACTTATTCAGGTGCTTATAAGCTGAAACCTCTGAAAGCACCACATCGTAGTTGGAGAACTAATACTCATAATGACCCTTACCGTAAAACATACTAAACAATAAACTACATGTAATACCATATGTCAAAGGAAGATGGTGATAACGGATACCTTCCTCTACAGACGCAGGCAATTGCATACACACATAGCAATCTCTCACATCCATCGTATTAACATACTCGTATACCAGCTTGGCATAAGCGTTAAGCATGTAATCACCTTTAGACAAAACTACATGTAACATACGACTAGTCTGATCTAGCATAGCCTTTTCAGCTCCTACGATACCCTCTTTTGTGCTAGAAGTAACAGGTGTGGTTGTCCCCTTCACTTTCACCCCTTCAACTTCTGCATCATGTGAAATTTTTACAGAAACAATAATAACTACTGCTATTACTATTATCACCCCTACTATGAGTGTACCTATTACACACTTAGACCTATGATTCGAATTTCCAGACTCCATCTTCGACTGTCGGTGTGACACAGCAAGAGGATTAGCACAAAGTCTCTTTCTCCGCCTCTTGTTGCTGTAATCCAGTTCGAAGCGATTCTCTGAAGTTCTGGAAATAAATTCACAGTTCGTTCTTTTCTTTCTATTTACACAGTCCAAAAGACTTCCTTACGGAAAGATTCCTAAATGTATTCTTCTTCCACTCCGCCTAGGTTATCTTCTTTAAAGCAAGCTTATTTACAGTTCACAGTTCAATCAACAGTCTCTTATGAGCTCAGAACCAATTTCAATTATGACACGTTGCAAAATTTCAAGACGAACAGCTGCAATTTCCTGAGCTGGTGGCTGATATCCAAAAGTTGGAAAAGACTAGTCTCGCAGAATCAAAACTCGCAGTTTGCTCAATATCGGAGCTCTTGGTACTGTCATTGTCAACACTCCCTCTATTTCCTGACCAGGAATGATCAGCTCAACATCAATTTTCAGTTCAGGGGTCCTGCTGACCACTCGTGAAGACGTCAGCCTCCCGGTCCCCACTGCTCCCGGCATCAGTAGCCAGATAAGTGCACTCTGGGGTGGCGTATCTCTGATAAGGCACCCTCGCCCTTCTCGACCTTCTCAGACTCCCCTGTGCTTATTCTGTGGCACTTAACTCCGATTGAGACATTTCAGACACAGGCGCAAGATCTCTTTCAGGTGCCAATCTCAGATTTAACCTCCTTTGTCTCCCAGGCCACGTTTCCTCTACAAGCTCTGCCCTTCTTCTCTGCACCTGACCACCTTCCGCACCAGTTCTTTCAGCTGAGTCTGAATCTATACCACTCGCAACGTTACCGTCTCCCTCAGAGTCAATACCTGGGCCTTGTGTAGCGTGACCCCCCTCAGCTTGCTCTGGTGGGCAACCAGCTTCGTCAGTAACTCTCACAGCTTGGCTTGTCCCCTCCTGCGGCCTCACGACCACAGCTGGATTTTCTTCACGGAAAGGAGCTGCTTCTTCTGAGGTTCTGAAACTCTGCGGGTGTGGGAGACGTGTATCCAGTTCAGCAAGCCTCCACACTTCACAGCTATATTGGTCACTAGGATCACTTGATATGGACCCTTCCAGCGGGCGTCAAGGCAACATTTCCTCATATGCTTGCAAACGAGCACCCAGTCACCCGGACACAAATCATGACATAGGTCCTTCGAGGTCAGGGCAGTCGCAGCTTCAACCTGGTGAGACACAGAATGAACTACATCAGCCAGTCCTTTGCAATAATCAAGTATCAAATCATCTGTGATTTTTATCAAGGCTGTAGACGGTACTGCTGGCAAGCGCATCGCCCTCCCCATCAAGATCTCATGAGGCGAGATACCTGTCCTCCTGTCGGGGATACTATGTATACTCATCAACACCAGGGGCAATGCATCAGGCCATTTCAAAGACGTGGATGAACACACTTTTGCCATTCTCATCTTCAGAGTTCCATTGATTTGTTCCACAATTCCAGATGCCTCGGGCCCGTAGCTACAATGCAGTCTCTGATCAACTTGTAAGGTGGCACAAAGCATCCTCATGATCTCACTATGGAAGTGCGTTCCTCTATCCGACTCCAATGAGGTTGGAAATCCGAAACACGGTATAAGCTCCCTAAGCAATAACTTTGCTACTGCGAGACTCTCACACCTCCTTGTCAAATAAGCGTCCACCCATCGTGAGAAAACACACACCACAACCAAGATGTACCTCAATCCATTGCACCTAGGCATCTCTATGAAGTCAAGCTGGATCCTATTAAAGGGTCCACCTGACATCCCAATGTGACTCAGTGCAACCACAGTCTTCTTCCCAGCATTCATCTGCTGACACGTAACACATCTGTGACACACTGCTTCAGCAAACGCACGGAACCGTGGATTCAACCACGTTTGCCTGAACACTCGCACCATGGCATCCCTTCCAATGTGAACTGCTCCATGAATCTGCCTTTCCATAGGGCTCAATAAGTCATCTGGTAGCACTGCTCGACCATCAGCTGAAACCCAAATGCCATCATCTCTTGTCTTGCAACCTGCCTTAATCCAACCAGCTTATTCCTGTCCTGATACCTCTCCCTGCAGGCGCTTGAGCTCGTCCCAAGTGTCTGCTATGGCTAACATCATGCTGAGCTCGGTTCTTTCTGGGCTCTCTCCAGTATATTCTCCTGTGAAAATGCACCCTTGATCAGCACAGAAACATGCAACTTCATCCGCATACCTATTCCCAAGCGTGACAAAGTCATCCCCCATCCCGTGGGAGGCACATTTAACCACAGCAATCTCTTTTGGACGTTGCAAAGCTTCCAACAACTGCCTCACATATTCCCCATTCCTGTTCGGAGATCCTAATGACATCAAAAATCCCCTCTGTGACCATAGCTGTCCGAAGTCATGAACCACACCGAAACCATACTGGCTATCAGTGTAGATGGTGACTCGAATTTGCTCGGCAACCAATCAGGCGCGTGTCAAGGCAATGATTTCAGCCACTTGTGCGGAGTATACTCCCTGTAAACAATCAACTTCCACAGCTCCAGAAATGGTGCATACAGCAAATGCTGCTCTCAGATGACACACATTGTCCCTTAAGCATGAACCATCTACAAAGAAGACTTCATCAGATTCAGGCAGAGGTTCATCGACAATGTCCTGTCTCGGTTTGGTGCAAAGTTCACTCACATCGAGACAGTCATGGTCCTCACAATTTTCATCATCAACATTTGGTAAAGGCATCAAAGTAGCAGGAATTCAATACAGAACATCTTTTCAGAGTCACATTCTCTGAGGCAAGTATAACCTACTCATAGCGTGTGAGTCTGTTATTGGTCAAATGCTGCGTCTTGGTTCTAGTAATCAGGAGCTCAACTGAGTGTGGAACATAGACTGTAAGTGGGTGACCCATTACTATACTTTCACACCTTTCAATGCTGACACCTGTTGCCGCAACGGATTTGAGACATCTGGGCAACGCTGAAGCTACCGGGTCTAAGGTAGCTGAAAAGTAGGCAACTGGTCTACGGACACCTCCATGAGTCTGTGTTAGTACTGAAAGTGTGCAACCTTCTCTCTCACAGCAAAATAGTGAGAAGGACTTATTGTAATCAGGCATTCCCAGAGCCGGAGCGCGACAAAGGCTCTCTCTCAGCTCCAAGAAGGCAACCAAACAGTCGTTATCCCATGGTACCGAATCACTTATATCCTTGTGTGTCAACCTCTGTAAAGGCTTCGCCTTCAATGAAAAGTTAGGTATCCATTGACGGCAGTACCCAACCATTCCCAGAAACATCCTGACTTCCTTTTGTGTTGTAGGCGCAGTCATATTCATGATCGTCTCAACTCGGTCTCAACTCGGTCGGGTGACACCTTCCTTTTGCCCTTTTCAATCTGGTGACCCAGGTACTGAACCTCAGTCAAACAGTACTGTAACTTGCTAAGTGACATCTTGTGTCCACTCTCTGCTAGATGATTTAACAGTGCAACAGTATCAATCCTGCAAGCATCTTCTGTTTCGGACACAATCAAGAGGTCATCAATATACTGCACGAGAACTGAATTCTGTGGTAGTACGAGACTCAAGATTCTTCTTCAAAATCTGATTGAAAATCAATGGACTCTCTGTATACCCTTGTGGGATACGACACCATGTTAGCACACGATCTTCCAGACGGAAAGCGAATAAAAATTGGCTTTCCTCTTGCAAGGGTATCGAGAAAAATGCTTGGCACAAGTCAATCACTGTGAACCACTCGGCTTCACACGGTAGCTGTACCACAGGACTACATGGAACTACAATCGTATTGACCTTTCGCAGGTCCTGCACGATTCTAAACTTCCCACTCGGCTTCTGCAGTCCCATTATAGGGGAATTACATGGGCTCCCCATTATTTCCTTCAAAATTCCCTGCTCAATCATGGACTCAATTACAGGCTTAATTCCTGCCACTGTTTCCGGCGTCAGATTGTATTGAGGCGTTCTTGGGAACTCAGCGTTTGGCTTGACCTGAATCTTAACTGGCTCAACCCCTTTGATCAGTCTTATCTCTTCCCCTGTGAAATCCAAAACCTCCAAAGAGACAGAGTCCCTCAAATCAATCGGTAACTCCTCGACCGTTAACACAGGGAGCATCTCTTTGCAGAGATTCTGGTTCGCCAGTTTGAATGCAATGTCATCATCATTAGTCTGCAACTCCACTCCTATGGGCGTGCAATAGATGGTGCAATTCAGTTTACACAAGAGATCACGACCCAACAAGCAGACTGGGCTTGAATCGCACACCTCAAATTGTTGTCGATCATGAAATGTTCCTATTCTCACAGGAACCTCATCTGTCAATGGATTGGTCATTCTCTTATTTGCAACTCCTACAACTTGGATCGATTGTCCCAAGAGGGGTAGGTTTGGGACTACTGCTGATCTCACAGTAGAACGGGTAGCACCAGTATCAATCAAAAAGGTGATAGGGTGACCGTCAACATCCACCTCTACATTCGGTCCTCTCTGGTCTACCTCCAAGACTGCTCCAAGTGTATAGTCTTCCTCCCCCCTCAGGCACCGTCATTGTAATGGGTCTGGATCGAACTCATTGAAAGTCTCAATGAGTGGCATCTGCTGATAGGTTCTGCATACTTGTGGAATTCTCGGTGGTTGGGGAACTTGCACTTGTGGTCCCAAGCTTCCTCCTTGTACAGACTTGGGTCTTACTGTGGTATTTACCGTCGCAGGTACCTGCACTATCTCCTTATCTTGGACCTGATTAGCAGGATTTAACCTGCACTCACGCTTCCAATGCCCGATTTTGTGACAATAATGGCATGCAGTAGTCTTTTTCAAAGTACCAACATCCATGCCTGTCTTTGGGTCTACAGGTTTCCCTCTCCCTTGACCTGATTAGTTTTGTGCCCCTCTTTGGCCATTCCCCTGTCTTCGTTCCAATGTTCCTCCGCTCGGCTGTGCCTGGTCTACCCTCTCTGCATTCCTCATTTGGACCAGCAGTAACTTGTCCTTGCGCTTCTTATGCTTTGAGTCTACCTCATCACTACAGTACCTGGCATACCGTAGAAGCTCGTCCACGGACTTGTTCTGCCAACAGATCAAATGCTGTTGAATCATGAAGCTAATCTCTGGTCTTAACCCTAAAACAAATTTGGAGACAAACTGCCCCATATCTTTGGAATCTAAGGTGTCTAGTCCACTGTCCTGCTTAAAGGCCTGCAAGAGCTTCTCATAATAAGCATGAACAGATTCCTTGGGTTCTTGGGTAGTTCGATCTATCTTAACCCAATCAATATCTTGTGGCGAAATTTTTTAATGTAACCATGTGATTACCTGATCGAACGTTTTCATAACCACAGGTGAAGGACCATGGGTAATAGGATCTTGTTCTGGTTCTGACGTTGACCATTCAACAGCGATTTTACAAGCTGACCACAAATCACTTGGTACCACAATGTCAAACAATGTATTCAAATCAATCCACAAAACCTTCAAAATTTTAACAAAGCGGTCGACTTGCTTGTACCACTCAACAGGTTTTTCCCTTAGCCACCGAAAATCATTTGTGAATGCTGCCAAATCACCCCTGCTCCAAGGCACATGCACATACCCTCCACTCGGTACCTCTCGCAAGGGGTAAGCCTCTACTCCTACTGTTCCTCCTCCCGGAGGCGGCGTATCACCTATGCCCTTTTTGACACTCTTCTTCTTAGACCATCTCTCTTCCCACTTCTCAAGCATGCTCCATGCATGTATTCCTATGATCAATTCTCGAATGTGTCTTTTCAACCCTATGACTCTTTTCTCTTCCAATTCCTGCTCACTATAATTTAGCCTATGACTTCCCTGCAACATCTTCGTTTTGGACAAATCTACATCGTATCTTTGTACTAGTTCGGACAGTTTCTCATGAGCTTTCCTTGCCTTACGGGTCACATCCTTCGCCACAAACAACAGCTCATCTTGTTCATCAAGCTCCATCCTTTCCAAAGGTAAATTTCCACTTATAATTTCATCTGCTTCTGCCTTCAACCTCACCACATCTAGCACTATGGCCCTCATAACAGCTTTAATTGTACCCTGACTTGATGTACTGCCTTGCTATCCACTTTCACTGCTCTGGTTTCCTTGGTGACTCCCTTCAACTATGGACCATGAGACACTTTGACTCCCTGAAATTCCTTGATCCATTCCTCCTCCTGCTATTCTCCCCATGGGACCTCTGACTGAGGAATCCCACATCCTCAAGTCAGAACGTGAGTCTGCTAACGACACTGATCTTACCACTCTAGACTCAGTATGCCCTCTAGAAGAGTCTGCAGTGGCTGACAATGGAGTACTAGCCTGTAAAGGTCGCAAAGGAGGACCAGTTCCACTCACTGTACCATTTCCTCCAGCACTGATACTTTCTCCTGCTGCTGGTAACTGTTTTTGACTACCGTCTCCTACTTGACCTGGATCGTACACTGACACTATGGGACCAATGGTGACAGGCACCGTAAGGGCATTCGGTAACCGAGTAACAGCATTAGCTCCACTCGTCTCTGTATCTCTCAACTGCTGTATTCCTATTCCCTCCATTCCTGTTGAAATCTTCCCCACTATTCTCGCACTAGGACTCGTCTGCGATTCTCCTGTCCCTTCCGTAAGTGCTTGTCTTTCCTCCTCCGACGTTGGATTATACGGAAGCGGACGCTCCGCTAACAATCTGTCCAACAAGCTGTCATCTGTGTCACTATCATCTTCTTCTTCCTTCCTCTTTTGAGCATCTCCTACTTTCACTAACATCGGGAATAGTCTTTCCCCCTCAATGGTCTCTACTCTCCATCTTTTCGCCAATGCATCCCATCGTGCATCTTGAAAGGCCCTTATCGACTTTTTCACTCTTTCCTGACTTTGGTCCCTCTTCCTCGCATGTGCTGCTCTTATCCATGCATCTAAAGCCTCAAACTGTGTTGGTCTGGCTGGAGGTCGCAATAAAGCCATCACTGCCCTCAACTGGTACAAAATATCCAATCTAAATGACCCATAACGTGGAAAAGCCAAATCTCCCTCCTTCTCAGTAACTTTATGCCAATTCTGAAACCAGACTATGGTATGGAGTCCTACATTCGTGGCCATATAGTGTTCTTTTGTGTCCTCAGGTGGTGCCTCTTCACCAACTCGAGTTACTAGTCCTCTATCTCCACTACAAAGGTCACGTAACACCCTAAAGCAGCACATGTTTAAACCAAATCTTTTCCCCCACAAGATGTTTTTCGTTTTTACTTCCTGATGACAATCCACCAATCCCAGCGCGGCTTTACACCGACCGACCTATCGCAGCGCGGCACACTCCAATGTCACTCTTCCTCCTTACTCAGCTCAGCAGTTCACCCTCCTTCACAATCTCATTCCTACACATTCACACACCTCATTCATAGAAACAAGTAACTGTCTGTCCACCATACGACCGGGCAGTCACATAACCGACTGTCTGTCCACGAAATGACCGTACAGTCTCACAAAGAATTGTCTGCCTCACCACTGGCAACCGTCTGTCCGCGAAACGACCGGACAGACACCTCAGGCCATCTGCCCACGAACGGCCGGACAGTCATATAACTGATCAATAGGATCCACTCGCTCAAGATCATCCACACACAGTGACCCACGACCTGCGTTGGCCACTCGAATCGCTGTGGTCCTCCCTTGTGCACTATCTTCCCACACGACTCTCTCAAACTCTCTCACACACGTTCCCTATCTCCCAGTGGGTTTGTCGATGACACCTCACAACTCCCACAATCACTGGTCAGAAAATTACAGCTCTGGTGTCTTCTACACCACAAATCTATCCCGGGATCTTAGGCTACTCGTCTTGCCTGACATCAAAACAAAACAAATCGTATCACATGGACCGCGCGCGTTCGGCCCGAAACCACAATCACTCAACTCTCAACCTAACTCCGCAAGACATCACACAATCAAATCCTCACCGCAATCTAACACCCACATCCCTATTCATACTCACTCCACCGCGAACTGCTGTTCCTGCCGCACCGTCACTCTCCCTCAGTCTCCGCAGAAATCCGTTTTCCTCCGCCTTCAATCCTCTGGGCTTTCATCCTTTGGCTTTCTGGGGCTCTATGACTAGACTTCCCCTAATGTTCCTAGCTTCTCCCCTCACTGCAGTGGCAACCGCCACTCTGCTACCAACTGATAGGGCCGAGTTCCTCCCTACCAAATTACTGTGGAACTCATGGCCGATGGACCTTTATGGCCTGCTGAGAAGTGTAGAGGGGAAAAATAGATCATTTACACAGGACCATAACTTATAAGAACCATGACTCTGAAGAATCACAGACTCCGACTTCCAAGTTAGTGGGTTTATTACAAAGCCAAGAACAACTGGATGTACAAGCACCTCATTACGAGGTTGTAGAAATACATGGGAACTAATACAAATCCAAACCTACGGGCTAGCTTTATGCGATGGATCATAATCAGAATGACAATTTCCAGAAGCAGAACTCAGGCAATGATTGCCCCCACGTCAAGTTCGGTTTTCATCTGTGGTGAATAAATGAAAAGCATTAGCCTGTCCCTACACTACCATTACAGTGACATCCCTAATTAGCATTTCCCAGGCAAGATCAGGAAAAAGGTGTCAGCGCGTGAAGACTTCCTAAGAAGTACACTCACGTTGTACGGGTCAAGTAGCCAAAGCTACAGAGCTCGTTTTAAGATGCTCCTTCTCTCTCCTTCGATCTCCTCACCTCTTTTCCTGACTCCACCCCGGGGCACTGTCCCTAATACAAAAACACAAAATGCAAAACATGCCCGCTGATCACCTCATCTTGCTGGACACTTCCCATAGGTGATTTTCCATGCGGTGTCGGTGCTCCCGGCTCCTGGCTCGATGACCTTGGTTCCCAGGCCTCCCTCAGTGAGAAAGAACACTGGCTCCCAATTATCAGTGGTCCGTGCACATTTGTATCGCATCCTCCCGAGCCTAACTCTCCTAAACAAAAGACGTTATTCTAACTAACAAAGACGACTTTCTCCACTTGCAACACAAACGTGAGAACAGAACAAATTCAACACGTACACGAATTTCAATAACAGCCCTACTCCAGAGCCCCCAGGAAAAATACATTTCAGGCCTACAGAAATCGGCCAACATAAGAGTGAAACACATAGGCCCTTAAAATACACACGAGTGAACATTTCACTTAGGCCTTTCTACATCATTACATTACAAAAGCACAGCCAATTCATTTTAATTGCAAGCAACTTATGAAATCCTGCACGTTAAATTCAATTAGTCACTTCTATGTGCAACTTTAATATGGTGCATGTTTAAATCATATGCGTTACATCAGATGTGAAATTTCGTTAGGTAAATGACGTCAGATACTAGGAATTACGATATTATAACATGAATGCTACGTTGTCTCTTTTACATAGCACGACACTTTTCCTACCATTTACACTTTCACGTGTTATTACTGAACACTTCTAATGACCAAATGTTAACACAACAAAGGAATATAAGTGGGTGCGGACTATCCGTGATTATGATGCACCCCTACAAATAACAGAGCACCATCACGCTCCATCACTTCCATACTATAAACAATGTTACTTAGATCTTTATTTTATATTAGTTTTGTGTAATCAACATTTAAGATATAAATGTTCTGCATGACTAAATGTAAGAAACCATAAATGTACTTCATGCCTTATCCCCGTCACGAAATCTCTTCTCCTCGGACCACCAGTAATACATAGGGGCATATTCTCAAGGACTTATAGCCGAGTTAGCGGCACTTTATCGCAGCCAAAGTGGCGATAGATATATCGCACCATTCACATGCTGGTGCTAACAGCCGACATCGCCAGTTTTCCTGCGATAGCAGCCGCAAAAAACATCGCCACGGATGACACCGGCAACAAACGCTAATAATATGCAGAGTAGGCGTTCCCGTGCAAAAAGCTGCGAAAACAACACTTCGCAATATTCCCTACGACCAGCCAGATCGGCGATAAGATCCCAAAACAGGCGATAAGGCGCGTTAGCAGCAGGGATTTAACACCTGCTCTTACCAGGTGTTAAGTCGGACGACAACCTGCACCACAAAAGGGAGCCCAGACCAGAGCCACACCTGAAGAACAACAGATGCCATGGAGCCACTGATCATGCAGCTCGGAGCCCCAAGAGGGCCACAACACCCACCACCACCACACCCAGGCCCGCCACCCCCCCCCCCGGGCCCTACCCCGCACAAAGATATATTACATCAACCTTATGAAATCATGAACAAAACAATTTGCCTGATGTCGCACAAGTACAACAATTAACATTCATGTGTGGTCAGAAAAAGGAGAATCATTCATTCATCTTTGAATTTCCAAACAAATTATTTTATTCAAATTTAACTCAAAACAACTATTTGGAAGAGTCATGGCGGGTCTTCACTGGACAATCTGTAAGACACAGCCTGCAAGACAAAATTCAAGATAAGAAGTCATGCGCTCATCAAAGGACAGAGAGAGAGAGAAAGAAAGGGAGAGAGAGAGAGAGTGAAAGAGAGGGAGAGAGAGAAAGAGAGAGAGAGAGAAAGGGGGAGAGAGGGAGAAGGAGAGAGAGAGTGAAAGAGAGGGAGAGAGAGAAAGAGAGAGAAAGGGGGAGAGAGGGAGAAGGAGAGAGAGAGTGAAAGAGATGGAGAGAGAGAAAGAGAGAACGGGGAGAGAGGGAGAAGGAGAGAGAGAGTGAAAGAGAGGGAGAGAGAGAAAGGGGGAGAGAGGGAGAAGGAGAGAGAGAGTGAAAGAGAGGGAGAGAGAGAAAGAGAGAGAGAGAAAGGGGGAGAGAGGGAGAAGGAGAGAGAGAGTAACAGAGGAAGAGAGAGAGAGACAGTGAAAGGAAGAGAGGGAGAGGGAGAGGGAGAGAGAGTGCCGACACTGCGGACACAGGCCTCACTGCTCACCTGCTGCCACCGGTGTGTCTCCAACCACGTGCCGGTATGCACTGCAGTCCACCAGGTCCCTAATCTGAAACAGAGTCCAGATCTATGAATGGCAGAGTCCATATCATTGCACACGCCACCATCGCCTGGCTGCCCCTGCGCACACAGGCTGCTGCACCCCAGCCCCTCCCGCCGCCCAGCGGTTTTTGCCAGCCCCTGCGCACCCAGGCCTCACTACTCACCTTCCGACACCAGCGTGTCTCCAAGAGGGCCCACCACGTGCCGGTGCAAGCTCCAAGCCCGGGGCCCGCGACCTTGGCAGCCTCCACACCATGCAGCCCCGCTCCGCGGGCCACCAGGTCACACACGTGATTCTGGGTCTTGATTTTGCAATGGCAGAGATCATATCAGTGCACACGGCAACATCGCAGGCTGCACACCTGCTCAGCCCTATAGGTGCCACTAACCCTGAGAACCGCGAAGCAACGCCACGTGGCGATAGGCCCGCGCTGCCCGCTGGCTCAGGCCCACACTGCGGTCCAGCAGGGCTCACACAAACCCTTACCAGTCCGGACCGCCAGGACGGCGCATCATCGCAGGCTGCACACCCGCTCAGCACCTAAGGTGCCCCTACCTCAGTGCACCGAAAGTCACCGTCCCGTGGTGGTAGGCCCGTGCCAGCCGCAGTGTTTCCGGTGCCACCAACTCTGTGCAACGCAAGTCATGGACCCTTTCTGATTGAGTCTCGTGATATGCCAGGCGTACGCAGCCATGTCACCTCTGGCAGTGGGGAAGAACTGGGACACGTAGCGTCGTCGTCCCCCCCTTTATACGTACGCCGAGTGGGCTGGGTCGGCGTACGCCAGGCCAGCGTAGGGGTGTGAATAATTATCCCTGGGCTCTGGGCGTGGTTCATTTCTGGGCTGGACAGGAAACCAACTGATGCGTGTGTCTCTGTTGCAGTGTCTGCGCCACACGGCCCGCAATCGAAAATGTTGCAATGTTGCATGCACCCGGAGGGCGGCCGCGCACGAAGGGATTGTACAAGGAGCGCAAGGCCGCTCGGGCTCTTGGCTCATGCATGCCAACTGTTGTGTGTGTATCGCTATTGGTGCACCATAAGCCTAAGGCATAGCCTCAATTGCAGCGCAAAAGCCAAATCACATTTCCAGAATGCAAGCAGCAGTCAGACTAAAATTAGGGATGAAAGCTCCTTTGTCTCAATACATAAGGCGGAAGGACATCTGCACCTCCGACCTTGGTCTTGCATGCGGCAGGCACCCCCTGAGAGAGATACCATAGCAGATGATGACGACTCCCACACTACGCACAGCGCTAATGAAGGACCAACGTATCCACACCCCACACACAGAAGTTCTTCCTCGAGGTACTCTTGCATGGAATGCCCTTGACACTTACGTACACAACAACCCATATGTCCAAACGTTGCACACACATACGACTCATTGCTCCGAGCTGTGGCATATCATCCACATAACTGCCACAGGTCAGAAGAGTGCCGGTTCTACGAGGGCCACCAACGCAATGGCAGAACATCCCGGGCGCATACACAACGCCTGTCACGTGGAACTGTACCGTGACCGAATGCTGCCTGTTAGTGTCTGATGCATTGGTCTGCATGTTGTGGCCCTTGTCTTGCCCGTACTGACACGCACATGGCAATGAAGTCCACGCAACTTCACTAGTGTTCAACTGTGATGAGTGTTGATTAGAATGACAAATCGTGTGCCTCAATGAGCATTGGCCGTACACAGGGAGGGACTGACTGACGCATTTCGCTTAGGGGTGAGTCCCTATTGCCAGCTCCACCTCTGTGAGCCAGACATAGTGGTTGGGATAGTTGCTGATAGACCTGTGCTCTTACGTGTCTTCAGCAATGTGAGTATGGTGTCCATATTCCTGCCATGTGGATCAATGTGACCCATCACTACAGGCTGTGTCCACCCAGTTGAGTGTGAGTAGGTATGCGAAGAGATGTTCTGTTGTCAAATGTGATGGGGGACACTACTTTAGGCCTGCCAACGACTTTGACATTTCATACCCAGCCCTATTTCTACATTGCGTGGGGCAAACTTGAGGAATTGCGCGATTGTTGTTTCAAAGCAATGAGGCCACAGCTAGTGCACACATTCCCAGTCATCCCACTTCCCATGTGTGTCACGGTCAAACATGCGCATTGCTTTCATTTCCCAGGGTGTACCTTTTTGGGCAATCAATGTCCTTACATTCATCCATACTTTCATACTTGATCGATTATGGACATGACACATCTGTGTGTATTTGAATGATTTATACACATTCGGTGGAGTCTCGGAGCTGGAGCAGTACATGGCCATGCAAACCCCACATTACATTGTAGCCCAGTGGAGGGCCAGCCAGAGTCATTTAGGGATTTACAAGTACATTGGAAGAGGAAGAGTACAGTCCGCAGTCTGATTGCTGTGTCATTGGTAAGCAAATAAAATATGGCAGTCCATGTCGAGGTCCAAGGTGAGTGTCGCAGAGTGTTTCGGGGGACAGTGGGAGGTGTTGTTACAGGGCATGATGCAGAGGGCAGAACCAAGCTGAAACAGGACATATGGCGGAGAAGAATGCTACTGGCTCCTTCTTACTACAAAGGTGGAATCACCCGCATCTTCGTCCTCTATGTCATCTGTCTGACATGTGGGTGCTGGTGTTTGGTCTGCAGCACTGTGTGCCACTGACACATCAGGGGCCGGAGATGTGTGTGTAGAAGTACCAGCAGCATTCATCAGCAACTGCCATAGTGGCAGCAATGCGATGATGAGGATCTGCAGGGCATGGAAGATCCCAACAACTTTTCGCTGGTGTGCATCCGTGGCAGCCATTCTTTCCGCATGCATCCGCTCCATGTTCTCCATTATCCTCAGCATCTGTGTCAACTCTCGGCTGACATCGCTGAGGCCACTCTGACTAGACAGTTGTTCTCCTCTCAGAGTCATGACTCCAGCGATGTCGGGCATGGATTGTTGGACATCATGGTGTGAACTGTGGGTGTCCGTTAGGGAGTGTAAGTGGTCCCTGATGGGACTTAGACACCCACGTATGTCATCTAGTTTGGCTGCCATGAGGTCGAACCCCACCCGCACCTGTTCAGCCACCTCCTTCTGGCAGTCTAACACCTGGCCTTGGAATGTCATGTGTTGGTCGTGGGGGTCCTGGGAGACAGCCGTGGTGGTGGGTGCTTCCTGCTCTGTGGTCTGTGCAGAGGGTGGGGTCTCCTCGATGCAGCTGGGCTGCCCTGCTCCTGGAGGTGGATTGCCGTAGCTGTCCATGAGCTGTTGTAGGGCGTCGGTGTCGAAGGTGTGGAGGTCCTCTCCATCATCACTGATGAGTTGTCTGGTCTGCTCTGCAGGAGGTGTTGATTGTCCCTCTGCAATGTGAAGGGGAGATGCATTTTAACATTGTGTTGACATGTATGTTGACGCATTGTTCAAGTTTACATACAGACTGCATGACAATGTACATTGTGACTGTTTGGGAGGAGCTGACTATTTGATGCGAGACAGTGGACATTTGAACTACATCACGGATGTGAGGTTGTACACATACATTATCATCTCACAGTTTCCTGCTATGCCAGATGTGATTGGCCAGTTTCTACGCACAAGCGGAACCAGTTGTGTTCTCTGTTCTGTAGTGAGAGTGTTGCACTTTGTACCACATTGTCGTCAGTGATGTTGTACTGTTATTGCTATGTGTGTGTGCTGCATTGTGGGAGAGTCGCCCCTGCAGCTGTGATTTTGCTGCCCCTTATCCCTTTGAGGCGGTGTGCCTTTGACTTCTGTGCTTCTACAGTGCTGAGATGTTGCAGACTTGGCTAATTTTGGCTCGAGTTCGGATTTTGGGCATGGTTTATCCACAGATGTGTTGTTGACGTCAGGGGTTGTTTGTGCACGTGGATGTGTCAGAGTGTGACCTGCTCCTTTCCGGATGTGTTCCACACTCAGCCACCTCAGTGTCGTGGCGTGCACCATGTCATGATAATTGGACTGCAGCCATGCTGTTCGTCATGCAGTGTCACTTGCATTGTCAGTGTGGCTCACAGACACGCAGCTTTGCTGGTTTTAACACGTGTGCATGGGTTGGTTGTGAGATTGGTGCTGTGTGGGGAGGGACCCCTTGGTGCCCATAGTGGACGGGGGCCTCCTTGCTGTTTGTATGTGTGCTGCAGTGTGCCAAGGGGATCAGGGACATGATCCAGAGTCATTGTGGGTGTGCAGTGTGCTGTACTTAATTATGCATGTGTGCCATTGTGCCCATCTCCCCCCGTCCCCCAGTCCCTGTTCGGTACTCACCCTGGTGCTGTTGTCCAGGTCATGTTGTGCAGTGTCTGGACCCCCAACTCCTGCCACCGTCTCCCCACTGATGACTGTGGCCACCATTTCCTCCATCTGATCCAGCTCCTGGTGTTCAGCTGGACTGCCACCTCCAGTCTGCATTGCTGCCTGATGGTTGTCAGCGAGTTTCTTCTTGGTTTTGCGCTTCGCATCATTCCAGCGCCTCTTGACCTCTCCAATTGTCCTCCTCCTCACTCCGACTGCATTCACCTTGTCCAGGATGGACTGCCATGTTGCATTTTTATTTGCCAATGACACGTTGGAGGTGACGAACAGTTGTTGGTGGTGTTCTATCACCTCCGTGATGATGATCCTGTTTTCCTGCGGACTGAACCTCGTCTTCCTCGTCTTCTTCTCCTTGCCCTTCCGTGACCCCGAGGTCCCAGGCTGTTCCTCCAGGGGGCTTGTGGGGTTCTGGTCGTCCTCTGTACTTGCTCCGGCTTCCTCCATGGTGCTACGCAGTTTTAATTATTCTGTTTGTGTTTTTCGGTGCTTCTATAGTGCATTTTCCCACATGACGCGTGGGAATTGCAGGCCTGTCGCTGGTTATCGCAGATTTTTTTTATCGCGGTTGGCCACATCGCAACTTTTTTCACGTTCGTGTTTCGTGTTTTTTGGCCGTCACAGTAATTTTTTCGCGGTCATTTGATGCGTTGGCGTGAGACTATCGCATGGTACCGCCATGTTGAGAATACAACGTTAACACGGCGTTATTTTCCCGCGATAGACTGCGATGTGCAAAGTTGCGTTAATCTAATTTTGCGATAATTATGAAATGAAAACAAGATTTATAAAGCGCCTGGTTACCCATAGGCATCCCCGCGCTATCACACGTTCTTGAGAATATCCCCCATACTGTATTGATGCTCCTAACACAATGTCACAGTTCTGGTGGCTCCTAGAATACTACACGTAAAAGGTGCATTGATATCCTCTGCATAGTTGTACTCACATATGACAGGCTTCATAAGCACTGACCCTCCTAACATCATTTGTATATCTATCGAGGAATCTGGCTTACTGAAATGGTAGGTTCCAATCATTACTGAAAGGTTAAGGAGAATGATTTTGATTTAAATGTGCAGTCCTCTTGGCTGCACCTCTGCTAGGAAACTTTGCATGTCTTTCCTTCACCGACCTGTTCCTTCTCCCCATTCTGCATCTATGGCACGCAGCCCCGGAAGTGGCCCAGAATGAATCCCCCAAAGGAAGCTGCGCAGCAGCCCTTAGCAGTCGATGCAAAATCTATCTCCTTTTTCATGTGTGTCCTGGATCCAGGAGGGACAGTCATTTATGATAACTGCCCACAATTTCTATTTCTGCAAAGCACTTAAGCCCTGCTGTGTGCTGAATTATGTTTTCCGAGCGATAAGAATTCTGCTAGTCTGTGAACGCCGGCAGAACATCTCTCTCTGCAGGCCACAGGCCCCTCGGCTGGGCCTTTGAAGATGCGCCTTTGAAACTAGCCTAACGCATCTTCTTTGTAGTCAGAATTGGCCAGAATGTTTGCGAAGCGTTTGGCTGTTCAGAGGTTTGTGACAGGTTTTCATCTTTAAGGAGGAGCATTTGGAAGGCTAAGGAGTGAAAGCTAGGATGTGTGCCCTTGTGCAAATTAGCAAGTCAGTATTGTTCTGCTTGAGTGTTAACAGGCGCCCCCATCACATCTGGACACCTCCATCAGATGAGAAACGTTTTTGACAGACGCTATTTCATGTCGTTGGGGGCAATGCGTGGTGCAAACACCTTTTACCAACATGCTAAGAACTCAGGTTTTCTGGAGGCGGTACTGTGTGCCAACAATGTTTGCGCATATTTGTTTTGTTTGTGTGATTTTGTTGTGGTAGTGATGTGTTCTATTGTCTTTTGTGCTGCAGTGTTTTTGTGCTGCGTTATTGTAATGTTATTGTTTAGTTGATTTTACGGTGGTTGTTGAGTTGCGTTCTGTTCTGACGGTTTTAGTGTGTTAGGCTCTGTTGTGTTTTAATTGTGTTGTCATGTTGCTTTGTGTATGTTATTGTGTCATGTTCTGTTGTTTAATGTAAATATGTTACCTAAAGTTGCTACATTTCCAGCCAAAATCACCAAATACCTTCAAAATGCTCAATCAACCATTTCCCACTAAGATGGAAAAATACCATACTTCCTGCTCTTCAACTATTAAAAGCACCAATTAGTCCAAAACCGTGCAAAAACTTGTCTTAAATTAGCACCTGCAGTGCTCACTTCCTGTGATAGTGCACCTTGTTCCCAGTCTTGTGCATTCAGTGTGCATGTCAATGCATTGTGGGAGTAGAGGACTTGCTTAAGTTCCATTAACACAATTGGACTAACTCAAGTGGAAACCAATGATTTGCGGACATTTTTTAAAGCTGTTTCCTGGTAACATGGAGTCTTTTGGTAATTCCACACTTTAAAGTGTTTTTATTGAGCTTTCGGAAAACAAGCCATCAGTAGTATGCACTGAGCAACCAGGAAAGCAGCAGCCCGGAATCTAGGGTCTAGTAACCATACTCATGACTCCCCATGGATCAGCAGCCAGTGTGCTTGCCACCTGACTACAGCAGCCGAATACGGTGTTGCCAGATATATGCTTTGCTGTTACAAGTCATTGACATCATATGTGTTAGTCTAAATGTGATTGGAATTTCCGCAGTGGCGGCTGGCAACATTAATTAATTAATGGTGAGGCACTCACCCAGTAGCGGCCCGTGGTGGGAGTGCTGCCGGGCGGTGACGTGGGGCGGGGGAGGGGCAGGGTGAGGGGTAGTAAACTACAGATTACGGCCGATTAGAGGTAAGTAAACATATAAATAAATAAAACGAATTTAGTTGCGCGAGCTGCATCGCCAAATGCGATCACTGCTGATCAGTGCTAAAGTGCATATGCTCTCTGTGTAAATTGATATTGTGATTGGTTCTCCCTGATTGGCATATTTTTTTTACCAGTAGGTCCCTAGTAAAGTGCACTGAGTGTGCCAGGGCTGGTAAAACAAATGCTACTAGTGGGCTTGCAGCGCTGATTGTGCCACCCTCATGAGTAGCCCTGAAAAGAGGTCTCAGGCCTGCCACTGCGGTGCCTGTGCGCAGTTTGTTAACTGCCATGTCGACTTGGCAAGTGCACCCTCTTGCCAGGCCCTAACCTTCCCTTTTCTTACATATAGGGCACCCCTATTGTAGGCCCAAGGTGCCCCCCTGGGCAGGGTGCAGTGTATGTGAAAGGTCGTACATGTACAGGAGGGTGTAACATGTCCTGATAGTGAAATACTGCCAATTTCGTTTTTCACTATTGAAAGGCTATCTTGCCCCATAGGACGGAATGGGGAATGCTTTGGAATAGTTTACAAGCATATGTTCCCATAGGGATAAGATCGAAAAATGGATTTTGGTATCCCTGAACTCAGGATTTAATAACACATCTTTTAGTAAAGATGGTTTTTAAATTGTGTGTTTGAAAATACCACTTTGAGAAAGTGGCTATTTTCTTGTTCAACCATCCTGTGTGCCTCTGCCTGTTTGTGGATTGACTGTCTGGCTTTGGAGTGACAGGGGCTGGGGAGGTGCAGTGGCTCCAGGAGTCTGGATGAGTCAGCACTAGGCTGAATAGGCCTGATCTGCATTTGGAGTGGTGGGAGGAGTAGCACCTGCACCTGAATAGAGCTGTGCCTGCCTTCCACAATGCTGGCTCCGCCTCCCTGTGGTGTGTCTGGAGCCAAGGCTCACACTGACAATGGATGTTGTTGTGCACTTGCAGAGTGCCCCCCAGAACTGGTTTGAACTGGGCTCAGAGCCCCTTGCACAAAGAGAACAAAAACATTTTGGGGTATAAGTATCAGACCCAAAACCCCTGAACTTTAGATCATTCCTGGAATTCAAGAGGAACCTTTGCCAAGGAGAAGAGCTGGAGAGACTGAGGAAGAGGTACTGCCCTTGCTGTGTGTCTGGGGTTGGCCTGCAGTTGCTGTGTCTGCCAAGGAAAGGAGAAGGACTTTGCTGTGTGTTTTGTCCCCTGCTTGAAGGAGATCTCCAAGGGCCTGAAGTGAGCTGGCCTCCTGTTTTGAAGTCTCAGGGACACAAAGCTGCAGACCCAGCTCCCCTGAACTCTGCTGCTGTGAGTTCTAGCCTGCCAAGAGGTGCCTGTGCCAATAGTTTTGGGCCTCTGGAGGTTGCTGCTGCTGTTTGGGAGCTGGAAGAAAGAAGAATGTGAAGAACTGCTAAAATCGACGCATCGCTCTTCTTGCGGCTGTTTTCTCGACGCATCTCCACGGCGCGAGAAGAATTTTCACGCATCGCTGTGCCGCTGCGAAAACTGTTGCAGCGCCTGTTGCCGCTGCAAGAATCGACGCATCGAGGGATCGCCGCTGAAGAGGACCGACGCAGAGCCGCCCGACACTGCCGCATCAATCGCCGACGCATCCCTGGATTTCCACAGATCGTACCTGTGCGGCACGCTTTCCCGATGCATCACCTGCAGACCAGAACCGTCATGAAGAATCGATGCATCACTCCCCATCCAGACTGGTTTCGACGCAACTCGTCCTCTGCGTGTCGCATCGCCTCCCTAAGGTCTCAAGAGTGTCGCATCTCTTTGTTTTCTGACTCTACGGCTGTTTGGCTTTTGAAACTTTGACGCATCTACAGGTACTTTGGTGAAAAATCACGCATCCATAGTTTTCTATGGTACAAGTTCTTGAAACCTTTTGAAAGTCATATTTTTAACTTTGTATGTTGGATTTTGGTCGTTTTGGTCTTGTTTAGTTTAGATACAGATATTTTGTTTTTCTAAACTGTTGTGGTGTCCTTTTGTGGTGTTTTCACTGTGTTACTGTGAGTGTTGGTACAAATACTTTACACATTGCTTTTGGGAAAAGCCTGTCTGCTCGTGCCAAGCTATCAAGGGGGTGAGCAGGGGTTATCTAAAGTGTGTATCCCCTTACCCTGACTAGAAGCAAGGGTCCCTATTTGGACAAAGGTACCTACCTCTTCCAACTAGAGACCCCCATTTCTAACACATGGGATGTGTGCGAGTAGGAGTCTTGCGGAGCACAGGTGTCTGAGTAGTTGAATCTGGCTGCCAAGTTCTGGATGGTTTGTAGTCTTCTAGTAAGTTGCTTAGTCCAACTTGCTCAGCATCTTCAGGGTGTGGAAGCAGAATGCAGTGATGGCATTGACTAGTGCAGTCATGTCCAATTTTCTGTCGATGATTATTGCGAGGTTCCTGGCATGGGATCTGGGTGTGGGTGTGGGTCTGAGTATGGCCAGCCACCAGTAGGAGTACTATGGTGATGTGTTCTTGCCGAAGATCATTACTTCTGTCTTGACGGTGTTGAGCTTGAGACAGTTGGCTTTCATCCAGTTAGCGACTTTGGTCATGCAGGCAGTAAACTTATTTCTTGCGTTGGGGGTCTTGTCTTGAGAGGGAGAGTATGAGTTGTGTATCCTCTGCGTAGGAAAGGATGTTGATGTTGTGTGCATGGATGACGTTGGCCAGAGGAATCATGTATGCGTTGATGAGGGTGGGGCTGAGCAATGAGGCTTGAGTCATTTCGCTGATTAATTTGTGGGCTTCCGAGGAATAAGGTGTCAGGCTGACACCTGTGGGGATATTTACAAGAAAATGCCGGAGCGCAGTGTTACTCCACATTTGGCAACACCATGCTCTGACATTTTCAAAATGCAGGGATGCACCGTATTTACAAAAATATGGCTCACCCCTGCTTTTCCCCTAGCGCTGGCGCTAACAAAGCTGGCTAGCGCCAGTACAGGCACCCATACACATAAACAATCAATAATGGCGATTTGCTCTTTCTGTGTGTGATGCAGAATGCAGCACACATAGAAAGAGCAAAAATCGAGTAAAAATTAATAATTTCCCCTTGCATCGCCATTCTAAGACCAGGTATTATGTGTCCTTAGTTTTTGCCGCTGCCCCAGCCTTGTACATCTGGGGCAATGTCGAAAAGCGACTGGTGTTGCGGTGGGACGCTCACTGCAACACTCATTGCCCGCCCCTTCTGCGGTGAAAAGGGGCATATTTAGAAGGTTGCGTTAAGCCAAGTTAAGTGGCTTAGCGCCACCTTGTAAATATGGAGAATGGCACAACGCCACGGAGCGTCAGAAATAGTGATGCCCTGGTAGTGATAGGGGCTTATATGGTGGTAGGGGCTTATATGCCCCCTGATGTTCTATTTGGCAGGAAGAAGCAGATCCAGTGGAGAGCATGTCTTTAGATGCCAATCTCGTGTAGGCGCCTGATGAGAATGAGGTATGATACCATGTCAAATGCTGCAGAGAGGTCCAGGAGAATGAGGGCTGTTGTGTCTCCTCTGTCAAGGATCATGCGGATGTCGTTCATGGGGGTGACGAGTGTTGTTTCTGTACTGTAGTTGGACCTGAATCCAGACTGTGTGGATTAGAGGAGCAGGTGGCTGTTGAGATGGTCAGTGAGGTGTTGGTTGATTAGTTGCTCTAGGATCTTTGTCGTGTTTGGTAGGAAGGAGATTGGTCTGTAGTTGGAAAGCAGAGACGTCATGGGGCAAAGGCCAGATGGGGTCTCCTAGGATGTCAAAAACTCGCTTACGATTGCTAGAAACATTTATCTTGTTCTCGCTGACCGTCACATGTCTAACTGATTTTACCATAATGTATGCACTAGACCAGTGATTCTTAACTTTTGTCTTCTGTGGACCCTCACTTAATCATTACTGGAACTGGGGACCCCACCCATCCCCCCACTGAATCATTATTGGAATCCAGGAACTCCCACTGAGTCACTACTGGAAGCCAGGGTTCCCTGCGAAACTATTTTAGTGAATTTGAACTGCAAAAAAATAATAAGATATATAGAAGCAAATATTGATCAAAAACACAAATGATTACATATTTTATTTAATTTTGAAGCAAATGTAAAAAAAAACTATTTTTATAATAATGTACGAGCTTTTCTAAAATCAGTTGAGGCCACTGATCATTCACAGTATATTCTTTTAGATGCATTTGCAGTACTCCCAGAAATCAATCTTAGGATACAAACCTAATTTTTTGCCTCCAATTTCTGATTTCTTCACATTTACAGAAAGTTTTAACATTTTCAATTGTGCATTTTGCTTCTTCATTTATATGCACTTTATTTATCTGTTAATATTATGTAATTTTCTAAGCAGGCGGGGATCCATAAGTAGGCTTTGCAGACCCCCCAGGGTTCTCCAGACCACAGGTTAATAACCACTGCACTGAACTAAGGATTTAAAATAAACATTTTCAATTATATCTCCCCATTTCTTAGTGCTATCTTTGCGTGTGTTATTCATAAATGAAAGATAGTTTCGATTGCCACTGTGTCCCTGAACTTGTTAGATTAACTAATACTCATCTGAAAACACTGCCTGTACAGGACTGCGCAGCGGGTTAGTGTCAGGGCTGCAGTCCAACAGGACTTTCTCATTCATTTCCAACGAAATCAACTAAATCCTTGTGTTGGTGGGTTAGAAATCCGTCCTCTGGGGCTCTAGGACCCCCAGATTTTGTATTAGAGTACACTAGGGCCTGTATCATGATAGGCTGTGCTGGCTCAGTGCAGAGACGTGCTCCTATTTTTATGCGCTTGCAGTTTTAAAAGTACTTTAATTTATTTCTGAGATCTAGAGCCGTGGTACTCATAGCACGGCCCGCGGGCCGCCAGCGGCCCGGCAGGCCTTCATTGGCGGCCCGCGGACCTTGCCTTGCCGTTTCCAGTGAGCCCGGCAGTAAACACAGAAGATGACCGCAGGAGCATAGGTAGTGAATACGTATTAAATACGTATTCACTACCTATCCTCCTGCGGTTATCTTCTGTGTTTACTGCCGGCCTCTGTGAAGTCACACACGGCACCGTCGGAAAGCTTCCCAAAAGGGCCGTTAAAAGTCAGCTGTAAGGGCTTTCACAGCTGACTTTTAAAGGGTCTTTTAGGAAGCTTCCTGTTTCATGTTGCCAACGACATCCCCTTCTCCCGCAGCAGCTTGATCTTCGAGTCACCATCCCTGAACATTAGATGTAAGCACATTCAGAATTGGGAGAATTGTGCCTGGAGAGAGAGAGACCGAGACAGAGAGACAGCCAGAGAGACAGGGACAGACAGAGACAGACGGAGACAGATAGAGACTGATAGATAGAGATAGATAGATAGATAGAGATAGATAGATAGATAGATAGAGATAGAGAAAAATAGATAGATAGATAGAGAGATAGAGAGAGAGATAGATAGAGATAGATAGATAGATAGAGACAGATAGATAGAGATAGATAGATAGAGATAGATAGAGATAGATAGACAGACAGATAGATAGAGATAGATAGATAGAAAGAGAGATAGAGATAAATAGATAGATAAAGATAGATAGATAGGTAGATAGATAGATATAGATAGATAGATAGATAGATAAATAGATAGATAGATAGATAGATAGATAGATAGATAGATAGATAGATAGATAGATAGATAGATAGATAGATAGATAGATAGATAGATAGATAGATGTGTGTATGCCGGGTCTGGTGGCTCAGTGGACTAATGCGTCCGCTGCAGGGGCCTGTGTTCGACCTCATGGTCACAGGTTTTTTTTTCTAGCCCCGCCCCCCACTGACCCCGCCCCCACCGGTGCAGCCCTCGGCCACAAACCACACTGTAAATTTGGCCCCCGAGAGAAAGTTTGTGAGTACCCATGATCTAGAGCATTAACTTAGACAGGACAGTCAGTCAGAAACAGAAAGAGGCAAACTTTGCTTGCTGTTTCCAAGCATTGCTGTTGGAAAATCAAGTTTATCTCAAGAAATATTGGTTTAACTTAGTTCACATTGCACACTGCAGGCACATAAAAGCAGGCAATCAGCTCTGCAGTAAGACAGTAGAGCCCACCATGTTAAGGCCCCATGAATGTTTAGAGCATAAGTGATATCTCTGGACATGTCAGAGCTTCAGATCCTCAAAACGTTAATATCAGACATTTCTATTGCAAGAAACATTTAAAGGTGGGAATAGCAAACTCAAAAACTCCAAATTGTGTTTGGAATTTCTTTGCTATCAACGATCACGCTGTTAACACTATTTTTTGCCATTGCATTGTCTCGAATCACATGCTGCTATGTGCATGCCATCAAGGCCAACTTCTGTGTTCTTTCAAGATTTCCAACTGTTCAATACCAATGCAAGTCAACAGTTTTATAATTAAATGTGAAAACTGGCGATGTGGTATGTCTCAATTTCCGCCTGCGGGTGTCTAGTGCATGAAGCATTGAATGTTGTGGTGGTTCCACCGTTCAGTCTCTGTCGTCCTTTGAAAAGTGTTGTTTGGAGAAGTTAATAGGAGCTGGTTGGGATTGCTATTGCTGTATTTCTCTTTTATCTTCGAATAAACCTTACTTGTGTTATGCCCAGAAAAGTCAGAAGTCTCTTCCTACACTGAACAGAAGTTGTCAAACATGGACGCAGGGAGTAGCAGCTGAATGATTTAATTGTTTATTGTTCCTTGGAGAAACTACTGTTGAGAAGTTTTCATGGATGCAGACACAGGGGGAACTGTGCCTTGCATTTGTTCCTCATCTTGCATGTGTGCCTCACCGACATTCTGTGCAGTTCGGCTCAGTTTTGCATTGTGGTAAGCAGGCATGGGCTAGCTGGGGTGCAGGCCCGGGGCACCTAGATTTAGCGGGGCGTCCAATGAGCTGGCCTCAGACTCTCTACATTGCCCTTTGACCCCCTCCCCTTTCACTCACGCCCTCTTTCACTTCCAAGTTACCATACGAATAGGTGGTTCAGGTGAAGAGGGAGCAGTCAATTTGTGTTCAAAGTCCAGTCACTGAGGTAATCCTCCAGGACCTGACCTGTAAACACAAAAGCGCCCCCACCCCAAAGGAATATTAGGGAGAGAGAAGGTCAGTAGAGAATAGCTATCAATAGCCAGCAACAGTCCTGCTTTGCTCCCCCAGGCCCACTCCACAACATCCTCGGCTAGGGATGTGAGGATAAAGTAAGTGGTCCCGGCTAGAGCAGCGGCGATGCGTATTATACCAACAAATGAATAATATTTATAAAGCACACAGTTACACTCAGGAGGGTGTACTGGCGCTAGACACACATAATGTGTCAGACAGCAGAGCAAGCTTTTCACATTCGGAGAGGAAACCATAGCACGCAGTAGCAGCCCTAGAAAGTTGTGTTTTAGTGATCCCTGTTATATACTGCATTTAGAAAAGGAAGTAGTGTACAGGTGATAGGGAACTAAGGGAGGGTGGATTAGGTGGGGCGCCAAATTTGGCTTTGCTCAGGATGCAAAAGGCATTTAGAAGTAGTAAAGTTAGGAATCCTAACTTTAGTACTCCTAAATGCCTTCTGTGAATACCGAAAGTCGTAAAGTTAGCATTTTGTCTCAGATTACCTTTGTGAATCGGGCCCAGGAGTCGTAAGAGATTTCTGTGAATACCAAAAATCATAAGTGTCTTCTGTGAATACCAGAAGTAGTAGGTTTAGGGTTTTGTCTCCGATTAGTTCTGTGAATCGGCCCCTACATTACTCATTTCAGTTATGAATATCAGTCGGTGAGCAATCAGCAATTATGTTGTTCCGGCTACTTTCTTTAGTACTATATCTACCTCTGTGCCTCCTGGATCTGCAAGGTTAGGATCAGTTTTACACTTTGTCCACCCTTGCCTGGTTACCTTTTCACATTACTTTCCAATGTTTTTTTGCTTTATGCTACCATGATAGTGTTTTCCATTTTCCTCACGTTATTATTAATTTATACTGCAATAGACTAAGATGACCACTTTTATTGTTTTAGTTTGTTGTTTGTTTCAAGTTTTTGATTTCATGAAATAGCATGTCCAGCATTTTGATTCCTCATTTTTGTCTTCCCACTCGGAGAGAACCTACTACCCAATGGAGTGTCTGATTTGGAATGTTTTTAGCATCATCGAAGTTCTCACGGGTGAAGAATGCTCACACCAGAGTAAACTATGGTCAAGATTCACAAAGGTTTAGCGTCGGATTAGCGTTACTTTTTAACGTTAAACTGATGCTAAACCTTTTTGGAGATTAACAAACCAACGCAAATTGGTATTTGCATTGATTTGTATGGAAATGTAATGCAAAGCAGTGCGAAACACTGCTTTGCGTCAAGGGGGTGTTACATGGGTGGTACATGGGCCTTCTGTTGTATTGTGTCCCGGAATGAACAAGGAGACCTTGTGTTATGAATATCTTCAGGTTTATTCAGAGGTAGAAAACTGTGGGGCATATGTACAAGCCCCTATCGCCACGGGTACGTCACTTTTTGTGACGTTTCCGTGGTGATAGGAGCTTTGCCTTATTTACAAGGCAGCGTTAAGCCACTTAACGTGGCTTAACGCTGCCTTGTAAATAAGGCCCCCTTTGACGCTATGCTTAGCGGGAAAGGGGTGAGCAGTGGGTGTTGCGGTGGCAGTCCCACCTCAACACTCATTGATTTTGACGCTGCTCCCTATTTACAAGGGCAGCGTAAATAGGATGCAGCGCCAAAATTAAGACCAGGGAAAACCTGGTCTTAAGTTGGCGAAACAAGGAGAAATGCTATATTTCTCCTCGTTTTTGCTTTTTCCATGGGTGCTGCCTTGTGCAGCCCCCATGGAAAAAGCAAGACGCCTTTTATTGCGCAGGGGGAAACGCAAGGATGCACCATATTGTTGTAAATATGGTGCAGCCTTGCGTTTCTGTAGTGGGGAGTGAGGTGTTCAGCCATGACAGCTAACGCCTCACTCCGCCACTTCTGTTGTACATATTCCCCTGTGTCCGCACAGCCAGACGCCAACAGCCCCAAACAACCCCAACCGCCCTGAAACCCACATAGGTCACAATCCCCTGACCATTCCACAACACACATGGAGGAAAGACTATGAAACACAGTATAGCACATCCCCTTTCCTTCAACATAACTGAGCAAAACACACTGCACCCTGAACAAGCCCACCTCGCACAAAACAGGTAGGACACGAAACATTAGGACCCAACACACCACAAACACCACTCACATCACACCTACCCACACACAAAGTCATCAAGCCAACTTGAAGGTCTGTTACACCTTCTCACCTCGCTCTGAGCAACCCCTGGTTCTTTTCCGACCTCTACATCTTGTTCCACCGACGTTGCTTGGAACTCCTTGTCATTCATACCCACCCAGCTCGAACATGACTCCACACCATCATCCTATGACGAGGGAACATTTCCACCTTTTTTAAACAAAGCAACTCTTCTCATATTCCATGTTTGCCCATTATCCAATCTCACCCAGTTGCGGCCCACCACTTTCACCTTGTAGGGACCTCGAAATTTGGACAAACCAGGCCTCACTTCACCAGGCTTAACCCAATCACCTTAACCCAATCCCCCACAACAATCACACCAATCTTAGTGGGAGCTGCCTTCGCTCTCGCTGTTTGCTCCTCACTCCCCTTCCGCAACCAAGAAGGAAGCAATTTTGTACCTGGTTTCCTGCCCCATATCATCTCAAAGGGTGATTTTTCTGTGACCGCATTGGGAGTGGTGCAATACGCCCAAAATATGTCCTTTATCGCACTCTGCACACTTAGACCCGCCTTACCAGCCAGTTCCGTGGCCCCTTTTACCAACCTGTTTCTTCTCTCCACTTGACCATTGCCCTGTGGGTTATACAATGATGTACAGACATGTCTCAGACCCACACTTGACAAAAAACTTTTCACTTTGCCCGCGGTGAGTTGAGTGCCATTATCTGTGACCAGTTTTGCCGACCTTCTCAAGATGGCGGCTCTGGAGGCGTTTGTTGAGGAATTATTATTTTGCTGACAATACACTTGTATACATGCCCCACTTAATCCACAGCGCATAGGATACATTTAGAGTGCAGCAAAACTACTTAGAAAAATAGTTGCTAAAGCAAAAAATACAGTCTCTTGTGGAGTATTATTAGCAGTATCCCCTGGGTGTACTCATATTGGTCTGATATCTGGCTAAGGTCCTGAGGAAGGTGGTGTTATCCATTCGTCAAGCCACCGAAACGCGCGTCGACCAATGCTGTTCAGATCCTGCTATATGCAGTTGCCTTAATTGGTCGTGGAGATTAAAACTACTTTCTGTCTCCCACTTCCCAGATATATGCATTAATGAATGTGGTGTGATTGTTTTTGATGAGGGATGTATGTGAGTTAGTGTGTATGAATGTTTTATTTTGTTTTTTCACTCGGGGGTTTATGATGCAAAGATGTTTATAGATGAAAATATCTTGTTACCAATATGCAACACTGTTTGTAGATGTTTACAATAGTGATTTTATATGTAAAAATATGTAAAAGTAAGTACAAAAATATTTTTGATAAAACAAAGAAAATTAATAAATAATGTGAATATTTATAAATATGATTATGTTTTTGTATTTTGTTGTTGTTTAGCTTTACTTCAGCCCTTGTTGAATTTATTTTCAGTTAAATAAAAGAAATATAGGTCATGAGGGAGCGTTCTTAGAGTGTATTGTTGTTTTCCCCTCTTCTCCCTGACCTTAAAATATTTTTGTTTAGAGGGGGTCCCATTATCTTGCGCAGTTTTGCCGACACTCCTTCTCTTCTAAAAATGTCTTCTAACAAGGAAATGGTAGACTTTGCACTCACATTCCTCAAAAACACCACCTCGAACCACCTGGACTTTGCATCCATCAAAACGGCAGTAAATCTCTCGTGCTCAGGCAAAAACCTGAACGGACCAATAATGTCCAAACTAACTTTCTCCCTCACCAAATCCGCATTAGACATGTGCTGGTGATTGTCTTGTCCACCCACTCCAACCCTCAACCTCTTCTCAGAATTTCTGCATTCCACGCATTTCTCAACCCACAACTTGACATTAATCTCCATCTTGGGCCCCCAAAAGTTTTTTTCAACCTTTTTTAATGTGAACAATTACCTCATGTGTCCCTCATGTGCCACTTGTACCAACTTGTTCCTAACTGCTACTTGAGGTACAAACCTTTCACAATGAGTTGATCTCCATTCAAAGATAGTTCCTCCACTATCTTAAAATAAGGCCTGACGGCATTGGAATACATGCGTTCCCTTCGAATACCCCCTTTAATCATCTTTTCTACTGCTTTATTGCTCTTCATCCTTGTCCATGGATCCCATCCATTCTTCTCTAGACACCCCACTATGCAGATCTTCTAACATATCTTCCACACTAGCCACTAGCTCCTCAGTAACCAAATCACCCTCCTCACTAAGTTTGTCAGGCAACCTGGACAAACAGTCTACAACTTTTTTCTTCCAGCCGGGAAGAAATTCCACTGTGAAGTCACATTCCTTCATCTTTACCGCCAACCTGGCCAAACATGCCTAAGAATTCCTGATACCATTTGGTGCCAGAATTTTGAGTAAAGGCTTATGATCAGTCCTGAGGATCACCTTCACCTATAAATGTACGAAAGTGACTGGTAGCCCACGCTGCAGCCAAGGCTTCCCACTCAATGACAGAGTAATTCCTTTCAGTATCTGTCAAAGAACGGAATGCAAAGGCTACAGTCCTTTCCACCTTACCATAGAATTGGAACAAAACAGCACCCAACCCGTCTGCACTAGCGTCTACTGTCAGTACTGTCTTGCGATTGCACTGGAAAGTCACCAATATCTCTGCATTAGAAATCTCATCTTTAATTAGGTCAAAAGCTCTTTGCTGTGAATTGTCCCACTCAAATTTTCTCCCTTTCCTGAGCAACTCTCTCAGCGGTTCAGACTTACTGGCAAAATCACTTACGAACTTAGAGTAATATTCCACCATCCCCATAAATGAACGCAATTTGTCCTTATCATTTAGCGTTCTTGCATTAACTATGGCACTCACTAGATTCATCTTTGGTCTCACCCCTTCACTTGAAATGAGATACCCTAAATACTCCACCTCATGTACCAAAAACCTACACTTCTCTTTCCGCAAGGTAAGCCCTGCATCTAACAATTTGCCCAACACATTTTGCAAAGTGTCATTGTGTGTATTTACGCTGTCGCCAAAGACCAAAATGTCATCCTGGCAAATTATGACATTTTTGACACCAGACAACACATTTGGAATAAGCCTTTAAAATACATTTGCCGTAGACAACAAACAAAAAGGTAATCTGTTGAACTGGAACACCCCATCAGTGGTAACAAAAGCAGTTAAATACTTCAAATCTGGGTGCATCATTACCTGATGATAGGCACTCTTGAGATCCAATTTTGAAAAAAAACTTTCCCCTCATCATATGAGAGTTCCAGGGGGGTAAGAAATGTGATCCTCCTAATGCCACTAAATAGTTCTTACAGGTTTCCACACAGTCTTCCCATCTGATGGGTGGTTCACCTTGTTACATTAAAAATGATGGCGGCACTAATACTGATTGATTAATACTCATGGTAGTTTGGATGAAGAAATAACGGATAGGCAAAACGTGACAGTCTTAACTGTTCTTTTTTTACTTGTGTGCAATGAGTATAGCCAGCTTTAAACAATCGAAGAACTTCTTTTACAGTGTAATCCCAACACACGCCAGAAGATGGCAGTGTGTACACTGTGTCTACCTCTGTTTGCTGAGTCTCTATGATACTTAAAATGGCAATTGACGGCCTTGAAGTGAGCAGATGGATAGGATCGCGTCGCGTAACTCACGTCTTTCGGTGAGTAAATGACTTTGTGCCTGGAAATATGGACGAAGTGCACCGGTATATTGCGGTGCTCAATGACTTTGAAGAGCCCACATAGGCGGCAAGAGTCAACAGGCTCCTGAGATTCTCTCGAACGCCGCGGGAGCTGTGATGCGTGTGCGGGGCATGAGCGACAGCAATGTGTGTGGCTTCAAAATGTATGCGTCACTCCACCCGACTTCAGCACTGATAAGACATATATATTTTCCCCCAAAAAATAATGTATCCATTCAAAAATTCACCGACAAACGACGCTGACCGAGTGGCCATAGCCGGCGGTTTCAGCTTAACAACATACTTGAAGAGTTTATGGCCTACCGCACTCGTCACTGTAGATTGAAGAACATCGATCTGCTATACTGGATTCTCTGCTCTGCTGCATGGACCCAAGTGTGTGGTTGATCCCATCCTCGTCGCCAAAAAATGTTGTATTGTGTCCCGGAATGAGCACGTAGACTTTGTGTTATGAATATCTTCAGGTTTATTCAGCAGTAGAAAACTGTGTCCGTATAGCCAGACACCAACAGCCCCAAACAACCCCAACTGCCCTGAAACCCTCATAGGTCACAATCCTCTGACCATTCCACAATCCACAAGACACATGGAGGGAAGACTATGAAACACAGTTTATCACATTCCCATGCAAGCACCCATGCTTTGTTATGCTAAACCCTGTAGACAGGGTTTAGTGGCCAAAAAATAATGCCACTGAATAGCAGGTGTTAAAAGGAGAAATGTCTACAGCGGCTCCTCTGCTAAGGCAGAGGAGCATCACCCCACTGCTTTTGAACAGTGAAAAAAAAAAAAAATGATAATAACACTGCCTCACCACTTAAATGCCACAGCTGTCGCCAATGTTTGTCTAGCCACAGTATTTTGCACAAGAAGTTTACCCTTCCTTTACAAAACCTGTGGTAGACTCAGGTACGCACCCTAGCACTACGGCGCTAAGTTGTGTGTGTGCCTGGGGCACAGCAGCACAAATCAGCACTTGTGCTAGGGAGAGGGAAAGAGAGTGCCATATCTCTGTGAATATGGTGCTCTCCTGCTCTCTCCCTGCCACGCATCACAGCTCAGACTCTTTGGGTGCTGCGCTGCACTGCGTATCACCTTTGTGAATCGGGGCCAACCTTTACTACAAACCAGAGCCGTAGCCACGGGGGCATTTGAGGGCCATGCCGGCCCACATTGATCTTTGCCCCTCCCAAATTACAGAGGAAGCTGGCATAGTATTTATTGAAAACTTACTATAAACTCAGTTTAGCTAAACAAACTGCATTCACATTTGAAAGCATACAGCCAAACGGAAAAAAAACATGTTGGAGTTCAGAAGGTGAATGAGCAATAAAAATGCCCTTTTCATCTCGTTACATTTGCTGCATTTTCAAAAACAGAGCTTACATGTCAGTCTATGTCTTCTGACAAATTGCTGCTTATTCTTTTATATTTGGAGATGTTTCTTTTTCTTTCTGGACTGCAAAGTGAGAGGATTTTATAAAGTCAACTATGCAACAATCTCACTGGGGTACAGACAAGGCCACAGATATTATGTGGCAGGAGAGGCCCAAAATATGCACAAAGGTTGGCAAAATTATGCAGCAAGAAAACACAAACTATGTGGCTTAATGCAGCACATTTTGTGATAGTTTTACTTCATTATTTTGTAATTTGTGCACATTAGCTCTGTCTGGGCTAAAGTTCCCTTCATTGGTTCCAGTTCCACATCCAATTACAGCTGCAATTAACTGAAAGGTGACTAGTCAACTTTTGTGAAGGACCTTCCACTGCGCGGCAGCATGTGTTGTAGCATTTTTAGTAACTTTTGATCCGTTTGAGCTAGAAACAAAATGTTTTTTGTTAAAATCTGCACATTATGCAGCAGATGATGTATTATGTGGCAAATATGGCAACTTCATAATTACCTGGAAAATGCTACAGTATTGCATAGTTCCAGTGCCCCTACGTACAGAGAACGAGAAAAGAAAGACTCTAGGATGTCAATTTGTTTCTAATACACAAAAAATTGAAATAACTGTAAATTAACTGTACAAATATTTCAATATATATCAGCGGTGATGAAAGCACAATGAATCTTTTTGTTTTGTCATTCTGAAGTTTGATGGAAACAATGATTTTAATTGCACCAAAACAAATCTTGGTGATGCACAAATGATAAATATTGTTTTTTATTGTATTGCAGCATTTGTATAGCGCTTACTATTCCTATGTGTGACACTGAAGTTCTTATGTACATGGGCAGCAAGCTACGGTGTGTGGTTGGAAGGGTGTTGTCTTGGATTTGCGATCCTATGTGGGAAGTGTTTCCATGTTGCACATATTCACCACCGAGGTGTGGTTACCGTGTTATGGGATGCAGCTCGTAGCAGTGTGGTAGATGATGAGGCGAGAGATGCACAAATGTGTAATTTATGATTTTTCAGTATGCTCACAGCTTTGAAGAGCTCTGCCTGTATTTCTTATGATTGTAGTCTGCTTAGATAGTTACTGCACGGTTTTCCAATTCGAAATTTTGTGTGTGGTTGTAGGCCTGAGTTGGTGTGACTGTAGGGAGCGAGAACTGGAGAGGTCTTCTGAGGTGTGCAATGTTACCATCTTCCCATATCTGAGTGTCATTGTGAGATTTAAAGAAGCAGCCATAGTGTGTGTGTGCGTGCGTGTGTGTGTGTGTGTGTGTATATATATATATATATATATATATATATATATATATATATATATATATAAACAAATAAGAAAAATAGGTAGTAGTGTTCCCTAACTGGAGAAGCCGCACATCAAATAATGACCTGGTACATATGACTTATAGTCTAAAGCGTGTGACGTTATTTTCCAAAAATTAGAATGGGGTGCTAGGACAGCTTGTAACATCTACTACCTAGAGATGTTGTCAGCACATTAAACAATAACATGCATGTACAAAAAAACTCCTAAAAGCTTAAACAGCACACCCTTACGTGTATTTATCAGTCCAACTCTAGTATAGGATGAATTCAAGACCCAAACAAAATGCACTAATTAGTACAATTCCTTCTGATAAGTAAAGATCAATCAGTATTGTTCGTAAGAATGTTGAGATACTTATATTTGAAACTGTAATCATGATTACTCTCATTTTAATGGCTCTGATCACTGAAGAACAATATTTTTCATCTTTTTGTAAATAGGACATTGCTTGTATTTTATATTTATATGGATTATTTATTGTATTTATTTACTTTTCCAGCCTTGAAAAAGTCTGAGTACAGACGAAACACGTGTCGGCTAGATCGTGTGCTGGGAATCTTTAAAAAAAAAAATTAATAAAGACAAGGATCTGAAAATTGTTTAACTTGTTTTTGGACTGTTTGTTGGATACGAACAATACTGATTGATCTTTACTTATCAGAAGGAACTATATATATATATATTTATATATATATATATATATATCACTGAAAAAACCAGAGGTTTTAGGGACAGTTATAGTTAGTTGGACATTGCACTCGTACAAAACCCGTGAAATTCCCCCGTTATAGTTAGTTCAGCTAACTATAACTCGCGCCCCCGCAATGCACTGCTGATGACGTCACATATTACATCACTCATGACATGGTCAGTGACATCACTGATGACATCACTGATGACATCTCAAATGACATCACTGATGACATCATCCAGTGACTGTGTGTTTCTGTAAAGTTTAAATATGTTTAATATATATAGGGAAAGGTGTATTGAAGAATGAGTGAGTGTATAAGTGTCTGAATGGATGATTTAGTACGTGCGTGACTGACTCTACAAGTGAGTGATTAAACGTATCTTACTGAATGCATGGGTTAGTGACTAAACTGTGTGAATGTCTGTATCCGTCTGTTGGTGTGTAAGTGGATGCATGGATTTGCGAATAGCTACATGAGTGTCTATATGGGTTATTTATTGGTTCTATGAGTATCTGTATGGGTGCCTGAGTGTTTGTGTGGATGGGGTGTGTGCGACTGTGCATAGATGTGTGAGTGGGTGATTCACTGGGTGGATGGTTTCAAGAGTGCATCTGTGATAGACTGTATGGGTGGGTAAGTGTGTGTAAGAGTATGTTAGTGAGTGAATGTATGTCCCAGTGGTACATGTGTGAGTAACTAAATATGTGAAAGGCAGTATATATGTGTATTGGAGTATATAAATAGCTATAAGCGAGAGTGAGTGATTGTGATAGTGGCTGTATGGATGAGTGTGTGCTTGTATCAGTGATTGTATAAGAGCGTAACAATGTGCTAGTATTTGTATGATTAAGTGAGCTGGTGTGTGTATAACTGTATAGGTGAGTAAATGGCAGTGTGTTTAATTATTTGCATGACTGACTAGGTGTGTGAGTACCTCTATGGATGAGTGGCGGTGTTTGAGTGTCTATATAGGAGTAAGAGTGCATATGATAGTCCTGTACTGAGTGACCATAAGTATGAGTGACTGTACGGGTGAGTGAGTGGATGTGTGTGTGTAGACCTAAGAATCAGTGAGTGGGTATGTAGTTATTGGTGTTGGAGTGTCTATGGTTTTGCGAATGGCACTCTGTAATTTAGAGTGGGTGTATCAAAGGTTATATTAGGGTGTGAGGAGGTGCATCAGATTATCACGTGGATGATGTCATCAGTGATGTCATTTGAGATGTCATCAGTGATGTCATCAGTGATGTCACTGACCATGTCATGAGTGATGTAATATGTGACGTCATCAGCAGTGCATTGCGGGCGCGAGTTATAGTTAGCTGAACTAACTATAACGGGGGAATTTCACGGGTTTTGTACGAGTGCAATGTCCAACTAACTATAACTGTCCCTAAAACCTCTGGTTTTTTCAGTGAATTTCAAAGGTTTTTTAAATGCTAATTTCTAACTATAACGTGTCTGAAACCTATGGTTTTTTCAGTGAATTTCAAAGGTTTTTAAAATGCTAATTTGTAACTATAACGTGCCTGAAACCTACGGTTTTTTCAGTGAATTTCAAAGGTTTTTTAAATGACAATTTTTAAATGTATTAATTTTTATATTAATTTTTTTCATACTGATTTACTACATTTTTAGAAACAATTTCTTTTACATATTTTATTTTTTAAATTACATTGTAATTACATTATACATTACATTACAAAAAATACTTTCTCAGAATGAATTACTTTAGTTTAAATACTTTGCACATAGGCAATAGACTTTTAAGTACAGTAGTTACAGTTGTTGCAATGGGCAACACATTTTCAAACACAATGCAACATTCAGCTCAATGTGAATTTCTAGTTAAATGCAATTAGTTACTTTATGGATTACTTTTCTAACCACAGGACTGGATCCTAGATTCAGTCCTGGTACATCTCCTGTAAACAGTTGAGTAAAAGCGTTTTGGTTACAGTCGTAATTTTTAAGGAATATTATTGTATTTTAAAAGTTGACACTTAGAAACTTTTTCTCATAGAATCACCAATGTTATCCTATGGAAGGAAATTCACTTAGCAGGTAAAAACTGTTATCGTTACTTTTTCTTACTCAGTGTTGGATCCTGGATCCAGCACTGGTGCATCTCCTGTAAGCAGTTGAAAGAATGCGTTTAAGTCATACAGGCGATTTTTAAGGAATATTTGTAGTTTGTGAAAATCGACACTTTGAAACTTTTCTGCTGAAAACCAGACAATGGATTCCTATGGAAGAAAATATAAGTTACTGGTAAGTACGGTTAAAATTACTTTTCAGGACCAGTACTGGGCTGAAAGATACAGCACTGAGGTCTCTCCTTATAACAGGTGAGTAAATCGGAATTCGTATTTCGGCTGATTTTAGAGGAATATTTGTATGTTTCAAAAATCAACACTTAGAAACTTTTTCAGCAAAAAGCAGGCAATGATATCCTATGGAAGGAAATTCAAGTTACTGGTAAGTACGGTTAAAATTACTTTTGAGGATCAGTACTGGGCTGAAAGATGCAGCACTGAGGTCTCTCCTGATAACAGATGAGTAAATCGGAATTCGTATTTCGGCTGATTTTAGATGAATATTTTAAAGTTCCAAAACTCCACACTTAGAAGAATTTCCAAGTGAAACCAGTCAATGTTAGCCTATGGAAGGAAATTCAAGTTACTGGTAAGTACGGTTAAAATTACTTTTCAGGACCAGTACTGGGCTGAAAGATGCAGCACTGAGGTCTCTCCTGATAACAGGTGAGTAAATCAGAATTCGGATTTCGGCTGATTTTAGAGGAATATTTGTATGTTTCAAAAATCAACACTTAGAAACTTTTTCAGCAAAAAGCAGGCAATGATATCCTATGGAAGGAAATTCAAGTTACTGGTAAGTACGGTTAAAATTGCTTTTGAGGATCAGTACTGGGCTGAAAGATGCAGCACTGAGGTCTCTCCTGATAACAGGTGAGTAAATCGGAATTCGTATTTTGGCTGATTTTAGAGGAATATTTTAAAGTTCCAAAACTCCACACTTAGAAGAATTTCCAAGTGAAACCAGTCAATGTTAGCCTATGAAGGAAATTCAAGTTACCGGTAAGTACGGTTAAAATTACTTTTGAGGATCAGTACTGGGCTGAAAGATGCAGCACTGAGGTCTCTCCTGATAACAGGTGAGTAAATCGGAATTCGTATTTCGGCTGATTTTAGAAGAATATTTTAAAGTTCCAAAACTCCACACTTAGAAGAATTTCCAAGTGAAACCAGTCAATGTTAGCCTATGAAGGAAATTCAAGTTACCGGTAAGTACGGTTAAAATTACTTTTCAGGACCAGTACTGGGCTGAAAGATGCAACACTGAGGTCTCTCCTGATAGCAGGTGAGTAAATCGGAATTCGTATTTCGGCTGATTTTAGAGGAATATTTTAAAGTTCCAAAACTCCACACTTAGAAGAATTTCCAAGTGAAACCAGTCAATGTTAGCCTATGGAAGGAAATTCAAGTTACTAGTAAGTACGGTTAAAATTACTTTTCAGGACCAGTACTGGGCTGAAAGATGCAGCACTGAGGTCTCTCCTGATAACAGGTGAGTAAATCTGAATTCGGATTTCGGCTGATTTTAGAGGAATATTTGTATGTTTCAAAAATCAACACTTAGAAACTTTTTCAGCAAAAAGCAGTCAATGATATCCTATGGAAGGAAATTCAAGTTACTGGTAAGTACGGTTAAAATTACTTTTGAGGATCAGTACTGGGCTGAAAGATGCAGCACTGAGGTCTCTCCTGATAACAGGTGAGTAAATCGGAATTCGTATTTCGGCTGATTTTAGAGGAATATTTTAAAGTTCCAAAACTCCACACTTAGAAGAATTTCCAAGTGAAACCAGTCAATGTTAGCCTATGAAGGAAATTCAAGTTACCGGTAAGTACGGTTAAAATTACTTTTCAGGACCAGTACTGGGCTGAAAGATGCAGCACTGAGGTCTCTCCTGATAGCAGGTGAGTAAATCGGAATTCGTATTTCGGCTGATTTTAGAGGAATATTTTAAAGTTCCAAAACTCCACACTTAGAAGAATTTCCAAGTGAAACCAGTCAATGTTAGCCTATGAAGGAAATTCAAGTTACCGGTAAGTATGGTTAAAATTACTTTTGAGGATCAGTACTGGGCTGAAAGATGCAGCACTGAGGTCTCTCCTGATAACAGGTGAGTAAATCGGAATTCGGATTTCGGCTGATTTTAGAGGAATATTTGCACAATGGTGAAGGGAGGGGTGGGGCCTGAGGTGACATCTGTGCAAACGCGCCCCGTGGTGCGTTTTAAGTTGGGGGATTAAGTCCCCTTGAATCATGAGGGTCCCTACGGGCCAACTAGCCCACCAGGAACCTCCAGTATGCGCCAGGGGCTGCGTTGCAGAGACATGTACAGAGGCCACACCCCTTTTACACCTCTCTGCAACGCAGCTCTGTGGCGCTTTCTGGACGTACCTGTTGGGCTAGTTGGCCCCAGGGACCCTCAGGATTGAAGAGGATTTAATTCCCCATCTTAAAACACGCCACGGGGCCTATTTGCACACATGTCACCTGAAGCCCCGCCCCCTCCCTTCACCACTGTGCAAACGCGCCCCGTGGCGCGTTTTAAGTCGGGGATTAACTCCCCTTGAATCCCGAGGGTCCCTGGGGTGCAACTAGCCCACCATATACCTCCAAAAAGCGCCATAGAGCTGCGTTGCAGAGAGGTGTAAAGGGGCGTGGCCTCTGTACACCTCTCTGCAAGGCAGCCCCCTAGCGCATACTGGAAGGTTCCTGGTGGGCTAGTTGGCCCCAGGGACCCCAGTATTCAAGGGGAATTCGTTCCCCCTCTGCAAACGCGCCAGGGGCGCGTTTGCAGAGTGGTGAAGAAGGGGCGGGGCCTGCAGGCCCGATCGTTTTTTTTGGGGGAGGGGGCCGCGTGGCCCCCTCCCGAGCCACTACTTGCCCCGGGGACCCCATCCCCCGGGGCTGGCCCTCTCGTTGGGGACTGTGGGGGGTCCCCAATCCCCCACAGTCCCGCCGGCTCCCCGTGTCCTACGGGAGCCGGCATTGCTTACACATGGGGAGCAGCTAACATGCTGCTCCCCATGTGGAAAGCAATCGGCTTTGGATATTGGAAGAGAGAGCAGGTTTCCTGCTCTCTCTTCCAATATCCAAAGCAGTTTGCAATGACAGGACGGGAGCCGCGAGGCTCCGTCCCTGTCATTGCAAACAGCAGTGTCCGGGGGTAGGCACCCCGGGACACTGCAGGAGCCGGCCCTGGGGGGTGGTGGTCCCCAGGGCCATCAAGGGCTCCAGGAGGGGGGCCGCGCGGCCCCCTCCCATTCAGTGCACAGCCCCGGGGAGGTGGTGGTCCCCGGGGCTCTGGGGGTCAAAACGGACCCCCATTGTAATTTTCTTAGTGCCCCGGGGAGGTGGTGGTCCCCGGGCGTGTGTGGGGCTGGAGCCCCCACACAGGTTTTTAATTAAAAAAAAGGGAAGCCCCGGGGCTGCGGGAGGGCTCAGAGCCCTCCCGCACCATTCTACATAAAGCCCCGGGGGGTGGTGGTCCCCGGGGCTTGGGGGGCCCTTAGAGGCCCCCACACATAAAATTACCCCCCCCCCCCAGCCTGCCCCCGGGACGTGGCCCACCCGGGGGCCAATTAACATCGAAGCGCGGGAGACCGCGCTTCGATTTTTTTTTTTTTCGGCAGGGTTCGCGCTCCCTGAGCGCATCCTGCCGATTTTTAAAAAAAAAAAATAATAAATTTTTTGCCCAGGGGGTCCTTGTGGGACCCCCTGAGCAGACCTAGGGGGTCAGGGTGTTTCTACCCTGCCCCCTTTGTGCGCTTTGCGCACTTGTTTCTGTCCCTCGGTTCTACCGAGGGACAAAATAGCTGCCAACACTTCCTGATTTGGAGTGTTGACAGCCAATTAACATAAAGCTCGTGCTCGGGAGGATCCGCGGCCCTAGATATATCTATCTTTTTTACTTTTCATTTTCTCAGCAACTACTGAACGGATTTACACCATTTAACAAAAGGGTTCTTTCTGAACCAAGAACTACCTCTTTGCCAAATTTGGTGTAATTCCGTTCAGCAGTTCAGGCTGTAGCCGTGTCTAAAGTTTCCTATGGAAAATTGCATGGGGAAAACGCGTTTTGGGACCCCCCTTTTTCTCGGCCCCCGCTTGACGAATCCCCCGAGACTTTCAGGTTAGGAGCGGACCGGAGCGGGCCACAAAGTTTGAAAATTTTGCGAAGATACGTCAACCGGCAAGAGAGTTATTTCAAATAGAATGTCGCAGATTTCCTATGGATAATAGGTTGTAACTATAACTATCTACTGGCGACCGCCAGTAGATAATATATACATATATATATACATATATATATATATATATATATATAGAGAGAGAGGTTGCCCCCGGGTGGAGAAGCACACACAGGTGGGTTTGCAATCCTTTTAATGGAGGTTGTAGCAACGCCAGTACGAGACATCTCAATCCTTTCAACAACAGCCATACGCGTTTCGGACTATGCGCCCTTGTTCACAGGCATAATTTGGAGCATGCAAAATCTTTTGCAGTCAGCTTATATTTATTCATATACCCGCCCCCAGAGGGCGTTCCGCAAGTGCAGGGCATCTTGGTATACATAGTCCCGCAAACAATCCTCGGAACAGATATGTGGTATGTCAACGTAATAGGTGTAAGTTGTAGTTGACTTGGACGGCTGAGTGTTATGGCATTAGTATTAGTGTGGACCAGAAATGTTCTATATGTCACATAGCTATTTAATAGCCCGGTGAACTATAGGTCAGCCCTCTTCAACTTACCTGACTATTGTTTGGGTTCTTTCCCGTCTGTGAATTTTATGCTGAAGATTGAGCCTGAGGGTGTGACTGTTTTTCAGGGTTTTGTTGTGGGAACATGTAGTATTGTATTTTGGAAATAGCCATGTTTTTCATCTGTATTCAGAAGTGTATGCTTCTTAATGCTTCGAATGCTGCCTGGTAGTGAGTTATAGAGCATGGTGGCTTGTACTGAGAAAGCAGTGCATCCTACGGATTTCTTAAAGTAAGGTTGTATGATGATAAGTGTTGCAAGCACTAGTGTTGCAAGCTGTTAGCTTGTAGGTATAGTGGTCCTTTTCCTTTGACGCTCTGTGGAAAATGCAAAGTCTCTTGAACATTACTTTTCTAGCTATAAGTAGCCTGTGGAGTAATTCCAAGACTGGAGCCATGTGTTGTCTTGGGTGAAGGTGGAGAAGAAGTGTTGCAGCATCACTTTGGATGAGTTGTATTTTGCGTATGATGAATGTGGGTGCACCAAGTTATAGGCTGCTAGCATAGTCAAGTTTGGAGATTACAAGTGTCAGGATGGTTTGTATTTTTGGTTGGTATCCAAGATATGGTAGGGAGCAACATAATGTTTTCATTGTGGTGAAGGCCCTCTGCTTGACGTTATTAACCTGAGGTATAAAACATAGCTCTGACTACATGGTTACCCCTAGGTTTCTGACTTCTCTTGATGTTGTTGGAGGGGCCTCATGTGCCTTAGGCCATATGGTGGTAGGCTGGTATTTTTGCATTGTCCGTTGATTGTAATCTTTGTCTTTTCAGTATTTAGCTTTACAGGGTTATTCGTCATCCATGTTTTTAAGGCGTAAAGGTAGTAATCAAGTTTTTAATTTTAGAGGTCTTTCAGACCATCCCTTTTTAAAATGGCATGGGTGTCATCTGCATAGTTGTATCAGGTGGGGTTAAATGCTTTAATCAGGTTTGTAGATGTTGAATAATAGAGGGGATATGATGGGCCTTTGAGGGACGCCTCAGGGTTGTGTTGGAGGACTTGATATGAAAGGTGGTACCAAAAATAGTCCAAAGTCACAGTTGAGAGACTAATAATTCAGTGGGCATTAGCTGAACTCCATCTCATCTTTCACATATGGTATGGCAAACAAGAATTTGCTACCAGCAATCAATCAGTAGATTTGTAGAGCGCTGCTTGTCACCTGTAGGGGTATCCAGACACTGGGTAAAAAGATTGCACAGCTGTACGGAACATTGAGTCATGTTGTTTTTAAGTTAGCAACTTTCATATCCTTTCCAATTCCTGATACATACGTGGTTGTCACTACCTAAACCTACGAGCTTTTCAGAAGCAATGTCCAATCAGGAAATCTCCAAATTTCAATGTGGCATAGTGCGCTGATTAGGCTATTGCTTCTGAGGCAGAGTCATCACAAGTCATGTGCGACTTACATTTGACTGATATTGCTCTAGCCTACATCCTTTCTAGGAGCACAGGCCTATTGTTAAGTATAGCTTGGTAAGATAATGTATCTGCTCTAGAGATCTTTATTTTATTTGCAGGAGCCAGGTAGTTTGTTAGGATGATGTGCCTGTGGTAGAGGGCTGCAAATATCCTAAATAGCAGTAGTGTGAATCTGAAATGATCCAATATATTTTGCTATGTCACAAAGGGCTGTTATCACAGACTATCTTTAAAAAATGGTGTATTATTTAGATAACCCTGCAACGGTCAACACTCTGAGGATTAATCTCACTGAACCAAATATTGTGGAAACCATAATTAGGGCATCTGAGGCTGAAGCATTTGTATTATAATCGACCTCTCTAGACAGCCCTTCAGAACATCATCTAGCGTTTTCATATCTTTATATATTGTAATTTAAGATCTGTGTATTATGAATCTGCTTTTTGAAATACATGGCTCTTTTGAAATTCTGCTTTATCTTAATCTAATTTATGATCATGGCAAATAAATTGCTGTTATGAAGTCCTATGTAAATAATGTCGGAAATACATGATACTTGGTGAACATTTGGGGTGGCGTTTTTATTGGGAGTTGTGTAGAAATGCTGGGTGGTAGGAATTTATTGGAAACTCAAAAATTCTGGCATTTTTCTTCACACAAATTTGAGGAAAATCTGTGATTTAGCTGAAGTTTGATGTTTGCAGGGCAATCTGGGTAAGAAGAAGAGATATTTGGGAACCATTCAAGCCACATGATCCTAGACTACTCTAGTGGCCTTATTTTTAGAAATGTCTGGGCATGGCAGGTTTTCCTTGGTTCCGACAGAGCCATGGCCTAAATACTGCAGCTACTCACATCACCAGAATGGCTCAATTTTCAAGGTAAAATTTTGATGTTTCTTTGTGTCTTAGCGGCTTAGCGAACCTTTCCTTTCGCAAATGTTAGAAAGTCACACAAGCTTGTTACTATTGTTATCGAGAGAAGTGTAGGAACTAGAGGTGGGTGATATATTTCGCTCCACAGGCAGAGTTGGCTGAGTTGTGGCCACTCCATGTTACCCTTGTAACACAGAGTACCAGACAAATTCAGCCAACTGCTGCATGGCAGATTTGTTCTCGCGCAAAGCTCGCTCACAGTAAGTTGCCAAGCACGAGCGAGTTTTGGCACACCCTAGTGCGATTTTCAGTCACTAGGAGGGCACTTGACGAGAATTCTCCAACGCGGGCGGTCGCAGGAGGTTGTGACCGTTCATGGTCAGAAAGCTGCCCCTCCAGTAGAAAATCTTCTAGAGCAGCAGAAAAATCAATTTGAGAAGCTGCGCCTTCTGGCGTGCTGCGTGGTGCTGTTTGCACTGATTTTTTAGAGTGAAACGACCTCCCAGTGCTAAATCACAGCGCAAGCAGCGGGACCTACTTATTTCTGCCAATTCTCGGAATCCCACAGAATCTCGTGGAGTTTTTGTGTGACTCCGTGGAATTCCACTGAGTTAAACTCAGGGTGTTCTGCCCAGGCCTAATAGGAATTCTGTGATGGTAAGAAATTTGTGGATTCCTGCAAATTTCATTAGCGCGTCTGCTTTCACTTTTGTTTTGCTGGTGTAATCTCAGCGCGCACAGTGTGCTATGCAATACAGCAAAAATGAAAAATCAAACTCAGGACTCATGGGAAGTATTTCCCTCATGTTCCCCTCTGATTTTTTTTAAAACAACATGTTTCTGATGTTTTTCCAGTACTGTGGATGACCCGTTGAGTCCATTGCACAGGGAAGGTATTGTGGTGGATGTTGATGGAGCAGGGTAAATAAAATAAATTGAACCCCCTTTGGAAAATTAATGAGCTTTAATAAATTAACGATATTAATTGTTTGATGGAGCATGAGATAATCAACAAATGCACCTTTAGTAAACATTACATAAGGGTAACCGGAATTTGTGCAAAATCTAATTTATTTACAATTGTGAAGTTGATTGACACTAATATTGTGATTTGCGTACTAATTAGAGTAAAATCGCATGATTTATGCTATGTAGTAGAATTGTATTGTGGCAAAGAATGCAGATGGTAAGTAAAATGGCTTTAAATGTTGCTTCTGCTAGGTAACACCTAACACGGGTCTTTAGAATGGCGGGTGGTAAACAGAAAGGCTTATTTTCTTTGTTTTAATTTTGGATGTGTTTGTTCTTATGATAGTTCGTTCGGGCCTATTAGACCATGCTGCGAAAATGGCTGCCGAGACAGATGAGGTCATGTGAAAAGTCAAAGATGGCCTCTAAGCGGAAGAAATAAAGGAGCTGAACCACGTGGGTACGGCCCATGCACGGAGTGAGAGATGTCAAGGTCGCATTGACCTGCCATAAGGAGGGTGCCAAGAAAGACTCAGCGCGTATTCGTGGGAATAAATGAGAAAAGTATTGAGCGACAATGGACTAACTAAATTGTGACCATCGGGATTGCAACAAAATGAATGGACAAATTGGACTGCTTTTACCCAAAGGTCATGAGAATCATTGTACTCTTAACTATCCCCGAAACCAGTTTGAACAAGGAAGGCGATGAGGTGATTATCACCACCCCTCAAATGGACCAATTAGCGTGATTCCTGCCCCTAAGGATTGCAACTTTTTGTGTAGTAAGCTAGAAGTAGGGTATAAGAGGGACTGCTCTTATGTGGGAGGAGCTGCTTCTATAGGCTGCTTCTTTGGGTTGCCTTTTGCTACTGCTGTGGCTGCTGCTATTGATGCTACTGCTGCCGTTGGTATTTCTTGCCATTCCATTTTCCTTATTTCCATTTTTCACCTCAACACTACGAGAGGACTTTTGTCATTTTCGGACTTCGAACTTGACTGGGGAAGGAACGAGACCGTTGCGGGAAATCTGTACGGGAGGTCCGGTCGAGGAGGCCTTTAGCAGGGACAGTCAGTCAGTTTGGGAGTCTATTCTGTGATCTACAGTTTATCTTCTTTTTGGTGAACCATTCCTATCTGCACCTAAATGGGTAATGCATAATTTTCAATTTCTTTATTAGAACCTTTCATAAAAATGTTATTAATGTATTAAAGTGATTAATAAACTAAAAATCTCATCCGTGCAATAGAGAATTTAGATAAAATTTCATTCTAATTAAAATGAGTCTGTGGTTCTTTAGTTCATTGATAAGTTTAAAGTTTAACAGGTTTTACAGTGATTGAGCTGGTCTTAATCACCATCAACTTATTCTACTAGTTGGTCCATCGACCAAATGTAAATGTAAATGTAAATCCAGTACTTGTATAGCGCACGAATCACCCCCGAAGGGGTATCTCGGCGCTGGGGGCCATTGGGAAGCTTAAGTGAGCTATTGCCCAGAGTCGCATGGTGCTGGGCAGACCCCTGCCGCCGGAGCCAGGGATCGAACCGTGATCCCCAGCGTCCAACGTCAGTCGCCCTGGCCGCGGCGCCACACCTCTCACCAAAGAGCGGAATACCTTGATGTTTGGAACCGACAGGATCAAAAGCTAATGTATATGATGTCCGAGGCTTTATTCTGTCAGATATAACAAGGTATCCCATTCCTCCAGCAACACATTTCTCCTTGGTGTGTAATCCAGTGAATGAATGAATGTATGATATGAGGTGTTAGGGGCCCCACCGTCATATGGTTTAATAGATGTGAATGATTTACCTGGATTCGTGTCCTGAGGAGAAATTTATATTAGCCGCGCTGGATCAGATTTCTTGGTAGCAGAGTTATTGTTACTATAGATTAGTTTGGTGATTATTGATTATTTATTTATTGATTATTCATGTCTAACACTGTGTGTCGAATTGTATTATGTTATGTGTAAGTCGAAACTTTGAAGCTTCCGGGAAGTAGGAAGTGGACACGTGTGGCAAGAGAAGTCACACGGAATTGTGCATTGTCTGAATTTTCAAAATTGGTGATAACACACGATTGTGTTATGATAGGGACATTTCATGTATAAAAACACGTATGAGTGAAATAGCAACAGGTTTTCTTGTGAAACTCTGGCCTTAATTCTCAGGAGCAGTGTAGTCTCCGCATGTGTTTTATCCCCAGAGAAACGGGTTTACCCCTTGCTTGAGAGAAGGGTAAGGTAGAGAGAAGTGCTACACTTATCGAACGAAACAGTATTCTTGCAAGATAGAGCAAACTATTTCTTTTGTTTAGCGAAAACAGACAATGGTAATGTGTTTTACGTTGTAACTAATAAAATTCAGTCGAGAAAAGAAGGTAAGAAAACTGCCGATAATTATTGTAAAGGAGGGGTCAGAAAAGACAGGAGTAGAACTGACGTCAACAAAGACCGCGCTGGTATTGGCCAGTTGTGGGAAAACGAAGAGCTTCCTGATTGGTGCGTTGGTGTAAAGACGCGCTGGGATAGGTCAGTTGAGAGTGACGTAGAGAAGTTCGGATTGGTGCGTTGGTGTGAGACGCGCTGGGATAGGTCCGAATAGCCAAACAGTAGAAAGAACAGCGTAGTGAAGAATTTTCGTGAGTTTGTTGGAGAGAAAGAATCGTGCAATATGGCTTATTATGAGTATGGTAGAGAGAAACCGTCATGGATGGCGAAGATTAAAAACTTTTTCAAGAAGGACAAAAAGGTAGTGACTAGGGAAGGAGAAGTACTTCCTCCGCCGAAAACGCCAGCTTCTCATATGATGTTGAAATATGGTTATCATACTTGCATTTGGTTGGAAAATTGGACAAAATATACTCAGAACGATGGAGTATTGGCGTTTCCAGAAAACGGTTCATTTAGCACAGCTGTACTTCGAAATTTAAGAGAGAAAAGGATGAAACTTGAACCGAGACCTAGACCAACACAGTTTGAAGCGTTAGGTGAATGGGAAGATGAGATGTATGAAAGAGAAAGGCACAGAGGTGCAAAGAATTATAGTTTAGTTCATGGAAGAGTATGGGGAGTGAATCATGAAGACAGAATGAGACGATGGAGGTATGCTAATATGACGGATGGTTTGTTTCCTGTCAGAACAGTTGAAGAAGTTACAGGGAGAAAGTGTACGGAGAAAAAGAAACATGCAGTAACAGAGAGGTATGGGTATGGAGGTAGCGATACAGAGGATGAGTTGCTGGAAGACATTTTAAATAGAAAACCACCTCCATATCAACAGAATTCTGCGGTGGTGACCCCAAATGCACCACCAATGGAAACTGTGAGGAATCAAAGCCCTGAACGAAATTATGAAATAAATAAGTCTTACGAAAAATCAGAAACTCCACCGAATGCGAAGCCTGATAGTGATAATACAGCTGAATTAGCAAGAACCACAAGAGAATTGACTGAGAAAATAAGAGAATTAACCATGAACATGGAAGCCGTGACTGTGCCAGTGACAATAGGACCAGTAATACCGGTATTTGAAAACCAAAGAATAGATGAGCATTCCTTGACAATTCCAATGAACTCGAATATGCAAAGAATGAGAGAAGGGATAATTCTAGAAACTAGAGAGACAAGAGATCTGGTTGGCTCATATAGATCGAGTCCACCTACAAATTTGACGGTTAATGAGAGCCAGATAAATAGGATTCCTATGGGAACTGAGTCAGCAACTGAGACCCCAGAGAGAAGTACAAATTGGATAGAAATAAATAGTACCCCTGTGGGTCCGACTCCAGAAGAATTAAATGAGTGGATGAGGAATTTACAGAAGAAAGATGCAGAACTGCAACCGTTGGATGTAATCAGACTTAAAATAGACATGGAAGAGTTGATTTTAGGGACTATTGGTACAGATAGATTGAAATCCTATCAGGATGATGAACTTATGTTCATGTGTAAGAGTGTTACTTGGAGAGCTAGGAATTTGCATGAAAAATTGGAAGAAACAGCAAATGAACTAGGAGTAGAATTTGGAAAAATCAGAGGATTGCAGAAACCGTATTGGGTAGACTTTAGTGAAAAGGATATAGAAAATCTGAACACATCAGGACGATTAACCCAGATAAAGGAACTGATTGTGTTATTGAGAAAATGGGGAGATGTGGACAGATGGAGGAGCAGGTGGATAAGAAGAAAGGAGGGAACGACCGATAAAGCATCATTGGCTTTTCCGGTAAAGGAAAAGGAACCAATAGCACTGGAATATCCGATGAGAGAAACTCCAGGAGGTAGCTATGTACACGTCCCATGGTCCAGACAAGATATATTATCTTTTACAAACGACTTCCCAAGATTGAGAGAGAAACCTGTAGAATGGTATAGACAGGTGGAAAGATTTGTCAAAGTTTCAAAGGTGTTGTGGGAAGATTTGGATGGATTGTTTGAAATTGTAGTGCCAGCAGATTTATGGACAGAATTTAAGATTACAATTGATTGGCCGAAGGAAGAATATCCAAGAGATGCAAAAACTGGAGCGCCAGGTCCAGAAGTGATGAGAAAGTATGAACAAGCCGTCACGTTTTTGAAAAATAAGATTCCACCGAAAGAGACAGATTGGGTAAAGATTGATAGAACAATTCAGGAAAGTAAGGAATCTGTACACGCCTATTATTAAAGGTTGCTTTTGGTTTTCAAACAGTATAGTGGTTATGAGACTTTGAGTGAAAAGGACATGAGTCATTTCGTATATAGATTTGTATATGGATTGAAACCTGAAATAAGTGAAATGATTAAGCAGCATATGTTGTGTTGGCAGAATAGCACTGTAGACGAGGTACTAAGGTATGCAAAATATTGTAGTGATGACATCGAGTGTAGACTGCGTAAACTAAAAGAAAAAGCGATGTGGGCACAAGTAAAGGTTGCAGAAAAACAAGAGACTCAAATGAATAATCAGTCTGGTGATGCAGGAAAGACTAAATCCAAACCGATTATAGGTAAGGGAAAAGGTCAAATGAGTATAGAAGAGGCTAAAAAGAAATGGCCATGCCATAATTGCGGAAAGTTAGGGCATTGGAAAAACGGGTGTAAATTTCCTCCAAAAGCGAATACGGAAAATCAACCATTAAATCCACAGGTGCAGAATGAGGTGAGTTACCAACAGCTGCAACAACCGCAGGTAGTTACTCAACAGAGTCAGGTGCCACAACCACCTCTTCCAAAGAGTGTAAACCCCCAGAGATACAGTGCAGAGGCAGGATTCTACGGAGGAGAGCAGGTAACAAAATTGCCGTGCGCAGCTGCAGTGTCGCAGTATTGGTTACGGCAGGATGGAAATGAATCGGATGAAAGTTTATGACGGTGCCTAGCAGAGGAAGAAGAGGTCGTGCTTGGCGCAACTCTAGAGGTAGATCAGTCAGGTCCATTTGTGGATGGAGAAGTGAATGGTGTAAATGTTACATTCCTTGTGGACACTGGAGCTACCCGTTCTACTGTTAGATCAGTGGAAATTCCAAACCTTCCTCTCTCAGGAGAATATATCCAAGTTGTAGGTGTTTCAGACCAACAGATCAAAGCGCCTCTTACCAAACAAGTAGAGGTGAAAGTTGGACCATTCAAAGAGATGCATCAGTTTGTGGTATGTGATTGCAGTCCTGTAAATTTGCTAGGACGCGATCTGCTTTGTAAAATGAATTGTACCATCTATTGTACCCCTGATGGTATTGCTTTCCAGACACCAGATGAAGATGTCCTGTATAAAATGACAATGGCAGAACTAGAACCGGGAGTAAATGACATGTTTCCTGTGTTTGATGCAGAGAAAATCCCAAATGAATTGAAAGGAATAGTCAGAACTGATGTATGGGATTTCACAGGCGAAGATATTGGGTTAATGAGAGGAGTAGACCCTGTAAAAATTACTTTAAGAGAAGGAACAAATTACCCAAATACTCCACAGTACAAATTAACGCCAGAAATTATTGAAGGAATAACACCCGTAGTTAATAAGATGATCGAACAAGGAATTTTGAAAGAATTAATGAGTAGCCCATGTAATTCACCTATAATGGGATTGAAAAAGCCGAATGGGACATATAGAATAGTGCAGGATTTGAGGAAGGTAAATAAAATCGTTAGTCCTTGTTGTCCAATTGTGCCAAACCCAGCAGTAATACTGTATCAGATTCCACATGATGCAGAATGGTACACAGTTATTGATTTGTGCCATGCATTTTTCTCTATTCCGTTACACCCAGACAGCCAGCCATTATTTGCATTCCGGTTTGGAGAGCGTATTTTGGCATGGTGCCGAATTCCTCAAGGGTATACAGAAAGTCCCTCAATCTTTAATCAGATCCTAAAAAAATCATTGGAAGATTTAAAAATGCCTGAAAAATCTGTGTTGGTCCAATACATTGATGACCTATTAGTGGCATCAAAGACCAAAGAAGCATGTGTTATGGACACAATTGCTTTACTGAATCATTTGGCAGAGGGAGGGCACAAAGTGTCCCCGTCAAAATTGCAATTTTGTCAACAGGAGGTACAATACCTAGGTCATAAGATTGAGAAAGGGATGCGAAAGGTAACGACAGAAAGAATAAGCATTATCCGAGGAATGAGAGCTCTGATGACACAGAGAGAGGTGAGAATGTTCCTTGGAATGGTTGGATATTGCCGACAGTGGATAAGTGGATTTTCATTAATTGCAAAACCTTTACAGCGATTGACAAAAAGAGATGTCAGAGATCCGATTGAGTTGAATGAGGAGGAAATGAAGGCTTTCAAAGAACTGAAAACAAAGTTGTGTGAGGCACCGGCATTGGGAATGACTGATTATGAAAAGAATTTGAGCTGTATTGTAGTGAGAGAGATGGATGTGCACTTTCAGTGTTAGTGCAAAGGCATGGAAAAATGAAAAGACCAATTGCTTATTTTTCAGCTGTTTTAGACCCAGTAGCAAAGGCATTGGCTGGATGTCTGAAAGCAGTAGCTGCTACTTGTGTGAGTCTGGAACAGAGTGAAGGCATTGTGATGGGATATCCACTGAGAGTGTATGTTCCACACTCTGTTGAAATTCTTCTGACTAGAACCAAAACCCAATTCATGACACATAGTCGGCTGACTAGGTATGAAAAAGTGATCTTGGGTGCAGACAATGTAACCATTGATAGATGCACAAGTGTGAATCCTTCAACTTCACTGCCAGATGAAGAAAATGGAGGAGTCAAAGATGAAGTTGATCATAAGTGTCTGGATGTACTTGAATTTTGTACCAAGCCTCGCCCAGATATTAAAGATGAGCCCTTAAAAGAATCAGATTATGTGATGTTTGTGGACGGGTCATGTCTGAGAACGAGTGAAGGAGTTTTAAGTGCTGCGTATGCTGTATGTACAGTAGCAGCTATAATGGAAGCATCTTGTTTGAGAGGGATACGTTCAGCCCAAGTGGCTGAGCTGATTGCTCTGATTCAGGCGTGCAAATTGGGAAAGAACGTCTGAATTACGGTGATCACAGATAGCCAGTATGGCTTCGGAGTGGTCCACGATTTTGGACAGATCTGGTCCCAGAGAGGTTTCTTGACGTCTGCAGGAACTCCTATTAGGAACGGTGAGTTTGTGAAGAAATTGCTTGAGGCGATACAGCTGCCTAAACAGATTGCAGTGGTGAAGTGCGCTGCACACAAAAATGGAACTGACTATATTACAGTGGGAAATCAATATGCAGATGAAATAGCCCAATATTGTGCCAGAAATATGGTCTCACTGAATAGGAGGAGAGAAAAAGAGAATGTTTCATGTCCCTTGCTGTTTACTAACATGGTCGAAACCTGGGATGAGGTAAGGCAATTGCAGGAAGAAGCAAATGAAGAGGAGAAAGATGGTTGGATAAAAGCAGGTTGCAGACAGAGAGGAAGATGACGTTTGGGTTTATAGAGATGAAAGACCAGTTATGCCTGATAGCATAATTTCTAATATGGCACGGATGTACCATGGACAAGCTCACATTGGTAGGGATGCCATGATCAGACTTTTCAGACAGACTTGGTACAACCCAAAATTTAGAGCTATAGCTGAAAGTCTCTGTCAAAGATGTCTTACATGCCAACAGATAAATCCAGGAAGGAAAACAGTAGTGAGTTTGGGAACAATAGGACGTGAAGGAGGTCCTTTTACCAGAATGCAACTAGATTTTATTGAAATGCCCCCGAGCAATAGATTGAAATATGTCCTTGTGGTCGTTTGTTTGTTTTCTCATTGGGTGGAAGCCTATCCGACAAGAAGGAATGATGGAGTTACTGTGGCTAAGCTCCTACTGAGAGAATTCATTCCAAGATATGGTTTTCCAGTAACGATCGAAACAGATAGAGGAACACATTTCCAAAATGAACTAATCCAGTTGATATGTGAAGCACTTGACATACAACAGAAATTGCACTGTGCCTACAGACCAGAAGCTTCTGGAGTGGTAGAGCAAGTAAATAGAACAATAAAGAATAGGCTAGGGAAAATGTGTCAAGCCACAGGACTCAAATGGCCAGATGCCCTGCCATTGGTGCTGAGGACTATCAGAAGCATACCTGACAGAAAAACAGGTCTGAGTCCTCATGAAATAATCATGGGACGAGCAATGAGACAAGCACATGTACCTGTCAACAAACTGCTTACTATAACTGATGATCTCGTATTGGACTATTGCAAAGGATTGGCTGATGTGGTACATTCTGTGTTTCATCAGGTTGGACCGGATGCGACCACTCTTGAAAGAAAACCAGCTCATTATTTGAGTCCAGGAGACTGGGTCCGCATAAAAGTCCACAGAAGAAGAAACTGTTTGGTTCCTCGCTGGGATAAGCCACGTCAAGTGATCCTGGTGACAACGACTGCTGTAAAATGTGCAGGTAGGAAAAATTGGGTTCATGCCAGTCATACCATCAGAGTTCCAGATCCTGAAGCTCGACCTGTAAGTCGACATCTGGAGATATCTGATACCAGCTCAGCATCCGAAGCAGAACCTGAAACAAGCAGAGTTCCAGATCCTGAAGCTCGACCTGTAAGTCGACATCTGGAAGAACCAGGTACAAGTTTGACAACTGAAGAAGAACCTGAAACAATCAAAGTTCCAGATCTTGAAGCTCGACCTGTAAGTCGACATCTGGAAATATAGGATACCAGTTCAGAATCTGAAACAGATCAACCTGAATCTGATGAAAGAGAAAAGAGAAAAACAAAAGCTGACATTATAAAAGAAGAAACTGAATCAAGAGACAGTGACAGCGAACAACCAAGTACAAGTTATGGAAAAATTCCTCCAGCGATAGTTGAGTTAACTGAGGGAGACTTAGATTCAGATAGAGAGATAGGGGAAGAAGAGGAAGAAACCCGAGGAGTAGTAGGGACAGACCAACAAATAGAAGAAACACAGGGAAATTTAGATTCAGATAGAAAGATTAAAACAAATGCGGAAGACAATCGAGGAGGGATAGAATCAAATGTCCCAGCAGAAGAGACACAAGAAGGTTCAGATTCAGACAACGAAACTGAGATCATAAGGTTCAAGGTTAGAGGAAGTGAAGTAAGGTCTGAGACAGAATCAGAAGAAAGTGAAGAAGAAAGAAAACAAAGACTAGGACCAAGAAAGACAACTGGGAGAGCTGAACGAGAGGAAGAGGAAAACGAACTAAAAAGGCCAAGAAAAGGAGACAATTGGCCCCACAAAGTTAAAAGACTGAGATATAAGATAATAAATTTGAACAGAGATGATGCGGAACAAGTAAATGAAATAACGAGTCAAAAGGGACAAGGAAAACAAAGTGGAAAACAATTACAGAAAGCAAAAAGAGTGAAGAGACCTAACTTGAAATATAAGTCACCTGAGTGGCTATACATCGCATTGACTGACATTAAAGAAGAAGATAACAGTCACGAAAGCCCAGACGAAAGCTGTAAACCAATGGGTGAAAGTGAATTGCACCAAAACTGAAAAGACAAAGAAAGAAACCCGGACTGGACACAAAAACCGAACAAGACCAGAAAGAGTTCTGCAAAGAGCTGAAGAAAGCACCGAAACGAGACAAAGTAAAGGGTAGAGTGGCCGAAAAGTCATTCTGAGGTGTGGTGACACATTTTCTGTACATATATATATATAGCTAGGTAATAGTACAACATGGTAGACACTGAGAATAGAAGATCTAGATGTGAGTTTCTACGTAGATGGTGTAGAATGTGCTTCTTTTGTACAGGATTGCTAATGTTTATTTGGCTTATTTTAGCAATAATAATTCCACTTAGGTTAGTTGTAGAAGAAACATCCGTAATAGGGAATAACACGAAAAAGGACAAAGAAGCTATCACACAAAACACTGCAGCATTAGTAGATAGTACTGATTTACATAAGGATAAGACTATAACTGATTTTTCTAAGAATGTCTTCACGAAACTGTTGTATGAATATGTGGAGACAATGGATGTGAGGGATTGTTATGTCTGTATGCAGTTACCTGCGTCTGTCACAGAAGGTGTGACCTATCATCACCTTCCTTTGACGTATGGGATAACTTGTAGCGTTTTAGCAAGTTTATTTTATAAAACAGGTAGATTAGAATATTATTACACTGACATAGACACTGTTTTTGCGAAAGTTCCCGTAATCCCTGAATTAAATAAGGTGAAAAATGCAAAAATGTTTGGAGAATTTTTCTTAGAAAATAAAGAGTTCACGTTAGAGTATATAGTTAGACACAATCTTACCTGTGAATTAAAGAAAGAGGAAAATATTTTCTTGGATATGGTAGAAAACAGAAGAGTTAAGTTTCAGAGAAAGGTAGTAGAAGAAAAGACAAAAACACCACTTTGGGCGTTTGAAGAGAAAAATCATGACAAAGGAGAAACAAATGCAGCTATGGTTCTGGATTGGCCCCAACAGGGAAAATTGTGTATTAGTAGAAATAAGACTATATATGATAACTATTTTGTGGGTTCCAGTGAATGCCGAGATACATATAAAATTTTAGGAGGATGGGGATTTAAAGGAGGAAAAGATCCAGGGGCATATTAGCAAGAACATGCGATAAATATCGCAAACCTTGCTTAGCGCGCCTTTTTTTATCGCCGGCTATCGCTGGATATTACCACGGAAATAACATGCTATTAGCAAGGTTTATCTCCATTGCGATAAAATATCCAGCGATAGCGGCGAAACCCAGCTTTAACGCGAGAAATCCAGCGATAAAATCCTATCGCTAATTCTGGGGACTTAACCTTACAATCCACCTCCCATTGACTTTCATTGCTAAGTCATGTTTTTATCAGTTCTTAAAAACAAGCGATAATCGGGGTTAGCGCGCGTTTTTTTATCGCTTCGCGGGTATTGCTAATAGGCGATAGGTATGTAAGCGACTGTTTACCGTCGCTTTTAGTTGGGAACGCCTACCTTGCATGTCATTAGCGATAAATATCGCTGACATGCAAGGCGATGTAATTCCCGTCCTCTAACGCCTGAAAGCTGTCGCTAACGCCTGTTAGCGACAGCTTGCTAATAGGGCGTTAAAAATATCGCCGCTTTAGCGGCAAAAAGTGCCGCTAAAGCGGCGATAAAGCCCTTGATAATATGCCCCCAATCTTTCCAGGGATCTATTATATTTGCGGAAATAGAGCTTATTATAGGTTGCCGGACCACTGGTACGGAACGTGGTATTTAGGCCTGGTCTTTCCAAAGATTTTTCACGTGGAGAGAGGAACAAAAGGAATACACGAGATAGGTAAAACATTAACACGTAGGAGAAGGGAAAGCTTCTCAGAAATAGTAGGTGACATTTTTGGAGCATTGATATCAGCAGTGGGTATATCTTTGAATGCATTCAAGATTCGGAAATTGTCCACAGTAGTAGATCATTTATCAACGAATACTGCTGGAGGGTTCTTGATGGTAAATACCGAAATGGTTGCCATGAGAGCTATGGTAATGCAAAATCGACTTGCCCTTGACATTCTTTTGGCAAAAGAGGGTGGAGTCTGTGGAATGCTGAAAGTCCAACATTGTTGCACTTACATTCCAGATAAAAGTGAGAATATACAGAAGTATATAAAGAATATTACTGATTTGCACAAAGAAATTGCTCCACTGGAGGTTGAAGGTGTTTGGGAGAGACTTGGTAAGAGTTTTTCCTCAATGCAAAAATGGTTCACAGAGATAGGTGGTTCTCTTATTGGGAAAATACTAATATCAGTAACAGTGATAATATTAGTAATGTTGTCAGCAAAGTTAGCATATGTGTGTATTAAAAGGAGAAAAAGAGAAAATAGAATAAAAAGAGAAAATGAGAAAAATAAAGAAAGAGAATGGGAAATAGGAGAAATAGAATTGGAAGAATTGAAAGAGAACATATACAAAAGGTCTAAAAGACAAGATGAGAAAAACACAGTTGTATGAACTAACAAAAGCAAGTGGACAAGAAACATTTATCTGATAAATTGTAGGATAGGGTTTTGTGGTGATATTAAAAATCACCAAAGGGGGGAATTGATGGAGCAGGGTAAATAAAATAAATTGTACCCCCCTTGGAAAATTAATGAGCTTTAATAAATGAACGATATTAATTGTTTGATGGAGCATGAGATAATCAACAAATGCACCTTTAGTAAACATTACATAAGGGTAACCGCAATTTGTGCAAAATCTAATTTATTTACAATTGTGAAGTTGATTGACACTAATAATGTGATTTGTGTACTAATTAGAGTAAAATCACATGATTTATGCTATGTAGTAGAATTGTATTGTGGCAAAGAATGCGGATGGTAAGTAAAATGGCTTTAAATGTTGCTTCTGCTAGGTAACACCTAACACGGGTATTTAGAATGGCGGGTGGTAAACAGAAAGGCTTATTTTCTTTGTTTTAATTTTGGATGTGTTTGTTCTTATGATAGTTCGTTCGGGCCTGTTAGGCCATGCTGCGAAAATGGCTGCCGAGACAGATGAGGTCACGTGAAAAGTCAAAGATGGCCTCTAAGCGGAAGAAATAAAGGAGCTGAACCACGTGGGTACGGCCCGTGCACGGAGTGAGAGATGTCAAGGTCGCATTGACCTGCCATAAGGAGGGTGCCAAGAAAGACTCAGCGCGTATTCGTGGGAATAAATGAGAAAAGTATTGAGCGTCAATAGACTAACCCAATTGTGACCATTGGGATTGCAACAAAATGAATGGACAAATTGGACTGCTTTTACCCAAAGGTCATGAGAATCATTGTACTCTTAACTATCCCCGAAACCAGTTTGAACAAGGAAGGCGATGAGGTGATTATCACCACCCCTCAAATGGACCAATTAGCGTGATTCCTGCCCCTCAGGATTGCAACTTTTTGTGTAGTAAGCTAGAAGTAGGGTATAAGAGGGACTTCTCTTATGTGGGAGGGGCTGCTTCTATAGTCTGCTTCTTTGGGTTGCCTTTTGCTGCTGCTGTGGCCGATGCTATTGATGCTACTGCTGCCGTTGGTATTTCTTGCCATACCATTTTCCTTATTTCCATTTTCCACCTCAACACTACGAGAGGACTTTTGTCATTTTTGGACTTCGAACTTGACTGGGGAAGGAACGAGACCGCTGCGGGAAATCTGTACGGGAGGTCCGGTCGAGGAGGCCTTTAGCGGGGACAGTCAGTCAGTTTGGGAGTCTATTCTGTGATCTACAGTTTATCTTCTTTTTGGTGAACCATTCCTATCTGCATCTAAATGGGTAATGCATAATTTTCAATTTCTTTATTAGAACCTTTCATAAAAATGTTATTAATGTATTAAAGTGATTAATAAACTAAGAATCTCACCCGTGCAATAGAGAAATTAGATAAAATTTCATTCTAATTAAAATGAGTCTGTGGTTCTTTAGTTCATTGATAAGTTTAAAGTTTAACAGGTTTTACAGTTTTTGAGCTGGTCTTAATCACCATCAACTTATTCTAGTAGTTGGTCCATCGACCAAAGAGCGGAATACCTTGATGTTTGGAACCGACAGGATCAAAAGCTAATGTATATGATGTCCGAGGCTTTATTCTGTCAGATTTAACAAGGTATCCCGTTCCTCCAGCAACACATTTCTCCTTGGTGTGTAATCCAGTGAATGAATGAATGTATGATATGAGGTGTTATGGGCCCCACCGTCATATGGTTTAATAGATGTGAATGATTTACCTGGATTCGTGTCCTGAGGAGAAATTTATATTAGCCGCGCTGGATCAATGTCAATGGGTCATCGTCTTCCCTAAAGCATTTAAAATCCACCAAATCCATGCAGCCTGATGTCCTGTCCAACATGAACTGCAGGGATGTGATGGCCATATTGCACTTAGGGCCAATTGTACAAAGATTTCACAGAAACGGGCCATACCAAACTGTGATTCTACAGAATCGAAGTTTCAGTTTCTGAATCTGTATTTGGAAGGGGCTTGTTTAGGGCATTCCTTCCAAATACTGATTTGTGTAGCATGTATTATAGTTTTGCGAAAGAATTACAGGTGCAAAACATACATTTTTGACCGACTACTGAAAGGGTGTAATCATTCACAAATGGGAAGGGTTCCCCATGGGACCCCTCCCCCCTTTAAGAATGTAAAAACATTTAACTTTTGGGGGCGGGCCAAGATGGCGGCCGGAGCAGTCGCAGCTTAGTGAGCTCCGGAGCCGCCCGTCCAAATAATCCTTAAATATCCTGCCCACTCAAGACTAAATGCCGATTTAAACAACAGCCAGCATCGCTAAGAAGCCGGTGGTACATAGCAGGGAGCTGAGGGGACCTGCGACGCCCCAGGGACGGATTGTCAACACCGGGCCTACACTGCTGCGGAGCAGATTTAGCGGCGCAGACTTTGGGGGGAGCGTGGTGCCTACCGCACTGGCGACCGGAGTCCTACCTGAGGCGGAGTACTGACGCCAGAAGCTGCGAGACCCGTAGGAGACCTCCCCCGGCACAGGGAATCGTGCAGTGAGGAGTGGAGGTGCCAGGCGACCTGGACTGCCGGACGGGCCCGCGGAGCGCGCTGAGACCCGGAGAGGTCTGCCTGTGCATGCCCCCGTCGGCGCTGAGGTGAGCCGGACATCGGAGGCCCGCGGGGAGTGCAGGAAGGGGCCTACCGGGCCTCGCTCTTGGAGTGGGGGCCTCTTGGTGGAGTATCCTGTGCTGAACGGGCCTGGGGAACGTGCTGAAGCTCCAGGAGGATGGCCTGTATGCGCCCCCGCCTGTGAGACAGACGCAGAAGGCCCGCGGAGAGTACAGAAGGGGGCCGGGGTGGGTCTTGCGTGCCGAAAGGCGGCCTCCTGGCAGAGAAGCCTGCTACACCCACTAGCTGGGTTGGCGGGGCAGACGTGGCCCGGGGAGCGGCACCCCAGAGAGCGCCGTAAACAGAGGCACAAGACTTTTTGAGCGTAGGACAGCGATTGGGCACACAGCCCTCTGTGGGGAGGCCTGAGGTGAGGTGCCCTGCACAGGGTGGATGTGCGACTGCAACGGGGGGGCCGGATGCCAGAGAAGTGGTTGTGGGAGGCGCTACCAGGGACGGGAATTCGCCTCGGGTGCGGCTCGGTCTCGGTGAAGATACTGGGGCTAGTAAAGGTCCAAAGGAGCGAACAACACTGATCCCTCTGACTGAAGCATGGGGAGGACCATTTTGGGGTCACCCATCCCCCACACTGGTCCCTAATCTAAGATAACACAACAAGAATACGTGAGGGGATAGAAGTGGTTGCCTCGGGGGGTCCTGCTCCTGCTCCCCCTGAGGCCAAAAAGGAACATGCTGAAGCCGCATTATCCACACACTTAAATGCACAGTTAAAAAAGCAACGGAACACGAAAGAAGGGACGCCTCGGGGCGAAGATGACTCAAGGGCCCTGAAGACACACCCCCTCTGGGGAGAACCGCGGAACATAAACTAGACTACCGCACAATCACGAGGGGTGAACCTGCAGTGTAGTCCCTCATGATAGTACGCAGGATAGCGAACATGGGCAAGGACAGGCCCCACAGAAATGCACAGCAGATGAAAATGGACCATTATACCGCGCAGGGAGTCCCCCCAAGGGCGGACCCGCCGCGAACGGAACCGGCAGGGGATGGGTCGACTGCGCCGGAACCTACTGGAACACAGATACTTGCAGCAATTGAAGCATCTAGTGCAACAGTCCAGGCAAAAATAGATGCGGTCTCCCTGGATGTTGGACTGCTGCGGGCTGATCTCCGCACTGTTGCGGATCGCTCCTTGGCTACAGAACAAACGGTTAGCGAGCTACAGATGGAAATCACCTCATTAAAATCAACAGTGACGGAGCTCACACACAAGACGACGGCCCTGGAACTCCGGGCGGAGGACGCAGAAGGGTGCTCCCGCAGATGTAATCTCCATTTTGTTGGATTTCCTGAGGGTGTCGAGGGGAAAGAGCCAGAACTCTTCCTAGAAAAATGGATTAAGGAGGTATTCCCGGCAGCGACACTCTCCCCATCTTTATAGTTGAGAGGGCACACAGAGCACTTGTGGCACCGCCAGGAGCGCCGCCCAGGACGCTGATAGCAAAGATCTTAAACTACAGGGACCGGGATTGTATCCTCAAAGCTGCAAGACGAGATTGGGACCCTGTCCTCGGAAATCAAAAAATCCATATATTCCCAGATTACACACGCCTAGTTCAGCAGCAGAGAGCGTCCTTTATTGGGGTGAAACAAAATCTCCGAGCTATGAACCTACAATACATGCTCCTGTATCCAGCAAAGCTCAAGGTACTTCATGCTGATAGAGCACACTTCTTTATGACGCCAGAGGCGGTCTGGGACTGGCTGGAGGTCCACAGAGGGCAGAAGTCGCAACCCAGGGGGAGGAGGGAGAGGATACCCCCGATCAGCTCCAAAGAGGGCAGGAGCAACACCCGACAACGGGGGCCCAGGCAGTCCTCGAGATCGACGCAAAGAGTGGTGATCAGAAGGGATTGATATCTGGACCAGGAACAATCAGATTCTGGAGGAGAGGGCAGAAAGTCTCCTAGACTCGACCAGGCGACGCAATAGGCGGAACGGGAGGCTGCCAGAGCGCTGGTGGAGGTGGTGACTGCCACGTGCTCCGAGAAAAGTACAGGAGATATCGTCGAAGACACACCTCAACAGGGGGGCTCCTGAGGCATGGAAAGACCAAGTTGACAATAACAGGAGAACAGAACCACAAGATTGACTCCACGAGGCCTTTGACTTGGACATCGTTACAACCATTGGGCAGGGAACCAATTGGTGGTGAAGCTGATCCCCATCGACACCTGGCTGGCTGACTGGATATGGCCGGGCGCCGACGCTGGACGGGTGGCCTATGCAGCCCCCCTCTTCTCTTTCCTCCTCTTCTATATCTGATTTTTCTGACTGCTTCTTTCAGATGGCTACAATTATCTTCTGTAGTCCCTTTTCTCTTCTCTAGAATTATTCTCTTTGGATGTTGATATATTTTGAACGGTAGAGTATGAATGGATAGAGTTAGTAGTGGGTAGTGTGCGGGCGGGTGATGCCTAGGGTCAGAGGGGCGTTGCCGACAGACACTTAAGGAGTCTGGGAAGCGCATTATTTTTCTGGCCTGGCAGAAGTTCAGCATTGGATGATTGAATGTGGAATGGGTGGGAGCGGACACTGAGGTATGAGAAACGTATGGTTGTTTGTGGTTTTAAATATTGGAATTACAGCACTGGAAGTTAAATTGTTAAAGATGTTTCTGGGTGGGGATGGGAGGGGAGGGGTTGGGGTTGTGTGAGGATGCACGGTTTGTTATTAAAGTGTCTACCCGGGGGGTGGGAAGTTCAATTTGTTCAGTTTAAGGGTCTCACCGGCAGCAAAAGGGACAATATGCAGCGTGTACTACAAATAGACATGGCAGACTGGATTGGATGATATGGGGCAATACAAAATCATAACATGGAATGTGAGGGGATTAAATTCCTTTACTAAGCGGTACCGAATACAAACGTACATGAGGAGGCAGGGCATTCAGATTGCTATGCTACAGGAGACACACCTGCTTGACATAGAGACGCAGAAACTTCATCGGAAGTGGGGAGGGCAGCTGTTTGCGTCCATTTACTCTACATACGCCTGGGGAGTAGCCATATGGGTGGCCCCACAGGTTCCGTTCAAACTACACACATATGAGGCAGATGTGGAGGGCATGTATGTTATAGTACATGGTGTTTTAGATGGTGTTGAGGTATGCCTGGTTAACGTATATGCGCCAAGCATAGATGATGGAGCTTATTTCACACACATAGAATCCCGGCTTCTCCCGTACATTGGGATACCATTGATCTGGGCGGGCGATTTTAATTGCGTGCTAGATGGCCAATTGGATAGGGATCCACTGAAACAACATACTAAACCACATATGACAAAAGATCTGAGCGAGGTGATGTGCAGGCTCAACTGTGTGGATAATTTGGCGAGATACGCATGAAGGAGAGCGCAGCTACACCTGTTATACCCCTGCCCGTGAGGTACAGAGTAGACTTGATCGTTTCATGCTATCTAGAGAGGCATGTGCTGAGGCGACAGAGACAGAGGTGCTGGGTCGATTTCTGTCGGATCATGCTCCAGTGCTGCTGGTATGGGGGCCCAGGAGGGTTAGGCCACGGGTACCTCTGTGGAGACTACAACCTGCGGCAGTGCGGGATACGGTATTCAGAGAAGAACTCAGGGAGGTTGTCGAAGGGTACTTCAATATGAACTGGTCTACTGCCGAGACTAGGAGCACGGAGTGGGATGGTTTTAAGGTGGTGATCAGAGGGGACTGTCTGTCAAGAGTGGGAGGAACCAAAAGACGACTACAGGCAGAATTGATGGAGGCCGAGGTTAGACTGGCTAGGGTTCAGCGCGAGAAACTGAGACCGATGCTACCTAATGATTCACTCCTGCAGGCACCACGCAGGGTGGGGGAGGTCTGGGACAGATTAGATTGTTTAGTTTGAAGAGAATATCGGCAGCTACTACACAGAGAAGGGGACAGGTCAGGGCGGTTACTTGCGTGGCTTTTAAAACGTGAGCATCCGTTGATATTATCATTGCAGAGCCCGAATGGAGAGAAGGTCACCACACAGATGGGGGTTAACACTACGCTATTCCAACACCTTTCAGAAATGGATTGCGAGAACCTTGGCCATGGGGTCCCGATGGAGGAGGAGTGTTTTTTCGACCTCCCTCTCCCTCGACTTACGGATGACCAACAAGAGGAACTAGAGGCAGCAATTCAGCTGGGGGAAATGCAGGAAGCACTGCGAGGCATGGCTCGGGGCAGGGCGCCGGGCCCAGATGGGCTCCCGGTGGAATTCTACCATAACTATGCAGATATTCTGCTCCCGCGCTTACTGGAAATGCTGTAAGAAGCAAAAAAGTCTGGACACTTGCCACAATCTATGAGGGAGGCACAGATAATAATGCTCCCCAAACCCGGTAGAGACATTGAGGATCCGGCGGTGTATAGGCCCTTGTCTATGCTGGGGGTAGATGCTAAACTACTGGCCAAGGTTCTGGCTAATAGACTGCGAAGAATAGTAACATCTTTGATACATGAGGAACCAATGTGGGTTCATGCCCGGGAGGGGAACGCACATGAATTTAAGAATGTTGTCCCATGTGCTACACTCGGTGGCAGAGAGTGACCATAGAGATGCGGTGGTGGCCTTAGACTTCGAAAAGGCCTTTGATACGCTGCAGTGGGAGTACCTCTGGGAAGTGCTGGGTAGGATGGGCTTTGGAGAAGAATACATCTCGTGGGTTAAATTGCTATACTGCCAGCCAAGAGCTCGGGTACGAAGTGGGAGCCTAGTCTCGGAAATTATCTGGATCGAGAGGGGCACGAGACAGGGATGTCCATTGTCCCCTCTCCTTTTTGCATTGGCGATGGAGCCACTGGCGGTGAAATTGCGGAGAGACATGGCGCCAAGGGGTATAGAGGTTGGCGGTAGAACACACGTGGTCTCTCTATAGGCGGACGATGCTCTTTTGTATATCAGACAGCCCGAAGAGGCACTTCCGATAGTGCTTAGGGCACTGGACTCCTTCGGGGCTATTTCGGGTCTCCAAATTAATCAACAGAAAACAATACCATTTCCGCTGGGAGCCCTTGCGCGAGGAAATCCTCAAGATCTCCCGGAAGTCGCACTGGACTGGAAATGCGGACATTTTAGGTACCTGGGTATACAGGTAGCCCACCAGCTGGAGGTCCAGTTCGACCTCAATATGGGCAGGGTTCTTACAGGACTAAAAGCGTCAATACAATTGTGGAACAAACTCCCCCTTTCAATTATGGGTAGAGTGGCACTATCGAAAATGGTGCTGTTGCCCCGCTGCTTATATGTCCTACAGAATTCTTTCTGCAGAATTCAGAAACCAACATTTGATATATTAAATAGCCTTTTGATATCCCTGGTGTGGGCGGGAGGTCGAAGTAGAGTAAAGCTAGAACTACTCAAGCAGGATATGAATGCAGGAGGCCTGGGGTTACCTGACCTTCGGTTATACTACTTAGCGGGTTTGCTACAATACGCGGTGCAATGGTGCATGGAGGAACGTACGGTAGACAAGGAACTATTGGGTGACTGGAATCAGGGGACTCAATTACAGAGGTATCTCATGTTGGGATCAAGGATCCCGAAAAACGCCCCTCCTATAGTCCGACAGGTTACGGAAGCCTGGGAACAGGCTGTCAGGCTGGTTCTCCGCAGGGCGCCGTATGCAAATGCGATCCCACTTCGGTGGTTGAAGGGGTTTCAAAACATCCAGAATACAATGGATATCTCCAAGTGGTATGAGGGAGGATGCGAAAGGGCTGGGGATCTATATCAGAATGGGACCTTTCTCCCTTTTGAGGCGGCACAAAACTGGTTCCAGGTACCGGCAACCCAGTTTCTACAGTATGCAAAGGTCTCCCGAACCGTCAGGGAGATATGGACCACATTCCCAGATGAGCCACAGGCAGGAGTCGCACACACTATTGACACTCCTAGATCCGGGCTCCTGCCGAGGCCTAATTTCACGCATATACGCAGCGATGAAGGAAGACCGGGTAACTAACATGTTGGCTGTTAGGGAGAAGTGGGATGAGGATTTGCCCACTCCGCTGACGGACGGAGAATGGAATAAAGCACTAGCACAGGTGGCGGAAGCAACAAGCAACGCTAGGTTTAAATTAGTCCAATTCCACTATTTACATCGTACATATGTAACACTACAGCATAGAGCGCGGTTCACACTGGGAGCCACACTGGATTGCCCAAGATGCGGCACCGACCCGCCACCTTTTTACACATGACGTGGAGCTGTGTACGTTTACAATCATATTGGGACCAAGTGGTACAGACCCTCCATGCAGCAACGGCAATGCGAATAGAGGCTTCCATAAAACAGTGCCTATTGGGTATCCTCCCAACCCCAAAAAAGGGAACACGGATACGACAAAAGTTCCTTCTGCTGGGCCTGGTCCTGGCAAAAAGAAGAATTGCGATACATTGGACTCAGTCCACACTACCCAAATTGCATAAATGAAAGGCTGACGTGCATGAATGGGGGGTGGCGGAGGAATGCCGCCTTAGGGCAGTGAGAATGGATGAAAACGTGGAAAGTGATATTTTGGAATGGGGACAAATGTTAACAGAAGTGACGGTAGCGGAACCCCAGCGAAACGACGACTCAATACATACACAATCATCAACACTAGCCACACAGGTACCCAGTGCGGAAGATAGTGACAGCCCCCCCGCACACACATAAACTTAAATTAGGTATATCATCCAACCTGAATGCCCACACAGTGCCTAAACAGAATCACTGACAGCTGCCGGGAGGGAGGAGGGGTGGTGGGTGGGTGGGAAATGTTTATGTTCAATATGTTCACAGGAGATCATCCTGCAGTTAAAATAAATTGAAAGGGCATTGCAAATACATTGTGAATTGATAGGTTGCGAATAATGTGGCAGGTTATTGTTTAATATGATAATGTAAGGAAATGTACGACATGCTTTACGATGTGATATGACACAATGCTATCAATAAAAAAAACAGTTGCAAAAAGTTAAAAAAAGAGCAGCAGTGGTCCCACAGGCCACTGCCTACTCATAGAAAATGACTTTTAAACACTTATTTTTTGCTTTTGTAATGCATCACATTTTACATCACAGAAAAAAGATTGCTTTATTTAAAAGCAGTCTCAGACATGGTGGTCTGCTTGCTCCAGCAGGCCCCATCCTTGTGATGTCTATCATTCCTAATTGGCCGCAAACTGTGAACTACCTCATTAATATTTATGAGGTAAGTTAATTTGGAACCCGCTAAGAATTGCTTAAAACTTTCATACATTAGGAATAGTGATTTTGTAATTGTGATTCACAGAAAATCGCAATTAATAAATCGCTAGTCCTAATTTTAGTACATCTTCTTTGTTCCATTATCATGGGGGTTTCTCCATTCCCAGGAGGCCCCCAGGATGGTAGTCTTCTGGTACTGGGAAACAGCAAACAGCACAGTGGTCAAAGAAAGGTGGCAGGTGTTGCTAATAGCCATGCATGGCAAACAAAAAGTTTCAGTTGGCATACACGGTCTATGGAGAAGAGAGCTAGAGAGGGAATAAAAAATAATGAGAAGTACAGAGAAGGTAGAAGAGAAGACAGAGAGAAAAGGTTCTAGAAAGAAGAGAAGCTTGCGAGAAAGAAAGGAGAGTGAATAGAAAAAGCAAGAGAGAAAGCAGGAGTTACAGGAATTGGAAGATAGATGCAGCAGCAAAAAGAAAGGGGTAGTGGGGAAAATATTGAGATAAGCATTGAGGACTGAGATTATGAGATGGGGCGAGACTAGAGAAAGTACAAGAGAGCCTAAAGGAGCAAAATGCGACCTAGATACATGACTGGAGATTTTAAGTGGAATTTATAGCTTATCATGTTTTGGCCAATAAACGTGGCCCAATCTGATGTCAATGCACAATTGTGCACATTTTTTTCTACAAGGGATTGTTGGAAATGGCCCTTTTTGCAGGGTTACCCCAAACATTTTGCCTTCCTTTCAAGCACCTGGATACCCTATCGGGTGATTAGCTGTGCTTTATAAATCCTAATTGATTGATTCCTCCTCCTATTTTTCTGACCTATTTGTGGGCCCTAGGAGACAGAGCACTTTACCACTGCTAACCAGTGCTAAAGTGCATGTACTTCTCCCTTAAACATGGTGACATTGGTGTATTCCTGACTGGCATGTTAAGTTTACATGTATGTCCCTGGTAAAGTGGTAAGCCATATACCCAGGGCCTGTAATCTAAATGCTACTAGTGGGCCTGCAGCACTGATTTTGCCACCCACACAAGTAGCATTTCAAACCTGTCTCAGGTCTGCCATTGCAGGGCCTGTGTGTGCATTTTACTGCCACTTCCACTTGGCATTTCAAACCATTTGCCAAGCCTTAAACTCTGCTTTTATTACACATAGGTCACCCCAATGTAGGCCCTAAGTAGCCCTATGGGCAGGGTGCTGGGTAAGTAAAAGGTAGGAAATGTCCTTTTCAGTTGTACATGTCCTGGTAGTGACAAACAGCTACTACTATGAGGCCTACTCCTCTCATAGGCTAGCATTGGAATGCCTTAAAACACTTTTAAGTTGTAATTCCTGATTAGAAAGGAGTAGCTGTATCATATTTCATATCTTTGGAATAGTAATTATAAATCATGTTTAGTGGTAAAGGTGGATTTGACATTACTATTTCAGAAATGCCACTTTTAGAAAGTGGACATTTCGCTGCTCTTAACTTTGCTCTGTGTGCCTGTAGCCTGTCTCCAATACACGTCTGGGCGACAGCTGCACTTTGTGCATTCCCTCTAGGCAGCTACAAACACAGGAAGGGTGGGTGTGACAGAGGACTCATCTGCATTCATGTTCATTCTGATAACCTTCCTGGGCAGGAAGGGGGAGATGGAGCTCATACTTACCTCTGAATAAGCTGTGTCCTGTCCTCAAATAAAGGGCTGATTACCCCCCACCGAAAGCCTGGCAGACAGGACTGGGATGAAAGGGGACCAGTGCACCTCAAGCAGCTGCTTTGAAGTCACCCCCCACTTCCAAGGCACATATGGGTATAAGTACTGGGCCTCTGGTCCCACCAAATCAGTACAATACTGGACATGGGAAGACCTCTGCTGGAGTAAAAACTGCTGCGCTATAAGGATTGCCACTTTGCCTTGACTGACTGTTCTGAGGAATTGCTTCTCTGCTTTGCAGAGCTGCCCTGCTACCTGCTGATCTCTGCCCTGGACTGGACCCATCTCACTAGAACCCCAAGTGACTCAAAGGGCTTACTGGCTTGCCTCCTGTTTTATGAAGTCTCAGGGACTCAAAAGACTTCCTACAATACTGCTGGTGCTGCTGGACTCGGTCTTCTGTAAGTCCTACCTTTGCTTGAGGTGCCCCCTCCAGTCCTGGGCCTTAGAAGTGGGTTCTGCAGCTGTTTTGCCACAAAACCGACGTATCTCATCACTGCGCCTATCGAAACCGATGCATCACCCTGGGACGCCGATTCAGACGTTGTTCAACGACAGCGGTTCTAAAGCCTGTGCGGCCCGACGAGGACTTTATGTGCAGCTACACAACAATGCTTTGCCTACATCTCAACGGAGCCTGACGCCAATGCAGTGGCCCGACTACGTGGTAAGATCGACGCATCGTGCCCTCAGTGTCGGCACTTTGCTCCATCCAAGGTACTTTTTCAGCAGGACCTGCGTCAGTCTTGTAGCCGGCCTGCCCTCCATCGCGGTCGGCCTCAACCTTAAATTTACCCCGGTCAATCGTGACCTCTAGTTACCTTTTAGCAGTATTGACTGATAAGCACTGTTTTTACATTTTCTGTTTTTACATCTATTCTTTAAAAATTCCAATCTCAAATACTCCTGATTGGATGTTTGTTGTTTTGGTCTTGTTTTACTCTAATAAATATTGTCTATTTTTCTAAATCTGTGTGGAGTCTTTTTGTGGTGTTTACATTGGGTTACTGTGTGTGTGAGTGCTGCACAAATACTTTACACATTGCCTTTTAAGTTAAGCCTGTCTGCTCTTTACAAAGCTACTAGAGGGTGATCACAGGTTGATTTAAAGTATGCATCTAGCTTACCCTGACTAGTATTGTGGCTCCTACTTGGATAGGGTACACACCTCTGCCAACTAGAGATCCAATTTCTAACAAGGATCTTAATGTAAGATCCCAATATTACCTTACATGGTGGTCTTTAAAGTCCTAATCGGGTCTAAACATTATTGCTTAATCCAAATTGTGTTTTGCAAATTGCTTAACAATGGCAACCCCTTGTTATTTATTATTATGCCTTGGTGGGGAGGGCTGACGTCTTCTCTTTTAATGCATATCAGCCATGTCTACATTTGCTGGTATAGTCACTGGAAAGTACAACCTAATTGCTGAGAAGTCCAAGGTCCATTAAGGAGGTGATTTGACTTTCTAGTGTACATTTAAATATGTCAGTCTCCTAACTGTTTCATAACATGAAGCTTGACTTTTTTCTGCATCTTTATTAATGCTGTGCAGTCCCTCTACAAGTAAATAGTTTCAGTTTCTGGTACACATGGCAGGCTTTCTACTATCACCACTTTGAAAAGTGCATTCTCTTACAAGCAATGTTAACCACATAGAGTGCCACCTTGAAGGTTTTATGCAAAGAGTCTACTGCATGTGAAAAAGTGGATAATATTCATTATTCCAGACGTGGAGTACTTTGTAGCATTCAAATGACAGGGACCATTCAAACGTCATCCAAGAGAGATGTTATCACAGTGCAGGGTCCTAGATGCAAACTGCAAGAAATAGGGTCTTTAGTTGGCAGAGGTAGGCACCCTGTCTAAGTAGGGACCATAATTCTAGTCAGGGTAAGCTAGATACATACTAAAGATAACCTGTGCTCACCCTCTGGTAGCTTGGCAAAGAGCAGTCAGGCTTATCTGCAGAGGCAATGTGTAAAGTATTTGTGCAACACACACACACACAGTAACACAATGAAAACACCACAAAAATACTCCACACAGGTTTAGAAACATAGAGAATACTTTTATGAGTAAATCAAGACCAAAACGACAAAAATGTAATAAGTAGAACCAGAGTTACAATTTTTTTAAAGACTAAATCAAAAAGTAGTGCTTAGAAGTCAGGGGTTTCTTGAGGTCGCGTGGGATCGGGGTAGATCCAAAGTTCAGGCTAATCACGATGGGGAGAGGCAGGCCAGCTACGGGACTCACTCAGGTCCCGCTGAAACAGTACTTTGGATCGGCAATCGTTAACATCGAAGACTCGATGCATCGTTTCCGATTCACACAGTCAGGTAGATGTGTCGTCGTCGAGCCACGCAGTTGGGTCCCGCGCCATCATCAAACCCCTTACGATGCAGGTGCTACTCTGCCGTCAAACCATGCAGTTTGGTCCTGCGTCGTCGTCGAGCCATGCAGGGATTTCCTCGCACCGGCACTGCGTCAGCTGTACTTCATGTTCCAAGCCACAATGAGGTAAAGGCAAATAATACATGCAGTCAGTCTACATATTCCTTTTTCCAGCCACATACTCAATATCAGATTGGAAATTCTGAAGTCTGGCTGCCAATGTGGCTAAATGAGGAGTCATTGTTCTTTCACTATTCGGTGAGAGAATACTGACTAATGGTTTGTGGTAGTTTCTTAAAAGGAATTTCAAACATCCAGAAATAAGCAGAAATGCTCCGAAAGCCGAAGTGCACTCGAAAATTTCTCTCTTTATTACTGAGTAATATTCCTTGGTCTCCCTCAGAGCTCTTGATCCATAGGCTGTCACCCACTATGACTGATTGTCACTCGTCTGTAGCACAGCCCTAAACCACAACCACTCACATCCAAAAACACTATAAATTTCTCACCAACAATGTAAGGTTTCAAGCATTGACCAATTAATTCTTAAACAGCTTATAAGCCTTTCTTTGATTCTCCCATACTCAATTCTCAAATTCTTCTTATGGACAGGTCATAATGGTTCTAACTTCACTAAGTAATCTTGATCACATTTCAAATAAAACTCAGTTAGACCCAGAAAACAGAATAATTGTTCTTTGAATGTTAGTTGAGGAGCACCCAGTATGGCCTGGATGTGGCTATCTTTTGGTCTACCCACTTCTTTTGAGATTGTGTGACCCAGATACTCTACTTGTTCAGTCCCAAAATTACATTTCTTGACCTTTAAGATCAATCGCTTCTCAGACAATGCCTGAAGAATTTTCCTTTCCCCGAGATCATGCTACTATTGATTCTGACCAAAAATGAGGATATCGTCCTCAAAAGCAACGGTCCCATCAATACCATCCAGTGTCTACTTCATGATCCTTTGAAACACTGTTGCAGCATTCACCAGCCCAAGAAGCATGCTCTTAAATTGAATCATACTCTTTGGCATCACAAATGCCATCATGTCTGGAATCTTCCTCAAGTACCACCAGGTGACTCGCCCTTGCGAGATCTAACTTTGAAAACACTACACAGCCCTTTGCACTGTTGAAATAATTTTGTGCATATTGGGGAGAAGGTATTATTCTACCCAAATGGCATTACTTAAACTGCAAAACTGCAAAGATTGACAAAGAGTTGTAACTCGCCAGAACTCTTAACAGACAGAGCAATGGTGGTGACTCATGATGAGGATTCCACAGACTCAATTACACCCTTAACTCATAAATCATTCAAAATTATTTTAATTCACCCCTGTAAGATAAGGGAACATTTCTAACTTTGTGCCTAGTGGGAACAGCACCATCCTCCAATCTAATGCAGTATTTAAAACCTCTATGTTTCCCACGCTCATCTGTGAAGACCTCTTAAATTTCCATCTCTAGTTTTGAGCAGACACATTTATATTTTTTCCCATCTCTGTGCTTACTTTTCTCAAACCACCCATGCTACGACAATTGTCCTCAACAACATAAACGGGAGTATCTGCCCTGGGTCAAATTGGATATCCATTTCATTTTTGTGTGGCCACCCTAAAATTGGATCCCCCTAATCTGCTAAATCCACAATCTCTCTCATCTTCATCCCATGAAAGCCCATATCACACTAAAAGTAACCCAAAATATTTATCTTAGATACACTTAAACTCCAGCCAGTATGTCCGTGGGCAGCAGTTTCCTCCCTTTCCAATAAATTTGCAACCAAGGATCCAAAGATGGCATACCACAAGCAAGAGTCAACCCTAACCTGTATTTCAAGATCATGTACCGAGTTCGTACACTTTGGTAAACCTTTACGCCACTTCCTTGTCTCTACATTCAACATTACACTGAGGTGAAAACATGGTTTATCATCTGGTTCAATGGTAACTAGGTTATTCATCCCCACTCTACAGACTCAGTCAAAATGGTCCTTTTTACATCTATTTCAACTTTTTTCAACATCGGGATCATTTTTGAAACTTACAATGGAAGAGGTGCTACTACACCCATAACACAAAATATTCCTTCTGTTAACAGTCTACTCACTTCTTTTTCTTAACTTTGTCTTTTTCATTAACAATGGTAACATCCATACTAGACGTGCAAAGGGACCTCTGATCCCCTCAAAAAACATTTCAGAGTATTTAGTGCTCTTTGCTAAGTCAACTGATTCATTGAGTGTCAAAGTAGGTGTGGCACCGAGTTTCTCTTGATTATTTTTTTGTTCTCATTAGAATTTGATCCCTCAATGCCTGATCATAATGGATAATCTAGAACTCACAGTTAGAAGCCAGATTTCTCAAAGATTCAATATAATCCTTAATGCTATCCCCCACTCCCTAGCTCCTTGAATAAAACTTAAAATGCACCATCACAGTCAAAAATGTTCATCCATATCACTTTTCCAGTGGATGTACAGCATGGTTAAAAGCATTCAAATTGGTTGCTTGAGGAAACGCTGGTATTAATTTAAATTGCTTCAGGTCATCCCCTTCTAAACTGTTTACTCAGAAAAACACCCATATCATTTCACGACGCAATGGCAGTAGGACACTTAGGGGCACATGCATCAAGCTCAGAAATAGCGACTTCTTAATAGCGAATTATAAGGAATCGCTATTAAGAAATCGCTATCTCCAATGCATGACCAAATTCGCAAATAAATAGCGAATCGCTAAAAATCGCAATCGCAAATTTCGATTACATGTTAGCGATTCCCAAATAAAGAAATACCTATTTGCGAGTACGCTAATTGCAATATCGCAAAATGCGAACTCGCAATTAGCGAATTCACAAATAGCGCGTCGCATGTGATGCATGGTGATGACATCACAACCAGGAAGTCATCCATCCCATGCTTCATTCAGTGCACTCAGAGAGTGAGAGGAGGAGCTGAGTGCAGGAGCAGAGCAGGATAAGCAATTTCTGGGCTTGTAGAACTATCCTGTGCCCAATAAATGGAATCAGCAGCACCAGGGAAGAGTGCAGCAACCCGAAAACGTAAACTGAAATTCAGTGAAAAAGAAATTGAAATCCTCATAGAGGAGGTTGTGAGGAGCCACAATAAGGTTTTTGGGAAGCTATCTCTCCAGGTACCGGAGTCAGAGAAGAGAAAAATCTGGCTCAGGATCCAAAATAAAGTGAATGCAGTGGGGGTCACCCACCGCAAAATTGACGACCTGAAAAAAGGTGGTATGACCTGCGCAGCCGTGCTAAGGAGAGGATTGCGGCCAGGCTCAAGGCGGCTAAGAAGACTGGAGGGGGATCAGCAACACTGCCTGTAAATACACCCCTAGAGGACCTAGTCGAGTCCACACTCCAGCCCGAAGCAGTAGTGGGAGTGACCCAGTTGGATACATCAGGAGCGGCCAGTACTTCACAAGGTAAGATGCATGCAAATGTCCATTCCAAGATATATATTAATATATGAACATCACCTCAGTTCAGCTCTAGTGTTCCAATTCAAACTCCAGTCCACATTTTCTTGCAACACCCAAATGCATTATGGGAGTAACAGGCAGGGTAGGCAAGTTGGTAGGCAGATACAAACAAATGAGTGAGACACAGGAATACTGTATGTCAGGGACCCAAAATATGCTGAATGTGACACGACATTCCTTTTACAATCAATAAATATTGCACTGTTTAACATCACAGATGCAGCAGAAGATGAGTCTGAGGAAAGTGAAGGTGAAGACACACAGGAGACCCTGGCTGAGGCAGATGTGGAAATACCTGTGGCCCCACAAAGCACAGCACCTGCACCCACCAGACGCAGGTCCCCAGTTCCACCACTGCAGCCCATGGAACTTGAGGAGGAGAGTGAACCAGCTCCACAGACAAGCCAGCCTCGGGGTACCCCCACAACAACACCCCAGTTACAGGTCCGGCGCAGCACAATCCAAACCCGGAGGCGCAGGTCAAGGGTGCGGATGTCATCACAGGAGGACCAGAGTCCAAATGTCTGGGGTGGGCTGGAGAGCCGGATGCTGAGGCTGCAGCGCCTGCAGGCAAAACACATGAGATCAATGCAGGCACAACTCAGCAAAATGGCTACCAACATGGCAGTTATGAGCGACTGTGTGAGAGAGCTGACAACAGCAGTGGTGGAAGGCAATAGGCAGTCCAATGCGGCCATGCAGGAGCTAAGCAGGGTGATGCAGAAGGACCAGGTGTCACAAAGAAGAAGGCATCGCCAATTATTATTGCGCTTAGATGGCTACACAAAATCTAACAACCGCCTGAGCACCAACACAGCACTCCTGTCCCGTCGGTCTGTGGCCATGCATCTTGAAATGAGCCATTGTTGTGGGGATGTGGCCAGGGCACTGGTCCAGGTAACTAATGCCGTGGAACAATTCCAGACTGCTACTGCTGGGGGCAGCAATGTGACGGGGGGAGAGGGGAGTGAGGAGGCGTCTAGCCTCAGTAGTCTGTCAGTGCCAGTCACTACATGCAGGAGGCGCACCACTAGGAGCACAACACCTTCCGAAGCCTCCATGAGGGTTGAGGATGATGCCAGCGAAAGGCGTTTGGGAGTGCGTGGTAGAAAGAAATAGTGTGACTTTCGCAGACTAACTCACAGATGGTGATGTAACCATTGACAATACCATAGTAGTGACTGTGACACAAGTCTGATAATGAGGTGTTGTTGTTTATTTTATTTACAATCACTGTGCTAATTTGCACCTGGGTTGTGTGCTTCAACACATCCACAAGGTTAAATGCAAATAAATTCAGTACAGTTCAAACATGCTGTGTCGTGTCTCATCATTACTCACCTCAAAAATAATGTTGCATAATTTCTGCACGTCTCCTTCTCCCTTCTGCTAAGCTTGCCCCATGTGCTGGTTGTAGTTGTGGCCCTTGCTGGTTGTCCTCCTCAGGCTCGCTGTCGGACAGTTTAATGGGTATGCCTCTCCTGGTAGCAATATTATGCAAAATGGCACATGCAGCCACAATTCTGCAGCAGGTCTCGGGCTGGTACTGCAACGCTCCGCCAGTCTTGTGGAGGCAGCGAAAGCGACTTTTCATCAGCCCAAAGGTGCGCTCTATGACATTTCGTGTAGCGCTGTGCGCTGCATTATACCTCTGCTCATTTGGGGTGGCTGGGTTGAGGTATGGTGTCAATATGTAGTTGCGCACGGCATATGCGCTGTCACCTACACGGTAGTAAGCAAAGGGTTAGTGACAGTTATGCATTGCCATTTTGCCATTGTGTGAGAGAAATCATAACATATGTTTACCAAGCAGATGTCCTTCGCCAAAATCACCCCTGAGCAGACGAGTGTGTATGCCACTGTGTCGAAATATATAGGAGTCATGTGTGCTTCCAGGGTATTGAGCCACAATGTCTGTTATTATATTGTTGGCATTGCAGACTACTTGTATATTGAGTGAATGATAGGATTTACGGTTCCTGAAACTGTATTCATTCACTGCTGGTGGACAAATGGCAACATGCGTACAATCTATGCAACCTATTACATGTGGAAACCGGGCTACCTGGTAGAAGTCCAGTTTAGTCTTGCTCAATTCCTGTGGGTTTGTGGGGAAGCTAATGTGGTTGTGGATCCTTGCCATCATGGCGTTCAGGAGAGATTTAAAAAAAATGTGAAAGGAGCTTTGTGACACCCCTCCAGCTACAGCTACTACCCCCTGAAAACTGCCTGACGCAAGTAGGTGCAGGCAACATAGGACCTGCACATGAGTGGGTAGGGCATTGGTCCTACGTGTCTGGCGCTGCATTAGGGGTTCCAAATCTGCAATTAGATCAAGGATCATGGCACCATTTAGCCTATACTTGTCGTATATTTCCTCATCTGTTTGTCCCAACAATGTGATGCGCACTCTGAAAATGCGCTCCTGTATTCTCCTTCTTCGCTGAGCTGCTGCCTGGAGCCTCATCCTCCTCGCCATAACGTAGAGCACTGCCATTGTGGAAGATTCTGAAGCCTCCTGGGTCTGTTTAAAATAGTTTGCTAAGGATTAGCACCTGTAGGGTATTCTTACTCATGGTTAACACCTGCCTGTGATATTCTTTCAATTGCAAGTGCAAAATTGCGAATTTCATCCGAATCGCTATTTGCGATTTTTTATGCATGTCTTTGCGGCTCTTTGTTTGCGATTCGCTATTTCATATTCGCTATTTCGTAGTTCGCAAATAAGGAATCGCTAATTTGGTGCTCGCAATTTAGCGATTCCTTATTTTTGCGATTATCATGGATTTTCGCTATTTTGGGTTCATGCATTGGGAGAAGCTAATTTGCGGTCGCAAACATGCTTTTTTTCCGAGTCGCAACGTTTGCGATCGCAAATTAGCTTGATGCATGTGCCCCTTAGAGTCTAATTTAGGGATTGTCATGCAGTGTAGTGCAGCAAGTCACCTTGCTGCGATTCACTGCGTGACAGGAAAAGGGTAGGAATGCTCCGTATTTAATGCAATATGGTGCATTCCTGTCCTTTCCTGTGGCTAGCACCGACGCAGGCACCCTTGCCCCAAGGTGCAAGGGTGACTGCGTTGTCATGTGGTCACATTTGGCTCAGGTAGAAACACCACAATTTTAGATGCACACAATTTTAATTTGCCTTCTTTTCTTAAACACAATATCATTTGACACAACCTTGCTTGTGTGCCTGTGCAGGATAATATTCTCTGAAATAGCTTTGCTTACATTTTCAATTCATAGATATATTATCAAATACCTTGAACATTCTGTACAAGGGCTAAGTTCACTGTGCAAAATGTTGTTGTTTGTTATTATCTGTTTGGTGACTGAGCTATCACAACAGAATCAACAATAGCAGCCTGACTGGGACTTTAACATGGCAACATGGGTGATGTTTATTATATAAATGACATCACTCCCTTGTTTAGGGAGAGGAGCATTTGCCTGGCACTGAGAGGTCGCCTCAGGCTGGAATTCCAGCCGAGCTGTTTTCTGTTTACCTCTTGTGAGGAATGATGCCCACCTCTCCACCAAGACGGGCACTTTGATGACACTTACCCCCAAGTAACGGGGGAGTTAGATCACCCTACAGGAATTTAGCAGATTCATCCACCCTGGACACACTAGGATAGGTAGTGCTAGGTAGGAGTACCGTATGCTACAGTGCTCAAATGCAAGCATATATTCTCTCTAAACAGCATGATGGTTGAATTATTTATCTTGTTCACCATTCTCGTAATGCTGATCACACTTTTCTGTTTCCTTCTATTGAATATTGCAACACACGTATTTTACTCAAGAATTACAATGCTTCAATAAATATCGAAACGTTACGTTGTGTATTTCATGTGTATCTCTTTGGGTATGCATGAGTAATCAAATGAAAAGGTTCTAGATCTGTTACCATGATTTCCTTGGGGAGTCAGGGTTGTCATGTTCTGAGGTTGCACATTCCACCTGTTACCTTGTAAGGTTAGGGGTACAGATGGTGCACTATGAGCTTGCAGGACTAAGGCCAACATATCCTGATGGCATGCATAGAATCAGTCTTGCACACTTTTTGACGTTTATGTTGTCCAACAAATGCACAGTTTTACTGAGAAAGTGGGAGGCATATTCCTCTTTCTATGTGTGCTACAGAATGCAGCGAACATAGAAAGAGGAAGAAATGAGGAGAAAAAGAGATTTGTCTCCTCGTTACACCTCTCCCTGGGAAGGTGTAAGATTTTTGCACAACCCCAGGTTTACAAGTTCTTGTAAATCTAGGGATGCGTCAAAATCCATGGGAGTTGCATGGTGCACGGTGCCGAGAGTGACGACTGGTCGGGCAACAACTCACCTTGACGAAAGTGTGACTACAGGGAGTTGTTCTCACTCCGACGCCTGTTCAAGCTGGGTTCCACAGTAAACTCGGTTCCACACGGATTTTACTACAATCGAATGATTGCTTTTTTCCTGACCCTGTCTCCACACTTTGGGTGTTCGGGTTAGTATAATAGGGATCAGTTGAGGATTGTCCTGATGAAAGCCGGTGTATTAATTTACTAAATCCTCAAACGGCTGAAACATGTCGACATTCATAGCAGAGTGGAGGGGTAAGTGACCCATCATTGGCCACATTAACACCATCCACAGGTCTGACGAATAGACCCACCTTTTAATTCTGGGTAGAGAGTCCAGCAATAAAGTTATGAGTAGGATTTCTCTTACCTGTTTTTAATCAAATTTTTTCTCTGCACCATTTCTTTACCCTCACTTCCTGATCCCCTCTTTGAGGTGTTCATTCTATGTTGTTTTGTCCACCCCCTCCCTATTGCTCCACCCCAGCGTTGGCTAGCGCGGGGTGTGTTAGGAGCCCTATGATGAAGCATGACACAGCTTGCTGTGTGTGAGGGCAGTTTTCACATACCCGAGTATCCCCCATTCAGCTAGAAATTTTTAGACCAGTATAGGTCCTGTATCTTTGTGTGTGTGAACACCCAGGCAATGCCTTACCAGGGCAGAGTAATGCAATGCAGCGATTTGCAGATTTTTGGAGCCACTTAGAGCCAAGCAAAGTGGCTTTGCATGGCTTCAAAAATCTGTCTTAGGGTTTGAGCCACTCTTGCACCATGCTACGCGGTGCAAGAGCAATGCAAACGGCCTCATAAATAGGCCCCCAACTAAATAAAGGCCTGATTCTTACTAAAAAGTGGGATTCACAAACTGCTCTTTTGTAGTCATCTACTCTTTTGAGTTTGTGGACTACTCGTCTTCTTTTGACAAAGTCAATCGTAACCTGTTATGGGCAAAGTTAGTAAAACTGGGAATTGATGAATCTCTGTTATTTTTTATCATCCCTCTACATTCTAATTCCTGGAATGATCAGACAAACATGCTATGACCCCAAAAATTAATATAGGAAATGGTCTTCAACAAGGCGGTGTGCTGGCCCCAATGCTTTTTCCACTATATATTCCTGATGTAGTCAGTTTTATTCAAAAAACAGAGTTTGGTACACCAAATCTCAGAAACTGTCCAGACAGCTGTCATACATATGCAGACGATCAGGACATCTGCTCTCATGCCCTGGTGGGTTTACAACACCAACTTAAAACACTAAATGAATACTAAAGACAAAAGCAATGATGATAACAAAATCCATACAAAGGTTCATAGATAAATATGGAGGGCAAGCAGTCAGGCCTACTTTAACCTTTGCAAGGGCAAAATTGATTCCAATCTTGACCTAGCACTCGAAAATACTAACCGAGAAGAAGTTTGACAAATTAGATACCATTCGTATTCAAAATTCTTGCTTCCTATTAAACTTACGAGGAACAACTCCTCATGCAATAATCAGACTTGAATTAAATCTCCCATCGATCCAGTCAGTCAATATGTCTCCAAAAAAATATTTTGTTCTACACCTGCGCTTCTGTGAGTGCAGAAAACTTGAGAGGTTTCATCTATCGTGAGCTGACGTTAAATCCTAGAAGCAATTTTCCTCTCTCACGGTGTCAAATCACTAAGGGTGGGTGGCAAATTCCGTTCCGCTCGCGGAATTTGCGAAATTTAGGCATTTCCGCGTTCTGCGGAGAACGCGGAAATGTTGAAATTTCCGCGATCCGCGGCATAGCGGAGTTTTTTTTCTTGTTCGCGCTTTAAAAATGCGTTCTCGCGCGCGTGGTCGACTTACCGGGATCCCTGCGTTCGCTGACGTGTTTTCCTATCTGTTCGCGTGCGCCACAAGATGTTGGTAGCCGGTCTCGCTATCCCGCGAGAGTTTGCGACCGCAAACACGTCATTCGCCGTGCCATCGGACACCGTGAGAGTGTGCGATCGCGAACACGTCATTCACCACCGCGAGAGAGAGCGTGCGATCGCGAACACATCATTTGGACGCGCCATCCGACATCCAGCGGAAGTTTGGTGAAGCTCGCGATCCCGAAAGCGCAAAATTTTCAATCTGGAGAAGAATAATATCTCGAGCAGCATAAAACCTTCTGTAAATGATGATTTTGATGAAAAAAAAACTCCTCAGATTGACATTTGGCTGTCCTTTTTTGTGCAAGGAGTCCTTTTTTTGGGGAGAGGGAGGAAGTGCCACAGAGTCTCCAACTTCCTGTTCCTGCCCAGCAGGCTCCTCCCAGTGCTTTGTCCATCTCCTGTTCATTCTTCCTTTGGATTTTGAGCTGGAAGGATCACTCTTTGGGTCTGCTGCATCATTATCATTGGATTTGAGGACTTTTGGATTTGATATTTTACAAGTAAATTGGTGTTGTTGTTTGTTTGATTGGGGCATTGCAGTTGCTGCAACTACAATTTTGGTACTTATCATTATTTTTTTTTTTTTATTGTTGTGGGTAGCCAGTAGGCCCAGAGCTAGTCATGGGTGGGTGCATGATGAAGCAACTGTTCCTTTGGTGTGTGTTGAATTTATTTCAAACATCATTTAGGGCATGGATGGCATTGTATTGAATTGCAAAATGTGTTTTTTTGGGGGTATTTCTGTTTTTGGGTGTGTGTTAAATAAATGCCTTTGTTGTGTGTGGTGTGTTGTTGTGTACCTTGCAGACCTTGTTTAGCCCTGTGGATTTTCGTTTTTGCATTTTATTGCATTAAAGGCAAAGCAGTGTGGTTTAATTAGCATGCATCCTTTGCCTGGCTATTATAGGCCTTTTGTCAGTACATTGTTTTCCAGGCCTGTTGCTTGTGATTTGTGAGTGTCCATGTGGCTGGTGGCCATTTCTGGTGGGAGTTATTAGTGTGCTGCTTTTGCCATATAGGCCTGCATGTTATTCCTTTGTGGCCTAGGCTTCTTGTTGTTGTGGGCCTGGCCATGAGGCTGGCGGCCATTTTGAAGCCAGGCAGTGTGCTTTTTGCAATAGGCCTGCATTCATGCATTGTCTGTCTTCAGTTTCTTGTAGTTGTGGTGGGCCTGGCCATGTGGCTGGTGGCCATTTTGAAGCCAGGCAGTGTGCTTTTGCAATAGGCCTGCATTGTCTGTCTTCAGTTTCTTGTAGTTGTGTGGGCCTGGCCATGTGGCTGGTGGCCATTTTGAAGCCCGGTAGTGTGCTTTTGCCATAGGCCTGCAAGCTTGTGGCCTAGTCTGCCAACAGGCCTTTCATCCAGTAGGCTCAGAGGTAGAGGGTGCATGAAAACAACTGTTTCTGTGTGTTCTGTTGAATTTAAACATCGTTTGGGGCATGGATGGCATTGGATTGAATTGCAAAATGTGTTTTTTTGGGGGTATTTCTGTTTTTGGGTGTGTGTTAAATAAATGCCTTTGTTGTGTGTGGTGTGTTGTTGTGTACCTTGCAGACCTTGTTTAGCCCTGTGGATTTTCGTTTTTTCATTTTATTGCATTAAAGGCAAAGCAGTGTGGTTTAATTAGCATGCATCCTTTGCCTGGCTATTATAGGCCTTTTGTCAGTACATTGTTTTCCAGGCCTCCTGCTTGTTGCTTGTGATTTGTGAGTGTCTATGTGGCTGGTGGCCATTTCTGGTGGGAGTTATTAGTGTGCTGCTTTTGCCATATAGGCCTGCATGTTATTCCTTTGTGGCCTAGGCTTCTTCTTGTTGTGGGCCTGGCCATGAGGCTGGCGGCCATTTTGAAGCCAGGCAGTGTGCTTTTTGCAATAGGCCTGCATTCATTCATTGTCTGTCTTCAGTTTCTTGTAGTTGTGGTGGGCCTGGCCATGTGGCTGGCTGCCATTTTGAAGCCAGGCAGTGTGCTTTTTGCAATAGGCCTGTATTGTCTGTCTTCAGTTTCTTGTAGTTGTGTGGGCCTGGCCATGTGGCTGGTGGCCATTTTGAAGCCAGGCAGTGTGCTTTTTGCAATAGGCCTGCATTGTCTGTCTTCAGTTTCTTGTAGTTGTGTGGGCCTGGCCATGTGGCTGGTGGCCATTTTGAAGCCAGGCAGTGTGCTTTTGCCATAGGCCTGCAAGCTTGTGGCCTAGTCTGCCAACAGGCCTTTCATCCAGTAGGCTCAGAGGTAGTCTTGGGTGCATGAAAACAAATGTTTCTGTGTGTTCTGTTGAATTTAAACATCATTTGGGGCATAGATGGCATTGGATTGAATTGCAAAATGTGGTTTTTTGGGAGTATTTCTGTTTTTGGGTGTGTGTTAAATAAATGCCTTTGTTGTGTGTGGTGTGTTGTCGTGTACCTTGCAGACTTTGTTTAGCCCTGTGGATTTTCGTTTTTGCATTTTATTGCATTAAAGGCAAAGCAGTGTGGTTTAGCATGCATCCTTTGCCTGGCTATTATAGGCCTGTTTCAGTTCATTGTTTTCCAGGCCTCCTGCTTGTTGCTTGTGATTTGAGTGTCCATGTGGCTGGTGGCCATTTCTGGTGGGAGTTATAAGTGTGCTGCTTTTGCCATATAGGCCTGCATGGTTTTCCTCTTGGCTTACTGCTTCCATCCATCCCCTTTGCCAGCAGCAGCTCCCTGAATGATGTGATGAGCAAAGAATTTAATGCCAAACAGGGTCCACTTCCATTACATTTGTATTTTTGTTGTTGTTCTTCTTCTTTCCCATCCTTCCTGAGAGTGTAGTGTACACAGTATACCATGAAAGCCCTTGTTGACAAAGTCTCACAAATGGCTACACTAAGTTATATCTTTTATTTGTTTGTTTGTACTAGTAGTAATTGAACCACAACAACAAATGCAACATTTCACTGATGTTCTTCTCCTGGCTTCTTTGCTTTTAGGTGCACAAAAAGACAGAGGAGGAGGTGTCATCATCACCCGTTGTACTGCCAGACAGAAGTCCTTCTGCGCACCACGTCACGTCCACGTGTGACCACAGACATCTCTGCAACTTGTGGACCTGCGTCCTGCTGACATCTGAAGAAGATGGGCCCAAAGAAAGGTAACAGGGCCTCCAGTACCAAGAAAGTTGTCAGTGAGAAGAAGGAACAGAAAAAGGAAGTGGCACTTACCAAGACTGGTGTGCCGCCCCAGGTGTTTTTTGGGAAAAAAAAAGATTACGCCTGCAGCAGCGTTGTCCGGGGACCAAGCTGGGAGCAGCACCTCTGCATCAGCGGGCCAGCCCCACCCACCTAGGCCCAAGCCCATGAGTGTCGCAGAGGTAGCCAGTCTACTAACGAGCAGCGATGTTAAAATGTCATTATCGCAAAGTAGTACACAATCAACGCAGGCGGAAACTCAGCAGATAAGTGGGCAGCAGCAGGCGCAGCAGCAGCCACAAGAACAGCAGCAGCCGCAAGAACAGCAGCAGCCGCAAGAACAGCAGCAGCCGCCAGAACAGCAGCAGCCGCCAGAACATCAGCAGCCGCCAGAACAGTAGCAGCCGCCAGAACAGCAGCAGCCGCAAGTACAGCAGCAGCTGCAAGAACAGCCGCAAGAACAGCCACAACAACAGCCCCCAATAGTAGTTGTTCCTCCTGAAGTAGGGGCATTTCAGGAAATCGAGCTTCTTGCAGACAAAGAGGAGCAAGCCACTGTTTCAGAAGATCCATTGTCTTCCAGACCCCCAGCAAGGAAAAGGAGGGTTAGTCCATCATCTTCTTCTTCAAGCCCCGCTTCTGATGATCGAGATGCCACTTGGAAGCCACCAGCTCAGTCTGGGAGTGATGCACGCCACAAGACAAGGCTAGTGAAAAGGAAGGTTCCAGAAAGCCTTAGAGTTATGGAGGTAGATGTACAAGAGGGGATGATGATGATGACGAGCCAGTCATCACGAACATCACTCCCGGCCCAAAGGAGATGGAGACCAACATTATTACCCTATCCAAAATCGCTGCGAGGGATGTAGCACGGATACCACCAACACAGGTAACACCAACACGACCTCCAGCTTCCATATTTGCATTTGCAAAGGCCCGGCAGGGACCTACATCCAGCTCAACCACCACCTCAGTACGTAGTGGTAGTGTAACTGCACAGAGTCAAATTCCATGCCCACCCTCCAGTTCATCTGGTATTGAAAGTGGCACATCCAGCAGCGCCAGAAAGTTCTCCTCCCCAGTTTGGGACTTCTTTTCGGTTAGCAGTAAGGAGGAGAACATTGCTATATGCTCAATTTGTCGACAGACTGTTAGGTGGGGTAAGCTTGGTACAAACTATGGTACAGGAGGCCAAACAAGTCATCTCAAAATACACCACAGTATCCAGTGGGAGGCTCACCTACTTCGCTTAGAAAAAAGTAAAACTGAACCCATTGCTGTTGTTGGGGATGAAGAATTAGGGGAAGATATGATCGAGGTGGAAGGTGAACAAGAGGAGACATTTCTAGCCCTGTCCCCAGCAGTGTAGTGGTACAACCCACATCCTCAGCAACATCTCAGTGGCACCGCAGTAAGAGTCAGACTGAGACACCAAGGCAACTGAGTACTGCAATGAAAAAAAGTGCGTCGTTGAGCCTAACTGGGTTCAAGAAAACAGCTGCACCACAAAGGAAAATAATCCAGCCTACCATTGAGAGCATGCTTAGGTCGGAGGGGCAGTACCAACGCAACCACCCAACGGCACGGTTGTACAATGCGAAACTGGCTAAAATGTTAGCACTGGACCTTCTCCCTTTTTCATTTGTGGAAGGGGTGGGTTTCCTTGAATTTGTGTCAGCCATCTGCCCTAAATGGAAGGTTTCCAGCCGGTCCTATTTCGCCAGAGTTGCTGTTCCAGCACTACATCACGATGTGCTGGAATTGGTTGGACAAGCTTTGCAGCAGAGTGCTGTTCACAATATCCACCTGACAACAGACATGTGGACCAGTTGCCAAGCCACTGATTACATGTGCATCACTGCACACTGGGTCTCTTTTGTGGGGGTTAGAGATAAGCTATCTGAAGTAGGTGCTGGTGACACAGCTGAGATTTTTAATGCTACTCGGAAACATGCAACTGTAGCCATGTTCGCCATGGAGAAATCTCATACTGCTGTAAACATTTTGGAAGAGTTTCACAGCAAGGTCTTTGAATGGCTGCGCCCAAGAGGGCTTAAGATTAGTTTTGTTGCCACAGATAATGGCAGTAATGTACTTAAGGCCATGGAGATTGGTTTCTATTTCAGGGTCCCGTGTTTGGCGCACTGCATTAACATTATAGTTCAAGACTTTCTGAAAAAGAAGCCATAGTCAGCAACTTACTGACCACCTGCCGAAGAATATGCACTCATTTCAGCCATTCTTTTAAAGCTCGGAAGCAGCTGAGGATCATTCAACGTGACTATAGAATGCCAGTCAAAGCACTCATCCAGGAGGTGGCAACACGTTGGAACTCAACTTATTACATGCTTGACCGTCTGTTTGAGCAGTACAGACCAATCAATGAATATGTCATGCGAAGAGGGGATGCTACTGTGAAAGGCATGACCCTTCAGATGGACCAATGGTGCCTAGTTAAATGCCTGACAGAGATGCTTCTTCCTTTCGAGGTCTTCACACGTGAAGTCAGCAAGGAGGACTGTACTATGGGCCAAGCTAACCCATTGTTGCACATGCTAGAGCAACAGCTGAAGGAGGTGTCTGAAGCGTACAAAGGTGTAGAGGAAAAAAAAGTAGCATATGAGTTGGTGGAGAGCTTATCCCGTCGCTTAGCTGAGAATACAAGGGTGCAAAATAAGATTTTGTCACAAGAACATTACATTTGTGCCACAATTCTGGATCCACGGTCCAAATTGGCACTGAACAGTAAGACATTAATTCCTTTTTCAGAAGTGGATGTTGCCCGGTACAAACCTTGGATAGCTGAGGCAGCCAGTGATTTGGAAAATGAACGGCTGGTAATTAAAAGCCTGCTACATAAACCCACAACAAGTACTGCAGCAGGGCATCTGGCGTCAAGTTCAACTTCGGAGCCTGAGGGCAGTGCGTTTGGCTCAGAACACTCACCAACACTATCGACAACAGCAAGAACCGGATCATCAGCCCCAGTAAAATCGTTAAAGGATTGGTATTTACAGCAAGGACTTGCTAGGTCCAGTGCTGATTATTATTATTATTATTTCGACACTTATAGAGCGCACTGTCACCCAGCAGGCATCCTGGCGCTAACATATGTGTGCCCAGCTGGGCTCATGCTACGGGGGATCTCATCAGGATAGTAGAGTTATGCACTAGGATAGAGCCATGTCTTTAGTCTCTTCCTGAACAGAAGAAGATCTTCCAGCTTTCTCAACTCGAATGGAAGATTATTCCATAGTCGGGCAGCAGAGGTGCTGAAGGCCCTACCTCCTGACTTTGTTTTTTTGAATCTTGGCACCTTCACCATTCTAGCGGAAGAGGAGCGGAGGCTCCTAATAGGGGCATACCATATGAATTTCTTCTGCATTAATATAGGTCCAGACCCATGCAAGGCCTTGAAAACTATGCAAAGGGACTTAAATTGAACTCTTTGCAGTATAGGGAGCCAATGTAGCTCCAACAAGGCCAAGGAGGCAGATGATCGTCTTGGCCTCCTCAAAGCTAGCTTAGCTGCTATTGTTTGAATTCTCTGGAGCCTCTCAATCAAGTAACTTGGAGACTCCAGCAGCAGAGCATTACAGTAGTCCAACCTGCTTAGAATGGTACTTCGTACTACCAGTGCTCGGGCTTGGGCTGGCAGGACCGGAAGGACCTTCCGGAGGGCTCTAATAATAGAGAAACAACTCCCCACGGTTTTATTTACTTGTGATTCAAGGGTCAGTTTGTTATTAAACATAATGCCCAGATTCCAAACCTTCTCCGAGGGGACCAGTGGACTGGCTGTGGCTGATGGCCAGAAATTAGTGGGAAGTGATGGAGGAGACTTCCCTGCCGCACAGTAAAGAATCTCGGTTTTATCAGCATTGAATTGTAGCGAGTTCTTTCTCAGCCACTGTGCCATGTCCTGCAGGCAAGCGTGAAGATCTTCCAGGGATGTCGACTGTTCTCCCTCTAAGGACAGAATAAGTTGGGTGTCATCCGCATAGTTTACAATATTGACATTATGCGCCCTTATGACAGCAATCAAAGGTCTCATATAGATGTTAAACAGTATTGGGCTGATCGCGGATCCCTGGGGAACGCCATGCACGGTGTTTTTAAATTCAGACTGATAGGGGGAAGGGCCACTGCTTGCCTCCTATACGATAGGTAGGACTGAAACCATTTCAGAGCCGTGCCTGCTATCCCCACCTCTTCAAGTCTGTTCAGGAGAACCTCATGGTTGACTGTGTCAAATGCGGCAGACAGGTCAAGCAGGATAAGTATCGCTGATTGACCTCTGTCTGCACGCATTCGAAGATCGTCCATCACAGTCACCAGGGCGGTCTCCGTTCCGTGTCCAGTACGGAAGCCAAATTGCACATCCTCTAGAATGTTATTAGTTTCCAAGTGCTTTGAAAGCATTCTGGTAACCAGTCGTTCTACAATCTTTGCTGGGTAAGGCAGCAGGGAGATCGGCCTATAATTTTTTGGACTAGCTGGGTCAAGCGTTGCCTTTTTTAAAAGAGGTGTCACCAGTGCCTGCTTCCAGCAAGCCGGCACTGATCCACTAGAAAGGGATTGGTTACAAATCTGGCGAAGTATTGGGAATAATTCTGTTCCCAATTCCTTCCAGATTTTATGTGGTAAGGGATCCATAGGTGATCCAGAGGAAACACCTAAGGCCATTCTGTTAAAATCCTCCACCGATAGTATCTCAAAATCGGTTAGGGCATTTGTAATCTCCACCCCTGCCTCTCTTGTCTTCTTTATATCTGGTAGACCACTATTATTGTTGCCACTGGGGTCTTCTACCCCCCCTGGCAAGTTGTCCCCTTTTAGGCCATCAATGATAATTCTAATTTTATCATCGAAGAACGTCGCTAGGCTGTCACAGAGGTCCTGAGTGGGATGAATCTTATTTTTAGCACAGTCTGGGCTGATCATGTCATTCATTCATTCTGATGCAAAGACAAAAGAGGCCGAACAAAGTGTAGCACCCCTGAACATTGAGCGGATGGTCCAGGCCTATCTGGATGACCCAACAGAGGTGTACATTGATCAAAACCCATGGTATGGGAAAAGGGGCCAATGGCCACTGCTCAGCAGGCTGGCGATAAACTATCTGGCTTGTACTATGGCAAGTGTCTCTTCTGAACGTGTTTTCAGTGCTGCTGGTTCCATTGTAACAGTGAGAAGGACCAGTCTCTTGCCCAAAAACGTAGAGAGGTTAACCATGATCAAAATGAATCAGCACTTTATACCACCGAATTACACAATACATGAATCAATGGAGGAAGCTGAGGACAGCGGCTCAGGTGACGGAAGTAGTGTGTTAGATGATGATTACCTACTTCGGGTTGAACCCCCAGAGTTTGAGGACGAGCTATACTTCCCTGAAAAATAGGCTTGCACTTCTTACTGTCTTCCTCCCTTAGTTACTTTTATTTGTGTGTCTGTCTTTCTGGTTCGAAACTTCGAATCACAACAAATCCATCACCACCGCCTTCTAGTCTTTTTATTGCCATATGAGTTTCAGCTGTCTGCATTTCAGTTCACTCCTCCGAGTCCTGCACCTCTATCCTCCTGAATCGCCCTAAATCCATTGCCCTCAAGCCAGATGATGATTGGATGTAGCATAATAGAAGAAAAAAGAAAATCTTGCCTCGTTGAGTCCCTCCAAAAGAAGTGGAACATGATGATGACTACTATAAGCTCCTTTCCGAGCCGAGAGAGACTGCCCATTAACTGAAGATGAGAAGGAACAGGTAATGAATGATGCCATGCATTGGACGCTGACTGAGTGATTTGTGTTGTTGTTGTTTGTTGTGCATGAAGTGAATTCATTGTGTACTATTATCTAATCTACACCCTAAAAGTAACTCAAGGCAATGTTTCCATTCTTGTTTTTTTTAACAAATTTGTACTTCTACTGCAGGCCGATCCATTGCATTTTGAATATGGAAAGGGAACTCAATCTGTACACTGCACACAATGAGTTGGACAACACCATGATGATGACCACAGTGACATAATATCTTCGCAGTCACCCAGTAGGATCGGAGATGATTGATGGAATAAGTCAGGGCGTTTCATGAGTGGCATAAAAAAGGTAAACAAGTCAACAACAACCACAGCAGACCTACATGTCTGTGTAGTGGTGGAGTCGAGTGTAGTGGTATGACTGACAGCGGTGCATTGATTTAGTCACTTAATTTGTAAAATGCTATGTTGCTGTATATGTGCTTTGTCTGACTCTGTCAAAAAATGTACGCTAAATGGAGGATGGGTCAAGGGTGCCGTGGGCCTGCTCTGTCCTGTTGTTGTTGTAGGTTAATGCTGGAAACAGACTAGAGTAGACATGATGTATCCAAACTATCCATGTCGCTTCTGAAAGTGTTCTTTATGTACTTCACCGTAATTAATGCATTTTTTTTCTACTTGATTTATCAATATCCCTTTTGTTTTTCCATCTACAATTACAGGCCGGCCCTTACCCTGTGCTATACTGGGAAATACAACTCACACTTACCTTACCAATGAATCTACATCTGCCAGGCAGGCAGTGGCGTCACCCAAGATTGATGGACGGAGCATCCATGGAAGGGAGGACCAAGAGGAATGCCGAGATGCAACTCCCCATTTTGACCAGGATAACATACAGTAACAGTATCAACTTTCATCATCTTTTAAATAATTTGATTCATTTTTTGTCTTCAATCATTACTACTGTGTGTTGTTGTTATTATTATGTTTGCTCTCTGCTTATAATAATTCATCCCTACAGCTATTTTTGAATTTTCTTTGCTATTTTTAAAAGTAAGCCCGGTACAACAGAACAGAAACTGTATGTAATTCGGGTCTCTCTGAGGGCAGACAGGCAAGGCAAATTGCATAATATACTGCTGCCCTGTACTACTGTCTAATTGTCTAGTAGTAGTTAGTAAGTACTACTTCTCATTAACCATCAAGTTATCATCATCATGCATGCATTTCCTTTTTCTCCCTTAACACATTTATGGATATGGTCGTCTGCCAAGATTGTGTTTTGTTGTTTGTCCATGCATACTGTTTTTCTTTGTCAAACCTTTCCCAAACCCCCTTCCCAACCATTCATCAAACCCTAACCCTCTTCCCCGGGCTGTGTGATTTATTGAGGTGTGACTAAATTAAATGTACACCAATAATTGATCACACGCTTGCTGGGGCGAATGTGGCGAAAGCAACACTAATTCAATTTCAAGGCAGGGCGAGGATCTTCTTCTGCTTGCCCACCCATGATCAGTATATTCAAAGGAACCTAATCCATCATCATTAATTGCCGGCATCGATTGGATTTGTCATCCTCCTACAAAGCACTAAAGGTTACGCTTGTGTCGAGTGTAGGCCTAGTCGAGTGACTCGACACAACTACAGTTTCTAAGTTGTTGTACTAGGCTATCCCCGCCACCATTATGTTTTATTTTATTTTGGCATATTATTGTTTGGCAGTAATTTCTGTACTGTACTTCGTTCTACTACTCCTCCCACAGTCTCTCTCAGGCGACTGACTGTCTCATTTTCTTTTTTGCAAATGCTACTGCCAGTGTCTACTACTACCACCACAACCATGGCATGTTGGGAAACAAACCAAACCATCATCATCATCACCATGCAGACATCGCTGTGCCTAAGTTAAACATCAAGCACAGGTAAGAGAAGAAGTTTGGGGGAGGCATAATTAATAATGGAAAATGTTTCATTAGTTCACACACCCCTTGAGTCCAGTTGCAGAATGCATAGACTAGGAGGAGAGACTGACAGTACTAGTAGGACAAGTCACTCAGTGAGGGTACCGCATCTATCTGTTTGTGTCTTACAAAGTCAGCCAATTATTTAAATCAAACACTGGCTGTGGCCCTGCAGCATCAAGGAAACAGTGTGACGTAAAACTGTAACCCCACCCACAAAACATTAACAACATCGTATGTAAAGTATAAATATAATTTAATCCCCTAACAAAAATAAACTATGTAAAAAATCCCCCAAAAAACACCTGGCCTACCCCTCTCCCTAACCCCAACCAATGTCCGAAACTAAAAAGTTCAACCAATTGTCCATGTCCATTAAATATAAACCCCAACGCCCAATTCCCACCCACCAAAAGAAGCAATAAAAAAGGGGCAATCCAACAGGGTCATTCATCGGCGTGCTCGCCTCTCCAGGACCTTAATCCGCTCCTCTAGGCGGGCCACGCGGCGCTTCAATGCACGACAATTGCATCCACGGGGGGGGCAGTGAGAGATAGCGAATTGCGGCGGGCGATTGCCAGTCGGCAGCGCTGAAACACTGGAGGGGCCTGGGTGCTGGGGCCCGGGGCATTGGAGGAGACTGCAGGTGCTGCCGCCTCCTCCTCCTCCTCCGCCAGAGCCACCAGCCGCCGGTATTCATTGCAAATGGCCTCCAGCTTCCGGCTCCGGGCCACGGCTGCCAACTCCTTCCTTGTTCGTTTTGCTTTGGAAGGAGTCGCTATATCAAGAAAGAAAAAAATACTATTGTTGTAACCAATACTCTTAGCAAAACAGTAACACAAAATTAATTCAACACATAGTGGCACAGTAGCGCTAGCAAGCACAGTACATAACATTTGTGGTATGTATCTATCCTCCCACTTCCTCGGCCTCTAACATTTGTGGGAGTTTCAGGCATTATACTAGCACTATGGACTCAAGTACACAGTACACCAGTCTTCTTCTTCTCTCTTGTTTAGCGAAATTACGTGACCTTGTTGTAGCTGGCATGCCAGCTCAGTCAGCTGCTTGCGCCCAAGACAAACATACTCGAGTCATGACGCAGACTCACTTTAGTTTTATTTACTACTGTCTGCAGGTGGGGAAGCTCGTATCCTTTTCTTCTCTGCCAGTCATAAATATTACATCTCGCACGCCCTTCCTCCTTCCACCCTTCTTTCCCTTTTCGTTCAACCCATCCATCAAGGTCATCTGATCTGACTTTTAGTCTTCTCCATAAAACTTTCACAGCTGAGTTGAAGTCAGATAGAAGAGGACATTGGTTACTCAACACTCCCGCCACTAATGCTATTGCTAATGCTAAGTAAAGGGTGTCTTCTCCAACCGTTCACAACAACTTCTTACTTACTAAGTCTCAACAGTACAGTGTACAGTACACCCTTGCAGCGAGTGTAATCAATGTCAATAAGTAAGGAATATAACTTACCACCGCCCGCCACTGCTGCTGGCTCCCCCTGCAGCTCCTGCAACTGCCGCTCCCTCTGTGGCCGCGTCGCCATCGCCGCTGGCCCCGGTACTGGTGGTCGTCGGTATTATGCCTAGAAACATTACACATTTTTTAGATGCCATACACACATCCCCCTATTTATTCTTTTTCACTAGCAAGATTGAAAAAAAAGTTAAATACATACATATATAACATACATCACTAGTACAAATCGGGTACTAGAGTACAGTAGACACTAGTAGTGTTATATCATGGTCCCTAGGGTCATTCTAGTCTTTGCTACGTTAGCCTCAGCCATGCAACCATTTTAGCTTTGTGTCTTTTATTTTTGCACACGTTACTTAGCAGCTTGTTGTGTAAGACGCCTTTGAGTCCACATGAGCTCATAGTACTGCTACTGTCAGAGCGCTGCGTACAAGGTCGCAAATACAAGCCACTTTGTTATGGAGTTCTGGTGGTCAGTCCGTATTGCTTAGCCATAACATGCTCCACTTTTGGCACGACTGAGAAATGCTTGCAATATACTAACGTGCACCATTTTTCTCATGACAGACGGAAGATTCCCTTCTACAAACCAGAGATTTGCGGAGCTTATGATGTAACCAGTACTTCTAGGTTCTTCTAAGGTGAGGGGTCCCCCAGAATTGGCTCAGAGATCTTCATTTATAATTTTATATAAACTATATTCCTAGCAAGGGGAGGGTGGTTCTTCCACCACTGTTCAGTTATCATCATGATTGATTTATGATTTCCCCTTTTGTCTTCTATGGACTTGTAGTTGTAACAATGTTTATTGTTTTAATCTTATGCATTTTGCTGTTGGTGCTGGCTCATATTATACTGCATTCTAGAACAACGTACAGAGCTTGTTAGTTGAAAATAACCCTTTTGAACTTACATAGACTCTGTGGTATTTGGTGTGGACTTAAACGAGTGAGTGAGTGAAAGGGTGTGAGAGGTCGGGAGTGTAGTGTTATGTTCTGGGTTGTCTAATCATTGGGTATCTTCGGAGGGTTCGGGGAGCTAATGACTCTGAGACACTATAGCTAGTCAGTCAGGGGATTGTGGGTGAGGATGGTGTGAGGAAGGTCCAACCTCCTATCACCAACGTCCTATTTTCTTGTGCATAGTTCTGTATGTGCAGAATCCCTACAACAGTAGTAGTATGTCCTATGTATCCTATCAAAAATTAGTAAAATATCTGTTTGGGCATTTTGTTGGTGGGAATTGTCAAAGCCTCAAGATTAAGAAGCATAGAAGTGGACAACCCAAAGGACTGGAATCAGTGACTAGAGCGATTGGTGAATCTGAGTTTTATTTAAAACCTTTTACATAAAGAGTGGCCACCTGGGCAAGCTTTGCTACAGACAGACTAATAGTAGTAGTACAGAGAGTCATAGCAGAGGCAGTTAGAGGCAGGGATAACAAGAATTTAGAAACAGATTGTCTAGATCGAAGAAGATTTTGTAAAAAATAGAATTAGGAAATCGAAATAATAGTTCGGAAAAAATAAGGTGCAGTAAAAGTTAGGGAAGTATAATTATTAATATTAACAACAGGAGGACTTACTGGGGCCAGCAGCAGAGCCCTCGGTAGAGGAGCGTCCCTGGCCCTGGGAGGCATCTTCACCAGCTCCCGCCAACTCCAACCCCGTCTTCTTGCCCCTGGTTGCTGGTCATGAAAGATGTAAGAAAGAAAGAGACAAACATGGATGATTGGTGTGAAAGTGAAACAAATAAAATATTTTGAAAAACGCTCAAAAAAACATTTATGGTTACAACAATTTGACCTATCTAATCTGGTCGACTAGTATTGCGGGATTCGCGGTCCGTCTTAATATTTATTTATAACACTAATCCAGTGTTCCATTCTGATTCCAGAATACTAACTAAGCCTAAGTACCTCCTGACCTAGCCACCTATTCCAAACGGGCCAATTGTTCACTAAGTCTGCATTTTCATTTATTTTAGTCCTCAAAAATGCATAGATGGAGGACACATGCATAAATTTTAGCATACACCAAATTGTTGGTTGGTTGCTGCTGATGTTCTGCTAGTGATAAGCCTATTACCACTCACTAAACAAACTACAAAAGGTTCTACTAAGGACTGGGGTAAGCAGCACTCAGCAACACGGACGTGACGTGACAGAGGATGCGTCACGCAGACCACTAAAAGATTACCTACTAATGAGTAACTAAACCTATCAATCCACCACTATCTCTTCTTAGTGGCAGGAGGACAAAGGAAGGACTAGAGTCTCTCTACCATTACCTAACTTAAGTTCTCTAAACTAAGTAAACTCTTACATAATCATGCCAAGCGAGCGCAAAGTTGCAAACAAGTAAGATTACTAGCGCCGAGCACCTGTGTCATAACAATCACAGAAGATTTTTAAACTTAATTTACCTGCAATGTAAACAGCAGCATTCTTGCTGTTCGGGGAAAAAAATATATTCGCAATATATAACACAGAGCAGAAGAACACAAAGTAGTAATATTAAATAGCTACTCACCAAGCCCCGGGACCTCCACTCCTACCAGGTCCAGCAGGTCCTGCTCCCGGTCCAGGATATCGGACCACCGGTGCGTCAGCTGGTTATTGGTGCGCCGGACACCAGAGCAGCAAAACACTGCCCGGCGCACCTTTCCCCACCGCTGCCGACGCTCCCGGAGCCCGTACCCAGACCCAGGCCTGCCACCTGCTGCTAGGGTTAAGGGGAGGTGGCCCTGCACAAAAAAAACAAGTGCGGCCACCTCCGCCTCACCAAATATGGCCCGTTCCTGCTCCCCTTTTGTGCGCCGCCTTCCGCAGGGAAAGCGGTCACAGCTGCGGCTACAAGCAGCCTTGCCCTTTGACTTGCCCCCACCCTTGGGCATGGTTCTGGGACTCGGGGGGGCGGAAAAGAAAAAGGAGGAATTCGAAAAGTAGGTAAAAGAAATGAAAAAAGCAAGTTATAGAAAAAGAGTGAAAAAGTAGTAAAAAAAGTCACAAAAAGTAGAAAAAAAGTCAAAATATAGAATCAGGAAAATAGAGAAATAGATAATAAATTAAAAAGATTTTTAAAAAGTGTACTGAAACAAAGGATTGCAAAGATAGAGGGAGGATAGAAAAGCAGGCCCAGAACCATAGCAATAGAGTGAAAAACAAGATGGCCGCGCCCATTGCGACCGCGTGGGCAAGTTCGCGCGATATTTCCCCTGCGAGCACGCATAAAGCGTCGCTAACACGTAATACGCGTTCCCGAACAGGGAATACTCATCGCAATACACGACCCGGAAGAGGAAATAGCCATCGCGAGCGGGCGGGACAAGTGAAAAACAAGATGGCCGCACCCATTAGCGACCGCATGGGCAAGTTAGCGATATATTTCCCCGCGAGCACGCAAAAACACATCGCAAACGGGCGGGACAAACAATTCCGCGTCTTCGCGAAAATTCCGCGTGCTCGCGGAGATTTTGAACATTTTCGCGATAATTTGCGTAGCGCGACTACGCAAATTCCGCCCACCCCTACAAATCACCTCTTCAGCCCAAGACCACAATTTCCCATCTATGACAGATCTTTTGGCTATGCCGAAGCCTATTTCTAAAGATGTCATCAGGAAAGGCCTACTGCAGTCGTACTGACTAAGAAATCTACTAAAAGTAGAAGTCTACAAACATACGGGGCATCCCCTAGAATTGTACCTCCAATACAACCAGCAATATATTAACTCTAACTTAGATGCCAAAAGAAAGCAAAAATGTTTAAGATTTTGTTTACTCTATATTCCCCTAAAAGAGTTTGAAGGATCATGGAACTTTAGTTATCTCTCTTATCGTTGTAGAGTTTGTAACTATCCCAAAGAGATCACAGAACATATTGCATGGCTTTACCCGGGATGGAATGACTTACGCAGCAAACATCTACCACCATCTTTTATGAAGCTCTCACTTCGTACAATAAAGGAAGCCATTCCAGCGTGCTTTGCAGCACAATCAAACGTCTTCTTTTGGGAACCTGACAAGATTCTTGGACAAATCCTACAAAAAACTAAAATTGAAAGCCTTTGCAGTTTGAGAGTCCATCAAATAACCGTTAAAAAGCTGTTAACCAAATATCAATGTTCTTTAGCAGTTGATGTGCACCAGCCCATTGCATATTCACATCATCCCTTCATGTTTTTTAATGTGGATATTGTCCTGTCCCCATGAGATGAACAAATCAGGCCATGAATCAGTTTGAACTGATTTTACAGCAAGATGATGATGTAAGGACCGGGCTATTTTGCTTACGCGATTGAAACAATTAACAACTAGTGCAAGTAAGACTGTGCTGTCCTCACCATGTATGACAACCCAGCACCAAGTGCATCTACGACAGTGAAACATGTGAGTAGTAATATCAGAGTCAATAATAATTGATTGGTAACTCCTAGTTTGGCCTTTCGGCCACCCAGACAAATTCGGAGGAGATTTTCATAAGTTTCTAAAGTTTCTGGCCCATTGTCAATTGCATTTTTTAGCAAAACCACAATTATGAAATAATTATTCCATCAAAATTACTTTTATACTTTTTTATCGCAATAAAGACACTTTGATGTGGGCTACGCCATTTATTTTAAATCAGAATCCCATATTAACTATCTGGATAAAATACTTTGAGCAATTTACTACTATTTTTGGAAGGAGACATGCAATCCAAATGTCTCACATGGACTTGCTAACACTCAAGACAGTCAGGATGTAGTCAGTTTGTTCACTCAATTTCAACACCTGGCTACTGTGGCTGCGTTGACAAATGAGTTGGCAGCTAAAGCCAATAACAGGGACTTAGAGATGACTGAAGGATTCTTTGTCATTAGTGGTGAACCAGATGGCTCCATCTTTGGGATTAATTGATTTAACACTGCGGATCAGTGCACAACAATGACTCAGGAAATCTGAGTGACACAATTATAACCCCATTCCTAGCCTATTAAACCATCTGAAAATAGTAACAATATGCCTCTTACTGAAGAACCCATGCAAATTGTCCAATATTGTAAGATTCTGTTATTAGAAAAATAAGAATGATGCAGGAAAACAAGAAACTGCTTTTACAGTGGAAGAAAAAGACTTTTTTTTAGCTTGACCACATTTGCAAGGAAATAACTTAGCCTGTCCCAGAATTGCAGACCACATTACTTTTTGCTAGTTACGATCACCACTTCCTGAGAAATGGTCATGGCCCATGCCATTGCTGACTCTGGAGAGTCGGATTTTAATCAGGGTAGAGCCAGTAAAAGAAGAAATGCAAGGAATTGATGGGGCTGCTCTCGCGTCTGGAGCAGTATGCCTCCAGACTCTTCCTCTACTCATGGCTACTGAGGCTGGGAAAGTAAAGGAAATTCTCTTAGATACCCCTTCTTTTTCCATCATACTTGCCACCACATGGCTTAGGAGTCATAATCTTCAGAATGATTGGAATATGCAAGAGATAAACCCTTGATTCATCTGTCTAGGAGGCTCTTTTTATTCCAAAGTCAACTACAGAAAAGACCCACTCTCAGAATAACTTCACTCTTTAACTTGCTTCTTCATAGGCCTCTCTTAAGGAAAAATAGGATGAAGAGATGAGTCCACCACAGTGCAAGGAATTTGTAGATGTGTTCAGCAAAGGTGCAGCAGATTCCCTTCCTCTGCATCAAGAATATGATTTCCGAATGGATCTTATGTCAGAAAATCAAATTCCTCATGGCAAAATATATCCCTTCACTTACGGAGGCGTGGCAAAGCCGCCATGGAGTCTGAGGGCATCACCTTCTAGCACACAGGAGCTGCTGCATGAGCATTTTCTGCATCCAGTATGGCACCTGAAGGAATTCAAAAGGTGAATATTCTTCACTTAGAGTTTCCACCAAAAAGCGCATTGCAAAAGGTAAATAACTTGTTCCTCTATCTTTTTTCTTGGATGATCTTCAACAGATCAACATGTGATTGAGGTTGTAACTCTGATTTTCCAGAGAACAGTAAATCAGGTGCATATTCATCAAACACTATTTTGTATGGTGTGCAGATTTCTAATACAGCTCTCATTAAGGTATTAAGCACTCTATGACCCTGGTATAGTGTGTAGTTCTATGGCAATCCTGTTTCCAATACCCTAGAACTTAAGGCTTGTTTAAGCTTTTAATTGACTCGATTGATGATTTTATTTGATTACAGACAAAATGGATGCACTATTGCAGGCAAACTCCTAGACCCAACATAGCTTCAGCAAATGCTTTTGCAGAGAACGCCGGGCTGTTGTCGTTGCAATGCTCCTCTTGCTACTAGGCTCTTCAAGCCTTTTATCACCGCTTAAGTAGTGGCAGTCTTTTGCGGCAGAACTCAGAGCCATTGAGAGCACAAATCGAGTGCAATCAGTCTATATTTAAATTGACTGAAAACAGGCAATGGTCCAATGTGGTCAAGTGATACAACAGCAAAGGATTTTTCTGATATTACTAGAGACACAGGAGTAGATCTCACAGCAGTACAGGGTTTTATCTGTTGACAAATAGCATAGTGCTGTACATAGTTTCAGTAGCTTTGTGCGTATATGATCACCAATACTGGTACTGTAGCATTGATAATGAAGCATTAACACCTGCTAAGGCAGATGCCATTCGCTTTTAGGATGTCTAACTTCATTCTTTCATTTGGAACATGCCTATCACCTACCTTTAGAATGAATGATATAAGAATATTATTCTTAGTAAGAGTATAGAAATATTTAGAAGAGAATTCTTTAGGGCGTTTTTCCCTTTTCCCTGTTGCTTGTATCACCATCATAATCTCCACACCCATCCTAGACTGATACAGAGACAAAGCAGCAGCTTTACAAGCTTTACTACTATCATTGCAGCTAAATCAGCCATGCAGTTCTTTTTCATATGAATTCCCTCACTTGTATTGAGCATTGTATGCTGTATATAGACCAACAGCAGTTTACAGCTACCTTTGCCCAAAGCTGTTTTGGTTTTATGTATGCATCCTTTGATTCTCTGAATCTGTTCAAGCACCAAAATTGAAGGTTTACACTATAACCTTTTACACAGAAAGCATAATGTAGGAAAGTGCCCCTTTTTGCATGGTTACCCCCATTTTTGCCTAACATCTGATGCAACCCGACTTGATGTGCCCTGGGACCCTGCCAATCGGGACCTGTTCTTTCCCAAAATTGTACCTTTGTATCTACAATTGGCACATCCCTGGCCACAGACAAGCCCCTTGTAAAAGGTACCATAGGTACCAAGGGCACTGTGACCAAGGAAGGCCTCTGAGGGCTGCAGCACCCATTGTGCCATCCTTAGAGGTCCTGCACCTTAACCTACACACTCTGCCACAGCAGGTTGCGTGTTTTGGGGCAGAGAAAAGTGAAGAGTTGACATGGCACACATCCCTGTGTGCCATGCCTGCAATCCACTGCCTAAGGCCTAGGTACGTCACCCCTCTAGCAGGGTGCACTAGTCCTAAGGTGAGGGTACAGAGGCATGAGCCCTGTACCCCTACAGTGTCTAAGTCCATTCATAGACATTGTAAGTGTAGTAAAGCCATAAAGAGTATATGGTCATGCAGTTGGTCACTACGAACTCCACAGCTCCATAATGGCTTTACTAAAAACTGGGAAGTTTGGTAGCAAACGTCTCAGCACATTAAACCCACACTGATGCCAGTGTGGAGCTTAATGTAAAATGCTCTCAGAGGGCATCTTAGAGATACCCCCTAAAAACCGACCAGCCCTGGTGTGGTTCCTGAATGGCTGACCACCATTGCCACCACCAGACAGGTTTCTGGACCCCTGGGTAGAGGGCCTCCGCTCTCTGGGTCCAGAAACGAAGCCCATCCTGGGTAGAGGTATCATGCCTCCTCCCCCAGGATGGGCTGCGCCCATGAAAAGGGAAACTTCAAAGGCCTGTTGCCTTTGGACGCTGTCCCTTCCTTTTGCTGCCCCCAGCAACTGGCTCCCACCGGTTCTGACCCCTCACTTGGGCAGGAGAATAGACGGAAAATCCAAGTTAGGAAGAGATGTGTGCCCACTGTTGAAAGCCCACCCCTCAGGTGAGGGAAGTGAGGTGAAGCACACATCTCAGTCCCCTCCATTTTGAAGATGAGGGGACCCAGCCAATTAGGCATGGGCTCATGCCCCCTCCCACTGGAATGTGGCATAATAGGGGGTATACCCACCCCAAGGAATGGACCCATTGGTCCCAACCTACACACCCCTCTAACACTCCTAAATTTGGTATTTCGGGGCGACCTGGAACCTTGCCTCTTCAGATTTGAGGAAGAAAGAAGAAGTACCAAAGAGCCGTGCTGACCCAGGAAGAAACGGAGGACACCAACTGACTTGGCCCCAGCCTAACTGGCCTGTCCCAACCACAACCTGACTACTGTGAAGAAACCGGCGTGTCCCACAGCAGCAGACCGCCAGAGCCTGGAGGACCTGCCCTGCACTCAACTAACAGACTCTGTCTATCATGAGCACTGGATTTGCTCAAACCAAAGACTGTCAGAGTCTGGACTCCCCAATTCTGCACCACTCTGCACCCGGCCGCCCGAGGTCGAGTGGCCCAATACTCCAAAGAGGTCCCCTCGGCGATCCTAAGTTGGGATCCGGTGACCCCTGACCTCCCACAAGCTGTGAAAGTAAACCTGCAGCCTTTACTTGAAGGGTCCCCCCGACCGCGACCGAAGGCAGTAAGACAGCTACTCCCTTGACCTAAGCGTTGCAGGAAGTTCGACCTCATCTGTCCGACTGACTCCAACCATGACCGATTGCAGCTTAAGGAAACCGACGCCTAAGACACCTCAGCCTTCGACCCCTTCCCGGCCTTGGGTGCCCCAACCAACTGTGTCTAAGCAATCTCCCAGATCCCCAGTCACCTTCCCAATTGTTGGTCACCTCCAAGAAGTCCTCCCAACCGAGTCTGCAGCTTTCCAAAACCGACGGTTTCCACTTAGAAGCCCAGGGACCGCAACGTCTGCTTTACCTCCTGCACCCGGCCGCCTCGGTGCCGCTGGCGGTGCAGTTCTTGTGTCAGTCATTGGCCCCTGCAGTGCTGACCGCAATCTTAGGAGCTTTGCTCCCACACTCAAGTGGCCTGCTTGCCAGCTGACCCCACCCAAAGGCCTCCTTAGCCCGTTGGCTAATGTTGGCCCCCTGCACTCTGCACCCAGCCGCCCCAGTGCCGCAGGTGGTGTAACTAGAGGGTCCACTTGGACCTTGGGGAACCTTGGTCCTAACCCTGAAAACCTCAACCTCGTAAGTCCAATACTTACCTCCAAGTTTGATAACCATTTTTCCTCCCACAGGGACTCTTAGTATGAGATTTTGGGTCTAGAAAGTGTTCTATGTAGAACTGAAAATGTATGGGGAAAGGTGAGCACTATTGAAACGTAATCTGAAAGTAATCAAAGAGTATTTACTGCGTAATGCCAAGTATTCTGAAAAGTGATACCAACCTGTGACTGTTACAAGAACAACTGCATTTCCTTGAACAGTTGTGCATTTGAAAGTATTTATTACCTACCTGTACCAAGTCCTGCTTGGTTCTATAAATGAACCATAAGTATACTTTTTTTTATACTTACCTAATTGGTCTGGATTTTGTCTCTGAGTGTGTGACCTCAGCCTTGATTGAGTGAATACAATAAATGCTTAACACACCATCTTGATAAGCCTAACTGCTCAACCACAATACCACAAATAGAGCTGTTAGTGATTGTCTAATTTATCCTCTGCTATACCTCTGGGGATCCACTGGACTATGTGCACACTATACCTCACTTTGGTATAGTATATGCAGAGCCAGCTTCCTACACATAATATGACATTATGAGTGTGTGAATTAATGGATCGTCCTAGTAAATGTCTAACAAAAGGGTTTCAATCTCAACTATATGTGAGGTAGAATCACTTTAGTATGAGTCTGTAATGCTTGAAAATCTCCATCCTGAAACACTCTTTGTAGTACAACACAGGCAGCTAAATTTTGTCAAAAGAAGAAATGCACTCTTCTCCCCTCACTGCATCTACCACTGAGAACACACAGTAGGAATATGTTGGCCATTTTTAGAAGAGGGGGAGTGGATCAGGATAAGAGAGAATAAAGAGACACGGCATACCACCACTCTTACCACCACTCTGACTTGTCACTTTGCTTGCAACTGACGTCTGCAGGGAGGTATACATATCTAAAGGCAAGATGAGTTATCATAAATATGTAAAATTAAGTTGTTTCGAGACTACATAAATGTTTGGTTTTTTTAAATCGCTATTGGAAGACGCCTGCCTTCAAATTTGTAAGTATGCCCTCTCTGACGAAGATAGGCTCAGTACCTCGCTGGTCTGTTCTGTTTGTGCAAGTGAGAAGTAATTAAAAATTACCAATCCTCTGTGGTCCATTCTAATGGTGTTGCAAGGGGACCCCTTTTTGGGTGAAGCACTGTATTGTGCCATCCACTTTGTGAAACTGAAAACATGACACAGGCCTCTAATGAAGCCTGGTTCACTGCAGCCTGCAAGCTCTCATGGTTGCAAATAGACCTGTAAAAAAAACCTTTTACAGGCCTACAAACCTGCCAACATAAATGGTAGCATGTACCTACAGTAACTAAATCACCCAACCTATAATGTTAAAAGCTATCACTGCATTTTGTTAGCTGTTCCCATAGGAAATACTGATCAACCAGATGAAACCACTATTTGCATATTATCCAGTAGAAAACAACTACAAAAAAGTACATGAACTTTTCCTGTTTTAAAAATCCAATTCATTGGTAAAGTTAGGGTTTTTCCAATAAGTTAGAAAGTACAACTTTCAGAAAAGGTCTATTTACTTGCCTGAGCCACTGGCTAATCAGCCCTAATCTGCAGCTTCTGCCCTACCTCCAATGATGTGTGAAATCCCTTCCAAGAGCGACATAATAGGCATCTTTGATTGACAGTCGACCTGAATGGGTAGGGTTGACCCATCTGAGTTCAGCTGCACATTCAGGGTGGGGACTGCTGTCCCTCGTATTGGCTTAGCAGTGTCAAATCTGCATGACAGGCCTGTCTGATGCACACGTAAAACCTTTGTACCTTTGAAAGGGATCAAAAAGGTCCAGATCACAATTCTTGTGTATTCCCTGTCTGATTTCTGACCCCGACTTTGTGTTACTAGACTTATGTCTCATTTTATGTTGTGGGTTCAGGGCCTGCTTCAAATTGGAGTTTTTATTTTATATGTGGGAGGACACTACCAATTTCTATAGCAATTTCCCCTACACACCCCCAGCTCTCAAAACCCAAGTTTAGTGTAGCTGAAAACCTTGGCCATCTTGGATTTTCCATGACACATTGCATTTTAGGCCTGTTTACAGTAAAGCTAATAAGAACTATTGAAACAGTAGGCATGCCAGGGTCTGGCCTCCATTGGTCAGAGAGGAGAATCTTAGGGTGTCCCGGACCAACTAACTGGTGAACTCTAAAAAGCTGGACCTTCACCCAGCCTTCCTCAGAAAACTGTTGGACTTGTGAAAGGATACCAGGCGGAATGAGCCTGCAGCACTTGGCATCTGTGACCTATGAGAAGGACCTAATGAGGTTGGACCCCTTCCAGTGGCCTGACAAGACTTGAGTGGGCCCCCTGCAAGGTACATGAAGGGGCCCCTTGTCCAGACTCAATCAGGAGCTCCCAGGCCAAGGTACTGTGCTGAGGAGGCCCCCTGCAGCTCAAGCCCCCGCCACGTGAGGGCAGCTGGGGCCTATGTTACGCCACTGACCCCTTCCACTTGAAATCCAAGGACAGAAAGATCTCCAAGGATCATAAGGCTGATCCCCTTGGTGGCTCCAGGTACATGAAAAAGCTGAAGATGACATTGCTGTGAATAATTCCTGTGGACTAGTGGCAACTGGACTGGGTCTGAACTTTCCTGTTACCCTCTGCCTGACATTCTGAGCATCTCTAGGTGCCTTCTACTGAAATCCTAAGGGCTTTAAAGTGTATTCTTGTAGTTGGTTGTGTACCAGAAAAGAATTTGGAACCTTTAAAAAAGTTTAGCTTCAGAGCTTCAGTGGTGCTCACTGGAAAAAGTATATGACCGGCAGTTCCACATCATCGGATTGCATTTCAACTTCATCCTGCATGGATATCTTTGCACCTCTGGAAAAATGACTGAGTTCCATTCTGAGAGCACCAGCGGGACCAACCTGCTTCAGGTATCCAGGCTTCTGTTTCACAGCTGCAGCTCCAGTTTAGAGAGGATTTTTCTTCTCAAAAAGTGACAAAGTCTCATTCTGTGGCAGGACTTAGAAATTTCAGTGTTTTCTTTTCAAGAAAGTGACAAAGTCCCTTTCTGAAGTAGGACTTTTAAACTTTCATGTAATTTTTGCCTACCAGAATTTCACCAGTACTAATCTACTTGGTATATCCGACTCAGGCTCCATCGAGGTCAGCCTGATATTGCTCCTTGGTCCCAGTCTACTGCGACGATTGACTAACAATGGGTGCTTTATTTTTCTTGGTGCTTTTTTACTTACATTTTTTTTTTTTTTAAATCATATCTCCAGTTCCCCTTATTGGATTTTTATCTTTTAGGTCTAATTTTGCACAAACATCTTTCTCTTTATTTTCTTGTGGTGGAGTTATATTGTGTTTGGTGTGACGTTTTCTACTATTTATGCACTGCTTGATAACTTTACACTTTGCTTTGTGCCATATTACGAGGTACTGAGCACAGGTTTACTTTATTTAATTTGTGTGACGTCTATCAGGTGGTGGTCTTACCCTTTGTGGTAGGCATTTGTCCCCCCAAAATTATAATACACTTTCCTTCAATTGGCATTATATATCACACTAATTGTATCATTTCATATAATCACAATATACAAGTCATGAATAATCTTAATAGTCTTAATGTAAGACTTCTTTCCACTTTTCACGAGAAGCAACCTATAATTCATATGAAAATAACTTGTCTAACATCTTCACTTGACATGGTAAATGTTCAAAAATAGTTCAGAATGCTTCCCTGTATTCTCAAACTGCTCTCCAGCAATCTGTCACAGAAGCTGCTGTCATCCAAATTACATCAGAAATTCAAATAACAAGGTCCTGGCTGCAATGGCATTGTTGCACGACTATCTAGTAAAGACGCCTAAAACATAAAGTAACTTCTCTGTATTCTCAAACTGTTCTTCGGCAATTTCTCATGGGAGCCACTGTCCTACAAAAAAAATTAGAAATACAAATAGCAAGGTACTGGCTGCAACAACATTATAGCACAACTGCCTTGTGAGAATGTTGTAAATCACAAAGAAACTATTGACCAATTGTTAGACTTGGCTTTTTCAGCGGGTTTACCCCCAGACTTTTTGCTTTTTGGCCTCCTGTTTTTGACCCTGTTTTTGTTGGTTTCAGGACTCTGGGCACTTTACCGCTGCTATTCAGTGCTAAAGTGCATATGCTCTCCATGTAAATTGTGTTTATGGATCGGTGTTTCCATGATTGGCTTATTTGATTTACCTTTAAGTCCCTAGTACAGTGCACTGTGTGTGCCCAGGGCCTGTAAATCAAATGCTGCTAGTGGGCCTTCAGCACTGGTTGTGCCACCCACACAAGCAGCCCTTCAAAGGGTTCTCAGACCTGCCACTGCAGTGTCTGTGTGCAGTTGTGACTGCCATGTCGACTTGGCCAGTGCACCCACTTGTCAGGCCCTAACCTTCCCTTACATGTAAGACACCCCTAAGGCAGGCCCAAGGTAGCCTGTGGGAAGGGTGCAGTGTATGTGAAAGGTAGGACATGTACTGGTGTGTGTGACATGTGTTGATAGTGAAATACAGTGTATTTTGTTTTTCACTATTGAAAGGCTATCTGTCCCATATGATAGAATGGGGAATACTTTGTAACATCTTACAAGCATAACTTCCCATTGGGACAAGATAGAAAGATGGAGTTTAGTATGCCTGAACTCAGAATATAAAAATGCATCTTTTAAAGATGATTTTTATATTGTGTGTTTGAAAATACCACTTTTAGAAAGTGGGTATTTTCTTGCTTAGGCATCCTGTGTGCCTCTGCTGGTTTGTGGATTGACTGTCTAGCTTTGGAGTGACAGGGGCTGGGGATGCGCATTCTCTCAGACAGCCACTGGGGGGGGTTTGATGTGTGTCCTGCCTTTCCTTAATGAGTCAGGGCTGGGCTTAATAGACCTGGGTTGCATTAGGAATAGTGGGAGAAGTTTCACTTGCATCTGAATAGGCCTGGTCTGCATTTAGAGTGGGGGGAGGAGATTTCCCTTGCATGTGAATGGGCCTGGTCTGCCTTGGACAATGCTGTCTCCACCTCCTGCAGGGAAACTGGGACAGTGAGGACAGAACTGGTCTGAGCTGAGCACAGACACTCGCTGCCCAAAAGAACAAAGAGAAACTGAGTATAAATATTCGGGCCCAGACACCAGAACTTGAGATTACTGCTGAACTAAGGAACCTGCCAGGGGGTGGGCAGGGTTTATTTCAGTAGTGTACCCCCTTATCCTGACTAGAAGGAAGGGTCGCTATTTGGACAAAGGTGCAAACCATTGCCAACTAGAGACCCCCATTTCTAACACCAATGATCTAAGAAGGCCACCACGATATCCAAACAATCTGAGAGTTCAAGTATTCCTGGAAAGTGTATTTTGTTGTCCAGTGCCTTTGGGTAATGCATTCTCAACAGACACAGAGTCTTTCACTAAGCAGTGACTCTGGGATTCATTTACTAGCAGCATTTTGTAATATATATTGTAGCACTATAGCAGCAATACTTTCTTTTTATAAAATATAATTAAAAAAACCTACAAGTGGAAACCTACACCTCTATCTCTCTTTTCTTTTCTATTGGGAGATCCTCCCACATTTAACTTTACTACTTATTCGTGAATGTTGGAGGGACCATCGGGAGTGGTAGGAAAATGGGGAATACCTAGTACTCAATGGGAGGGGTGTAGGGAGGAGTAAGGAGGGGTTTAGGGCATTATAAGGAGGGGTTTATGGAGGAGCAGAAACCCACCCACAAAAAAGTAAGTTGATTGCTATTCAGAAACTGCATTCTACAGTTACTACAGCCAAAAGGAACACAAAACAGAAGTAAATGTAATCCATCTCAGGACTAGAGTACAGCCAGCACCTTGCATGACCAACCACTGAAAGATAATAATGGAGGCAGGGAATTAAAATAAAACACCAAAGAACATTATGTTAAAATTAATTATTTCATTACGAATTAAAAAAATATATATATTAATGTAGCTTAAGCTTTAAAAAGTATATATATTAAAAATATATATACTTTAAGATAAAATATCATAATAACCTTTTTTAGATTAGAAATTTATGTAACTATTTTAAAAAAATGTAATGAATTGTATAAGTTTTCATACATAATATAAAAATATAAACATTTTAATTTAGATATTTTTTAATAAAACTTAAAATAAATATTTTGATGTATTATTAATATTTAAACATCTAATTCTAAATTAAGTTAAGAGTACTGTAGCATTTTTTTTATTTTGTTCAATATTTAAATAAATATATAAAATTATCATTGATATTTAACATACAAATATTTTTACTAATTTAAAAAAAAAAAGTTCAATAAACTATATTTTCCCTTTACTTTATCATCAGAAGATCTCCACCCCAGTAGAGGACAACTCAGCCTAACCGTGAAAAGTTACTCATAGTAATTTGTGTTTCAGGGGTGGAAACATGTAAGTCTATGCTTTCTAATAAATTTACACTTGGAAATGATGAATAGACAAAATAAGTAAATTTATTACAAAGTGTAAGAGTAAATTTCCATATGTGATGTACTCACATTTAAATTGAATTTTGTGAATAGGCCTCTCTGTGAGCGACAGACTCAAAATGAACTCAGTGGAAACAGGTTTGCAGTATTGCACTCATGCACCCTACAAATCCTACATGTCCTACTTGATAAGCCATGTATATTTCTATCTAGTTCCAAATTCAGGCACTGCAGAGCCATCCAGAAAGGAAACACTCTAATACTACTATATGGGTAGTATTTGAGGTGTTTGCTGTACTGTCAACAACACAGCTTGTTGATATTGAAAGAATTCCCGAGTTCTTTGTGTAAGATCACATTCAAATTGTAAATCTGTTGTCACTAAATTGCGGCACATTGCAACCAACGAAGGTGTAGTGCAAGAGCATTATGAGCGGCCTCTAATATTGGTATCAAGAAAATGACAATAATCTTTTTACCTTACCTGAGGGGGTCTCTACTTCAAGATATCAGTCTGCGGGGACGTGGCCAGGGAGGAGACCCGACAAGAAGGGTCTTCCCTGAGCTCAGCATGCCAGCCCCTTTAACCCTCCCGAAATGCACCATCACTGGTGGAAATTTGTTCCCCACTAATGGCCTCCCATGCCAGGACCACGTGGGCAGTGGACGGAGGCTAGCTGGGTCACGTTGGACTAAAGAAATGCAGAAGGGACACCACGCTACGAATGCAGAGGAGCCGCAGTGGCCATCTTGTGACCGCAGCCGCCGTGCCGCATTGGAGAAATCGCACCACTACCAGTTGGGTTAACTGGCCAGCCCTGGTGGTCCTCCTGGGCCATGACCCCAGCCATGAGATATTGCCAGCCCCCTTGATACCCACCCGCCTTGGCCCAATTGTTTGGCTGCTCCCAGCTGGGAGCTCATATTTTACCAGGTGCACATTGACACAGGGCTGGATCAGGCCTAGGCCGATCATGCCGCAGGTGGTGGTGTCCCCTGAGGGCCGGTGGGAGGGCATACCGGCTGTCCTGCATTGAATTGGCCCCTCCTTTGCTGGCCTCCTCTCTTGGCTTGATCTCACAGGTTTCGCGCGGCGCTCTGCAGCTTTTGGGCTGGATTAGGCCTAGGCTGGGAGTGCGGCACGGGGTAAGGGGCCTGGAGGGGGTTGCCAGCGGACATTGGCACCTCTTGTCTCCGATCGGTGGATGGGCATCACCGCCCTCATTTTCTGGTCTGACTGGGTACTCTGCAGTGAAGGCTGGGTTGGTCTTTCAGGCAATGTTCATGACTATCATAGCCTTCATTGAATTGTGGACCCAGGCCTGAGGAAGACCAGACATCGCTGTGGTGAGCGGAGGCTGGCGGGATGTGGCTGGTGAGGGTGTGAGTGCCTGAGATCCGAGAAGACCTGCGTGGTGCTACCTGTGGCTGCCTTTGTTCTAGCCCCCCATTGTATTAATTTTGCTCCCTTCCAGCAACTACTCTTTATCGCTCCCCAGTATCTGGGAGCAGAAGCTCTGCGGGCCACCTGCCGAGCTTATTCACTGCCTCGGGGTACACGTTACACATCTTGCTAGGCGTTGGAGATGGAGGACCCTCCCCATTTCACTTTTTCTCCAATGCTTATTTCACCATGACGGAATCCAAAACTAAATCCCAATGCTCGTCATCGATCCATAATGTGCTTCAGAAGACGGACTCCACACGATCGATGGATGGTGAATCTTCCTTCCAGGCCTCAGGACAACAGGAGGCCCTTGTCTCTCATGCCCCAGTGACTAAGGAGGAAATCAAACTTCTGGTCTCCGAATTTCGCAAGGATCTTTCGTCCCTTCATCAGGATCTCACTAGAGCCATGACCGATCTTTACCACTCATTGCAACAGACGAATGCACAATTGACCACAGTAGAGGCGACAGTGGCTGAGTCTGCTCTCAACAACATGGACAGGAGGGCCTGCATTGAAAATCTGGAACAGGGGCTCTTAGCTTTACAGGAAAAGCTTGATGATCACGAGAACTGTTATAGACGCAATGATATTCGCATTCGGGGCCCTGCCACTTCTATTTCTCCATCTGAACTTGAGTCTCATATCCAGGTCTTTTTGCAACCATCTCTTGCAACCTGCAGATGAGTCTTCGGTTCTTCTTGACCGAACTCACATGGTATACTCGACTTTTCACTATTTTCACCAGAAAGAAGTAATTATGAGGGTGAGCCGGTCATCTTCCAAGACAACGCTATATCTTTGTATCAAGATGTTTCAGCTTACACATTTGCTTGACGCAAAGATTTCAGGGACATTACTCAGCACTTACAGACCAACAATATTCCAAACCGATGGGGCTTTCCACTCCGCCTGCATTTCACACAAGATTAGCCATTCGTACGCCTCAGGAGGACCGAGAGGAGCTCGCCCACCGTCCCACCTGACGGAGATCAGACGTCTGGGTCCGGGGTCTTGCCTTGGTGAATAGATGGGATGGCTGGCGATTCCAATCCTCATGTCAGGCCATAAGAAAAGTGCGGAAACAAAGGTGACAGACTAACAAGAACCGCAGTTCCCATTCCTCGGACGAAGATACACTGCCCTAGTGATCCCGGTGGCCCTGCTGAGAATCTGACTGGCCTCGCCAGTGAACCTGGAACAGGCTTGGCGGTGGAGATAGTCATTTTCGTTCCCGCCTGTTTTTAGGTCGAGCCTAGCGGCAGCACGCATGCACTACTCGATCTGCGAGGCATGCAGTAGTCGAGTATGCTATGGAAGCCTCGCCTTCTCTCCGCCCATATTTTTGATTGGCTGGTGACATTGTTCTTGGTAAATGCTGGCTTCCGATTGATAATGAGGCTTGTTAGTCCCTCCTTGTTACCGCCCTGTCGCCATTTGTTACCTCCCATGAGGACTGGATCTTTTTCTTGTGACGTTACACGGTCTCCTTCATAAGTCGATAAGCACTATTTTGTTTTTTATTTGCAGTGCGGTCCGCTTTCACTTTAGCGGCCGCACTTGTTTATTTAATTAATTTGCCGCCCGGGCCGAAAGGGAGCGTTTCTACTCACTAATCTAACAAGCATTTGCAATGCAATAGGTCTCGCATTTACGCGAGTTAGAGCTATTGACATTGCAAATAACAATGCCTTTTATTTTTGTTTTCGTTTTTAAAACATAAATAAAAGGCATTGTCATTTACAATGCCAATAGCTTAAACGTGCGTAAATGCGAGACCTATTGCATTGCAAATGCTTGTGTTTTTTTAAGCAGCACGGCTGCCCTGTAACACTGGCGCCTGCTTTCAATCACTTTAACCCGGCATTATCTCGTGTCTTTTTCAACCCCCCCCACCCCCACCCAGTAAAATGGAATTAGAAATGATTAGCGAATTAAGTCATGTGAATTCCAGGTAGCACATTATCGTGTGCTAATGGGCTGAAGCTGACAATAGCACATCTGTGTTACATGTCATCTGCACTAAAGCCCCCTGACGGGTTGTTTTCGAAAGCCTGTTTTATTAACAACAACACCACCACCAATACCTCCACCACTACCAGTACCACCACTACCACCAGTACCACCACCACCAGTACCACCAGTACCACCACCACCAGTACCACCACTAGCCCAACCAGTACCACCACCACCACCAGTACCACCACTACCACCAGTACCACCACCACAAGTACCACCACTACTACCAGTACCACCACTACCAGTACCACCACCACTACCAGTACCACCACCACCACTACCAGTACCACCACTACCACCACGTCCAGTACCACCAGTACCACCACTACCAGTATCACCACCACTACCAGTACCACCACCACCACCACCACTACCAGTACCACCACCACCAGTACCACCACCACCAGTACCACCACCACCACCATTACCACTACCACCAGTACCACCACCACCACCACCATTACCACCAGTACCACACCAATACCACCAGTACCACCACCACCAGTACCACCACCAGTACCAGTACCACTAGTACCACCACCAGTATCAGTACCACCACCAGTACCACCGCCACCACCGCCACCACCACTACCACCACCAGTGCCACCACCAGTGCCACCACTACCACCACCAGTACCACCACCAGTACCACCACCACCACTAGCACCAGTACCACCACCACCAGTACCTCCACCACTACCAGTACCACCACCACCACCAGTACCACCACCAGTACCACCACCACCAGTACCACCACTACCAGTACCACCACAACCACCACTACCAGTGCCACCACCACCACTACCAGTGCCACCACCACTACCACCACTTCCAGTACCACCACTACCAGTACCACCACTACCAGTACCACCACCACTACCACCACTACCAGTACCACCACCACCACTACCAGTACCACCACTACCACCACTACCAGTACCACCACCACCACTACCACCACCACCAGTACCACCACCACCACCAGTACCACCACCAGAACCACCAGTAGCACCACCACCAGTACCACCACCAGTACCACCACCACCAGTACCACCACCACCACCACTACCACCACCAGTACCACCACCAGTACCACCACCAGTATCAGTACCACCACCACCAGTACCACCACCACCAGTACCACCACCACCACCAGTACCACCACCAGTACCACCTCCAGTACCACCACCAGTACCACCAGTACCACCACCACCACCAGTACCACCACCACCACCAGTACCACCACAAGTACCACCACCACCACCACTACCACCACCAGTACCACCACCACCAGTACCACCACCAGTATCAGTACCACCACCACCACCAGTACCAAAACCAGTACCACCACCACCACCAGTACCACCAACACCAGTAGCACCAGTACCACCACCACCACCAGTACCACCACCACCAGTACCACCACCAACACCAGTACCACCAGCAGTACCGCCAGTACCACCACCAGTACCATCAGCAGTACCACCACCAGTACCAGTACCACCAGTACCACCACCACCAGTATCACCACCACTACCACCAGTACCACCACCAGTACCACCAGTACCACCAGTACCACCACCACCAGTACCACCACTACCACCAGTACCACCACCACCAGTACCACCACCACCAGTACCACCAGTACCACCACCACCACCACCAGTACCACAAGTACCACCACCACCATAGGTACAACCACAACCAGTACCACCATCACCACCACCAGTACCACCACCACCAGTACCACCACCAGTACACTACCACCAGTACCACCACCCCCACCAGTACCACCATGAGTACCACCACCACCAGTACCACCACCACCAGTACCACCATCACCAGTACCACCAGTACCAGTACCACCACCACCAAGACCACCAGTACCAGTACCATCACCAGTACCACCAATACCACCAGTACTGTACCACCACCAATACCAGTACCACCACCAATACCACCAGTACCACCACCAATACCACCAGTACCACCACCCATACCACCATTACCACCCCCAATAACACCAGCACCAATACCACCAGTACCACCCAGTACACCAGTACCACTACCACCAGTACCAGTACCACTGGTACCACCAGTACCACCACCACCACTACCAGTACTACCACCACCACCACTACTAGTACCACCACCACTACCAGTACCCCCACCACCACTACCAGTACCACCACCACTACCACCAGTACCACCACCACCACCACCAGTACCACCACCATCACCACCAGTACCACCACCACCAGTACCCGTACCACCAGTACCAGTACCACCACCAGTACCACCACCATCACCACCAGTACCACCACCACCAGTGCCACCCCCACCACCAGTACCACCAATAGTACCACCAGTACCAACACCATCACCACCAGTACCACCTCCACCAGTACCACCACCAGTACCACCAGTACCACCACCAGTAACACCACCACCAGTACCACCAGCAGTACCACCACCAGTCCCACCACCAGTACCACCACCACCACCACTACCACCACCAGTACCAGTACCACCCCCACCAGTACCACCAGTACCACCACCACCATCAGTACCACCACCACCAGTACCACCACCACCAGTACTACCACCAACACTAGTACCACCACCAGTACCAGTACCACCACCACCAGTACCACCACCGCCACCAGTACCACCACTGCCACCAGTACCACCACCAGTACCCCCACCAGTACACCACCACCAGTACCACCACCAGTACCACCACCAGTACCACCACCAGTACCACCAGTACTACCACCAGTACCACCACCACCAGTACCCCACCACCACCAGTACCACCACCACCAGTACCAGTACCACCACCACCACCAGTACCACCACCAGTACCACCACCACCAGTACCACCACCACCAGTACCACCAGCACCACCACCACCAGTACCACCACCACCAGTACCACCATCAGTACCACCATCAGTACCACCACCACCAGTACCACCACCACCAGTGCCACCAGTACCAGTACCACCACCAGTACCACCACCACCAGTACCAGTACCACCACCACCAGTACCACCACCACCACCACCACCAGTATCACCTCCACCAGTACCACCACCACCAGTACCACAAGTACCAGTACCAGCACCAAATTCCCCAGTATCATTACCACCACCAGTACCACCACCACCAGTACCACCACCACCAGTACCACCAGTACCACCACCACCACTACCAGTACCACAAGTACCACCACCACCATCAGTACAACCACAACCAGTACCACCATCACCACCACCAGTACCACCACCACCAGTACCACCACCAATACACTACCACCAGTACCACCACCCCCACCAGTACCACCACGAGTACCACCACCACCAGTACCACCACCACCAGTACCACCATCACCAGTACCACCAGTACCAGTACCACCACCACCAAGACCACCAGTACCAGTACCATCACCAGTACCACCAATACCACCAGTACAGTACCACCACCAATACCAGTACCACCACCAATACCACCAGTACCAGTACCACCACCAATACCACCAGTACCACCACCCATACCACCAGTACCACCCCCAATACCACCACCACCAATACCACCAGTACCACCAGTACCACCAGTACCACCAGTACACCAGTACCACTACCACCAGTACCAGTACCACTGGTACCAACAGTACCACCACCACCACTACCAGTACTACCACCACCACCACTACTAGTACCACCACCACTACCAGTACTCCCACCACCACCACCACCACTACCAGTACCACCACCACTACCACCAGTACCACCACCACCACCAGTACCACCACCACCACCAGTACCACCACCAACAGTACCTGTACCACCAGTACCAGTACCACCACCAGTACCACCACCACCACCACCAGTACCACCACCACCAGTGCCACCACCACCACCAGTACCACCAATAGTACCACCAGAACCACCACCATCACCACCAGTACCACCTCCACCAGTACCACCACCAGTACCACCACCAGTACCACCACCAGTAACACCACCACCAGTACCACCAGCAGTACCACCACCAGTCCCACCACCAGTACCACCACCACCACCACTACCACCACCAGTACCACCACCAGTACCACCACCACCAGTACCACCAGTACCACCACCACCACCAGTACCACCATTACCAGTACCACCACCACCAGTACTACCACCACCACTAGTACCACCACCAGTACCAGTACCACCACCACCAGTACCACCACTGCCACCAGTACCACCACTGCCCCAGTACCACCACCAGTACCACCACCATTACACCACCACCAGTACCACCACCAGTACCACCACCAGTACCACCAGTACTACCACCAGTACCACCACCACCAGTACCACCACCACCACCAGTACCACCACCACCAGTACCAGTACCACCACCACCACCACCAGTACCACCAGTACCACCACCAGTACCACCACCACCAGTACCACCACCACCAGTACCACCACCACCAACAGCACCACCACCACCAGTACCACCACCACCAGTACCACCATCAGTACCACCATCAGTACCACCACCACCAGTACCACCACCACCAGTGCCACCAGTACCAGTACCACCACCAGTACCACCACCACCAGTACCACCACCACCACCAGTACCAGTACCACCACCACCAGTACCACCACCACCACCAGTATCACCTCCACCAGTACCACCACCACCAGTACCACCACCAAATCCCCCAGTATCATTACCACCACCAGTACCACCAATACCACCAGTACCAGTACCACCCCCAATACCACCAGTACCAGTACCACCACCAGTACCACCACCAATACCACCACTACCACCACCACCAGTACCAGTACCACCAGTACCACCACCACCACTACCAGTACCACTACCACTACCAGTACCACTACCACCATACCACCACCAATACCACCACCACCACCTCAGCGCCTCTCGCTCACTAGTAATAACAGGGGCACTGTACGAGGCCGGAGCTGCAGCCGAGACCATGCCTCCCTCCCTCCATACGTGCCATAAAGCTGAGCCCGCCCTGCACCAGGAGGTGAAGCCAGGGCCCTACTACAGCTGAAGTGTTTATTAGGCCAAAGATAGCAATGACATTACGCAACGCCACACTGCACACTAAAATCACGGAGAGGGCAGGAAATAGCCCCCCCTCCTCCTCCTGACAGTGTAATCACAGTGCGAAAGGTGTTGGAGCGCCTTGTTAGTGTTTATAGCTTGGATCATATGTAACTCACTTCACATTTTGTGTCTGTGTAATTTACAACACTTACAAATCTTCTTCACTGCACTATTTATCACTACTTTGAAGACGTTGCAGGCCGGTCTCTTCCTCTGATATTTACAATCTAACAAGCGGTCGAGAAGGCCCTTTATTGCAATGCAATTGGTCTCACATTTGCGAGAGTTTAAGCTATTAGTATTTGTAAATGACAATGCCTTTTATTTATGTTTTAAAACCCAAAACATAAATAAAAGGCCTTATCATTTACAATGGCAATAGCTCAAACTTGCGTGAATGCGAGACCTATTGCATTGCAAATGCTTGTTTTTTATCCTGTGAACTTGTTTTCGAGCTTGCTCCTCTGTATTGTACTACTTTCATAGTCTTTTTTGTGCTTTCACTAAATTCCTTTCTTTTCTTACTCATGTACTTTACTTTCTTGATCATGTGTAAAATAACTGTTGGCTCGACGATTTTTGCGCCGTTGAGCTTTGTATTTGTATTTTTATTAGATGGATGTTTAATTAATTGCTTATTGTTATTGACTGTGCACAACTGTTTCCTGAAGAACACAGGCACCATACATCTTTCGTTTACTTTTGGATGCATTCCGCTGTCCTATGCAGGCACCTCCATGACGACACTACATATTGTTTCCCTCAACATACAAGGCCTCAACACCCCCCAAGAGCAGGGCACTGACAAATTGGCTGCGTCGCATGGAGGTGGATGTGGCACCTCCTCCATGCTGACACTAAGTGCCTGCATTCGTACCGGTATCCCACTCAATCGAACTCCTGCCATACAAGTAAGGCCCGGGGAGTCACTATTTTATTTCGCCGCAATCTCTCATTTACCCTAGACAGCACCTATAGAGACCATGAGGGGCATCAAATAGGCATACGGGGCATGTTCAGCACTACACAACTGTGCATAGTTTCGATATATGATTCTAATCATGACAGAGATGTCTTTTTCACAGACCTTTTCCCGTGGCTTTCTCGTTTCCACAGGGGTGTCATAGTGCTAGGAGGCAACTTTAATGTCTCATTAGACTCCATCTGTGCCTGCTCCCACCCCTGGCAAGGTAAACCTCGACCGCCACCAGATTTGACCCAAAGCATTCTAGATTTAACGTTGATGGATGCTTGACGTTCTCATCACCCTCAAGATAGGGACTTCACGTTTTACTCTAATGGACATTAAAAGTACTCCTGAATAGACAATTTTTAAGACCTCGCAGTCTCTAATGCCTAGTCTTGTTGGCACTAAGATTGACGTGAGTGTGATCTCCGACCATGCCAATGGATCTTAAGCGAAGTTGCCCTACGAGACCCAGTTCTCCGTGACCATATCAAAGACACTAATGAACACTAGTTTCCTGAAAACGATACAGGGGATGTCTCCCCAGCGAGTTTATGGGATGCTGCGAAGGTGGTTTTGCACAGGGAGCTTACTTCCCATAAGGCAGCCTTTGAACAGGCAAATACGCTTCATCAGCAGGAGTTAGAGGCTCAGATGCGTCAAGCTGAGGTGCGTCAAAGGGAGGGGGTCTTCCCATAGGATTCTGCAGGACTTACGACAGCTATGGGTCGTACTAGAACACCTTTTCATGAAAACGGCTGCTAAAAAGCTTCTGTATGTCAACCAAACATACTACAAAAAGTGTGATAAAGACAACAGAGATTTTAGCGATTTTCACCGATTACTATCACACCTTGTACCGGGCTCAATAGGTCGATGCTCAACATCAAGATGATTGTTTGGCTTCTAATGCCCCCCCCGGATAGGTCGGAGGAGCTGCGTCTCCTCGAAGACGACATTACACTTTAGGAGGTACGGATAGCCATAGGTAGCCTCCCCGCACCCAAGGCACCTGGCTCAGTTGGCTATACTGACACTTTCTATAAAGCTTGCACCCCTCTTTTAACAGAAGCTTTGGCAAGAGTGTTCAACTATTTTTTGCAAACCGGGGTGGTCACAGACACCATGTTAGAGTCACACATCACTCTCCACTTAAAAACCGGGGAAGCCCGCCTCAACCTGCCCTTCGTATGGGCCCATAGCCCTCCTCAACTGCGATGTGAAGCTATTTGCTTCCATTCTGGTTGCCCGCCTTCAGCACCTATGGCCCTCCCTGATCGCACTGATGCAGTCGGGCTTTATTTGTAATAGACAGACTACGACAACATCAGGTTAGCAGTCGTCCTTATGGAGGTTGCAGAATGATGTCATTAACCGATAGCCCTTCTCTCTCTCGATGATGAGAAGGCGTTTTACAGGGTGGAATGGAGTTATCTTACTAAAGTGCTTGACAAGATCTATTCGGGGCCCAAGATGAAAGTCTTCATTTTAGCTCATTTTCAGAGACCCTCAGCCAAATTCAAAGTTAACGGCTCCTTCTCCCAATCCATACGGCTAACGAGAGGCACCCGTTATCCCCTTCTATATTCGCTCTGATGATGGAACCATTTGTGACCCGAGTCCATGCCTACCCCCACATTTCTGGCATGATCATCAATGGTGCAGAACATAAACTGGCTTTATTCGCTGACGGCATCCTGTGCCTCCTGACGATTCTTGAATTAATCCTGACGGCGTTGATGGACGAATTAAACGCTTTTTCACAGGTGTTGGGCTTCAAAATTAACTTCGATAAGTCTCGGGCATGGGTGTTGCCAATCCTCAAATCTGTCTAGAGGCCCCTATCAGGGAGGGAGGCTTCCATTGGGAGATGAAATTCATTACGTACTTGGGGATTCAACTGCCTCTTCGATCGAAAGACTGACACTCCTCTAAAATACCCCCTCTTCTCACAACCCTCTTCAAGGATCTCTATCAGTGGGGAAAGCTTGAGATTTTATAGATGGGCAGACTGAATAGCCTTAAAAAGAATATCCTTACTCGCTTGTTATATGTCCTTAAGACTCTTCCATTGGCACTCCCTCCCCAAAGCGCAGACATATTCGCATGAAGATGTTAGATTTCATCTGGGGAGGCAAGTCTCCTCGTGTGGCACCTGCAACCCTAAGCAAACCTGCGTCGGAGGTAGGCTTGGGCTTTCCTGACATTTCTTCATACGTTTTGGTAGCACAGCTCCACCCCTGCCTAGACTGAAATCATAATCCTGACAGGAAACCCTGGGTTCAGATGGAACAGGCCTTCTCTCCCTTCCCTTGCAGGGGTTGTTCTGGCTTCCACCATCTTATGATGTTGCATCTCCCCCCATTTCTGTCTTTGACTTTCTTGCTTTTAACATACTGGAGGGAAGTACGGCAGCTTTAGGCCTTCCTGACTTACCCCTATCACCTGACCCTCTTGGCATGCAATTCCATTTTTCCCACGGGGCATGGCCCATCCTACCTCATTTCACTGGGACCTGGGCCGCTCCCCTGCTTTGGGCGACTTCTATGATGGGGACTTGTGGTCTCCAGATAATTTGATTACTAAGTTTGCCTTGACCAGCTGTGAGTATTTCTGACTGAATCAGGCCCTTTATTGGGCAGGTAAATCTCGTGCATGCCAGGCCCTCCAATGAGATAATACACCCATTGGATCTCCATATCTCCAAAACGCGCGCCTCAAAGGTATGTCATGGCTATACCGATCCCTCTTTCAATTGACACCCCTTAAAAAATATGCTTATGTATGATAATGGGAATGCGTATTGACCATGGAGATCCCTGACAATACTCAAGGCGCTCAGATCTGTGCTGGAAGGGGTGTGGTGAGAGGGGCACTTTTTTTACACTAGTATGAATAAGAGAGGGGGGACTGGGAGTGGATAAAGGTCCAGTGCCCGTGCTCCAAAACTATAATCAAATCAAGACCGGGGGGGGGGTCACTGTTCATGAGAAAGGAGTGTAGATTTTAGACAGATCAGAAAGGGGACAGTCAACAATACTGTTTCTTGTTGCCCTCACACATCCCTTGGGATATCATGCTTCATCATCGGGACGGAACTGCAATACCCTACGGGTCCCCTGAAGGGTCACTTTGGCTGAGATCTTTTGGTTTAGATCCAGTATGATGAGTACGAGGGTGTCCTAAGTGGGATGATTGGTGAGGTGTGATGATAGTGAGCTAAAGCTGACTAAGGGATGTCAGAAATGTCTTTATTGTGTCGACTCCCCTGTCAGGTTAAAAGATCAAAATGGTTGTTGCTACTTTTAAGGTCGATAATGTGCCCAAGTAGGTAGTGAAATAAAGAGTGGGTTGGCATGTTTCGCGTCTCTATGGTCTATGCAAGTTCCGCTGCGCTTCTTCAGGACCAAGAAAGGGTGAATTATTGACTTCACTTTTTGAGCATATTAGGTCCCCCCTATGTGGGTGGTACCTACTTGTTATGTAGAAAACAATCATCCAACCTTGTGGTCAGCTATGCCTTATCGGTCGGAGCAGAGGACGCGTACTGTTTGCAGGTTTTTTTTAGCGCTCCCTCCTCGGTGCACCTACCCAGGTCCTCTGCTCGCCCGGGTCAAGATGTATTTTTTACACAGCTGGTTGTCTTGCCCAGTGATTACCGGCATTCACCTTCCACTGGCACCACTTACAATTCTCTTGGGAGACCCAGGGGCTGATAGGATCTTTCCCACGACTACACCACAGGGCCAGCTTATTTCCCATTTGCTTCTTGCAGCCTGTCTGTGCGTGGCACAGATGTGGAAGCAGCCACTACCCCCTTCATTGAACCTGCAGTGGGGTAAGGTTTGGTCCATATATGCCATGGAGAAATTGACTGCATTCCTTTGGGATCGAGTTTGATGTCACATGGCGACCCTTCACAACACACATTTAGCGTCTACAGAGGGCAGGGGTCTGCATATGACGATGTCCAAAATGTTACGTGCTTCTGATATTCATATTATGTATTCCTCCACATCTGAGAGTGATTCAACTGTAATGTGAGCTTTAATTTCCTTTCTTTTGTATTCGTTTCTTTCTGTTATTCATTTTTGTCTGGAGGGGCGACCTATCGCCTTGATTTAGCTCTCACTATTGGACCTAGATTCCTGTCATTGACAAATCTATTGTTTATCTAAGGGATCTTCTCTTCATTGTGAATGTGTACGATGTGTCATGTCGTTATGTTCTATGAAACTGCAAAATGACAAGAGAATCTCTTTTTTGGAGTAAATCTTTCCTCTGCAGTTAAATATAAATGTGCTTTATATGCTATGGTGGTTGTTTGTCCCTCGTTGTATTGCAAGCATAAGTAGCCTGAAGTGCTGGGATTCAATCAAATGACTACGTTTGTTTATTATTCCTTCTCTGTAGGTATGTCATGTCTGCTTGTAAACCAAGCATAATTGCTGCTCATTATTTTTTTAGAAAAGGTGGATGTTTCCAATTCATATATTAATTTCAGCACTCAGCATACCATGGCAGTTATGCACGTATTAAAATTCAAAGAACTGCATAATGGCTTGCAATTGTTTTAGCGTACTCAGCGGCAAGTAGGGTTGCATACATCTGTGTAAATTCTGGAGCCAAGCCCTCACATTCACTGGAAAAATAAAATCCTAAAAATATCACATTAAGGAAAGTAATATTTGATTTCCTTGCATTTATTTTGTGTCTATTTATTGCCAGACCAGGCATTATCCTCTCCAGTCATCACTCATAATATAAATATCACCAGTGTATAATAATAAATCAGTTCCATTATTCTTGCTGAGAATCAACAAGGCCTCTTTTTATACCCTCAGTGTAATATTTTATGCACAAACACCACCCTCTCAGATATAAACGCCATCAAATATGAATCAGGCACTTTGACTACAGAAACCATTCATCGTAAGTCCTGTGCTATGAGCATTCTGCACCAGATATGTGCATGTGTGTGACCTGTTATTTCTGCATTCCAATACTAGTTGGTATGAGTTATCTGGTTTAACCACTGAAAAGAGAGGAGTATTCATAGTTCAGTGACAGGGTACTATCACTCCCTGATATCGTACTTCTGCCAGGAAAGCTTGCATACAATGCATACCTTCTGGTTTAATAGATACTGGGTCTGAACCCATAGTTCACTCAGAAGAGGATTGGCGTGTGGTTCTGAGCCCTTATCCCACCCCATCTAATTTATCTACCATTCAGGACTCTGTTTTAAAGTCTGATCTTGTGCATATTTTTCTCTGAACTGCTTAGGTACTGCAGGAGAGAATGCTCCAAGTATAAGTCATCTCAGTGGGGTGTACCCCTAACAACTGGTGGTGGCCGGTCATCCTTAACTAGAATGATATCATAGGCTTTCAATAAATGTAACAAAAACACTTCAGCAGGACGCCTCTCACTGCTATGACATTGGAACAGTTAATAACAAAGCTCGTTACCCACTGTTGCTGTGCCTCCCAGGCCAGGCTGAAAAGTCTCTCTGAGAGTCTGCCAGTGCAGCGCGGCTTGTCTGCTTTTAATGAAGATACAAAACACAGCTGCAGGAGGGGAAAGGAAGGCAGGGAAGGGGGTGGGGGTTGGTTAAGGATTGCATGTAAAGTATAGTTTTTCACATTTGGGTCAGGAGGAGAGGCCATGTTATTTATGACGTCCTGATTATTACTCTGCCCTTGCATAGCAGTTCGAGCCAGGGGCATATAATTTGGGGGGCCGTACAATAACATAAAATTATAGATGAGTAAAAAGTGAATTACAGGGATGTTTTTCACCTCGGGTTCTGAATGACATCATAGAAAAGTTGAGCTTCGATCTTGCTGTCTATTTGATGTCACTTAGAGACTCTTTGTGGAAAAACAGACCCGTTATCCATCTGTAATTCCAAAAATCATACACAATATATCTCCCTATGTCTCGATCAAGATTTTATGTGTCCTCTCATGGCCATTTACATGTCCATATAGTGTTTCTACTTGAATAATTCATCAGTTGGAGTCCGGACAAGATGTTCCTAGAGAATCTAATCATGTATTTCTGTTGTGCTGTCTAGAAGGGCTCTTGCCCATTTCCTGTTCTACAGAGGGATTTTCGTTTTTTGAGGCACAAAGTTTTCCAGTAGTCATACCTGCCACTTTCTTCATTTAGAATTGAGCTTTTGAGTCAACAGTTTTGTCTTCCTTCTTTATGTATGGTTCACTACCTTGATGCCAACTCTACTTTTTTTCATGTGTCTCACTGGCTTGCTCCTCTCTTCTTTGATACTCAGTTTGACACTTCTTCCTTTACGAGAATGCCTCTCTGCGCTATCCTCAGACTCTGTGAATAATGTGGAGAGTGGCCATCAGTATACTGATACAGATGGGGCTTCTCTAGTTCTTTGCAGTTCCTCATTTGTTAATCCCTTCTTGAGTCTTGCCATCGAGGCAATCTAGTCCATCTTTTCTGTTTATTTTTTTGCTTCATTTTCATGTTGGGAGATTTATCTTTCGGCTTCCCCTCTACCTCAACCTTGGGCTTGCGTTGTGGTACCTAAGGTATCACATCATAAGGGGTATTTATTTCGGTAATAACTGTAGGCAATTCATACTTTTTCATTTAGATTAGGCATTAGAGCAGCAAACATCTGTTGTATGGCCAGTAGGGCCACTTCAGACCAAATAGCGCAGCAACTGTGTCGAAAATCCCTCTTGGTTAACGCCCAAGTCAGCCACCGTATCAGCTCCTTGTTCATTCGTTATTTTCTTCACAGCATCTTATAATACTGCTGTAGAGGGTGTTCATTGTGTTATGGTATATACCCTAGAAAATATACCTTTCGGTTTTATACACTCATCAATACGTGGTACCATTCCCATGGAAAGGCATGGGGTAAGTATTCTATGTTTGTCTAGGGGTGATGTGTGAGCGTGCACAGCTTCTAATAGATTTGTTTTCCAAGTGATCCAGAGAGGCACCTCATTTTGCATAGCTGTGGTTTGCCCACTGTAACATTAATAGTCTGTGGGCTTATTGATATTGCAGGAGCTTCATTTGGAACCACAGGTGCACTCATATTCACCTACATTGACTGTAACATGTACTTTCCTCTATAGATCTATACAATAATTGATTGACACAGGATTTTAAATGGGTTGTGTTCACCCTTTCTCCCAAGGCAACACACACACGAAATGTTAAGAATTATTTTACAAAGCTCTATTTGAAGCCAATCTAGTGCAAAGTATATGTAAAAGTATTACACTAGATACTAAAAGAAATGTGGTGACCATAAATGTACAAATAATAAATACTATAAAAGCAGACAACATGATACATTTCATCAATTACCTTCCTAGCACATTTTAACAATAATTAACAATTAGCAGCAAAAGGTCTGCCATTGTGAGGGGTGCATAGCATTTCTCGCATAGTGCACTCTACAAATATACTTGTGGCAGCCTGCAAGGCCAGTTTATATTTCTGAGAAGCCAGTGTGTTCTCAGGCTGCAGTCTTGATGGAAATATAACAAGTTCCCTATAAGCTGGAAATGTTCCTCTGTCCCCAAGAGAATCAACAAATGTCCTTTGTATTGATACTAAGAGCCATTGTGAAAAAATGTCACTGTGATTATTGAACTCATGAGAAATGTCTCACTATTTTACACATACAGTCTCTCGATACTAATATTAAAATCATTTATTGTACAAATAAATGAATAAGGAAAGTAAAAGCACACTATCAAAACTCATAATAAATATAAAACACTTTGTCAGATATATTTTTTTAAACCATCTTTATTGAAGTTTTATATTCACTCTGGAACCGCCATACAGACAATCGTAAAGGCATGAAGGACTTTGCAGTTAAATAATTCTGTGTACATTACATAGTGAAGGATTATGATAGTGTGATAATTTCAAACAATGTCAACAGAAATTGAGCCATGAGCCTAAAATCCCAGCTCCATAAAAGTGGACCCAAGCGGGGTATAGAAATTATCGCCACACACCCTAGACTAGGGGAAGAAGGGAGGTGAATGCCCACAACACTGGGAAACAGCTGCGGGTGGAATAACCCAATAATACTGCGCACATGTGCCAGCCAACATTTCCCCGTGTGGGTAAGCGAGGGGCCAGGGAGAGGGAAGGAAGCGAGGCTAACTGGTCAGGCAAGCCCATAAAAAAGCATTCACTGTCGTGGCATGTCAAGCCGAGCTAACATCACTGTCAGGGGTCCCCTGATAAGTGGAGAGGAGTTCATCCAATGTAGCCGCAATGGGTCTCCTCCTTAATCCTCGCACCTCCTCTCATCTCAGCGCTGGATCCTCCACCTCCCCCCATTTAATTGTAGCAGCCTGCCAATGGGCTGTACTTGGAAGCATTGAGGCCTTCCAGTGTATTGCTATCATACGACGGGCCAACAGCAGCGCTAGATCAATGATTCGATTAACAGCACTGCCCACCTTTCAGTGCCTATAAAGGCCCAATAGACAACTAGCTCAGGACCACGCAGACCTCTGTACATAGCTCGTGAGTGCTTGAGCATGCCCAGAATATGTGCAGCATGTCTGCCATGGGGGCCTGGCAGTGAGGACAATCAGGAGATACTGTAGAGTATATTTTATGTAATTTGGCCAGGGTGAGATAAGCTCTATGCAAGATGTTGTATTGTATGAGCTGAAAGCCAGCATTGCAGGAAACCTTGGGCAGGTGTACCAATGCTCTATCCCATTCCTTCTGTGTCAGCCCACGGCCTATATATGCTCCCAAATGGGCCTGAGAGGAGCTAATGGGTCTTGAGTCATGTGTGAGAGTGCTTTCGATAGCCAAGAAACCAAACGGTGTCCCTCACCCATTGTGCGAAGTGCCTGTGTCAAAGGATGTGGAGCAGGCTCAGTATTGGTAATGCTCCACATGTGCTTGAGTGCAACCACAGGGTGCCTATGCGTCGGAAACTGGCCCACAGGCAGTCCCCCCCCACTCTGCCAGCAAGTCAAACAGAATGAGTGGCCCCTCCTGAAATAAGTAAACAAGAGCGGTTACACTTTGTCATATAATAATCACAAATTCACAAATATAAAAAAATGATCAATAGTCATAAATGGAAATAACATGTGATGCCCCTAGAATGGTAGATGCATATGATGGGAAGGAGTGTGAACAATAGAAAACACATGACATATGTAGAAGTAAATAAGATTACAATGGAATTGGTCCAATGGCTGGTTAGGATTGCCCTACAATGCTTTCTGAACTGGTAGGCCCCAATTTTGTTTAAAGTAATTTATACAGTCAGGTGGGTGATTGGGTCGTCTTGAGTCTGGTGCCCGTTTACAAAATGGTGAGAAATTGCAACCAACAAACTATGGGTTGCAGCCAAGGTTATGCTCCATCAACAACATATTTGTCTGAATCTGACATCTTTATAAACCAAATTCTATCCTTAACTAAACTAAGATTTAGCAAAACCCATTCCACTCTATCTAAGCTCATTGCTTCCTCTTCTATTATTTAATCTGTCAGACACTTAAGAAAACCAACGTCCTTATTTTTAGGTCTCGCCTTGGCAGCGCATGCGCTGCATGCGCTGTCTCAGCGAGACATAAAGTAATCTGTATGTTGGCTGAAACTCCGTGTAATTAGTTTTTCCGCTTGCGATTGGTTTACCTGTGGCATTGCTGTTCTTATCTTGCTTTCTGTTGGCTGTTGATCCTATGGTAACTTCCGTGTAGTCGCGAGGCAGCGGCGCCTAACTACAGTTTTCGTCCGCTCCGCTCGCACTTGTTTTAATTGCGTGCAGTGTGCCATCTGTTTCTCACGCCACGTTTGTTTATTTATTTTGGAGATCACACCCAGCGTCTGTAACTGGAGACTCTCCTCTGTGGGATTATACGCTGGGCAGTTATTTTAGCCTCTGTAACCAGAGCGGCAGCATTGCATCACAGAATTGTGCCGCATTGCATCACAGAATTGTGCCGATTGTGCGTTTTTTTCTGTGGATCATTTTTTTTTACTCGTTTTTATGAAGCGGCTCCCGGGTGGGGCAAGCTATTCAGTGTGTGGTATGTTTACATTAGGCAATAACGGGACTTGTATTGTTTTCTGTGGCATTTCTACTGGTGTGATTTAGCCCTAACAAGAGCCAAAGCGCTTCCTTCGTGTGCGGTCCAGTAGAAACATTTTTATTGTTGTTGCTTCCCCTGTAGTCACTTCTCACCCCCTTCGCCCCTCACCCAGCGTTGCTTGTTATTGTTGTTGCTTCCCCTATAGTCACTTCTCACCCCCTTCGCCCCTCACCCAGCGTTGCTTGTTGGTTCTGTCTTCCTCTCTGCAAGCCCTGGATCGCGTGCTGACCGAACTGGCCACCATGTGCGTCACTGAGCAGAACTTTGTCACCACCTATTTTACGCAAAACAACAGCCTCTGTACGAGGTATGTGGGATGTAGGTGCACTGCGAGGAACACGGTCCTTGCAAACATCTTTCCGAGACCTGGTAAAATCTGATTTGTTACAGATTTGAAGAACAGGCAGCAATTAAAAGCATGTGCTCAGTCTCAGCTCTTTAATAAGTTTCTATAGCGCCAGTCTGTGAGTACTTCGTACTGCAAGAGACACACCACAGTTTGGGATTACAGTAGAAAGAACATCGGTTTTTCTGCGTTTAGCTAAGAAGGCTGATGTTTAATATAGTACAGACGTTTTTAAACGTGAATTTAAATATTACTATATCATGAACTTCTCCCAGCAACAGCATCGTAGTTAGTGAAACGCTATTAGATTTCACACTGCTTGGAAGACTTTACGGGGTCAAGTGTGTGTTCCTTGAGACAGTGGTGTCGTATTGCAGGCTTCTGGGCCTTAGCGTGTACCAGTCTCCCATCTGTGCGGTAGGACTGTTTACATAGGTGGATCATAGCGGCCTGTTTGCAGATTAGTGCCTCATAGATTGAACATTTGCTTTGAGGCACCTATGCATTAGGCAGAACAGTTAGACAGCCACACTTCCAGTGAGAAAGAGCCAGACTGAGGTTTAGAGAGTCCAGCTGGGTACATCTGTTCTTTTAAAGCGCATCATAAGCATTATTTTGACAAGAAACGCTGGTAAAAGTGCGAGGCAAGTTCCCAGCAGGCTACTCCTGTTCACTCTCTGCCCTCCCCCTTCAGAAGCCAAGGCATTGATTCATTTCAGCTCTCTTCGCTCCCCTACCCCGCACGTAAGTTCTTGGGGGGAGGATAAAAGAAAATATGTAGGCTGGCTAACTAACAAAACAAGCATTTACAATGCAATAGGTCCGCATTTACGCGAGTTTGAGCTATTGGCATTGTAAATGACAATGCCTTTTATTTATGTTTTGCTTTTTAAAACATAAATAAAAGGCATTGTCATTTACAATGCCGATAGCTTAAACTCAAGTAAATGCGAGACCTATTGCATTGCAAATGCTTGTTTGTGTATACATTGATTGAGTGCTTTCAACCCAATTGATAGATTCTTGAGAACTGTGCAAATTTGGTGACACAGATTTTGCAAGGAATTTTCATAGTGTATGACATATTGCCTTCAGTGCAGATCAGAAAAGAGAAAATGAATAACAAACTTGATCTTCCATTACAAAACCTACGCAAGGCTCACGCAGACACCCTTGCAATATAGTGCAAAGGTGTGTGTGTGTGTGTGGTGCTCTGAGCCTGGTTGTGCGCCAGCACTAAGGAGAGAACAGGATAGTGCCATAACTCTGTAGATATGGCACTTTCCTGCTCTCTCCTTGACATGCATTGCAGTACAGCAACTTTGACACTGCGTATTGACTCCTGGGGCACAATTAAAAGCTTTGACAAAGCAAATTGGTCTCTCATTGGCTGCCAGCCTTTTGGCTTGTGTTAGCCTGTTTTGTTTTGTAACGGTTTTTGTAAAGTTTTATTTTGGTGGGAGTTGCCATGCCCTCATTAATATCAGAAAAACACATTGGATGAAAGCAAATATATTTTTTGGTCTAAAAAATTAAACATTGTCGTCTCTGGCACCAAAGTTATCTACTTAGGGGCCGATTATGAGCCTGACTTGTGGGGGCGCGGCGGCGCCGTCTCCCGACCATCCTCGCCCTGCCGCAGCCGCCAGGGAAATGCTGTGGCGGTAAGGAGACATTAATGTGGTTGGCCGGACCACCGCAGTCCCACCCAGCATATTAGGAATCTCCTCTCCGCCATGGTTTTCATGACTGTTCCTCCTCCATGAAAACCCTGGTGGAGAGGAAACAAAGGGGGCCCTAGGCCCCCTTGTGCCTCTGCGCCCTGGGGTGCATGCAAGGGGGGCACAACATGTGCCCCCCTGTGTGCATGCACCCCAGTTCCTGCACAGCATGGACTTTTTAGTCCATGCCGTGCAGGAACTGTTTTTGGCGTTCCCATTGCAGGGCACTGGCGTGGGAACGCCCAAGAAAGGCCCGCCAGACATGAGTTACACTCGTAATCTGGCGGGCGGCCCGACCACGGCTTTAGCAGTGCGGTGGCAGGGCGGACGCGGTGCAGCACCGCCAAAGTTATAATCAGGCCCTTTGTGTGTGGATGTGCTCTTGTGAAATAGAAGAATGCCATCACTCATAGTGAAGTAAGCCAATAGCTGAAGACGGCTGACCCATTGCCCGAAAAATGTGAATGGCACAACAAACAAAACGATGAAGAGGACTGGATGAAAGACCCTGTAAATAAGGATGTTATACATATAATTTGAGTAAAAATTGAAATCTTGGCTAACAAGAGACCTAAAAACACCATCAAGTTTACCACAAAACATGCTGCAAATTTCCGAATTTTAGGAATTGTCATAGGTACTCATGGAAAGCCTTTGTGATTGTTCACTATGTTTATGTGAAGGAGTTTCTGCATTGAATATGAAAATGATTTTGCATGGGTGCATTTGCTCTTTTTGTCCTTCCCTTTGCGTACACACACCAATTCTGGGGTTATTCTAAATACATTCCCACATTGATTTACTCTTGCTCTTAAAGAGTAAATCTCAGACTAGTTCAAGGGTGGGAAATTCGTTGTGAACAAGCTTGAGCATACAATTAAACTCATGAATTTGTACATATTCCCTCAACTTTCCAGCCCATCTGTGCGTGGAACTCTATTACATGCAAAGGGATTGTTTACCAGTGCCTTTTCGAGTTTGGAATTCAACCTGATTTTGCACTCTTAAAGAGATGTACACATGCTTGCAGTTACCTAGTGTAATGTGACACGTGCATGCATGCCAACATACCGTATTCATGCTGGAGAATCCTGATTTTTTAAGTCCAAATTGCTTTATTTTAGGTGCCTCCAGCCTAAAATCCCCTCCCTTTCAATGTAAGTCAAATGGGAAAATCACTTCCCCCGATTTTTTTCCCAAATCTCCCTCTTACCAGGTTCAAAATGTTGGCATTTACGCATGTGTAAATCTTTGTTCATGGGCAAGGAAATGGCTTTGTAAATAGGACCCCCTGGACCTCCCACCTTCCTCATTTTCAAACACCCACTTTACGCATGCGCCCGTCCAACACTGGCCCACATGTAGATGGAAAGCATCACACGCTCGTGACATTACGCTGCCCACGCTGCATAGCCACGCTCTGCACATTGTGCGGTGTATTTTCAGCGATGAATACACGGCGCATATTCGAATATCCCTTTGAAATAATGTCGTCCTTGTAGTTGACCTTTGCCTATTAAGCAGTTTAGGTGCAGTGGCCTTTTATTAGCAGAATGTATAATTCATCTGCCCGCCTGAGATGCCGGGCTCTAATTGAATGTCTCCGAGGTGCCACCGCCCAAGTGACTCTGGGAGATATAAATATTTCATACAAATCAGAGCCTTGGGGAGCAAGAAAAGATCAGCCTCCCGGTAGGTGGGTGTAAAGGGCGGGCGAATGCGACGCAGCAGCAGTCCGGAGCGCAGGCCTGGCATTTAACTATATGGGATCGACCTTTAAGAACAGAAGAAGCCATTTTGTCCCAAAACAAAAAGACCTCAGTTTGTAGGTAAATCTCCCAAATGCACTTGCACTACAATGTAACCATGTCTAAAAAACAAGTGAATGTGTCCTTGTGTAATGTAACTGGTGCTCAGCTCTCCGATACCTTCGGGTCGAGCTCGCGCTGTATAAAGCTGTAAATAAAAAAATATATATATAGATAAATGGTTTGTCTATAAGCACACGATTTTCAGACGAGTGCTGAGGCGGGGCGGGTCTCGAAGTCAGCAGCTCGTTTTTTAAATATAGAATATGTTGCACTAGACCTGATTACATTGACATTTTATAGAAAATTTGCAAATAAAAAGTTACAAAAAATAAAGAGCTTGTAGTCGTCACCCTTTATTGCCTTACCCACAGCTCCCGCACCATGAAGTATTTTACCAGAAGGACCCACCTGTTTAAGCTTGATATTAAGTGATTTGGCCAGAATCACAGGTTGTTGTACCAATGCAGACCCTAGAACCTGGTTTCCCAGTTCGAGGGCTGGCAGCTCTGACCACATCCTCTCTTCAAAACAAATGTAAATATGTGAATGATAATTGCAAAGGTGTGAAATGTGGTCATTTTGTTACTCAAAGATGTAATCTCCCGATGTACATAGTATAACAAATGTTCCCATTCCCCCAATAATATATAGTCCTCCGTTGCTTACATTGTTTCAAAGATACATGTAGTGGAGACAGCCTGTACAACGCAGTACAAAGCAATTCCTTCACCTCGCAGCCTCTGCCATGCAGGTAAGTACAATGCAGGTAAGTACCATGCAGGTAGGTATTTGTACCTTTACCACGTATGCTTGTACAATTCAGGTAACTTTTTTTTAAATAAGATAATTATTATGTCGTTAAAAATAGGGTTTAGGTGTTGGTAGTGGTAAAGGGAAGTAAGGGTAATTTTAGGGTTTGGGGTGGGTAGTGGTAAAGGGAAGTAAGGGTCATTTTAGAGTTCAGGAGTGGATAGTGGTAAAGGGAGGAAAGAGGAATTTCACGGTTTGGGGTTGGTAGTGGTAAAGGGAGGTAAGGGTAATTTTAGGGTTATGGGGTGGGTAGGGGTCGCACCTGCAGACGCCACGAGAAGAACTGGAGAAACAGCAAAACGTCTGAAGATTGCACCACCTACAAGAATGCCATGACAGAACACCACCAACGCATCAAATCCACCAAAAGGACCTTCATCCAAAACAAGATCCTCGCCAACTCCGGAAACTCGAAGGAACCTTTTAGCATCATCCAGGAATTCACCAAGCCTCCCAGCGAAACCACGGACATCACCCCGTCCCAGGACCTCTGCAACAAGCTCGGATCCTACTTCCATCTGAAAATCAAGGGCCTCTACGACAACTTCAATGACAAGATGCCTAACCCCGAAACCACATCCTCCTCCAGCAATGCCAGCCAGCCCACCCTTTCCTCCTGGACCCCAGTCACCACCGAAGACACCACCTCAACCATGAAAGGCATCCACTCAGGAACCCCCACGGACCCCTGCCCGCCGCACATCTTCCACAAAGCCACCACTGCCATCGCTCCAGAACTACGACGCACAATCAATGCCACCTTCAAGACTGGCATCTATCCCGACGACTGGAAACGCGCAGAAGTCAGACCCCTGCTCAAGAAGCCATCAGCAGATCCCATGGACCTCAAGAACTACCAATCCATCTCCCTCCTCCCGTTCGTGGCCAAAGTCACTGAGAAGACCGTCAATGCCCAGATGACAAGATTCATCGAAGAAAACTCCATCCTCGACCCCTCCCAATCTGGATTCCGCAGCAACCACAGCACCGAGACCGCTCTACTCGCCGCCACAGATGACATCTGCACCCTCCTCGACCAAGGACACACCTTGGCCCTTAACCTACTCAACCTCTCTGCAGCGTTCGACACCGTCTCCCACCTGACACTCACCGCCAGACTCCGCGACGCCGGAATACAGGGAACTGCCCTCGACTGGTTCCGCTCCTTCCTCACCGGCAGAACCCAAAGAATCAGACTGCCACCCTTCCTCTCCGAACTGACGGAAATCAACTGCGGAGTACCCCAAGGATCGTCGCTCAGCCCCACGCTCTTCAACATCTACATGGCCCCCCTCGCCGCCATCGTCAGACATCACGGACTCAGCATAGTATCCTACGCCAATGACACCCAGCTCATCCTCTCCCTCACCAAGGAGCCCATCACCACCAGGCTCAATTTCCAGGAAGGAATGAAGGACGTCGCATCCTGGATGAGCAGCAGCTGCCTGAAGCTCAACTCGGAGAAGACAGAGGTCCTCGTGCTCTGACCCTCCCCCTCTGCATGGGACAACACCTGGTGGCCCATCACCCTCGGCAACCCTCGCACCCCCACGGACCAAGTCCGTAACCTAGGCATCGTACTCGACTCCTCCCTCTCCATGACCCGACAGATCAACTCCGTCGCCTCCAGCTGCTTCAACACCCTCCGCATCCTCCGAAATACTTTCAAATGGATCCCCCCTGAATCAAGGAAGACCGTCACCCACGCACTCATCACCAGCAGACTGGACTGCGGAAACGCCCTCTACGCCGGTATCAACAAGTCTCTGCTCCGCAAACTCCAGACCATACAGAACACCGCAGTCAGACTCGTCCTCGGCATCCCTCGACACGAGTGCATCACCCAACACCTGCGGAACCTCCACTGGCTCCCCATAGAAAAGAGAATCACCTTCAAGATACTCACCCATGCCTACAAATGCCTTCACAACACAGGACCCCAATACCTCAACGAGAGAATCTCCTTCCACGCACCCAAGCGAAACCTCCAATCCACCGACCTCACCCTCGCCGAAATCCCGCGGATCCGCAGAGCCACAACAGGGGAAGAGCTTTCTCCTACATCGCGGCCAAGACCTGGAACGAGCTCCCGATCGACATCAGACACGCCCCCTCCCTGAACATCTTCAGGAAGACAATCAAGACCTGGCTCTTCGACTGAACGGAGCTGCTAACCCCCCCCCCCACCCCACAGGGCCTTGAGACCCTCATGGGTGAGTAGTGCGCTTACAATTCCCCTGATTGATTGATTGATTGATAGGTGTAAAAGGAAGTAGGGTAATTTTAGAGTTTAGGCATGGGTCATGATAAAGGGAGGCTAGCAGTAAATGAAAAACTTGCATATACATATATCACTGAGATGTAAAAACGGTACGATGACTGTAATATACTTGGATCAATGACATGCTATGATGGCGGTGACACAATCTGGAAGGACGATTGTGTAATGATGGTCCTTTCTTTCTTTCCACTGCAGGGGAGCCGATCAGAGTATTTAACCACCTGCACGTAAATTAATTGTTTCACAAGGGGCATTTGAGAAAGGCTTGATGCCGAAACGCATCATGCCCAGTGCAAATAAAATAAACATTGAACCCACAAGAGTGCTCCGGTTATGTTCCTGGTGGAGGGACTTTGGTGTATAATAAATTGGTGCAGGCCACATGCACTCCGGAGGCACCCATCAGCAAAGAGTTCGGCAGGTGTGGTGGCACTTTGTTGGAGTATTATATTTGAAACCTGCCAGAACCGCTGTGGCCGTAAAAATTAAATATGTACCTGTTGACAGCAAGTTGGGGCATGACCACATGGCAAGGTGGAGGTCATTGAGACTGAGCACCTTCAGGTACAAAACTTTGATTGGGCAGTATGCAGCAGATGAATGGGTTATCGTGCTATGCTAATGCTTGCCAGGAAAAGGAACAGTGGAATGATATGCTATCAGCGCATGATTAAAGAACAGTGAGGAACTTTTTCCTGTCATCACTGAGATGTAGAAACGGAACGATGACTGTAATATACTTGGATCAATGACATGCTATGATGGCGGCGATACAATCTGGAAGGACGATTGTGTAATGGTGGTCCTTTCTTTCTTTCCACTGCAGGGGAGCCGATCAGAGTATTTAACCACCTGCACGTAAATGAATTGTTTCACCAGGGGCATTTGAGAAAGGTTTGATGCCAAAACGCGTCATGCCCAGTGCAAATAAAATAAACATTGAACCCAGCAAGAGTGCTCCGGTTATGTTCCTGGTGGAGGGACTTTGGTGTATATATATATATATATATATATATATATATATATATATATATATATATATATACACATACATACATACATACATACATACATACATATATATATATATATATATATATATATATATATATATTATCTACTGGCGGTCGCCAGTAGATAGTTATAGTTAGGAGCTATTTTCCATAGGAAATCCGCAACATTCTATTTGAAATAACTTCGGCGCCGGTTGACGAATCTTCGCGAAAGTTTCCAACTTGTTGGGGCGCTCCGGTCCGCTCCTATCCTGAAAGTCTCGGGGTGATTCGTGAAGCGGGGGCCGAGAAAAAGGGGTCCCAAAACGCGTTTTCCCCATTCATTTTTCCATAGGAACCTTTAGTCGCAGCTACAGCCCGAACTGCTGAACGGAATTACACCAAATTTGGCAAAGAGGTAGCCCTTGGTTCAGTGTCGTGCCTTTTGCTTAAATGGTGTAAATCCGTTCAGTAGTTCCTGAGAAAATCAAAAGTAAAGTCACATATATATCTATGGCAGAGTAGGGTCCGCGTACCCTCCCGATCACGAGCTGCATGCTAATTGGCTGTCAAGTGGCTGCCAACACTCCAAATCAGGAAGTGTTGGCAGCCATTTTGTCCCTCGGTAGAACCGAGGGACAGAAACAAGTGCGCAAAGCGCAAAAAGGGGGCAGGGTAGAAACACCCTGACCCCTAGGTCTGCTCAGGGGGTCCCACAAGGACCCCCTAGGCAGAAAAAAGCATTTTTTTTAAAAAAAATCGGCGGGATGCGCTTAGGGTGCGTGGATCCCGCCGATAAAAAAAAAACGAAGCGCTGTCTCCGGCGCTTCGATGTTAATTGCCCTCGGGTGGCCCAAGTCCCGGGGGCATGCGGGGTGGGTTTAGATTTTATGGGGGGCCTCTAAGGCCTCCAAGCCCGGGGACCGCCACCCCCGGGGCTTTAAATAAAAAATGGTGCGGGAGGGCTCACCGCCCTCCGCAGCCCCGGGACCGCCACCCCCGGGGCTTCTTTTTTATTTTTAATAACCTGTGTGGGGGCTCCAGCCCCCACACGCCCGAGACCGCCACCTCCCCGGTGCACTTAGAAAATAAATGTGGGGGTCCGTTTCGGACCCCGAAGCCACGGGGACCACCACCTCCCTGGGGCTGTGCAATTGAAGGGAGGGGGCCGCGCGGCCCCTCTTGGAGCCTGTGGTGGCCCTGGGGACCGCCACCCCCAGGGCCAGCTCCTGCAGTGTCCCGGGTGCCTACTCCTGGGACACTGCTGTTTGCAATGGCAGGACGGGAGCCTCGCGGCTCCCGCCCTGTCATTGCAAACTAGCTTGCTTCATTGAAGCGAGAGCAGGAAACCTGCTCTCGCTTCAATGAAGCAAAGCAGATTGCTTTTCCATAAGGGGAGCTGCATGTCAGCAGCTCCCTTATGGAAAAGCAATGCCGGCTCCCGCAGGACGCGGGGAGCCGGCGGGACCGTGCGGGTATTGGGGACCCCCACGGTCCCCAACTAGTGGCCAGGCCCGGGGGATGGGGTCCCCGGGGCTATTAGTGGCCTGGGAGGGGGCCACACAGCCCCCTCCCCAAAAATAAAAAATGTGTAAAAAAAAAAAAAAAAGGTTAAGGCCGGCCCCGGGGATGGGGTCCCCGGGGCCTTAAATGGCCTGAGGAGGGGGCCACGCAGCCCCCTCCAAATATATATATATTTTTTAAAAGAGGGCATGCCCCGGGGGATGGGGTCCCGGGGCCAATAGAGGCCCAGGGAAGGGGGGCCACGCAACCCCCTTCCCGTTCTGTTTAAAAAAAAAAAAAAATCATCAGGCCCCGGGGATGGGGTCCCCGGGGCCAAAAGTGGCCAAGGGAAGGGGGGCCACGCAGCCCCCTCCCATACAAAAAAAAGAAAAGAAAAAGACCGGCATCGTGCCGGAGGCCCCGCCCCTCTCTCCAGAAGTCTGCAAACACGCACCCTGGCGCGTTTGCAGATGGAAACGAATTCCCCTTGAATACTGGGGGTCCCTGAGGGCCAACTAGCCCACCAGGAACCTCCAGTATGCGCCAGGGGCTGCGTTGCAGAGAAGTGTACAGAGGCCACGCCCTTTTTACACCTCTCTGCAACGCAGCTCTGTGGCGCTTTGGAGGTACATGGTGGGCTAGTTGGACTCCAGGGACCCTCAGGATTCAAGGGGACTTAATCCCCCAACTTAAAACGCACCACGGGCGCGTTTGCACAGTGGTGAAGGGAGGGGCAGGGCTTCAGGTGACATGTGTGCAAACAGGCCCCGTGGCGCGTTTTAAGATGGGGAATTAAATCCTCTTCAATCCTGAGGGTCCCTGGGGGCCAACTAGCCCACCAGGTACCTCCAGTAAGCGCCACGGAGCTGCGTTGCAGAGTGTTGTAAAAGGGGCGTGGCCTCTGTACACCTCTCTGCAACGCAGCCCCTGGCGCATACTGGAGGTTCCTGGTGGGCTAGTTGGCCCCTAGGGACCCTCGGGATTGAGGAGGAATTAATTCTCCAACTTAAAACGTGCCACAGGGCGTGTTTGCAGACATGTCACCTCAGGCCCCACCCCCTTCCTTCACCATTGTGCAAATATTCCTCTAAAATCAGCCAAACTACGAATTCCGATTTACTCACCTGTTATCAGGAGAAACCTCAGTGCTGCATCTTTGAGCCCAGTACTGATCCTGAAAAGTAATTTTAACCGTACTTACCAGTAACTTGAATTTCCTTCCATAGGCTAACATTGACTGGTTTCACTTGGAAATTCTTCTAAGTGTGGAGTTTTGGAACTTTAGAATATTCCTCTTAAATCAGCCGAAGTACGAATTCTGATTTACTCACCTGTTATCAGGAGAGACCTCAGTGCTGCATCTTTGAGCCCAGTACTGATCCTGAAAAGTAATTTTAACCGTACTTACCAGTAACTTGAATTTCCTTCCATAGGATATCATTGCCTGCTTTTTGCTGAAAAAGTTTCTGTGTCAATTTTTGAAACATACAAATATTCCTCTAAAATCAGCAGAACTACAAATTCCAATTTACTCACCTGTTATCAGGAGAGACCTCAGTGCTGCATCTTTGAGCCCAGTACAGATCCTGAAAAGTAATTCTAACCGTACTTACCAGTAACTTGAATTTCCTTCCATAGGCTAACATTGACTGGTTTCACTTGGAAATTCTTCTAAGTGTGGAGTTTTGTAACTTTATAATATTCCTCTAAAATCAGCTGAACTACGAATTCCAATTTACTCACCTGCTATCAGGAGAGACCTCAGTGCTGCATCTTTGAGCCCAGTACTGATCCTGAAAAGTAATTCTAACCGTACTTACCAGTAACTTGTATTTCCTTCCATAGGAATCCATTGTCTGGTTTTCAGCAGAAAAGTTTCAGTGTCGATTTTCACAAACTACAAATATTCCTTAAAAATCGCCTGTATGACTTAAACGCATTCTTTCAACTGTTTGCAGGAGATGCACCAGTGCTGGATCCAGGATCCACCACTGAGTAAGAAAAAGTAACGATAACACTACTTACCTGCTAAGTGAATTTCCTCCCATAGGATAACATTGGTGATTCTATGTGAAAAAGTTTCAAGTGTCAACTTTTAAAATACAATAATATTCCATAAAAATCACTACTGTAAACAAAACGCTTTTACTCAACTGTTTACAGGAGATGTCCCAGGACTGAATCTAGGATCCAGTCCTGTGGTTAGAAAAGTAATCCATAAAGTAACTAATTGCATTTAACTAGAAATTCACATTGAGCTCAATGTTGCATTGTGTTTGAAATTGTGTTGCCCATTGCAACAACTGTAACTACTGTACTTAAAAGTCTATTGCCTATTTGCAAAGTATTTAAACTAAAGTAATTCATTCTGAGAAAGTATATTTTGTAATGTAATGTATAATGTAATTACAATGTAATTTAAAAAATAAAATATCTAAAAATAAATAGTTTAAAAAAATGTAGTAAATCAGTATCAAAAAATAAATATAACAATTAATACATTTAAAAATTGTCATTTACAAAACCTTTGAAATTCACTGAAAAAAACCATAGGTTTCAGACATGTTATAGTTAGGAATTAGCATTTAAAAAACCTTTGAAATTCACTGAAAAAACCATAGGTTTCAGGCACGTTATAGTTAGAAATTAGCATTTAAAAAACCTTACAAATTCACTGAAAAAACCATAGGTTTTAGGGACAGTTATAGTTAGTTGGACATTGCACTCGTACAAAACCCGTGAAATTCCCCGTTATAGTTAGTTCAGCTAACTATAACTCGCGCCCGTAATGCACTGCTGATGACGTCACATATTACATCACTCATGACATGGTCAGTGACATCACTGATGACATCACTGATGACATCTCAAATGACATCACTGATGACATCACTGATGACATCATCCACGTGATAATCTGATGCACCTCCTCACACCCTAATATAACCTTTGATACACCCACTCTAAATTACAGACTGCCATTCGCAAAACCATAGACACTCCAACACCAATAACTACATACCCACTCACTGATTCTTAGGTCTACACACACATCCACTCACTCACCCGTACAGTCACTCATACTTACGGTCACTCAGTACAGGACTATCATATGCACTCATACTCCTATATAGACACTCAAACACCGCCACCCATCCATAGAGGTACTCACACACCTAGTCAGTCATGCAAATAATTAAACACACTGCCATTTACTCACCTATACAGTTATCCACACACCAACTCACTTACTCGTACAAATACTAGCACATTCTTATGCTCTTATACAATCACTGATACAAGCACACACTCATCCATACAGTCACTCTCACAATCACACACTCTCGCTTATAGCTATTTATATACTCCAACACACATATATACTGCCTTTCACATATGTAGTTACTCACACATGTACCAATGGGACATACATTCACTCACTAACACACTCTTACACACACACTTACCCACCCATACAGTCTATCACAGATGCACTCTTGAAACCATCCACCCAGTGAATCACCCACTCACACATCTATGCACAGAGTCGCACACACCCCACCCACACAAACACTCAGGCACCCATACAGATACTCAGACAACCAATCAATAACTCATATAGACACTCATGTAGCTATTCACAAACCCATGCAGCCACTTACACAGCAACAGACAGACGGATACAGACATTCACCCAGTTTAGTCACTAACCCATGCATTCAGTAAGATACGTTTAATCACTCACTTATAGAGTTAGTCACGCACCTACTAAATCATCCATCCAGACACTTATACACCCACTCATTCTTCAATACACCTTGGCATATATATTAAACATATTTAAACTTTACAGAAACACACAGTCACTGGATGATGTCATCAGTGATGTCATCAGTGATGTCACTGACCATGTCATGAGTGATGTAATATGTGACGTCATCAGCAGTGCATTGCGGGGCGCGAGTTATAGTTAGCTGAACTAACTATAACGGGGAATTTCACGGGTTTTGTACGAGTGCAATGTCCAACTAACTATAACTGTCCCTAAAACCTATGGTTTTTTCAGTGAATATATATATATATATATATATATATATATATGTATATATTATCTACTGGCGGTCGCCAGTAGATAGTTATAGTTAAAACCTATTATCCATAGGAAATCCGCGACATTCTATTTGAAATAACGTTGGCGCCGGTTAACGAATCTTCGCGAAAGTTTCCAACTTGTTGGGGCGCTCCGGTCCGCTCCTATCCTGAAAGTCTCTGGGTGATACGTCAAGCGGGGGCCGAGAAAAAGGGGGTCCCAAAACGTGTTTTCCCCATTCATTTTTCCATAGGAACCTTTAGTCGCAGCTACAGCCCGAACTGCTGAACGGAATTACACCAAATTTGGCAAAGAGGTAGCCCTTGGTTCAGTGTCGTGCCTTTTGCTTAAATGGTGTAAATCCGTTCAGTAGTTCCTGAGAAAATCAAAAGTAAAGTCACATATATATCTGGGCGGAGCCTAACCACACATGTCATCGTGAGATCTGATTGGCTGTCAGCACTTCATCCTGGAATTTCTGGCAGCCATCTTGGGACCAATATAAATGATAGTACCTCATTGAAATGCATTGTAGTGAATAGAAGATTTTGAGGGTCACCAAAAGGAGAACTATAAAGGGTGATAACAGGCTTTAGTTACATTAGAATTTATTTGTTGACGGTACCATACTAATTTTAGGAATTGTGGTGTATTCCAAGGTGATTTTACCATGTGAAAAACCTTCTGCTGGGATATCATGAATCATGTTTGAGAGAACACTATTTTCTCATGCTTGTCCCATGGAGGTTTGGAAGGTGCTCCAGAAGCTAAAATGAGAGCATATTTTCTGTAAATTCACATTATCTTTCTCACTCATGTGAGAATGAAGACTGACATTCTCAGTAAAACATGTACATCCAACAAGGGCAGAGACTGTCAGTTGATTCCTTTGTGTTCTACTGCAGCTTCCCAGAGTGTTCTAAAGAACAACTAGAGTGCTAACAGCCTTACTTATGACAAAAGTATGGCACACCTGAAGCCATCTTGATTGGAATAAACTGGTAACACTTAAAACATTTAATTTAAAAAGGAACAAAATGATGGGGTTCATTTTGTCATAGAAATTATGGTTAGTGCTGTAGAAAGAAAAATTAGGACATGTTTCAAGTGTGATCTCAAATATCTTCCTGTTATATTTCAACAGGAGCAGCCTGCCAGTTGATGCCTTTGTGTTCTACTGCAGCTTCCCAGAGTGTTCTAAAGAACAACTAGAGTGCTAACAGCCTTACTTATGACAAAAGTATGGCACACCTGAAGCCATCTTGATTGGAATAAACTGGTAACACTTAAAACATTTAATTTAAAAAGGAACAAAATGATGGGGTTCATTTTGTCATAGAAATTATGGTTAGTGCTGTAGAAAGAAAAATTAGGACATGTTTCAAGTGTGATCTCAAATATCTTCCTGTTATATTTCAACAGGAGCAGCCTGCCAGTTGATGCCTTTGTGTTCTACTGCAGCTTCCCAGAGTGTTCTAAAGAACAACTAGAGTGCTAACAGCCTTACTTATGACAAAAGTATGGCACACCTGAAGCCATCTTGATTGGAATAAACTGGTAACACTTAAAACATTTAATTTAAAAAGGAACAAAATGATGGGGTTCATTTTGTCATAGAAATTATGGTTAGTGCTGTAGAAAGAAAAATTAGGACATATTTCAAGTGTGATCTCAAATATCTTCCTGTTATATTTCAACAGGAGCAGCCTGCCAGTTGATGCCTTTGTGTTCTACTGCAGCTTCCCATAGTGTTCTAAAGAACAACTAGAGCGCTAACAGCCTTACTTATGACAAACGTATGGCACACCTGAAGCCATCTTGATTGGAATAAACCGGTAACACTTAAAACATTTAATTTAAAAAGGAACAAAATGAGGGGTTCTTTTTAAATAGAAATTACGGTTAGTGCTGCAGAAAGAAAAATTAGGGCATGTTTTAAGTGAGATCTCAAATCCTCTTCTATTTCATTAGAAAATTCTGACATGCAGACTGAAACAATCACTTTCAATACCAGCAGCAGACTACCAGTTAACTCCCTGGTGAGCAGTAGCTTTACTCCAGTGATCTAATGAGCAACTAGAGTGCTAACATTCTGAATTTATGGCAGATGTGAGACACATCTGAATGCCTTCTTGATGGAATCAAAGTAAAAAACTGAAAGCATTTCCTACTGAGGAGACTGCAGTAAATGAAGAAATTAAGAAACTTCATAACAAAGAAGTCTTCCAAGATGGCCACCAGTGAAAAAAGAGCCCAAATGTAGCACAAATATTACCCAGATGTAGCCCACATATAGCCCAATGACAAAAGTGTGCAAAACACTTTTTATTTTTAGTTTTTTTGCAGTTTTATGTAGTGCAGACTGGTCAGGTATTGGAGCATTGCATCTTAAAACATGACCCCCTACACTACAAAAACACCACTGCACTACCTTAAACCCTAAAACACTACCCCCAGCACGACCCCCTACACTACACAAGCACCACTGCACTATCCTAAACCCTAAAACTCTACCCCCAGCACGACCCCTACACTACCCAAACACCACTGCACTAACCTAAATCCTAAAACACTACCACCAGCACGACCCCTACACTACCCAAATACCACTGCACTACCCTAAAACATGACCCCCTACACTACACAAACACCACTGCACTACCCTAAACCCTAAAACACTACCCCCAGCACGACCCCCTACACTACACAAGCACCACTGCACTACCCTAAACCCTAAAACCCTACCCCCAGCACGACCCCCTACACTACACAAACCCCACTGCACTACCCTAAACCCTAAAACACTACCCCCAGCACGACCCCTACACTACACAAGCACCACTGCACTACCCTAAACCCTAAAACACTACCCCCAGCACGACCCCCTACACTGCCCGAACACCACTGCACTGCCCTAAACCCTGAAACACCACCCCTTCACGACCCCCTACACTGCCCGAACACCACTGCACTGCCCTAAACCCTGAAACACCACCCCCAGCATGACCCCTACACTGCCCGAACACCACTGCACTGCCCTAAACCCTGAAACACTACCCCCAGCAAGACCCCCTACACTGCCCGAACACCACTGCACTGCCCTAAACCCTGAAACATCACCCCCAGCACAACCCCCTACACTGCCTGAGCACCATTGCTCTGCCCTAAACCCTGAAACACCAGCCCCAGCACGACCCCCTACACTGCCCGAACACCACTGCACTGCCCTAAACCTTGAAACACCAGCCCCAGCACGACCCCCTACACTGCCCGAACACCACTGCACTGCCCTAAACCCTGAAACACCAGCCCCAGCAAGACCCCCTACACTGCCCGAACACCACTGCATTGCCCTAGACTCTGAAACACCAGCCCCAGCAAGACCCCTACACTGCCCGAACATCACTGCACTGCCCTAAACCCTGAAACACCAGCCCCAGCACGACCCCCTACACTGCCCGAACACCACTGCACTGCCCTAAACCCTGAAACACCAGCCCCAGCACCACCCCCTACACTGCCCGAACACCACTGCACTGCCCTAAACCCTGAAACACCAGCCCCAGCACCACCCCCTACAATGCCCGAACACCACTGTACTGCCCTAAACCCTGAAACACCACCCCTGCACCGCCCCCTACACTGCCCGAACACCACTGCACTGCCCTAAACCCTGAAACACCACCCCCTGCACGACCCCCTACACTGCCCAAACACCACTGCACTGCCCTAAACCCTGAAACACCACCCCCTGCACCACCCCCTACACTGCCCGAACACCACTGCACTGCCCTAAACCCTGAAACACCACCCCCAGCATGACCCCCTTTACTGCTCGAACACCACTGCACTGCCCCAAACCCTGAAACACCACCCACAGCATGACCCCCTACACTGCCCGAACACCACTGCCCTAAACCCTAAAACACCACCCCTGCACGACCCCCTACACTGCCCGAACACCACTGCACTGCCCTAAACCCTGAAACACCACCCCTGCACGACCCCCTACACTGCCTGAACACCACTGCACTGCCCTAAACCCTGAAACACCACCCCCAGCACAACCCCCTACACTGCCCGAACACCACTGCACTGCCCTAAACCCTAGAACACTACCCCCAGCATGACCCCCTACACTACCCGAACACCACTGCACTGCCCTAAACCCTAGAACACTACCCCCAGCATGACCCCCTACACTACCCGAACACCACTGCACTACCCTAAACCCTAAAATACTCCCCGCAGCATGACCCCCTACACTACCCGAACACCACTGCACTGCCCTAAACCCTAAAACACTCCCCCAGCACGACCCCCTACACTACCCGAACACCACTGCACTGCCCTAAACCCTAAAACACTCCCCCAGCACGACCCCCTACACTACCCAAACACCACTGCACTACCCTAAACCCTAAAACACTAACCCCAGCACGACCCCCTACACTACCCAAACACCACTGTACTACCCTAAACCCTAAAACACTCCCCCAGGACGACTCCCTACACTACCCAAACACCACTGCACTACCCTAAACCCTAAATCTACCCCCAGCATGACCCCCTACACTACACAAACACCACTGCACTACCCTAAACCCTAAATCTACCCCCAGCATGACCCCCTACACTACACAAACACCACTGCACTACCCTAAACCCTAAATCTACCCCCAGCATGACCCCTACACTACACAAACACCACTGCACTACCCTAAACCCTAAAACACTACCCCCAGCACGACCCCCTACACTACACAAGCACCACTGCACTACCCTAAACCCTAAAACCCTACCCCCAGCACGACCCCCTACACTACACAAACACCACTGCACTACCCTAAACCCTAAAACACTACCCCCAGCACGACCCCCTACACTACCCAAACACCACTGCACTAACCTAAATCCTAAAACACTACCCCCAGCATGACCCCTACACTACCCAAACACCACTGCACTACCCTAAACCCTAAAACACTACCCCCAGCACGACCCCCTACACTACACAAGCACCACTGCACTACCCTAAACCCTAAAACACTACCCCCAGCACGACCCCCTACACTGCCCGAACACCACTGCACTGCCCTAAACCCTGAAACACCACCCCCTTCACGACCCCCTACACTGCCCGAACACCACTGCACTGCCCTAAACCCTGAAACACCACCCCCAGCATGACCCCCTACACTGCCCGAACACCACTGCACTGCCCTAAACCCTGAACCACTACCCCCAGCAAGACCCCCTACACTGCCCGAACACCACTGCACTGCCCTAAACCCTGAAACATCACCCCCAGCACAACCCCCTACACTGCCTGAGCACCATTGCTCTGCCCTAAACCCTGAAACACCAGCCCCAGCACGACCCCCTACACTGCCCGAACACCACTGCACTGCCCTAAACCTTGAAACACCAGCCCCAGCACGACCCCCTACACTGCCCGAACACCACTGCACTGCCCTAAACCCTGAAACACCAGCCCCAGCAAGACCCCCTACACTGCCCGAACACCACTGCATTGCCCTAGACTCTGAAACACCAGCCCCAGCAAGACCCCCTACACTGCCCGAACATCACTGCACTGCCCTAAACCCTGAAACACCAGCCCCAGCACGACCCCCTACACTGCCCGAACACCACTGCACTGCCCTAAACCCTGAAACACCAGCCCCAGCACCACCCCCTACACTGCCCGAACACCACTGCACTGCCCTAAACCCTGAAACACCAGCCCCAGCACCACCCCCTACAATGCCCGAACACCACTGTACTGCCCTAAACCCTGAAACACCACCCCCTGCACCGCCCCCTACACTGCCCGAACACCACTGCACTGCCCTAAACCCTGAAACACCACCCCCTGCACGACCCCCTACACTGCCCAAACACCACTGCACTGCCCTAAACCCTGAAACACCACCCCCTGCACCACCCCCTACACTGCCCGAACACCACTGCACTGCCCTAAACCCTGAAACACCACCCCCAGCATGACCCCCTTTACTGCTCGAACACCACTGCACTGCCCCAAACCCTGAAACACCACCCCCAGCATGACCCCCTACACTGCCCAAACACCACTGCCCTAAACCCTAAAACACCACCCCTGCACGACCCCCTACACTGCCCGAACACCACTGCACTGCCCTAAACCCTGAAACACCACCCCTGCACGACCCCCTACACTGCCTGAACACCACTGCACTGCCCTAAACCCTGAAACACCACCCCCAGCACAACCCCTACACTGCCCGAAACCACTGCACTGCCCTAAACCCTAAAACACCACCCCCAGCACGACCCCTACACTGCCCGAACACCACTGCACTGCCCTAAACCCTAGAACACTACCCCCAGCATGACCCCCTACACTACCCGAACACCACTGCACTACCCTAATCCCTAAAATACTCCCCGCAGCATGACCCCCTACACTACCCAAACACGACTGCACTGCCCTAAACCCTAAAACACTCCCCCAGCACGACCCCCTACACTACCCGAACACCACTGCACTGCCCTAAACCCTAAAACACTCCCCCCAGCACGACCCCCTACACTACCCAAACACCACTGCACTACCCTAAACCCTAAAACACTAACCCCAGCACTACCCCCTACACTACCCAAACACCACTGTACTACCCTAAACCCTAAAACACTCCCCCAGGACGACTCCCTACACTACCCAAACACCACTGCACTACCCTAAACCCTAAATCTACCCCCAGCATGACCCCCTACACTACACAAACACCACTGCACTACCCTAAACCCTAAATCTACCCCCAGCATGACCCCCTACACTACACAAACACCCCGGCACTACCCTAAACCCTAAATCTACCCCCAGCATGACCCCTACACTACACAAACACCACTGCACTACCCTAAACCCTAAAACACTACCCCCAGCACGACCCTCTTCACTACCTAAACACAACTGCACAATTTGTTACAGGCGTTGCAACGCAGGCCTGTGGTGCTTACTGGAAGTACCTGGTGGGCTGGTTGGGCCCCAGGGACTCTCAGGATTCAAGGTGACCTAATCCCCCAACTTAAAACGCGCCACGGGGCGCGTTTGCACAGTGGTGAAGGGAGGGGGCGGGGACTCAGGTGACATGTGCGCAAACACGCCCTGTGGTGCGTTTTAAGTTGGGGAGTTAATTCCCTTTGAATCCTGGGGGCCAACTAGCCCACCAGGTACCTTCAGTAAGCACAACAGAGTTGCGTTGCAGAGAGGTGAAAAAGGTGCGTGGCCTCGGAACGCCTCTCTGCAACTCAGCTCTGTGGTCCTAACTGTAGGTACCTGGGGGGCTAGTTGGGCCCCAGGGACCCTCAGGATTCAAGGGGACTTAATCCCGCAACTTAAAACGCGCCATGGGGCGCGTTTGCACACATGTCACCTCAGGCCCCCTCCCTTCACCACTGTGCAAACGCGCACTGGCTCTGGTTAGTCAGAGTCAGTTACCACCAGTACCCGTCTGAAAAAGTTGTGGGCACAGGATGATTTTGCAACAAGGCCTCTTTCTGCTCCTCTGTTGGTTCTTTCTGCACATCTTTTGCTTCTTTCTGTGCGTTTTTCTTCTTTCTTCACATGTCCTACCTCTGTTGGCATAGTTAGAAACTAGCATTTAAAAACCTTTGAAATTCACTTAAAAAATCATAGGTTTCAGGCACGTTATAGTTAGAAATTAGCATTTAAAAAACCTTTGAAATTCACTGAAAAAACCATAGGTTTCAGGCACGTTATAGTTAGAAATTAGCATTTAAAAAACCTTTGAAATTCACTGAAAAAACCATAGGTTTCAGGCACGTTATAGTTAGAAATGAGCATTTAAAAAACCTTTGAAATTCACTGAAAAAACCATAGGTTTCAGACACGTTATAGTTAGAAATTAGCATTTAAAAAACCTTTGAAATTCACTGAAAAAACCATAGGTTTTAGGGACAGTTATAGTTAGTTGGACATTGCACTCGTACAAAACCCGTGAAATTCCCCTGTTATAGTTAGTTCAGCTAACTATAACTCGCGCCCGCAATGCACTGCTGATGACGTCACATATTACATCACTCATGACATGGTCAGTGACATCACTGATGACATCACTGATGACATCTCAAATGACATCACTGATGACATCATCCATGTGATAATTTCATGCATCTTCTCACACCCTAATATAACTTTTGATACACCCACTCTAAATTACAGACTGCCATTCTCAAAACCATAGACACTCCAACACCAAAAACTACATACCCACTCACTGATTCTTAGGTCTACACACACATCCACTCACTCACCTGTACAGTCACTCATACTTACAGTCACTCAGTACAGGACTATCATATGCACTCATACACCTATATAAACACTCACACACCGCCACTCATCCATAGAGGTACTCACACACCTAGTCAGTCATGCAAAAAATTAATCACACACCCATTTACTCACCTATACAGTTATACACACACCAGCTCACTTACTCATACAAATACTAGCACATTCTTACGCTCTTATACAATAACTGATACAAGCACACACGCATCCATACAGCCACTCTCACACTAACACACTCTCACTTATAGCCATTTAAATACTCTAACACACATATATACTGCCTTTTACATATGTAGTTACTTGCACATGTACCACTGAGATATACATTCACTCACTAACACACCCATACACACACTCACCCACCCAAGCAGTCCATCACAGATGCACTCTTGAAATCATGCACCCAGTGAATCACCCACTCACACATCTATGTATAGAGTCACACACACCCCACCCACACAAACACTCAGGCAGCCATACAGATACTCAGAGAACCAATCAATAACCCATATAGACACTCATGTAGCTATTCGCAAATCCATGCATCCACTTACACATCAACAAACAGACGGATACAGACATTCACACAGTTTAGTCACTAACCCATGCATTCAGTAAGATACGTTTAATCACTCACTTGTAGAGTCAGTCACTCACGTACTAAATCATCCATTCAGACACTTATACACCCACTCATTCTTCAATACGCCTTTCCCTATATATATTAAACATATTTAAACTTTACAGAAACACACAGTCACTGGATGATGTCATCAGTGATGTCATCAGTGATGTCATTTGAGATGTCATCAGTGATGTCATCAGTGATGTCACTGACCATGTCATGAGTGATGTAATATGTGACGTCATCAGCAGTGCATTGCGGGGGCGCGAGTTATAGTTAGCTGAACTAACTATAACAGGGGAATTTCACGGGTTTTGTACGAGTGCAATGTCCAACTAACTATAACTGTCCCTAAAACCTATGGTTTTTTCAGTGAATATATATATATTCAAACCAAACTCCAGTTCTCCTTACGAAACCGGACACCGACACCACAAATTCAGTAGATTTTCAAGATTTATTCACCAGATTATCGTGCTGTAATGCGTTTTTTGACAGGATCCCCTGCCTTGCTTATATATATAAAACCTACTGGTGGTAACTATAGTTAGGACTATGTTTCCAAAGGAAAAGCGTTTTTTGACTTGTCTATAACTTTGGTGTAGTTTGACGAATCTTCACGAAACTTCCCCAAAAAAGTTCTCAGACGATTCTTGTTGCACACGGAAAGCTTCAGGGCGATTTGTGACATGGGGGCCTAGAAAAATGGGGTTCAAAAGAGGGTGTGTTTGCAATGTTAATTTCCATAGGACCTGTCAACACGACTACAGCGAGCTGGTGGACAGAATTATAGCAAATTTAGTAGAAAGGTAGATTTGGTTATGCAGATTGTGCTTTTTGTTCTTTGGTGTAAATCTGTTTATTAGATTTTGAGAAAATTAAGAAGAAAAAGTTAGTGATATCTGTGGTCAAGGATATTTCGTGAAGACATTGCGATTAATCGCAATGACGCAAGCCGAAAGGAATGCTGTGATTGGCTGGCCACAACCTGAAGAGAAATTTGCGGCCGCCATTTCATGGTAGGGAAATGGTTCGCGGGGCTGAAAAGTTGTGTTAAAGCTGATATAATGGCTCAGGGTGGAGGTACCCTGGCCCCATGTTTGCCAAATGGAGGTGTTAATGACACAAGTTATGTGTCCAAAATAGATTTTTTTGACCACGAGCGATTTTTGCGATGACGTTGCAACCGTCAGCAAGGCCGTCCTGTGTTATGCCGAGGGGAGTTCGCGACAATCGCAACGACTTTGCGATTACTGGTAGAAAAGTTTTTTAAATGTGTATGTATATTCACACAGCCGTCCTGATTTTTACTTAGGCACTCACACACTCACTCAGAGACATCATTTAGATAGTAATTTATCTAGCGTGATGGTTAGAATGAATTTGTTTTAGTTATAAAATTTAATTGTGCTGTTTGCCATTGAATGTCTGCTTTTGTTTTCCTTTTTTGTGACATATTTGCAATCGTCGCAACATCATCACAGATATTTAAAAAATTGAAAAAAAAGTTCTTTATAAAGAAAATGAACAAAAGTTTTGGCCCTAGGGTGACTCTGACAAGACCCTTTGTGTTGATTGTGTGTATATGACAGCTACACACTGCATAGTTTTAGGATGCTTAGAAACACCCTGTTGCCTTCGTCTGTAAAGCGCACTCCATCACTTCTATAGAGTCCATGCATATTGAAATGCAGTTTGTTGTTATAGATAGAGTCCATGTTATGGTCTCTGAGGAATGCAGAAACAGATTTATTAACTTGTTTCCTGTCTTTGTCAATCTGAGGACAGAATTGATTAGACCACTTCTATTTCTGCCTTTGGCTTATGTTAGAGTACACCAAGACAGTGTGAGGGAAAAGCATCACCAATTCAGCAAAGGTATCCTTTATTAGAAATTCCAGTCCTACCCCAGTCAATGTGCCAAGGTCATTGCCAACACAAAGAGATGATGGACGGAGCTCTGAAACTTTTCAGACACTCACCCTCAGTCACAGATCTGGGTTGAATCCATCATCTTTCTTTATCTCAACATATGGACGGAAGTATGTCCTCGCTTTCTATGAACTGTCATTTGTATTTCTAAGGGAAATTGCATGCACTAAAACCACTCGAAAAAGGCTAACGTCGAAACGCGTCGTCTTGGTGCACAATAAACTATTGTGCAGTCTCCTGGTGTGCCGCTCTTGTTGTTTTTTCCTGGGATTACCTAAGGAAAACACTGGAAATACGATATATATATATATATATATATATATATATATATATATATATATATATATAAAGCAAAGGCTCCATTTTACCAGGGGCCCCCGACCCTGCAGGGCGGGCTCTGCTGTCAGGAATGGAGATCCTGGTGAAATTTACAGCCGCAACAGAAGATGCAGAGCCACAACACCGACTTGCTTCCGAAAATACTTTATTCGTCTATGCAGCATCATCAACTCAGTGTCCTTACGCGTTTCGGCGGGATATCGCCTTGATCACAGGTGAGTTTAATATAAGCCCAGTGGTCACATGGCCCGTGATAACAACTACGGGCACCAACACAGTTCTTTCAGGCACGGACATAATTCCATTTAGCTTTTAATAGCGTTTCGTTTCCAATGTCACGTGCAAAATCATATGCAGAAAAGTGTCCAAATTAAAGGTGCATAATGTTCTGTACATTTTGCAAAGTGCATATGCTCGCATTGTCATGATAAATATTCGGAAAGCGGGTTACCAGAGAGAGGAAAGGCACCTCCCTCATCTCCCTTTCACACTCCCAGTGCCAAATACCCATGGAAGTCCGGTGGCTGGAACGTGGGATGCGCGAGTCATGCCCCCTCAATAATACCAAGCAAAGGCTCCATTTTACCAGGGGCCCCGACCCTGCAGGGCGGGCTCTGCTGTCAGGAATGGAGATCCTGGTGAAATTTACAGCAGCAACAGAAGATGCAGAGCCACAACACCGACTTGCTTCAGAAAAGACTTTATTCGTCTATGCAGCATCATCAACTCAGTGTCCTTACGCGTTTCAGTGGGATATCGCCTTGATCACAGGTGAGTTTAATATAAGCCCAGTGGTAACATGGCCCGTGATAACAACTACGGGCCCCAGAATGCACCAACACAGTTCTTTCAGTCACGGCACGGACATAATTCCATTTAGCTTTTAATAGCGTTTTGTTTCCAATGTCACGTGCAAAATCATATGCAGAAAAGTGTCCAAATTAAAGGTGCATAATGTTCTGTACATTTTGCAAAGTGCATATGCTCGCATTGTCATGATAAATATTCGGAAAGCGGGTTACCAGAGAGAGGAAAGGCACCTCCCTCATCTCCCTTTCACACTCCCAGTGCCAAATACCCATGGAAGTCCGGTGGCTGGAACGTGGGATGCGCGGGTCATGCCCCCTCAATAATACCAAGCAAAAGCTCCATTTTGCCAGGGGCCCCCGACCCTGCAGGGCGGGCTCTGCTGTCAGGAATGGAGATCCTGGTGAAATTTACATATATATATATATAAATAACTCGTGCCCTAAGGTAACTATAACTTGCGCCCCTGCCATGCACAGTTTTTCTCATCAATAATTTCATTGCAAATGTTGCAGTGATATCAATAATGTCATAGAAAATGTCACAAGTGATGGCATTTCTGGGGTAATTAGCAGTGCCCCTATTTAGGCCCTAGGACCCTATCCCCCAGGACAAATGCAAGAAAAAAGAGGAGGGATCCTGACAGCCCCCCCCCCACCGAGCCCAATTGGGCCCCGGGGATCCCATCCCAGCGCCCCACTCTCCCTTTTTTTGCAATCAGCTCCAAGGGATGGGGTCCCCGGGGACTTCACAGGCTTGGGGAGGGTGGGCCATGCCACACCCCTCCCCTTTTTACAATTTCGGCCTTAGGAGATGGGGTCCCGAGTGCCACCATAGGCTCGGGTAGGGGGGCTGCGCACCCCCTCTCCTTAATTAAATATATCCGGCAAATACTCAGTTAAAACCGCCCTTTTTCCTTTTTGTTTTGTCCCCAGGGAGGTCCCTCTTGGTCTCCTGCACGAGGCCTACCCCTTCAGGGTAGCCCTACCCTGCCCTCTTATATTATTTTGCTTTTCCACACTTCAGGACGGGAAACTAAGTTCCTGAGTCCTGTAATAGCTGCCGGCAGCATATTTCTCATGTTGCTGGCAGCCAATCAGAGCGCTCACTCCTGGGGGAGTCTGACTCCCGCAGGAGAGAGATCGTCCAAAGAAAAAAAGCTCTCTCGGCCAATCAGAACGCTCCATTTGTGAATTGGCGCTCCCGCAATACTCTCGCAGGGGTTACTCTGACCCAACCTGCCTGATATTCAAATATTTTTTCACCTTTATTTCTTCATAAACTACTGGATGGATTTACACCAAATCACAAAAAGCTCACTTTCTGGACCAGGATCTAGCTTCCTGCCAAATTTAGTGTAATTCTAATAAGCATATTTTGCGGTAGCGCTGTCCAAATAAGTCTACGGAAAATGCATTGGGATTTTGTGTTTTGGGACCCCCCCTTTTTTCTCAGCCCCCACTTGACAGATCACCACAAAGCATTCAATGTGCAAACTAGGCAAAAAAGAGCATTTGTTTGAAACGTTTTGTGAGGATTCGTCAGACGGCACCAAAGTTATTAGCAAATTAAAAAAGGTATTTCCTATGGAAACACTGACCTAACTATAACTATATAACAAACTATATATATAATATATTTGTAAAGAGCACTATCACCCGGGAGTGGGAGGTTGTTCTACACTTTAGGAGCGATGTAAGAGAGCACCCATCCTCCTGATCTGGTCTTGTGTATAAGTGGTGTAGGAGAGTAGGATCTGCTTCTTATAGTTACCTCCACTTTTTGCTGATGTTTCACTGTTTTCGACTTAGTCTGACTGGGATCTTGCTATTCAGGACCCCAGTCTATCTGCTTTCTCCTCTAAATTGATTGCATGTACTTTAGGTACACTCCAGATTGGATTCTGGGGTACCCTTATAAGTCCCTAGTATATGGTATACTATGTAACCAGGGCATAGGTACCCCAGAGGCCTCCCAGGGGCTGCAGCATATATTATGCCACCCCTGAGAGGCCATTCAAAATGACACAACAGGTCTGCTACTGCAGCCTGTGTAAGGTGGTGCATGCACCCCTTCCTTAGATATAGGTTCACTATATCTATCCTATCACTGCACATATAAGCCTATCAGTCACCCCTATGGCAGGCCTTATCAATCCTGAAGGCAGGGTGCTGGGTTTTATGTGAGAGGGTGCCCATGCAGGAGCAGAGCCCCTCTGCAGCCTTCGGGACCACTATTCCGGGGTTGTCTGTGATGCAGCCAACCATATACTCTTAAGTGCATTATAACCTCGCGGTAAATGCTAACTTTAAAATGGCTGCAAGGAATTATGTCGTGTTTGGTGTCAAACACCTTGGAATCATACCTCCACACCAGCAACTGGTGTGGGAGGTATGATTCCTCCCTCCTAGAGGGTGAAATATGACAGCACCGGTACACCTGGTACCAGCTTCACAGAGCCCTGGCATCACAAAATGGATGCTGCCAGCCACAGACACGAGTCTGCCCTCCTGCTGCTGGACGAAACTCCAGCAGGGGAAGGCTTGACAATAGGTTTCCTGTCACAGGGAGGTGTGACCACCTCCCAGATAGGCTTTAGTGTATTGGGGCTGGGTGGGTGCATTCTCAGAGTGCTTTGATGTCTGCACTGGGGGCACATTTGGTGTCCCTGTGCATAGTCCAGCTCAAACCGGTTGCAGGGGCTATCAGCCCCTGCTCTGGTGCGAAACTGGACAAAGGACATGGGTGTAGCCACCCCTCTGTCCTGACCCTCCCATAGGTGGGTCCCCAGAGTTTGTCCCACCCCTTCCTTGGGTATAAAGTAGGAACCCTGACTACAGGACTTTAGATATTACCTGGAATAAACTCTGCTACAGAAACCAAGTAACCTTCGACGATCTACGCTTTGCTGGAGAACTGAAGAATCTCCCTTGGAGTAAAGGAGTTACTCCCCTGCAAGGCAGGCACCTCAGCGCATCTGACCGGTTTGCATCTACGCAGCTCCCGACGGACTCCGAAGATTTTGCAACACAGGAGGTGGGTGCCCAAGCTTCCCAGAGGCAGACTAGTGGGGACCGTGCAACCCGAACCCCTGGACACCGTACACATTTGCAGCAGCATATGCTTTTAGGCAATCCCTGAGGCTGTGCTTTGGGCTACTTGTAGTCCAAGCCCGAGCAGTGTTTTCACCGAAGATTACTGGCCTACACTCCACGAGTGTTCCGTGGGCTGGTATTGTGTGATTCCTCTCGAGGTCCCTTCGCGATCCCTGGTCCGTTGACCTGTGGGTCCCTGAGAAGGCAACTTTAACTTTCAGTGGGCTTTCCTGGTTGCTCCAGACGTGCCCTGACTCTCCATAGCTTGGGGAGTCCCCAGGACCTTGCTGGTCCTCACCGAAGCATCTTTTCTCTGACCGCGTGGGTTGCAGTTGCCAAGGCTTGTTGGTCTCCAATCCGGAAACTGACCCCCCAGCACTCGACATCCTTTGTTGGACAGCTCGCCTACGGAATCTGGTCATCATCGACGTCTCCTGGTCCCCGTGGCTGCAGAGTCAAGCTTCACCTCTTCGCACCTGAAGCACCCGACATCGGTGGGCATTCGATTGCTCCGCTCCTGGTCACGTGAAGTGACCCAGACTTTGTCCCCTCTGCTTTCAGGTTCTTCTCATCTCCGATCCAGGCTTGGGTCACACCGGACACTTTTCTTCTCCACGGCAGCAGCACTTCTTCGCATCACGCCATTGAAAACGACGAGGGTTTCCGACACCACTTGACCCCTATGCACCCGGCTCCTCTGGGATAGGTAACTCGGGTACCTCGGTACTCACAAGGGTGCTGGCCTTAGAACCTTCTAAGTTTAACTGGGTTTGCTTGAAGTCCTCTCCGAAGTGTCCTTAAACTCTAAATTTCCAATCGCGACTTTCCCATAGAGTTGTACGGAGTTCGCGTCTGTGTTCCCACACTGCATACATCCTCCATGGGTCCCCTGTGTCACTACCTTGGGTGGTTCCTTGGGGTCCCAGCGATTCTACGTGCTCTAGGCACTGTGTCTAGTCAAGTCGGGGTTGTTATACCACTTTCTTAATATATGGTTTGGTCTCCCCCTGGAGCCCACTGTGCATTGTGCTATTTACTGTCGTTCTAGTACTGTAATATTGTGTGCCTTGTTCTCTAATCTCATAAAGAGGTTAGTAGAGAGTGTTTAGTAATAAATGCATATATTTTATATATACCTGGTGTGGTTCTCCTTTCATTTGGTCATTCAAGAGGTTATATACTGGTAAAACAAGCTGCTTTACATTCCTTCAAGACTTAGCCTGAAAGCTGCTCTCCACAGCTACCACTAGGATAGCTTTCTATAAAGGTTGTCTTTTAACCTAATCATCAATAAGGGTCGTTTGGACTGGTGCAAGGTGCCCACTTTAATTAGTGGACAGCATATACCAAGCCAACTTCTCACATTGGTGTGCAGCGGTTGGGATTCAAGCTTGCTATTGTTTTACCAGATAATCTCAGTGAGTGACTAACTGAAAACCACTAAAGGTACTTAGGTACATATAAATCAAGTCTAGAATAAAGTAAGTTCTACTGAACTTGGAGTTGGGTAGCCAAAGGGTCTAGCACACCCTTTTCTCCAACTCAAGAGAGTCTCAGTTCCCACTAGAGTAGGTAGGTGCATACACCACACCACACTAGAATGTCTTCAAGGCCTGAAGTCAGTGACTCCTTGCCAACTAGGTATGACAATCTCACATTCCAAGAATTGATAAATATGTGTACATCTAGGAAACTGAAGACAGGGAGACATGCAAGCACTCAACGCCTCATAGAGGCTTTGCTGTTAGATGACCTCAGAAAGACCCCAGGGTCTGATGAGGCAGGCAAGTTGGGTGGGGCAGCAGAGGAAGAAAGGCCAGGAAGTGAAAGGTTCTATGACCTGGACTCCAATGCTGACCAGGGGGATCAAGATGATTCTAACCTGGACAATCCAATTCTTCCTTCAGGTGAGGAAGGCCTCAGTGGCCCTCTCTTTACTCCCCCAGGAAGGGTTAACAGTCTACCAAGAAGATCATCATCTCCTTCTCAGGAATCTGATCATTCTGGTACTTCTGTAGGGACCTCTGCTTCTCATAAAAGGGAATCCTCTTATGAGAAGAAATGCCAACTGCTTGAGTTTGAGAGAGCTAAGCTCAGAATCAAGAGAGAGCAATTGGCCTTAGATAGGGAATCCCTGGAGCTTCAGCGAGCTTCAGTTGGGGCTAGAGCCCCATGGTGGCAGCCTCAGTGTCCCTAGAGGAAGAGAAGATACTCATGACCATAGGAACCTGAACAAGATTGTCCCTCCCTACCAGAGTGGGGATGACATCCACAAATGGATAACTGCACTGGAGAGGACCTGTAAGGTACAGAGGGTCCCTCAGGAGCAGTGGGCAGCAATCTTGTGGCTCTCCTTTGCAGACAAAGGTAGAGACAAGCTCCTCACTGTAAGAGAAGAGGATGCTGATAATTACAAAGTCCTGAAGAGTGCTCTGATTGATGGGTTTGGCCTAACCACTGAACAATACAGGGTAAAGTTCAGAGACCCCAAAAGGCACAGACTCGGGACTGGGTTGACTTTGTTGATTGTGCTACTAAGGCTCTGGAAGGCTGGTTACTTGGTAGTAAGGTGTGTGATTTCAAAGGATTGTATAATTTAATCATGAGAGAGCAGATCCTTAATAACTGTCAAAATCAACTGTTGCATCAGTACCTGGTGGACTCTGATCTGACCTCTCCCCAAGAATTGGGCCAGAAGGCAGACAAATGGGTCAGAACCAGGGTGAGGCAGAAGGTTCAGAACCAAGGTGGTGACTCCAAGAAGCAGGATTCTAAAAACTCTGATAAGGGTGGGGAGAAGGGTACAGACCAGAAGTCTTCTCAAGGGCCCCAAAAATCTGCATCTGGTGGGGAGTCCCAATCCAACAAAGGTAAAGGCAAGAAGAAGCCATGGTGTCAAATCTGTAAACAGAAGACCCATTGGACAAGTGATTGTAACAAGTCCAAGGACTCCACTCCAACCACCACTGCCCCTAAGGCAACTGTTCCCCCTAGTTCAGCTCCAAGTGGTGGTGTTCCAAATAAGGGTGTAGTAGGGTTAACCCTGGGATCTGAGATGGACTCTGGCCTAGTCAGAGTTCCAACTCAGGCTATGTTGATCTGTGATGGAGGCATGGATATGGCCTCCTTATTTGTAAGCCCCAGTAATCTGGGCAAATACAGACAACAGCCTATAATCAATGGAAAGGAGGCCTTGGCATTCAGGGACACAAGAGCAAGTGTCACCATGGTGACCAAAGATCTTGTGGCTCCTGAGCAAATCATACTTGGTGGGATGTACCAAGTGACCAATGCTAGCAATGTCAGGACAGACCATTCCCTGGCAGTTGTTAATTTCACCTGGGGAGGGGTAACTGGCCCTAAAAAGGTTGTGGTAAGTGCAGACCTCCCTGTTGAATGCTTGTTGGGCAATGATTTAGAAACTTCAGCTTGGGCTGAAGTGGAACTCAGGACTCATGCAGAAATGTTGGGTATCCCTGCAGATGTGTTTGCTATGACCAGGTCACAGACAAAAATGTCTAACACTGAACAGGTCCTGGATCCTGGAAAAATGGACCAGGCACCTTCCAAGAGAAGGAGCAGTAGGGTTAAGGCAGTGTCTTCCCCCCTGCCTCAGAATCCAGATCAGTCTCTGGAGGGAGCTGATCTTAGTCCTGAAGAAGGAACTGTCCCAGATGAGCTTGAACCTGATCCGGTTGAGTTCTTGGGGACAGGGGGCCCTTCCACGGCAGATCTGAGCCAGGAGCAACTGAGCTGCCCCTCTCTTGAACCCCTCAGACAGCAAGCTGCTGCTGAGGCTGCTGGGAGTGCTAGTGGGTCCCACCGGATCTACTTGGATGATGGACTCCTTTACTCAGAGTGTAGAGACCCCAAGCCTGGAGCCACCAGGAGGTTGGTTATACCTCTGAAGTTTAGGAGCTTCCTATTGACACTAGCACATGATATCCCATTAGCAGGTCACCTAGGCCAAAACAAGACTTGGGACAGAATTGTCCCTCACTTTCATTGGCCTCATATGTCTGAAGACACCAAGGAGTTTTGTCGCTCCTGTGTCACCTGTCAAGCCAGTGGTAAGGCAGGTAGCACTACAAAGGCCCCCTGATACCATTACCTGTGGTGGGGGTTCCCTTTGAGAGGGTAGGGATTGACATTGTTGGTCCCCTAGATCCTCAAACTGCATCTGGGCACAGATTTATACTGGTGGTGGTGGACCATGCCACTAGGTATCCAGAGGCAATTCCCTTTAGAACTACCACAGCTCCTGTGGTGGCAAGGGCCCTCCTGGGAATCTTTTCCAGGGTAGGTTTTCCTAAGGAGGTAGTATCAGACAGAGATGCCAACTTCATGTCTAGTTACTTAACTGCTATGTGGAAAAAGTGTGGTGTAAATTACAAATTTACAACCCCTTATCACCCACAATGCAATGGTTTAGTTGAAAGGTTCAACAAAACCTTAAAGGGCATGATTAAAGGTCTCCCAGAAAAGCTTAGGCGCAGATGGGACATACTTTTGCCCTGCCTTCTCTTTGCCTACAGAGAGGTTCCACAGAAGGGGGTTGGTTACAGCCCATTTGAGCTTCTGTTTGGACATCCAGTTAGGGGTCCATTGTGTCTAGTGAAGGAGGGATGGGAGTTACCTCTCAAACCCCCTAAACAGGATATTGTGGACTATGTACTTGGTCTCCGCTCCAGGATGGCTGAGTACATGAAGAAGACAACTAAAAACCTTGAGGCTAGCCAGTAATTGCAAAAGGCCTGGCATGACCAAAAGGCTGTGTTGACTGTTTATCAGCCAGGACAGAAAGTATGGGTGTTGGAGCCTGTTGCCACAGAAGCCCTCCAAGACAAGTGGAGTGGCCCTCATACAATTATTGAGCAAAAGGGAGAGATTACCTACCTGGTGGACCTTGGAACTCCCAGGAGCCCCCATAGGGTGCTCCATGTCAACAGGCTCAAACCATATGTTGACAGGGCAGACATGGGCTTGCTCATGGCTACTGATGAGGGACAGGAGGAAGAGAGTGATCCACTCCCTGACCTGCTCTCACAGAACCCTGATGATGGTTCAATAGATGGTGTAGCTTTGGCAGGCAGCCTCACTGACCAGCAGCAAACTGATTGCAGAAAAGTTCTCAACCAGTTTAGACATATGTTCTCACTGACTCCAAGTCAGACTACCTGGTGCACTCATGAAGTGGACACTGGGGACAGTCTGCCTGTTAAAAATAAGATTTACAGGCAACCTGACCATGTCAGGGACTGCATCAGGACTGAAGTCCACAAGATGTTGGACTTGGGTGTGATTGAACCCTCAGATAGCCCTTGGGCCAGTCCAGTAGTCTTGGTACCTAAACCTCACACCCAGGGTGGTAAGAGAGAGATGAGGTTTTGTGTTGACTACAGAGGTCTCAATGCAGTCACTAGGACTGATGCCCATCCAATCCCTAGGGCAGATGAGCTTATAGATACTTTGGCCTCAGCCAAGTTTCTGAGCACATTTGACCTGACAGCTGGCTACTGGCAGATCAGATTAGCTGAGGATGCAAAAGCCAAAACAGCATTCTCAACCCCTAGTGGGCACTACCAATTTGTGGTGATGCCCTTTGGTTTGAAGAATGCACCTACCACTTTTCAAAGGTTGGTGAAGAAAGTCCTTACAGGCCTGGAAGTCTATAGTGCAGCATATCTAGATGATATTGCTGTCTTTAGCTCCACCTGGGAGGATCACCTGGTCCACCTGAGAAATATTTTGGAGGCCCTGCAGAAGGCAGGCCTAACTATCAAGGCCACCAAGTGCCAGATAGGGCAGAGTCAGGTTGTGTACCTGGGCCACCTTGTGGGTGGAGGCCAGGTTCAACCATTGCAGAGCAAAATCCAGACCATCACGGACTGGGTTGCTCCAACCACCCAGACTCAGGTCAGAGCTTTCTTGGGCCTGACTGGGTACTATAGGAGGTTTGTTAAAGGATATGGATCCATAGTGACCCCTTTGAATGACTTAACTTCCAAAAGAATGCCAAAGAAAGTTCAGTGGACAGTCAGCTGTCAAAAGGCATTTGATGACTTGAAGCAGGCCATGTGCACTGCTCCCATTCTGCAAAGTCCTGACTACTCCAAACAATTCATTGTCCAAACAGATGCATCTGAGTTGGGGGTAGGGGCTGTGTTATCACAATTGAATGATGAAGGTCAGGATCATCCAGTAGCTTTTATTAGCAGAAGGCTGACCCCCAGAGAGAAACGTTGGTCAGCCATTGAGAGGGAAGCCTTTGCTGTGGTTTGGGCCTTGAAGAAGCTGAGGCCATACTTGTTTGGCACTCACTTCATTGTTCAGACCGACCACAAGCCCCTCTTATGGCTAAAACAGATGAAGGGTGAAAACCCCAAACTTTTGAGGTGGTCCATTTCCCTACAGGGGATGGACTATACAGTGGAACATAGACCTGGGAGTAAGCATGCCAATGCAGATGGACTCTCCAGATATTTCCACTTAGAACATGAAGACTCAACTGGTCAAGGTTAGTTTAATGTCCTGACGTTTGGGGGGTGGGTTGTGTAGAAGAGTAGGATCTGCTTCTTATAGTTACCCCCACTTTTTGCTGATGTTTCACTGTTTTCGACTTAGTCTGACTGGGATCCTGCTATTCAGGACCCCAGTCTATCTGCTTTCTCCTCTAAATTGATTGCATGTACTTTAGGTACACTCCAGATTGGATTCTGGGGTACCCTTATAAGTCCCTAGTATATGGTATACTATGTACCCAGGGCATAGGTGCCCCAGAGGCCTCCCAGGGGCTGCAGCATGTATTATGTCACCCCTGAGAGGCCATTCAAAATGACACAACAGGTCTGCTACTGCAGCCTGTGTAAGGTGGTGCATGCACCCCTTCCTTAGATATAGGTTCACTATATCTATCCTAATCACTGCACATATAAGCCTATCAGTCACCCCTATGGCAGGCCTTATCAATCCTGAAGGCAGGGTGCTGGGTTTTATGTGAGAGGGTGCCCATGCAGGAGCCCCTCTGCAGCCTTCGGGACCACTATTCCGGGGTTGTCTGTGATGCAGCCAACCATATACTCTTAAGTGCATTATAACCTCGCGGTAAATGTTAACTTTAAAAACGGCTGCAAGGAATTATGTCGTGTTTGGTGTCAAACACCTTGGAATCATACCTCCACACCAGTTTGTATGATTCCTCCCTCCTAGAGGGTGAAATATGACAGCACCGGTACACCCGGTACCAGCTTCACAGAGCCCTGGCATCACAAAATGGATGCTGCCAGCCACAGACACGAGTCTGCCCTCCTGCTGCTGGACGAAACTCCGGCAGGGGAAGGCTTGACAATAGGTTTCCTGTCACAGGGAGGTGTGACCACCTCCCAGACAGGCTTTAGTGTATTGGGGCTGGGTGGGTGCACTCTCAGAGTGCTTTGATGTCTGCACTGGGGGCACATTTGGTGTCCCTGTGCATAGTCCAGCTCAAACCGGTTGCAGGGGTTATCAGCCCCTGCTCTGGCGCGAAACTGGACAAAGGACATGGGTGTAGCCACCCCTCTGTCCTGACCCTCCCATAGGTGGGTCCCCAGAGTTTGTCCCACCCCTTCCTTGGGTATAAAGTAGGAACCCTGTCTACAGGACTTTAGATATTACCTGGAATAAACTCTGCTACAGAAACCAAGTAACCTTCGACGATCTACGCTTTGCTGGACGACTGAAGAATCTCCCTTGGAGTAAAGGAGTTACTCCCCTGCAAGGCAGGCACCTCAACGCATCTGACCGGTTTGCATCTATGCAGCTCCCGATGGACTCCGAAGATTTTGCAACACAGGAGGTAGGTGCCCAAGCTTCCCCGAGGCCGACTAGTGCTCTCAGCAAACCTGTGACCCGCAGCCCTCGTGGGGACCGTGCAACCCGAACCCCTAAACACCGTACACATTTGCAGCAGCATATGCTTTTAGGCAATACCCTGAGGCTGTGCTTTGGGCTACTTGTAGTCCAAGCCCCGAGCAGTGTTTTCACCAAAGATTACTGGCCTACACTCCACGAGTGTTCCGTGGGCTGGTATTGTGTGATTCCTCTTGAGGTCCCTTCGCAATCCCTGGTCCATTGACCTGTGGGTCCCTGAGAAGGCAACTTTAACTTTCAGCAGGCTTTCCTGGTTGCTCCAGACGTGCCCTGACTCTCCATAGCTTGGGGAGTCCCCAGGACCTTGCTGGTCCTCACCGAAGCATCTTTTCTCTGACCGCGTGGGTTGCAGTTGCCAAGGCTTGTTGGTCTCCAATCCAGAAACGGACCCCCCAGCACTTGACATCCTTCATGGGGAAGCTCGCCTGTGGAATCTGGTCATCATCAACATCTCCTGGTCCCCGTGGCTACAGAGTCAAGCTTCACCTCTTCGCACCTGAAGCACCCGACATCGGTGGGCATTCGATTGCTCCGCTCCTGGTCACGTGAAGTGACCCAGACTTTGTCCCCTCTGCTTTCAGGTTCTTCTCATCTCTGATCCAGGCTTGGGTCACACCGGACACTTTTCTTCTCCACGGCAGCAGCACTTCTTCGCATCACGCCATTGAAAACGACGAGGGTTTCCGACACCACTTGACCCCTATGCACCCGGCTCCTCTGGGATCGGTAACTGGGGTACCTCAGTACTCACAAGGGTGCTGGCCTTAGAACCTTCTAAGTTTAACTGGGTTTGCTTGAAGTCCTCTCCGAAGTGTCCTTAAATTCTAAATTTCCAACCGCGACTTTCCCATAGAGTTGTACGGAGCTCACGTCTGTGTTCCCACACTGCACACGTCCTCCGTGGGTCCCCTGTGTCACTACCTTGGGTAGTTCCTTGGGATCCCAGCGATTCTATTTGCTCTAGGCACTGTGTCTAGTCAAGTCGGGGTTGTTATTCCACTTTCTTAATATATGGGTTGGTCTCCCCCTGGAGCCCACTGTGTATTGTGCTATTTACTGTCGTTCTAGTACTGTAATATTGTGTGCCTTGTTCTCTAATCTCATAAAGAGGTTAGTAGAGAGTGTTTAGTAATAAATACATATATTTTATATATACCTGGTGTGGTTCACCTTTCATTTGGTCTTTCAAGAGGTTATATACTGGTAAAACAAGCTGCTTTACATTCCTTCAAGACTTAGCCTGAAGGCTGCTCTCCACAGCTACCACTAGGATAGCTTTCTATAAAGGTTGTCTTTAACCTAATCATCAATAAGGGTCGTTTGGACTGGTGCAAGGTGCCCACTTTAATTAGTGGACAGCATATACCAGGCCAACTTCTCACAAATGGGATGTGTTTGAGTAGATGTCATGTGGAGTGGAGATGTCTGGGTGGTTGGTGGAAGGAGATGCGACTGTTCAAGTAGGTGGGGTCTGAGTTGTGTAGTGCTTTGAATGTGTGTGTGAGGAGTTTGAATTGAGCACGTTTGTTTATTGGGAGCCAGTGTAATTCCCTGATGCCAGTTGTGATGTGAGTTCTGTGTTAGAGGTTGAAGATGAGTCTGGGTGCTGAGTTGTGGATGGTTGGTAAACTTCTAGTGAGTTGCTTGGTGACCCTGGCATAGAGGGTGTTCTAATAGTCCAACTTGCTGGTGACTAGGGTGTGAGTGACAGTTTTTATGGTGTTGCTTGGGAGCCATCTCAGGACCTTCCTCAGTGTTTTCAGGGTGTGGAAGCAGGATGCAGTGATGGCGTTCACTTGTGCAGTCATGTCCAGTTTGCTGTTGATGAATATTCTGAGGTGCCTGTCGTGGGTTCAGGGTGTGGGTCTGAGTTCAACCGGCCACCAGTTGGAGTCCCACAGTGAAGTGTTCTTGCTGAAGATCACTACTTCTGTATAAGAAATTGGGTTATTGGTGTAGGTGGGTGGAAGTGCCACTCAGGCAATAGCCACAATCCTTGTCAGGATGAACCACAAAAGTCACTAAATTAACCTGTGCTTAATGCTCTGGTAGGTTGGCAGGCTTAACTTAGAGGCAATGTGTAAAGTATTTTCGCAGTCATAAACAGTAATAAAATGAAAACACAACACAAGAAAAATCCTAAACCAATTTAAAAAAATAGAGTACATTTTAATGAATAAAATGATACCAGACCAACAAAATCCCATTCAATAGAATCCGAGATATTCAATTTGAAAGTTTTAAGTAGACATTGTGCCTAAAAGCACAAAGCACCACTCGTGATCTGGTCATGCTAGACAGGGGGAAAGTCACAAGCTTATGCCGTCCACAAGGGACCCGGTTACATCGCAGAAAAAGTTACTTTCTCAGAGTCCAAGGTGAAGAGATCTGTTCATGGTGGAGGAGGTCGATAGGAGGAGGGAGAGCATTGCAGATGGTCATCGCTGTAGCACGAAGAGTAGGTCCGACTTCATGGGCGGTGGTCGCTGTAGCATGAAGATCTGGTTGGGCGTCACAGACAGTCATCGCTGGAGCTCCATGGTGGCAGACACTGCGGGCTGTCATTGCTGTAGCACAAAATGGCAGATCTCCCATTTGCAGTTGTCGCTGCTGGTCACTTTAGCTCAAAGAATCAGGTTCACCAGGGCTCCCCATTGGCGGTCATCACAGGCCTCAGATCTCAGCGTGAATAAGTCCATTTGCAGTCGCAAACAGCCCAAAACTTCAGGATTTCTCCCTTTCTTTCAGAAGAATGCTCTCTGATGCCAGCTAAGGGTCCAGTACCTGGGGTGGCACCTCAGGGTCTCAGTCTAGCGGACACCAGCAGGGCTCAGTCAGGTCCTGTTGCAGGTTCAGGCAGGTCCAGTTGCAGCAGGTAAGCTGGGCAGTTGAAGGGTGGCCTCTGAAGCTTGTTGTGACTCTGTAGCTCAGAACAGGAGGGCAGCCAACTGACACTTGGAGTCAATCACATTAGGCTGGGATGAAGGGAGCAGGTCCAGTCTTCCTTCTCAGAGAGAGGGGCAGGCCTCTAGCAGTAGGGCAGTCCTCTGGTAGCAGCAGGGCAGTGTTAGACCTGGTTCTTTTGACTGCTTTATCCCCAAACCTTTTGCCTCCGATATTTCTGACCCTGTTTTTGTTTGCTAGTATTCTGGGCACTTTACCACTGCTGATCAGTGCTAAAGTGCATACGCCCTCTGTGTAAATGGTGATATGAGAATATAGCATGTTACAACGCATGCTATTACATCGCATGCTATTACAATGCGGTCGTTACAACGACTGCGTTGTTAGTACACAATACCTTTACATCGCAAGTCATTAGAACGACTTGCTGTAGGGGGCGCGCTGGACTTAGGAATAGTATTATTTACTATTCCTACTCCAGTTTGCGCAACAGCAGGAAAGGTGTTGGAGTTCATATCCAATACCTTAGCGCCCCCTACAGCAAGTCGCTCTAATGAGTTGCGATGTAAAGGTATTGCGTACTAACAATGCGGTCGTTGTAACGACCACGTTGTAAAAGCACTGCAATGTGATGACAGCGTTGTAAATGCTGTTTCCCGTGATATGATTTGTTATCCATGATTGGCATATTTGATTTACTGGTAAGTCCCTAGTAAAGTGACCTGAGTGTTCCAGGGCCTGTATATCAAATGCTGCTAGTGGGCCTGCAGCACTGGTTGTGCCACCCACATGAGTAGCCCGGTAAATGTGTTTCAGACCCACCACTGTAGTGTCTGCATGCACAGTTGTTAACTGCCATGTTGCCCTGGCAAGTGCACCCACTTGTCAGGCCCAAACCTTCCTTTTCCTTACATGTAATGCACCCTTAAGGTAGGTCCAAGGTACCCCATGGGTAGGGTGCACTGTATATGAAAGGTAGGATATGTACTGGTGTTTGTGACATGTCCTGATAGTGAAATACTGTGTATTTCGTTTTTCACTATTGAAAGGCTGTTTGTCCCATAGGCTTATCATTGGGGCTGCACTGTAACAATTTTACATGTGAAGCTTTCAATAGGGACAAGATGGAAAAATGGAGTTTAGGCTCTCTGAACACAGAATTTATTAACACGCCTTCTGGTATAGGTGGTTTTTAAATTGTGTGTTTGAAAATGCCACTTTTAGAAAGTGGGCCTTATCTTACTTTACCATTCTGTGTGCCTCTGACTGTATGTGTATTCAGTGTCTGGTTTTGGAGTGACAGGAGCTAGGGATGTGCATTCACTCTAGATAGTCACTGGGTGGGTTGAGGTGTGCCCTGCCTTGCCTGGGTGACTCATCGCTGGGCTGACTAGACCTGGTCTGCATTTTGAGTGGTGGGAGGAGTTTCGCTTGCACCTGAATAGGCTGTGTCTCCTTTTCACAATGCTGTCTCCGCACCCTGTTGTCATGCTGGACCAGGGAGGACAAGACTGGTTTGGGCTGGGTTCAGAGACCCTTGCCACAAAGAGAACAATGACAAAATGAGGTATAAGTATTAGACCTAAAACCCCAGGACTTTAGATCACTTCAAGAAACAAGAGGACCCTGCCAAGAAGAAGAGTGGAAGGACTGTGTGAGGAGTGCTGCCTTTCATATGTGAGGGGTGCGTTGGCCTGCAGTTGCTGCTTCTGTCCATGGTGGAGGAAAAGGACTGACTCTTTTTGCCCTGCTGTGGTACTCTGCACGTGAAGGAAAATCTCCAATGGCCTGTGTGTGCTGGCCTACTGTTTTGGAAGACTCAGTGACATCAAAGTCTTCCATCTGGTGCATATTTCAGGAAAAGCTTCCCTCTAGTGCTTTGACTGTTATCCTACAAAATCCTGGTGCCTTGACTTTAGTGGGAAAAGTCCTGGTGCCTTTGCTTCATTCAGAGGAAATTCCTGGTGCCTTCGCCTCAGTATACACTTTTCTGAGGTGGGAAAGCCTCTCTGGGCTTGCTTATCTGAGGATCCCTCGTGCTTCCCCCACCCCTTCACAACAGGTGAGCAGCCACCGAGGTACCGCCTGCTGTGCCGTGCAGCGAGGTCTCCGAAAACCAAGATCGGCCGCTCCCCAGCTGTGTGAGCGCAGCAGGGCTACCAAGCATTGCCTGCCAACCCTTCACAATGGCGCACGTCACCGAGGTCCCAGGAGCAGCCCGGATCCTCCCCGTGCATCTGCCCAGGCCGCCTACAATCGTCCCTTTGCTGCAGGGAGCGGGCGAGAAGGCACCGCCAAGCTGCGTGCCCGGGACGGGCTGAGCCCTTGGGGCAGGTGAGGAGAACGAAGGCTGGTGCGCGGCTGCTCCACGTGAATGCGGGCAGACGCCTTCTTCCTCCCTTCAGCGCGGGAGGCCTGGCGAGGTCACCCGCGGTGCTCTGAGGTGGGTGGGTGTTCCCACGCAGTCGGGGGATGGTCAACTTCTACGAGCCCCATTCCTGGTAAGTCCTCAATGGTGGCACCCGGTGAGGAGTGGCCAAGGGTGAGGGAAAGCCCCGTGAGCTCAGAGCAAGCAGCCTCCCTGACGCCCTGGTGCGCCGGGCTCCAAGGTTCACAGGGAGTCACTGGCCCTACTTTGGGCTCTCCCTGACCAACGGAGGGTTAATCTACGGATCTTGTGGCATTGACTAAATAAAGCATTGTGACCCGGGGCGGAACCTCGATGCAGGACCCGGGATGCCTTGAGAACACGAACAGCATTTTATTTCCTGCTTAGTAAACTACCGTGAGACCCATAGTAGGTGTACAGGCACTCCTGTGGCCTACGGGTTATGTCTGCATTTACTGGCAATGTTGAGGGGGATCATATGTGTTCCCCCTACCTAAAGGCTGTGTTTGTGCCCTGATGTTGAGTACATGTTGTGGTCACCCATGTGCCCAGCGCTGGCATGGTAGGCCTAACAGTTATGATTTATGGGTGATAAAGCCTACTTGTTGTGCCCTGGTTAAATAGGGATTACTCTGTCAGGACGCACATATTACATACAGAGATGGTGATTTTATGATATGTGCAGCGTATGAGTATTTGCTTCAGTTCACTACAGGTGATGTTATGACAGTTGCCTGGTTGGCAAAGTGATTTATGATGTACATTATTATGACAATTGCCTAGTTGGCAAAGTGACTTATGTGATTTGTGGTCTATGTGCTTTAAATACAATATATGAGATATTTTTATATAACTCTGTGTGGAGTCTCTTTTGTGGTGTGCCTAGCGTGTCACTGGTGTATGTGTGTGTTGCACAAACGACTTACACATTGCCTCTGGGATCAGCCTGTCTGCTCTGCCAAGCTACCATGGGGGTGACCAGGGGTTATTTTGGGTGTGTAACTCCCTTACCCTGACTAGAGTGGTGGGTTCTGCCTGGCTTAGGTGCATACCCTAGCCAACCAGAAACCCCATTTCTAACAGGTATTCTCCTGAGGAACAAGGCAAGCCTCAAGCAGCAGGGCAATCCTCTGAGGAACAAGGGAGGCCTGAAGCAGCAGGGCAGTTCTCTGGGGAACAAAACAGTCCTTCTTCTGCTATGTCCTCAGGTCCAGGAGTGTACTGAAGAGTGGCTCTGAGGGACCAATATTTATACCTGGTGTCAGCCTTTGAAGTGGGGGGATAGCCTAGCTACCCCAGATCTGGTTCTGGAAGGTTTCTCTCTTTCCCTGTCAAAGCTCCAAGAAATCTGGGTTGACAAAAGACTGGTGTCAGGCTCCTTTGCGTGTGCTGGTGGCAACCCCCTTTGAAGGAAGTGCAAGCGGGGCAGGGAACAGCTCACCCAATCATCCTGCCAACACCTACTCCCCTCTGTCTCACTGTCTAGTAGGAATACACAAAGGCCAACTGCCAAGCTATTTACAGACATTTGACCCAGGACACAGCCAGTAGGCACCAAATGGTTAGGACAAGAACTTTCTCATACTGGCCTTTTTCCGAAATGTGATTTTAAATCTGACGTTACCTTTAAAGAGGGTTTTAAATTACAATTCATTTGAGTTCAAACTTGACATCCCTATCTCTTCCCAATCAAAAGTTAACACTTATGTAAAAAGGTAACACAATGTTTTCAATGGGAGAGATAGGCCTTCCAGTAGTGAAAAACGAATTTGTGAGTATTTCACTATCAGGACATTAAAAATCTAAGAACGCGTTTTTTTTTCACTATCCGCAATTCGAGCAAGATGGCGCCCGAGTGAGATGCTTAGCTGCCTGCCGCTCCCCTTGCCTCGCTTTGCTCCATTAGTATACCTTTGGCTGTTCGGAGTGTGGCCAAGGTGTCGGTGTTGGAGGCTGGATTCTGTTGAGAGGATGCGGAGGACTTACACGCGTAAAGTGGAGACGCGGCAACCAAAGCTTGTTCTACCGCCTCGCGATCACTGCGGCCGCCAAAGCTGTTCAGTGTGTCTTCTGGCAGGCCAGGTTTCTTTCTTCTGCGTTTGCGGCCTCTCCTGAATGCAGAATGCCTGGCCGAGGAATTAAAAGAACAATGTCTGCAAATGCGACTGCCGCCCCCGCCCTCTCAACTGCACGCTGTGACTCCGTTAAGGAGTCGAGATGGGGAGAGAGAGAGAGAATAGGAGTGCACAGTTAAGGTTAAGGAAAATACGGATAAATCTGAAGCTGGGGTGAAAGCTACAAAATGGCTGCCAAAGAGTGGATTACATGGGGACGCTGGGCTATCTCAACCTCTGATTGCAAGTTTGTTCTCCCAAATACGTAACAAAGTCTCAGTGCCCGAGATGGGAGGGCCAAATATTATTAGCCCCGAATCAGCATAGGGGAAGGTACACTGGACAGGAACCCTCTGACTGGGGAGGAAACTCTTCTGACGGTTTCCCTCTTGATGTTGACTAGGGTGGAGGAGGGAATGAGGGATATAATCCAAACATCAGAATGCCAGTAGCAGTCGAATGGGGCAAGTATACATATCAAAGCCTTAGAGGAAGTACTGACAGCGGTGCAAGAACTTCAGGATTTGACTCTCTGTATCGGGAGTGAAGAGCTTGAAGGTGATAGGAGTACACAGATTAACCAAGGAGCTTCAGTGGCTGGTGTACAAAGTTGGAATTTGAACAGGGGAAACAAAAGCTACAGCCAGGTCTACTGATACAGGGGAGAGGTTTTTCTCCTTGACCAATGACTCAGACCCATCTAATCCCTGTAATACCTCATCATCTTCGATATATGAACTGGCCTCAGATTCCTCTACCAACAGTACTCCGGATAACTCTGCAATTTTAACCCAGTGTAAAATGTTGAAAAGAAAGAAGAAGGAGAGAAGGGTTTTCGAGAGGGCAGAGGCATGAGTATTGGGGGAGCGTCAACGGAAAACCTGAGATGGGACTACTCGGCTATTCAATTGGTATATTCAGAGGGGAAAAAGAAGTAAGAATTGAATGAATGAGTTATCTGAGAGTGCAGCAACTGGCCCTTCAATGGTAGAGTCAACACTGGCAGTAATCCTTCAAGCAATTGGAGGAAGAAACATGGAGTGCAAGTCGTCGTGCGTGGCTGGCCTCAAAAAAGTTGCACGGAACTATCAAGAAAGTAAATAAAACCTGTTTGGAGATTGCAGAAAGGATCACAACGGTGGAAGTGTGGGCAGAGTGTTAAGAGATAGAGATGAATGCACTGAGAACCCAGAAATCTTCTCAAGAAGCAACTATGACTGATGTTCTTTGGAAACTTGAAGTTCAAGAAAATAGACAACGCAGAAAAAATTTGAGATTCGTGGGGATCCCCGAAGGGGTAGAGGGGCAGTAAACGTGGGTATACATGGTTACTTTATTGAAAGGGGCATTCCCAGAAAAAACTAACTGGAATTGGGACTTAAAAATTCAATGGGCTCATCGATTTCCATTAATGCGAAAGAAGCACCAATCTAATGAAGCAGAGAGGCACCGGGCTATGTTAGTTTACTTTGGGAATTTTTTGTTACAACATGAAATTTATGATTTGATTCATCCTAATGCAAAGAGAGAGTTTGAGGGAGTCCCCTTTTTTTCAGACCAGATTTTGCGCATGCCACTGTAGAAAGGCGATGGCTGTTATGACAGCTCATCAGCCCATTTCAGAAAATAGGGGCTGAAGTATTCCTTCAAAACCCTGTACGGTTAAAAGTTATCTATAAGGGCTACACTCGTAGCTTCACTTCAGAGATACAGGCCCAGGAATACTTAAAGGAGCTTAGCGGATGTCTGGTTGTGCTTCTAATAAATCGAAGTATTCAGGGAGTGAACCATACATAGTGATGCTTCTTTTTGCATGTATGAGGGTGAGGGGGCAGAGCACATTCTATATGGGGATTTTTTTCTTCTCCCTTCTTGTTTCTTTTCCTCTTTCCCGTTTCGTTTCTATAACTAAGGATATATATTCGACAGTGACGTGCGGGGGTGGTAGGCGGTGTCAGCACTCTTCAGGTGTCATTACACAGGTATGTTGCCTGATTGCTCATATTGTGGTATGGGTGGGAGGGGGGTTGGAGGAGGGGGGAATCCAGGGGGTGGGCAGGTTTGGGGTTCGGAGGGGGAGGGTTGGGGATGGGGGAACACTACATAGGTAAACAGACTAAAGCAGCAGAAATTTGCCATTAATGGAGCAGGCAGGCATCCGCTTGATTCCAGGTGCCCTGAGGGGGTAAAATATAATTGGATGGTAAAATTTAAGATTAGAGATGAGTAAATTGAGAATTGCGACCAATAATATTTGTGGCTTGAATGACAGGAAAAAGAGGCACAGAACTGCTTTGGAACTGCAGCAACTCGGCTGTGAGGTGTTTTTACTAAGTCCAGCTCGCCTCAAGATCATATTCAAAGGAAAGACTCGGACATTCTTGTCAGAGGTTAAAGCTCAAGAATATCTGAAGGAGATTACGGGAGAGGTTGGACTGGGTTGATAAACCCTAGGACGCTTCACCTTTTTTTTTCATGGATTAGTGCCCTGACCTAGCTTTTCTTTTTTCAGTTTTTTCTGTTTTTGGTGAGGGCTCATTCAGTAGACCTGTTTTTTGTTCATTCATTTTGTCTTCTTTCTTCTTGGGCTCTGTTAGGGTTGGACTGGTTGGGGCGGGGGAGGGGCAGGGTGACTTGCTGGTAAGTGCCATCACCAGGGTCAGGATTGACCCTATTGCTTGTGGTTGGGGAATGGGCGGGTTTTGGGGGGGGGGGTGGGGGAGGGTTGGGTGGCCTCTTGGACAAGGTTTGGGGTGGGGTATCCAAGCAATTTGTAGGATTTTGTTTTTGTGGGCAGGTGGTGGTCAGGTTAGACTGGACTATAATAAATGATGAATAAGTTAAGAATTGCCTCAATTAATATTAGTGGGTTGAATAATTTTCAAAAGAAGCAAAGGGTAAATCTAGACCTACAATACTTAAAAGCTGATATCGTTTGTATGCAGGAAACCCATGTTGAAGGGAATCAAAAACATCTATTGGAATTTACAGGGTATCAAATTATAGCTAGGATTCTGCAAGGAACCCGCACTCGTGGTGTGGCGATTCTTACACGATAGGAAAAAATACGATTCCCTAGAGCCAGGGTGGATAGGTATGGTAGATGGGCTATCGTAGAATACTCTCACATGGGAGGTTCTTTTACATTGTGCTCTATCTATGGGCCTGTCACTGACAACTCAGCGCTATTGGACTGGCTTTGTGTTGAATTAGCGGGATGGGCCCTTCTAGTGGTGATTTGTGGGGATTTTAATATCAATATTAAAGGGAGTGCCCTGAGGGCGTGCCCCACAACATATCAAGGATGTAAGTCCAAGGTTTTCCGGTTATTTAGGCACCTTGTAATTACTCATGGGGTTTATGATGTATGGGCTGATAAAGAGCCTATAGATCCTGGTTCCACATTTTATTCAGCTCCCCATCAAGTGCATGTCCGCCTGGATTACTTTTTTATATCAAGCGTACTGTTACATGCCTCCTGTATTTTTAAATATCCTCGGTTGATGTCCGATCCCTTAGTTTTAGAGTTTGATATTCATTCTATTCCACAACCTAGTAAGGGCTGGTCATTTGAGAGAGCTTTGTTGCTAGATGATGACTATGTCATTCATATGAAGAGGTGGTTCCCATTATTAATGGCCGAAAACATAGGGAGTGTCTCTTTGAGTATAGTATGGGATGCGTTTAAAGCTTAGGTGCGAGGGAAACCTCGAGATTTAGCTGGTCTAAACAGAAGGAGAAGCAACACCTTCAGGAACTCTATCATGCCTTATCACGGACTGATGCAAAAACAACAATTGATGGACAGAATGCAGAACAATGTCATACATTCACCCCAGTACAGAGATCTGGGCCTAAATCCATCGTTTTTTTGCTCACCATGCCATTCCAGTTTGAACCCAGCCATATGCAAATCAGTCTTGACCCTGTGCCCAATGGGAACAGTCCAGCCCGAACTGCCAGGCCAGGTCCTCCCTGGACTGGAAACAAGCATCCTAGGACCGGTTTCGGGGTTTCACCCCTCTTCAGCCAGGATAGCTTGATTCCAGTGGCATGGAGAGCACGGGACCCACGTCTGGGCATACCCGTCCCACTCGGGGTGACAAATGCAAAAACAACAATTGATGGACAGAATGCAGAACAATGTCATACATTCACCCCAGTACAGAGATCTGGGCCTAAATCCATCGTTTTTTGCTCACCATGCCATTCCAGTTTGAACCCAGCCATATGCAAATCAGTCTTCACCCTGTGCCCAATGGGAACAGTCCAGCCCGAACTGCCAGGCCAGGTCCTCCCTGGACTGGAAACAAGCATCCTAGGACCGGTTTCGGGGTTTCACCCCTCTTCAGCCAGGATAGCTTGATTCCAGTGGCATGGAGAGCACGGGACCCACGTCTGGGCATACCAGTCCCACTCGGGGTGACAAATGCAAAAACAACAATTGATGGACAGAATGCAGAACAATGTCATACATTCACCCCAGTACAGAGATCTGGGCCTAAATCCATCGTTTTTTTGCTCACCATGCCATTCCAGTTTGAACCCAGCCATATGCAAATCAGTCTTCACCCTGTGCCCAATGGGACAGTCCAGCCCGAACTGCCAGGCCAGGTCCTCCCTGGACTGGAAACAAGCATCCTAGGACCGGTTTCGGGGTTTCACCCCTCTTCAGCCAGGATAGCTTGATTCCAGTGGCATGGAGAGCACGGGACCCACGTCTGGGCATACCCTCCCACTCGGGGTGACAAATGCAAAAACAACAATTGATGGACAGAATGCAGAACAATGTCATACATTCACCCCAGTACAGAGATCTGGGCCTAAATCCATCGTTTTTTTGCTCATCATGCCAATCCAGTTTGAACCCAGCCATATGCAAATCAGTCTTGACCCTGTGCCCAATGGGAACAGTCCAGCCCGAACTGCCAGGCCAGGTCCTCCCTGGACTGGAAACAAGCATCCTAGGACCGGTTTCGGGGTTTCACCCCTCTTCAGCCAGGATAGCTTGATTCCAGTGGCATGGAGAACACGGGACCCACGTCTGGGCATACCCGTCCCACTTGGGGTGACAAATGCAAAAACAACAATTGATGGACAGAATGAAGAACAATGTCATACATTCACCCCAGTACAGAGATCTGGGCCTAAATCCATCGTTTTTTTGCTCACCATGCCATTCCAGTTTGAACCCAGCCATATGCAAATCAGTCTTGACCCTGTGCCCAATGGGAACAGTCCAGCCCGAACTGCCAGGCCAGGTCCTCCCTGGACTGGAAACAAGCATCCTAGGACAGGTTTCGGGGTTTCACCCCTCTTCAGCCAGGATAGCTTGATTCCAGTGGCATGGAGAGCACGGGACCCACGTCTGGGCATACCCGTCCCACTCGGGGTGACAAATGCAAAAACAACAATTGATGGACAGAATGCAGAACAATGTCATACATTCACCCCAGTACAGAGATCTGGGCCTAAATCCATCGTTTTTTTGCTCACCATGCCATTCCAGTTTGAACCCAGCCATATGCAAATCAGTCTTGACCCTGTGCCCAATGGGAACAGTCCAGCCCGAACTGCCAGGCCAGGTCCTCCCTGGACTGGAAACAAGCATCCTAGGACCGGTTTCGGGGTTTCACCCCTCTTCAGCCAGATTAGCTTGATTCCAGTGGCATGGAGAGCACGGGACCCACGTCTGGGCATACCCGTCCCACTCGGGGTGACAAATGCAAAAACAACAATTGATGGACAGAATGCAGAACAATGTCATACATTCACCCCAGTACAGAGATCTGGGCCTAAATCCATCGTTTTTTGCTCACCATGCCATTCCAGTTTGAACCCAGCCATATGCAAATCAGTCTTGACCCTGTGCCCAATGGGAACAGTCCAGCCCGAACTGCCAGGCCAGGTCCTCCCTGGACTGGAAACAAGCATCCTAGGACCGGTTTCGGGGTTTCACCCCTCTTCAGCCAGGATAGCTTGATTCCAGTGGCATGGAGAGCACGGGTCCCACGTCTGGGCATACCCGTCCCACTCGGGGTGACAAATGCAAAAACAACAATTGATGGACAGAATGCAGAACAATGTCATACATTCACCCCAGTACAGAGATCTGGGCCTAAATCCATCGTTTTTTTGCTCACCATGCCATTCCAGTTTGAACCCAGCCATATGCAAATCAGTCTTGACCCTGTGCCCAATGGGAACAGTCCAGCCCGAACTGCCAGGCCAGGTCCTCCCTGTACTGGAAAAAGCATCCTAGGACTGGTTTCGGGGTTTCACCCCTCTTCAGCCAGGATAGCTTGATTCCAGTGGCATGGAGAGCACGGGACCCACGTCTGGGCATACCAGTCCCACTCGGGGTGACAAATGCAAAAACAACAATTGATGGACAGAATGCAGAACAATGTCATACATTCACCCCAGTACAGAGATCTGGGCCTAAATCCATCGTTTTTTTTCTCACCATGCCATTCCAGTTTGAACCCAACCATATGCAAATCAGTCTTGACCCTGTGCCCAATGGGAACAGTCCAGCCCGAACTGCCAGGCCAGGTCCTCCCTGGACTGGAAACAAGCATCCTAGGACCGGTTTCGGGGTTTCACCCCTCTTCAGCCAGGATAGCTTGATTCCAGTGGCATGGAGAGCACGGGACCCACGTCTGGGCATACCCGTCCCACTCGGGGTGACAAATGCAAAAACAACAATTGATGGACAGAATGCAGAACAATGTCATACATTCACCCCAGTACAGAGATCTGGGCCTAAATCCATCGTTTTTTTGCTCACCATGCCATTCCATTTTGAACCCAGCCATATGCAAATCAGTCTTGACCCTGTGCCCAATGGGAACAGTCCAGCCCGAACTGCCAGGCCAGGTCCTCCCTGGACTGGAAACAAGCATCCTAGGACCGGTTTCGGGGTTTCACCCCTCTTCAGCCAGGATAGCTTGATTCCAGTGGCATGGAGAGCACGGGACCCACGTCTGGGCATACCCGTCCCACTCGGGGTGACAAATGCAAAAACAACAATTGATGGACAGAATGCAGAACAATGTCATACATTCACCCCAGTACAGAGATCTGGGCCTAAATCCATCGTTTTTTTGCTCACCATGCCATTCCAGTTTGAACCCAGCCATATGCAAATCAGTCTTGACCCTGTGCCCAATGGGAACAGTCCAGCCCGAACTGCCAGGCCAGGTCCTCCCTGGACTGGAAACAAGCATCCTAGGACCGGTTTCGGGGTTTCACCCCTCTTCAGCCAGGATAGCTTGATTCCAGTGGCATGGAGAGCACGGGACCCACGTCTGGGCATACCAGTCCCACTCGGGGTGACAAATGCAAAAACAACAATTGATGGACAGAATGCAGAACAATGTCATACATTCACCCCAGTACAGAGATCTGGGCCTAAATCCATCGTTTTTTTGCTCACCATGCTATTCCAGTTTGAACCCAGCCATATGCAAATCAGTCTTGACCCTGTGCCCAATGGGAACAGTCCAGCCCGAACTGCCAGGCCTGGCTGATGACGGCTGTAAGCCAGAAACTGGTCCCAGGATGCTTGTTTCCGGGCCAGGGAAGACATGGCTTGGCAGTTCGGGCTGGACTGTTCCCATGAGGCACAGGGTCAGACTGATTTGCATATGGCCATGTCTGAACTGGGGTGGCGGAGTGAGCTAAAGAATGATGATGGATTAAACCCAGATCAGTTGACTGGGGGTGAGTGCTTGCAATGTTCAACACTCCGTCCATCATCCCCTTTGGTTTTGCTATGTTCGCCCTAAGTTGGCAGGGTATGCCCAGACGTGGGTCCCTTGCTCACTTTGCCACTGGATTCAAGATAGCCTGGCTGATGACGGCTGTAAGCCAGAAACTGGTCCCAGGATGCTTGTTTCCGGTCCAGGGAAGACATGGCTTGGCAGTTCGGGCTGGACTGTTCCCATGAGGCACAGGGTCAGACTGATTTGCATATGGCCATGTCTGAACTGGGGTGGCGGAGTGAGCTAAAGAATGATGATGGATTAAACCCAGATCAGTTGACTGGGGGTGAGTGCTTGCAATGTTCAACACTCCGTCCATCATCCCCATTGGTTTTGCTATGTTCGCCCTAAGTTGGCAGGGTATGCCCAGACGTGGGTCCCTTGCTCACTTTGCCACTGGATTTAAGATAGCCTGGCTGATGACGGCTGTAAGCCAGAAACTTTTCCCAGGATGCTTGTTTCCGGTCCAGGGAAGACATGGCTTGGCAGTTCGGGCTGGACTGTTCCCATGAGGCACAGGGTCAGACTGATTTGCATATGGCCATGTCTGAACTGGGGTGGCGGAGTGAGCTAAAGAATGATGATGGATTAAACCCAGATCAGTTGACTGGGGGTGAGTGCTTGCAATGTTCAACACTCCGTCCATCATCCCCTTTGGTTTTGCTATTATCACGGACTGAGGCAGGTCTCATGGAAGCTGTTTCTACTGGACTATCTATTGAAGATGCTCAGCTTCATGTTGTGTTTGCTAAAACAGCGATAGGGGATATCTCAGCTAAGAAGGCTGCCGAAAAATATATGGTTTGGAAAAATAAAACATACTAATTTAATGAAAAGGTGGGGCATACATTAGCGTTTCAAGCTAGGCAACAGGCAAACTATGGGGACATCAAGCAAATCTGAGACCCTGATGTTGGACTTATCTCTGATATAGGTGGGATACGCTCTGCTTTTCAGAGATATTATCAGCAATTATATGGGGAGTAGAGCGTAGAGGTCAGAGATATTAAGTCATATTTAGAACATCAGGCCCTGATAACTCTGAATGCAGAGGATCATGAGTATTTAGATCAACCTATTTCGGCAGAAGAAGTTACACTTGCGGTTTCTGGATTAGCGTCCGGAAAAGCGGTAGGAACAGACTTTATTCCGGGGGAATTTTATAAAATAGTTGCTACTAGCCTCCAGAAATATATTCTCGAGGTATTTTTAGTCATCTTAAGGGGCATTCCTCCTCCCGATTCATGGGACTCTGCTAAGATTGTGGTGTTTCCTTAAAAGGAAAAACCTGTGTTGGATTTAGGGTCATATCGACCAATTACATTAATCAACTGTGATTCTAAAATGTACGCCAAAATCTTAGCCACAAGGTTATCTGGGATAATTAAGAAAATTGTTTCACCTGTACAGCACAGCTTTATCCCTGGAATGGGAACAACAGACCATATTCACCGAGTAATTACTTTACTCGACGTGGTTAAAATCCAGGGAGACCCTATGACATTGTTACTTCTAGACCCTATTGAACGCCGAGAAGGAGTTCAATAGGGTCTACTGGTCATATTTTTGGGCAATATTGGAGAAGAAGGGGCTGGGGTTAGAATATATTAAGTGGATTAAAGCGTTATATATTAATCTCACGGCTAAGATCTCGCTAATGGGAGGAGAGTCAGAGATAGTAAAGATCCAATGGGGGACAAGGCAGGGGTGTCCGTGTTCCCCCTTACTTTTTGCTCTGTATATTGATCCTTTAATCCAGAAAAACAAAGGTAATCCCTCAATCCTGCCTATGTCTACCAGCGGCTGGGATACCAAAATTCTGGCTTACACAGACGATTCGGCAGTTAACGAAATTGAATTGGAGGCTGATCAATTTGGTCGCATCTCTAGCTATCGGCATAACCGGGACAAAACTCAAATACTTATAAATGGTAATCTGCAGTGTGACGATACACGTGTAGTGTCAAATGCAGTAACCTGTGGGTTAATATTAGTGCAGATACTGACAAAGTGGTGGAAGATAATTTAGGCCCACTAATTAATAAAACTAAGAGTGAGTTGTATAGGTGGAACAATCTTAGACTCACCTTGATCCGGAGGACCAATTTAATTAAAAGGATGTTTCTCCCTAAAGTTTTATATTTTTTTAGGGCCATTCCCCTTGTGGTGAACAATACTTGGTTTAAAGCTTTGGATGGAATGATGGGGAGACTTTTATGGGTCTATGCTAGACCTCGGAGGGCTTTGAAGTTTCTTTCTCTCCCAAGAGAGCGAGGGGGCTGTACAGCCCCAAATTTTCGTCTGTATTATTGGGCCTCGGCGTTGCAACAGATTAGGGTCTTATTGTTTGGATCAACAGAGGAATCCGCCTCTGTCAATGCTATTTCGTCATGCTTTGAATTGGCCCTTGGGGACACGGCTCGTTAATCCTTTTTTCGGCAATTAGAACTTGGTTATTTAAAAAAAAGTCAGATTCAAGACCCTATTATATGCATACCGAGTTTGGACCAGTACTCGGAAAAAAATTGGGATTGGCCGGCTTAGTTTTTACACACCCCTTCAGGACAACCCCCTCTTACCAGATATATTCCATGACCCCTACGTTAGGCGTTGGGGCAAACACTATGGTCCATCCACCCTCAGTGATTTTTTTGATGATAAAGGCTTTATCACTTTTGAGACAATGAAAACTAAGTTTAATTTAGGAAACAGCAAGTTTTGAATATTTTTGCAAATTAGGGACTTTGTAGGGAAGAAAAGAGGAGGGTGTGAGGGGTTTAAAAGGATAGATCTCTTGGATTTGTTATCTAAAAGTACGTCTTTGATTGGAACTATTTATAAGCTGCTAAATGATAGGATGGGGGATGATAATGTGAAGCATATCTCCCGATGGAAGGGGGCACTACAAATGGCAGAGGAGGATTGCCTTGTTTCTCTAGATCTTGCCCGTTCAACGCTTTTGTCTACTAATTTGCAAATACAGCACTATAAAACCTGGTTTAATTTGTATATTACTCCGGCTAAAATTAGTAAATGGGGTGGAGTTTCCGGTACGAACTGTCCACGCTGCAAGGTATATGGGGCAGATCTTGTCCATATGCTTGCGGAATGTCCATCTCTAAGAGATATGAGGAGGGAAATAACTTGATTCTTTGAGGTTAAATTGAATCTTCGGGTCGAGGTTACGTCTCAATTGATTTTATTAGGGGTAAAACAAGAGGAAACTCCTGCCTCAGCTCAACCCTTGTTGTTTATGGCTATGGCAGTATTTAGGTTGTGTTTAGCGACAGCCTGGCTAGACCCTGCTCCTCCATCTTTTAATCAGTGGTTGGTACAGCTTATCTCATTCTACCACATAGAAAGGGTGGTCTATACCCTGAAAGGTACCCGATGTTGAAAAAGGGGTCTACGAATTTGGGCTCCACTGAAGCAATGGTTGGAAACATGTGATGAGGGGTGACCGGCCCGTAGTGCTTGATAATTTTCATTAGTTGAATGTTGGGCTGGGGTTTGTTAATACAACTTAAGTATTTGTGATATTTGTGTGCTGTACTACTTATTTATGTTTGCTGTATCCATGTGCCTGCTTCTTTTTTGTTATATATTTATTTTGCTGCTTGGATGCGGGACGGGGTGGAGGTGGGATAAAATGCTTAAAATTCAACAAAGTTTAGTTTAAAAAAAAAAAAAAAAAGAATCAGTCCACTGCGCTCTTCGTCCCTTGCAAAAGTAATTGTGTTTCCCAAGAAGAATAAGCCCATAACTGAGCTCGGATCTTATTGACCAATTACTTTGATTAATGGGGATTCTAAGGTCTATTCCAAAATCCTGGTCTTTTGTTTATCATAAATAATAAGTAAGGTGGTATCTGGACGACAGCACAAGTTTATCCCTGGGAGAGGCACAACAGAACATACTAGAAGGGTAATCACCATTCTCGATGCAGCTCAGGTGGCAGGGGACCATAAGGATTAGATACAGCTGGATGCAGAAAAAGCCTTTGATAGGGTCTCCTGGCAATATTTATGGTCAGTAATGCAGAGAGCGGGTATCGGGTCAGGATATATACAGGCAGTTAAGGCTTTATATAATAAACCAGAAGCCAGAATGTTTGTAGCAGGGGACTTGTCTGAGTCATTTAATATCACTAGGGGGACAAGGAAGGGTGCCCATGCTCATCCCTTTTGTTCGCAATGTATATTGACCCCCTTATACATTGGGGCCGATTCACAGAACTAATCTGATAAAAAATCGTAAACTTACTACTTTTGGTATTCACAGAAGGCATTTAGTAGTAGTAAAGTTAGGATTTTGTCTTAAGACAGACTTAAGACAGACTTAAGACAAACTTAAGACAGACTTAAGACAGACTTAAGACAAACTTAAGACAAAATCCTAACTTTACTACTAAATGCCTTCTGTGAATACCAAAAGTAGTAAGTTTAGGATTTTGTCTCAGATTTGTTCTGTGAATCGGGCCCGTAGACTTGAGAATAATATCCTAATTCGTCCAATGTCATTCCAGAGAAGGGATACCAAGACCTTGGCGTATGAGGACGATATAGCACTTCTAACACTGAACCTGGTGACAGCACTCGTAGATGTAGAGCAGAAGGCGGTCAGCTTTGGGAACATTTCTGAATATTCTTTGAATAAGGAAAAAATGCTAATCGTCATTAACAAGGAAATTCTGTTATCAGACCCGCATGTAGTAAAGAGTGCGATATACTTAGGAGTAACTATATCATCAGATTTAGATGAAATAGTAAAAGAGAATCTTGATCTATTCATCGAGAAGGCAAAGATAGATCTGACCAGATTAAATAACTTACACTTATCACTGGTAGGAAGATGTAATATAATAAAAATTATTTTTTCCCCAAAATTCTGTACTTTTTCGGGCCAATCCTGTTAAATTTGAGAATATGTGGTTTAAGAAACTGAAAGATTTGATTTCTCGATTTATCTAGGCTTATGCTAAACCGAGAAGGGCTTTTAAATATGTTACATTGCCAAGGAAGAGAGGGGTGGGCCTTGCCCAACCTTAAATTTTACTATTGGACCACTTTGCTCCAAAACTGCTTGGTCCTATTGCTAAAAAAGACCGCAGGGTCAGGTAGGGGACTATATTCCCACCCCATTTGAAATATTAATTGATTAAGATGCCTGGGGATGTCCCAGGAGGCTACTTGAGTTTAGTTACTATAAAAGAGTTCATTTTAATACTCTTCAGAGTGTCTTTAAAGTCTAGTCAGCCTTACGCAGGATAATGGGGATTGGAAGACTGAATTATTACACTCCTATATGGAATAGCGGGAGTCTACCAGATATTTTGTCTGATCAATATATCTCTTGTTGGTTTGGTGCTGGGTTAAACAGGTTGGAGTATTTCTTTTCTTTTACGGGGATCATCTCATTTGAAGAACTTAGAAATTATTTTAACATTGGTCAGAGGGATTTTTTTAAGTATCTCCAAATACGGGATTTTCTGATACGTAAGGGGGGTGGTCCTGTGGGGTTTCAAAGAACCGACATAGTGGATTTGTTGATTAGTGGACAAAAAAGCCCCATCTAGGTTATATACAGCTTTTTGAATAAATGAATGAAAGATGACCTAGATAACCACTCTCGGAGATGGAAGGAGAAACTGATCATACCAGAGTCAAACTTTCTAGACTCTTTTTCATTGGCAAGAACCACATTATTGTCCTCACAGCTTCAAATGCAATATTATAAAATGTGTTTAAATCTTTACTATATACCCAGTAGGTTTATTAAATGGGGGGATGGTAAGGATCATGATGCCCGAGTTGTCAACAGTACGGTGCAGATATTGTACATATATTCGCTACTTGTGGAGTATTATCGGTTGTTAAGAAAGAGATCACTAGATTTTTCAATGATATATTGAGAATAAATACATCTTTAACCCCGGCTTTAATCATATTGGGGGTACAAGAAAGGGAGAAGAGCGATAGAAGTAGTTCCATCCAAATTATTTCTGTGACTATATTCCGAATGTGTATTGCAGCGGCCTGGTTGGATGCAAACCCACCCGTATTTCAGCAATGGTTAGCCTGAGTATTGGCAGTTTACAATCTAGAAAAAGCAATTTATACTAAGAAAGGGGTACAAGGTAGGAGAAAAGGAGTTAGGAGATGGGCTCATTTGACAGAATGGATGGAGATGGGTGAAAGATGTGGTAGGTGAGACGGATCCCCGTATCACGAAAGGAATGTATTTGAACCATGAATTATTCATTATGTACTTTAGACGGTAAAGGTTTTCACACATTTTGAAATTGACGATGTCTTGCACCGCAATTTTAAATTACCCCCTTGATGAACTATTTCTTTTAATGATTGTAAAGAGCAATGATGAAATAATATGAAACTGCTGTTTAACGTGTAGCTTGGTAAGGGGGTGTTGGGATTGCTGTCTGGGTGTTTTTTACATTGCTTCTATGTAAGATGGATGAAATATTAATAATAATAAAAAAATTAAAAAACTAAGATCACATGTCCTACTTTTTAAGCCTATGGGCCCTTAGGGCCTACCTTAGGGGAGCCTTATCTGCATTAAAAAGCAAGGTTTAGGTCTGACACAAGGTTTATTTTGCCAGGGAGAAATGGCAGTTTTAAACTGCACTATAGGCTGCAATGGCAGGCCTGAGACATGTTTTAAAGTGCTACTTTAGTGGGTGGCACAGTGAGTGCTGCAGGCCCACTAGTAGCATTTGATTTACAGGCCCTAGGTACATGAAGTACCACTCTACTGACTTATAAGTAAATAAATGTGCCAATCAAGTGTAGGCCAATTTAACTATGTTTAAGGGAGTGAGCACAGCACTTTAACACTGGTTAGCAGTGGTAAAGTATACATAGTCCTAATGGCAACGAAAATGTATTGAAAAAACAGGAGCGGAAAAAATGTTTGGGGGTGACCCTGCAGAGGGGCCCAGTCCACCAGTATGTCTTATCAGTGATCTGCTTGAGACAGCTTTCTTCCAGCTAGCGACTTGAGTCATGCAGGCTGGTGAACTTGTTTCCTGTATTGGGCAGTCTTGTCCGTGAAGGAGAGCATATATATATATATATAAATAAAGATAAGAGTTATCCTATAGCCAGGCATTTTGAGAAAAATCATCAAAGCAATCCAACCCTGATGCGGTACAGTTGTATAGCTGAGATACCCAGAAAAAAGAGGGTAGGGAATAGAGAAAAAGAGTTGCAAAAGTTAGAAACTTATTTTATCCTTGGGTTCGACAGCAAGGAGCCTAACGGATTAAATATTGATGAAGATTTGTTTACTTGCCTGTATTGAACACTGCTTTAAAGTTTGCACATTCAAGAAAACCATTTGTTTAATTTAAAGTTATTGAAATTTTAGGAGGAGGACATAGGACACAAGCACTTTTTCACTTAGCACTTTATAGTCTAATTGTAATAAGCACTAGCACAAGCACTAGCACTTTAAATAAAAATAAAAGAAAGGGAAACAGTATATGAGTGGTAATATACTGAAAAAAACAAAAAAGTGAAATAAGGTCAGCACAAGCACTTTAATAAGGATGATCGACATTGTAAACTTAGAATTTCTGAGTATAAAGAAGGCAGCTAAGGAAAGTTAAGCACTCATGCACTTTGTACATAAAAGGGAACTTTCCATTTTTATTGTATCTTCTGCTCTTGAATTCATTGAGTAATTATAAATTAAGTTATTCGATTAGAGTTTTTTAGAAGATTTTATGCACTAGCATATAAAAAATGACTGCATGTAATGCGATATAACCAGTTCCAAGATGGCGCCCGAATTTACATGATGATACGTCGTATTGTGCAATGGGATTTGTCCTCTGTCAGTGTCAATGTGTATAATCACTATATGCATTTAAGGAATTTGAAAATGGGGCTCTGCATCGTGAACAAGGCTGCGTGTAGCAGCTGAAATGCGTAGATGCCATCACTATAAGAATAAAAAACGAGTAAGAGAACCCCCGGAGTGCTGGTGGATTTCTGCTGAAAAGAAGAAGTTTGTGTATACATATATATATATACATATATATACATATATGTATATATATATAAATATTCACTGGAAAAACCATAGGTTTCAGGGACGTTATAGTTAGAAATTAGCATTTAAAAAACCATAGAAATTCACTGAAAAAACCCTAGGTTTCAGGGACGTTATAGTTAGTTGGACATTTCACTCGTACAAAACCAGAGAAATTCGGCCGTTATAGTTAGTTGAGCTAAATATAACTCGCGCCCCCGCAATACACTGCTAATGACGTCACATATTACATCATTCATGACATGGTCAGTGACATCACTGATGACATCTCAAATTACATCACTGATGACATCATCCAGTGACTGTGTGTTTCTGTAAAGTTTAAATATGTTTTATATATATATATATGCCAAGATGTATTGAAGTATGAGTGGGTGTATGAGTGTCTGCATAGATGATTAAGTATGTGCATGACTGACTGTATAAGTGAGTGATTAAACGTGTCTTACTGAATGCATGGGTTAGTGAGTAAACTGTGTAAATGTTTGTAACAGTCTGTCAGTTGGTGTGTAAGCGGCTGCATAGGTTGGTGAGTAGCTACATGAGTGTCTATACGGGTTATTGTTTGGTTGTCTGAGTATCTGTATGGGTGCCTAAGTGTCTGTGTGGGTGGGTGGTATATGACTCTGTGCATAGATGTGTGAGTGGGTAATTAACGGGGTGTATGGGTTCAAGAGTGCATCTGTGAAGGGCTGTATGGGTGGGTGAGTGTGTGTATGGGTGTGTTGGTGAGTGAGTGGATGTCTCAGTGGTACATGTGTGAGTAACTACATATGTGAAAGGCAGTATATGTGAGTGTTGGAGTATATAAATCACTATATGTGAGAGTGAGTGATTGTGAGAGTGGCTGTATGGGTGAGTGTGTGCTTGTATCAGTGATTGTATAAGAGAGTAAGTATGAGTTAGTATCTGTATGAATAAGTGAGGTGGTGTGTGTATAACTGTATAGGTGAGTAAATGGGAGTGTGAATGATTCTTTGCATGATTGACTAGGTGTGTGAGTAACTCTATGGATGAGTGGCGATGTGTGAGTGTCTGTAGAGGTGTATGAGTGCAAATTATTGTGCTGTATTGATAAGTGACTGCAAGTATGGGTGACTGTATGGGTGAATGAGTGGACGTGTGTGTAGACCTAGGAATAAGTGAGTGGGTATGTAGTAACTGGTATTGGTGTGTCTATGGTTTCGAAAATGGTAGTCTGTATTTTAGAGTGGGTGTATCAAAGGTTATATTAGGGTGTGAGGAGGTGCATCAGATTATCACGTGGATGATGTCATCAGTGATGTAATCAGTGATGTCATTTGAGATGTCATCAGTGATGTCATCAGTGATGTCATCGACCATGTCATGAATGATGTAATATGTGACGTCATCAGCAGTGCATTGCGGGGGCGCGAGTTATAGTTAGCTCAACTAACTATAACGGCCGAATTTCTCTGGTTTTGTACGAGTGAAATGTCCAACAAACTATAACGTCCCTCAAACCTAGGGTTTTTTCAGTGAATTTCTATGGTTTTTTAAATGCTAATTTCTAACTATAACGTCCCTGAAACCTATGGTTTTTTCAGTGAATTTCAAAGGTTTTTTAAATGATAATTTCTAACTATAACGTCCCTGAAACCTATGGTTTTTTCAGTGAATTTCTAAGGTTTCTTAAATGCTAATTTCTTACGATGCCTACAGAGGTAGGACATGTGAAGAAAGAGGAAGAAAGGCGCAGAAAGAAGCAAGAGAAATGCAGAAAGAGGCAACAGAAGTCCAGAAAGACGAAGAAAAGTGCAGAAAGAGGCAAGAGATATGCAGAAAGAACCAACAGAGGTGCAGAAAAAGGCCTTGTTGCAAAGTCATCCTGTGCCCCCAACTTTTTACTGACTGGTACTGGTGGTAACTGACTCTGACTAACCAGGCCCGGAGCCAGTGCTATGCTGAAAGATGCTTAGAATACAGTGAAAACACCTACATACACTAGGGTACACTATGGGTTGGGGTACCCCTGTAATTGGCATGACTTCCCTGTAAGGCCCTAGTACATAATAGGGCAGGGGATTAAAACTACCTCTAACTCAGAGGTGCAGAAAGAGGCAAGAGAGGTGCATAAACAGGCAGGAAAGGTGCAGAAACAGGGAACAGGGGTGCAGAAAGAGGCAAGTGAGGTGCAGAAAGAAGTAAGAGCAGTGCAGAAAGAACCAACAGAGGTGCAAAAAGAGGCAAGAGGGGTGCAGAAAAAGGTAGGAGGGGTGCACAAAGAGGCAAGAGAGGTACAGAAAGAGGCAGGAGGGGTGCAGAAAGAAGGAAGAGAAGTGCAGAAAGAGGCAAGAGAATTGCTGAAAGAAGCAACAGAGGTGTAGAAAGAAGCAAGAGAAGTGCAGAAAGAGGCAAGTGAGGTGCAGAAAAAAGCAAGAGCAGTGCAGAAAGAACCAACAGAGGTGCTGAAAGAGGCGTGAAAGGTGCAGAAAGAGCAAGAGAAGTACAGAAAGAGGCAACAAAGGTACAGAAAGAGGCAAGAGAGGTACAGAAACAGGCAGGAAAGATACAGAAACAAGGAACAGGGGTTCAGAAAGAGGCAAGAGAGGTGCAGAAAGAGAAAAGAGGGGTGCAGAAAGAGGCAAGAGATCTGCAGAAAAAAGCAACAGAGGTGCTGAAAGAGGCAAGTGAGGTGCAGAAAGAGGCAAGAGATCTGCATAAAAAAGCAACAGAGGTGCTGAAAGAGGCAAGTGAGGTGCAGAAAGAAGCAAGAGAGGTGCAGAAAGAGGCAACAGAAGTCCAGAAAGACGAAGAAAAGTGCAGAAAGAGGCAAGAGATATGCAGAAAGAACCAACAGAGGTGCAGAAAAAGGCCTTGTTGCAAAGTCATCCTGTGCCCCCAACTTTTTACTGACTGGTACTGGTGGTAACTGACTCTGACTAACCAGGCCCGGAGCCAGTGCTATGCTGAAAGATGCTTAGAATACAGTGAAAACACCTACATACACTAGGGTACACTATGGGTTGGGGTACCCCTGTAATTGGCATGACTTCCCCTGTAAGGCCCTAGTACATAATAGGGCAGGGGGATTAAAACTACCTCTAACTCAGAGGTGCAGAAAGAGGCAAGAGAGGTGCATAAACAGGCAGGAAAGGTGCAGAAACAGGGAACAGGGGTGCAGAAAGAGGCAAGTGAGGTGCAGAAAGAAGTAAGAGCAGTGCAGAAAGAACCAACAGAGGTGCAAAAAGAGGCAAGAGGGGTGCAGAAAAAGGTAGGAGGGGTGCACAAAGAGGCAAGAGAGGTACAGAAAGAGGCAGGAGGGGTGCAGAAAGAAGGAAGAGAAGTGCAGAAAGAGGCAAGAGAATTGCTGAAAGAAGCAACAGAGGTGTAGAAAGAAGCAAGAGAAGTGCAGAAAGAGGCAAGTGAGGTGCAGAAAAAAGCAAGAGCAGTGCAGAAAGAACCAACAGAGGTGCTGAAAGAGGCGTGAAAGGTGCAGAAAGAGCAAGAGAAGTACAGAAAGAGGCAACAAAGGTACAGAAAGAGGCAAGAGAGGTACAGAAACAGGCAGGAAAGATACAGAAACAAGGAACAGGGGTTCAGAAAGAGGCAAAAGAGGTGCAGAAAGAGAAAAGAGGGGTGCAGAAAGAGGCAAGAGATCTGCAGAAAAAAGCAACAGAGGTGCTGAAAGAGGCAAGTGAGGTGCAGAGAGAGGCAAGAGATCTGCATAAAAAAGCAACAGAGGTGCTGAAAGAGGCAAGTAAGGTACAGAAAGAAGCACGAGAGGGCAGAAAGAGGCAATAGAAGTGCAGAAAGAAGCAACACAGGTGCAGAAAGAGGCAAGAGTGGTGCAGAAAGAGGGAAGAGAGGTGTAGAAAGAGGCAAGAGAGTTGCACAAATAGGGAAGAGGGGTGCAGAAAGAGGCAGGAGGGGTGCAGAAAGAATTAACAGAGGTGCCGAAAGAGGCAAGAGATGTGCAGAAAGAAGCAAGTGAAGTGCAGAAAGAGGCAACAGAGGTGCAGAAAGACGCAAGAGAGGTGCAGAAACAAGCAAGAGAAGTGCAGAAAGAGCTAAGAGAATTGCTGAAAGAAGCAACAGAGGTTTAGAAAGAAGCAAGAGAAGTGCTGAAAGAGGCAAGTGAGGTGCAGAAAGAAGCAAGAGCAGTGCAGAAAGAACCAACAGAGGTGCAAAAAGAGGCAAGAGGAATACAGCAAGAGGTAGGAGAGGTACAGAAAGAGGCAAGAGAGGTACAGAAAGAGGCAGGAGGGGTGCAAAAAGAAGGAAGAGAAGTGCAGAAAGAGGCAAGAGAATTGCTGAAAGAAGCAACAGAGGTGTAGAAAGAAGCAAGAGAAGTGCAGAAAGAGGCAAGTGAGGTGCAGAAAAAAGCAAGAGCAGTGCAGAAAGAACCAACAGAGGTGCTGAAAGAGGCGTGAAGGGTGCAGAAAGAGCAAGAGAAGTTCAGAAAGAGGCAACAGAGGTACAGAAAGAGGCAGGAGAGGTACAGAAACAGGCAGGAAAGGTGCAGAAACAAGGAACAGGGGTGCAGAAAGAGGCAAGAGAGGTGCAGAAAGAGAAAAGAGGGGTGCAGAAAGAGGCAAGAGATCTGCAGAAAAAAGCAACAGAGGTGCTGAAAGAGGCAAGTGAGGTGCAGAAAGAAGCAAGAGAGGTGCAGAAAGAGGCAATAGAAGTGCAGAAAAAAGCAACAGAGGTACAGAAAGAGGCAAGAGTGGTGCAGAAAGAGAGAAGAGAGGTGTAGAAAGAGGCAAGAGAGTTGCACAAATAGGGAAGAGGGGTGCAGAAAGAGGCAGGAGGGGTGCAGAAAGAATTAACAGAGGTGCCGAAAGAGGCAAGAGATGTGCAGAAAGAAGCAAGTGAAGTGCAGAAAGAGGCAACAGAGGTGCAGAAAGACGCAAGAGAGGTGCAGAAACAAGCAAGAGAAGTGCAGAAAGAGCTAAGAGAATTGCTGAAAGAAGCAACAGAGGTTTAGAAAGAAGCAAGAGAAGTGCAGAAAGAGGCAAGTGAGGTGCAGAAAGAGCAAGAGCAGTGCAGAAAGAACCAACAGAGGTGCAAAAAGAGGCAAGAGGAGTGCAGAAAGAGGTAGGAGAGGTGCAGAAAGAGGCAAGAGAGGTACAGAAAGAGGCAGGAGGGGTGCAAAAAGAAGGAAGAGAAGTGCAGAAAGAGGCAAGAGAATTGCTGAAAGAAGCAACAGAGGTGTAGAAAGAAGCAAGAGAAGTGCAGAAAGAGACAAGTGAGGTGCAGAAAGAAGCAAGAGCAGTGCAGAAAGAACCAACAGAGGTGCAAAAAGAGGCAAGAGGGGTGCAGAAAAAGGTAGGAGGGGTGCACAAAGAGGCAAGAGAGGTACAGAAAGAGGCAAGAGATATGCAGAAACAGGCAGGAAAGGTGCAGAAACAGGGATCAGGGGTGCAGAAAGAGGCAAGAGAGGTGCAGAAAGAGAAAAGAGGGGTGCAGAAAGGGGCAAGAGATCTGCAGAAAAAAGCAACAGAGGTGCTGAAAGAGGCAAGTGAGGTGCAGAAAGAAGCAAGAGAGGTGCAGAAAGAGGCAATAGAAGTGCAGAAAGAAGCAACAGTGGTGCAGAAAGAGGCAAGAGGGGTGCAGAAAGAGGCGAGAGAAGTGCAGAAAGAAGCAAAAGAGGTGCTCAAAGAGGGATGCAGAAAGAAGCAAGAGCAGTGCAGAAAGAACCAAGAGAAGTGCAGAAAGAAGCAACAGAGGTACAGAAGGAGGCACGAGGGGTGTAGAAAGAAGGATGAGAAGTGCAGAAAGAAGCAACAGAGGTACTGAAAGAGGATCGAAGGGTGTATAAAGAGGCAAGAAAATTGCAGAAAGAAGCAACAGAGGTACAGAAAGAGGCAAGAGTGGTGCAGAAAGAGAGAAGAGAGGTGTAGAAAGAGGCAAGAGAGTTGCACAAATAGGGAAGAGGGGTGCAGAAAGAGGCAGGAGGGGTGCAGAAAGAAGCAACAGAGGTGCCGAAAGAGGCAAGAGAGGTGCAGAAAAAGGTAGGAGGGGTGCACAAATAGAGAGATGTATTAAGATATCTTGGGTCAGAAAAAAAATATTTATATCTTTAGGGTTTTTATAGAGTGCGCATCTAGCGTGTTAAATCACCCCTGGGTGTTATCAGGAGCCGTTCCGTGCTTGTGCTAGTGTAGAAACAACTGCACGGGTGCACATCTGTTTGCTTCTGAGTTGAATACACATGGCGTCCTCAGTGGCGTGTACGGTGTGCAGTTTACATGATCATTTGTTACCATGATCTGAACAGTAGGTAATTACCACGGAGTCTAATTGAGACAGAAATGTGCGCGCGGTAAGAGATTCTTGTATGGCATTCCCAGTCCTGCATTTCATTTTCAGACATGTCTAACTGCTGTAAACTCGAGGGTAGGTAGATGTGTGGCTGGAGGCAGCGAGAGTATCTGTTCTCTTCCACGGAATGCGGCATGGGTGCAGGGTGGGTGTCATGCATATGCCCATGAAGAGTACAAACAGGTACCTCTGGTGGCGGGCAGAGCCATAGCAAGCAATGTGAAGGGTGTAATGGCAGGTGCTGTGGTGGCAGGGTGCTGGTGCAGTGCACGGTAAGTAGTATCCCATCCCACAGTCGGCTCACAGGGGGCACGCTGTACTGGCCGGTGATGTCATGTTCAGCGTAGAGCCCATTGTCTGCCAGTTATTGAACAATGGGAACATTTGCATACACGTCGCTTCGGCTTGTGGCTTCATTCTGGGTTAAATCCCCCAGCTAAGACTGCAAAGGGGGCGTGGCTGGCGAATGGGAATGCATGTTCTCCAGTGCATGTAAGAGTGTGGGCCCCCTCCCCCAACTTAACTCTGACATCAATAAGGGTGTCTGGTGCTGACAGGCAGGCAGAGCGCGCGGTCTGTGCTGAAGGGCACGTCTTTGCACTTGAGACTGCCGCAGAGGCACCTGAGCTGAAGACGGAGAGCAAGGGAGATCTTCAGGCAAGCTCTGCCAGTCAGGACAGCTCTTGGGGTGACGGCGAGAAGGGACCCCCGCCCCACACATGATGCCCTTTAAAGGACGGGAGTTGTGACGAGCACCATGTGACTGCTGAATGAATGGGCTTGAGCAGCAGCACGGGTACACCGAGGAGTTCCTGTAGTACACAGACGGGACAAGGAGCTGGTGCAGCACAAAGGCGCATACAAGACCTGGAGCAGGACTAACGGAACCTGTTGACCAACAGCCCGGGTACACATGCTGAGGCTCGGGAGCTGGTCCATGAGAGCACACAGAACCCTTTGCAAGGGCAGGACAGGTGTGCAGCAGCTCCGCGCGCACACACTCCGAATCTGAGGCTTGTGCAGACTCACAAAGGACTTGAGGCTGGTGCATAGACACACATACGGTATCTGAGGCTTCTGCATGTGCACACACAAATAATCTGAGGCTGGTGCATGGGCACACAGGATCTGCCGATGGTGCAATAACGATGCGCTGAATTTGGAGCGCATTGGGCATCTGAAGCAAACACACATAGATGCACACTCAGAGGATCTGTCTGGAGGTGCATACATTTAAAGGGGCACAGAGCAGGAGGCTGTGTAGCAGAGACAGAGGTACACACAGAATCTGGGGCTCGTCCTTGGTGCACGCTGGATCAAGAGCTTATGCAGGACCACTGGAGCGATCTGAGGCCGAAGTAAACTCACGGGATCTGGAGAGGGGCACAGGGGAACGCTCTTAATCTGGTGCAGGGTAGGGCACGGAGTCTGGCACAAGAAGAGCACATGCTCTTCGCCTGGTACATAAGCAAACACAGTGTCTGCAGCTGGAGCACAGGCACATATTCATGATTTGTTGTTGCACGTGCACACCTCGTATCTAAAGCAGAAATCACAGGCACACGCACACAGATCTGGCACAGGGGCAATACAAGTCCACATCTCGAAGGAACACTGGCATTCTTAAGACCTTCACCTAGCTCTGGGAGCCAACAGATGCAGCCAGACGTGCTGGCAGAGGAGCACGCGCCGTTTGGTGCAGCCAGGTGTGGTGTTGGTGCAGAACTGACAGCCCAAGGATGACTCTGCTCGGACGTGCTGAACGGTTCATGCCTCGGATGTGAGGCTTAGCCCTGGGGGTGCACCTTTGCCCCCCAGCAGCCATGCACAGGCAGACCTCGGAGAGCGGGTTGCGCTTCAGCACAGCATTTGAGGAGCTGTCCGGACTCCTCTGCCGAGGACGCAGCAGTGCACGCTGTTCACGGGTTCGCTCATCTTCATCGCTGTGAGCCTGTTTCTATTGTTGTCTGAACCTCAAGCTGTGTGCATGCGTGCGCGGGTCAGTGCTGTGTCACACGCACCGGGTCTGCAGCAGGCACCGCCATCTGAGTCAGGTGCATAAGTAACAGCAGGCGACACTAGGAGAGGACACAACCTGGGCTTCTCAGCCGCATTGATGGTGCCCTAAAGTCACCCGCTGCTGCATATCTCACCGTTGCCTCGAGTCCTCCCCATCGGCTCTGGTGCACGAAGACCCACTCAGTTCCACTCTCACCGAGCCCTGCCACTGCTCAGCTGCACGTGTGGCGCCGGAAATCCCACTCAGATGCGCACTCACTGCACCATGAAGTCATTCTGAGCAGCAGTCGTTGTGCCCTGAAGTTCTCGAGTCGAATTTTCACCTACCCTGAAGTCCTTCTGAGCTGCACTCTCATTCTACCATGTGCCTCGAATCCACCCGGCTCCTCTCTCACCGCACTCTGAAGTCTTTCTAAACAGCACTTAATCTACCCTGAAGCTTTTCTGAGTTTCACTCTCCCGTGCCCGGAGGCCCTGCTCAGCTACACCTCTCGCCCCCGAGGCTTTCTCAGCTGCCCTCTCAGTGTGCCCCTATCCTGCTCACCTGCACTTGTGATGACACCAAGTGTTTATTGAGCGGCATTTCTTCAATGCCCTGAACTCCTGCTCAGCTGTACTCTCATCGCGTTGATGTCTTGCCTCAGCTGCACGTGTGGTTACCTAAAGTGATTCTGGGATGCAGTGTTGTCTTTCCCTGAAGTCCTGCTCAGCTGCATATGAAGTGTCCTGAAGTCCGTTTGATCTGCGTGCTCAGGGTGCCCTGAAAACCTGTGAGCTGCCCCTTGTAGAGCTCTGTACCGCTGTTCCAGCTTTAGGCTGCCAAGAGGCCAGCGAGGGTCCGGGGCCCCGCACTGGTCATTGCCCTGGAATTCTCTCAGGAGCGAGAGGGAGGTGCCAGGGAGGTGGCGGTCCCCGGGGCTGCAGGGGCCCCCGCGGGCCCCCACAAATTAAATACACATTGCCCCCGGGACCTGGCACACCCAGGGGCCTCATTAAAATAAAGCCCGGAAACCCGCGCTTAATTAAAAAAAAAAATTCCGGCAGGATTTGCGACCCCAACGCGAATTACGCCTAAATTATTTTAAAAAAATGCTTTTTTTGGCCCTGGGGGTCCTTGTGGGACCCCCTGAGCAGGCCTAGGGGGTCAGGGTGTTTCTACCCTGCCCCTTTTCTTCTTTTTTACCCTCTTTTTCACTGTTTTCTTGTGACTCGGTTCTACCGAGTCATAAGATGGCTGCCAACACTTCCTGGTTTGGAGTGTTGGCAGCCAATCAGAGTGAAGCTCGTGCCCGGGAGGGTTAGTGAACCCTCCTCGGTGCTCAGATATCGAAACGTATTCTTTTTAAAGTTCTCAGCAACTACTGAACGGATTTACACCATTTAACAAAGGGCTCTTTCTGAACCAAGGGCTATCTTTTTGCCAAATGTGGTGTAATTCCGTTCAGCAGTTCGGGCTGTAGCTTTGTCTAAAGTTTCCTATGGAAATTAACATGGGGAAAACGCGTTTTGGGACCCCCACTTTTTCTCGGCCCTCGCTTGACGAATCACCCCGAAACTTTCAAGACAGGAGCTGACCGGAGCGGGCCACTAGTTTTGAAAATTTCGCGAAGATTCATCAAACGACGCTAAAGTTATTGGGAAAACAAAAAATGCTTTTTGAATAGAAACGAGGTCCTAACTATAACTACCTACTGGCACTTCCCGATAACTTTGGCGTCGTTTGACGAATCGTCGCGAAATTTTCAAAACTAGTGGGGCACTCCAGTCAGCTCCTGTCTTAAAAGTTTTGGGGTGATTCGACAAGCAGGGGTTGAGAAAAAAGGGGGGTCCCAAAACGCGCTTTCCCCATGTAAATTTCCATAGGAAATTTTAGACAAAGCTACAGCCCGAACTGCTGAACGGAATTACACCAAATTTGGCAAAAAGGTAGGTCTTGGTTCAGAAAGAGCCCTTTTTGTTAAATGGTGTAAATCCGTTCAGTAGATCTTGAGATATTAGCAAAAAGAAAAATATCGATATCCGAGCACCGAGGAGGGTTCGCGAACCCTCCCGAGCACAAGCTTCATTCTAATTGGCTGCCAACACTCCAAACCAGGAAATGTTGGCAGCCATTTTGTGACTCGGTAGAACCGAGTCAGAAGAAAACTGTGCACAAAAGGATGAAAAACAAGAAAAGGGGGCAGGGTAGGAACACCCTGACCCCCTAGGCCTGCTCAGGGGGTGCCACAAGGATCCGAGGGCCACCCCCGAATTTTTGCTTTTTTTTTTTTTAAATTCGAAGTCGCGCTGGGTGCGCGACTACGGGCGAGAAAATTAAAAAAAGAAACGAAGCACAAGGTTATTAAATAAGGGGGTTGGCCTCGAGGGCTCCCCTCAAGCTCCGGGGACTGCCACCTCCGCGGGGCACTAAAAATTGAAATTCGGGGGTCCGTTATGCCACCTCCCCGGGGCTTTAGAAATGATGGGAGGGGGACCGCGCGGCCCCCCTCCAGGAGCCCTTGATGGCCCTGGGGACCGCCACCCCCCAAGGCCGGCTCCTGCAATGTCCCGGGGTGCCCACCCCGGAACATTGCCGTTTGCTATGGCAGGGCGGGAGCCGTGCGGCTCCCGCCCTGTCATAGCAAACTCTGCTTTGCTTCATTGAAGCGAGAGCAGGGAAACCTGCTCTCGCTTCAATGAAGCAAAGCAGGATTGCTTTTGAGCAAGGGGAGCTGCATGTCAGCAGCTCCCCTTGCTCAAAAGCAATGCCGGCTCCCGCAGGAGGCGGGGAGCCGGCGGGACCATGGGGGCATTGCGCTCCCCCCACGGTCCCAATCACAGAGGCCAGGCCCTGGGGGATGGGGTCCCCGGGGCCAAAAATGGCCCGAGAGGGGGACCACTCGGCCCCTCTCCCTTTTTAAAAAAACATTTGGGCATGCCCCGGGGGAAGAGGTCCCCAGGGCAAAAATGGCCCGGGAGGGGGGCCACGCTGGCCCCGTCCCTTTAAAAAAAAAAAATTGGGCATGCCCCGGGGGATGGGGTCCCCGGGGGCGAATATAAATGAATGGAAGTGGACGGTTTTTTTTTCCGCCAAAGTTTGGAGTCGCGACCCTAGCGCAGCGCTCAGCGCGGGCCCCTAGTGTGAACGTGATGGGTGCGTGGCTCTCAGCGCGGCCCTAGTGTAAACGCGATGGGTGCACGGTTTCTAAAGTCGCGATGGGTGCGCGACCCCAAGGAAAAATAATTCAGATTTTTTTTTTCAAAGCTTGGTTATAATTTGAGTTATTGGGTGGCTCTAAAAAGAGCCCTTGTTTTGATTGGGAGATTGATGTAGCTACATGTAAGTGCGGATGCAGAGCTTCAGGTTGTTGAGAAACACTCTGTTGCTTTGATCAGTGAAGTGTACTCCATCACTTCTGTAGATGCCATCCATATGGAAACGTAGATTGTTGTTATAGATGGAGCCCATCCTATGGTCTCTGAGGTAAGCGGAAACAGCTTTATTGACATTTTTTCTAGCTTTCTCAATCTGTGGACTGAATTGATTGAACCATTTCCATTTCTGTCTTTGGCATATGTTAGAGTATACAAAGACAGTTTGGGGGAAAAGCAACATCAATTCTGCAAAGGTGTCCTTCATGAGCATTTCCAGACCTACCCCAGTCAATGTGCCTAGGTCATTGCCACCACAGTGCACAATCATGAGGTCAGGGGGTTGGAGATGTAAAAAGGTTTTAATCAATTGGTGCCACTTTAATCCTCTCTGTCCAATCCATTTAATGTCTATATTTTGCAAAGCTAGGTCTTTGGCAATACCTCTGCGTTCAGCATACCTTTTGCACCAGAAAACATAGCTGTGCCCAACAATCCACACTGTAAGCATCTTGAAGGGATGTCTGTAAGTAATGAAGAGATGTCTGTAGCTGAGGTAGTCAGTTGGTAGAATAAGAGGTATGTAAAATGGTGGACAAGATGCAATTTTAAAAAAATTAGAGAATTGATTGGCTGTTTAAGAACATTCTACATTCAAAAACAGGGTGCATTTTACTTTTTTTTTAAAGCATTTTTCTTATTGGTTAGTAAAAAATGTTTTAAAGGTACAATAGAAAGGATAAGATCATATTTTGCCAAGTCAACCACACCTGCTGTCTGTATTTGCAACATTGTGTGGTTAACTTGAAAATATGGTGAACTTGTGACCTGTCAGTTCAGTTGAATGTTCCATGAACTGTTACTATGGAAACTGGCATGAAGCAGAATGGGGGAAGGGTTAAAAGTTAACTGTGCTTTTAAAATGTGAAATTGTAATTTATATATAAATAATATTTTTCTTTCAATGAATTTTCCCAAGTCAGTACTATCTTTAGAAGTGGTGTTTAATTAAAAAATAGTGTTGAATTTATTTGTTATATCTTTTTGAACTCCTGTATGAATTCACGACTCCATCGCGGTGGTGCACGATGGGGTCGCGACTTCGAAAAAAAATGTAGAAACAGTTTGGGCACCTTTAGAAATCAGTTGCTAAGGGTTATTATGTGTAATCAATAGAAATGTGTTTTACAATTTGGAAAAATCTGGGAAGCAATGTGATTTTGTGTGGAGAAAGAGAGGGAAACTTTGCCATTACTGGTTTTACCTTGCTGAGTCTGGTGCATTATATTGATTGTGTGTAAAAAAAAATCCTGTCAGAGTTTGTGAGATTTTAAATTCAACACATTTATTTGCAAGGTGAGTTATAAATTTGTGAGTTTTTAAAAAAATGTTTTAACATTATTCAAAAACTGTGTTGTTTGAAATATATTATTAAATGTAGAGATGTATATTGTACTTTGTTTCATTGTACTTTAATGTTGTTTAAAAAAGAGTCTGTACAGTAATATGTGTATTTTTTAAGATGATTTCTGATGTTCATATAAAATGATATTAATTAGGCTTGTTTTTTAAGTCTGTACAAAGGTATAGTTGAATGATGCCGCATAATTTTAGATAGTTGGTTGAAGATGCAGCAGAAATGTGTAATTTGAAAGATGTTCATATAAGGTGTAATTAATTAGGCTTTTTTTTTTGTTGTCTCTACAAAGGTATAGTTGAATGATACTGCATAATTTTAGATAGTTTGGTCAAGATGCAGCACAACTGTGCAGTTTGAAAGATGTTCATATAAGGTGTTATTAATTAGGTTTCTTTTTTAGTTTGTACAAAGGTAAAGTTAAATGATGCCACATATTTTTAGATAGAATGGTGAAAATCCATCACAAAAGTGTGCTTTCTAGGATGGTCATATAAGGTATTATTAATTAGGTTTCTTTTTTCTAGTCTGGAATAAGGTATACTTAAATGATGCCACATAATTTTAGAGAAAAAGATGAAGATGCAGCATAAAATAGTGGTTTAAACATTGGAGAAATAAGGTGCTGTTAATTAGGTTTCTTTTTTCTAGTCTGAACAAAGGTATAGTTGAATGATGCCACATCATTTTAGATACAAAGGTGAAGAAGTAGAATAAAAGTGTGGTTTTAAAAATGCTCATAAAATGTGTTGTTAATTAGCCTTCTTTTTTAAGTCTGTTGAGATGTATAGTTTAATGATGTCGCATATTTGTTGATAGAATGGTGAAGATGTAGCTCAAAAGTAAACCACCACATATTACCCTTGCAGGCATGTTGTACTTATCTACTTAACTAAATAATACGTAATGACTCATCTATGTCTTCAGATTGTATTTATACAGTTATCTGTATGCTTAGTGAACTATTGAGAGGCTGCCTGACCGATTATAGGAGTGCAGAGGTAGTGACTGGGTGATTTTAAAACTACATGAGTAATGATTGACTGATTCCATATTCTCCAATCACCCAGTTAGTATCCAAGCACTCATGAAATCCCTCCACCACTACCCAAACACTTATGAAATCACCCAGGCACTACCCATGCACTCTCCCAATCACCCAAGCACTACCCATGTACTAATGCAATAACCCAAGCATTACCCATGCACTTATGCAATCACAAATGCAGTACCCATGCAATTCTGCAATCACCCAGTCAGTATCCAAGCACTCATGAAATCACTCCGCCACTACCCAAGCACTTATGAAATCACCCAGGCACTACCCATGCACTCTCCCAATCACACAAGCACTACCCATGTACTCATGCAATAACCCAAGCATTACCCATGCACTTATGCAATCACACATGCAGTACTCATGCAATTCTGCAATCACCTAGTCAGTATCCAAGCACTCATGAAATCACTCCGCCACTACCCAAGCACTTATGAAATCACCCAGGCACTACCCATGCACTCTCCCAATCACCCAAGCACTACCCATGTACTCATGTAATAACCCAAGCATTACCCATGCACTTATGCAATCACACATGCAGTACCCATGCAATTCTGCAATCACCCAGTTAGTATCCAAGCACTCATGAAATCACTCCGCCACTACCCAAGCACTTATGAAATCACCCAGGCACTACCCATGCACTCTCCCAATCACACAAGCACTACCCATGTACTCATGGAATAACCCAGGCATTACCCATGCACAGATGCAATCACACATGCAGTACTCATGCAATTCTCCAATCACCAAGTTAATATGCAAGCACTCATGAAATCACTCCGCACTACACAAGCAGTTATGAAATCACCCAGGCACTACCCATGCATTCTCCCAATCACCCAAGCACTACCTTTGCAGTCATAAAATCACCCATGCCCTTCTGTTGCATTCGTCTACTTACCTAGACAGTACTCAATGACTCATTGATCCCTTCAGGTGCTATGTATACACTTAACCATGCAGTCTATGTGTATGTATGCACTCAGGCAATTATCTAGCCACTATCTATTTTCTTCTGCAAAACTTCCAGTGACTACCCTTGCTCTCAATCACCCAAGCACTACCTACGGAGTTTTGGAATCACTCAGGCAGATGTAGTACATGTCTTAGTTTCTAGGTTTTCCTATATTTTAGAAATTTTGTTTATATATTTTTTTTACATATCATGATGATTTGGGAAGGTAGACCCATATGTATGTGTGCTTTTAGCAATATGGGGACACTTATAGTTGAGTCATGTAATAGTGTGCGGGTTTATATTTGGCTAGGCCCAACTGTCATGTACTTATAATAACACCCAAGTACTCGCCATGCAGTCTTACAATGGTGCAGGCACAACATATGCAGTGCTCTAATCACTCAGCCATTGCTCTTGCACAGATGCAATCATTTAGGCTCTATCTGTGCACTTATGCAATCACTAAGGTATAACGCATGCAGTAATATAATCACCCAGGCACTACTGTTGCACTCCTTCAATCACAGAGGTACTATCTTTCTACTCTTGTAATCACTCAGACACTAGTTATGCTGTTATGAAATTATCCTGTCACTAGTTTTGGACTCTTTCAGTTAGTCGGGCTCTACCTCAGTAGTCTTGCAAGTATCCAAGAAGTACCCATGCACTTAAAAAATCTCTCAGTCACTTGCTATGTAGTCATGTAAATCCCTAGACATTATCCCTACAGTTATGCAATCGCCAAGGTGTTACCCATGTACTCCTTTAATTCCTTTCTTCTCTTTCAATCATATATGCACTTTTCTTATGGAATCAGTCAATCATTACTCATGTAGTTTTAAAATCACCCAGTAACTACCTTTGCACTCCTGTAATCTGTGAGGCACCATCTTAATAGTTCACTAAGCATCCAGGCGGTACTCATGAACTTATAAAAATCCTCCACTCACTTGCTATGTACTTCAGTAATCCTCCAGAAATTAGCCTTGCAAGCATGTCATTATCCAGGGTCTAGTAATTTACTTTCCTTACAGTTATGTAATCACGTAGGCTGTACCTATGCAGTCATGTAATAACCTACACACTACTGTTGCAGTCGTAGAATCACCCATGCCCTTCTCTTGCATTCGTCTATTTTCCTAGGCAGTACTCAATAACTCATAGATCCCTTCAGGTGCTATTTATACACTTAACCATGCAGTGAATGTGTATGTATGCACTCAGGCAATTATCTAGCTACTATCTATTTTCTTCTGCAAAAATTCCAGTGACTACCCTTGCTCTCAATCACCCAAGCACTACCTAGGGAGTTTTGGAATCACTCAGGCAGATGTAGTACGTCTCAGTTTCTAGGTTTTCCTATATTTCAGAAATTTTGTTTATATATTTCTTTTACATATGATGATCATTTGGGAAGGAAGACCCATATGTATGTCTGCTTTTAGCAATATGGGGACACTTGTAGTTGAGTCATGTAATAGTGTGCCGATTTATATTTGGCTAGGCCCAACTGTCATGCACTTATAACAACACCCAAGTACTCGCCATGCAGTCTTACAATGGTGCAGGCACAACATATTTAGTGCTCTAATCACTCAGCCATTGCTCTTGCACAGATGCAATCATTTAGGCACTATCTGTGCACTTATGCAATCACAAAGGTATAACGCATGGAGTAATATAATCACCCAGGCACAACTGTTGCTTTGTCTGTTTGTGCACCCTTCGTGCATCTTTCCCAACCTCTGTTGATTCTTGTTGCAGTTCTGTTCCTGTTTCTGCATCCTATCTCCCTTATTGTGTAGCCCTCTTGCCTCATTCTGCAGATCTCCTACCTCGTTATGCAGCCTTGTTCTCTCTTTTTACAGTTTTGTTGCTTCTTTGTGCATATCTTTTGCTTCGTTCTGCACTTCACTTGCCTTTTTATGTAGCCATCTTTCATCTTTGTAAACCTATGTTCGTTGTTTGTGCACTCCTTTGTGTTCTTCCTGTACCTTTGTTTTCAATTTCTTCATCCCTGTTCCCTTTTTCTGCGCCCTTGTTTTCTCTTTCTGCAACTCGGTTGTTTCATTCTGCCCATCTGCTCCCTTTTTCTGTAACTTTTTTGCTTATTTCTATAACTTTCTTAACTCTTTTTGCAGTTCTCTTGACTCTTTCTGTACCTCAATTGCCTCTTTTTGCAGCTCTGTTACTTCTTTTGCACTACTGTTACTTCTTTCTCCATCTCTATTGCAAATTTCTGCACCTGTCACATGCAATTATAAAAACACCAAAGGAGTTGTTATGCAGTCATACAAAGATGCAGGCACTAAGGGGCCGATTCCGATTCCGGCCGGAAATCTCTCCGACCGAGCCGGACCCGGAGAGAATTCCGACCGAATCGGACCCTAGCAGTCCGACCGGACGAGTACGATGCATTTGCATGCTATCGGACTCGATTCGGTCGGACTCCCATTGAAGTCAATGGGAGCCGGTCGCACAACGCGTACGCGGGCTCCCATTGACTCAATGGGTGCGAGGCGAACAAGGGCGCCCCCTACAGCGGGTACGCGTCCATGCGCATCGCGGCGTACATGCACAGGTAGGGGAGACCCATGGGTCCCCCCTGTGTGCAACTCGCGCGCCTACGCGTACATGGGGGTCCGACGCGGACCCCAAAGTCCGGCTCCGACAGCTTTTTCGAGCCGGAAGGTGCGAGTCGGTCGGACTGCTCGCGGCGCGCATCGTACTTACCCGGCCGGGAAACGTCTCCATAGCGTGGTGCGAGTCGTGTCCATGCGAGTCGGTCGGAGCGTGTTGAAGCCGCGTACGAGTCGGTCGACGATTTCGCGGGAGCTTGCATCGTACTCGCTCGGCCGGACCCGCGTACGATTCGGTCGGGAAACAGGGCTTCGAATCGGATCCGGTAAATCCGAATCCGATTCGGAGCACTACCGGCCGAGATCGGAATCGGCCCCTAAATATTTAGTACTGAAATCATTCAGACATTACTGCTGCATTTCTTTTTGTACACCTTTCTTTACTTATTTTACAGCTCACGTGTAATTGTGAATATATCCCGAAAACTATATATGCACTTGTTTGTAGCTTTTAAATAGAAGGTGTTTCTTTAGTAATAGATTAGTATATTTCGATATAATTTTTTAAATAATATTAAATTCATTTTAAATATTGTTTTTTTCAGATATTCTTCATTATTATTAAGAAAGACTTACCATGACAAAAAAAACGGAAAAGAGAAAACAAGAAAAGAAACAATACTATTTAAAGAAAAGACAACAGCAGGAATTAGATGAACTACAATATGTGGGAAAAAAGAAAAAGTCTTGCGGTAAGAGAACAAAAGAATTTATTAAAAGACTTTCAAGGACTAGAAAGGGTTTTTACAATGTAGAAAATAGAAAGAATACCTCTAGAACAAAGAAGAATGAAATGAAAAAAGGACAAATTAATGGCAAATCATGTTCTGATAAAACAATCTATGCTAAAAGAAGGATGAATCAATTTTATGATATAAGGAAACGTATGTTTAAAAGTAGAGTACTACAAAATTTATTGAAAGATGGCAAGAAATATAAAAACAGATCTGCATTTTATGAAAAGAAAAAACAGATTGAAACTATAGTTGAAAAGGCTTTTGAAATAAAAAGAAAATTGTTCATTTTAGTTTTAAACAGAATGCGAACATTAGATAAACCAATGCATTCTATGAAGGACAAAAGTAAAAAGAAGAGACTAATTAACAGAACTAACTCTTGTAAAAATAAATTGGGTGAATGGAAGCACACTTCAAGTTCAGAGCCTTTTTTTAATGAAGAGAGCTATTTTCAAAACAATACATTAGTTCACAGAGTTGATACCAATGGTCGTGCTTATGAAGTGAAGAACGGTTGTGCAATTGAAAAAGAAAAGATGGTTCCTAGAAATGTAGAAGAAGTGATAGCTGATGAAGTTCTAGGGAGACATACTAAAGCCCCAGTGTACACTTGGGATTGTAGTAGTATTTGTAGTATACGACAGGAGTCTATTGATATTTTACGAAATTTCTTACGAGAGAATAGTAAAAAAAGTATTAAACAAAAGATTAAGATGTTGCAAGGACTAGATCCTTGTAAAGTGAGAAAAAATACTGCTTTGCAAGGTCATTCTCTGGCTTGTCTTTCTAGAAAAGTGTGTAAAAGTGTTTTTCATCATTTGAGAATGTTAGCAGTACATCACTCTCAAATACGGAAGTTAGTAAGAAGATTGTACTATGTAAAAAGTCCTGCAATAATTTTAAGTGACTTAAACACTGCTCTTTTGCATGGGTCAGTATCAAATGTAAAAAAAGTTTGTGATGATATAGAGTTTTGTTTCTTTGGTCCTGAACAGGAGTGTAGAGAAAATGAGAGTTTGATAAGTGTAGGTGTTGACGAAGAGGTGGAAGATAGTAGTACTGAGAAGTTTGAAGAAGAAATTACGAAGTTTAAAGTAATTTGTTGTGAAAGACCAGACTATGTTAGTATTTGTTGTCGACGTACTCACTATAGAAATCAAACTAGGAATGTTGATCTGTATTTAAAAAGTGAAAAAGAAAACAATGATACGTGGAAGGAATTTGGAGCTTATTTGTTGGTGGAAGATTGCTTTGAGTTGGGTAGTGATCAACGTATTTGTAAATATTGTTATAGCAAATTAGAGGAGAACAAAATGCCAGCTAGAGCTGTATATAATAAGCTAGAGTTGGTAGGTATTCCTCCCGAACTGGTAGATTTAAATACGTATGAGTCCATTCTGATTCAATCTGTGCACCCGTTTCAGGCTACTGTTCGTATGGAGCCTAAAACAGGTAAGTTGCCTCCCACAGATTTACAAAGAGGATTAAAAGGAAGAGTTGTGTATTTACCTTTAGATTTAAAGAAAAATATTGAAACTATTGGTGTAGAGAAAGAGGAAACTGAACCTGTAGTTATTCTAGTTAATGGTGTTCCAACGAAGAGTCGGAAAATATGGTAAGAATTAGTAGATGTTAGCAAAGTGCAAAAGGCTACGTTATACCTGATAAAAAACAATGTTTATTACAAAAATGTGTATGTGGAAGAAGAAGACATAGTTTTAGGAGAAGATAGCGAAATTTCAAGTGGCCAAATTGAAAAAGTGGACATCTCCAAAAGTGAAGAAATTTATGAACATTATAGTGTACATCCTTTACATTCAAAGGAAGTGATTGGAAATACTATTGAATTATTCCAAATGAAGAAAGCGAAGTGTTTGGGAAAGAAGTTTGGAAGCTCGTTGTTTTCCACAGCTCTTCCCCACTGAAAGAGGTGGACGATATGACGAACGACCAGTACAGATTCCAGCGTCAGAATATCGTACAACAAGATTGTACTCAGAAGATCCAAGATTTCGACAATGTTTTCCATATATATTTCATCTTTTATTTGAAAGTGACTTGTCTGGACTTTCATATGCAGTGAACCACATATTAAAAACAGGAGTTCATCTTCAACATGTTTCTGCAAAGGAATTCATGGACAAAGTACAACAGAGAGACGATCATTTAGAATCTCAATTGATTAATTTGATGGCGTGTCAACTTGGTACTAATGAGTATTGGTATCGTCGTCATGGAGAAATTAAATGTATGTTAAGGAACTTAGGAACCCCTACATGGTTTGTTACACTAAGCTGTGCTGAATACGCATGGGACGATTTACTTGAATTTCTTCGAGAAGCAAATTCAAATATTAAAAACATTCAATTCAAGACAGCTGGAGAACTGTGGGGCATATTATCAAGGGCTTTATCGCCGCTTTAGCGGCACTTTTTGCCGCTAAAGCGACGATAATTTTATCGCCCTATTAGCAAGCTGTCGCTAACAGGTGTTAGCGACAGCTTTCAGGCATTAGAGGCCGCGTTTTCCATCGCCTTGCATGTCAGCGATAATTATCGCTAATGACATGCAAGGAAGGCGTTCCCTACTTAAAGCGACTGAAAACAGTCGCTAACACCACTACCCCCTATTAGCAAAGCAGGCGAAGCGATAAAATAATTCGCGCTAAGCGCGTTTATCGCTAGATTTTATCACCTGCTAGTGAGGATGACTTACCTGTTTAAAGTATAGGAGGTGGATTCTAATGCTGAATCCACCTTAGCGATAATGCGAGAATATCGCTGCTTTTCCAGCGATATTCTCACATTTTGCCGCTATCGCTGGAAATTTTATTGCTATGGAGATAAACCTTGTTAATAGGGTGTTATCTCAGCGATATTTTCCAGCGATAGGCGGCGTTAAACAAATTCGCGCTAAGCGCGGTTAGCGATAAATATCGCTATTCCTTGATAATATGCCCCTGTGTTCCTTGGATCCTGTAAATGTGTGCAGATATTTTAATCATAGGTTTCAAGCTATGATGTCTTTTATCTGCAATAAAAACAACCCACCTCTTGGAGAAGTTATTGATTTCTTTTGGAGAAAGGAGTACCAAGCTAGAGGTGCTCCTCATATACATATGCTTTTATGGATCAAGGAGGCACCCAAATTTGGAACTGATTCTGATGAGACTGTTTTATCTTTCATTGAAGACTATGTTACATGTGGTATTCCAAAAACAGGAGAAGAACATACCTTAAGACAACAAGTTTTACGGTTTCAAACTCATCGATGTGGCAGATACTGTCGACGGAAATACAAGTCAAAAGAAAAGTTTTATACAAAAAGTCGTTTTGGATTTCCACGTCCAGTAATTTCTAAAGGAAGAGTCAACAGTTTCATGTCAGCAGTGAGGCATTCTATAACTCGAAATCTCCCAAAAATACTTACAATTTAAAAAGAAGTGAACATTCAAAGTATATTAATGATTACAATCCAGTGATTTTGTTGATGTGGAATGTCAAATATGGATATCCAGTATGTTGCAAATAATTCCATTGCTGTTGCTCGTTATGTTACGTCATACATAACAAAATCTGAAAAGACGGTGTTGAAAGAAATGTGGGAAGAAATTTCACATGAGAAGACTCTTAGTAACAAATTGTACAGCTTTAGTTTGAAGATGCTGTCCCATCGAGAGATTGGATCCTACGAATCTTCGGATCGGTTGACCTCTGCAAGTTTATATTCAAAGTCAAGATGGAATCATTTGGGTTAGTCTAGGTCTTGCTGCAACACGAAATCGAGTATTGAAATCTGTACAAGAAATTGAATATTTAGCATTAAATGAGCCAGAAAGCACAGATATTCTTAAAACAAACATGTTGGATACATACTATCCTAAAAGAAGTCCCTATCTTGAAAACATATGTCTCTATGAAGTACTGCAATATTACAGCTTTAAGAGAAATATTACAGAGAACATAAATGAAGAAAAATATGAAGTCATTGGCTGTGATGGATGTTTGGTGAAACATACCAAAGGAAATCTCATTAATCACAGGAAACTCAGTTGCGAAACACCAGATAAAAGGGAATTTTACTATTTAGCACTTCTGCAACTGTTCAAGCCTTGGCGTACTGAAATGGAATTACTTGGAGATTTTCAGTGCTATGAAGATTCTTTTAATGCATGTAAAGATAGCATTGAATGCACAGTTTTTCCAAATTATCTACAAATGTTGAATGAAGAAATTGAACAAGAAGCTACTATTGCAGCTGAGATTGCTAGAGACAGTTCTCAAGATAGTCAAAGTTCTGCTCCACTGAGTCAAGATCCACTAGGAGAACCAATTCTTGAAAATGAAGCAGCAATAGCCATGAGTGAAGTAGAAACAGCAATGCATCAAGCTCAACAGGATATTATGGAGTTGGGAAACTTGGAAGAACAACTAAATATTGAACAGAAAGAAATATATCAGCAAGTTACACAACAGATAGACCATGGTTTACTTCATGAAAATAAAGAATGCAACTGCACATCATTTAAACCTATTCAACTGGATATCAGTGGTCAAGCTGGTACAGGAAAAAGTTTCTTAATTAAAGTTTTGACCTGTTATCTACAGAAAACCACTGAATCACATTTATCTTGTGTTGTAACCGCTCCAACTGGGTTAGCAGCACACAACATTAAAGGGATTACATTACATCGTTTACTGATGCTACCTGTTGAACATTAAAACAAGTTGGAATATCACAAGCTATCTGGAGAAGCTTGTTATGAAGTTTCAAGAGTACTAAAGAAAATGAAACTTCTGATAATTAATGAGGTGAGCATGGTCTCAAACTTAATGCTTGCCTTTGTACATTTAAGAATGCAGCAAATTTTAAAAACAGATTATGATGTGTTATTTGGAGGAAAACATGTGATTGTTTTCGGCGATCTACTGCAACTTACTCCTGTAAAAGGGGAACCAGTTTTTAAAACACTTGTGCATGAAGACACCAGGAAATCTTTGGGAAGTATTGGAAATGTCAACATTTGGTCATATTTTGAATACAAAGAACTTATTAAAAATATGCGACAGGCAAGTGATGAAGATTATGGAAGCATTCTTCAAGATATAAGCATTGGTGTATTGACAGAACATGGTAAAGAAGCTTTGCAAAGTCGGCTACTTACAAACTTGTTTCCAAATGAAAATGTTGCTCCGGAAATAATATACAAAAAAATTAGAGATAAAAAATCTATAATTTGCCTAATGCCAACACTGCGAGAGTGTTCTACATTCAATCAAGAACTTTTGAAGTTGGAAAAACAACAAATAATTAAAATGGAAGCCATTGATAAAATAGAACACGAAGGAATTACTATTATTTTGTCTGAAAAATTAAAAACAAAATTGGATTCTTTGGAAAAATCTATATCTAAGACTGCTGGTTTAGAAAAGAATTTATATGTATGTGAAAACTGTCGGGTAATTTTACGGCGTAATTTGGATGTGGAAAAAGGTTTAGTAAATGGAGCAATGGGAAAAGTTGTTGATTTTGTTAATTATCCAAATAGAGATGGAATTTGAATTTTTGAAGATTAAATTTGATCAGATAGAAGAGGTAAAACAGATTGAACGTTGTGCTGTTCGTTTTTTGCTTGTTAAAGACTTGTATGTTCGTAGAAAACAGTTTCCTCTTTCTTTAGCATATGCAGTGACCATTCATAAATCTCAAGGTTTAAGTGTAGACAGTGCTTTGGTAAACATTGGAAGTACTGTGTTTAAAGAGGGCATGGCATATGTTGCATTGTCCCGAGTCAGAACTTTATCTGGATTGTATTTGATTGATTTTGATGAGAGAAAGATTAGTGCAGATGCAAATTGTGTAAGAGAGTATAATCGGTTAAGAAGACTGTATGCTCCCAACTTAGGTGAATATCCTGTATATGAAAAGCGTGTAGTATGTCGAAAACGAACATATGAGAAACTCTGTAGTGAGGTTGGAAATAAGAAAAAAAATCAAGAGAATGTTGAGGCTCCAAAGAAAAAGAAAATGAACACTGTTGATGATATTGTAGGATATCAGTTAGAAAATAGTTCAGGTATCAACTGCTATGCTAATGTAGTTGTGAACGTCATATTTTTCTAGAAAATCTTCAACAACAAATTATGGAGAATCGAGAAAAAAGGTTTTGTTCTTTGTTGCATTCTATTTTTGAAAACTTGACAACCGATAAAACTAAAATCCAAAGTGCTTCTAGCATTCGGCATCTTCTGGATATATGTTCTGGTTCTTCACAATTTACACTTAATGTACAGCAAGATGCTCAAGAATTTCTTATGTTTATGCTTGCAGTATTGGAAGATGAAGGAATACAAATTGAAAATCTGTTTGGACTTCGTTACAGATGGGATCATAAATGTGAAGATTGTTCATTTTCTTCTACCACTGAAATAGACACTGAAAGATTCATATATTTGACAATACCAGATTGCAAAACAGTGTCTTTTAACAAATTAGTAAAATCAGCTAATCAAAATATGGAATGTACTCACTGCAAATCTGAAATGTTATCAACATTATTTATAGAAAGATTTGGACAATATGTCATTTTAATGCTACAACGTTGTAGAGCAGATGGAAGAAAATTGGAAACTAAAATTAAAGATTTTGTGGCAAGTCAACTGTCAATTTCAGGAAGAACTTACAAAGCAGTAGCAATTATTTTCAATGAAGGACCTTCGACAACATCTGGACACTATACTGTGTATTTAAAGTACAATAAAGGATGGACACATTGTAATGATGCCCATTTACAATTCAAATGTCAATTTCCCTATGAATTACCAAATTCATATCTAATATTTTTGATGCCAAAGTTCTGAAAACATCATTTGGCCTATTGGGACGATGTCAACATGAATTAATGAGTTTATTTTGGATATTTTCAATACAAACGATTTCAGAAACACCATTCGGCCTATTGGGAAGATGTCAATATGAATTAAGAAGTTTATTTTGGATATTCTCAATGCAAATGTTTTCGGAAACATCATTCGGCCTATAGGGAAGTTGTCAACAATTACTGTTTCAATTATCGTTTCTGTTCTTTGATATTGTATTTAGAAAATTATTTTTGAAAGAAGCTGTTCATATATTTGATCTTTGTATTATATGCAATGTTATTGAGGGTGTTTATTTTTGAAAATGTAAACAGATAGTTGAGTTTGCTGTAAATATTTTGAACACAGATTTGGGGTTTTTTAACAATCTTATTGATTGTATTTTTTTGCTCGCTGTCACATGATGATCAACATTGAAATCATTGTGTATGGTGAAATTCAATAGAATCTGAAAACAGCAAAAAAGGCAAACTGAATATGTTATGTAATTGTAAAATTATGTTGTGTTCTTAAAACTATAAAATTATATGTAATAGCAGTATTTTTCTTCTCTTTTACAGACACTAATTCTAAAGTTTGAAAATATTTTAAATTTAGATTATAATAAAACAACTGAAAAAATTGTTTCAATGAGTTTCATATCTACTTCAAAAAAGGTAAGATTAAGTCACCCAAGCACTACCCATGCAGTGCTACAATCACCTGTGCACTACCCATGCAAAACTCTAATCACCTACACACTACTCATTCACTCCTTCAATTACCCAGGTACTACCCATGCACTCCAGCAATCACTCTATCACTACCCATGCACTCCTCCAATCACGCAGCCAGTACCATGTAGTTATCCAATCATTCCGCCAATACCCAAGCACTTATAAATTCACCATGCACTTTCCTTGCAGTACTCTAATCATCCAGTCAGTACCCATGTCCTCATGCAATGACCCAGGCACTAACCATGCAGTGCTACAATCACCTGTGCACTACCCATGCAGTCCTCTAATCACCTAGACACTAATCATTCACTTCTTCAATTACCCAGGTAGTACCCATGCACTCCAGCAATCACCCTGTCACTACCCATGCACTCCTCCAATCACCCAGCCAGTACCATGTACTTATCCAATCACTCAGCCAATACCCAATCACTTATAAATTCACCATGCACTCTCCTTGCAGTACTCTAATCATCCAGTCAGTACCCATGTACTCATGCAATGACCCAGGCACTAACACATGCACTGCTACAATCCCCTGTGCACTACCCATGCAGTCCTCTAATCACCTAGACACTACTCATTCACTCCTTCAATTACCCAGGTAGTACCCATGCAGTCCAGCAATCACCCTGTCACTACCCATGCACTCCTCCAATCACCCAGCCAGTACCATGTACTTATCCAATCACTCCGCCAATACCCAAGCACTTATAAATTCACCATACACTCTCCTTGCAGTACTCTAGTCATCCAGTCAGTACCCATGTACTCATGCAATGACCCAGACAAGCACCATGCACTGCTACAATCAGCTGTGCACTACCCATACAATCCTCTAATCACCTAGACACTACTCATTCACTCCTTCAATCACCCAGGTAGTACCCATGTAGTCCAGCAATCACCCTGTCACTACCCATGCACTCCTCCAATCACCCAGCCAGTACCATGTACTTATCCAATCACTCCGCCAATACCCAAGCACTTATAAATTCACCATACACTCCCCTTGCAGTACTCTAAACATCCAGTCAGTACCCATGTACTCATGCAATGACCCAGGCAGTAACCATGCACTGCTACAATCACCTGTGCACTACCCATACAATCCTCTAATCACCTAGACACTACTCATTCACACCTTCAATTACCCAGGTAGTACCCATGCAGTCCAGCAATCACTCTGTCACTACCCATGCACTCCTCTAATCACCCAGCCAGTCCCATGTACTTATCCAATCACTCCGCCAATAACCAAGCACTTATAAATTCACCATACACTCTCCTTGCAGTACTCTAATCATCCAGTCAGTACCCATGTACTCATGCAATGACCCAGGCAGTAACCATGCACTGCTACAATCACCTGTGCACTACCCATACAATCCTCTAATCACCTAGACACTACTCATTCACACCTTCAATTACCCAGGTAGTACCCATGCACTCCAGCAATCACCCTGTCACTACCCATGCACTCCTCCAATCACCCAGCCACTACCATGTACTTATCCAATCACTCCGCCAATACCCAATCACTTATAAATTCACCATGCACTCTCCTTGCAGTACTCTAATCATCCAGTCAGTACCCATGTACTCAAGCAATGACCCAGGCACTAACACATGCACTGCTACAATCCCCTGTGCACTACCCATGCAGTCCTCTAATCACCTAGACACTACTCATTCACTCCGTCAATTACCCAGGTAGTGCCCATGCAGTTCAGCAATCACCCTGTCACTACCCATGCACTCCTCTAATCACCCAGCCAGTACCATGTACTTATCCAATCACTCTGCCAATACCCAAGCACTTATAAATTCACCATACACTCTCCTTGCAGTACTCTAATCATCCAGTCAGTACCCATGTACTCATGCAATGACCCAGGCAGTAACCATGCACTGCTACAATCACATGTGCACTACCCATACAATCCTCTAATCACCTAGACACTACTCATTCACACCTTCATTACCCAGGTAATACCCATACACTCCAGCAATCACCCTGTCACTACCCATGCACTCCTCCAATCACCCAACCACTACCATTTACTTAGTCAATCACTCCACCAATACCCAATCACTTATAAATTCACCATGCACTCTCCTTGCAGTACTCTAATCATCCAGTCAGTACCCATGTACTCATGCAATGACCCGGGCACTAACACATGCACTGCTACAATCCCCTGTGCACTACCCATGCAGTCCTCTAATCACCTAGACACTACTCATTCACTCCGTCAATTACCCAGGTAGTACCCATGCAGTCCAGCAATCACCCTGTCACTACCCATGCACTCCTCTAATCACCCAGCCAGTACCATGTACTTATCCAATCACTCTGCCAATACCCAAGCACTTATAAATTCACCATACACTCTCCTTGCAGTACTCTAATCATCCAGTCAGTACCCATGTACTCATGCAATGACCCAGGCAGTAACCATGCACTGCTACAATCACCTGTGCACTACCCATACAATCCTCTAATCACCTAGACACTACTCATTCACACCTTCAATTACCCAGGTAGTACCCATGCAGTCCAGCAATCACTCTGTCACTACCCATGCACTCCTCTAATCACCCAGCCAGTACCATGTACTTATCCAATCACTCCGCCAATAACCAAGCACTTATAAATTCACCATACACTCTCCTTGCAGTACTCTAATCATCCAGTCAGTACCCATGTACTCATGCAATGACCCAGGCAGTAACCATGCACTGCTACAATCACCTGTGCACTACCCATACAATCCTCTAATCACCTAGACACTACTCATTCACACCTTCAATTACCCAGGTAGTACCCATGCACTCCAGCAATCACCCTGTCACTACCCATGCACTCCTCCAATCACCCAACCACTACCATGTACTTATCCAATCACTCCGCCAATACCCAATCACTTATAAATTCACCATGCACTCTCCTTGCAGTACTCTAATCATCCAATCAGTACCCATGTACTCAAGCAATGACCCAGGCACTAACACATGCACTGCTACAATCCCCTGTGCACTACCCATGCAGTCCTCTAATCACCTAGACACTACTCATTCACTCCGTCAATTACCCAGGTAGTGCCCATGCAGTTCAGCAATCACCCTGTCACTACCCATGCACTCCTCTAATCACCCAGCCAGTACCATGTACTTATCCAATCACTCTGCCAATACCCAAGCACTTATAAATTCACCATACACTCTCCTTGCAGTACTCTAATCATCCAGTCAGTACCCATGTACTCATGCAATGACCCAGGCAGTAACCATGCACTACTACAATCACATGTGCACTACCCATACAATCCTCTAATCACCTAGACACTACTCATTCACACCTTCATTACCCAGGTAATACCCATACACTCCAGCAATCACCCTGTCACTACCCATGCACTCCTCCAATCACCCAACCACTACCATTTACTTAGTCAATCACTCCACCAATACCCAATCACTTATAAATTCACCATGCACTCTCCTTGCAGTACTCTAATCATCCAGTCAGTACCCATGTACTCATGCAATGACCCAGGCACTAACACATGCACTGCTACAATCCCCTGTGCACTACCCATGCAGTCCTCTAATCACCTAGACACTACTCATTCACTCCGTCAATTACCCAGGTAGTACCCATGCAGTCCAGCAATCACCCTGTCACTACCCATGCACTCCTCTAATCACCCAGCCAGTACCATGTACTTATCCAATCACTCTGCCAATACCCAAGCACTTATAAATTCACCATACACTCTCCTTGCAGTACTCTAATCATCCAGTCAGTACCCATGTACTCATGCAATGACCCAGGCAGTAACCATGCACTGCTACAATCACCTGTGCACTACCCATACAATCCTCTAATCACCTAGACACTACTCATTCACACCTTCAATTACCCAGGTAGTACCCATGCAGTCCAGCAATCACTCTGTCACTACCCATGCACTCCTCTAATCACCCAGCCAGTACCATGTACTTATCCAATCACTCCGCCAATAACCAAGCACTTATAAATTCACCATACACTCTCCTTGCAGTACTCTAATCATCCAGTCAGTACCCATGTACTCATGCAATGACCCAGGCAGTAACCATGCACTGCTACAATCACCTGTGCACTACCCATACAATCCTCTAATCACCTAGACACTACTCATTCACACCTTCAATTACCCAGGTAGTACCCATGCAGTCCAGCAATCACTCTGTCACTACCCATGCACTCCTCTAATCACCCAGCCAGTACCATGTACTTATCCAATCACTCCGCCAATAACCAAGCACTTATAAATTCACCATACACTCTCCTTGCAGTACTCTAATCATCCAGTCAGTACCCATGTACTCATGCAATGACCCAGGCAGTAACCATGCACTGCTACAATCACCTGTGCACTACCCATACAATCCTCTAATCACCTAGACACTACTCATTCACACCTTCAATTACCCAGGTAGTACCCATGCACTCCAGCAATCACCCTGTCACTACCCATGCACTCCTCCAATCACCCAACCACTACCATGTACTTATCCAATCACTCCGCCAATACCCAATCACTTATAAATTCACCATGCACTCTCCTTGCAGTACTCTAATCATCCAATCAGTACCCATGTACTCAAGCAATGACCCAGGCACTAACACATGCACTGCTACAATCCCCTGTGCACTACCCATGCAGTCCTCTAATCACCTAGACACTACTCATTCACTCCGTCAATTACCCAGGTAGTGCCCATGCAGTTCAGCAATCACCCTGTCACTACCCATGCACTCCTCTAATCACCCAGCCAGTACCATGTACTTATCCAATCACTCTGCCAATACCCAAGCACTTATAAATTCACCATACACTCTCCTTGCAGTACTCTAATCATCCAGTCAGTACCCATGTACTCATGCAATGACCCAGGCAGTAACCATGCACTACTACAATCACATGTGCACTACCCATACAATCCTCTAATCACCTAGACACTACTCATTCACACCTTCATTACCCAGGTAATACCCATACACTCCAGCAATCACCCTGTCACTACCCATGCACTCCTCCAATCACCCAACCACTACCATTTACTTAGTCAATCACTCCACCAATACCCAATCACTTATAAATTCACCATGCACTCTCCTTGCAGTACTCTAATCATCCAGTCAGTACCCATGTACTCATGCAATGACCCAGGCACTAACACATGCACTGCTACAATCCCCTGTGCACTACCCATGCAGTCCTTTAATCACCTAGACACTACTCATTCACTCCGTCAATTACCCAGGTAGTACCCATGCAGTCCAGCAATCACCCTGTCACTACCCATGCACTCCTCTAATCACCCAGCCAGTACCATGTACTTATCCAATCACTCTGCCAATACCCAAGCACTTATAAATTCACCATACACTCTCCTTGCAGTACTCTAATCATCCAGTCAGTACCCATGTACTCATGCAATGACCCAGGCAGTAACCATGCACTGCTACAATCACCTGTGCACTACCCATACAATCCTCTAATCACCTAGACACTACTCATTCACACCTTCAATTACCCAGGTAGTACCCATGCAGTCCAGCAATCACTCTGTCACTACCCATGCACTCCTCTAATCACCCAGCCAGTACCATGTACTTATCCAATCACTCCGCCAATAACCAAGCACTTATAAATTCACCATACACTCTCCTTGCAGTACTCTAATCATCCAGTCAGTACCCATGTACTCATGCAATGACCCAGGCAGTAACCATGCACTGCTACAATCACCTGTGCACTACCCATACAATCCTCTAATCACCTAGACACTACTCATTCACACCTTCAATTACCCAGGTAGTACCCATGCACTCCAGCAATCACCCTGTCACTACCCATGCACTCCTCCAATCACCCAACCACTACCACGTACTTATCCAATCACTCCGCCAATACCCAATCACTTATAAATTCACCATGCACTCTCCTTGCAGTACTCTAATCATCCAGTCAGTACCCATGTACTCAAGCAATGACCCAGGCACTAACACATGCACTGCTACAATCCCCTGTGCACTACCCATGCAGTCCTCTAATCACCTAGACACTACTCATTCACTCCGTCAATTACCCAGGTAGTGCCCTTGCAGTTCAGCAATCACCCTGTCACTACCCATGCGCTCCTCTAATCACCCAGCCAGTACCATGTACTTATCCAATCACTCTGCCAATACCCAAGCACTTATAAATTCACCATACACTCTCCTTGCAGTACTCTAATCATCCAGTCAGTACCCATGTACTCATGCAATGAACCAGGCAGTAACCATGCACTACTACAATCACATGTGCACTACCCATACAATCCTTTAATCACCTAGACACTACTCATTCACACCTTCATTACCCAGGTAGTACCCATGCACTCCAGCAATCACCCTGTCACTACCCATGCACTCCTCCAATCACCCAACCACTACCATTTACTTAGTCAATCACTCCGCCAATACCCAATCACTTATAAATTCACCATACACTCTCCTTGCAGTACTCTAATCATCCAGTCAGTACCCATGTACTCATGCAATGAACCAGGCAGTAACCATGCACTGCTACAATCACCTGTGCACTACCCATACAATCCTCTAATCACCTAGACACTACTCATTCACACCTTCATTACCCAGGTAGTACCCATGCACTCCAGCAATCACCCTGTCACTACCCATGCACTCCTCCAATCACCCAACCACTACCATTTACTTAGTCCAATCACTCTGCCAATACCCAATCACATATAAATTCTCCATGCATTCTCCTTGCAGTACTCTAATCATCCAGTCAGTACCCATGTACTCATGCAATGACCCAGGCACAAACACATGCACTGCTACAATCTCCTGTACACTACCCATGCAGTACTCTAATCACATAGACACTACTCATTCACAGACACTACTCATTCACTCCGTCAATTACCCAGGTAGTACCCATGCAGTCCAGCAATCACCCTGTCACTACCCATGCACTCCTCTAATCACCCAGCCAGTACCATGTACTTATCCAATCACTCTGCCAATACCCAAGCACTTATAAATTCACCATACACTCTCCTTGCAGTACTCTAATCATCCAGTCAGTACCCATGTACTCATGCAATGACCCAGGCAGTAACCATGCACTGCTACAATCACCTGTGCACTACCCATACAATCCTCTAATCACCTAGACACTACTCATTCACACCTTCAATTACCCAGGTAGTACCCATGCAGTCCAGCAATCACTCTGTCACTACCCATGCACTCCTCTAATCACCCAGCCAGTCCCATGTACTTATCCAATCACTCCGCCAATAACCAAGCACTTATAAATTCACCATACACTCTCCTTGCAGTACTCTAATCATCCAGTCAGTACCCATGTACTCATGCAATGACCCAGGCAGTAACCATGCACTGCTACAATCACCTGTGCACTACCCATACAATCCTCTAATCACCTAGACACTACTCATTCACACCTTCAATTACCCAGGTAGTACCCATGCACTCCAGCAATCACCCTGTCACTACCAATGCACTCCTCCAATCACCCAACCACTACCATGTACTTATCCAATCACTCCGCCAATACCCAATCACTTATAAATTCACCATGCACTCTCCTTGCAGTACTCTAATCATCCAGTCAGTACCCATGTACTCAAGCAATGACCCAGGCACTAACACATGCACTGCTACAATCCCCTGTGCACTACCCATGCAGTCCTCTAATCACCTAGACACTACTCATTCACTCCGTCAATTACCCAGGTAGTGCCCATGCAGTTCAGCAATCACCCTGTCACTACCCATGCACTCCTCTAATCACCCAGCCAGTACCATGTACTTATCCAATCACTCTGCCAATACCCAAGCACTTATAAATTCACCATACACTCTCCTTGCAGTACTCTAATCATCCAGTCAGTACCCATGTACTCATGCAATGACCCAGGCAGTAACCATGCACTACTACAATCACATGTGCACTACCCATACAATCCTCTAATCACCTAGACACTACTCATTCACACCTTCATTACCCAGGTAATACCCATACACTCCAGCAATCACCCTGTCACTACCCATGCACTCCTCCAATCACCCAACCACTACCATTTACTTAGTCAATCACTCCACCAATACCCAATCACTTATAAATTCACCATGCACTCTCCTTGCAGTACTCTAATCATCCAGTCAGTACCCATGTACTCATGCAATGACCCAGGCACTAACACATGCACTGCTACAATCCCCTGTGCACTACCCATGCAGTCCTCTAATCACCTAGACACTACTCATTCACTCCGTCAATTACCCAGGTAGTACCCATGCAGTCCAGCAATCACCCTGTCACTACCCATGCACTCCTCTAATCACCCAGCCAGTACCATGTACTTATCCAATCACTCTGCCAATACCCAAGCACTTATAAATTCACCATACACTCTCCTTGCAGTACTCTAATCATCCAGTCAGTACCCATGTACTCATGCAATGACCCAGGCAGTAACCATGCACTGCTACAATCACCTGTGCACTACCCATACAATCCTCTAATCACCTAGACACTACTCATTCACACCTTCAATTACCCAGGTAGTACCCATGCAGTCCAGCAATCACTCTGTCACTACCCATGCACTCCTCTAATCACCCAGCCAGTACCATGTACTTATCCAATCACTCCGCCAATAACCAAGCACTTATAAATTCACCATACACTCTCCTTGCAGTACTCTAATCATCCAGTCAGTACCCATGTACTCATGCAATGACCCAGGCAGTAACCATGCACTGCTACAATCACCTGTGCACTACCCATACAATCCTCTAATCACCTAGACACTACTCATTCACACCTTCAATTACCCAGGTAGTACCCATGCACTCCAGCAATCACCCTGTCACTACCCATGCACTCCTCCAATCACCCAACCACTACCATGTACTTATCCAATCACTCCGCCAATACCCAATCACTTATAAATTCACCATGCACTCTCCTTGCAGTACTCTAATCATCCAATCAGTACCCATGTACTCAAGCAATGACCCAGGCACTAACACATGCACTGCTACAATCCCCTGTGCACTACCCATGCAGTCCTCTAATCACCTAGACACTACTCATTCACTCCGTCAATTACCCAGGTAGTGCCCATGCAGTTCAGCAATCACCCTGTCACTACCCATGCACTCCTCTAATCACCCAGCCAGTACCATGTACTTATCCAATCACTCTGCCAATACCCAAGCACTTATAAATTCACCATACACTCTCCTTGCAGTACTCTAATCATCCAGTCAGTACCCATGTACTCATGCAATGACCCAGGCAGTAACCATGCACTACTACAATCACATGTGCACTACCCATACAATCCTCTAATCACCTAGACACTACTCATTCACACCTTCATTACCCAGGTAATACCCATACACTCCAGCAATCACCCTGTCACTACCCATGCACTCCTCCAATCACCCAACCACTACCATTTACTTAGTCAATCACTCCACCAATACCCAATCACTTATAAATTCACCATGCACTCTCCTTGCAGTACTCTAATCATCCAGTCAGTACCCATGTACTCATGCAATGACCCAGGCACTAACACATGCACTGCTACAATCCCCTGTGCACTACCCATGCAGTCCTCTAATCACCTAGACACTACTCATTCACTCCGTCAATTACCCAGGTAGTACCCATGCAGTCCAGCAATCACCCTGTCACTACCCATGCACTCCTCTAATCACCCAGCCAGTACCATGTACTTATCCAATCACTCTGCCAATACCCAAGCACTTATAAATTCACCATACACTCTCCTTGCAGTACTCTAATCATCCAGTCAGTACCCATGTACTCATGCAATGACCCAGGCAGTAACCATGCACTGCTACAATCACCTGTGCACTACCCATACAATCCTCTAATCACCTAGACACTACTCATTCACACCTTCAATTACCCAGGTAGTACCCATGCAGTCCAGCAATCACTCTGTCACTACCCATGCACTCCTCTAATCACCCAGCCAGTACCATGTACTTATCCAATCACTCCGCCAATAACCAAGCACTTATAAATTCACCATACACTCTCCTTGCAGTACTCTAATCATCCAGTCAGTACCCATGTACTCATGCAATGACCCAGGCAGTAACCATGCACTGCTACAATCACCTGTGCACTACCCATACAATCCTCTAATCACCTAGACACTACTCATTCACACCTTCAATTACCCAGGTAGTACCCATGCAGTCCAGCAATCACTCTGTCACTACCCATGCACTCCTCTAATCACCCAGCCAGTACCATGTACTTATCCAATCACTCCGCCAATAACCAAGCACTTATAAATTCACCATACACTCTCCTTGCAGTACTCTAATCATCCAGTCAGTACCCATGTACTCATGCAATGACCCAGGCAGTAACCATGCACTGCTACAATCACCTGTGCACTACCCATACAATCCTCTAATCACCTAGACACTACTCATTCACACCTTCAATTACCCAGGTAGTACCCATGCACTCCAGCAATCACCCTGTCACTACCCATGCACTCCTCCAATCACCCAACCACTACCATGTACTTATCCAATCACTCCGCCAATACCCAATCACTTATAAATTCACCATGCACTCTCCTTGCAGTACTCTAATCATCCAATCAGTACCCATGTACTCAAGCAATGACCCAGGCACTAACACATGCACTGCTACAATCCCCTGTGCACTACCCATGCAGTCCTCTAATCACCTAGACACTACTCATTCACTCCGTCAATTACCCAGGTAGTGCCCATGCAGTTCAGCAATCACCCTGTCACTACCCATGCACTCCTCTAATCACCCAGCCAGTACCATGTACTTATCCAATCACTCTGCCAATACCCAAGCACTTATAAATTCACCATACACTCTCCTTGCAGTACTCTAATCATCCAGTCAGTACCCATGTACTCATGCAATGACCCAGGCAGTAACCATGCACTACTACAATCACATGTGCACTACCCATACAATCCTCTAATCACCTAGACACTACTCATTCACACCTTCATTACCCAGGTAATACCCATACACTCCAGCAATCACCCTGTCACTACCCATGCACTCCTCCAATCACCCAACCACTACCATTTACTTAGTCAATCACTCCACCAATACCCAATCACTTATAAATTCACCATGCACTCTCCTTGCAGTACTCTAATCATCCAGTCAGTACCCATGTACTCATGCAATGACCCAGGCACTAACACATGCACTGCTACAATCCCCTGTGCACTACCCATGCAGTCCTTTAATCACCTAGACACTACTCATTCACTCCGTCAATTACCCAGGTAGTACCCATGCAGTCCAGCAATCACCCTGTCACTACCCATGCACTCCTCTAATCACCCAGCCAGTACCATGTACTTATCCAATCACTCTGCCAATACCCAAGCACTTATAAATTCACCATACACTCTCCTTGCAGTACTCTAATCATCCAGTCAGTACCCATGTACTCATGCAATGACCCAGGCAGTAACCATGCACTGCTACAATCACCTGTGCACTACCCATACAATCCTCTAATCACCTAGACACTACTCATTCACACCTTCAATTACCCAGGTAGTACCCATGCAGTCCAGCAATCACTCTGTCACTACCCATGCACTCCTCTAATCACCCAGCCAGTACCATGTACTTATCCAATCACTCCGCCAATAACCAAGCACTTATAAATTCACCATACACTCTCCTTGCAGTACTCTAATCATCCAGTCAGTACCCATGTACTCATGCAATGACCCAGGCAGTAACCATGCACTGCTACAATCACCTGTGCACTACCCATACAATCCTCTAATCACCTAGACACTACTCATTCACACCTTCAATTACCCAGGTAGTACCCATGCACTCCAGCAATCACCCTGTCACTACCCATGCACTCCTCCAATCACCCAACCACTACCACGTACTTATCCAATCACTCCGCCAATACCCAATCACTTATAAATTCACCATGCACTCTCCTTGCAGTACTCTAATCATCCAGTCAGTACCCATGTACTCAAGCAATGACCCAGGCACTAACACATGCACTGCTACAATCCCCTGTGCACTACCCATGCAGTCCTCTAATCACCTAGACACTACTCATTCACTCCGTCAATTACCCAGGTAGTGCCCTTGCAGTTCAGCAATCACCCTGTCACTACCCATGCGCTCCTCTAATCACCCAGCCAGTACCATGTACTTATCCAATCACTCTGCCAATACCCAAGCACTTATAAATTCACCATACACTCTCCTTGCAGTACTCTAATCATCCAGTCAGTACCCATGTACTCATGCAATGAACCAGGCAGTAACCATGCACTACTACAATCACATGTGCACTACCCATACAATCCTTTAATCACCTAGACACTACTCATTCACACCTTCATTACCCAGGTAGTACCCATGCACTCCAGCAATCACCCTGTCACTACCCATGCACTCCTCCAATCACCCAACCACTACCATTTACTTAGTCAATCACTCCGCCAATACCCAATCACTTATAAATTCACCATACACTCTCCTTGCAGTACTCTAATCATCCAGTCAGTACCCATGTACTCATGCAATGAACCAGGCAGTAACCATGCACTGCTACAATCACCTGTGCACTACCCATACAATCCTCTAATCACCTAGACACTACTCATTCACACCTTCATTACCCAGGTAGTACCCATGCACTCCAGCAATCACCCTGTCACTACCCATGCACTCCTCCAATCACCCAACCACTACCATTTACTTAGTCAATCACTCGGCCAATACCCAATCACATATAAATTCTCCATGCATTCTCCTTGCAGTACTCTAATCATCCAGTCAGTACCCATGTACTCATGCAATGACCCAGGCACAAACACATGCACTGCTACAATCTCCTGTACACTACCCATGCAGTACTCTAATCACATAGACACTACTCATTCACAGACACTACTCATTCACTCCGTCAATTACCCAGGTAGTACCCATGCAGTCCAGCAATCACCCTGTCACTACCCATGCACTCCTCTAATCACCCAGCCAGTACCATGTACTTATCCAATCACTCTGCCAATACCCAAGCACTTATAAATTCACCATACACTCTCCTTGCAGTACTCTAATCATCCAGTCAGTACCCATGTACTCATGCAATGACCCAGGCAGTAACCATGCACTGCTACAATCACCTGTGCACTACCCATACAATCCTATAATCACCTAGACACTACTCATTCACACCTTCAATTACCCAGGTAGTACCCATGCTCTCCAGCAATCACCCTGTCACTACCCATGCACTCCTCCAATTACCCAACCACTACCACGTACTTATCCAATCACTCCGCCAATACCCAATCACTTATAAATTCACCATGCACTCTCCTTGCAGTACTCTAATCATCCAGTCAGTACCCATGTACTCATGCAATGACCCAGGCACAAACACATGCACTGCTACAATCCCCTGTGCACTACCCATGCAGTCCTCTAATCACCTAGACACTACTCATTCACTCTGTCAATTAACCAGGTAGTACCCATGCAGTCCAGCAATCATCCTGTCACTACCCATGCACTCCTCTAATCACCCAGCCAGTACCATGTACTTATCCAATCACTCCCCCAATACCCAAGCACTTACAAATTCACCATACACTCTCCTTGCAGTACTCTAATCATCCAGTCAGTACCCATGTACTCATGCAATGACCCAGGCAGTAACCATGCACTGCTACAATCACCTGTGCACTACCCATACAATCCTCTAATCACCTAGATACTACTCATTCACTCCTTCAATTACCCAGGTAGTACCCATGCAGTCCAGCAATCACCATGTCACTACCCATGCACTCCTCTAATCACCCAGCCAGTACCATGTACTTATCCAATCACTCCGCCAATAACCAAGCACTTATAATTTCACCATACACTCTCCTTGCAGTACTCGAATCATCCAGTCAGTACCCATGTACTCATGCAATGACCCAGGCAGTAACCATGCACTGCTACAATCACCTGTGCACTACCCATACAATCCTTTAATCACCTAGACACTACTCATTCACACCTTCAATTACCCAGGTAGTACCCATGCACTCCAGCAATCACCCTGTCACTACCCATGCACTCCTTCAATCACCCAACCACTACCATGTACCTATCCAATCACTCCGCCAATACCCAATCACTTATAAATTCACCATACACTCTCCTTGCAGTACTCTAATCATCCAGTCAGAACCCATGTACTCATGCAATGACCCAGGCACTAACACATGCACTGCTACAATACCCTGTGCACTAGCCATGCAGTCCTCTAATCACCTAGACACTACTCATTCACTCCGTCAATTACCCAGGTAGTACCCATGCAGTCCAGCAATCACCCTGTCACTACCCATGCACTCCTCTAATCACCCAGCCAGTACCATGTACTTATCCAATCACTCCGCCAATACCCAAGCAATTACAAATTCACCATGCACTCTCCTTGCAGTACTCTAATCATCCTGTCAGTACCCATGTACTCATCCAATGATCCAGGCACTAACCATGCAGTGCTACAATCACCTGTGCACTACCCATCAAGTCCTCTAATCACCTAGACACTACTCATTCACTCCTTCAATTACCCAGGTACTACCCATGCACTCCAGCAATCACCCTTTCACTACCCATGCACTCCTTTAATCACCCAGCCAGTACCGTGTACTTATCCAATCACTCCGCCAATACCCAAGCACTTATAAATTCACCAAGCACTCTCCTTGCACTACAGTAATCATTCAGTCAGTACCCATGTACTCATCCAATGACTCAGGCACTAACCATGCAGTGCTACAATCACCTGTGCACTACCCATGCAGTCCTCTAATCTCCTAGACACTACTCATTCACTCCTTCTATTACTCTGGTAGTACCCATCCACTCCAGCAATCACCCTGTCACTACCCATGCACTCCTTAAATCACCCAGCCAGTACCATGTACTTATCCAATCACTCCGCCAATACCCAATCACTTATAAATTAACCAGGCACTCTCCTTGCAGTACTCTACTCATCCAGTCAGTAACCATGTACTGATGCAATGACCCAGGCACTAGCCATGCACTGCTACAATCACCTATGCACTACCCCATGCACTCCTCCATTCACCCAGCTAGGACCATGTACTTAACCAATCACTCCATCAATACCCAAGCACTTATAAATTCACCATGCACTATCCTTGCATTCCTCTAATAATCAGGCAGTACCCATGTACTGATGCAATAACCTAGGCACTAACCATGCACTGCTCCAATCACCCGTGGACTACCCCATACACTCCTCTAATCACCCAGCCAGTACCATGTACTAATCCAATCACTCCGCCAATACCCAAGCACTTGTAAATTCACCATGCACTATCCTTACAGTACTCTAATCATCCCGTCAGTGCCCATGTACTCATGCAATGACCCAGGCACTACCTATGCACTCATGGAATCACCCAGGCACTACTTATACACTACTCCAATCACCTATGCACTACTCATTCACTCCTCCAATTACCCAGGCACTATCCATGTACTCTTCCAATCAGCCAGGCACTACCCATGCACTCATGGAATCATCCATGCAGTACTCATGCAATCCTCCAATCACCCAGCCATTACTGATGCACTTCTTCAATCACTCAGGCAGTACCCAGGCACTCTTCCAATCACCTAAGCATTGCCTCTAGACTCATGCATTCACCCAGGCACTTTGCATGCACTTCTTAAATCACTCGGCCAGTACCCATACACTCCTCTGATCACTAAGCTGCTAGTCATACAGTTATCCAAACAGTCCACCAATACTAAAGCACTTATAAAATCAACACACACTAGCCTTGCACTGTTCTAATCACCCAGGCATTACCCATGCACTTGTCCAATCATGCAGGCATTACCCATGCACTCATACAAGCACCTATGTAGTACTGATGCACTTATGCAATCACCCAGGCATTACCCATGCACTCGTCCAATCAGACAGGTACTATCCATGCACTCATACAAGCATGTATGTATTACTGATGCACTCATGCAATCACCCTGGCACTACCCATGCAGTCTTCCAATCACTCAACCACTACCTATGTACTCATGCAATAACCCAGGCACTACTGATACACTCAGACAATCACCCAATCACTACTGATACAGTATTCCAATCACCCAAGCACCACTTATATACTAATGCAAACACCCAGGCATTACCCATGCACTCATGCAATAATCCAGGCATTACCCATGCACTTGTCCTATTATACAGGCACTACTCATGCACTCATGCAACCACCCAGGTATTACTCATGCACTCATCCAGTCATGCAGGCACTACCCATGCACTCATGCAATCAGCCAGGCATTACCCATACACTCGTCCAATCACGCAGGCACTACCCATGCACTCATCCAATCACCCAGATATTACCCATGCACTCATGCAATCACTCAGGCAGTACCCATGCACTCATGCAACCATCCACGCTTTACCCATGCACTCATCCAATCATGCAGGCACTACCCATGCACTCATGCAATCAGCCAGGCATTACCCATGCACTCGTCCAATCACACAGGCACTAGTGATGTACTCATGCAATCACTTATGCACTACCCATGCACTCTTTCAATCACTCAAGCTCTACATATGTACTCATGCAATCATCCAGGCATTACCATACACTTATTGCTCTTTTTTAACAGAATAGGTGGTTCTAAACAGAACCGTTTTTTTCTTCTTTTTCAATGTTATAATTTTTTTGTGTTTTTCTAACTATTTTGTAAATTTTTTGGGTGTTTTTAAAAAAAAGGAAAAACAACAAAACAAACTGTCCAACTTTGCAATTAAACTGTCATTGCAAGAAAAAATGCAACAACAAAAAAATTAACAAGAGTGGTTTCTTGCGGCAGAAACCACAGCATCGACAGACTGCTCGCCGCAACATACTAGAGCCTTGCACTTGATGCAGTGCTGTTGTAGGTTAGCAAACTCTGGATGGATGTCAAGTCCACGGTTCGCTCCTGAGCTGTTCGGACCAGCAGCCTGGTCATCTTGCTGCACAACTGCCTGGGCGCGACGATGTTGCTCGCGGGCCAAATGTCGATGATGCAGTGTCTGTAGGTGTTTTAGCATACTAGATGTCCCACAGGAATACTTTTCTCACTTCCCCGTGAGAGCACCCTCGGACATAGAGTGCAGCTTACTTTTCACGCATTGACCTTCTTTTCCCCCTCTGGAATTGTAAAGAAGGTCCAAACAATAGACTCCTTCTTCTTCTTCACAGGTTCCTCCAACTCTTCTTCTTCTGTTAGCAAATTGACATCATCAGTAGAAGAAGACATTTTTCAGTTGTTGAGAAAACACCAAAAAAATGTACAAGCCAGCTAAAAAACACAACAGTTGTGTCTCCTAGGATGTAGTTGAAGGAATGGAAAAAAAAGGGAGGGGGTACTTCACATTCTAGAAACAAAACCTTGTAAACCAATGAAATGATTTCTTTTGAAATCACGTGGGGGTCGCGCACCAGGCGCGCAACCGGCGAGCGCCCGGCGCGACTTCAGGAAAATATATTTAACAATAATATAACTTTATTCCAATTAGAAATATATGATTTTTATAATTACTTTAGATAATCTCTTCCTTTAATACACATATTAAAGTTATATACATATACTTTTAAAACATAAACATTTTACAGGAGTCGCGCACCGGGCGCGACCGCATACGTACGTGACGTTACGCGGGCCGGAAACCGCGCACCCATCGCATACCAAACGTGCATCCGTCGCGATGTTCGGAAAATATACTTAACAATAATATACCTTTATTGCAATTACAAATATATGATTTTTGTAATTAGTTTATATAATCTCTTGCTTTAATATAAATATTAATATTATATACATATACTTTTAAAACATAAACATTTTACGGGAGTCGCGCACCTTGCGCGACCACATTCGTACGTGACGTTACGCGGGCCGGACACCGCGCACCCGTCGCATACCAAACGCGCATCCTCCACGACTTTACCAATATGGCGGCTTGAATCCGCGCACCCACCGAGATAGGTACACAATCGGTACGCGACTCCACTTTTTTGCAAAAAAATAAATATATATATATTTTAGAAAAGAAAAACATTATATTATTTTTACAACAAATAAAAACCTATGTAGAATTTTTTTTTTTACATATAACAGTTACAAAACATCACTTAAAAAACCTTTGAAAATCACTGAAAAAACCAAAGGTTTCAGGCACGTTATAGTTAGAAATTAGCATTTAAAAAACCTTTGAAATTCACTGAAAAAACCATAGGTTTCAGGCACATCATAGTTAGAAATTAGCATTTGAAAAACCCTAGAAATTCACTGAAAAAACAATAGGTTTCAGGGACGTTATAGTTAGTTTGACATTTTACTCATACAAATACTCAGGCAACCAATCAATAACCCATATAGACACTCATGTACACTCATGTAGATACTCACCAACCCATGCAGCAGCTTACACAACAACAGACAGACTGATACAGACATTCACACAGTTTAGTCACTAACCCATGCATTCAGTAAGACACATTTAATCACTCACTTATACAGTCAGTCATGCACCTACTAAATCCTCCATCCAGACACTTATACACCCACTCATTCTTCAATACACCTTGGCATATATATAAAACATATTTAAACTTTATAGAAACACACAGTCATCAGTGATGTCATCAGTGATGTCATTTGAGATGTCATCAGTGATGTCATCAGTGATGTCACTGACCATGTCATGAATGATGTAATATGTGACGTCATCAGCAGTGCATTGCGGGGGCGCGAGTTATAGTTAGCTGAACTAACTATAACGGCGGAATTTCTCTGGTTTTGTATGAGTGAAATGTCCAACTAACTATAACGTCTCTGAAACCTATGGTTTTTTCAGTGAATTTCTAGGGTTTTTTAAATGCTAATTTCTAACTATAACGTGCCTGAAACCTATGGTTTTTTCAGTGAATATATATATATATATATATATATATAAATTTATATATATTACCTACTGGCGGTCGCCAGTAGGTAGTTATAGTTAGGACCTTGTTTCTATTCAAAAAGCGTTTTTTCTTTTGCCAATATCTTTGGCGCCTTTTGACGAATCTTCGCGAAATTTTCCAAACTAATCGTTCACTCAGGTCAGCTCCTGTCTTGAAAGTTTCGAGGTGATTCGTCAAGCGGGGGCCGAGAACAAAAGGGGGGTCCCAAAACTCATTTTCTTAATGTTAACTTTAGACAAAGCTACAGCCCGAACTGCTGAACGGAATTACACCAAATTTGACGTAAAGGTAGGTCTTGGTCCAGAAAGCGTGCTTTTTTTTAAATGGTGTAAATCCGTTCAGTAGTTCTTGAGAAATTCAAAAAATAAAAATATCGATATCTGAGGGCCGAGGAGGATTCACGAACCCTCCCGAGCACGAGCTTCATTCTGATTGGCTGCCAACACTCCAAACCAAAAAGTGTTGGCAGCCATCTTGTAACTCCATAAAACCGAGAAGAAAACAGTAAAAAAAAAGATACAAATCAAGAAAAGGGGGCAGGGTAGAAACACCCTGACCCCCTAGGCCTGCTCAGGGGGTCCCACAAGTACCCCCAGGGCCAAAAAAAGCATTTAAAAAAAAAAGAAATCAGCAGAATTCACGCTGGGTGCACGAATCCCGCCGAAAATTTAAAAAAAATGAAGCACGGGCTCCCGTGCTTCATTTTCTATAAGCCCCCGGGTGGGCCAGGTCCCGGGGTAAATACCTATTTATGAAGTGGGGGCCCGCGGGGGCTGCCACCTCCCCGGGGCTTTTTTAAAAAAATGCATGAGGGGGCTCCTGCTTCCACCATGCTGCCCCAGGGACTGCCACCTCCCTGGGGCATTAAGTTATTTTAGGGCAGGGGGGTCTCGTGGGCCCCCAAGCCCCAGGGACCGCCACCTCCCAGGGGCTATAATTTATTTAGGTCGGGGGCCTCGTGGGCCCCCAAGCCCCGGGGACCACCACCTCCCGGGGCTATATGATTTGAATGCGGGAGCCACGCAGCCCCCCACAGCCCCAGGTACCACCACCTCCCCAGGGCTACTTTGAAAAGCAAAGTGTGGGGGGGCTCGAGCCCCCCCACACTGCCCGAGTACCACCACCTCCCCAGGGCACTCTTGATTAAAATGCAGGGGTCTGTTGCGGACCCCCAGCCCCGGGGACCACCACCTCCCTGGTGTTTTAGACAGTTGAGAGGGGGGCTGTGCGGCCCCCCTCCTGGAGCCCTAGATAGCCCTGGGGACTGCCACCCCTCAGGGCCAGCTCCTGCAATGTCCCGGGGTGCCCACCCCCGGGACATTGCTGTTTGCTATGGCAGGGCGGGAGCACGGCTCCCGCCTTGCCATAGCAAACACAGCTTTGCGTCTTGGAATCGAGCGCAGGAAACCTGCATGTCAGCAGGGGAGCTGCATGTCAGCAGCTCCCCTTGTCCAAAAGAAATGCCGGCTCCCGCAGGAGGCGGGGAGCCGGCTGGGACCGCGGGGGCATTGGGGCTCCCCCGCGGTCCCCAACATGAGGCCAGGCCCCAGGGGGATGGGATCCCAGGGGCCAGAAGTGGCCCAGGAGGGGGGCCACTCGGCCCCCCTCAGTTTATTTAAAAAAAACATAAATGAATGGTCAAGCCCCGGGTATGGGGTTCCCGGGGCCGCAAATGGCCCAGGAGGGGGGGGCCACTTGGCCCCCCTCCCTTTATTTATTTTTTTTAAAAAGCAATGGCCAAGCCCCAGGTGATGGGGTCCCCGGGGCCAAAAATGGCCCGGGAGGGGGTCCACGCTGCCCCCCTCCCTTTTTTAATTGAATTTTTTTTTTTTTTTTTTAACAAAAGAAGGCCGGGCCCTGGGGAATGGGGTCTCCGGGGCCCAATGAAAAAGAATGGGTATGCCCCGGGGGATGGGGTCCCTGGGGCCAAAAGTGGCCCAGGGAAGGGGGGCCACGCGGCCCCCTCCCATAAAAAAAGTAAAAAGAAACCGGCAGCTTCAAAAACCATTGAAATTCACTGAAAAAACCATAGGTTTCAGAATGTTATAGTTAGTAATTAGCATTTAAAAAACCTTTACTTCACTGAAAAAACCATAGGTTTCAGGGACGTTATAGTTAGAAATTAGCATTTAAAAAAACCTTTATAATTCACTGAAAAAACCATAGGTTTCAGGGACGTTATAGTTAGAAATTAGCATTTAAAAACCTTTGAAATTCACTGAAAAAACCATAGCTTTCAGGGACGTTATAGTTAGAAATTAGCATTTAAAAAACCTTAGAAATTCACTGACAAAACCACAGGTTTCAGGGACGTTATAGTTAGTTGGACATTTCACTCATACAAGACCAGAGAAATTGGGCCGTTATAGTTAGTGCAGCTAACTATAACTCGCGCCCCCGCAATGCACTGCTGATGACATCACATATTATATCACGCATGACATGGTCAGTGACATCACTGATGACATCACATCACGGCCGAATTTCTCTGGTTTTGTACGAGTGAAATGTCCAACTAACTATAACGTCCCTGAAACCTATGGTTTTTTCAGTGAATTTCAAAGGTTTTTAAATGCTAATTTCTAACTATAACGTCCCTGAAACCTATGGTTTTTTCAGGGAATATATATATATTCCTGCATTGGGCAGTCTTGTCCGAGAAGGAGAGCATATATACGTATATTTTAAAATGCAGTGGTGCTCTGTAGTTACAATTAGGGTTACCAGAGACAGGAATTCTTAGGAGTTTTTAACTTTGCGCCCGTTTGACGGATGATGCAAAGTTTCTAGGTGATTGTTCAAGGAGGTGCAAAGACTGGGATACGGGAGACTCAGAGGAATAGGTGTCAGGGTTTCCAGGCTGCGCTGCCCGTAGCCGTGCTCATAGCCCCGCCTGTGACCGCTGCAGAGAGCCCTGCCCGCTGACTCCTGTCAGCTGGGAAAGGCGGCATCGGTGCAGAATAAAGGGAGGGGCCCATAAGGAAAACGCGCTTCGCGTTCCATTACGGACCCCGCCAGGCCCTCGCATGTTCGTTGTGTCTTCTGGGACACTTATCTGCCGTTTGTCTTGTTCTTTTGTCGAGGTGGTGGAACGTCCTGCCCGACTCCTCAGTTTCTTGATAGTTCCTTTCATTTCCGGGTCAGTGGAGGCTCTTCCGGGGCTCCCAGTACTTTCGTGTCTCCGTTGCCGGCTGGCAACATTGTTTCCTTTTGGTTCCCTTTTGAGCTGTATGGCTTAACTCTTCAGTGCTCAGCAGCCTGCTTTTGTAACAGAGAAGGAAAAGACTTGAAAGTATCGTTGTTTTGTTGTTTGGGGGAGTTTGCTTTTCTTCTCTCACTGCCCTCTCATACTTATCTGAGGGCTGTGTTCCTTGGCAGTCGAGGGTCGTTCATCCGGTTCTCTCCTGATTGCGGTGAGTCTCTATGATAGTGAAATAGGAGACTTTATTAGTGATCCATTGTTGTTTCACCTTATTCTCATATTTTGACCCTGCACTTTGTGCTCTATTTTTTATCCTTATCTGTCCCCTGATATGGGAAATTAATTTTTGGGTTTTTCCTAGGTTCAGGTGAGATAGACACCTTTTTTACTTTGGGCTTTTTATATCTAATGGCGAATTCTGATTAGGTTGGTATGCTTCACCTTTCATTCTTGTTTATGGCTAAGCTTCTGCTGTCCAAATCTACGATAAGTGAATGTTTGTTTTCTAGATACCTTATGTGTTTTACGCTCTGATGATGAATGTTCTCTGCATAGAAAGAGCACCATATCCTGCAGGTATAACATTATAGTAGCGATATATATATATATTCATACAGCAAACTGTTAGTTAAAAGAACGTACTTACCTTTGTGTCTTTTCCAATCAGGTGACTTGGTGACACCCAACGGACGTTCCAGTGGATTCTACCCCTTCTTCCGTTCCTTGTTTTGATTCCCCTGTTTCCCCAGCCTTCCCTCTTTTGCTTTGACCTTGTCGGGCAGAGGCAGTGGGTGAGGGAAGCTGGGACCTAGCATTGATTCCTTACATTGCGCCCCTGCAGAAATCCAGGCGAGCGTACAGAACGCGAAGCCCACGTTTTACTATTTCTGCCTGGGCGTAATGGAGGAACATCAGATAACATTAGCCGATGTGGCAAATATGATAGGCAATTTACAAAAAGAAGCCCAAGCTTTGACTCTCAGAGTTGATGCTCTTCAACAGGCTTCCCGGATTCCACCACCACCTGATCCGGTGCCTGGTACCCATAACGCCTTCTTTGCATCACATTCTTCTCAATCTGGTAGCACGTCTCCTGTATCACATTTCTACTCCCTCTTCTATACCTTTAGCCCCTCCAGAGCGGTTCTTCGGTGACTCAGCTAAATTCGCAACATTCATTAACCAGTGTCAACTGCACTTTATGTGCAAGGCGTCCTGCTTCCTCACCGAGCAATCCAAAGTAGCTTTTGTCTTGTCATATTTGGGTGGTACAGCTGCTACCTGGTCAATTCCTTTAGTTGATAGAAATGATCCCTTATTGTATAACTACAGTGCATTTAAGGAGGAGCTACGATGACTGTTCGACAGGCATTCTTTCATGCAATCAGTGGATACTGAGCTTCTGAACCTTAAACAAGGAACAAAAGACCTTATAAGCTATATCTCCTGTTTTAACAGGCTAGTTGCTGAAGCGGGATGGCCTGAAGCCAAACGTAGTGCTCTCTTTTACAGAGGTTTGAAAGACGACTTGAAAGACGTGCTAGCACAGGCGGTAGATCCCCCAGAATCCTGTGATGCTCTAAATGATTTAGTAGTTAAATTGGATCACCGCTTACATGAACGAAAACGGGAAAAAGGACGTATTGAGGCCAGATTCTCTGCAGTCAGAGAAAAGAAATCAGAGGTAGACAAACCTGTTGAGGATCCAGAGCCTATGCAGATAGGTAGTATTAAAGGGCCCCTCAGTAAGGAAGAACGACAGAGACGACGGGCAGATAACCTATGTTTATATTGTGACAAAGCCGGACATTTCCTTAGAGACTGCCCTATTAAACCACAACGACGCACAGAGTCGGGAAACTGATCAGCCTGGGCAAGGTGGAGACAAATTGCTCGGGTAAGACAGGTTTAATTGTCTCCCAACTGTTAGGTCTTGATCACGCTCCCTACCCCCTGCACCATTTTTTCTTTTTAGCCCAGCTGAATTGGGGACACGAAAGTGTAGAAGTTCAAATCATGCTTGATTCAGGTGCCACGGGGAACTTCATAGATACTGCATGGGTCGAGAAGATGAATATTCCTGTTGAACCAAAGACGACAGTGGAAGTTGTTAAAACCATTGATGGGAGCCACTTGAAGTCTGGACCTGTTACTTATTCCACCATAGACTTAGGCTTCCAAGTACATGACAGACATTTCGAAACCATTCAGTTTCATGTCATCTCTTCACCTCAGTTTCAGGCAATAGTAGGTCTCCCTTGGTTGATGAAACATAACCCTCAAGTCAACTGCAGAGACCATTCTTTTTCTTTCATCTCAGAGTATTGCAAGACACACTGTTTAGACAGTCATGCTCCATTACAACGCATAGCTGGGCTCATTGATTCCAGCTTGTCAGTGTTACCTGATTGCTACGATTCCTTCAGAGAAGTGTTCGATAAAGAGAAGGCCTCTGTCTTACCACCCCACCGGCCTTATGATTGCCGTATTGATCTGGTGCTGGGAGCAAAAATCCCCTGCAGTCATATATATATGCTCTGACTGAGAAGGAGAACACATATTTGAGGGAATATCTGAATGACATGTTACAGAAAGGATTTATACGACCATCCCGATCTGCGCTTTTTCCCCCCTTTTCTTTATACCTAAATGAGAAGGGGGTCTTTGGTTCTGCATAGACTACAGAGCCCTTAATTGTGTGACAATCAAGAACAGATACCCTCTACCCTTGATCCAAACTTTGCTCGATCAAGTAAAACAGGCCACTGTTTTTACCAAGCTTGACTTAAGGGGTGCCTACCATTTGGTCTGAGTAAGGGAGGTAGACGAATGGAAAATTGCCTTTCGCACTAAGTTTGGGTTGTATGAATATATGGTTATGCCTTTTGGGCTTTGTAACGCCCCAGCTGCTTTCCAGTTCTTTATTGACGATGTACTAAGGGAGACATTGGATATTAACACTATTGTCTACATAGACGATATCTTAATATATTCTTCCTCCATAGAAGAACACATTGGACATGTGAAGAGTGTATTAACACGTCTTAGCGATAACAACTTGTACGTGAAACTAGATAAGTGTGAATTTCACGTTCCTGAAGTCACCATTTTAGGTTTTGTGTTGTCAGAAAAAGGGGTGACCATGGATCCTAAAAAAGTTGCTGCCATTACCCAATGGCCGTCTCCCTGTTCAGTGAAGGAGGTACAGAGTTTTGGGGGATTCGCTAACTTTTACAGGCGATTCATAAAAGGGTTTGCCTCTCTGACAGCTCCTATTACCAAACTGTTGAAAAAAAGGAATACCTTTCACATGGACACCTCAGCTGAAGAAGCCTTTTCCTGCCTAAAAGAGTCTTTTGTCACTGCCCCCATACTGCAACATCCTGACACTTCTGAACCTTTCATAGTAGAAACAGACGCATCCCAGATGGCCATAGGAGGTGTTTTGTCCCAGAGAGATAGACAAACCGGTCATCTACATCCAGTCCCCTTCTATTCCCATAAGCTTACCCCTACTAAAATAAACTATTCAGTGGGAGACAGGGAATTACTGGCCATCAAACGGGCCTTTAAAGAATGGCGTCAGTACCTACTCGGGGCCTTACATACAGTTACAGTTATCACAGATCACAGAAACCTGCAGTTCATGAAGGCAGCTAGGGCTTTATCCATGAGGCAGTTGCAATGAACACACTATTTCAGCAATTATGACTATGTCATACAATTTCAGGTGGGCACCAAACATGGCAAAGCAGACGCCCTCTCTCAATATGGATATGATCTATCCGAGGACCAGGGTGTACAAGATCAACCCCTCATTCTGAGTCCTGATCGCATTCTTGGAGGTACCTTTACGGAGAGGTCATTTTTGAAGGCAGTACTTCATACACATAAATCTGAAGAAATTAAAGACATAGAGACCAAGCACAAAGGGATCAGAACTAACAATATGGTATATGTTCAAGGAGGCTTAGTTCTCCCTACTAGAGGCTTACAGTTACAAGCACTGAACTGGTGTCATACACATGTGCTAGCAGGACACCCAAGGCACAAGAAAACCCTTGCTCTGCTCAAACGTCATTTCTGATGGCCCTCCATGACTCAGGATACCCAGTCGTATGTTCAGCACTGCTATGTCTGCGCACAGAGTAAAAGCTCCCACCAGGTCCCTGCAGGACTCTTGACCCCTATGCCCACTCCTCCTACAGCATGGCATTCTGTTTCTATGGACTTTATTGTGGAACTGCCCCCCACTAAGCAGGGGCATACTGTCATATTCGTGGTTGTTGACATGCTATCCAAAATGTCCCATTTTATACCCCTAAAAACCTTGCCTGATGCTAAAGAGCTTGCTGGTATATTCTTCCAACATTTAGTACTCCTTCATGGCCTTCCTTCCGTCCTTATATCAGATAGAGGCCCTCAGTTTGTGTCCAAATTCTAGAAAGGTTTAAATACCTTGCTGGAAATAGATGTAAGACTCTCTTCTGCTCATCACCCTCAAACAGACGGTCAGAACGAAAGGGTCAACCAGTGCATAGAGCAATACTTAAGGTGCCAACTATTACAGGTAGATAGAGATTGGGACACTTTTCTCTGGACTGCGGAGTTTGCCTACAACAATGGTGAGCATACCTTCATAGGAGTATCTCCTTTTTTTTGCAACTACGGTTTTCATCCTCGTTGTGGTTTTGTATCTCCCCAGGTGACTGCTACTACTCCTGCTGCTTTAGACTTGGTAAATCGTCTTCATGACATTCACGTTACGGCCAAACAGACTCTGGAGGTGACAAAAGATAGGTATAAGGAGGCTGCTGACCACCGTCATCGACTGCCTCCCGATTATGCAGTGGGTGACCAAGTGTGGCTATCCACCAGAAATATCAGGGTTAAGGGGTCAGGCAAATTTAAGCCGCGCTTTATAGGTCCCTATGTTGTTTCTAAGGTTGTGAATCCTGTTGCTATGAAACTCGAGCTACCTGACTCCTTGCGGGTCCACCCTGTTTTCCATGTGTCTTTGCTGAAATCTGTTCCCCTGGTACTGTTCTCCTGGCGCGGCCTCCTCCTGTTTTGGTGGATGATGAACCTGAGTTCGAGATTGCGTATATTGTGGACTCCCGTAGAGTGCGGCGCAGATTGCAGTATTTGATACATTGGAAGGGTTATGGGCCTGATGAACGTTCATGGGAGCCTGCTTCTCAGGTGCATGCTCCCCGTTTGGTGTGGTTGTTTCACCTCCGCTATCCTGATAGGCCGAAACCTGTTCAGGAGGGGTCCTGCGGGGGGGGTGCTTTCAGGCTTTCCGGGCTGCGCTGCCCGTAGCCGCGCTCGTTGCCCCGCCTGTGACCGCAGCAGAGAGCCCTGCCCGCTGACTCCTGTCAGCTGGGAAAGGCGGCGCCGGTGCAGAATAAAGGGAGGGTCTCGCAAGGGAAACACGCTTCGTGTTCCATTACGGACCCCGTCAGGCCCTCGCATGTTCGTTGTGTCTTCTGCGACACTTACCTGCCGTTTGTCTTGTTCTTTTGTTGAGGTGGTGCGACATCCTGCCCGACTCCTCAGTTTCCTGATAGTTCCTTTCATTTCCGGGTCAGTGGAGGCTCTTCCGGGGCTCCCAGTGCTTTCGTGCCTCATTTCGGATGGCAACATTGTTTCCTTTTGGTTCCCCTTTGAGCTGTATGGCTTAACACTTCAGTGCTCAGCAGCCTGCTTTTGTAACAGAGAAGGAAAAGACTTTAAAGTATCGTTGTTTTGTTGTTTGGGGGAGCTTGCTTTTCTTCTTTCACTGCAGTCTCATACTTATCTGAGGGCTGTGTTCCTTGTCAGTCGAGGGTCGTTCATCCGGTTCTCTCCTGATTGTGGTGAGTCTCTATGATAGTGAAATAGGAGACTGTATTAGTGATACATTGTCGTTTCACCTTATTCTCATATTTTGACCCTGCACTTTTTGCTCTATTTTTTATCCTTATCTGTCCCCTGATATGGGAAATTAGTTTTTGGTTTTTCCCAGGTTCAGGTGAGATAGACACCTTTTTCCTTTGGGTCTTTTATATCTAAAGGCGAATTCTGATTAGGTTGGTATGCTTCACCTTTCATTCTTGTTTATGGCTAAGCGTCTGCTGTCCAAATCTACAATAAGTGAATGTTTGCTTTCTAGATACCTTATGTGTTTTACGCTCTGATGATGAATGTTCTCTGCATAGAAAGAGCACCATATCCTGCAGGTATAATATTATAGTACCGATATATATATTCATGCAGCAACCTGTTAGTTAAAAGAACGTACTTACCTTTGTGTCTTTTCCCATCAGGCGCCTTGGTGACACCCAACGGACATTCCAGTGGATTCTACCCCTTCTTCCTTTCCTTGTTTTGTTTCCCCTGTTTCCCCAGCCTTCCCTCTTTTGCTTTGACCTTGTCGGGCAGAGGGGGTAGGTGAGGGAAGCTGGGTCCGAGCATCGATTCCTTACATTGCGCCCCTGCAGAAATCCAGGTGTGCCCTATAACAGGAAGGTGGCCACTAGTAGAGGCACAGGGGTAGAGGGTGGAGGAACTGATGATGGATAGTCACACACAGGGTCTAGCATATGACAAGACATTACAATTAAATTGCATAAGAAGGGGGCTTCATCAGGCACAGGGAGGGGGGTAGGGAGGATGTAATATGCCGGAAATGTACTGCTTGGATTATGATCTGCTGAAGTCTTAATGTGGTGCCCATACACATATTGTTCGCTGTATTTGAAAAACAATAACATTTCCAATAAAAAGGGTGGTGCTAAGACAAGGGGGTTCCTAAAACGCGTTTTGTCACCAATCATTTTCCCATAGACTTTTTTTTATTGGATGTAGCGCAAAAACTGCTGAACAGATTTACATGAAATTTGGCAGGATTAGACATTATGGTGCACAGATGATCCTTGTTGGTACTACAGGTAAGTAGGGTAAGTATTTTTAAAGTTATAAGGTATTTTAACTTAGTAATATCTGTTGTGGTTTTTTGTGAAATTCTGCAGTATTTCACAGTATCTCGCAGAAGTACCACAGTACATAGTGATGACAAGTCATTAGGTGACTGGCTAATGACTGCCTTTACAAAAGTTAAAGGTAGCCATGTTGTTCTTAGATACAGTCTGGCTGTGTTCTTCGTTGCGCCTTCAGATAGCAAAGTTGTAATAATAAGGGAAAAATATTTATATGTTTCTAATACTTTTTAAAAAATGTGCAGTGTACCTCTGTTCTGCCTTGGGAATACCGCAATACCTAAAATAAATGTCAAAACAAATATGCTAAAAAATGAAAAATACATTATATACACTATATTTTACAATTATGGTGTACTAAAGTATATTTTCTATGTTTTACATATTTAAATATGTACAAAAATGTCAACAGGGTAGCACAGTAATACCTCTAAATTATTGCGCTACTAGACTGCTATAAAATTTGTCTACCTAGCACCGTTTCGATAAAGTGGTATAGGCAGTTAACAAAAATGAAACCTAATGCTTACCTTTGTCTAAGCCCCTAAGTTAGAACGTAGCGAAACGCAGACCACAGAATGCAGCAAAACTGGGATAAAAATTCATGGTTACCTTTTTCCTTTGGTAAACACAGTCATTAGCCAATCACATACTGACTTCTCAACCGCCTGTACCACTGTATACCGTGAACTTACTGTGGTATATAACTACTTTTTTTAAAACTTAAAACATTAACACTTCTTGCACTATTCACACATACACCTCATAATGAATATTCTTGCCACATTACATCTACATCCATTCACACATTTTCTCGCTATGTCGGTGTCAATTAAAACACTCCACTCTATGCCAGTGGTGGCCGGCATGGCTCGTGGGTGGGGGGGCCGGCGTGGAGAATCGCGGGGGTGTCGCCCTTTGCAATTGCAGGAGGGAGCTTCACAAAAAAAAAAAAAAAATAACCTACCTTTCCACCGGGTCTCGGGTCCCGCGTCTCTGGTCCTGCTCCTGCTCTTCTGCTTCCAACTTCAGGAACAGGAAGCAGGCAGCCAGGTTCTACGCCACCCGACTCTATGCCACTCCACTCTACAGCATTACGTTCTGCACCACTCCACTGTACATCACTTCACTATATGCCATTAGGCTCTATGCTGATCCACTGTAGACCACTCCACTCTACTCCATTCCATGCCACTCCACTCTATGCCACTTTATTATACTTTACGCCACTCCATTCTATGACACTCCAGTCTACGCCGCTCCACTGTATGCCCCTCCACTCTGTGCTGCTCCACTGTATGCTATTCCACTGTACACAACTCCACTCTACGCTTTTCCAGTGTACGCCTCTCCACTGTACACCACTCCACTTTACGACAATCCAGTGTATGCTGTTACACTATACAGCACTACATTCTACGCCACTCCACTCTACGCCACGACAATCTACGTCACTACACTCTACACTGCTAGACTCTATAGTATTCCACTGCTTGACACAGCACTCCAAGCCACTCTGCTCTATGCTACTCCACTATATGCCACTCCATTTTACGTCACTACACTGTACAGCACTAAACTCAATGTTATTCTACTCTACACCACTCCACTGTATGCTACTCCACGATATGCCACTCCACTCTAATCCACTCCTGTCTTTGCCACTACACTCTATGTTATTACACTGTACGCCACTACACTCTACAACACTCCACTCTGTGCTACTCCACAGTACACTTTTACACTGTACTCCACTACAGTCTACAGTCTACACCACTACACTCTACCCCACTCCATTTTATAACACTTCACTCTGTGGTATTCCACTCTACAATACTCTGCTCAATGCCACTCCATTGTATGCCACTCAACTCTACACCACTCCAATCTACACTATTCCACTGTACGTCACTACACTGTACCTCACTCTACTCTACTCCACTCCACTATACGCTATTCCACTGTACACCACTACACTCTATGATATTCTGCTCTATATCACTCCACTCTACGCCACTCCATTGTACCCCACCCCAGTGTACACTATTCCGCTGTATGGCACTCCAGTGTACCCCACTGCACTCTATGCCACTCAACTCTATGCTATTTTTGACTTTATGCCACTACACTGTACCTCACTTCACTCTACACCAGTCCACTCTACACCACTCCACTATGTGCCACTCCACTCTATGCCACCCCACTCTACGCCCCTCCACTCTACGCTATTCCACTGTACGCCAGTCCACTCTACCACACTCCACTCTATGCCACTGCACTGTACACCATTCCACTGTACACTATTCCACTGTACGCAACTCCACTTTAGGCACTCAATTCTAACACACTCCAGTATATGTCACTGCATTGTGCACCACTAACTATACTGTATGGCAATCCACTCTACACTATTCCACTGTACGGCACTCCACTCTATGCTATTCCACTCTATGCAACTCCACTTTACATCACTCCACTGAGTGCTACTGCGCTCTATGACACTCTAGTCTACCCCACTCCACTCTATGCCACTCTACGATGCTCTACTCTCTGCTACTCCACTCTATGCCACTCCACTCTAAGGCACTGCACTATATGCTAGTCCACTCGATGCCACTGCACATCACACCACTACACGCTATGCTATTCCAGTGCATGCCACTCAAGTCTACTACACTTCAGTGTTACCTATTCCACTGTATGCCACTACAGTAGACGGTACTCCACTCTATGCCACTCCACTGTACGCCACTCCACTGTAAAGCACTCCATTCTAAACTATTCCATTCAACAACACTCCACTGTATTATATTCGTCTCTACCCTACTCCAGTGCATGCCAATCCATTGTACACTACTCCACTCTATGCCACTCCACTATACGCCACTCCACTATACCCTATTCCATTCTACAATATACACTCTATGGCACTGCACTATATGCTAGTCCACTCAATGCCACTGCACATCACGCCACTACACGCTATGCTATTCCAGTGCATGCCACTCGAGTCTACTACACTTCAGTGTTACCTATTCCACTGTATGCCACTACACTAGACCGTACTCCATCTATGCCACTCCAGTGTATGCCACTCCACTGTACAGCACTCCCTTCTAAACTATTCCATTTGACAACACTCCACTGTATTATATTCCACTCTGCCCTAATCTAGTGCACACCACTCTATTGTACACTACTCCACTGTATGCCACTCCACTGTACCCTACTGCACTATACACTATTCTAGCATACCCCACTCCACAGTACGCTATTCCACTGTGTGCCACTGCACTCTACGAAAGTCCATTGTACACCACTGTAGTACACTTTATAACACTCCACTTCTCTCTATGACACACCACTCCACTATATGATACCCCACTGTACTGTATGACACTCTCCTCCAGCATAATCTAAGACACTCCTCTCAAAGATACTCCACTGAACGACACTCTACTGCACTATAATCCACTCTGTGCCACTTCTCTCTACAACACTGTTTGTCACTCTGTGACAGTCTACGACACCCTGCTCTACTGTACGACACGCCACTCTACTGTACAACACACCGCTCCACTCTACAATACTCCACTCCACTGTAGGACACACCATGCCACTCCAGTGTATAAGGCTTTACTCCACTGTACCCCACTTCATTCTCCACTGCACTTTATTCCACTCTACAATACTCTACTCTACGACACTACACTCTTTGACCCTCTCCCCCATTGTACTGTACAACACACGAATTAACAACACACTAATAAATAATATTCAACACTACAATTTGAAAAACAATTTTATTAAAAAATGAAAACCATAGCAATTCAATGAAAAAAGCTTAGGGTAAGTTATAGTTAGGAAAACTTTATTTATTCTCTCTATAATAGCCCAACTTAAACTAGACAAATATTAGCAATTATAAAGTTATAGTTATAACTTAAATTTATAATTTCAAATTACTATAGGTCGTGCACTTCCATATCCGGTGTTGCCACCTCACTCGCCACAATATGTTAACTATAACTCACCACTCTACCATGCAATATGTTTAAGTTAATTAATTAAGTTCTTTACATATACTTATTATGAGTGGTAAAGGCATGCATGATGAAGGCATCTGCGTGGTAATGGCTGCATTGAAAAGGCATGCATGGTAATTGGATGTGTTGTAAAGTCACAGATTCTACATTCAGTATACCCCTTCTTTTGTACAGAAATGTTGCTATGGCTGACTGCTGTAGTTTTGTTTTTTATCCTTTGCAATTTATGATTTTCTCAAACTCGCTTGAGTTCAGCCTCCTGATGTAGCATGTCCATCAATGTGCATGTCATGCGCGTGGACATGCCTCGCGCCGCATCCAAAGGGCACAGCGCAGTTGGATGTTTGAAAATCCTTCACTGGATATGATTTCAGCTGCAACAAAAGGCTGAAGAGTCGGAGAGCTGCATCGTCTGAATTACGTGGTCAGTGGTCGATTATTGATTCATTGACCAACTCCAGGTTTGATGACGCACTTCATTCCACCTGAAACCATGTTCTGAGCAGCGCCACAGATAATCATGTGAAGAACGTCACTGCAGGGTCACAGGGCGATAACGGACATTTTATTAACTGGATTTATTTATGAAGATAAATTGGAAATTACCCCACGTGGCATTAGCGTTTGAAACCTTTCCTCGAGCTCTGAGAGGCAGTCTCCGTGATTGTTTAAATGATGCACAGCTGTAGGAACACCATATTCTAACTTATTTATTTAGGTTCTTTAAATAGGGCCTCAAGACCCTGGATCTGAGGCTCCAGAGGTTTTATCCACGTAGTGCCAGATTTGAGAACACCAGGTACAATTGCTGGGTAGAGATTACAAAACGAGGACTTGTTTCTGTCATCAAAATGCAAACTTTTTAACAGTGGCATAGAAATAATACCACGGGACGTAAAGCAAACACTGGAAATAGGACATCTGCCCCTCATCAGGCAGGAAGAAACAGACATACCTGATGTGGAGAGGAGCCTTCGCATCCTAGTACCTAGGTACTACTGCACCTTCTGCACTAATGATAATTTCTAACTGTGTTTGCACCCCTGCAGCCATACAGATTTGGCAGAACTGGTTTAGTGTAGTTTATGGATATACCAAACCACCAAAGGGATTTACTCATAGTTGACACCCATGGCACGCCAATTTCACCTAAAGTGTTGCGTGTAAAGGGGCCATATTTACAAGGACACGAAAAGTCATGCAGGGTGGCTTTACGTATCCTTGTAAATATGGGGCAGCAGGTTGCACCGCCGGTGCGTCACAAAAAGTGACGTACCGGCGGCGCAAGGGGCTTGTAAATAAGCCCCCTAGTATCTAGGTTCTACTGCACCTGCTGCACTAATGATAATTTCTAATTTGTGTTTGCACCACTGCAGCCATACAGATTACGCAGAACTGGTTTAGTGTAGTTTACAGATATACCAAACCACCAAAGGGATTTACTCATAGTTGACACCCATACAAGCCAGGCCATGCCATTACACATACATGACGGTTTAGTAGGCAATATGCATGTGCATCCACTTTGGTGCTACAATTGTGCGGTACTTGCCAAGGCAGGAGATCAATCAATCAGGATTTGTAGAGCATGGCTGCTTCACCCGTGAGGGTTTTGAGGCACTGTCGGATCATGCTGCTTGTTCTCTTATTAGTTGAACATCCAGATCTTGAGGAGATGATGATGTCTCTATTAAGGAGGTGGGAGCTGGGAGAGCAGAAGTCTCTTAGTTCCCATAGACAATCAGACACCCGACCGCTCTTTTATTCTGTTCAGACCCCATGGGACTCTTGAATGAATCCTAGAAAGTGCAGTGTCACTGGCACTCAGGCAGAGAAGAGTTTTTAGTTGATATACTTTTGACCTCCACATAGCAGCACTGACTTATAAATGATCAAACTGTGGAAAGTTGTGTGCATTAGAACACATATGTGAGCAGAAGGCCTGCCATCTTGGATTTACTAAGCCATGCAAAGCCACTTTGTAGCCCATAATTTTGCAGAATTACACTATTTATGTAGTTGATTTGATTCACCTACGGTTGACTAGAAATGATAATCCTTTCTCTAATCATTTCAAATATATATGTCATATTCAGGTGCACTAACCCATGATTGTGTTACGATAATATCCAAACAATCCACAAAAACTAAACAGTGAAGATAATTTGTTTGCATGTTATTTTGTCTTGCATGAGGGAGTTCTTTATAAAATGTAACACGTTGAACTTTTGATTTGGATCCTAGTAATGTAATTTCTCACTTTGCATTAGGCTTTCAATCATGGTAATTATTAACGGTTTATGTTTCCCACCCTTGTGAAATTGTGTGTTACAGAATGTCATTGTTTGCTTGGTCTTAGCCTTGCAAAGAGTAAGTTACTGAGTTCCTAGATCCTCAGCTTCCTATATGTTGGAAAGGGTGAACAAGCTGCTGTAACAGTAAGCTTGGAATGGGTTTAGAGTGGATTGCTATCATCCTACATTCTGCAACAAGTTAGCAAAGATCCCTGAGTTAGACCTCAAATTTGGCTCATTTTTATCAGTGTGTCATAACAACCATGTGTTTCAAGTTTCTTGATGATGTTTTCTGTCCACAGAAAAGATTATCAAACTACCAGAACTCAATAGAATTCAGACATATCAAAACCCAGAGAAGTTTGGTCCGGATGGTATTGTGCTTCCTTAGAAACACCAATATGGTGCTCTCCATGGAGAAATCTAGGGGATATTTATAATGTTAGATTGTAGTTTGAAGTAGCAGGATGCACACAATGGTTTTCAAGAGTTTGCTGGTTTCATATTTGGGGATGGTTTCTTGAAGTAGCTACATACATATGTGGGTAACATTAACAATATGGGCAAGGCTAAGAGGATCAGATTTTTCATCAACATTGGGAAGGGATGTGGCTTCCAAGCCCCAATTTATATTGTTGTGCTCAGTTGTGAAAAAAGATCACAATAATCTCACGAACAGGGACTTCCCCCAGCATTGAGTCAAATATTGATGACGAACTGTCCATTACAGATTTTCAGAAACTGCTTATCAATCCTAGTATGAATGTGGAAGGTAGTTTGAATGCACAGTCTACTACTTGGCCTGCTAATATACAGAATGACTTGATTAAAGTTTTTGAGACACAGTTTTGAATAAGGTAATCACCTCCTTCTCAGATAAGACACCTGAGGTTATACAATGTAACATCACTAAAACAGAGTGATAAGCTCTTAAATGACTTGCAGCTCAACATAGCATCATAATTAATCCCCCAGTTAAGGGTGGAAATATTGTCTTTATGAATACCCAGATATGTAGAAAGCTGTTGCCCAAGAATTCATGACTAAATAGGAAGGATTTTATGAAAAGTGGCTAGAAGCCAACATTTTAATATGCGGTGGTCTGGGGAAATGTTATGTGTTGCTTAAAGTGTACACACTAATGAATAACCTTTTGGTCAGGCCCACCATTTCTAGTATTGATTTTCAATGCATATTTGCAAGTCTTTGTTTCCCTCTGTAAAACAAACAACACACAGCTTGAGCAGACTGAAGGCATTACTGTGGCAATCCAATGAATACTTGTTACCTTAAATTTTAACATGGATTGAGAGAATTTAGGTATTTTGGAATGGCTGCTCAGCATGCTAGAAATATATATTGTTTCACAAGTATTTGGTCTTTATTGGTGACTTATTTTGATGAGCCTACGTTACAGCTATGGTTTCTTGCCTGGCTCCCACATTTGCAAACTTGTTGATGGATTTCTGGGAGGTGACGGTTTCTTAAGATAATCAGTAAGTATAGAGGCACAGTCACGCAATAGGTCTGAATGTGATATATGGATGATTTGCTAATGTAACTTATCCAGGAAGTTAGCTTAATAAATATGTAAGAGCTCTTAATAATAATGATCTGAATTTTAGGTGTAAGTATAGGTTTTTCAGAAATGAGAGTTCTGGATATAAAATATCTGCTGTCGACAGTAAACTGATAACCACCCTATTTAGGTACGAAATAGCCACCTATTCTGTTTTACATTGTATGATTGCATATCCGATAAAGTTGGAAAGCAACATACCTTGAGGCGAGCTGTTGCATGCCAGATGCATCTGCTCAACTGAAGGGCACTTTTTGATAGAGACAATGAGGATCAAATAAAGATTTAGATTGAAAGATAACTCAGAACAAGTAATTGTGACACCAATTGAGAGAGTGCATATCGTATTATTTATAAATATAAACACTGTCACCTCACTCAGAATGATCAGTACATTATGAAGGCAGTATAAAGTTGAATTGTATTTTTTGTAAAATATTGGAGCATCCTACAAATATTTGCAGAAATATCTCACTCTAAAACCATCACTAAAATACAGGAAATCATGGTTAATGCATGACTTTGAATTAAAACTCCTCCTCCCTGAACCGGAACACAAGCAACCCATGACCGGTTTTGCTTACTTATTGTGTTGCCCTAAGTGGGACGGGTATGCCCAGACGAGGGTCCCGTGCACATTGGGTCACTGGAAGCAAGCTGTACCAGGCTGATGAGCCCATAACTAGGGCGAACCCGGTTCTGGGTTGCTAAGTTCCGGTTCAGGGAGGACCTGGCTTGGCAGTTCGGACTGGACTGTTCCTTTTGGAGCAAGGTCAAGACTGACTTGAATATTGCTGGATTTACACTGAGGTGGGTTGGTGTGTAGAATAACAGTGGATTGGGTTGCGGCCCGGATGATTACCAGTGGCTGAGATGAATTTAAGCATTCCATCCATCACTGTTTTGTATACTTTAGGGTACTTGGGCTGTCTTCCCCAGCATGTTTGCTTAAGTATCCAAATTAGATATCTTTACTCAGTTCAAGGACTGTGGGCCTTGCAATGATATCTCAGACACCTTCAACTTGCATCCACAAACTGGAAGGGGTTGGATTTAGCACAGTGAGACACGTCTTCCTGAGACTCATGTGGTTGTCAATGGAGCCATTAGTAAATGTTCTCTAAGCACGTGTTCGGTAATGCTCAGAATGTCAAATGAGGTAGTAAAAGCATAGTCAAACTTTTTTTTCATTTGTGTAGTTTGTTGATGCATCAATCGTTAACATGTCTGGCTATATGTGTGTAGAGGTTTGCTTGTGGTGTGTTTGTATGCAAGTTGGTTGATGACTGGGTGAGGTTGCTTTGAATTAGGATTCCATTCTGTGGCGTATGAATGTGATGGGCCCTTGAATGGCGGCGGTATGTTGATGTGAATGCACTGATGTATTGGATTGGGCCCGTGGCTAGAGGTATGAAACTCTTGTGGTGGTGTGTGAATGGCGTGTTAATGGCCAATAAAGGGGTTGGTGCATTGCTGCAGCTTTATCTCTCACCTTCAGTAGACTTGGTTTGAATATTCTGATACTGTGATTAATATCTGTTCTTTGAAGATAGCACTTCTTGAGGTGCCAAAACTAACCTGAATGAGTGATGGTGTTATTTTGAAAGTTCAGTGACAACCCCTCATTTCTTATTAAATTGAACATCCAAAGCTGTTCAGGATGGTATAACTTGTATTGATCCCACTCACTTTCCCACATTGCCCTGCAAAAATTGAAAGTTGGCGTAAATGGCCAAGATCACTCCTTTATTTACATTTTCTGTTGGATATTTCTTAAATCTGCTGTGATCCACAAATTGCACAACTGCCCAGCATTTCTACATGTCTCAACATCAAAATGGAACCCAATGTTTGCGGGTGACCCTAGCGACCATGATCAGAAAGTGTTAAAAACTAGGGGTTGGCAAAATATTGCGTTCCGTTGGTGGAATTGGTGGAATTTTGTCAACTCCGCGTTACTCTTGTATCCAGATCCAGCCAAATTCCGCCAATCACCGCATGGCAGAATTTTTTCTTGTACTTGTGCATGCCCAAAAACAATAAGTTGGGCAATGTGAGCGAGATTTGGCGTCCCCTTGTGTGATTTTCAGTTGCCAGGAGGACAGCCAGCAAGATTTTTCCAACACAGGTGGTCTCGACCATTCGCGGTCAGAATGCTGCTACTTGAGTAGAAAATTTGCTCGAGCGGCAGCAAAATCAACTCGAGTAGCTGCGCCATCTGGTGTGCTGCATTGTGACGTTCCCACTGATTTTTCCGCACTGGACGCGCTCTGAGGGCTAAATCACAGTGAGGGCAGCGCAACATGCCTATTTCCGCCAGTTGGTGGAACTCTGTGGAATTTGATGGAGTTCAGCTGAGTCAAATTCCACGGGTTTCGCCCACCCCTACAAAAAACACAACATTGACACATTACATTTTCCACTGAAAGCCACCCTGTTTTCGCAAAGTGGGTAGCTGGGGATTTTCCGGCTTGTTTGTGCCGCCACCCAGTGAAACCTACCAAACACGCACATTTGTGAATACTAGGCAACCAGGGGATTCCTGGGGTGTGTGACATGTGTGGCTCTCATTAGGTAATTTTACCCACAAGCCCTTGCAAACATAAACTTTGTAAAAAAAACGCATTTTTCCCACATTTTTGTGATGAAAAATTCTAGAATCAGCCAGGAGCCTCACATTTTGTGCCACTTTGAGTTCTCACACTTCTCCTGATAAGAGCAGTACCCCACTTGTGGTGGCAGGCCAAGAAACCATGGCTCAAAAGGCCCTAAAGCGATACAGTGAGTGATAAGCAAAAGGGGTAGCTACGGTATTTGGGGCTGTGCTGTGGCGCCACCCATGCAAACCTACGAACCACAGACATTTTTTTAAACTAAACAACCAGGCGATTCCAGGGTGGTGTGCTTTGCATGGTTCTCACAAGGGTTTTCTTACCCACAATGCCTTGCAAACCTCAAACGTTGATTTAAATCACATATTTTCCTTACATTTCTGTGATGGAAACTTCTGGAAATCCACAAAATTCCTACCACCCAGCGTTACCTCACCTATGCCAATAAAAATGCTGTACCACTTGTTTGGCTGGGCCTAGTGTCCACGACAGAAACGGATCCAACCGAGGTCAGTGACTTCACACACAATATTTATTAATCTAAACATATCTTTATCAATAGTACTATTTAGACTCTTCAAGACTGCTAGACGGAAATGCTTGATGAAAGCATCATGGTTTGGGTGTAGGAAAGTCATTCTTTTTGCCCTGATCACCCCACATTTTTAGACTGATGCTAGTGGTTACTGACTATGAAAATGCCCTGGGCTCTGCTAACCAGGCCCAGGGCCAGTGCTTTATCCTCTAAAGGTATACGCTGATTGGTGTAATTCTAATTGGTAAGGACAACCTATCTGTAAGTCCCTAGTATATGGTAGGGCATGTAAGTGTAGAGACCCGTGGCCTTAATGCACTCAAGTGTGCACTGCTGTAGTGTCTGATGTAATTTTAAAGCCAGGCCTGCCTTGCAGGCTGGTTATAAATAAAACAATGTCCACATTTGGCTTTGGAATTAAAAGCACTTCCAAAGTGCAAATATACTTTTTTATTACTTATAAGGCCTGCCCTCCCTGTCCCAAGGTGGGGTGCATAGTTTTAAAAAGCAGGGACAATATAAAAAAATGTCTTATATGCCCTGGTGAGGAAAAATAGTCAAAGTCGTTTTTCCCTGTAGTAGTGCTACTAGCACGATGGGCTAACATATGGAAAGTTTATCAAATACAATAAAGTCTAACTTTGAATTGGAGCCAGTAAGACACATCATTAAAAGTATCAAATTAATAGTTAAATTAAACCCAACAACTTGCCAAGGTCAGATTTAATATAACTATTGCAGGAAAGTAGTTTTAGAACTTACTATCCTGAAGTTACCTACTAGCAGCCTTGTAGCAGCCTCTTCTGATTGGTCAGCATTTGACAACCTGAGCCAAGCTGCTCCCTGAGCAGGTGTGGAGAGGCCAGGGGCTGCAACAGTATAGCCATTTGGCGGGAGGCGATGTTATTCATGGATAAGCCAGGGAGAGGAAGGGGGCTGTGTAGATGAGATGGACTTCAAAGGCAGGGGCCTCTGCAGAAAGCAGATGCCACAGGACCCAGGCCAGCCCCATTTTCTTAATCTCTAACCAGATGGGAGCACCTCTAATTAGATTAGAGAGGGGCTGGAATGGGAGTGTAGTCAGATGTTAGCCACACCTCTGGGTTGGATTACATAGACACACACTCTAATGGGATATTTTCTTCATTTTTATTTTTAGGAAAATGTTGCATTTTGGTCATCAGGCTTACCACACTTCGCAGGAAGATGTCATACTAGAGGGAGGTAGCTTAGTTCTTATTGGTTAGCCCCCCCCCTTCTCTAAAGCCCAGACATGGAGAATAAATAAGGCAGTTAAGCTCCCCAGAGCACTGCCTGGAAATGAAAATGAAAAGGACTGCCCTGTTGGACCCCCTCAACTGCACCAAAGAGAGGATTGCTCTCTGAAATACTGCACTTTCTGCACCCTCAACAATCCACAAAGAAAGGACGATGCCTGACTCCAAAAATAAAGGAGTGGACTATCTGACCAGGAACTGGTCCAAAAAGCTGAATAGTCACCTGTCAAGCCAAAGAGACGACACCCCAGCTGCCCAGTTGTAACTGGATTTGTCCTTGACTATGCAAGTGCATTGTGGATGATTTAATTTTAGCCCCTAAGTGGCAACCCAGAGCCTCTGAGCCTTTGGCCAGTGATAGAGGACACTTATATCCCAAAGAAACAGCTGGCAGCCGCATTGGAACCACGCAATTCAACGCAGGACCTTGCATCGCAGCCCTCGCATCTTCTTTGAACCAATGCCAGATGATAATAAGCCTTGCAAAGCCTCGCCGCTCAGCTGCCAGCTCCAACAGAACTGAAGCAATTCGACACAACACCTTGCAAAGCATCGCCAGACAGCTTTATTGGAACTGAGGCAACGCAACGCAATTTGATGCACGACAGACCGCCGCAGCTCCTCTGAACTAACGCCAGACGATGCGAAGTATCACAAAGCAACACAGCACAGACCGCACACCTTGGAGGTACAATACTCATCGGGCCAAAATTGGTCCTACGCCCAGTCTGCGCTCCTTTGCAGTTGGCCTGAACTTATGACTTTGTCCTGGTTCAGCGCATCCAGATACTTTCAGTTGGTGCTTTGTGCCTTTTGGTGCTATTTTACCAAAATCTTTAGAAATCCATATCTCTGCTCATGGACGCCGTTTGAAGGTAGTCAGGGATCACAACTGCGACCTTTAGCTTGCTCCCTGCTATTCTCAGCAGGGAGGCAAACGTTTTGCCCCCTCCTTGGACAGGGGTCGCAAAGGAAATGCCAGGAGTAGCAGGGATCAAGCTAGAAGTCACAGCTGCGACCCCTGACTACCTCCAAATGCGTCCATGTCTCTGGTTCCCTACATTGGATTGCTGTAGTTTTTGTGTCAATTTAAAGATACAAATATTTCCTATTTTTATAAATTGTTGTTGGATTTATATTGTGTTGTGTCTTACTTATTTACTGTTCCTGTGGTATTAGATGCTTTCCAGGGGCCTGTCTCCTAAGTTAAGCTTGACTGCTCGTTTACCTAGCTACCAAGGGTTGAGCAAGGATTAATCTATTCATACCAGAATCAGACTGACCTATAAGGCAATCAGGCAATGCCCAATGGGCAGCTCTGGTACATCAGTGTATGGGCTGGTTTTTTTTTTTTAAGTTTGTGGCCCTGTTTTATGGTCTGCGGGGCCAGTTTTTACTTTTGATTTCCCAGATAGTACCACAAACATTGATTGCAGCAAACACACATGCATACAGTCTCCCATACCTTACAAAATGCTCATACAGCGTGGCTTTACAAGTTCAAAACTGGCCTAGTTTGCAAATGTGGGACACTTTTTAGCTAGCTGCTTCACTAACGGGGGCCACTTTTGTTTTGGTGTCCGGGCCTATTTTTTGTTCCAGTCCAACCCTGACTGAGACTTGACTGGACCTCTTAGTGATTGTAGTATTATTACTAGCTGATGGGTATTACCCCCACCTACTAATAACCCACTTTCCTACATTGGAAAAAAGGCTTGTGCTATAAAAGGGTGTCATAGGTCCATATTCAAGCAAGAAATATGATCCATGTGTCCCGTTTGGATACCAATTGACAGCGTATATTAGGGTGCAGTAGGCCCCCCAGACCCTGAAGCCCGTGCCTCTATGCCTATTGAGATTTTAATTGACAAAAGATTACATGAACTCTGTGCTGTTGCCTATTGCAGTTGCTAAGCAATACTGGCAATTATGTGACATCATATGCACACCCTGAGATGAGCTACTGAACTAAAGAAACAAGAATTGGTAAAGCCAATAGGGGTTGCCTTTTGCTTTGCCAATGAAGACTCTTGGCTTTGCCATGCTTTTATGTTTGCAGATGCTGTTCCACATCCTCAAAAATGAAAAAAAAGCTTGTTTGTTGATGCTGAACAGTATTGTCCTAAAAAATAGAAAAGGGAGAAATTGTGATAATGTGGTGCTACAGCGGCTCAGCGTGAGACATATATGTGGTCATGTGTCACACTTGCACATGTGCATGATGCGTCAGTGTTGAATTGAGGTTTTCACTAAAGAGGTTTGTATTATCTATACTTAGTATGTTGTTATCTCGAGTACTAATGCGAGGGTGGTTGTCAAACCCTGTGTTCTAATGTATCTCTTTACCCTGGTGTTCTCATTGAAACTGCAGGGCTGGTCAGTTTAGGAGCAGTGCTCCATCGGAGAGACACCCAGGCTTTGCTCGAAAATGTAATATCGGAGCGAACTACAAGAAACTGCATTTACCAGAATGCCAGGGGCGAACCTTGCATGAGAGGTCAGCGGTGTGCTCCCACATCCTGTTGTCTCTAGACGGTTGTACACGTTCTCCGAGAGGAGTTAACATTAGTTAATTGTCAATTTAAAGAGCAGACACAGAGCGCAGGGAATTTACTCATCACGGTAACAGGTGTCGGAAGATGAATGCACTGCGAGCGAGAAGAAGGTCAATGCGATACAAGCTCACACACCCTCATCACATGACGATGTCCCTCAGGAGGACATGCTGCAAGCAGGGGGAGGAGGATACGAACCTTCTGCGTTTTCATTAAATGACAGGGGTATGCAGGGCTTTAAGTGGGACAAAAAAAGTGTGGGAGGGTCTTCAAAAGGGGCGTGGCCTATGTGATTAAGGGCGTGGCTTAAACATGTAAACTACATTTCTGTGATTCCCTTAGTGTGCCATCCAACCAGCATGTTGGTTCCTCACTGTGTTTTTTGTTATTGCATCCAGATATATAATGCAACTGACATACACCTAAAACTAGTCAAAAAATTGGCTTGGTCAGTGGTTGTTAGTGGTTTAGGATAAATGAGTAACAACAGAGATTTTGTGCCCGATTTAGATCTTGGCGAATGGAATACTCTGTCACAAACATGACGGATATCCTGTCCACCGTATTACAAATGCCATAGGATATAATACACTTGTAGTGTGGCAGATATTCGTCACATTAGTGACAAAGTATCAGCCGCGGTCCGTGCAGGTAACAGGGGTGGGGCGGTGGGGCCGTGTAAGGGGGATTTCGAGGACGATGCAGAGTGAAAATTAAATAAATAATTAATTTCCCCCTGCATCGTCCTCGAATCCCCACTCGACCCCACCACCCCACCACTGTTACCTGCACGGACCGTGGCTGCAGAGTATCCCATCCGCCAAAATCAAAATCAGGCCCTTTCTTTGTAAATAGTTAATATTAAAAATGTTTCAATTCTGAAATGAATTAAGCCTTAAATAGGCCTGTTGGAGGCGTAGTGGTCTACAGTGTGTCTCAACCACTCTTGTTGTGTTCACTCTGTGTTAGACATGTACCCACTTTTTCATATGTTACATCTCATCTTTCCTTTTCAGCACCCCCTTTTCATTCTCTTCTGAATGCACTTCCTCGCATCTCCTTCACTTTACCACCCCACAAACACACAACACACCCACTCACCTCTAAGCCCTGCATTGTCTTTTCCTTCTGCCTTGTCAATATTTTGACAGCTGTATACTTCCTTCACGCATATTTGCACAGAATCACAATTGCAACTGAAATACGTGACCAGTGCTCTGTGAGTTCGGCAGAGAGGCCAAGGATTGGATGACCATGTATTCTGAACACCTTTTCGCCCACAGCCTTTAGCCTCAACTCCAAAGCTCTCATTCGTGGCCTGTTATAAACACCTGGAGGTTACTCATTTGAAAGTATGCATTATACGAGTGTATTATGCTAAATGAAACAAAACCAGAAACACATCACCCTGGAAATGGTTAACACTATTTGAGAATGCAATATTAAGTAAATCATGAAATATAAACTGAATCCACATCACTGACATGGATTACCTAAACATTTTTACATTCATGGCTTAAAAATCGACCATTGTTTTTTGCCATTACGGTTAAAGACATGAATACAAGGCACGACAGGTACCCGTTTTAATGTCTGTTCTTAAATGTTACCGGGTCTGAGACCAAGAGGGACCCGGCCCACTTAAAGCCCTAGGAATGTGAAGGAGATGTGATGAGAAGAAGCTGGGTACGCTTTCCAATCATTCCCAATCGATCTACCTGCTCCTTTAAAATCTAAGACTAATTTAGTTCGACATGAAGTTTTGCAGTGGTTCTGTCTTGGTCTCTCTCTTTTCAATATCTGAATTATCCCACTTGCTTCCATAGTATGCTCCTTTGGTTTCAGAGTTATTTCTTATACTAATGACACACAAATCATTGCTGCTGGTGTTCAGACAAAATATTGAAAAAAATATATATCATCAGACGGAAATATCAATTCTGAAATAACGTCACACAGAAATATCGTGTGCAAGAATATCGTTGTCAAGAATATCGATTTAAGGTAAGTAATATAGATTTTAGCATTATCGAAATCATCAATATAGTTTACAAAAATATTGTTGTTAAGAATATAATTTCTTTATTATTTCATTATTTTTATATATTTTAGTATGTATTTAAATTGCATATGTTATAAAATGTTTCTTTAATTGTTGTTAATGTTTTTGTAGTGTTTATAGGGGTATAGGATGGGAAGCAAATTGATCATAATTAAGTAATAATTAATTTTTAATTAATATTTTTGATTTAATTGATAATTACTTGTTAATTATATAATTAATTTATTTTTTTAAATTAGCTTTGAGGTGCGGGTTGTGTATTTTTGTAGGGGGTATAGGGTAAGAAGTAAATTAAATATAATTAATTGATAAATAGGTTTTAATTAATATTAATTATTTAATTGATAATTATTTATGTTAATTGTACAATTATTTTGTTTTTATTACGTTTCAGATGTAGGTTGTGTCAGTTGTAGGGGTATAGGATGGGAAGCAATTTAATTACAATTAATTAATTGTTAATTAATATTAATAATTTATTTGGCAATTGATTATGTAACTTGTGTAATATAATATACTTTTTTGATGTGTGTTGTCTTTTGTATGAGTAAAGAGTGTGTTAATTTATAATAATTATTGAAATGATAAATAATTATGTAAAATATATAATTAAGATATTCTTTATGTTATCTCTTAGGTGTGAGTTGTGACATTTGTAGGATTAAAGTAAGTGAAGCTAATTAAATATAGGTACTTATTAATAATAATTGTTTAATTGACAATTAATTATGAAAATGATGCAAATAATATTTGTTTATTTTATATATTAGGTGTGGGGTTTTTTTATGGATAAAGGGTGGGGAGGTAATTAAATATAATTATTTTAGTAATAGTTGATTATTATTAGTGATTTAATAAATATTTAATTATGTAACGAGTAAATAATACCATTTAAAGATTTCATTTTAGATATGTGTTTTATACTGTATAGAATATAGGGCTCAATTACGATGTCAGTCGGAGTTGCCTCCGACCGACACGGTTGCGGTCTCGGGACCGACCAATCTCTGGTCGGTGCTACCGACACCGCAATTACAATGCGACCGCATATGGTGCGGTCGCATTCTCCTATTTCCCTATGGGAGCTTGTGCTGTGGCCGTAAACCGGCCGTAGCACAAGCTTCCAAAGAAAAATGGGAGATTGTGTTAACCGCTGCACTGCATGGCAGGCACCTCACAGTGCCTACCACACGGTGCAGGAATTAACAGGGGGGCACCATAGGTGCCCACTCAGCCTCCAGAGGCCGCAGGGTTAAGGGGGCCCTGCTAGGGGCCTCCAAACTAGCTTTCCGACAGGCTTTCCATGTCAAAAAGCCCGGAATGGAAAGCCTGTCGGAAACCGGGCATCGTAATCCCAACACCGGAAACAGCGTCCATTGGGATTACGGACCTGTCTCCGACTAGCCGACGCGCTCCTTGAGCCCGTCGGAATCCAGCCGGACTGACCGTCCGGTTTCAATTCCAACCGCCTAGATTGTAATTAGGCGTTCGGAATTGAAAGCGCGATGAGGCTCGGAAAGCCTCCGAATTCTGGGCCTCTTCGAAATAAGGCCTATATGGTAGAAAGTTTTTTAAGTAATAATAAATTTAAAAATAGTTAATTAATATTTTATAAATAGGCTACTTAATTATTGTATGTGTTAATTGTGTTGTGCTTTTTAAATGTTAATAACATTGTGTTTATTGGTAAATTTTAATTTGCAAATATATATATTTGTATTTTAATTATAATAATATTTGTATTTATTTATTATATGTATTAAACATTGTCATAAATATTTTATTTATTTACTTTTATTTTTTTAAACTAGATTTTTATATTTACATATTTATATTTTTTGTTATTTAGGATGGTTTTGAAATTATTTTATTTTGTTCAAGTATTTAGTCTGTTTCTAACTGGAGTGGGAATAGTACATTTTACCCCACTGTAATCCAAAAACTTTCCTCACTGTTGCACTGACTGGAGTGGGAATAGTAAATTTTACCCCTCCGCTATCCAACACTTTACCTACTGTTGCACTGACTGAAGTGGGAATAGTACATTTTACTCCCTTCCACAATCCAACACTTTCCCTACTGTTGCACTGACTGAAGTGGGAATAGTACATTTTACCCCTCTGCAATCCAACTATTCCCCTACTGTTGAACTGATTGGAATGGGAATAGCACATTTAACCCCTCCACAATCCAACACTTTCCCTACTGTTGTACTGACTGGAGTGAGAATAGCTAATTTTACCCCTCCGCATTCCAACACTTTTCCAACTGTTGCACTGACTGGAGTGGGAATAGTATATTTTACTCCCCTCCGCAATCCAACACGTTCCCTACTATTACACTGACTGGAGTGGGAATAGTACATTTTACCCCTCTGCAATCCAACTATTTCTCCACTGTTGAACTGACTGGAGTGGGAATAGCAAATGTTAACCCCTCCGCAATCCAACACTTTCCCTACTGTTGCACTGACTGGAGTGGGAATAGCTCATTTTACCCCACCGCAATCCAACACTTTCCCTACTGTTGCACCGACTGGAGTGGGAATAGTAAATTTTACCCCTCCGCAATCCAACACGTTCCCTACTGTTGCACTGACTGGAGTGGGAATTGTAAATCCACCCCCCTAATCAAACACTTTCCCTAATCTTGCACTGGTTGGAGTGGAAATAGTACATTTTAACCCTTCCGAAATTCAACATGTTCCCTACTGTAGCAATGACTGGAATGGGAATAATACATTTTACCTCTCCGCAATCCAACACTTTCCCTACTGTTGCATTGACTGGAGTGGGAATAGCAAATTTGGCCCCTTCTGAGTATAGCACTTTGGCTCCATAATAAATTGTAGTAGGAATATTATATGTATTCATTATAAGATTTTATAGTCTAGTTTATATTGTTTACATTTATATTATTATGCTTTTGTTTATTTAAAATTATGATATTTATAATTATTAATGTTTTAATATGTAATATATTTTTAGCAAATTGTAATTTTTTATTTTGTTTAATTTTTATTTGTAGTCAAAATGGTAGTTTTTAAAAAATATTTTATGTTATTGGATGTTATTGTATATATGTATATATATGTTTATTCGTATATGATTACATTAAATAAATATTACATTATAATATAAATTACAATTATTAGTTTAATAATATTTTTAATTAGATATATATAAAATATTTAAAATATTCACATATATATATATAAATATATATATATATATATATATAAATATATATATATATATATGTGTTTTACCTTTTGAAAATAATTATAATTGTTATATATTTTTAACTATTACATATATTTTACTTTTATTACATTAGTGTTATTATTTAATATATTTAATGTTTACTATTTAAATGTATATATATATTTCAAAACAATATTTTATACAATGATATTAGTGTCAACGATATTTTTTTCCGGTATTTTTGTAATTTACATGATAAGTATAGCATGACGATATTTTCGACATCAATATTTTTGTCACGATATTTTTGTATTGAGATATTTTGGGGGTCGATATTTTGGCAGCTAACCCATCGCTGCTAAATCCGACAACCTGGAAGTCAATGAGCAGCTGTTGTCTGAAGCTCAACAGTGATCAAGCTGAAATTCTCTTGTTTGGAAACAAGTCGAACTATGCCCATTATCCTAGCGGCTTAAGGATCTAGACTCCCCTCCACCCCCATCTTTGCATGCCAGAAACCGGAGAAATATTTTTTAATATAATCCCTCAAATCTCAAAACATATTACCCAAATGGCTGGTCCTTGTTTCAATTTGCTCTGTATGATGAGGGTGATCTTGCTGCTTCTGCCTTCAAACATCCGTAAAACCACTTCAAATCCATATGATCTGTCTATTGAGCCACCCATAAGGTAGGCCCTTCTTATCTTATATCCAAATTTTCCTGTTACTTAACTGCTCGCAATTTGAGATCCCCTACTGTCTCCCTAGTCAGGTTTCTTAGAATAACAAGGAAAAACTTGGTGGCAGAGCTTTTTGTGGCAGCAGCTAAATTATGGACCCGCATGTACCTCCCTCTCAAGAGTATACCTAATCTGGCAGTTTTCAGGAAACAACTGAAAACCTTGCCTTTTCCTTACCTTTTTTCTTGTGTCTCAGTTGGTTGTTTTCCTAGCACCAGGACACCTTTTCGGGTATTTAGGTATTTGTCTCTTAAACACTAGTGTTTAAGATGCAGTGCTACCAATACACTCAGCATGTAAATTCAGGTCACACAGCAAGGGGATTCTTTGCTTCTGAAGGACTTTAAGCCCTCTCCCACTATTAAACTGTTCACAGTGACTTTCATCCTGTGTCAGGTAATATGTTTTTCTTGTGTGCATTGTGGTAATCAGAATTTGGAGAGCACCAGTTGGTGAAAAGGAAACAGAGAAGTATAAACCACAAACTTACCTTTTGATTTCTTTCTTAATCCGAGGAGACCTTTACTTCTTTGAGGGGGAAGTTTGCATTTTCACATAACTGTTAGGGCAAAGAGAGGCAAAAGAGTTTCGGTCATCTCCCTGAGAGCATACTGGAAGTAAAGGATTTAGGGAGAAGGAACGAGTACACTGGGGCTACAAAACATTTAGAAAAGCAATTTTCAGAAGAGCTGAGTATGGTGTTGGAAAGACCTAGGTTCTTCTCACAAACGCAACTCTCACATTTGCCGAATGCCGGCACATTAACACTGCTGCGGGGAAGGTTGGTGGGTGCTGTGGAAGCGACTGGAGGTGCTCTTGCTGCGGGCATGCCGCCATTGCCTCGCCGGCTCCGAGCTACCCTCATGCCCCCTTGCAATCTCACTGACCCCACTGCTGATTTTGCCACCTGATTTCACACCTGGTCCTGCCTAGTCACACAGCCCGACTCTACTCGGCAGCTTCTCTAATCCTTGGTGGGATGGGACAAGAGCGGTTGGGGAGAGCGTATGGTGTTTTTGAGGGCGAGAGCGGGGAGATGGTGAGTATGCCAGTTTACCCCTCTACCATCAGGCATGCCCGGCAGGTGGCCATGGTGTGGCTTGCGCCCTCCAAACAGACCTTCTAATTCTTAGATCCTCAAAACATCTCATCCCGCTTCTCAAATTATCACCTGACTGGCCACCGTTGAGAGGAAGGAAGAGCTGAACTTGATTGTGTAAATGTAGTTATTTTGAGCCTAAGGCAAGGATTAAGATAAGACTAAATTGAAGGCAATGTAAGGCACTAATAAGACATTGATCGAGATATTTACCTCCATTACTCAAGTCAGATTGTGGCCCCAGATACCGCAAATGAGATCAGGAGAAATCTAGGCCGGTAGCGCCCATGATGGCAAGGAAGCGAAAAAATTGGTAAACATCTCTGGGTCTAAACTGGGGTGGCATGGTGAGCAAAAGAACGATGGATTTAACCCAGATCTCTTGACTGGGGGTGAATGTTTGATTTGCTCTGCTCTCTGTCCATCATCTGTGTGTCTTTTGCTTTCTTGCCCTAAGTGCGCCGGGTATGCCCAGACGTGGGTCCCGGGTCACTGTGCCACAGGATTCAAGCTAGCCTGGCTGATGAGGGTTGATGCCCCAAAACCGGTCCCAGGATGCTTGTTTCCGGTCCAGGGAGGACCTGGCTTGGCAGTTCGGGCTGGACTGTTCCCATGAGGCAAACTGTCAAGACTGATTTGCAAATGGCTGGGTGTAAACTGGGGTGGCATTTTGAACAAAAGAATGATGGATTTAACCCAGATCTCTTGACTGGGGGTGAATGTTTGAATTGCTCTGCATTTCGTCCATCATCTGTGTGTCTTTTCTTTCTCGCCCTAAGTGCACCGGGTATTCCCAGACGTGGGTCTCGGGCTCACTGTGCCACTGGATTCAAGCTAGCCTGGCTGATATGGGGTGATGCCCCAAAACTGGTCCTAGGATGCTTGTTTCCGGTCCAGGGAGGACCTGACTTGGCAGTTCGGCCTGGACTGTTCCCATGAGGCACAGGGTCAAGACTGATTTGTATATGGCTGGGTGTAAACTGGAGTGGTATGGTGAGCAAAAGAACAATGGATTTAACTCAGATCTCTTGAATGGGGGTGAACGTTTTATTTGCTCTGCTTTCCGTCCATCATCTTTGTGTCTTTTGCTTTCTCGTCCTAAGTGCGCCGGGTATTCCCAGACGTGGGTCTCGGGCTCACTGTGCCACTGGATTCAACCTAGCCTGGCTGATGAGGGGTGATGCCCCGAAACCGGTCCCAGGATGCTTGTTTCCGGTCCAGGGAGGACCTGGCTTGGCAGTTCTGGCTGGACTGTTCCCTTGAGGCACAGGGTCAAGACTGATTTGCATATGGCTGGGTGTAAACTGGGGTGGCATGGTGAGCAAAAGAACAATGGATTTAACTCAGATCTCTTGACTGGGGGTGAATGTTTGATTTGCTCTGCACTCTGCATTCCGTCCATCATCTGTGTGTCTTTTGCTTTCTCGCCCTAAGTGCGCCGGGTATCCCCAGACGTGGGTCCCGGGCTCACTGTGCCACTGGATTCAAGCTAGCCTGGCTGATGAGAGGTGATGCTCCGAAACTGGTCCCAGAATGCTTGTTTCTGGTCTAGGGAGGACCTGGCTTGGCAGTTCGGGCTGGACTGTTCCCATGAGGCACAGGGTCAAGACTGATTTGCAAATGGCTGGGTGTAAACTGGGGTGGCATTTTGAACAAAGAATGATGGATTTAACTCAGATCTCTTGACTGGGGGTGAATGTTTGATTTGCTCTGGATATCATCCATCATCTGTTTGTCTTTTGCTATCTCGCCCTAAGTGCCGGGTATGCCCAGACGTGGGTCCCGGGCTCCCTGTGCCACTGGATTCAAGCTAGCCTGGCTGATATGGGGTGATGCCCCGAAACCTGTCCCTGGATGCTTTTTTCCGTTCCAGAGAGTACCTGGCTTGGCAGTTTGGGCTGGACTGTTCCCATGAGGCACAAGGTCTAGACTGATTTGCATATGGCTGGATCTAAACTGGGGTTGCATGGTGAGCAAAAGAACAATGGATTTAACCCAGATCTCTTGACTGGGGGTGAATGTTTGAATTGCTCTGCATTCCGTCCATCATCTGTGTGTCTTTTCTTTCTCACCCTAAGTGCGCCGGATATGCCCAGATGTGGGTCTCGGGCTCACTGTGCCACTGGATTCAAGCTAGCCTGGCTGATGAGGGTGATGCCCCAAAACTGGTCCTAGGATGCTTGTTTTCGGTCCAGGGAGGACCTGGCTTGGCAGTTCGGCCTGGACTGTTCCCATGAGGCACAGGGTCAAGACTGATTTGCATATGGCTGGGTGTAAACTGGAGTGGCATGGTGAGCAAAAGAACAATGGATTTAACCCAGATCTCTTGACTGAGGGTGAATGATTGAATTGCTCTGCATTCCGTCCATCATCTGCGTGTCTCTTGCTTTCTCGCCCTAAGTGCGCCGGTTATGCCCAGACTTGAGTCTCGGGCTCACTGTGCCACTGGATTCAAGCTAGCCTGGCTGATGAGGGGTGATGCCCCGAAACTGGTCCCAGGATGCTTGTTTCCGGTCCAGGGAGGACCTGGCTTGGCAATTCGGCCTGGACTGTTCCCATGAGGCACAGGGTCAAGACTGATTTGCATATGGCTGGGTGTAAACTGGGGTGGCATGGTGAGCAAAAGAACAATGGATTTAACTCAGATCTCTTGACTGGGGGTGAATGTTTGATTTGCTCTGCATTCGGTCCATCATCTGTGTGTATTTTGCTTTCTCGCCCTAAGTGCGCCGGGTATCCCCAGACGTGGGTCCCGGGCTCACTGTGCCACTGGATTCTAGCTACCTGGCTGATGAGGGGTCATGCCCCGAAACTGGTCCCAGGATGCTTGTTTCCAGACCAGGGAGGACCTGGCTTGGCAGTTCTGGCTGGACTGTTCCCATGAGGCACAGGGTCAAGAATGACTTGCATATGGCTGGGTGTAAACTAGGGTGGCATGGTGAGCAAAAGAACAATGGATTTAACCCAGATCTCTTGACTGCGAGTGAATGTTTGAATTGCTCAGCATTCCGTCCATCATCTGTGTGTCTTTTGCTTTCTCGCCCTAAGTGCGCCGGGTATCCCCAGACGTGGGTCCCGGGCTCACTGTGCCACTGGATTCAAGCTAGCCTGGCTGATGAGGGGTGATGCCCCGAAACCGGTCCCAGGATGCTTGTTTCTGGTCCAGGGAGGACCTGACTTGGCAGTTCTGACTGGACTGTTCCCATGAGGCACTGGGTCAAGAATTATTTGCATATGGCTGGGTATAAACTGGGGTGGCATGGTGAGCAAAAGAACAATGGATTTAACTCAGGTCTCTTGACTGGGGGTGAATGTTTGATTTGCTCTGCATTCCATCCATCATCTGTGTGTCTTTTGCTTTCTCGCCCTAAGTGCACCGGGTATTCCCAGACGTGGGTCCGGGGCTCACTGTGCCTCTGGATTCAAGCTAACCTGGCTGATGAGGGGTGTACCCCAAAATCGGTCCCAGGATTCTTGTTTCCGGTCCAGGGAGGACCTGGATTGGCAGTTCTGGCTGGACTGTTCCCATGAGGCACAGGGTCAAGACTGATTTGCATATGGCTGGGTGTAAACTGGGGTGGCATGGTGAGCAAAGGAACAATGGATTTAACAGATCTCTTGACTGGGGTGAATGTTTAATTTGCTCTGCATTTCGTCCATCATCTGTGTGTCTTTTGCTATCTCGCCCTAAGTGCCGGGTATGCCCAGACGTGGGTCTCGGGCTCACCGTGCCACTGGATTCAAGCTAGTCTGGCTGATGAGGGGTGATGCCCCAAACCTGTCCCTGGATGCTTGTTTCCGTTCCAGGGAGGACCTGGTTTGGCAGTTCGGGCTGGACTGTTCGCATGAGGCACAGGGTCAAGACTGATTTGCATATGGCTGGGTCTAAACTGGGGTGGCATGGTGAGCAAAAGAACGATGGATTTAACCCAGATCTCTTGACTGGGGGTGAATGTTTGAATTACTCTGCATTCCGTCCATCATCTGTGTGTCTTTTGCTTTCTCACCCTAAGTGCGCCGGGTATGCCCAGACGTTGGTCTCGGGCTCACTGTGCCACTAGATTCAAGCTAGCCTGGCTGATGAAGGGTGATGCCCCAAAACTGGTCCCAGGATGCTTGTTTCCGGTCCAGGGAGGACCTGGCTTGGCTGTTCGGCCTGGACTGTTCCCATGAGGCACACGGTCAAGACTGATTTGCATATGGCTGGGTGTAAACTGGGGTGGCATGGTGAGCAAAAGAACAATGGATTTAACTCAGATCTCTTGACTGGGGGTGAATGTTTGATTTGCACTGCATCCCGTCCATCATCTGTGTGTCTTTTGCTTTCTCGCCCTAAGTGCACCGGGTATGCCCTGACATGGGTCCCGGGCTCACTGTGCCACTGGATTCAAGCTAGCCTGGCTGATGAGGGGTGATGCCCCGAAACTGGTCCCAGGATGGTTGTTTCCGGTCCAGGGAGGACTTGGCTTGGCAGTTCGGCCTGGACTGTTCCCATGAGGCACAGGGTCAAGACTGATTTGCATATGGCTGGGTGTAAACTGGGATGGCATGGTGAGCAAAAGAACAATGGATTTAACTCAGATCTCTTGGCTGGTGGTGAATGTTTGATTTGCTCTGCATTCCGTCTATCATCTGTATGTCTTTTGCTTTCTCGCCCTAAGTGCGTCGGGTATGCCCAGACGTGGGCCCGGGCTCACTGTGCCACTGGATTCAAGCTAGCCTGGCTGATGAGGGGTGATGCCCCGAAACCGGGCCCAGGATGCTTGTTTCCGGTCCAGGGAGGACCTGGCTTGGCAGTTCTGGCTGGACTGTTCCCATGAGGCACAGGGTCAAGAATGATTTACATATGGCTGGGTGTAAACTAGGGTGGCATGGTGATCAAAAGAACAATGGATTTAACCCAGATCTCTTGACTGGGGGTGAATGTTTGAATTGCTCTGCATTCCGTCCATCATCTGTGTGTCTTTGCTTTCTCGCCCTAAGTGCGCCGGGTATGCCCAGATGTGGGTCTCAGGCGCACTGTGCCACTGGATTCAAGCTCGCCTGGGTGATGAGGGGTGATGGCCCGAAACCGGTCCCAGGGATGCTTGTTTCTGGTCCAGGGTGGACCTGGCTTGGCAGTTTGGGCTGGACTGTTCCCATGAGGCACAGGGTCAAGACTGATTTGCATATGGCTGGGTGTAAACTGGGGTGGCATGGTGAGCAAAAGAACAATGGATTTAACTCAGATCTCTTGACTGGGAGTGAATGTTTGATTTGCTTTGCATTCCGTCCATCATCTGTGTGTCTTTAACATCTCAAGTCTAATCAAGTATCCACAAGGGTAACACAACAACAATATACACTCTAAGTAACAGCTCATCTCCTCCTACTTTGTACGAAGTCTTTAATATAACAAAAGAGAATCCAATGGGCAATGTATTCAGGGTATGGTATACAATATAATCAACAACATGAAAATTGATAGCATGACTTCAAATGGGCACAGAACCAATGAGAATGCAGCAGCATGTTGCAATGTGCACCTATAGACAGAAAAAGAGACATGTAAGATAAACTGTCACATAAAAATTGTGCCAACGGACGATACTCTCCCAGTAGGAGCCAAGCCAGAACCTTCATCTGCAAACCCTGCAAGTGGCCAGGATAATTTAACCATAACAGTAACAGTTTTTATAACACCAGAACCAGAATCTGGGCATGGTGGGGTCAACAATAGGGCAGATTGCACACGCACATAAACCTCTGATTCAAAGGAAATGTGCCGCAATCTGGCATCTTTAATTTCCCAACAAGTGTAAGAAATTGAGTTGTTGGTTGACTGGTGTGTGAGCCCTGGTCAAGCAGCAACTACAATCTTTGTCAGGGTGAGCCACAAGCCAACCCTATATTAACCTGTGCTTAACCCTCTGGTAGCTTGGCACAAAGCAGTCAGGCTTAACTTAGAGGCAAGGTGTAAAGTATTTGTGCAACACTTCAAACAGTAATAAAGTGAAAATACCACACAAAAAGGATCCTGCACCAAGTTATAAAGGTAGAGCAATTTTAAATAAATAACACAAGACCAAAATAACAAAACTCCAAACAGTCGAACCGAAGATATGCAACTTTAAAGATTCCAGTGAAAATAGTGCCAAAAAGCACAAAGTGCCAACTGTGGTAGCAGTAGTGATAGTCTTTATTCAGATGAAAAGACCATAAAAGATACAAAGGGGCCGATTACGATATCGGTTGGAAAGCCTCCGAACACTAGTCGGAAGCTTTCCGACTGCGGTCGGAGGCTTTCTGACCAACACGGTCGGTTTGCGGTCCGACCAACAGATTACGATGTCGGCAGTCAGAACGTAAACTGCCGATCGTTTCGACTTGGTTCCAACCGACTCTCGGAGTCTTCCAGTCGGTCGGAACCGCACCGTAATCCCCTATGGACAGCGTTTCCGCTGTCGGTATTACGATGTCGGTTACCCACAGCCTTTCCATGCCGGCCTTTCCGACACGGAAAGGCTGTCGGAAAGCGTCTTTGGGGACCCCTAGAAGGGATCCCTTGCCTCCGCAGTCTGCAGGTTTGTGGTCAAGGGGGTACCTAGGGTACCCCCCTGTAAAACCCTGCATTGTGTGGCAGGCACCATTGTGCCTGCCACAGGGTGCAGGGTTTTACACACACACCCATTTCTCTATAGGAGCCAATCTCCTACAGAGAACAGTAGGAATAGACGAATAGTGTTCAATCGCATTTTAATCAGGTGGTCAGAACCGCCAACCTCATGAAGGTCGGTCCCGAGTCCAAGACGTGTCCGACCGACATCGTAATAAACCCCAAAATCATACAATATATATACACAATAATGTCAATCAATTGTAGATACGGTCCCAAGCGCACACATATCAAAAACTATGCATCATTTCATCCATTAGTATTTACCATAAAATCTGAATTAAAAAACATTTAGAAACTGTAAAACAATTTGGGTTCAGCCAGTGACATGATAAAGCCAAAATTTTAAATTCATAAAACTATGAGTGCGAAACATTATATAATAAAAAGCATGTGCAATAATGATACCATATGGGTATACTGATGTTAATGGGATTCTACAACGAATCAGTATGCCAGTCATATGAAAAGTATAGTGTACTAGGAAAATCCCCTCTCATGCACTAGGCTTAGGACAACACTTCCTTGAGCCTGAGCTCTTTCTAACCCTCCATTTCTTGGTTACAGAAGATTGTGGGCAAATAACCATCTCTACGCCTACGCTCTTGTCTGCTACCTAAGAACTGCTTAGTCCAACTTGCATATATATATACATATATATATATATGCAAGTTGGACTAAGCAATTCTTAGATAGCAGACAGAGCTGTAAGCGTAGAGATGGTTATTTGCCCACAATCTTCTGTAACTTAACGGAGGATGCAATATACCTATATACTGTGTCACAGACCATGTCTGTCTGTAATAGTTGACGATACAACAGTGCAGGTCTGTTTGATGTTTAAGCTCCTAAGCAAGGGGGCAAATAATGCCTTCCTGTTTTTGTTGTACAAGCCACAAAAAAAGAAAAAATGCAGCTGCAATTGCGCAGAAGCCGAATCACATGGGCACACAGTGAGGTTCTGGTCACCGCTGGCTTTCAAGAGGTAAGCGACCAGTAAGTATGACATATTGAAATGAAATCTCGCTAGCTAATACCGATATAAACTAGGGATAGTGAGCAAATATGGTTCAATATTTCTGGTCGTTACCAACATACCATATAAATTGACTGATCATTTGCTGTGCTCCCCCTCCTCTCTTTTTCTCATCATGCAACCCATGCATTCCTTCGTGACCATGGCTTTCGTATGCTTTGTAATGCTCGAGGGGTTATTAAAAAGGTCTCGTCTCCATATCAATTTAAGTTGTGTTTTAACATGTTCCAACCACTGGATGTTACCTGACTTATCTAGTTTCAGACAGTCATTAATTACTACTTTGGTTAATACTGCTTCCGGTCGAATCCAGATTGAGGCCCAGAGCATAAGTGGTGCTAACAGGACGATGTCTCTCACATGGATGAGACCCAATTCTTCATGACAAATGGATGCTGGTAAGGAACAGGGAACTTGCAACAGTTTGCGTGCAAATTTGTTTTCGGCAATCTGTAATTGTAGAGGGTCCTGTGTCCCTCCAGATCTCTGCACCATAGGTTGCTGCTGATACACAGCTGGCCTTATATATTTTGAGCAGTACTCCCATGGGGGAGGATCCTAGTTTTTTTGTAAACGTATGGACGGCGCACCGTATTTCCGCCCCTAAGGTGGGGGAGGCGAGGTGAAGCACAATTTTCAGTCCTCGCCATCTTGAAGATGGGGAGACGCCTCCAATCAGGGCTAGGTCTATGCCCCCTCCCACTGCAGGGTGGCATAATAGAGGATGTAGTCACCCCAGGTGAGGTGCCCATTTGCCCTACCTGCTACTCCCCTAAAACTCCTCCTAATTTTAGTATTTAGGTGGCTCCCCCAGACCTAGATCTCAGATCTGCGACAACCTAAGAAGAAAGAAGGCACCCTGCAGCAGAAGCCAGAAGACGACAACTGTCTTGGCCCCAGCCCTACCAACCTGTCTCCTGCTTCGATGACCCTGCGACCTGTCTTGCAACAGCGACCTCTGAAACCCCTGGGAGGACTGCTGCCTTCAAGAAAGACTCCAACCTCCAGTGGACAGTGGGCCTGTCCTGAAAAAAACGACTTCAAAGACTCCGGATCCAGGAGGATCCACTTCCCCTGCCCACTCTGCACCAGACACCCACGGCCTGAGTCTGAATGTCTCACCTGTGCAGTAAAGTCTCCCCGGCAATCCTGACCTTGTGTCCAGCATTGTCTGACCTCTCCTGCCCTCCACGACGGTGCCTGCAGTGTGAATCTAGATGCTCCCCCCGCCCGCTACCGGCTAGTGTAAAAAGACAGCGACGTTGAACGGCACCCCTGCACCCGAAGCCCTGGGCCTTGGTGAGCTGAACCGACAGTGGCTCTATGACTCCCTACATCCCAACTTACCTCTGCTGTCATTGGTCTTCCTCCTGCAACCTCTGGTGCCACGTCTGCAGCCTCTTTGTCGAAAGAAGAATCCCCATTGAAAAGCATTGGGCGCCCGAGGTCAAATTTGCACCCTGCAGCCGGCCATCCCTTTGACGCTGGTGGTGTATGTTTGGTGCTGCTTTGTGATCCCCCTTGTGCTTGTGCTAACCCCCAAAGCTGGGCCCCTGCAACCGATGTACTTACCTGCAAGCAATGTGGCTCCAGGCACCCCCTTTCTCCATTGGAAAGCATTGGGCCAAACTCCGATTTTGACCTCTGCTCCCGGCCGCCCCTGTGGCGCTGGTGGTGCAGTTTTGGTACTCACCTGACCCCCGGCCCTTGCTGACTTTTGGCTCTGAAGACTGGGATTGTAAATGTAATACTTACCTGTTCAACCACAATATTGTTTTCCCCATGGGATACAAATGGACAGTGTAAAAAGTTTCCAAGTGTCGATTTTTTAAAGTAAAAGTATTTTTAATTAAAAACGCACTTACCTGATTATGAAGACCTAGGTCTTTAAATAAAGTACAAACAAAGTATAATTTTATAAAATATGTCTGGATCGCCTTCTTGAGTCTTGTGTCCTTTATTGATCACTGTTGTGCAATAAATGTCTTACACTCCTCTGCGTTAGGCCGCAGGCTGCTCGCCCACACTATCATATAGAGCGCTTTGGGTTTTACATTGAGTCCTGTACTCTTTTGGGGAACCTCTGGACTCTGAGCACGGTATTACCACCTAGTGGCAATATCATATACAGAGCCAGCTTCCTACAGCACCAAACTCCAAAATGAACAGTCTTCTAGTTGGAGCATAGAGAAGAACTAATGTCGGATCCACTACTTGTCACTGCACGCTTCCTCGGTTACTCAACAGCTTGGTAGAAGAAATAAAAAATAGTTTAGCAATAGGGGATAAAAAGAGATAAGGAGATCAAAGGTGAAATTCCTGCACTTAGGCTGACAAAGTGCCATCACAATAAAATTTGGTGGTAGACCATCAGTCAGCCAGGTACACTTTCTGTAAAAAAACGAACTTATGCTGAAGTAATTTCAACAGGAGTTTGTGCCAACTCAAATTCCAAAGCAAATGCTAACCCAAGGAATAATTACTTCCCATTCAGGGCAACTGCAGATGCACAAACCGAGGGGCATATTAACAACCAGGCGATAGTCAATTATCGCCGCTTTAGCGTCCGTTTTCGGACGGAAAGCGGCGATAATTCTATCGCCTAATCAGCAAGGTCACGCTATCGCGTGAATCCCTGCACTATCGCCCTTTCCCCCAACGCCCATCCTTGCATCTCTAATGAGATGCAAAGTGGCGTTACTGAGCGTACCCCAGATGGGCTACGTTGTAAATATCGCCGATGTGCACATCGCGATATTTACAAGGCAGCCCACAGGATTATAGCAGACGTTAGATTTTGGCGAAAACGGCCGTTTCGCCAAAATCTAACGTCTGCTATAATCCCGACTTAGCCATCCCTAACATAGGGGTGGATTCTGCTGATACGACCACAGGGTCGTATCAGCAAGATTATCGCCAGTTTGCAGGGAACATCGCTGGAAAACCAGCGATGTTCCCTGCAAAACGGCGATAACCTCGCTATCTCTGGAATTTTTATCGCCCTGGAGAAGCGTGTTGTTAATAACGCGCTACCAGGGCGATAATTTCCAGAGATAGCCAGCGATAAGAAATCTATCGCTAAGCACGGCCAGCGATAATTATCGCTGGCCGTTGATAATATGCCCCCAAGTCTTTATTATATACTAACAAGCCTGAACAAGGAAACTCATCGAAAGGCACATTTAATATTCAATCTACACCAGGTGCAGCACAAGAGAAACAGCATGAAATCGCTCCTAGTAAAGTGACTTCGGAGTTTTCAGCAGGTAGTCCTTTGAATGCTAATGTACCTCACACAGAATATTCAACGACTGTCAAGCTCCGGAGGTAAGACATCAGCTGGACTGGAGAACAGCGCAAGTGGAAGGAACCTGACTATCTCAGGACAGAAGTCAAGGCAAGAGTGTGACAAGCTCTGTAAGAGACAGAAACTGGAATTTAGATCTGTTGTCCTGGAAGAGAGGGAAGAGATCAGAAGGGTCTTTCGAACGTTTAAAAATAATTCAATTAGGAAGGAAGGCAGAGGGCCATTAGAAGAAAATGTACAGCAACGTAACTCAAAAATGGAAATTGAAGCAATTGGAATGCAAGTTATAGACAACCGCACTTTGGACCCCGTCAGATCATCCACGCAAAATAATACTGATACATTGCCACAGTTACTAGTGGGTACAAGAACAGAGGGAAAAGTCAAGCATAATACCACTGATATCAAATCACTACAAACTGCTCCCATGCAGGAGAGCAATGACATGAAGATCCCGGGAGCCTTAATTCAAATAAAATTCATACTAATTAAGTATTGTTTGTGCCACAGTTACAGTTCGAGTGGTCTCACGGCTAATTTAAATGTGAGAACCAGATAAAACTATCCGGAAACGATACCAATCTTAAAAACATCAACTACTCTGGCTGTCTATTGCCTTTCTGAAGCCAAGAGGAGCTCAGACATCTTAACCATCTCTGGTCGCCTTTGCTACACTCCAACTGGCCATCTAGGGCTTCAATGCAGGAACCAAATTATGGGACTGTGGAATAAAGATCTCGATTTATCGGGACAATGCCTATCCTACAATTCTTGCTGACACCGCCACAAAGAGGTCAGATACAAACTGCCCACGGAGATTCTTTCCAGTGACACCTCCCACTCAGGGCCAGCTGTAGGGCAGTGCAACCAGTGCGGCCGCTCTGGGCGCTGACCTGGAGGGATGGCGCTAATCTCAGAGGGGAGGGGGGCTTGTGTTTAGCAATAAGGTACGATTTCAAAGCACCTGCTGCAGAGTTTCTTGTGCGTCCAGCTTTCAGGCAGCAATAAAAATGTGATTAATGTTCCTGCTAGAGAGAGAGATTGGATTCGCCATAAAGTAGCACAGAGGGTTAATAGGTCTACAGCAAAGAAGAGATCTGAATTTTATGTGGATAGCTGAGTGCATTAGTAAGGCCAGTCTTTACCAGCATTTTAAAACAAATGAAATGTAATTGAGAGAGGGGCTATGGAGAGATGAGTGGCACTTTTGCTGGGTGGTAGTTAGGGAATCAGAAGAGTAGGTCATATGGGGGGGCACCAAAAAACATTGTTGCACTGGTCGCCACCAGCTCCCACTGCACTGTTACCAGACATGGCAGACAAAGCATTCCAGAGAACTCAAATAACCATTCAACACGAATTGTCTTTGGGAGTCAAGCTACCTATGCCAATGCCCTTCTCCATTTTAAGAAATTAAATTGGTAAAGAAATCACATGCCAAAGACAGCCGAAAAGGAAAGAACAGAGAAAGGATGCCCTGGGCTTGGAAGGCCCAGATCAATTTATTTAGAACTAAACCAGGCAGCCCAGACTAGGCCTGGCATCCCAAGGTCTTAGCCGGTGGTAGAAAGCATGAACAGAAGGCTCAACTCAGATATTAATTTCTAAACTCCAAACCAGAGTTTGTGATCAAACCGTAGCTACATCGAACATCTGCTTATGGAATCAATCTGGAAATCACCACAAGATCACCGATGAAGATTTCAAGTCATCCTGCTCCAGAAGACATAGGGGCCGATTCTGATGCAGGTTGGAAAAGCTTCCCGACCGAATCAGTTGGGAAATGGTGTCCGACCCACTCGGATCGGGAAAGTCCGACCGGCGGAGTAGGTTGCATCCGGATGCTTCCAGATACGATTTGGTTGAACTCCCATTGACTTCAATGGGAACATTTGTTCCTAACCGCATCAGAATTGGGCCCTCGGTCGGGAAGACACGTTCCCGATCCGATTTGGAAGGAGCAAATGCCGTTAGGAGGCCTTCCTAACCGCATCAGAATCAGGCCCTCGGTCGGGAAGCTTTTCCAACCCGCATCAGAATCGGGCCCTTAGTCTGAGCTCTCCGATCCTTTGTTGAGCTACTTGGAATATTATAATGCCACATTGAGATCCAGGGGCTGCCCAAGGGGCCAAGGGGGAGGGGGGCTTTGCAATATACATCTCAGCAAAAAGAAACCTGAAGGTTGATGTGTTGAACATGCCAGAGCAATAGATTTAGGCTATAAAAATTGAAGATTGAGCTCAAGGTATTGGGCTCAAGGAAAAACAAACACTCAGGGCCCGATTCTGATGCGGGTTGGAAAAGCTTCCCGACCGAGGGCCTGATTCTGATGCGGTTAGGAACAAATGTTCCCATTGAAGTCAATGGGAGTTCAACCAAATCGTATCTGGAAGCATCCGGATGCATCCTACTCCGCCGGTCGGACTTTCCCGATCCGAGTGGGTCGGACACCATTTCCCAACCGATTCGGTCGGGAAGCTTTTCCAACCCGCATCAGAATCGGCCCCTCATTGTTTTAAATATACATAGCAATCCGGCTTACAGGGAAATGTCGGCAGTGATACAAAAATTGGAGTCAATAATTGTGGACATAAAAACAGAACAGGATGCTACATATTTGATGATTTCAGGTGGCTTCAATTTAAACCTCTTCCATCATCTAAAGCAGGATGATAATATAATTTCCAAAGATTCAGCATGGAACAAGCCAGCCCAGACATATCTCACAGCGAGACAAAGAGGCAGACAAGGAGTCTAGCAACTTTAGGCATGAGAATATTAAAGGGTCAATTCAAGGGGTATAATCCTCCAGCGTGGAATGCTAAATTTACCACTACAAATGACTTTTCCATAGCCTCTCTTTCTTTAACTACATTGCAAATTTCAGAATAGGACATTGTGAAGAGAGTGATCACAACTCACAAACCATTGCACTGAAATCCAAGGTGCAACCGCACGTAACATCAAACATTTTCATTTCAGACATGACATTGGATAACTTGAAGAGCCTAAGTTGGCAAGAACGGATACAGAAGGAAATACGAACAAAATGTATGAACTTGCTGAAAGAAAAACCACTCGACTCACAAAATACTATGAACACTTAGGAATAGTTTTGTGAGACACTGCTTGCCTCTTACAGAAGAAAGAACCTTTCTATCTAACAAGTAACAGAGGCTAAAAGTCCTACTGGATGACAAAACAACTTGACGCCCTTAAGAGACACCTAAACAGAGAATATCGACAACTAAAACAAGATCATACTCACAAGGAGCAACAAATTAGGGTGAGAAAACCTATAAGAAAGCAGTATGGATGGCCAAGAAAGGCTACAACGACCTGTATTGGGCAAATATCTCCACTCCTCCAAACTAAAAAACTCACAAACATTTGGAAGATGATCAATGAAATAGACCAGGGCCCCACCAAAGTGATAAATGCAAATATAAATGAGGATACCTGGGCAACCTACTTGAGAAAACACTATTCCATTAGATCATCACCAGAGGAGCTTTGCACAGAAAATAAAATTGAAACACACAGTAACTGCTCCACTAATTCCTCACTAGAAGGTCAAAAGCATTTTGCAGCGGTAGATAATAAGGAATGCGTCCCAGTGACAATGTTAGTCACACAAGGCCATGGAATCCGGCAAGGATTCACACAGCCCCTACTACGGGCCACTCAATGTCTCTGACGGCCAAAGGTTAAAAATAAACTATAGGTAATCACAAAGAAGAGCAGAGCTGAAAGGGTCCCAGGGCCAAACGGACTTCCACAAGCACTATTTAAAGCCAGTCCGGCATTCTAGGCAGTAAAAGGGTCTTCCAAAAAAACAAAAAATGCAAAAAAACAGGAGCAACAGTAGAGCCGGTGGGGGGGAAATGTAAATGCCATCCAGCCGCAAGAACAAGGGTTGGGGAGCAACAGAGGAGCTGGGTTGGTGAGGGGAATGGGATTAAAAGGAAGCAAACCTGAGAGGGGCATGGGGGGCCTATGAACCAATGAAGGAGTTTGGGAGTTGAAATTACATTTAAGAAAAAGCTGGACTGGGAGATTTGGGGGAAGCAACAGATAAGCTGGAGGCCAGTATCACGGTGAGCATAGCAGGGCAGGGATTTGAGGGGAGGAACAGAGGAAGAGAGTAAGAAAACAAGAACATGCACACCCATAGATTGCTAAAAGCAAAAGAAACAAGCATTGGCATAGCCAATAGGTCTCGCCTTTGGGACCTTATAAGTGTTTAGCCATGCAACAGTTGATGTTGTTGCACCAAGGATATTCTGCTGCATAACTAAATACTTATAAGATCCCAAAAGCGAGACCTATTGGCTATGCCAAAGCATGGATATGTGACATCTGTAAGTGTAATGGAACAACAGGATGCCTGCACTAGGACAAACAACTGCCATGCACCGTGAGGAGACCTTTTAATACTGATGAAAGGGGAGAATCCCACCCCTGAAGCCGCAGCTACAAACCATAGAGTTCAGCTCTTTGCTGTTGTTCAGGAATACTGAATAGCTTTTGAGCCAGGAAGAGGTCTCTTCCAGTACCGTCAACTGAACACTTTGTTCTCACACAAATAAAAAGGCACCTCCTAGAGTTATTGTTTGAAGTGAAAAAATATGTATGACGGAAATATAGGCCCATCTTCTATTGCACCAAAAGAAATAATCAAGTGAGTGAGTGAAAGAACACTATTTAGAATGCTGGAAATTCGTCAGATTTTGCAGATAATCGGATTGGGTGTGTGCTACAGACTAGCAAGACTTCTATTTTGTACAGCACAATCGTACACATTTATAGACCATATCTGAGGTTCAAAGAGAAATCAAGGTGATACTATTCTGGCCTCAAATCTGCTCAGTGTCATCCCACGTGACTGGCAATAGTGGCACCCTATCTCAGGAGGCAAGGGATCTGCAGCTAACCTCATATGAAAGACTGGTTGTTAAAGACTAACGAGCCAAACAAAGTTCTTCTGCCTCTTCACACACAAGTGTAAACCAAGCAATGTCTCCACATCAACTGCTTCTACGCTGCACATAGGGGAAAAGAAAGAAAGAAAACAAATGAATGCAGGATACCCGGAAAGGGTCAACAGAAAGAAAGAGGACACGTATACGGGGTCACAAATATATAGGTCAACATCGGCGAAGCGTCCAACCTGATTTCATTCACATTTTCCTATGAAACGTTTCTCATCATTCTGGACAATTTAATTCGAGTGGAAAGTTAAGACTTGACCTGCGATTCAATTAGAAATTACACTCATCACATTCGCTGTGTGGAAAAATGAAGACAAAACACAAGGGATAGTTTTCTCTTGACATCAGGGTAAGGCTTTTGCGTACAAAGTGACACGGTACTGAAGGCGAAAAAGTAAGGGGGCAGGAATAGCGAGAATCTCTTCCCGAGCAAAACTCAGCGGGACCACTGGGTGTATGGTAAAATGAGGCTTAGGGAATGAAATACAGAGAGAGAGAAATGTTGCATTTGCGCTCAGAGAGTAGCGAGAAGGCTGAAAGCGAGCTAGGAGGGTGAGCGATCCGGGAGGGTGAAAGCAATAAAGTGTAGCATGAGAGCAGCCGACTTTGAAGCTCCAAGGAGGGCTTTCAATGCAAACAAATAATAAAGAAAGGCGGCTGTGAAGCGCTCATGTTGTGTAAGATGCCTGCCCATATGTTTGTAGCACAGAAATGAAACGTTTCCAACAGAGATGGCCACTACGTGTAGCGAGACGATACAACACAATTGAAAATAAGACAAGAAACGCGCTCTCTGGTGAGGGAGGGGGAGGAGGGGTGAGGGAGGGGAGGAAAGGCAGATGGCGCCTCGCCAGCGATGCGAGGAATGGAAACGCGCTCTCTGGTGAGGGAGGGAGGAGGGGTGAGGGAGGGGAGGAAAGGCAGATGGCGCGCGTGCACGCTCACGTGAACGCAAGCTGGTCGCCAGCCGAAAGCCAGTGGGTTTGCACTTCCAAAACCCGCTTACTAAAACTCTCGGCCAGACCAGCACAAGCGCTGGTGCAGGCCGAGACCTAAAAAGTAGAACCCTGAATGTGAACGGTGGAAGGATAGAAGTGAGCCAATAAATAGATGGTAAAGAAACTATTCTCTAATGAGGGGACAAACATAAGAAGAGAAAGGAAAGCCTTCCAAGAAGAAACAAGCAAGTGAGAGTGACTAGAAAGACAGCCAATGGTAAGCAAGGGGCCGTCCCAAAGCCTACTAAAGTAATAGTATTCTCCACAATGGGTCTTCAACAATAGGCAGCGAGAAGCTCTCCGGAAGTGAGACCCAAAACAGTGAGGGTCACAGTGAAGGCTGCACTCTTTCTGATTGGCATTCGGAACTTTAATGCAAAACCTGACTCCGAGTTGTGAAAACAGGACTTTACAGCCTGGACATTCCGCTGCATGTTGTGATTTGTGTTGATGCGCAGGAATCCCAAGATTTTCAGTGAGTTTGTTTCCATTTTCCTTTGCAACTCTTTGATAACATGAAAGACCAACTCAATGGTCAGATCGAGGATCACAATAAAGCAAAAAAACAAAATTGATTTGCAAACTAATGAAAAGAATTTGTTCAATGCCCCAGTCCCAAATTGTTCTTTCGTCTCATTAAGAAAAAATGACTCCAGGGGAGCGAGGAACATTGCACTTTAGTGGTTAATTGGATTTTTGTGTTAGGTATTTTATAGGAGTCGTTCTGCATTCGGATCCATCGATCGCAGCGTTTTGTTTTAATGCCTGGCTCAGCAAGCGTTAATCTCTTTCGGATGAGGGCCACTTTGTAAATATATATTCAATTATATCTGTTCTGTTTTCTCAGAATTCTGCTAAATTTAGCGAGACGAGAAGAAGCAGAAGTAAAAGTTTAGACATATGACCTCATCAAAACCTGATTAGTATGCAGAGAGAATGGAGCACTGAGCTAAGAAAAACACTGATGGACTAGAAAGTGCACACACACTGGTAATTAATTTTGAATGACTCTCCATTCAGAAATCTCCTCTTCGGTTCAAAATAAATGATCAATATGTCTGGAACTTTGGATCTGAGGTGTAATTGACACACTATCAATTTAGGCATTTGGAAGATTGTTAACTGGGGCAGAAATCTGCTGTGAAAATAAATGGATTAAATAGTAAGAAAGTTGCCATGCCTAGGTTTTCAATGCAAACGTGCATGCGTTTCCCCCAAAATAGGCTTGTGGTGGAATGTCACAATAGGAGAATCCTGCCATAACACCCGAAGCTATACACAAGTGTAGTGTCACATTTGGGAGTGTGATATGGCGTTGTTGTAGTCGCATCTGTGCCAAAGACCCTTGCATCAAGCTAGATTAGTGTAAATCGTTTCCACTCATTTCCGCTCCGATGCGAAGCCTCTAAGGGGCTTATTATCTAGGGTTGGCGATAGTTATCGCCGAGCGCGCTTTTCTTTATCGCCGGCTATCGCTGGAATATCTCGCCAAGCTAGCGCTGTATTACCAACGCTTAGCGCTATGGCGATAAATATTCCAGCGATAGCGGGCAAATGGCCAAACATGGCCTAAAAAACAGCGATGTCCCTCCCAAAACGGCGATGATCTTGGTGATAAGGCCCTGTGGCCTTAACCCCATAATTCACCTCCCATGTTAGGTATGCCTAACACAGGAATTTAGCAGACGTTAAATTCTTGCGTTAGGCCAGAGGTAGCGCGATTATTATCATCGCTACCCCTCCTTGCTAATATCGCGAAGCTGCCTTCAAGATATTTTCCCATGTTGTTTCTGTCAGCCACGCCTACTTTGCATCTCATTATCGATGCGTAGCGAGTGGTGACAGAAACGGGAGCTAAATCAAGGATACACGCGCTAGCGTGTCCTTGTTAATAATGCGTTAGAATTATCGCCGCTTTTCGGCCGAAAACGGCCGCTAAAGCGGCGATAATTCTCTTAATAATAAGCCCCTAAATATTTTATAGGCCGAGCACCATTATGCCAGATTGTTCATGGGTTCCTCATATAGGGAGGTTTGATTGCCCAGGGACCACTGCAAGGGCTGTGTGTGATGCAGATCACTCATTTAAATCTCGGCATGGTCATCTCAGGCTTTCATCCTTCTGGACTGATTATCAGGCAGGCAGAAATGCTATGTGAGGTAAATGCTCAAAGCTGAGCTACTTGATGCTCTGCGGTCACAAATTCAAATAGGGATGTGGCCAACTTAGCCTCTCATCCTTCCAAGGTGGGTGAATTGAGTAGCACTGAATTGGGTAACAATAATACCTGTTACTTATATGTTTAGAAATAGCAGAACTGAAGCACAAGATATAAAATAAAACAGCATTATTGACGCATGTCACAGTGCTAAAGAGATACTAACACCTCTTAGTCCTGTACCAACAGAATATGCGTGTGCAACTTCCTCCCTACAAATGGCAGTCATCATTCTTAGCTTACAAAACCACATCAGTTTCACAATGGCCTTTTGCTTGCATGAAAACAGACTGTCATAGAGTTGTGAACATGCTCGTGAACATTTCTGTGGTAATCGTCCACCATGTTAAAGTCACACATTTAAAGGTCACATGTATTTATTGCAATGGTCAACCATGCACTACAATGTTTGCAGGCCACCTCCCTCACCTCAACAACGTATAAATGCACTGAAATCTCTGTAGCACAAACCCTGCTAGAACACAACAAAGTGCTGTACTTAGAACAGGACTGTAGAGAATAATTCAGTGTTATACAGATGACAATGTCAGTATCAGTCACTGCCTGGGACCTCAGTCTATGGCCTTGATTATGACTGAGGTGCAAAAATGCATAAATTGTGCATGCACAATTTTGCTTTATGGCATGGGCTTTGTGCATATTTCTGATGTGATTACGCTTATTTGAGTTCACAGTGGTAACACAATTGCTCATGCGCACTTTGCAGATGTATTAGTCTTGCATGTCCTAATTGCAGACACTGGTTCACTCCATGCCAAATGTATTAAACTGTTTTCAGTCGGCAAGGCTGTGATTGGCAATCACAGGCTATGCGATGCAAAACAACAAGCTACAATCTACAGAAAGTAGTTTGCATGTCGAAAATGTCCCGCTGATTCGCAAAAAATACGTTTCACAAATGCCAGCTTTTTAAAAACTTTTTTAACTAGGCTATTTTTATCTTCAAATATCAATTCATTGTTTAATTAAAATGCACTCATTTTCCTGACAAAATGTAAATTTAGCATTTTCTGAAATGGCGCTCATTTTATTATCAGAGCATCAGGTAGTTGCTTTTCATTTTTTAAACAGACAGTTTTGCCTCTGAATCGCAGCTTATAATTTTCCAAAAAGAAACAATTTTACCCAAATACAAACGTATTACTTTTAGTGAAAAAATTAATTTTGTTCCACTAAGTCGTTACAAATTTCTGAAAGTATACTACAACCGTGTGCAGCCGTATATACTAAGTAACAGCCTCTCATACCCAGGTATCACCTCACAGTAAAATTCACTGTCTCACAAGGCAATACATATCCTTGATTGCTCATGGACAGCTTCAAGTGCTTTGTTATATTACTATAGCCTTGTAAGCCCAGGTTCAACCGCCATCTACCTGGGTGGATTCTCATGAGCCCGCACCGGGCCTCATACCAAGACTGAAAACTTGTATGGTCCAGGGACTCGTACTTCAGGTATTCGCTATCTTATACCTATGTACTCAGGTGCCAGGTATTAAACGTACCTAGTGAACAATCTCAGCCGCATGTGCTTTGTTTAAGCTGAAAACGTACCTAGTGAATAATCTCAGCCGTGTGTGCTTTGTTTAAGCTGAAAACTTTCTTAGTGAACAAACTTAACCTTGTGTGCTTTATTTAGGCTGAAAACTTTCCTAGTGAACAATCTCAGCCGCGTGTGCTTTTTTTAAGCTTAAAACGTACCTGGTGAACAATCTCAGCCGCGTGTGCTTTGTTTAAGCTGAACACTTACACAGTGAACAATCTTAGCCGCGTGTCCTTTGTTTAAGCTGAAAACGTACCTTGAGAACAATCTCAGCCGCCTGTGCTTTGTTTAAGCTGAAAACTTTCCTAGTGAACAATCTCAGCTGCGTGTGCTTTGTTTAAACTGAAAACTTACCTAGTGAACAATCTCAGCCGCCTGCGCTTTGTTTAAGCTGAAAACTTTCCTAGTGAACAATCTCAGCTGTGTGTCCTTTGTTTAAGCTGAATACATACCTAGAGAACAATCTCTGCTGCGTGTGCTTTGTTTAAGCTGAAAACTTTCCTAGTGAACAATCTCAGCACCGTGTCCTTTGTTTAAGCAGAAAACGTACCTAGAGAACAATCTCAGCCGCCTGTGCTTTGTTTAAGCTGAAAACGTTCCTAGGAAATAATCTCAGCCGCGTGTCCTTTGTTTAAGCTGAAAACATACCTAGAGAACAATCTCAGCCGCCTGTGCTTTGTTTAGACTGAAAACGTTTCTAGTGAACAATCTCAGCCGCGTGTGCTTTGTTTAAACTGAAAACTTACCTAGTGAACAATCTCACCCGCGTGTGCTTTGCTTAAGCTAGAAACTTTCCTAGTGAACAATCTCAGATGCGTGTGCTTTGTTTAAGCTGAAAATTTACCTAGTGAATAATCTCATCCGCATGTGCTTTGTTTAAACTGAAAATTCTAGTGAACAATCTCAACCGGGTGTGCTTTGTTTGAGCTGAAAACGTACCTAGTGAACAATCTCAGCCACGTGTGCTTTGTTTAAACTGAAAACTTTCCTAGTGAACAATCTCAGCTGTGTGTCCTTTGTTTAAGCTGAATACATACCTAGAGAACAATCTCTGCTGCGTGTGCTTTGTTTAAGCTGAAAACTTTCCTAGTGAACAATCTCAGCTGTGTGTCCTTTGTTTAAGCTGAATACATACCTAGAGAACAATCTCTGCTGCGTGTGCTTTGTTTAAGCTGAAAACTTTCCTAGTGAACAATCTCAGCACCGTGTCCTTTGTTTAAGCAGAAAACGTACCTAGAGAACAATCTCAGCCGCCTGTGCTTTGTTTAAGCTGAAAACGTTCCTAGGAAATAATCTCAGCCGAGTGTCCTTTGTTTAAGGTGAAAACATACCTAGAGAACAATCTCAGCCGCCTGTGCTTTGTTTAGACTGAAAACGTTTTTAGTAAACAATCTCAGCCGCGTGTGCTTTGTTTAAACTGAAAACTTACCTAGTGAACAATCTCACCCGCGTGTGCTTTGCTTAAGCTAGAAACTTTCCTAGTGAACAATCTCAGATGCGTGTGCTTTGTTTAAGCTGAAAATTTACCTAGTGAATAATCTCATCCGCATGTGCTTTGTTTAAACTGAAAATTCTAGTGAACAATCTCAACTGTGTGAGCTTTGTTTAAGCTAAAAACTTTCCTAATGAACAATCTCAGCCGGGTGTGCTTTGTTTGAGCTGAAAACGTACCTAGTGAACAATCTCAGCCGCGTGTGCTTTGTTTAAACTGAAAACTTACCTAGTGAACAATCTCAGCCGCCTGTGCTTTGTTTAAGCTGAAAACTTTCCTAGTGAACAATCCCAGCCAAGTGTCCTTTGTTTAAGCTGAAAACGTACCTAGAGAACAATCTCAGCCGCCTGTGCTTTGTTTAAGCTGAAAACTTTCCTAGTGAACAATCTCAGCTGCGTGTGCTTTGTTTAAACTGAAAACTTACCTAGTGAACAATCTCAGCCGCGTGTCCTTTGTTTAAGGTGAAAACGTACCCAGAGAACAATTTCAGCCACCTGTGCTTTGGTTAAGCTGAAAACTTTCCTAGTGAACAATCTCAGCCGCGTGTGCTTTGTTTAAGCTGAAAACGTACGTAGTGAACAATCTCAGCCGCGTGTGCTTTGTTTAAGCTGAAAACGTACCTAGAGAACAATCTCAGCCACCTGTGCTTTGTTTAAGCTGAAAACTTACCTTGTGAACAGTCTAAGCCGCGTGTCCTTTGTTTAAGCTGAACACGTACCTAGAAAACAATCTCAGTCACCTGTGTTTTGTTTAACCTGAAAACTTTCCTAGTGAACAATCTCAGCCGTGTGTCCTTTGTTTCAGCTGAAAAAGTACCTAGTGAACAATCTCAGCCGCGTTTCCTTTGTTTAAGCTGAAAAAAAACCTGGAGAACAATCTCAGCCGCCTGTGCTTTGTTTAAGCTGAAAACTTTCCTAGTGAACAATCTCAGCCGCGTAAGCTTTGTTTAAGCTGAACACTTACATGGTGAACAATCTCAGCCGCGTAAGCTTTGTTTAAGCTGAACACTTACATGGTGAACAATCTCAGCCGCCTGTCTTCTGTTTAAGCTGAAAACTTTCCTAGTGAACAATCTCAGCCATGTGTCCTTTGTTTAAGCTGAAAACGTATCTAGAGAACAATCTCAGCCGCCTGTGCTTTGTTTAAGCTGAAAACGTTCCTAGGGAATAATCTCAGCCGCGTGTCCTTTGTTTAAGCTGAAAACATACCTAGAGAACAATCTCAGCCGCCTGTGCTTTGTTTAGGCTGAAAACTATTCTAGTGAACAATCTCAGCCGCGTGTGCTTTGTTTAAACTGAAAACTTACCTAGAGAACAATCTCAGCCGCGTGTGCTTTGTTTAAGGTGAAAACGTACCTAGAGAACAATCTCAGCCGCGTGTGCTTTGTTTAAGCTGAAAACTTTCCTAGTGAACAATCTCAGCCGCGTGTGCTTTGTTTTAGCTGAAAACGTACCTAGGGAACAATCTCAGCCGCGTGTGCTTTGTTTAAGCTGAAAACGTACCTAGAGAAAAATCTCAGCCGCCTGTGCTTTGTTTAAGCTGAAAACTTTCCTAGTGAACAATCTCAGCCGCGTGTGCTTTGTTTGTTTAAACTGAAAACTTACCTAGTGAACAATCTCAGCCGCCTGTGCTTTGTTAAAGCTGAAAACTTTCCTAGTGAACAATCTCAGCCACGTGTCCTTTGTTTAAGCTGAAAATATTTCTAGAGAACAATCTCAGCCGCCTGTCTTTTGTTTAAGCTGAAAACTTTCCTAGTGAACAATCTCAGCTGCGTGTGCTTTGTTTAAACTGAAAACTTACCTAGTGAACAATCTCAGCTGTGTGTCTTTTGTTTAAGCTGAAAACTTACCTAGTGAACAATCTGAGCCGCATAAGCTTGGTTTAAGCTGAACACTTACCTAGTGAACAATCTCAGCCGCGTGTCCTTTGTTTAAGCTGAAAACTTACCTAGAGAACAATCTCAGCCGCCTGTGCTTTGTTTAAGGTGAAAATGTACCTAGAGAACAATCTCAGCCGCCTGTCTTTTGTTTAAGCTGAAAACTTTCCTAGTGAACAATCTCAGCCACGTATCCTTTGTTTAAGCTGAAAATGTACCTAGAGAACAATCTCAGCCGCCTGTGCTTTGTTTAAGCTGAAAACCTTCCTAGTGAACAATCTCATCTGCGTGTGCTTTGTTTAAACTGAAAACTTACCTAGTGAACAATCTCAGCCGCCTGTGCTTTGTTTAAGCTGAAAACTTTCCTAGTGAACAATCTCAGCCGCGTGTCCTCAGTCGTGGTCGGTGGAGGAGTGCCGGCCGGGCGGTGACGTGGGGCGGGGAGGGGCAGGGTGGGGGTAGCAAGTATGGATTACGGACCTATACAGGTAAGTAAACATTTAAATCAATAAACGAATTTCGTTGCGCGCACTGCATCGCATTTGGCGATGCAGTGCGCGCAACGAAATTCGCTTTCATTGATTTAAATGTTTACTTACCTGTATAGGTCCGTAATCCATACTTTGCTACCACCCACCCTGCCCCTCCCCGCCCCACGTCACCGCCCGGCCGGCACTCCTCCACCGACCGCGACTGTGTGTCCTTTGTTTAAGTTGAAAATGTACCTAAAGAACAATCTCAGCCGCCTGTGCTTTGTTTAAGCTGAAAACTTTCCTAGTGAACAATCTCAGCCGCGTGTGCTTTGTTTAAGCGGAAAACGTACCTAGTGAACAATCTCAGCCGCGTGTGCTTTGTTTAAGCTGAAAACGTACCTAGAGAAAAATCTCAGCCGCCTGTGCTTTGTTTAAGCTGAAAACTTTCCTAGTGAACAATCCCAGCCAAGTGTCCTTTGTTTAAGCTGAAAACGTACCTAGAGAACAATCTCAGCCGCCTGTGCTTTGTTTAAGCTGAAAACTTTCCTAGTGAACAATCTCAGCTGCGTGTGCTTTGTTTAAACTGAAAACTTACCTAGTGAACAATCTCAGCCGCGTGTCCTTTGTTTAAGGTGAAAACGTACCCAGAGAACAATTTCAGCCACCTGTGCTTTGTTTAAGCTGAAAACTTTCCTAGTGAACAATCTCAGCCGCGTGTGCTTTGTTTAAGCTGAAAACGTACGTAGTGAACAATCTCAGCCGCGTGTGCTTTGTTTAAGCTGAAAACGTACCTAGAGAACAATCTCAGCCACCTGTGCTTTGTTTAAGCTGAAAACTTACCTTGTGAACAATCTAAGCCGCGTGTCCTTTGTTTAAGCTGAAAACGTACCTAGAAAACAATCTCAGTCACTTGTGTTTTGTTTAAGCTGAAAAATTTCCTAGTGAACAATCTCAGCCGTGTGTCCTTTGTTTCAGCTGAAAAAGTACCTAGTGAACAATCTCAGCCGCGTTTCCTTTGTTTAAGCTGAAAAAAAACCTAGAGAACAATCTCAGCCGCCTGTGCTTTGTTTAAGCTGAAAACTTTCCTAGTGAACAATCTTAGCTGTGTGTGCTTTGTTTAAACTGAAAGCTTACGTAGGGAACAATGTCAGCCGCGTGTCTTTTGTTTAAGCTGAAAACTTACCTAGTGAACAATCTCAGCCGCGTAAGCTTTGTTTAAGCTGAACACTTACATGGTGAACAATCTCAGCCGCCTGTCTTTTGTTTAAGCTGAAAACTTTCCTAGTGAACAATCTCAACCACGTCTCCTTCGTTTAAGGTGAAAACGTACCTAGAGAACAATCTCAGCTACCTGTGCTTTGTTTAAGATGAAAACTTTCCTAGTGAACAATCTCAGCCGCGTGTCCTTTGTTTAAGCTGAAAACGTACCTATTGAACAATCTCAGCCGCGTGTGCTTTGTTTAAGCTGAAAACGTACCTAGAGAAAAATCTCAGCCGCCTGTGCTTTGTTTAAACTGAAAACTTTCCTAGTGAACAATCTCAGCCGCGTGTGCTTTGTTTGTTTAAACTGAAAACTTACCTAGTGAACAATCTCAGCCGCCTGTGCTTTGTTAAAGCTGAAAACTTTCCTAGTGAACAATCTCAGCCGCGTGTCCTTTGTTTAAGCTGATAATATTTCTAGAGAACAATCTCAGCCGCCTGTCTTTTGTTTAAGCTGAAAACTTTCCTAGTGAACAATATCAGCTGCGTGTGCTTTGTTTAAACTGAAAACTTACCTAGTGAACAATCTCAGCCGCGTGTGCTTTGTTTAAGCTGAAAACTTTCCTAGTGAACAATCTCAACCGCGTGTGCTTTGCTTAAGCTAGAAAATTTCTTAGTGAACAATCTCAGCCGTGTGTGCTTTGTTTAAGCTGAAAACGTACCTAGAGAACAATCTCAGCCGCCTGTGCTTTGTTTGAGCTGAAAACATTCCTAGTGAACAATCTCAGCCGCATGTGCTTTGTTTAAGCTGTAAACTTTCCTAGTGAACAATCTCAGCCGCGTGTCCTTTGTTTAAGCTGAAAATGTAGCTAGAGAACAATCTCAGCCGCCTGTGCTTTGTTTAAGCTGAAAACATTCTTAGTGAACAATCTCAGCTGCTTGTGCTTTGTTTAAACTGAAAACTTACCTAGTGAACAATCTCAGCCGCGTGTCCATTGTTTAAGGTGAAAATGTACCTAGAGAACAATCTCCGCTACCTGTGCTTTGTTTAAGCTGAAATCTTTCCTAGTGAACAATCTCAGCCGCGTGTGCTTTGTTTAAGCTGAAAACGTACCTAGTGAACAATCTCAGCCGCGTGTGCTTTGTTTGTTTAAACTGAAAACTTACCTAGTGAACAATCTCAGCCGCCTGTGCTTTGTTAAAGCTGAAAACTTTCCTAGTGAACAATCTCAGCTGCGTGTGCTTTGTTTAAACTGAAAACTTACCTAGTGAACAATCTGAGCCGCATAAGCTTGGTTTAAGCTGAACACTTACCTAGTGAACAATCTCAGCAGCGTGTGCTTTGTTTAAGCTGAAAATTTACCTAGAGAACAATCTCAGCCGCCTGTGCTTTGTTTAAGGTGAAAATGTACCTAGAGAACAATCTCAGCCGCCTGTCTTTTGTTTAAGCTGAAAACTTTCCTAGTGAACAATCTCAGCCACGTGTCCTTTGTTTAAGCTGAAAACGTACCTAGAGAACAATCTCAGCCGCCTGTGCTTTGTTTAAGCTGAAAACCTTCCTAGTGAACAATCTCAGCTGCGTGTGCTTTGTTTAAGCTGAAAACTTTCCTAGTGAACAATCTCAGCTGCTTGTGCTTTGTTTAAACTGAAAACTTACCTAGTGAACAATCTCAGCCACGTGTCCTTTGTTTAAGGTGAAAAGGTACCTAGAGAACAATCTCAGCTACCTGTGCTTTGTTTAAGATGAAAACTTTCCTAGTGAACAATCTCAGCCGCGTGTGCTTTGTTTAAGCTGAAAACGTATCTAGTGAACAATCTCAGCCGCGTGTGCTTTGTTTAAGCTGAAAACGTACCTAGAGAAAAATCTCAGCCACCTGTGCTTTGTTTAAGCTGAAAACTTTCCTAGTGAACAATCTCAGCCGCGTGTGCTTTGTTTGTTTAAACTGAAAACTTACCTAGTGAACAATCTCAGCCGCCTGTGCTTTGTTAAAGCTGAAAACTTTCCTAGTGAACAATCTCAGCCGCGTGTCCTTTGTTTAAGCTGAAAATATTTCTAGAGAACAATCTCAGACGCCTGTCTTTTGTTTAAGCTGAAAGCTTTCCTAGTGAACAATCTCAGCTGCGTGTGCTTTGTTTAAACTGAAAACTAACCTAGTGAACAATCTCAGCCGTGTGTCTTTTGTTTAAGCTGAAAACTTACCTAGTGAACAATCTGAGCCGCATAAGCTTGGTTTAAGCAGAACACTTACCTAGTGAACAATCTCAGCCGCGTGTCCTTTGTTTAAGCTGAAAACTTACCTAGAGAACAATCTCAGCCGCCTGTGCTTTGTTTAAGGTGAAAATGTACCTAGAGAACAATCTCAGCCGCCTGTTTTTTGTTTAAGCTGAAAACTTTCCTAGTGAACAATCTCAGCCACGTGTCCTTTGTTTAAGCTGAAAACTTACCTGGTGAACAATCTCAGCCGCCTGTGCTTTGTTTAATCTGAAAACTTTCCTAGTGAACAATCTCAGCCGCGTGTCCTTTGTTTAAGTTGAAAATGTACCTAGAGAACAATCTCAGCCGCCTGTGCTTTGTTTAAGCTGAAAACTTTCCTAGTGAACAATCTCAGCCGCGTGTGCTTTGTTTAAGCGGAAAACGTACCTAGTGAACAATCTCAGCCGCGTGTGCTTTGTTTAAGCTGAAAACGTACCTAGAGAAAAATCTCAGCCGCCTGTGCTTTGTTTAAGCTGAAAACTTTCCTAGTGAACAATCTCAGCCGCGTGTGCTTTGTTTAAACTGAAAACTTACCTAGTGAACAATGTCAGCCGCCTGTGCTTTGTTTAAGCTGAAAACTTTCCTAGTGAACAATCTCAGCCGCGTGTCCTTTGTTTAAGTTGAAAATGTACCTAGAGAACAATCTCAGCCGCTTGTGCTTTGTTTAAGCTGAAAACTTTCCTAGTGAACAATCTCAGCCGCGTGTCCTTTGTTTAAGCTGAACAAGTATCTAGTGAACAATCTCAGCCGCGTTTCCTTTGTTTAAGATGAAAACATACCTAGAGAACAATCTCAGCCGCCTGTGCTTTGTTTAAGCTAAAAACTTTCCTAGTGAACAATCTCAGCTGCGTGCGCTTTGTTTAAACTGAAAACTTACCTAGTGAACAATCTCAGCCGTGTGTCTTTTGTTTAAGCTGAAAACGTACCTAGTGAACAATCTCAGCAGCGTAAGCTTTGTTTAAGCTGAACACTTACATAGTGAACAATCTCAGCTGCGTGTGCTTTGTTTAAGATTTAACCTTACCTAGTGAACATTCTCAGCTGCGTGTCCTTTGTTTAAGCTGAAAACTTACCTGGAGAACAATCTCAGCCGCCTGTGGTTTGTTTAAGCTGAAAAGTTTCCTAGTGAAAAATATCAGCCGCGTGTCCTTTGTTTAAGCTGAAAATGTACCTAGAGAACAAACTCAGCCGCCTGTCTTTTGTTTAAGGTGAAAACTTTCCTAGTGAACAATCTCAGCCACGTGTCCTTTGTTTAAGTTGAAAACGTACCTAGAGAACAATCTCAGCTGCCTGTGCTTTGTTTAAACTGAAAATTTTCCGAGTGAACAATCTCAGTCGCGTGTCCTTTGTTTAAGCTGAAAATTTACCTAGAGAACAATCTCAGCCGCCTGTCTTTTGTTTAAGCTGAAAACTTTCCTAGTGAACAATCTCAGCCACGTGTCCTTTGTTTAAGCTGAAAAAGTACCTAGTGAACAATCTCAGCAGCGTTTCCTTTGTTTAAGCTGGAAACATACCTAGAGAACAATCTCAGCCGCCTGTGCTTTGTTAAAGCTGAAAACTTTCCTAGTGAACAATCTCAGCCGCGTGTCCTTTGTTTAAGTTGAAAATGTACCTAGAGAACAATCTCAGCCGCCTGTGCTTTGTGTAAGCTGAAAACTTTCCTAGTGAACAATCTCAGCCGCGTGTGCTTTGTTTAAGCTGAAAACGTACCTAGAGAAAAATCTCAGCCGCCTGTTCTTTGTTTAAGCTGAAAACTTTCCTAGTGAACAATCTCAGACGCGTGTGCTTTGTTTAAACTGAAAACTTACCTAGTGAACAATCTCAGCCGCCTGTGCTTTGTTTAAGCTGAAAACTTTCCTAGTGAACAATCTCAGCCGCCTGTGCTTTGTTTAAGCTGAAAACTTTCCTAGTGAACAATCTCAGCCGCTTGTCCTTTGTTTAAGTTGAAAATGTACCTAAAGAACAATCTCAGCCGCCTGTGCTTTGTTTAAGCTGAAAACTTTCCTAGTGAACAATCTCAGCCGCGTGTGCTTTGTTTAAGCGGAAACGTACCTAGCGAACAATCTCAGCCGCGTGTGCTTGGTTTAAGCTGAAAACGTACCTAGAGAAAAATCTCAGCCGCCTGTGCTTTGTTTAAGCTGAAAACGTTCCTAGTGAACAATCTCAGCCGCGTGTGCTTTGTTTAAACTGAAAACTTACCTAGTGAACAATCTCAGCCTCCTGTGCTTTGTTTAAGCTGAAAACTTTCCTAGTGAACAATCTCAGCCACGTGTCCTTCGTTTAAGTTGAAAATGTACCAAGAGAACAATCTGCGCCGCCTGTGCTTTGTTTAAGCTGAAAACTTTCCTAGTGAACAATCTCAGCTGCGTGTCCTTTGTTTAAGCTGAAACGTACCTAGAGAACAATCTAAGTCGCCTGTGCTTTGTTTAAGCTGAAAACTTTCCTAGTGAACAATCTCAGCTGCTTGTGCTTTGTTTAAACTGAAAACTTACCTAGTGAACAATCTCAGCCGCGTGTCCTTTGTTTAAGGTGAAAACGTACCTAGAGAACAATCTCAGCTACCTGTGCTTTGTTTAAGATGAAAACTTTCCTAGTGAACAATCTCAGCCGCGTGTCCTTTGTTTAAGCTGAAAACGTACCTATTGAACAATCTCAGCCGCGTGTGCTTTGTTTAAGCTGAAAACGTACCTAGAGAAAAATCTCAGCCGCCTGTGCTTTCTTTAAGCTGAAAACTTTCCTAGTGAACAATCTCAGCCGCGTGTGCTTTGTTTAAGCTGAAAACGTACCTAGAGAAAAATCTCAGCCGCCTGTGCTTTGTTTAAGCTGAAAACTTTCCTAGTGAACAATCTCAGACGCGTGTGCTTTGTTTAAACTGAAAACTTACCTAGTGAACAATCTCAGCCGCCTGTGCTTTGTTTAAGCTGAAAACTTTCCTAGTGAACAATCTCAGCCGCCTGTGCTTTGTTTAAGCTGAAAACTTTCCTAGTGAACAATCTCAGCCGCTTGTCCTTTGTTTAAGTTGAAAATGTACCTAAAGAACAATCTCAGCCGCCTGTGCTTTGTTTAAGCTGAAAACTTTCCTAGTGAACAATCTCAGCCGCGTGTGCTTTGTTTAAGCGGAAAACGTACCTAGCGAACAATCTCAGCCGCGTGTGCTTGGTTTAAGCTGAAAACGTACCTAGAGAAAAATCTCAGCCGCCTGTGCTTTGTTTAAGCTGAAAACGTTCCTAGTGAACAATCTCAGCCGCGTGTGCTTTGTTTAAACTGAAAACTTACCTAGTGAACAATCTCAGCCTCCTGTGCTTTGTTTAAGCTGAAAACTTTCCTAGTGAACAATCTCAGCCACGTGTCCTTCGTTTAAGTTGAAAATGTACCAAGAGAACAATCTGCGCCGCCTGTGCTTTGTTTAAGCTGAAAACTTTCCTAGTGAACAATCTCAGCTGCGTGTCCTTTGTTTAAGCTGAAACGTACCTAGAGAACAATCTAAGTCGCCTGTGCTTTGTTTAAGCTGAAAACTTTCCTAGTGAACAATCTCAGCTGCTTGTGCTTTGTTTAAACTGAAAACTTACCTAGTGAACAATCTCAGCCGCGTGTCCTTTGTTTAAGGTGAAAACGTACCTAGAGAACAATCTCAGCTACCTGTGCTTTGTTTAAGATGAAAACTTTCCTAGTGAACAATCTCAGCCGCGTGTCCTTTGTTTAAGCTGAAAACGTACCTATTGAACAATCTCAGCCGCGTGTGCTTTGTTTAAGCTGAAAACGTACCTAGAGAAAAATCTCAGCCGCCTGTGCTTTGTTTAAGCTGAAAACTTTCCTAGTGAACAATCTCAGCCGCCTGTGCTTTGTTTAAGCTGAAAACTTTCCTAGTGAACAATCTCAGCCGCGTGTCCTTTGTTTAAGTTGAAAATGTACCTAGAGAACAATCTCAGCCGCTTGTGCTTTGTTTAAGCTGAAAACTTTCCTAGTGAACAATCTCAGCCGCGTGTCCTTTGTTTAAGCTGAACAAGTATCTAGTGAACAATCTCAGCCGCGTTTCCTTTGTTTAAGATGAAAACATACCTAGAGAACAATCTCAGCCGCCTGTGCTTTGTTTAAGCTAAAAACTTTCCTAGTGAACAATCTCAGCTGCGTGTCCTTTGTTTAAGCTGAAACGTACCTAGAGAACAATCTAAGTCGCCTGTGCTTTGTTTAAGCTGAAAGCTTTCCTAGTGAACAATCTCAGCTGCTTGTGCTTTGTTTAAACTGAAAACTTACCTAGTGAACAATCTCAGCCGCGTGTCCTTTGTTTAAGGTGAAAACGTACCTAGAGAACAATCTCAGCTACCTGTGCTTTGTTTAAGATGAAAACTTTCCTAGTGAACAATCTCAGCCGCGTGTCCTTTGTTTAAGCTGAAAACGTACCTATTGAACAATCTCAGCCGCGTGTGCTTTGTTTAAGCTGAAAACGTACCTAGAGAAAAATCTCAGCCGCCTGTGCTTTGTTTAAGCTGAAAACTTTCCTAGTGAACAATCTCAGCCGCCTGTGCTTTGTTTAAGCTGAAAACTTTCCTAGTGAACAATCTCAGCCGCGTGTCCTTTGTTTAAGTTGAAAATGTACCTAGAGAACAATCTCAGCCGCTTGTGCTTTGTTTAAGCTGAAAACTTTCCTAGTGAACAATCTCAGCCGCGTGTCCTTTGTTTAAGCTGAACAAGTATCTAGTGAACAATCTCAGCCGCGTTTCCTTTGTTTAAGATGAAAACATACCTAGAGAACAATCTCAGCCGCCTGTGCTTTGTTTAAGCTAAAAACTTTCCTAGTGAACAATCTCAGCTGCGTGCGCTTTGTTTAAACTGAAAACTTCCCTAGTGAACAATCTCAGCCGTGTGTCTTTTGTTTAAGCTGAAAACGTACCTAGTGAACAATCTCAGCAGCGTAAGCTTTGTTTAAGCTGAACACTTACCTAGTGAACATTCTCAGCTGCGTGTCCTTTGTTTAAGCTGAAAACTTACCTAGAGAACAATCTCAGCCGCCTGTGCTTTGTTTAAGCTGAAAAGTTTCCTAGTGAACAATATCAGCCGCGTGTCCTTTGTTTAAGCTGAAAATGTACCTAGAGAACAAACTCAGCCGCCTGTCTTTTGTTTAAGGTGAAAACTTTCCTAGTGAACAATCTCAGCCACGTGTCCTTTGTTTAAGCTGAAAACGTAGCTAGAGAACAATCTCAGCTGCCTGTGCTTTGTTTAAACTGAAAATTTTCCGAGTGAACAATCTCAGTCGCGTGTCCTTTGTTTAAGCTGAAAATGTACCTAGAGAACAATCTCAGCCGCCTGTCTTTTGTTTAAGCTGAAAATGTACCTAGAGAACAATCTCAGCCGCCTGTGCTTTGTTTAAGCTGAAAACATTCTTAGTGAACAATATCAGCTGCTTGTGCTTTGTTTAAACTGAAAACTTACCTAGTGAACAATCTCAGCCGCGTGTCCATTGTTTAAGGTGAAAACGTACCTAGAGAACAATCTCCGCTACCTGTGCTTTGTTTAACCTGAAATCTTTCCTAGTGAACAATCTTAGCCGCGTGTGCTTTGTTTAAGCTGAAAACGTACCTAGAGAAAATCTCAGCCGCCTGTGCTTTGTTTAAGCTGAAAACATTCCTAGTGAACAATCTCAGCCGCGTGTGCTTTGTTTGTTTAAACTGAAAACTTACCTAGTGAACAATCTCAGCCGCCTGTGCTTTGTTAAAGCTGAAAACTTTCCTAGTGAACAATCTCAGCTGCGTGTGCTTTGTTTAAACTGAAAACTTACCTAGTGAACAATCTGAGCCGCATAAGCTTGGTTTAAGCTGAACACTTACCTAGTGAACAATCTCAGCCGCGTGTGCTTTGTTTGTTTAAACTGAAAACTTACCTAGTGAACAATCTCAGCCGCCTGTGCTTTGTTAAAGCTGAAAACTTTCCTAGTGAACAATCTCAGCCGCGTGTCCTTTGTTTAAGCTGAAAATATTTCTAGAGAACAATCTCAGACGCCTGTCTTTTGTTTAAGCTGAAAGCGTTCCTAGTGAACAATCTCAGCTGCGTGTGCTTTGTTTAAACTGAAAACTAACCTAGTGAACAATCTCAGCCGTGTGTCTTTTGTTTAAGCTGAAAACTTACCTAGTGAACAATCTCAGCCTCCTGTGCTTTGTTTAAGCTGAAAACTTTCCTAGTGAACAATCTCAGCCACGTGTCCTTCGTTTAAGTTGAAAATGTACCAAGAGAACAATCTGCGCCGCCTGTGCTTTGTTTAAGCTGAAAACTTTCCTAGTGAACAATCTCAGCTGCGTGTCCTTTGTTTAAGCTGAAACGTACCTAGAGAACAATCTCAGTCGCCTGTGCTTTGTTTAAGCTGAAAACTTTCCTAGTGAACAATCTCAGCTGCTTGTGCTTTGTTTAAACTGAAAACTTACCTAGTGAACAATCTCAGCCGCGTGTCCTTTGTTTAAGGTGAAAACGTACCTAGAGAACAATCTCAGCTACCTGTGCTTTGTTTAAGATGAAAACTTTCCTAGTGAACAATCTCAGCCGCGTGTCCTTTGTTTAAGCTGAAAACGTACCTATTGAACAATCTCAGCCGCGTGTGCTTTGTTTAAGCTGAAAACGGACCTAGAGAAAAATCTCAGCCGCCTGTGCTTTGTTTAAGCTGAAAACTTTCCTAGTGAACAATCTCACCCGCGTGTGCTTTGTTTGTTTAAACTGAAAACTTACCTAGTGAACAATCTCAGCCGCCTGTGCTTTGTTAAAGTTGAAAACTTTCCTAGTGAACAATCTCAGCTGCGTGTCCTTTGTTTAAGCTGATAATATTTCTAGAGAACAATCTCAGCCGCCTGTCTTTTGTTTAAGCTGAAAACTTTCCTAGTGAACAATCTCAGCTGCGTGTGCTTTGTTTAAACTGAAAACTTACCTAGTGAACAATCTCAGCCGCGTGTGCTTTGTTTAAGCTGAAAACTTTCCTAGTGAACAATCTCAACCGCGTGTGCTTTGCTTAAGCTAGAACATTTCTTAGTGCACAATCTCAGCCGTGTGTGCTTTGTTTAAGCTGAAAACGTACCTAGAGAACAATCTCAGCCGCCTGTGCTTTGTTTGAGCTGAAAACTTTCCTAGTGAACAATCTCAGCCGCGTGTGCTTTGTTTAAACTGAAAACGTACCTAGTGAACAATCTCAGCCGCGTGTCCATTGTTTAAGGTGAAAACGTACCTAGAGAACAATCTCAGCTACCTGTGCTTTGTTTAAGCTGAAAACTTTCCTAGTGAACAATCTCAGCCGCGTGTGCTTTGTTTAAGCTGAAAACGTACCTAGCGAACAATCTCAGCCGCGTGTGCTTTGTTTAAGCTGAAAACATTCCTAGTGAACAATCTCAGCCGCGTGTGCTTTGTTTGTTTAAACTGAAAACTTACCTAGTGAACAATCTCAGCCGCCTGTGCTTTGTTAAAGCTGAAAACTTTCCTAGTGAACAATCTCAGCTGCGTGTGCTTTGTTTAAACTGAAAACTTACCTAGTGAACAATCTGAGCCGCATAAGCTTGGTTTAAGCTGAACACTTACCTAGTGAACAATCTCAGCAGCGTGTCCTTTGTTTAAGCTGAAAACGTACCTAGAGAACAATCTCAGCCGCCTGTGCTTTGTTTGAACTGAAAACGTTCCTAGTGAACAATGTCAGCCGCGTGTGCTTTGTTTAAACTGAAAACTTACCTAGTGAACAATCTCAGCCGCATGTGCTTTGTTTAAGCTGTAAACTTTCCTAGTGAACAATCTCAGCCGCGTGTCCTTTGTTTAAGCTGAAAATGTACCTAGAGAACAATCTCAGCCGCCTGTGCTTTGTTTAAGCTGAAAACATTCTTAGTGAACAATCTCAGCTGCTTGTGCTTTGTTTAAACTGAAAACTTACCTAGTGAACAATCTCAGCCGCGTGTACATTGTTTAAGGTGAAAACGTACCTAGAGAACAATCTCCGCTACCTGTGCTTTGTTTAAGCTGAAATCTTTCCTAGTGAACAATCTCAGCCGCGTGTGCTTTGTTTAAGCTGAAAACGTACCTAGCGAACAATCTTAGCCGCGTGTGCTTTGTTTAAGCTGAAAACGTACCTAGAGAAAAATCTCAGCCGCCTGTGCTTTGTTTAAGCTGAAAACATTCCTAGTGAACACTCTCAGCCGCGTGTGCTTTGTTTGTTTAAACTGAAAACTTACCTAGTGAACAATCTCAGCCGCCTGTGCTTTGTTAAAGCTGAAAACTTTCCTATTGAACAATCTCTGCTGCGTGTGCTTTGTTTAAACTGAAAACTTACCTAGTGAACAATCTGAGCCGCATAAGCTTGGTTTAAGCTGAACACTTACCTAGTGAACAATCTCAGCAGCGTGTCCTTTGTTTAAGCTGAAAATTTACCTAGAGAACAATCTCAGCCGCCTGTGCTTTGTTTAAGGTGAAAATTTACCTAGAGAACAATCTCAGCCGCCTGTCTTTTGTTTAAGCTGAAAACTTTCCTAGTGAACAATCTCAGCCACGTGTCCTTTGTTTAAGCTGAAAACGTACCTAGAGAACAATCTCAGCCGCCTGTGCTTTGTTTAAGCTGAAAACCTTCCTAGTGAACAATCTCAGCTGCGTGTGCTTTGTTTAAGCTGAAAACTTTCCTAGTGAACAATCTCAGCTGCTTGTGCTTTGTTTAAACTGAAAACTTACCTAGTGAACAATCTCAGCCACGTGTCCTTTGTTTAAGGTGAAAAGGTACCTAGAGAACAATCTCAGCTACCTGTGCTTTGTTTAAGATGAAAACTTTCCTAGTGAACAATCTCAGCCGCGTGTGCTTTGTTTAAGCTGAAAACGTACCTATTGAACAATCTCAGCCGCGTGTGCTTTGTTTAAGCTGAAAACGTACCTAGAGAAAAATCTCAGCCACCTGTGCTTTGTTTAAGCTGAAAACTTTCCTAGTGAACAATCTCAGCCGCGTGTGCTTTGTTTGTTTAAACTGAAAACTTACCTAGTGAACAATCTCAGCCGCCTGTGCTTTGTTAAAGCTGAAAACTTTCCTAGTGAACAATCTCAGCCGCGTGTCCTTTGTTTAAGCTGAAAATATTTCTAGAGAACAATCTCAGACGCCTGTCTTTTGTTTAAGCTGAAAGCTTTCCTAGTGAACAATCTCAGCTGCGTGTGGTTTGTTTAAACTGAAAACTAACCTAGTGAACAATCTCAGCCGTGTGTCTTTTGTTTAAGCTGAAAACTTACCTAGTGAACAATCTGAGCCGCCTAAGCTTGGTTTAAGCTGAACACTTACCTAGTGAACAATCTCAGCCGCGTGTCCTTTGTTTAAGCTGAAAACTTACCTAGAGAACAATCTCAGCCGCCTGTTGTTTGTTTAAGCTGAAAACTTTCCTAGTGAACAATCTCAGCCATGTGTCCTTTGTTTAAGCTGAAAACGTACCTAGAGAACAATCTCAGCCGCCTGTGCTTTGTTTAAGCTGAAAACCTTCCTAGTGAACAATCTCAGCTGCGTGTGCTTTGTTTAAACTGAAAACTTACCTAGTGAACAATCTGAGCCGCATAAGCTTGGTTTAAGCTGAACACTTACCTAGTGAACAATCTCAGCAGCGTGTCCTTTGTTTAAGCTCAAAACGTACCTAGAGAACAATCTCAGCCGCCTGTGCTTTGTTTGAACTGAAAACGTTCCTAGTGAACAATGTCAGCCGCGTGTGCTTTGTTTAAACTGAAAACTTACCTAGTGAACAATCTCAGCCGCATGTGCTTTGTTTAAGCTGTAAACTTTCCTAGTGAACAATCTCAGCCGCGTGTCCTTTGTTTAAGCTGAAAATGTACCTAGAGAACAATCTCAGCCGCCTGTGCTTTGTTTAAGCTGAAAACATTCTTAGTGAACAATCTCAGCTGCTTGTGCTTTGTTTAAACTGAAAACTTACCTAGTGAACAATCTCAGCCGCGTGTACATTGTTTAAGGTGAAAACGTACCTAGAGAACAATCTCCGCTACCTGTGCTTTGTTTAAGCTGAAATCTTTCCTAGTGAACAATCTCAGCCGCGTGTGCTTTGTTTAAGCTGAAAACGTACCTAGCGAACAATCTTAGCCGCGTGTGCTTTGTTTAAGCTGAAAACGTACCTAGAGAAAAATCTCAGCCGCCTGTGCTTTGTTTAAGCTGAAAACATTCCTAGTGAACACTCTCAGCCGCGTGTGCTTTGTTTGTTTAAACTGAAAACTTACCTAGTGAACAATCTCAGCCGCCTGTGCTTTGTTAAAGCTGAAAACTTTCCTATTGAACAATCTCTGCTGCGTGTGCTTTGTTTAAACTGAAAACTTACCTAGTGAACAATCTGAGCCGCATAAGCTTGGTTTAAGCTGAACACTTACCTAGTGAACAATCTCAGCAGCGTGTCCTTTGTTTAAGCTGAAAATTTACCTAGAGAACAATCTCAGCCGCCTGTGCTTTGTTTAAGGTGAAAATTTACCTAGAGAACAATCTCAGCCGCCTGTCTTTTGTTTAAGCTGAAAACTTTCCTAGTGAACAATCTCAGCCACGTGTCCTTTGTTTAAGCTGAAAACGTACCTAGAGAACAATCTCAGCCGCCTGTGCTTTGTTTAAGCTGAAAACCTTCCTAGTGAACAATCTCAGCTGCGTGTGCTTTGTTTAAGCTGAAAACTTTCCTAGTGAACAATCTCAGCTGCTTGTGCTTTGTTTAAACTGAAAACTTACCTAGTGAACAATCTCAGCCACGTGTCCTTTGTTTAAGGTGAAAAGGTACCTAGAGAACAATCTCAGCTACCTGTGCTTTGTTTAAGATGAAAACTTTCCTAGTGAACAATCTCAGCCGCGTGTGCTTTGTTTAAGCTGAAAACGTACCTATTGAACAATATCAGCCGCGTGTGCTTTGTTTAAGCTGAAAACGTACCTAGAGAAAAATCTCAGCCACCTGTGCTTTGTTTAAGCTGAAAACTTTCCTAGTGAACAATCTCAGCCGCGTGTGCTTTGTTTGTTTAAACTGAAAACTTACCTAGTGAACAATCTCAGCCGCCTGTGCTTTGTTAAAGCTGAAAACTTTCCTAGTGAACAATCTCAGCCGCGTGTCCTTTGTTTAAGCTGAAAATATTTCTAGAGAACAATCTCAGACGCCTGTCTTTTGTTTAAGCTGAAAGCTTTCCTAGTGAACAATCTCAGCTGCGTGTGGTTTGTTTAAACTGAAAACTAACCTAGTGAACAATCTCAGCCGTGTGTCTTTTGTTTAAGCTGAAAACTTACCTAGTGAACAATCTGAGCCGCCTAAGCTTGGTTTAAGCTGAACACTTACCTAGTGAACAATCTCAGCCGCGTGTCCTTTGTTTAAGCTGAAAACTTACCTAGAGAACAATCTCAGCCGCCTGTTGTTTGTTTAAGCTGAAAACTTTCCTAGTGAACAATCTCAGCCATGTGTCCTTTGTTTAAGCTGAAAACGTACCTAGAGAACAATCTCAGCCGCCTGTGCTTTGTTTAAGCTGAAAACCTTCCTAGTGAACAATCTCAGCTGCGTGTGCTTTGTTTAAACTGAAAACTTACCTAGTGAACAATCTCAGCCGCCTGTGCTTTGTTTAAGCTGAAAACTTTCCTAGTGAACAATCTCAGCCGCGTGTCCTTTGTTTAAGTTGAAAATGTACCTAGAGAACAATCTCAGCCGCCTGTGCTTAGTTTAAGCTGAAAACTTTCCTAGTGAACAATCTCAGCCGCGTGTGCTTTGTTTAAGCGGAAAACGTACCTAGTGAACAATCTCAGCCGCGTGTGCTTTGTTTAAGCTGAAAACGTACCTAGAGAAAAATCTCAGCCGCCTGTGCTTTGTTTAAGCTGAAAACTTTCCTAGTGAACAATCTCAGCCGCCTGTGCTTTGTTTAAGCTGAAAACTTTCCTAGTGAACAATCTCAGCCGCGTGTCCTTTGTTTAAGTTGAAAATGTACCTAGAGAACAATCTCAGCCGCTTGTGCTTTGTTTAAGCTGAAAACTTTCCTAGTGAACAATCTCAGCCGCGTGTCCTTTGTTTAAGCTGAACAAGTATCTAGTGAACAATCTCAGCCGTGTTTCCTTTGTTTAAGATGAAAACATACCTAGAGAACAATCTCAGCCGCCTGTGCTTTGTTTAAGCTAAAAACTTTCCTAGTGAACAATCTCAGCTGCGTGCGCTTTGTTTAAACTGAAAACTTACCTAGTGAACAATCTCAGCTGTGTGTCTTTTGTTTAAGCTGAAAACGTACCTAGTGAACAATCTCAGCAGCGTAAGCTTTGTTTAAGCTGAACACTTACCTAGTGAACATTCTCAGCTGCGTGTCGTTTGTTTAAGCTGAAAACTTACCTAGAGAACAATCTCAGCCGCCTGTGCTTTGTTTAAGCTGAAAAGTTTCCTAGTGAACAATATCAGCCGCGTGTCCTTTGTTTAAGCTGAAAATGTACCTAGAGAACAAACTCAGCCGCCTGTCTTTTGTTTAAGGTGAAAACTTTCCTAGTGAACAATCTCAGCCACGTGTCCTTTGTTTAAGCTGAAAACGTAGCTAGAGAACAATCTCAGCTGCCTGTGCTTTGTTTAAACTGAAAATTTTCCGAGTGAACAATCTCAGTCGCGTGTCCTTTGTTTAAGCTGAAAATGTACCTAGAGAACAATCTCAGCCGCCTGTCTTTTGTTTAAGCTGAAAATGTACCTAGAGAACAATCTCAGCCGCCTGTGCTTTGTTTAAGCTGAAAACATTCTTAGTGAACAATATCAGCTGCTTGTGCTTTGTTTAAACTGAAAACTTACCTAGTGAACAATCTCAGCCGCGTGTCCATTGTTTAAGGTGAAAACGTACCTAGAGAACAATCTCCGCTACCTGTGCTTTGTTTAACCTGAAATCTTTCCTAGTGAACAATCTCAGCCGCGTGTGCTTTGTTTAAGCTGAAAACGTACCTAGCGAACAATCTTAGCCGCGTGTGCTTTGTTTAAGCTGAAAACGTACCTAGAGAAAAATCTCAGCCGCCTGTGCTTTGTTTAAGCTGAAAACATTCCTAGTGAACAATCTCAGCCGCGTGTGCTTTGTTTGTTTAAACTGAGAACTTACCTAGTGAACAATCTCAGCCGCCTGTGCTTTGTTAAAGCTGAAAACTTTCCTAGTGAACAATCTCAGCTGCGTGTGCTTTGTTTAAACTGAAAACTTACCTAGTGAACAATCTGAGCCGCATAAGCTTGGTTTAAGCTGAACACTTACCTAGTGAACAATCTCAGCCGCGTGTGCTTTGTTTGTTTAAACTGAAAACTTACCTAGTGAACAATCTCAGCCGCCTGTGCTTTGTTAAAGCTGAAAACTTTCCTAGTGAACAATCTCAGCCGCGTGTCCTTTGTTTAAGCTGAAAATATTTCTAGAGAACAATCTCAGACGCCTGTCTTTTGTTTAAGCTGAAAGCTTTCCTAGTGAACAATCTCAGCTGCGTGTGCTTTGTTTAAACTGAAAACTAACCTAGTGAACAATCTCAGCCGTGTGTCTTTTGTTTAAGCTGAAAATATACCTAGTGAACAATCTGAGCCGCCTAAGCTTGGTTTAAGCTGAACACTTACCTAGTGAACAATCTCAGCCGCGTGTCCTTTGTTTAAGCTGAAAACTTACCTAGAGAACAATCTCAGCCGCCTGTGCTTTGTTTAAGGTGAAAATGTACCTAGAGAAAAATCTCAGCCGCCTGTTTTTTGTTTAAGCTGAAAACTTTCCTAGTGAACAATCTCAGCCACGTGTCCTTTGTTTAAGCTGAAAACGTACCTAGAGAACAATCTCAGCCGCCTGTGCTTTGTTTAAGCTGAAAACCTTCCTAGTGAACAATCTCAGCTGCGTGTGCTTTGTTTAAACTGAAAACTTACCTAGTGAACAATCTCAGCCGCCTGTGCTTTGTTTAAGCTGAAAACTTTCCTAGTGAACAATTTCAGCCGCGTGTCTTTTGTTTAAGTTGAAAATGTACCTAGAGAACAATCTCAGCCGCCTGTGCTTTGTTTAAGCTGAAAACTTTCCTAGTGAACAATCTCAGCCGCGTGTGCTTTGTTTAAGCGGAAAACGTACCTAGTGAACAATCTCAGCCGCGTGTGCTTTGTTTAAGCTGAAAACGTACCTAGAGAAAAATCTCAGCCGCCTGTGCTTTGTTTAAGCTGAAAACTTTCCTAGTGAACAATCTCAGCCACCTGTGCTTTGTTTAACCTGAAAACTTTCCTAGTGAACAATTTCAGCCGCGTGTCCTTTGTTTAAGTTGAAAATGTACCTAGAGAACAATCTCAGCCGCTTGTGCTTTGTTTAAGCTGAAAACTTTCCTAGTGAACAATCTCAGCCGCGTGTCCTTTGTTTAAGCTGAACAAGTATCTAGTGAACAATCTCAGCCGCGTTTCCTTTGTTTAAGATGAAAACATACCTAGAGAACAATCTCAGCCGCCTGTGCTTTGTTTAAGCTAAAAACTTTCCTAGTGAACAATCTCAGCTGCGTGCGCTTTGTTTAAACTGAAAACTTACCTAGTGAACAATCTGAGCCGTGTGTCTTTTGTTTAAGCTGAAAACGTACCTAGTGAACAATCTCAGCAGCGTAAGCTTTGTTTAAGCTGAACACTTACCTAGTGAACATTCTCAGCTGCGTGTCCTTTGTTTAAGCTGAAAACTTACCTAGAGAACAATCTCAGCCGCCTGTGCTTTGTTTAAGCTGAAAAGTTTCCTAGTGAACAATATCAGCCGCGTGTCCTTTGTTTAAGCTGAAAATGTACCTAGAGAACAAACTCAGCCGCCTGTCTTTTGTTTAAGGTGAAAACTTTCCTAGTGAACAATCTCAGCCACGTGTCCTTTGTTTAAGCTGAAAACGTAGCTAGAGAACAATCTCAGCTGCCTGTGCTTTGTTTAAACTGAAAATTTTCCGAGTGAACAATCTCAGTCGCGTGTCCTTTGTTTAAGCTGAAAATGTACCTAGAGAACAATCTCAGCCGCCTGTCTTTTGTTTAAGCTGAAAATGTACCTAGAGAACAATCTCAGCCGCCTGTGCTTTGTTTAAGCTGAAAACATTCTTAGTGAACAATATCAGCTGCTTGTGCTTTGTTTAAACTGAAAACTTACCTAGTGAACAATCTCAGCCGAGTGTCCATTGTTTAAGGTGAAAACGTACCTAGAGAACAATCTCCGCTACCTGTGCTTTGTTTAACCTGAAATCTTTCCTAGTGAACAATCTCAGCCGCGTGTGCTTTGTTTAAGCTGAAAACGTACCTAGCGAACAATCTTAGCCGCGTGTGCTTTGTTTAAGCTGAAAACGTACCTAGAGAAAAATCTCAGCCACCTGTGCTTTGTTTAAGCTGAAAACATTCCTAGTGAACAATCTCAGCCGCGTGTGCTTTGTTTGTTTAAACTGAAAACTTACCTAGTGAACAATCTCAGCCGCCTGTGCTTTGTTAAAGCTGAAAACTTTCCTAGTGAACAATCTCAGCTGCGTGTGCTTTGTTTAAACTGAAAACTAACCTAGTGAACAATCTGAGCCGCATAAACTTGGTTTAAGCTGAACACTTACCTAGTGAACAATCTCAGCAGCGTGTCCTTTGTTTAAGCTGAAAATTTACCTAGAGAACAATCTCAGCCGCCTGTGCTTTGTTTAAGGTGAAAATGTACCTAGAGAACAATCTCAGCCGCCTGTCTTTTGTTTAAGCTGAAAACTTTCCTAGTGAACAATCTCAGCCACGTGTCCTTTGTTTAAGCTGAAAACGTACCTAGAGAACAATCTCAGCCGCCTGTGCTTTGTTTAAGCTGAAAACCTTCCTAGTGAACAATCTCAGCTGCGTGTGCTTTGTTTAAGCTGAAAACTTTCCTAGTGAACAATCTCAGCTGCTTGTGCTTTGTTTAAACTGAAAACTTACCTAGTGAACAATCTCAGCCGCGTGTGCTTTGTTTAAGCTGAAAACGTACCTAGAGAAAAATCTCAGCCACCTGTGCTTTGTTTAAGCTGAAAACTTTCCTAGTGAACAATCTCAGCCGCGTGTGCTTTGTTTGTTTAAACTGAAAACTTACCTAGTGAACAATCTCAGCCGCCTGTGCTTTGTTAAAGCTGAAAACTTTCCTAGTGAACAATCTCAGCCGCGTGTCCTTTGTTTAAGCTGAAAATATTTCTAGAGAACAATCTCAGACGCCTGTCTTTTGTTTAAGCTGAAAGCTTTCCTAGTGAACAATCTCAGCTGCGTGTGCTTTGTTTAAACTGAAAACTAACCTAGTGAACAATCTCAGCCGTGTGTCTTTTGTTTAAGCTGAAAACTTACCTAGTGAACAATCTGAGCCGCATAAGCTTGGTTTAAGCTGAACACTTACCTAGTGAACAATCTCAGCCGCGTGTCCTTTGTTTAAGCTGAAAACTTACCTAGAGAACAATCTCAGCCGCCTGTGCTTTGTTTAAGGTGAAAATGTACCTAGAGAACAATCTCAGCCGCCTGTTTTTTGTTTAAGCTGAAAACTTTCCTAGTGAACAATCTCAGCCACGTGTCCTTTGTTTAAGCTGAAAACGTACCTAGAGAACAATCTCAGCCGCCTGTGCTTTGTTTAAGCTGAAAACCTTCCTAGTGAACAATCTCAGCTGCGTGTGCTTTGTTTAAACTGAAAACTTACCTAGTGAACAATCTCAGCCGCCTGTGCTTTGTTTAAGCTGAAAACTTTCCTAGTGAACAATCTCAGCCGCGTGTCCTTTGTTTAAGTTGAAAATGTACCTAGAGAACAATCTCAGCCGCCTGTGCTTTGTTTAAGCTGAAAACTTTCCTAGTGAACAATCTCAGCCGCGTGTGCTTTGTTTAAGCGGAAAACGTACCTAGTGAACAATCTCAGCCGTGTGTGCTTTGTTTAAGCTGAAAACGTACCTAGTGAACAATCTCAGCCGCGTGTCCTTTGTTTAAGCTGAACAAGTATCTAGTGAACAATCTCAGCCGTGTTTCCTTTGTTTAAGATGAAAACATACCTAGAGAACAATCTCAGCCGCCTGTGCTTTGTTTAAGCTAAAAACTTTCCTAGTGAACAATCTCAGCTGCGTGCGCTTTGTTTAAACTGAAAACTTACCTAGTGAACAATCTCAGCCGTGTGTCTTTTGTTTAAGCTGAAAACTTACCTAGTGAACAATCTCAGCAGCGTAAGCTTTGTTTAAGCTGAAAACGTACCTAGAGAACAATCTCAGCTGCCTGTGCTTTGTTTAAACTGAAAATTTTCCGAGTGAACAATCTCAGTCGCGTGTCCTTTGTTTAAGCTGAAATTGTACCTAGAGAACAATCTCAGCCGCCTGTCTTTTGTTTAAGCTGAAAACTTTCCTAGTGAACAATCTCTGCCACGTGTCCTTTGTTTAAGCTGAAAAAGTACCTAGAGAACAATCTCAGCAGCGTTTCCTTTGTTTAAGCTGGAAACATACCTAGAGAACAATCTCAGCCGCCTGTCTTTTGTTTAAGCTGAAAATGTACCTAGAGAACAATCTCAGCCGCCTGTGCTTTGTTTAAGCTGAAAACATTCTTAGTGAACAATATCAGCTGCTTGTGCTTTGTTTAAACTGAAAACTTACCTAGTGAACAATCTCAGCCGCGTGTCCATTGTTTAAGGTGAAAACGTACCTAGAGAACAATCTCCGCTACCTGTGCTTTGTTTAACCTGAAATCTTTCCTAGTGAACAATCTTAGCCGCGTGTGCTTTGTTTAAGCTGAAAACGTACCTAGAGAAAAATCTCACCCGCCTGTGCTTTGTTTAAGCTGAAAACATTCCTAGTGAACAATCTCAGCCGCGTGTGCTTTGTTTGTTTAAACTGAAAACTTACCTAGTGAACAATCTCAGCCGCCTGTGCTTTGTTAAAGCTGAAAACTTTCCTAGTGAACAATCTCAGCTGCGTGTGCTTTGTTTAAACTGAAAACTTACCTAGTGAACAATCTGAGCCGCATAAGCTTGGTTTAAGCTGAACACTTACCTAGTGAACAATCTCAGCCGCGTGTGCTTTGTTTGTTTAAACTGAAAACTTACCTAGTGAACAATCTCAGCCGCCTGTGCTTTGTTAAAGCTGAAAACTTTCCTAGTGAACAATCTCAGCCGCGTGTCCTTTGTTTAAGCTGAAAATATTTCTAGAGAACAATCTCAGACGCCTGTCTTTTGTTTAAGCTGAAAGCTTTCCTAGTGAACAATCTCAGCTGCGTGTGCTTTGTTTAAACTGAAAACTAACCTAGTGAACAATCTCAGCCGTGTGTCTTTTGTTTAAGCTGAAAACTTACCTAGTGAACAATCTCAGCCTCCTGTGCTTTGTTTAAGCTGAAAACTTTCCTAGTGAACAATCTCAGCCACGTGTCCTTCGTTTAAGTTGAAAATGTACCAAGAGAACAATCTGCGCCGCCTGTGCTTTGTTTAAGCTGAAAACTTTCCTAGTGAACAATCTCAGCTGCGTGTCCTTTGTTTAAGCTGAAACGTACCTAGAGAACAATCTCAGTCGCCTGTGCTTTGTTTAAGCTGAAAACTTTCCTAGTGAACAATCTCAGCTGCTTGTGCTTTGTTTAAACTGAAAACTTACCTAGTGAACAATCTCAGCCGCGTGTCCTTTGTTTAAGGTGAAAACGTACCTAGAGAACAATCTCAGCTACCTGTGCTTTGTTTAAGATGAAAACTTTCCTAGTGAACAATCTCAGCCGCGTGTCCTTTGTTTAAGCTGAAAACGTACCTATTGAACAATCTCAGCCGCGTGTGCTTTGTTTAAGCTGAAAACGTACCTAGAGAAAAATCTCAGCCGCCTGTGCTTTGTTTAAGCTGAAAACTTTCCTAGTGAACAATCTCACCCGCGTGTGCTTTGTTTGTTTAAACTGAAAACTTACCTAGTGAACAATCTCAGCCGCCTGTGCTTTGTTAAAGTTGAAAACTTTCCTAGTGAACAATCTCAGCTGCGTGTCCTTTGTTTAAGCTGATAATATTTCTAGAGAACAATCTCAGCCGCCTGTGTTTTGTTTAAGCTGAAAACTTTCCTAGTGAACAATCTCAGCTGCGTGTGCTTTGTTTAAACTGAAAACTTACCTAGTGAACAATCTCAGCCGCGTGTCCTTTGTTTAAGTTGAAAATGTACCTAGAGAACAATCTCAGCCGCCAGTGCTTTGTTTAAGCTGAAAACTTTCCTCGTGAACAATCTCAGCCGCGTGTGCTTTGTTTAAGCGGAAAACATAACTAGTAAACAATCTCAGCCGCGTGTGCTTTGTTTAAGCTGAAAACTTTCCTAGTGAACAATCTCAGCCGCGTGTGCTTTGTTTAAACTGAAAACTTACCTAGTGAACAATCTCAGCCTCCTGTGCTTTGTTTAAGCTGAAAACTTTCCTAGTGAACAATCTCAGCCGCGTGTCCTTCGTTTAAGTTGACAATGTACCTAGAGAACAATCTCCACCGCCTGTGCTTTGTTTAAGCTGAAAACTTTCCTAGTGAACAATCTCAGCTGAGTGTCCTTTGTTTAAGCTGAAAACGTACCTAGAGAACAATCTCAGTCGCCTGTGCTTTGTTTAAGCTGAAAACTTTCCTAGTGAACAATCTCAGCTGCTTGTGCTTTGTTTAAACTGAAAACTTACCTAGTGAACAATCTCAGCCACATGTCCTTTGTTTAAGGTGAAAAGGTACCTAGAGAACAATCTCAGCTACCTGTGCTTTGTTTAAGATGAAAACTTTCCTAGTGAACAATCTCAGCCGCGTGTGCTTTGTTTAAGCTGAAAAAGTACCTATTGAACAATCTCAGCCGCGTGTGCTTTGTTTAAGCTGAAAACGTACCTAGAGAAAAATCTCAGCCGCCTGTGCTTTGTTTAAGCTGAAAACTTTCCTAGTGAACAATCTCAGCCGCGTGTGCTTTGTCTGTTTTAACTGAAAACTTACCTAGTGAACAATGTCAGCCGCCTGTGCTTTGTTAAAGCTGAAAACTTTCCTAGTGAACAATCTCAGCAGCGTGTCCTTTGTTTAAGCTGAAAATATTTCTAGAGAACAATCTCAGACGCCTTTCTTTTGTTTAAGCTGAAAGCTTTCCTAGTGAACAATCTCAGCTGTGTGTGCTTTGTTTAAACTGAAAACTAACCTAGTGAACAATCTCAGCCTTGTGTCTTTTGTTTAAGCTGAAAACTTACCTAGTGAACAATCTGAGCCGCATAAGCTTGGTTTAAGCTGAACACTTACCTAGTGAACAATCTCAGCCGCGTGTCCTTTGTTTAAGCTGAAAACTTACCTAGAGAACAATCTCAGCCGCCTGTGCTTTGTTTAAGATGAAAATGTACCTAGAGAACAATCTCAGCCGCCTGTCTTTTGTTTAAGCTGAAAACATTCCTAGTGAACAATCTCAGCCACGTGTCCTTTGTTTAAGCTGAAAACGTACCTAGAGAACAATCTCAGCCGCCTGTGCTTTGTTTAAGCTGAAAACCTTCCTAGTGAACAATCTCAGCTGCGTGTGCTTTGTTTAAACTGAAAACTTACCTAGTGAACAATCTCAGCCGCCTGTGCTTTGTTTAAGCTGAAAACTTTCCTAGTGAACAATCTCAGCCGCGAGTCCTTTGTTTAAGTTGAAAATGTACCTAGAGAACAATCTCAGGCGCCTGTGCTTTGTTTAAGCTGAAAACTTTGCTAGTGAACAATCTCAGCCGCGTGTGCTTTGTTTAAGCGGAAAACGTACCTAGTGAACAATCTCAGCAGCGTGTGCTTTGTTTAAGCTGAAAACGTACCTAGAGAAAAATCTCAGCCGCCTGTGCTTTGTTTAAGCTGAAAACTTTCCTAGTGAACAATCTCAGCCGCGTGTGCTTTATTTAAACTGAAAACTTACCTAGTGAACAATCTCAGCCGCCTGTGCTTTGTTTAAGCTGAAAACTTTCCTAGTGAACAATCTCAGCCGCGTGTCCTTTGTTTAAGTTGAAAATGTACCTAGAGAACAATCTCAGACGCTTGTGCTTTGTTTAAGCTGAAAACTTTCCTAGTGATCAATCTCAGCCGCGTGTCCTTTGTTTAAGCTGAAAACGTACCTAGAGAACAATCTCAGTCGCCTGTGCTTTGTTTAAGCTGAAAACTTTCCTAGTGAACAATCTCAGCCGCGTGACCTTTGTTTAAGCTGAACAAGTACCTAGTGAACAATCTCAGCCGTGTGTCTTTTGTTTAAGCTGAAAACGTACCTAGGGAACAATCTCAGCAGCGTAAGCTTTGTTTAAGCTGAACACTTACATAGTGAACAATCTCAGCTGCGTGTGCTTTGTTTAAGATTTAACCTTACCTAGTGAACATTCTCAGCTGCGTGTCCTTTGTTTAAGCTGAAAACTTACCTAGAGAACAATCTCAACCGCCTGTGCTTTGTTTAAGCTGAAAAGTTTCCTAGTGAACAATATCAGCCGCGTGTCCTTTGTTTAAGCTAAAAATGTACCTAGAGAACAAACTCAGCCGCCTGTCTTTTGTTTAAGGTGAAAACTTTCCTAGTGAACAATCTCAGCCACGTGTCCTTTGTTTAAGCTGAAAACGTACCTAGAGAACAATCTCAGCTGCCTGTGCTTTGTTTAAACTGAAAATTTTCCGACTGAACACTCTCAGTCGCGTGTCCTTTGTTTAAGCAGAAAATGTACCTAGAGAACAATCTCAGCCGCCTGTCTTTTGTTTAAGCTGAAAACTTTCCTAGTGAACAATCTCAGCCACGTGTCCTTTGTTTAAGCTGAAAACATACCTAGAGAGCAATCTCAGCCGCTTGTGCTTTGTTTAAGCTGAAAAGTTTCCTAGTGAACAATATCAGCCGCGTGTCCTTTGTTTAAGCTGAAAATGTACCTAGAGAACAAACTCAGCCGCCTGTCTTTTGTTTAAGGTGAAAACTTTCCTAGTGAACAATCTCAGCCACGTGTCCTTTGTTTAAGCTGAAAACGTACCTAGAGAACAATCTCAGCTGCCTGTGCTTTGTTTAAACTGAAAATTTTCCGAGTGAACACTCTCAGTCGCGTGTCCTTTGTTTAAGCAGAAAATGTACCTAGAGAACAATCTCAGCCGCCTGTCTTTTGTTTAAGCTGAAAACTTTCCTAGTGAACAATCTCAGCCACGTGTCCTTTGTTTAAGCTGAAAACATACCTAGAGAGCAATCTCAGCCGCTTGTGCTTTGTTGAAGCTGAAAACCTTCGTAGTGAACAATCTCAGCCGCGTGTCCTTTGTTTAAGCTGAAAAAGTACCTAGTGAACAATCTCAGCAGCGTTTCCTTTGTTTAAACTGGAAACATACCTAGAGAACAATCTCAGCCAACTGTGCTTTGTTTAAGCTGAAAACTTTCCTAGTGAACAATCTCAGCCGCGTGTCCTTTGTTTAAGTTGAAAATGTACCTGGAGAACAATCTCAGCCGCCTGTGCTTTGTGTAAGCTGAAAACTTTCCTAGTGAACAATATCAGCCGTGTGTGCTTTGTTTAAGCGGAAAACGTACCTAGTGAACAATCTCAGCCGTGTGTGCTTTGTTTAAGCTGAAAACGTATCTAGAGAAAAATCTTAGCCGCCTGTGCTTTGTTTAAGCTGAAAACTTTCCTAGTGAACAATCTCAGCCGCGTGTCCTTTGTTTAAGTTGAAAATGTACCTAGAGAACAATCTCAGAAGCCTGTGCTTTGTTTAAGCTGAAAACTTTCCTAGTGAACAATCTCAGCCGTGTGTCCTTTGTTTAAGCTGAAAACGTACCTAGAGAACAATCTCAGTCGCCTGTGCTTTGTTTAAGCTGAAAACTTTCCTAGTGAACAATCTCAGCCGCGTGTCCTTTGTTTAAGCTGAACAAGTACCGTGTGTCTTTTGTTTAAGCTGAAAACGTACCTAGTGAACAATCTCAGCAGCGTAAGCTTTGTTTAAGCTGAACACTTACATAGTGAACAATCTCAGCTGCGTGTGCTTTGTTTAAGATTTAACCTTAGCTAGTGAACATTCTCAGCTGCGTGTCCTTTGTTTAAGCTGAAAACTTACCTAGAGAACAATCTCAGCCGCCTGTGCTTTGTTTAAGCTGAAAAGTTTCCTAGTGAACAATATTAGCCGCGTGTCCTTTGTTTAAGCTGAAAATGTACCTAGAGAACAAACTCAGCCGCCTGTCTTTTGTTTAAGGTGAAAACTTTCCTAGTGAACAATCTCAGCCATGTGTCCTTTGTTTAAGCTGAAAACGTACCTAGAGAACAATCTCAGCCGCCTGTGCTTTGTTGAAGCTGAAAACTTTCCTAGTGAACAATGTCAGCCGCGTGTCCTTTGTTTAAGCTGAAAAAGTACCTAGAGAACAATCTCAGCAGCGTTTCCTTTGTTTAAGCTGAAAACATACCTAGAGAACAATCTCAGCCGCCTGTGCTTTGTTTAAGCTGAAAACATTCCTAGTGAACAATCTCAGCTGCGTGTGCTTTGTTTGTTTAAACTGAAAACTTACCTAGTGAACAATCTCAGCCGCCTGTGCTTTGTTAAAGCTGAAAACTTTCCTAGTGAACAATCTCAGCTGCGTGTGCTTTGTTTAAACTGAAAACTTACCTAGTGACCAATCTGAGCCGCATAAGCTTGGTTTAAGCTGAACACTTACCTAGTGAACAATCTCAGCAGCGTGTCCTTTGTTTAAGCTGAAAATTTACCTAGAGAACAATCTCAGCCGCCTGTGCTTTGTTTAAGGTGAAAATGTACCTAGAGAACAATCTCAGCCGCCTGTCTTTTGTTTAAGCTGAAAACTTTCCTAGTGAACAATCTCAGCCACGTGTCCTTTGTTTAAGCTGAAAACGTACCTAGAGAACAATCTCAGCCGCCTGTGCTTTGTTTAAGCTGAAAACCTTCCTAGTGAACAATCTCAGCTGCGTGTGCTTTGTTTAAGCTGAAAACTTTCCTAGTGAACAATCTCAGCTGCTTGTGCTTTGTTTAAACTGAAAACTTACCTAGTGAACAATCTCAGCCACGTGTCCTTTGTTTAAGGTGAAAAGGTACCTAGAGAACAATCTCAGCTACCTGTGCTTTGTTTAAGATGAAAACTTTCCTAGTGAACAATCTCAGCCGCGTGTGCTTTGTTTAAGCTGAAAACGTACCTAGTGAACAATCTCAGCCGTGTGTGCTTTGTTTAAGCTGAAAACGTACCTAGAGAAAAATCTCAGCCACCTGTGCTTTGTTTAAGCTGAAAACTTTCCTAGTGAACAATCTCAGCCGCGTGTGCTTTGTTTGTTTAAACTGAAAACTTACCTAGTGAACAATCTCAGCCGCCTGTGCTTTGTTAAAGCTGAAAACTTTCCTAGTGAACAATCTCAGCCGCGTGTCCTTTGTTTAAGCTGAAAATATTTCTAGAGAACAATCTCAGACGCCTGTCTTTTGTTTAAGCTGAAAGCTTTCCTAGTGAACAATCTCAGCTGCGTGTGCTTTGTTTAAACTGAAAACTAACCTAGTGAACAATCTCAGCCGTGTCTCTTTTGTTTAAGCTGAAAACTTACCTAGTGAACAATCTGAGCCGCATAAGCTTGGTTTAAGCAGAACACTTACCTAGTGAACAATCTCAGCCGCGTGTCCTTTGTTTAAGCTGAAAACTTACCTAGAGAACAATCTCAGCCGCCTGTGCTTTGTTTAAGGTGAAAATGTACCTAGAGAACAATCTCAGCCGCCTGTTTTTTGTTTAAGCTGAAAACTTTCCTAGTGAACAATCTCAGCCACATGTCCTTTGTTTAAGCTGAAAACGTACCTAGAGAACAATCTCAGCCGCCTGTGCTTTGTTTAAGCTGAAAACTTTCCTAGTGAACAATCTCAGCTGCGTGTGCTTTGTTTAAACTGAAAACTTACCTAGTGAACAATCTCAGCCGCGTGTCCTTTGTTTAAGGTGAAAACGTACCCAGAGAACAATTTCAGCCACCTGTGCTTTGTTTAAGCTGAAAACTTTCCTAGTGAACAATCTCAGCCGCGTGTGTTTTGTTTAAGCTGAAAACGTACGTAGTGAACAATCTCAGCCGCGTGTGCTTTGTTTAAGCTGAAAACGTACCTAGAGAACAATCTCAGCCACCTGTGCTTTGTTTAAGCTGAAAACTTACCTTGTGAACAATCTAAGCCGCGTGTCCTTTGTTTAAGCTGAAAACGTACCTAGAAAACAATCTCAGTCACTTGTGTTTTGTTTAAGCTGAAAACTTTCCTAGAGAACAATCTCAGCCGTGTGTCCTTTGTTTCAGCTGAAAAAGTACCTAGTGAACAATCTCAGCCGCGTTTCCTTTGTTTAAGCTGAAAAAAAACCTAGAGAACAATCTCAGCCGCCTGTGCTTTGTTTAAGCTGAAAACTTTCCTAGTGAACAATCTTAGCTGTGTGTGCTTTGTTTAAACTGAAAGCTTACGTAGGGAACAATCTCAGCCGCGTGTCTTTTGTTTAAGCTGAAAACTTACCTAGTGAACAATCTCAGCCGCGTAAGCTTTGTTTAAGCTGAACACTTACATGGTGAACAATCTCAGCCGCCTGTCTTTTGTTTAAGCTGAAAACTTTCCTAGTGAACAATCTCAACCACGTCTCCTTCGTTTAAGGTGAAAACGTACCTAGAGAACAATCTCAGCTACCTGTGCTTTGTTTAAGATGAAAACTTTCCTAGTGAACAATCTCAGCCGCGTGTCCTTTGTTTAAGCTGAAAACGTACCTATTGAACAATCTCAGCCGCGTGTGCTTTGTTTAAGCTGAAAACGTACCTAGAGAAAAATCTCAGCCGCCTGTGCTTTGTTTAAGCTGAAAACTTTCCTAGTGAACAATCTCAGCCGCGTGTGCTTTGTTTGTTTAAACTGAAAACTTACCTAGTGAACAATCTCAGCCGCCTGTGCTTTGTTAAAGCTGAAAACTTTCCTAGTGAACAATCTCAGCCGCGTGTCCTTTGTTTAAGCTGATAATATTTCTAGAGAACAATCTCAGCCGCCTGTCTTTTGTTTAAGCTGAAAACTTTCCTAGTGAACAATCTCAGCTGCGTGTGCTTTGTTTAAACTGAAAACTTACCTAGTGAACAATCTCAGCCGCGTGTGCTTTGTTTAAGCTGAAAACTTTCCTAGTGAACAATCTCAACCACGTGTGCTTTGCTTAAGCTAGAAAATTTCTTAGTGAACAATCTCAGCCGTGTGTGCTTTGTTTAAGCTGAAAACGTACCTAGAGAACAATCTCAGCCGCCTGTGCTTTGTTTGAGCTGAAAACGTTCCTAGTGAACAATCTCAGCCGCATGTGCTTTGTTTAAGCTGTAAACTTTCCTAGTGAACAATCTCAGCCGCGTGTCCTTTGTTTAAGCTGAAAATGTACCCAGAGAACAATCTCAGCCGCCTGTGCTTTGTTTAAGCTGAAAACATTCTTAGTGAACAATCTCAGCTGCTTGTGCTTTGTTTAAACTGAAAACTTACCTAGTGAACAATCTCAGCCGCGTGTCCATTGTTTAAGGTGAAAATGTACCTAGAGAACAATCTCCGCTACCTGTGCTTTGTTTAAGCTGAAATCTTTCCTAGTGAACAATCTCAGCCGCGTGTGCTTTGTTTAAGCTGAAAACGTACCTAGCGAACAATCTTAGCCGCGTGTGCTTTGTTTAAGCTGAAAACGTACCTAGAGAAAAATCTCAGCCGCCTGTGCTTTGTTTAAGCTGAAAACATTCCTAGTGAACAATCTCAGCCACGTGTGCTTTGTTTGTTTAAACTGAAAACTTACCTAGTGAACAATCTCAGCCGCCTGTGCTTTGTTAAAGCTGAAAACTTTCCTAGTGAACAATCTCAGCTCCGTGTGCTTTGTTTAAACTGAAAACTTACCTAGTGAACAATCTGAGCCGCATAAGCTTGGTTTAAGCTGAACACTTACCTAGTGAACAATCTCAGCAGCGTGTCCTTTGTTTAAGCTGAAAATTTACCTAGAGAACAATCTCAGCCGCCTGTGCTTTGTTTAAGGGGAAAATGTACCTAGAGAACAATCTCAGCCGCCTGTCTTTTGTTTAAGCTGAAAACTTTCCTAGTGAACAATCTCAGCCACGTGTCCTTTGTTTAAGCTGAAAACGTACCTAGAGAACAATCTCAGCCGCCTGTGCTTTGTTTAAGCTGAAAACCTTCCTAGTGAACAATCTCAGCTGCGTGTGCTTTGTTTAAGCTGAAAACTTTCCTAGTGAACAATCTCAGCTGCTTGTGCTTTGTTTAAACTGAAAACTTACCTAGTGAACAATCTCAGCCACGTGTCCTTTGTTTAAGGTGAAAAGGTACCTAGAGAACAATCTCAGCTGCCTGTGCTTTGTTTAAGATGAAAACTTTCCTAGTGAACAATCTCAGCCGCGTGTGCTTTGTTTAAGCTGAAAACGTACCTAGTGAACAATCTCAGCCGCGTGTGCTTTGTTTAAGCTGAAAACGTACCTAGAGAAAAATCTCAGCCACCTGTGCTTTGTTTAAGCTGAAAACTTTCCTAGTGAACAATCTCAGCCGCGTGTGCTTTGTTTGTTTAAACTGAAAACTTACCTAGTGAACAATCTCAGCCGCCTGTGCTTTGTTAAAGCTGAAAACTTTCCTAGTGAACAATCTCAGCCGCGTGTCCTTTGTTTAAGCTGAAAATATTTCTAGAGAACAATCTCAGACGCCTGTCTTTTGTTTAAGCTGAAAGCTTTCCTAGTGAACAATCTCAGCTGCGTGTGCTTTGTTTAAACTGAAAACTAACCTAGTGAACAATCTCAGCCGTGTGTCTTTTGTTTAAGCTGAAAACTTACCTAGTGAACAATCTGAGCCGCATAAGCTTGGTTTAAGCAGAACACTTACCTAGTGAACAATCTCAGCCGCGTGTCCTTTGTTTAAGCTGAAAACTTACCTAGAGAACAATCTCAGCCGCCTGTGCTTTGTTTAAGGTGAAAATGTACCTAGAGAACAATCTCAGCCGCCTGTTTTTTGTTTAAGCTGAAAACTTTCCTAGTGAACAATCTCAGCCACGTGTCCTTTGTTTAAGCTGAAAACGTACCTAGAGAACAATCTCAGCCGCCTGTGCTTTGTTTAAGCTGAAAACCTTCCTAGTGAACAATCTCAGCTGCGTGTGCTTTGTTTAAACTGAAAACTTACCTAGTGAACAATCTCAGCCGCCTGTGCTTTGTTTAAGCTGAAAACTTTCCTAGTGAACAATCTCAGCCGCGTGTCCTTTGTTTAAGTTGAAAATGTACCTAGAGAACAATCTCAGCCGCCTGTGCTTTGTTTAAGCTGAAAACTTTCCTAGTGAACAATCTCAGCCGCGTGTGCTTTGTTTAAGCGGAAAACGTACCTAGTGAACAATCTCAGCCGCGTGTGCTTTGTTTAAGCTGAAAACGTACCTAGAGAAAATCTCAGCCGCCTGTGCTTTGTTTAAGCTGAAAACTTTCCTAGTGAACAATCTCAGCCGCGTGTGCTTTGTTTTAAACTGAAAACTTACCCTAGTGAACAATCTCAGCCGCATGTCCTTTGTTTAAGCTGAAAACTTACCTAGTGAACAATCTCAGCCGCGTGTCCTTTGTTTAAGTTGAAAATGTACCTAGAGAACAATCTCAGCCGCTTGTGCTTTGTTTAAGCTGAAAACTTTCCTAGTGAACAATCTCAGCCGCGTGTCCTTTGTTTAAGCTGAACAAGTATCTAGTGAACAATCTCAGCCGCGTTTCCTTTGTTTAAGATGAAAACATACCTAGAGAACAATCTCAGCCGCCTGTGCTTTGTTTAAGCTAAAAACTTTCCTAGTGAACAATCTCAGCTGCGTGTGCTTTGTTTTAAACTGAAAACTTACCCTAGTGAACAATCTCAGCCGCATGTCCTTTGTTTAAGCTGAAAACTTACCTAGTGAACAATCTCAGCCGCGTAAGCTTTGTTTAAGCTGAACACTTACATAGTGAACAATCTCAGCTGCGTGTGCTTTGTTTAAGATTTAACCTTACCTAGTGAACATTCTCAGCTGCGTGTCCTTTGTTTAAGCTGAAAACTTACCTAGAGAACAATCTCAGCCGCCTGTGGTTTGTTTAAGCTGAAAAGTTTCCTAGTGAACAATATCAGCCGCGTGTCCTTTGTTTAAGCTGAAAATGTACCTAGAGAACAAACTCAGCCGCCTGTCTTTTGTTTAAGGTGAAAACTTTCCTAGTGAACAATCTCAGCCACGTGTCCTTTGTTTAAGCTGAAAACGTACCTAGAGAACAATCTCAGCTGCCTGTGCTTTGTTTAAACTGAAAATTTTCCGAGTGAACAATCTCAGTCGCGTGTCCTTTGTTTAAGCTGAAAATGTACCTTGAGAACAATCTCAGCCGCCTGTCTTCTGTTTAAGCTGAAAACTTTCCTAGTGAACAATCTCAGCCACGTGTCCTTTGTTTAAGCTGAAAAAGTACCTAGTGAACAATCTCAGCAGCGTTTCCTTTGTTTAAGCTGGAAACATACCTAGAGAACAATCTCAGCCGCGTGTGCTTTGTTTAAGCTGAAAACGTACCTAGAGAAAAATCTCAGCCGCCTGTGCTTTGTATAAGCTGAAAACTTTCCTAGTGAACAATCTCAGCCGCGTGTGCTTTGTCTGTTTTAACTGAAAACTTACCTAGTGAACAATGTCAGCCGCCTGTGCTTTGTTAAAGCTGAAAACTTTCCTAGTGAACAATCTCAGCAGCGTGTCCTTTGTTTAAGCTGAAAATATTTCTAGAGAACAATCTCAGACGCCTTTCTTTTGTTTAAGCTGAAAGCTTTCCTAGTGAACAATCTCAGCTGTGTGTGCTTTGTTTAAACTGAAAACTAACCTAGTGAACAATCTCAGCCTTGTGTCTTTTGTTTAAGCTGAAAACTTACCTAGTGAACAATCTGAGCCGCATCAGCTTGGTTTAAGCTGAACACTTACCTAGTGAACAATCTCAGCCGCGTGTCCTTTGTTTAAGCTGAAAACTTACCTAGAGAACAATCTCAGCCGCCTGTGCTTTGTTTAAGATGAAAATGTACCTAGAGAACAATCTCAGCCGCCTGTCTTTTGTTTAAGCTGAAAACATTCCTAGTGAACAATCTCAGCCACGTGTCCTTTGTTTAAGCTGAAAACGTACCTAGAGAACAATCTCAGCCGCCTGTGCTTTGTTTAAGCTGAAAACCTTCCTAGTGAACAATCTCAGCTGCGTGTGCTTTGTTTAAACTGAAAACTTACCTAGTGAACAATCTCAGCCGCCTGTGCTTTGTTTAAGCTGAAAACTTTCCTAGTGAACAATCTCAGCCGCGAGTCCTTTGTTTAAGTTGAAAATGTACCTAGAGAACAATCTCAGGCGCCTGTGCTTTGTTTAAGCTGAAAACTTTGCTAGTGAACAATCTCAGCCGCGTGTGCTTTGTTTAAGCGGAAAACGTACCTAGTGAACAATCTCAGCAGCGTGTGCTTTGTTTAAGCTGAAAACGTACCTAGAGAAAAATCTCAGCCGCCTGTGCTTTGTTTAAGCTGAAAACTTTCCTAGTGAACAATCTCAGCCGCGTGTGCTTTATTTAAACTGAAAACTTACCTAGTGAACAATCTCAGCCGCCTGTGCTTTGTTTAAGCTGAAAACTTTCCTAGTGAACAATCTCAGCCGCGTGTCCTTTGTTTAAGTTGAAAATGTACCTAGAGAACAATCTCAGACGCTTGTGCTTTGTTTAAGCTGAAAACTTTCCTAGTGATCAATCTCAGCCGCGTGTCCTTTGTTTAAGCTGAAAACGTACCTAGAGAACAATCTCAGTCGCCTGTGCTTTGTTTAAGCTGAAAACTTTCCTAGTGAACAATCTCAGCCGCGTGACCTTTGTTTAAGCTGAACAAGTACCTAGTGAACAATCTCAGCCGTGTGTCTTTTGTTTAAGCTGAAAACGTACCTAGGGAACAATCTCAGCAGCGTAAGCTTTGTTTAAGCTGAACACTTACATAGTGAACAATCTCAGCTGCGTGTGCTTTGTTTAAGATTTAACGTTACCTAGTGAACATTCTCAGCTGCGTGTCCTTTGTTTAAGCTGAAAACTTACCTAGAGAACAATCTCAGCCGCCTGTGCTTTGTTTAAGCTGAAAAGTTTCCTAGTGAACAATATCAGCCGCGTGTCCTTTGTTTAAGCTAAAAATGTACCTAGAGAACAAACTCAGCTGCCTGTCTTTTGTTTAAGGTGAAAACTTTCCTAGTGAACAATCTCAGCCACGTGTCCTTTGTTTAAGCTGAAAACGTACCTAGAGAACAATCTCAGCTGCCTGTGCTTTGTTTAAACTGAAAATTTTCCGACTAAACACTCTCAGTCGCGTGTCCTTTGTTTAAGCAGAAAATGTACCTAAAGAACAATCTCAGCCGCCTGTCTTTTGTTTAAGCTGAAAACTTTCCTAGTGAACAATCTCAGCCACGTGTCCTTTGTTTAAGCTGAAAACATACCTAGAGAGCAATCTCAGCCGCTTGTGCTTTGTTTAAGCTGAAAAGTTTCCTAGTGAACAATATCAGCCGCGTGTCCTTTGTTTAAGCTGAAAATGTACCTAGAGAACAAACTCAGCCGCCTGTCTTTTGTTTAAGGTGAAAACTTTCCTAGTGAACAATCTCAGCCACGTGTCCTTTGTTTAAGCTGAAAACGTACCTAGAGAACAATCTCAGCTGCCTGTGCTTTGTTTAAACTGAAAATTTTCCGAGTGAACACTCTCAGTCGCGTGTCCTTTGTTTAAGCAGAAAATGTACCTAGAGAACAATCTCAGCCGCCTGTCTTTTGTTTAAGCTGAAAACTTTCCTAGTGAACAATCTCAGCCACGTGTCCTTTGTTTAAGCTGAAAACATACCTAGAGAGCAATCTCAGCCGCTTGTGCTTTGTTGAAGCTGAAAACCTTCGTAGTGAACAATCTCAGCCGCGTGTCCTTTGTTTAAGCTGAAAAAGTACCTAGTGAACAATCTCAGCAGCGTTTCCTTTGTTTAAGCTGGAAACATACCTAGAGAACAATCTCAGCCAACTGTGCTTTGTTTAAGCTGAAAACTTTCCTAGTGAACAATCTCAGCCGCGTGTCCTTTGTTTAAGTTGAAAATGTACCTGGAGAACAATCTCAGCCACCTGTGCTTTGTGTAAGCTGAAAACTTTCCTAGTGAACAATATCAGCCGCGTGTGCTTTGTTTAAGCGGAAAACGTACCTAGTGAACAATCTCAGCCGCGTGTGCTTTGTTTAAGCTGAAAACGTATCTAGAGAAAAATCTCAGCCGCCTGTGCTTTGTTTAAGCTGAAAACTTTCCTAGTGAACAATCTCAGCCGCGTGTCCTTTGTTTAAGTTGAAAATGTACCTAGAGAACAATCTCAGAAGCCTGTGCTTTGTTTAAGCTGAAAACTTTCCTAGTGAACAATCTCAGCCGTGTGTCCTTTGTTTAAGCTGAAAACGTACCTAGAGAACAATCTCAGTCGCCTGTGCTTTGTTTAAGCTGAAAACTTTCCTAGTGAACAATCTCAGCTACGTGTCCTTTGTTTAAGCTGAACAAGTACCGTGTGTCTTTTGTTTAAGCTGAAAACGTACCTAGTGAACAATCTCAGCAGCGTAAGCTTTGTTTAAGCTGAACACTTACATAGTGAACAATCTCAGCTGCGTGTGCTTTGTTTAAGATTTAACCTTAGCTAGTGAACATTCTCAGCTGCGTGTCCTTTGTTTAAGCTGAAAACTTACCTAGAGAACAATCTCAGCCGCCTGTGCTTTGTTTAAGCTGAAAAGTTTCCTAGTGAACAATATTAGCCGCGTGTCCTTTGTTTAAGCTGAAAATGTACCTAGAGAACAAACTCAGCCGCCTGTCTTTTGTTTAAGGTGAAAACTTTCCTAGTGAACAATCTCAGCCACGTGTCCTTTGTTTAAGCTGAAAACGTACCTAGAGAACAATCTCAGCCGCCTGTGCTTTGTTGAAGCTGAAAACTTTCCTAGTGAACAATGTCAGCCGCGTGTCCTTTGTTTAAGCTGAAAAAGTACCTAGTGAACAATCTCAGCAGCGTTTCCTTTGTTTAAGCTGAAAACATACCTAGAGAACAATCTCAGCCGCCTGTGCTTTGTTTAAGCTGAAAACATTCCTAGTGAACAATCTCAGCCGCGTGTGCTTTGTTTGTTTAAACTGAAAACTTACCTAGTGAACAATCTCAGCCGCCTGTGCTTTGTTAAAGCTGAAAACTTTCCTAGTGAACAATCTCAGCTGCGTGTGCTTTGTTTAAACTGAAAACTTACCTAGTGACCAATCTGAGCCGCATAAGCTTGGTTTAAGCTGAACACTTACCTAGTGAACAATCTCAGCAGCGTGTCCTTTGTTTAAGCTGAAAATTTACCTAGAGAACAATCTCAGCCGCCTGTGCTTTGTTTAAGGTGAAAATGTACCTAGAGAACAATCTCAGCCGCCTGTCTTTTGTTTAAGCTGAAAACTTTCCTAGTGAACAATCTCAGCCACGTGTCCTTTGTTTAAGCTGAAAACGTACCTAGAGAACAATCTCAGCCGCCTGTGCTTTGTTTAAGCTGAAAACCTTCCTAGTGAACAATCTCAGCTGCGTGTGCTTTGTTTAAGCTGAAAACTTTCCTAGTGAACAATCTCAGCTGCTTGTGCTTTGTTTAAACTGAAAACTTACCTAGTGAACAATCTCAGCCACGTGTCCTTTGTTTAAGGTGAAAAGGTACCTAGAGAACAATCTCAGCTACCTGTGCTTTGTTTAAGATGAAAACTTTCCTAGTGAACAATCTCAGCCGCGTGTGCTTTGTTTAAGCTGAAAACGTACCTAGTGAACAATCTCAGCCGTGTGTGCTTTGTTTAAGCTGAAAACGTACCTAGAGAAAAATCTCAGCCACCTGTGCTTTGTTTAAGCTGAAAACTTTCCTAGTGAACAATCTCAGCCGCGTGTGCTTTGTTTGTTTAAACTGAAAACTTACCTAGTGAACAATCTCAGCCGCCTGTGCTTTGTTAAAGCTGAAAACTTTCCTAGTGAACAATCTCAGCCGCGTGTCCTTTGTTTAAGCTGAAAATATTTCTAGAGAACAATCTCAGACGCCTGTCTTTTGTTTAAGCTGAAAGCTTTCCTAGTGAACAATCTCAGCTGCGTGTGCTTTGTTTAAACTGAAAACTAACCTAGTGAACAATCTCAGCCGTGTGTCTTTTGTTTAAGCTGAAAACTTACCTAGTGAACAATCTGAGCCGCATAAGCTTGGTTTAAGCAGAACACTTACCTAGTGAACAATCTCAGCCGCGTGTCCTTTGTTTAAGCTGAAAACTTACCTAGAGAACAATCTCAGCCGCCTGTGCTTTGTTTAAGGTGAAAATGTACCTAGAGAACAATCTCAGCCGCCTGTTTTTTGTTTAAGCTGAAAACTTTCCTAGTGAACAATCTCAGCCACGTGTCCTTTGTTTAAGCTGAAAACGTACCTAGAGAACAATCTCAGCCGCCTGTGCTTTGTTTAAGCTGAAAACTTTCCTAGTGAACAATCTCAGCTGCGTGTGCTTTATTTAAACTGAAAACTTACCTAGTGAACAATCTCAGCCGCGTGTCCTTTGTTTAAGGTGAAAACGTACCCAGAGAACAATTTCAGCCACCTGTGCTTTGTTTAAGCTGAAAACTTTCCTAGTGAACAATCTCAGCCGCGTGTGTTTTGTTTAAGCTGAAAACGTACGTAGTGAACAATCTCAGCCGCGTGTGCTTTGTTTAAGCTGAAAACGTACCTAGAGAACAATCTCAGCCACCTGTGCTTTGTTTAAGCTGAAAACTTACCTTGTGAACAATCTAAGCCGCGTGTCCTTTGTTTAAGCTGAAAACGTACCTAGAAAACAATCTCAGTCACTTGTGTTTTGTTTAAGCTGAAAACTTTCCTAGAGAACAATCTCAGCCGTGTGTCCTTTGTTTCAGCTGAAAAAGTACCTAGTGAACAATCTCAGCCGCGTTTCCTTTGTTTAAGCTGAAAAAAACCTAGAGAACAATCTCAGCCGCCTGTGCTTTGTTTAAGCTGAAAACTTTCCTAGTGAACAATCTTAGCTGTGTGTGCTTTGTTTAAACTGAAAGCTTACGTAGGGAACAATCTCAGCCGCGTGTCTTTTCTTTAAGCTGAAAACTTACCTAGTGAACAATCTCAGCCGCGTAAGCTTTGTTTAAGCTGAACACTTACATGGTGAACAATCTCAGCCGCCTGTCTTTTGTTTAAGCTGAAAACTTTCCTAGTGAACAATCTCAACCACGTCTCCTTCGTTTAAGGTGAAAACGTACCTAGAGAACAATCTCAGCTACCTGTGCTTTGTTTAAGATGAAAACTTTCCTAGTGAACAATCTCAGCCGCGTGTCCTTTGTTTAAGCTGAAAACGTACCTATTGAACAATCTCAGCCGCGTGTGCTTTGTTTAAGCTGAAAACGTACCTAGAGAAAAATCTCAGCCGCCTGTGCTTTGTTTAAGCTGAAAACTTTCCTAGTGAACAATCTCAGCCGCGTGTGCTTTGTTTGTTTAAACTGAAAACGTACCTAGTGAACAATCTCAGCCGCCTGTGCTTTGTTAAAGCTGAAAACTTTCCTAGTGAACAATCTCAGCCGCGTGTCCTTTGTTTAAGCTGATAATATTTCTAGAGAACAATCTCAGCCGCCTGTCTTTTGTTTAAGCTGAAAACTTTCCTAGTGAACAATCTCAGCTGCGTGTGCTTTGTTTAAACTGAAAACTTACCTAGTGAACAATCTCAGCCGCGTGTGCTTTGTTTAAGCTGAAAACTTTCCTAGTGAACAATCTCAACCGCGTGTGCTTTGCTTAAGCTAGAAAATTTCTTAGTGAACAATCTCAGCCGTGTGTGCTTTGTTTAAGCTGAAAACGTACCTAGAGAACAATCTCAGCCGCCTGTGCTTTGTTTGAGCTGAAAACGTTCCTAGTGAACAATCTCAGCCGCATGTGCTTTGTTTAAGCAGTAAACTTTCCTAGTGAACAATCTCAGCCGCGTGTCCTTTGTTTAAGCTGAAAATGTACCTAGAGAACAATCTCAGCCGCCTGTGCTTTGTTTAAGCTGAAAACATTCTTAGTGAACAATCTCAGCTGCTTGTGCTTTGTTTAAACTGAAAACTTACCTAGTGAACAATCTCAGCCGCGTGTCCATTGTTTAAGGTGAAAATGTACCTAGAGAACAATCTCCGCTACCTGTGCTTTGTTTAAGCTGAAATCTTTCCTAGTGAACAATCTCAGCCGCGTGTGCTTTGTTTAAGCTGAAAACGTACCTAGCGAACAATCTTAGCCGCGTGTGCTTTGTTTAAGCTGAAAACGTACCTAGAGAAAAATCTCAGCCGCCTGTGCTTTGTTTAAGCTGAAAACATTCCTAGTGAACAATCTCAGCCGCGTGTGCTTTGTTTGTTTAAACTGAAAACTTACCTAGTGAACAATCTCAGCCGCCTGTGCTTTGTTAAAGCTGAAAACTTTCCTAGTGAACAATCTCAGCTGCGTGTGCTTTGTTTAAACTGAAAACTTACCTAGTGAACAATCTGAGCCGCATAAGCTTGGTTTAAGCTGAACACTTACCTAGTGAACAATCTCAGCAGCGTGTCCTTTGTTTAAGCTGAAAATGTATCTAGAGAACAATCTCAGCCGCCTGTGCTTTGTTTAAGGGGAAAATGTACCTAGAGAACAATCTCAGCCGCCTGTCTTTTGTTTAAGCTGAAAACTTTCCTAGTGAACAATCTCAGCCACGTGTCCTTTGTTTAAGCTGAAAACGTACCTAGAGAACAATCTCAGCCGCCTGTGCTTTGTTTAAGCTGAAAACCTTCCTAGTGAACAATCTCAGCTGCGTGTGCTTTGTTTAAGCTGAAAACTTTCCTAGTGAACAATCTCAGCTGCTTGTGCTTTGTTTAAACTGAAAACTTACCTAGTGAACAATCTCAGCCACGTGTCCTTTGTTTAAGGTGAAAAGGTACCTAGAGAACAATCTCAGCTACCTGTGCTTTGTTTAAGATGAAAACTTTCCTAGTGAACAATCTCAGCCGCGTGTGCTTTGTTTAAGCTGAAAACGTACCTAGTGAACAATCTCAGCCGCGTGTGCTTTGTTTAAGCTGAAAACTTTCCTAGTGAACAATCTCAGCCGCGTGTGCTTTGTTTGTTTAAACTGAAAACTTACCTAGTGAACAATCTCAGCCGCCTGTGCTTTGTTAAAGCTGAAAACTTTCCTAGTGAACAATCTCAGCCGCGTGTCCTTTGTTTAAGCTGAAAATATTTCTAGAGAACAATCTCAGACGCCTGTCTTTTGTTTAAGCTGAAAGCTTTCCTAGTGAACAATCTCAGCTGCGTGTGCTTTGTTTAAACTGAAAACTAACCTAGTGAACAATCTCAGCCGTGTGTCTTTTGTTTAAGCTGAAAACTTACCTAGTGAACAATCTGAGCCGCATAAGCTTGGTTTAAGCAGAACACTTACCTAGTGAACAATCTCAGCCGCGTGTCCTTTGTTTAAGCTGAAAACTTACCTAGAGAACAATCTCAGCCGCCTGTGCTTTGTTTAAGGTGAAAATGTACCTAGAGAACAATCTCAGCCGCCTGTTTTTTGTTTAAGCTGAAAACTTTCCTAGTGAACAATCTCAGCCACGTGTCCTTTGTTTAAGCTGAAAACGTACCTAGAGAACAATCTCAGCCGCCTGTGCTTTGTTTAAGCTGAAAACCTTCCTAGTGAACAATCTCAGCTGCGTGTGCTTTGTTTAAACTGAAAACTTACCTAGTGAACAATCTCAGCCGCCTGTGCTTTGTTTAAGCTGAAAATTTTCCTAGTGAACAATCTCAGCCGCGTGTCCTTTGTTTAAGTTGAAAATGTACCTAGAGAACAATCTCAGCCGCCTGTGCTTTGTTTAAGCTGAAAACTTTCCTAGTGAACAATCTCAGCCGCGTGTGCTTTGTTTAAGCGGAAAACGTACCTAGTGAACAATCTCAGCCGCGTGTGCTTTGTTTAAGCTGAAAACGTACCTAGAGAAAAATCTCAGCCGCCTGTGCTTTGTTTAAGCTGAAAACTTTCCTAGTGAACAATCTCAGCCGCGTGTGCTTTGTTTAAACTGAAAACTTACCTAGTGAACAATCTCAGCCGCCTGTGCTTTGTTTAAGCTGAAAACTTTCCTAGTGAACAATCTCAGCCGCGTGTCCTTTGTTTAAGTTGAAAATGTACCTAGAGAACAATCTCAGCCGCTTGTGCTTTGTTTAAGCTGAAAACTTTCCTAGTGAACAATCTCAGCCGCGTGTCCTTTGTTTAAGCTGAACAAGTATCTAGTGAACAATCTCAGCCGCGTTTCCTTTGTTTAAGATGAAAACATACCTAGAGAACAATCTCAGCCGCCTGTGCTTTGTTTAAGCTAAAAACTTTCCTAGTGAACAATCTCAGCTGCGTGCGCTTTGTTTAAACTGAAAACTTACCTAGTGAACAATCTCAGCCGTGTGTCTTTTGTTTAAGCTGAAAACGTACCTAGTGAACAATCTCAGCAGCGTAAGCTTTGTTTAAGCTGAACACTTACATAGTGAACAATCTCAGCTGCGTGTGCTTTGTTTAAGATTTAACCTTACCTAGTGAACATTCTCAGCTGCGTGTCCTTTGTTTAAGCTGAAAACTTACCTAGAGAACAATCTCAGCCGCCTGTGGTTTGTTTAAGCTGAAAAGTTTCCTAGTGAACAATATCAGCCGCGTGTCCTTTGTTTAAGCTGAAAATGTACCTAGAGAACAAACTCAGCCGCCTGTCTTTTGTTTAAGGTGAAAACTTTCCTAGTGAACAATCTCAGCCACGTGTCCTTTGTTTAAGCTGAAAATGTACCTAGAGAACAATCTCAGCTGCCTGTGCTTTGTTTAAACTGAAAATTTTCCGAGTGAACAATCTCAGTCGCGTGTCCTTTGTTTAAGCTGAAAATGTACCTAGAGAACAATCTCAGCCGCCTGTCTTTTGTTTAAGCTGAAAACTTTCCTAGTGAACAATCTCAGCCACGTGTCCTTTGTTTAAGCTGAAAAAGTACCTAGTGAACAATCTCAGCAGCGTTTCCTTTGTTTAAGCTGGAAACATACCTAGAGAACAATCTCAGCCGCCTGTGCTTTGTTTAAGCTGAAAACTTTCCTAGTGAACAATCTCAGCCGCGTGTCCTTTGTTTAAGTTGAAAATGTACCTAGAGAACAATCTCAGCCGCCTGTGCTTTGTTTAAGCTGAAAACTTTCCTAGTGAACAATCTCAGACGCGTGTGCTTTGTTTAAACTGAAAACTTACCTAGTGAACAATCTCAGCCGCCTGTGCTTTGTTTAAGCTGAAAACTTTCCTAGTGAACAATCTCAGCCGCGTGTCCTTTGTTTAAGTTGAAGATGTACCTAGAGAACAATCTCAGCCGCCTGTCTTTTGTTTAAGCTGAAAACTTTCCTAGTGAACAATCTCAGCCACGTGTCCTTTGTTTAAGCTGAAAACGTACCTAGAGAACAATCTCAGCCGCCTGTGCTTTGTTTAAGCTGAAAACCTTCCTAGTGAACAATCTCAGCTGCGTGTGCTTTGTTTAAACTGAAAACTTACCTAGTGAACAATCTCAGCCGCCTGTGCTTTGTTTAAGCTGAAAACTTTCCTAGTGAACAATCTCAGCCGCTTGTCCTTTGTTTAAGTTGAAAATGTACCTAAAGAACAATCTCAGCCGCCTGTGCTTTGTTTAAGCTGAAAACTTTCCTAGTGAACAATCTCAGCCGCGTGTGCTTTGTTTAAACTGAAACGTACCTAGAGAACAATCTCAGTCGCCTGTGCTTTGTTTAAGCTGAAAACTTTCCTAGTGAACAATCTCAGCTGCTTGTGCTTTGTTTAAACTGAAAACTTACCTAGTGAACAATCTCAGCCGCGTGTCCTTTGTTTAAGGTGAAAACGTACCTAGAGAACAATCTCAGCTACCTGTGCTTTGTTTAAGATGAAAACTTTCCTAGTGAACAATCTCAGCCGCGTGTCCTTTGTTTAAGCTGAAAACGTACCTATTGAACAATCTCAGCCGCGTGTGCTTTGTTTAAGCTGAAAACGTACCTAGAGAAAAATCTCAGCCGCCTGTGCTTTGTTTAAGCTGAAAACTTTCCTAGTGAACAATCTCAGCCGCGTGTGCTTTGTTTGTTTAAACTGAAAACTTACCTAGTGAACAATCTCAGCCGCCTGTGCTTTGTTAAAGTTGAAAACTTTCCTAGTGAACAATCTCAGCTGCGTGTCCTTTGTTTAAGCTGATAATATTTCTAGAGAACAATCTCAGCCGCCTGTCTTTTGTTTAAGCTGAAAACTTTCCTAGTGAACAATCTCAGCTGCGTGTGCTTTGTTTAAACTGAAAACTTACCTAGTGAACAATCTCAGCCGCGTGTGCTTTGTTTAAGCTGAAAACTTTCCTAGTGAACAATCTCAACCGCGTGTGCTTTGCTTAAGCTAGAACATTTCTTAGTGAACAATCTCAGCCGTGTGTGCTTTGTTTAAGCTGAAAACGTACCTAGAGAACAATCTCAGCCGCCTGTGCTTTGTTTGAGCTGAAAACTTTCCTAGTGAACAATCTCAGCCGCGTGTGCTTTGTTTAAACTGAAAACTTACCTAGTGAACAATCTCAGCCGCGTGTCCATTGTTTAAGGTGAAAACGTACCTAGAGAACAATCTCAGCTACCTGTGCTTTGTTTAAGCTGAAAACTTTCCTAGTGAACAATCTCAGCCGCGTGTGCTTTGTTTAAGCTGAAAACGTACCTAGCGAACAATCTCAGCCGCGTGTGCTTTGTTTAAGCTGAAAACATTCCTAGTGAACAATCTCAGCCGCGTGTGCTTTGTTTGTTTAAACTGAAAACTTACCTAGTGAACAATCTCAGCCGCCTGTGCTTTGTTAAAGCTGAAAACTTTCCTAGTGAACAATCTCAGCTGCGTGTGCTTTGTTTAAACTGAAAACTTACCTAGTGAACAATCTGAGCCGCATAAGCTTGGTTTAAGCTGAACACTTACCTAGTGAACAATCTCAGCAGCGTGTCCTTTGTTTAAGCTGAAAACGTACCTAGAGAACAATCTCAGCCGCCTGTGCTTTGTTTGAGCTGAAAACGTTCCTAGTGAACAATCTCAGCCGCGTGTGCTTTGTTTAAACTGAAAACTTACCTAGTGAACAATCTCAGCCGCATGTGCTTTGTTTAAGCTGTAAACTTTCCTAGTGAACAATCTCAGCCGCGTGTCCTTTGTTTAAGCTGAAAATGTACCTAGAGAACAATCTCAGCCGCCTGTGCTTTGTTTAAGCTGAAAATATTCTTAGTGAACAATCTCAGCTGCTTGTGCTTTGTTTAAACTGAAAACTTACCTAGTGAACAATCTCAGCCGCGTGTCCATTGTTTAAGGTGAAAACGTACCTAGAGAACAATCTCCGCTACCTGTGCTTTGTTTAAGCTGAAATCTTTCCTAGTGAACAATCTCAGCCGCGTGTGCTTTTTTTAAGCTGAAAACGTACCTAGCGAACAATCTCAGCCGCCTGTGCTTTGTTTAAGCTGAAAACATTCCTAGTGAACACTCTCAGCCGCGTGTGCTTTGTTTGTTTAAACTGAAAACTTACCTAGTGAACAATCTCAGCCGCCTGTGCTTTGTTAAAGCTGAAAACTTTCCTAGTGAACAATCTCAGCTGCGTGTGCTTTGTTTAAACTGAAAACTTACCTAGTGAACAATCTGAGCCGCATAAGCTTGGTTTAAGCTGAACACTTACCTAGTGAACAATCTCAGCCGCGTGTCCTTTGTTTAAGCTGAAAACGTACCTAGAGAACAATCTCACCCGCCTGTGCTTTGTTTAAGCTGAAAACCTTACTAGTGAACAATCTCAGCTGCGTGTGCTTTGTTTAAGCTGAAAACTTTCCTAGTGAACAATCTCAGCTGCTTGTGCTTTGTTTAAACTGAAAACTTACTTAGTGAACAATCTCAGCCACGTGTCCTTTGTTTAAGGTGAAAAGGTACCTAGAGAACAATCTCAGCTACCTGTGCTTTGTTTAAGATGAAAACTTTCCTAGTGAACAATCTCAGCCGCGTGTGCTTTGTTTAAGCTGAAAACGTACCTATTGAACAATCTCAGCCGCGTGTGCTTTGTTTAAGCTGAAAACGTACCTAGAGAAAAATCTCAGCCACCTGTGCTTTGTTTAAGCTGAAAACTTTCCTAGTGAACAATCTAAGCCGCGTGTGCTTTGTTTGTTTAAACTGAAAACTTACCTAGTGAACAATCTCAGCCGCCTGTGCTTTGTTAAAGCTGAAAACTTTCCTAGTGAACAATCTCAGCCGCGTGTCCTTTGTTTAAGCTGAAAATATTTCTAGAGAACAATCTCAGACGCCTGTCTTTTGTTTAAGCTGAAAGCTTTCCTAGTGAACAATCTCAGCTGCGTGTGCTTTGTTTAAACTGAAAACTAACCTAGTGAACAATCTCAGCCGCTGTGTCTTTGTTTAAGCTGAAAACTTTCCTAGTGAACAATCTCAGCCGCGTAAGTCCTTGGTTTAAGCTGAAAACGTACCTAGTGAACAATCTCAGCATGCGTGTCCTTTGTTTAAGCTGAAAACATTACCTAGAGAACAATCTCAGCCGCCTGTGCTTTGTTTAAGCTGGAAACTTTCCTAGTGAACAATCTCAGCTGCATGTGCTTTGTTTAAGCTGAACACTTACATAGTGAACAATCTCAGCCGCCTGTGCTTTGTTTAAGCTGAAAACCTTACCTAGTGAACAATCTCAGCTGCGTGTGCTTTGTTTAAACTGAAAACTTACCTAGAGAACAATCTCAGCCGCCTGTGCTTTGTTTAAGCTGAAAACTTTCCTAGTGAACAATCTCAGCCGCGTGTCCTTTGTTTAAGCTGAAAGTGTACCTAGAGAACAATCTCAGCCGCCTGTGCTTTGTTAAGGCTGAAAACATTTCCAGTGAACAATCTCAGCCTCGTGTGCTTTGTTTAGACTGAAAACTTACCTAGTGAACAATCTCAGCCGTGTGTGCTTTGTTTAAACTGAAAACTTTCCTAGTGAACAATTTCAACCGCGTGTGCTTTACTTAAGCTATAAACTTTCCTAGTGAACAATCTCAGGCGTGTGTGCTTTGTTTAAGCTGAAAACGTACCTAGAGAACAATCTCAGCCGCCTGTGCTTTGTTTAAGCTGATAATGTACCTGGAGAACAATCTCAGCCGCCTGTCTTTTGTTTAAGCTCAAAACTTTCCTAGTGAACAATCTCAGCCACGTGTCCTTTGTTTAAGCTGAAAACGTACCTAGTGAACAATCTCAGCCGCCTGTGCTTTGTTTAAGCTGAAAACTTTCCTAGTGAACAATCTCAGCTGCGTGTGCTTTGTTTAAACTGAAAACTTTCCTAGTGAACAATCTCAGCCGCGTGTCCTTTGTTTAAGCTGAAAACGTACCTAGAGAAAAATCTCAGCCGCCTGTGCTTTGTTTAAGCTGAAAACTTTCCTAGTGAACAATCTCAGCCGCGTGTGCTTTGTTTGTTTAAACTGAAAACTTACCTAGTGAACAATCTCAGCCGCCTGTGCTTTGTTAAAGCTGAAAACTTTCCTAGTGAACAATCTCAGCCGCGTGTCCTTTGTTTAAGCTGAAAATATTCCTAGTGAACAATCTCAGCCGCGTGTGCTTTGTTTAAGCTGAAAACTTACCTAGTGAACAATCTCAGCCGTGTGTCCTTTGTTTAAGCTGAAAACTTACCTAGTGAACAATCTCAGCCGCATGAGCTTGGTTTAAGCTGAAAACTTACCTAGTGAACAATCTCAGCCGCGTGTGCTTTGTTTAAGCTGAAAACTTACCTAGTGAACAATCTCAGCCGCCGTGTCCTTTGTTTAAGTTGAAAATGTACCTAGAGAACAATCTCAGCCGCCTGTCTTTTGTTTAAGCTGAAAACTTTCCTAGTGAACAATCTCAGCCACGTGTCCTTTGTTTAAGCTGAAAACGTACCTAGAGAACAATCTCAGCCGCCTGTGCTTTGTTTAAGCTGAAAACCTTCCTAGTGAACAATCTCAGCTGCTTGTGCTTTGTTTAAACTGAAAACTTACCTAGTGAACAATCTCAGCCGCCTGTGCTTTGTTTAAGCTGAAAACTTTCCTAGTGAACAATCTCAGCCGCGTGTCCTTTGTTTAAGCTGAAAATGTACCTAGAGAACAATCTCAGCCGCCTGTGCTTTGTTTAAGCTGAAAACTTTCCTAGTGAACAATCTCAGCCGCGTGTGCTTTGTTTAAGCTGAAAACTTTCCTAGTGAACAATCTCAGCCGTGTGTGCTGTTGTTTAAGCTGAAAACGTACCTAGTGAACAATCTCAGCCGCCTGTGCTTTGTTTAAGCTGAAAACTTTCCTAGTGAACAATCTCAGCCGCGTGTCCTTTGTTTAAGCTGAAAATATTTCTAGAGAACAATCTCAGCTGCCTGTGCTTTGTTTAAGCTGAAAACTTTCCTAGTGAACAATCTCAGCTGCGTGTGCTTTGTTTAAACTGAAAACTTACCTAGTGAACAATCTCAGCCGCGTGTGCTTTTGTTTAAGCTGAAAACGTACCTAGTGAACAATCTCAGCCGCGTGTGCTTTGTTTAAGCTGAAAACTTACCTAGTGAACAATCTCAGCTGCGTGTGCTTTGTTTAAGATTTAAACCTTACCTAGTGAACAATCTCAGCTGCGTGTCCTTTGTTTAAGCTGAAAACTTACCTAGAGAACAATCTCAGCCGCCTGTGCTTTGTTTAAGACTGAAAACTTACCTAGTGAACAATCTCAGCCGTGTGTCCTTTGTTTAAGCTGAAAATGTACCTAGAGAACAAACTCAGCCGCCTGTCTTTTGTTTAAGGTGAAAACTTTCCTAGTGAACAATCTCAGCCGCCTGTGCTTTGTTTAAGCTGAAAACTTTCCTAGTGAACAATCTCAGCCGCGTGTCCTTTGTTTAAGTTGAAAATGTACCTAGAGAACAATCTCAGCCGCCTGTGCTTTGTGTAAGCTGAAAACTTTCCTAGTGAACAATCTCAGCCGCGTGTGCTTTGTTTAAGCTGAAAACGTACCTAGAGAAAAATCTCAGCCGCCTGTGCTTTGTTTAAGCTGAAAACTTTCCTAGTGAACAATCTCAGCCGCGTGTTCTTTGTTTAAACTGAAAACTTACCTAGTGAACAATCTCAGCCGCCTGTGCTTTGTTTAAGCTGAAAACTTTCCTAGTGAACAATCTCAGCCGCGTGTCCTTTGTTTAAGTTGAAAATGTACCTAGAGAACAATCTCAGCCGCCTGTCTTTTGTTTAAGCTGAAAACTTTCCTAGTGAACAATCTCAGCCACGTGTCCTTTGTTTAAGCTGAAAACGTACCTAGAGAACAATCTCAGCCGCCTGTGCTTTGTTTAAGCTGAAAACCTTCCTAGTGAACAATCTCAGCTGCTTGTGCTTTGTTTAAACTGAAAACTTACCTAGTGAACAATCTCAGCCGCGTGTCCTTTGTTTAAGGTGAAAACGTACCTAGAGAACAATCTCAGCTACCTGTGCTTTGTTTAAGATGAAAACTTTCCTAGTGAACAATCTCAGCTGCGTGTCCTTTGTTTAAGCTGAAAACGTACCTATTGAACAATCTCAGCCGCGTGTGCTTTGTTTAAGCTGAAAACGTACCTAGAGAAAAATCTCAGCCGCCTGTGCTTTGTTTAAGCTGAAAACTTTCCTAGTGAACAATCTCAGCCGTGTGTGCTTTGTTTGTTTAAACTGAAAACTTACCTAGTGAACAATCTCAGCCGCCTGTGCTTTGTTAAAGTTGAAAACTTTCCTAGTGAACAATCTCAGCTGCGTGTCCTTTGTTTAAGCTGATAATATTTCTAGAGAACAATCTCAGCCGCCTGTCTTTTGTTTAAGCTGAAAACTTTCCTAGTGAACAATCTCAGCTGCGTGTGCTTTGTTTAAACTGAAAACTTACCTAGTGAACAATCTCAGCCGCGTGTGCTTTGTTTAAGCTGAAAACTTTCCTAGTGAACAATCTCAACCGCGTGTGCTTTGCTTAAGCTAGAAAATTTCTTAGTGAACAATCTCAGCCGTGTGTGCTTTGTTTAAGCTGAAAACGTACCTAGAGAACAATCTCAGCCGCCTGTGCTTTGTTTGAGCTGAAAACTTTCCTAGTGAACAATCTCAGCCGCGTGTGCTTTGTTTAAACTGAAAACTTACCTAGTGAACAATCTCAGCCGCGTGTCCATTGTTTAAGGTGAAAACGTACCTAGAGAACAATCTCAGCTACCTGTGCTTTGTTTAAGCTGAAAACTTTCCTAGTGAACAATCTCAGCCGCGTGTGCTTTGTTTAAGCTGAAAACGTACCTAGCGAACAATCTCAGCCGCGTGTGCTTTGTTTAAGCTGAAAACATTCCTAGTGAACAATCTCAGCCGCGTGTGCTTTGTTTGTTTAAACTGAAAACTTACCTAGTGAACAATCTCAGCCGCCTGTGCTTTGTTAAAGCTGAAAACTTTCCTAGTGAACAATCTCAGCTGCGTGTGCTTTGTTTAAACTGAAAACTTACCTAGTGAACAATCTGAGCCGCATAAGCTTGGTTTAAGCTGAACACTTACCTAGTGAACAATCTCAGCAGCGTGTCCTTTGTTTAAGCTGAAAATTTACCTAGAGAACAATCTCAGCCGCCTGTCTTTTGTTTAAGCTGAAAACTTTCCTAGTGAACAATCTCAGCCACGTGTCCTTTGTTTAAGCTGAAAACGTACCTAGAGAACAATCTCAGCCGCCTGTGCTTTGTTTAAGCTGAAAACCTTCCTGGTGAACAATCTCAGCTGCGTGTGCTTTGTTTAAACTGAAAACTTACCTAGTGAACAATCTCAGCCGCCTGTGCCTTGTTTAAGCTGAAAACGTTCCTAGTGAACAATCTCAGCCGCGTGTCCTTTGTTTAAGTTGAAAATGTACCTAGAGAACAATCTCAGCCGCCAGTGCTTTGTTTAAGCTGAAAACTTTCCTCGTGAACAAGCTCAGCCGCGTGTGCTTTGTTTAAGCGGAAAACGTACCTAGTAAACAATCTCAGCCGCGTGTGCTTTGTTTAAGCTGAAAACTTTCCTAGTGAACAATCTCAGCCGCGTGTGCTTTGTTTAAACTGAAAACTTACCTAGTGAACAATCTCAGCCTCCTGTGCTTTGTTTAAGCTGAAAACTTTCCTAGTGAACAATCTCAGCCGCGTGTCCTTCGTTTAAGTTGACAATGTACCTAGAGAGCAATCTCCACCGCCTGTGCTTTGTTTAAGCTGAAAACTTTCCTAGTGAACAATCTCAGCTGCGTGTCCTTTGTTTAAGCTGAAAACGTACCTAGAGAACAATCTCAGTCGCCTGTGCTTTGTTTAAGCTGAAAACTTTCCAAGTGAACAATCTCAGCCGCGTGTGCTTTGTCTGTTTTAACTGAAAACTTACCTAGTGAACAATGTCAGCCGCCTGTGCTTTGTTAAAGCTGAAAACTTTCCTAGTGAACAATCTCAGCAGCGTGTCCTTTGTTTAAGCTGAAAATATTTCTAGAGAACAATCTCAGACGCCTTTCTTTTGTTTAAGCTGAAAGCTTTCCTAGTGAACAATCTCAGCTGTGTGTGCTTTGTTTAAACTGAAAACTAACCTAGTGAACAATCTCAGCCTTGTGTCTTTTGTTTAAGCTGAAAACTTACCTAGTGAACAATCTGAGCCGCATAAGCTTGGTTTAAGCTGAACACTTACCTAGTGAACAATCTCAGCCGCGTGTCCTTTGTTTAAGCTGAAAACTTACCTAGAGAACAATCTCAGCCGCCTGTGCTTTGTTTAAGATGAAAACTGTACCTAGAGAACAATCTCAGCCGCCTGTCTTTTGTTTAAGCTGAAAACATTCCTAGTGAACAATCTCAGCCACGTGTCCTTTGTTTAAGCTGGAAACGTACCTAGAGAACAATCTCAGCCGCCTGTGCTTTGTTTAAGCTGAAAACCTTCCTAGTAAACAATCTCAGCTGCATGTGCTTTGTTTAAGCTGAACACTTACATAGTGAACAATCTCAGCCGCGTGTGCTTTGTTTAAGCTGAAAACTTACCTAGTGAACAATCTCAGCCGTGTGTCCTTTGTTTAAGCTGAAAACTTACCTAGTGAACAATCTCAGCCGTGTGTCCTTTGTTTAAGCTGAAAGTGTACCTAGAGAACAATCTCAGCCGCCTGTGCTTTGTTAAGGCTGAAAACATTTCCAGTGAACAATCTCAGCCGCGTGTGCTTTGTTTAAACTGAAAACTTACCTAGTGAACAATCTCAGCCGCCTGTGCTTTGTTTAAGCTGAAAACTTTCCTAGTGAACAATCTCAGCCGTGTGTGCTTTGTTTAAGCTGAAAACTTTACCTAGTGAACAATCTCAGCCGCGTGTGCTTTGTTTAAGCTGAAAACTTACCTAGAGAACAATCTCAGCCGCCTGTGCTTTGTTTAAGCTGAAAATGTACCTAGAGAACAATCTCAGCCGCCTGTGCTTTGTTTAAGCTGAAAACTTTCCTAGTGAACAATCTCAGCCACGTGTCCTTTGTTTAAGCTGAAAACGTACCTAGTGAACAATCTCAGCCGCCTGTGCTTTGTTTAAGCTGAAAACTTTCCTAGTGAACAATCTCAGCTGCGTGTGCTTTGTTTAAGCTGAAAACTTTCCTAGTGAACAATCTCAGCCGCGGGTCCTTTGTTTAAGCTGAAAATGTACCTAGAGAACAATCTCAGCCGCCTGGCTTTTGTTTAAGCTGAAAAATTTCCTAGTGAACAATCTCAGCTGCGTGTGCTTTGTTTAAACTGAAAACTTACCTAGTGAACAATCTCAGCCGCGTGTCCTTTGATTAAGATGAAAACTTACCTAGAAAACAATCTCAGCCGCCTTTGCTTTGTTTAAGCTGAAAACTTTCCAAGTGAACAATCTCAGCCGCGTGTGCTTTGTTTAAACTGAAAACTTACCTAGTGAACAATCTCAGCCGCCTGTGCTTTGTTTAAGCTGTAAACTTTCCTAGTGAACAATCTCAGCCGCGTGTCCTTTGTTTAAGCTGAAAATGTACCTAGAGAACAATCTCAGCCGCCTGTGCTTTGTTTAAGCTGAAAACTTTCCTAGTGAACAATCTCAGCTGCGTGTGCTTTGTTTAAACTGAAAACTTACCTAGTGAACAATCTCAGCCGGGTGTCCTTTGTTTAAGGTGAAAATGTACCTAGAGAACAATCTCAGCCACCTGTGCTTTGTTTAAGCTGAAAACGTTCCTAGTGAACAATCTCAGCCGCGTGTGCTTTGTTTAAGCTGAAAACTTACCTAGTGAACAATCTCAGCCGTGTGTGCTTTGTTTAAACTGAAAACGTACCTAGAGAACAATCTCAGCCAGCTGTGCCTTGTTTAAGCTGAAATCAGACCTAGCAAACAGTCTCAGCAATGTGTGCTTTCTTTAAGCTGAAAACTTACCTAGTGAACAATCTCAGCCACGTGTGCTTTGTTTAAACAAACAACCTTTATGATTTAAAAATTTCCATAACTATCACTTTGGTAAGTCATCAGTCTTTTTATATGACCCCTTACAATTGCACAGAGAAAAGACATGGGCAGTGGAAGTGCAGGATGTAGTTTCCTGCCCTCTCCAAAAACATATAATATGAATTTTTAAAACATATGTTTTTTATCTAGCAGACAGCTGCAGGTGTTATTCCTGCTGTGTAAAATAGAAAACTCCAAATATCGGTGATCTTGGCTGAATAAACCAGTTTTGAATTTATAATTTTATATCCCATTAATGTTCTGTCAGTTTTGGAATATGAAATATATTCTGCCTGAACTTCGCTGACATGCATTCCAATAAGCATACACATTTCTTGACTTGATTCTTGATTCTTCACTTGAGACTTGATACCTCATTCTTGCAGTGTGTTGTCCTTTGCTGCTAACTGGTACCTGAAAGGACAAGTCCCACAGTTCCCAGGGATGGAGAGGGATTGCCCGCTGGGACCTGCCAAGTGGGACATCTGAGTTTTAATAGACGTCGCCTGCATCTCGCCCTTTCACAAAAAGGGTCCTCCATGCACTCCAATTGAAGATTACCCTACAGGAGAAATATGCAAAGTGTCTATTTAGGAATGGAAATTTCAATTATAGTGCAGCTGAGGGAACAGGGCGAGCGATACTTGGGTTTCCGAAGGAGCGTCAAGCAGGTCAGACATAGAATCACCATTTTAGATTTGGGGTGCATGGAGCTCTGCATCAGATTTGTTGCTGGGACCAGAGAGCCTTAAGATTTTCTTGGGAATAGTTAGGGCTTCACCACCAATGGTTCAGTGGTTGAACCTTTAAAATACCCTGCTTTACCCACTACTAAGAAAGATATGCCTGGAACTGAAAATGCATCAATGAAAAATTCTGCTCCAGCATTTTGATTGATAAATCACTGCACCAGTCATCTGCTGAATAAGGACCAAAGGGATCATGGTGCTGCCAGGGACGTTTGTTTGCCTATGTTTGTTCCATCTTGAGGCTGTAGGGTGGACAAGGTGCTGACACAGATAAATCTTTTGTCTACCTGGAAGAATTCCTCTTGACCAGTTGGAAGAGGAAATGTCTGCTCGCCCATGTGGCTCTTCTAAGATATGAGGTACAGAATGTCCTGGGAACAGATTAAACTATTACATGCATGAAGTCTTTAAGTGGACCATTTGGAACTAGATGTTTTCTTGTGGGGCAAAAAACAGAGTTGTGGGATCACTCCTACAACTAGGAAAGGGGGCTGTAGTATGAAGAGTAATTATTGGAAAGCTGAGGACTTTTCATCAAGAAATGAGAACTTGTGGAAAAAGTTGAGACGCTATCACAAGCTAACTTGAACAATGTGCAACCTTGGTGGGTTTATCTTTGTGATTTTTCCCACTCATATCTTTTTGACAGGAAGTCTAATGCAAAAGCTGGAGTGCCTACTCAATGTATTCAGAATGTGGTGGGGACTAGATTAGCATTTTAGGTTTAAATAGGGAGCTAGAGAGGCAGATAAGAACACATAACTGAAAAAACACTAGAGAGAAAAAGTGAAAAGATAGGTTCTAGAGTGAAATCAGGCGAAAATAAACTAATCTAGAGAAAATAAGTACAAAATGTGAACTCACAATAGAGAAAAGGATGAAGGAAGCAGAAACCACAAACATGATGACAAAAAGTAAAAGCAATAATAAATGAATGAAAATTAAGACTGAGAAAAGAAAAGAAAATATCATTTGGCTCAGTCTAGGTGTGTCATTCAAAAACATTGCAAATAACATTCAGTTCAATCAATTTTATTACAGCGTACATTTATAGGAAATACATTTCTGACTGGGAGTCCACTTTCCTTATGAAATTCAATTAGACTGTCTAAAAAGGTGTCCTCGTAATGCTGTTGTCCATTTAATGTTTTAACATATTTTATTCTGTTTTTTTATAACATTTTTAGTCAGACTTTTTTTTATACGCCTTGTATTTTTATCTTGTTTTTACTGTATTTCTGCTCTTATGTATTTCTGCTGCTCTTTTATGGCCTTTCTAGGCCGAAAACAAGATAATGATTGATTGAATTAGACTGGCCCCAGCTCAATGATTTTATTTATATATGTTTGAGATCAAACAATAAATAGGTTTTTAGGGGACGCTTTTCTTGGTTTCTGCCTACCGCACTGCTGGGGAACGGGACTACAGGTCCCACCATCCTTTGCGGCTCCCTGCCTGCCGCCAACGAGCCACAGCTGCGCCTGGAGGCGCTACAAAACCACCTCAGCCATCCCGCAGCGCGGGACGTGCCCGGGCAAAGACCGGGCAAAGGGCAGGCCCGTCTGTGCCCGTCCGCGGACTGTCGAGGCCGGGGCAGGGCCCACTCTCTTGGCTGCTAAATCTGTGGGATTCCTGGGACTTGATCACTCTACCATCCTTGCCTCCCCTGGAAAGAATAGCCCAAGTGGAGACTGTTGGTTTCCACAACCCTAAGGTATTTTGGTTGACTGAACTTAATTGTTTGGGGGTTGGGACATTAGTATGGGAAAACGGAAAGTAGCTGAGGGCGGGTTGGGAGTAGTCCACAAAAGGAAAGTGAAAAAGAACGCTGTGAGAAGCAGCCCAGTTGGTAAAAAAGGGGTACTTGAGCGTATCGATGGCCTTATATCAGATTGTGAGGTCTTACTTGATCCAGCAGGCTCGAGCAAGCCACTAACACCCACTGACCAGTCTGACACTTGTAACTATGTTGAACCCAGGCGTATTCCTACTATGTTTAAGAAGGCCCTAAGTTCAAACTTAGGCACTTAGCAGCCAATTATATCTGTGCCTCCTTCCAACCAAACCCCTTCTGATAATACTGCCATGTCGCTCTTAAAGGATTTCCCATGTAACAATAGGTTCACGGTGTTGCAGGCCCAGATTCACCCTGTTCCAGATGACCCTCCCAATAGTTTGGCCAGCTGTATAGCAAACGATAGCAGGTTGACTGGCCTATTGACCGATACCCCAGTGTTTAGAGCAAGCATGGACCCCCCACTCACTACCCCAGGGATCCCCTTAACCCACGGCAGGTCTCCCAGACTAGTGACTAATGCTGTCTCTGGCGTGGATTCTTTCTGTAAGCCTCTCGAGCTCCAGATACTGGACTTGGCCCAGGTAGTAAAAGTTCTAAAAGACCTAGTCAGTAGTCTCTCTGACTCCTTGTCCATGGCCCTTTTCGAGATACATCACATGAAAAAACAAGTGAGCTTTCCTTTAACTAGTCCAGCAGTAGTCTCGGGGGAGCAGATGGCGCGAGACTGGCTAGAGTGTTGCCTGATGGGCCGTCAGAGGGGACCGTCAGCCCTGGAAGTAAGGGAGCGGGGAGATTCGATCCACAACAATGTCGTCAAATTGGGCTGTCGAAAACTGCACACATGAGAGATGCTGTGAATAGGGGAGCAGGCCTGCGACATCGTTCCAATTTCGATATTGCCATTGCACCCCTAGTCGAACCCTCTGTTCCGTGTGCAAAAACATCTAATTTTATAATAAATAGCCTAGCGCCAGCAAAAAGACAAAGGCAAAGGTGGTATATTTGACGGGTGTCCCTAAACTTTCAGCTAACTTCGAGAGAGAAGATGAGACCTCCCTAATTAATAAAAGTATCCAATGGATCAGGCATGTAAGAGGGTGTCGGTCTATCATTAGGTAGGATATTGAAGGGGCATATAGATGCCTAACCAAGGAAGGTTCTACGGATGCTATAGCACTTACATTTTATTACCAAGAATTAGCTGGAAATCTGGTGGCATTCGATCTACGCACCCACCATTTAACTAATTCCAACATCCGTATCAAACATTCACCCCCGAGGCAATTCCATCAGCTCCCCCTCCTTCTGCATCTCTCCCTGACACTAGATCATCCCCCCTTCGGGAAATTGACTGACTATCGTATTCCTTCTCTTGTGTAGGGACGCAAGCACCCTCTTTGGCCCAGGAAACGAACTACACTTTCCAACTAGAAAGCATAGCTCCCGACCATGAGTACGTATCTAACTTATTAGCACATAGCCCTTGCGGACACTTAGAGGAGAGACCCTCATTGGGGAAGTCAACTAATGGGGTTGGTATTCAATCTGCACCCCCAATAGTATTAAACCAAACGTCTTTTATGTCATGGAATATCACAGGGCTTAGGTCCAAAACTGTCTCCGAGCTCTGGAACAATTTTATAGAGCAGTATGATATCTGTTTGTTTCAGGAAACGTGGTCCGTTGCTCCGATCTTTTGTCCAGGTTATCTTAATTTCTACGCTCCTGCTATCACTGGAAGCAAGGGGCGCCCATCAGGGGGTCTAACGACCTGGATTCGCCAAGGTATGTGCCTTTCGGTTCGGGAGCTCTCCTCAGGTAACCCTGACATCCTTGCCATTCGACTGATCTGTAGTCCCTCTAGCACCCTTGACATTCATAATAGATATGCGCGAGGGGCTAGGGGAGGGAGGAAATCTATTACCGTAGAGGCCCTAGATGAGCTCCTGGGCGCAAGATCAGGCGAATCCTCTGTTATAATGGCAGGTGATTTTAATACCACTTTTGATCCGATGGACTGGGATGACAGTGACTTTTCAGAGGATGAGGACGCAGCTTGGGGCATTCCTAAACTGGAGTTAGTCTCAATGAAACGTTGGACTGAAGCAGGAATAAAACTGAAGGCCTTTTGTTTAGAAAGAAGCCTCAGGGCAGCCAATGGTAAAACCATTTCTGACAGAAATGGGGCCAATACATTTAACAACGGGCTCTACACTAGTCGAATTGATTATCTCCTCATTGACTTAACTCTATGGCACACTCTAATCGACATGGCCGTTATAGAACGGGTTGAGAGTGACCATAACCCACTCTCCGCAACTCTCACTCTTTTGCCATCGGACGTTCCTGCCCGTCCAGCTTGCTTGGCATCCACTAGAGATTTATTGGTCAGTAACGACATGAGGAAACTTAAATGGTCCAAAATAATTAATGACCCAGAGGCATTGTCCACCATTGGTAGGGATGTTGATGAGGCAATCGTTGCTCTTGAGGCCCTCTGTGCTAGTGTTCAACCAATAGGCCTAATTGCTACTATCCATGCCTCACTATTTGATAAAGTACGGACCCACTTTCAGAAACCCTGCAGTAATAAAGGCTCTTTTGAACAAAAGAGACAAACCTGGTACAACAAGGAATGCAGTAGAGTTCGCAAATCCCTAGGGGTAGCTATTAGCACACGAAACCCGGACTCTAATATGGAAGCCAGGAATGCTTATAGAACTGCACAGAGCAAAGCTAAAAGAGAGTGGGATGAGAGAAGGTGGCAGGAATTGAAGACAGCATGCACATGAAGCAATCTTCAACACTTCTGGGCTCTTGTAAAATGGGGCAGTGGGGCACAACCTCCCTCACCGGAAAATCATGTAGCCCCTGATCAATGGGTAGAACATTTCTCTCTGCAGTACTCAATAGATTACGCAGGGACCTCTAAACCTCCATTAAAGGCACCTAGCCAGAGGATGAGCCTGGTATTTGAGCCCTCGGAAGTAATGGTTGCCCTAAATGCAATCACGGGGGGAAGAGCCCCGGGTATTGACAGCAGTCCCGCAGATGTTGTTTTACATGACAGGGAAAAGTGGTGCAGGTATATAACACTGCTAGCAAATGGTCTGGCCCAAGGTGCCCCCATCCCCGATTCGTGGAAGGCGGCCGAGATTATACCAGTTTATAAGAAGGGGGACAGATCACAGCCTGCGAATTACCGGCCCATTAGCCTCATCGATTCCATCCAAAAGGTGGTGGCACGCCTTGTCTTGGGAAAGGTTCAGGAATGGGTTGATGATAACAGCATTCTAACTCCTCATCAGGCTGGCTTTCGGGCCCACATTTGCACTGTAGACCAAGTTTTTAGATTTATCATGATATACTGGTGGATAGTGGTGCTCGGTGAAGGCAGTATATACGCAGTTTTTGTCGATTTAAAATCGGCTTTTGATCTAGTGTCTCGCAGCAAATTGTGGGAGGTGTTGCGGGATCTAGGCATGCTGGCCAACTTTTTAACTTTTCTGGTGCGCCTTCATGAGAGCAATTTTGCTCATATACGTTGGGGCGCACCGGGGGAAATTACGGATCCATTCCGGGTTGATAAGGGAGTGAGCCAAGGGTGCGTCTTGGCACCCACGTTGTTCTCCCTTTTCATTAATGAGGCTGCAAAATTCCTAGCCTCAACACCCACTGATGCCCCGACCCTTGCTGGCTCTAAGGTCCCAATTCTTATGTTTGCGGACGACACCCTTATCATTTCCAAGACCCCTAGTGAATTACAGCGCGCGTTGGCCTTGTTTGAAGATTTCTGTAAACTCAGAGGGCTTAAAATCAACGCCGATAAAACAAAACTCATGACTTTTAATAAACACCGATAATACAGGGGAAAAATTACCATGGAGGGTGCGGCATTAGAGGAAGTAGATGCATTTACGTACCTAGGTGTCACCATGGAGAAAAGGATGAGTTGGAGATCCCATATCGAAAAAATGGCATTAAAACACAGACAGTTAGCGGGTGCTTTAAGTAAAGAATTTAGCCTGTCCCTGACCAAACCCGTTAGTCCTGTATTACAGATATATAATGCCAAGGTAATTAGTTCAGTTCTATATGACTCGGAACTTTGGGGGTATGGAAATCTTACACAGCTGACCATTGCTGAAAACAAGTTATTTCGTGCGATCTCCAGTCTCCCTAAAAGTACTCCCTCACTCCCATTGCTTAACGATATGGGAAGGCATTCACTGGCAGATATAGCAAGGCTTCGTCCCTTGCTATACTGGCGTCGAATCTGGGTTCGCAAATGGACTCAGGGTTGTCCTAGATGCTGATCGCCACCATAAAATAAAGTGGCTCAGTGATATCAAGGGGGCACTAACTTCAATGGGTCTGAATAATTTATGGGAGAACCCGAGCAACTTATTGACTGTGCCCAAAGCTGTACTGAAGAGCAAATACTGGGACATGGTGGGTCACAACATCAGCAGATTGAGTGATAGTACTACGTTGACTGGGAGGTTCTTGTTAGCTTAACCTCGTCCCCACCTCGAACCATATCGGGATACTATCTCCAAGGCTTTTGATCGAAAGCTCTATTTTCAATTTAGAGTTGGTGCCCTACCCTTAAAATCTTTTACTTCAAAATGGTCAGACTCGGGAGACAGTAAGTGCCCACATTGTGCTGAACACACAGAAACATACCCACACATTCTCTTTGTATATCCTGCCTATGCTATCCCGCGAAAGATCTGGCTTGTGCCTATATGTAAGAACTTGGGCGCCAGGCAAAGTGGCGAAGCTTTAAGAATTTTGAGGACTGATCCCTCGCTTTGCTACGCTATTCCCCTAGTGAAATTTCTAAAGTGGGCTTGGTGCATTCGATCAAAAATCAATTAGATCTCCAAAGGGTACTAACTGAATCCCACTGTGTGAAACTTTTTACTACTTGCATTTTATAATGTGTTAATAACTTTTTTAACTTTCTATTTCCATTCATCTATGTTTGGAGTTTTATTATACGTCTGATTTTATTGACTTGACATTTTATTGGTTACCTACTATGTGGTTAACTCTGTCTTTTGCGGCTTGTGCCATTTTGTGTTGTGTTATTTTATTACATTGTAAATCATACTACTACTGTACATAGTGTATGTTACGTGACTCCATGGTGGTATTAATGATGAGACTGTCGATTTAAAAAAAAAACTTTTTATGATGAAACGATTAATGTTTGTCCGCATTATCCGTACACATTGATACAAATTTGTATGATCTATCTAGTAGTTAAATTATGTATACTATGTTGAACTTGCTTTTATGACAATATTGTCGAAATAAAGCTTTCTGAAGTGAAGTGAAGTGATAAATAGGTTTTCAGGATATTTATTCATTCAAACCACCTCAAGCTCTTAAACAGGAGTGATATACATACACCCATTGTATAAACATACCCTCTAATTGTAACACATTTCTGCTTCAATCATGCAGATCATCAATTCTAGATAAAGAAAGTTTAGTAATAAAATCCACTCAAAATTAGAAGAATAAGCTTTTCATTTTGTCAATATAAAACATGTACATATCCTTGACAAATCTGCCACACCATATTTATTGAGGGGCTCACAATTTTGTACAATACTCACATGCAGAATAATTTCTGCATTCTGCGGAGGTGTCTGGGTGGTTGGACCCATGGTGTGTAGTGCCTTCAATGAGTGGGTGAGGAGTTTGAAATTAGTGCTTTGGTGTATCAGGCGCCAGTGGAGCGCCCTGGGGTGTGATGTGATGTGAGATGTACAAAAAAGAAAAAAACAAGGCAAGAGGTCTTCTCCATATGTGCATCTAGGACTATAAGGACTCCTCCAACTCTGCTCCATTGTAGGAAATAGCTGAAGACACACTTCTTTAAGGAAAACTGCATCACAATGCAGTACCAGTCCACTTTGGCTCTTAGGAATGAGATATACTACTAGTCACAAGTTGACTGTGTCTATGCCCTGCATCCTGTACAGCGCTCCTCTCACACTCAGCTAGGTTTGAGCTATGTAGTAAAACCGACATACATAGATGCAAACACTGAATTTAAAAAGGGAGTTGCCCTGACCCCCCTGGTTTGTGTGCTGCTCCCAGCTACCTGTGCCTAGCACCAGAGTCTGTTGCCTCACCTCCTGCCACGAGACCCGAGACCTTCCAGGTTCGGTCCTGCTGTTAACCTCTTGGGTGTCTACATCATTTTCTGGTAATTTGTGCCTCTGGTTCTTAGTGCTTCAGTTTATTCTGGTTAATTTAGTAATTTAGTTTCTCTAGTTTTAATTTGCTTCTTCTGGTTAATGTTGTTTGTTTAGTTGCTCTCGTCCCTGCCCTCTCCTGCAATTTTTCCCCACCCACCGGTTCCCTCTTCCAGCCTCCTGCCTCCCTGACAGTTCCTCCCACCTCCCAGGACTACTTATGCAGGCCGTTGCACGGCCCCAGTGAGTTGCCCTGACCCCCCTATTCTGTGCGCCGCTCCTCGCTGCCTAGCGCCAGAGTCTGTTGCCTTGTCTCCTGCCACGAGACCCAACACCTTCCAGGTTCAATCCCGCTGTTAACCTCTTGGGTGTCTACATAACTTTCTGGTAATTTGTGCCTCTGGTTCTTGGTGATTCAGTTTATTCTGGTTAATTTGCTAATTTAGTTCCTCTGGTTTTAATGTACTTCTCCTGTTAATTTTGTTTGTTTTGTTGATCTCGTCCCCACCACCATCTCGCGTACTTTTTTCCTGCCTGCCGGTTCCCACTCCTGCCTCCCGCCTCCCTGACAGCCCCTCCCACCTCACAGGATTACTTATGCAGGCTACTGCGCGGCTGCGATGCACGCAGCAGGTGCGCTGCTAGGGCTGCAAAGGCAAGCCCATCTGCGGCTGTCTACTCCTAGACTGCACCCAGCGCCAGGACCCCTGGCCCTCTTGACTTCCACCTCTACACCACCAGGGAGCTCCTGACCCTGGACCCCAGACACTGGAACAACAACTGCTGCACATCCTCCCCGCGATCAACCAAAGAACCTTTCATCTGCTGCCACTGCCGCTTCTCCTACAACAGAGGACCACCAGCTCGCACTGGACACTGCGTCACATCAGCACAGGAGAGCACGAACAACCCGGAACCGCTCCAATGCATCCTGCTCAACATCCGTTCCCTCTTCAAACATGCCACAGAAACCTGGGACACAATCACCTCCCCCTCCCCTGACATTGCCTTCAACACCGAAACGTGGCTCAACCCCTCCTCGAACCCCGACATCGCCACCGCAACACCTGTCAGCTACAGGATGCTACACGGAGACTGCATGAATAGTCATGGCGAGGGCATCACCATCATCTTCAAGGAAACCATCCAATGCATCATCACCAATGACGACCCCATGCCTCTCATGAATCAATTTCTAACTACAGACCGATGCCAAGACCACGATAAGAGGCACCCTCATATACAGACTCCCAGGACCCTGAATGGCCTTCTGCAATGCCATCTCCAACCTCATCACCCCCTTAGCCATCAGCTCCTACCACTACATCCTTCTCAATTTCCATGGCGACGATCCCACCGACGCCAACTCCTTCACCCTCCTCGAGAACCTGAAAAACATTGGCCTCATCCAACTTGTCACCGGGCCCACACACAAAGCTGGACACACACTAGACTCCTTCTTCACCTCCAGAGACAGAATCAAATTCGGACACATCACAGAACTCACATGGATCGACCACGCCATTGTTTACTTCACAATCTCCGATGCTCGGCATACCATCGCCAAGTATCACAGCTCCCCCCGCCGCAGCTGCGGCAAGGTAACCGAGAAACAGTGGACACAGGCCCTCAGCACCACTCAACCAGAAGCTTCATCAGACCTGGGCGAGACCGTCCAGAATTTCTCCGCATGGATCACCAGATGTGCCGACAGAGTCGCCCTGTTGAAACCAGCAAAAACCAATCAAACCTCAAAACAAGCCAGCTGGTACACCCGAGAGTTCAGAACCACCAAGCACAATTACTACTGACTCGAGTAATTATGGCGTAACACAAGGAACCCCTCCGACAGAGCCCCTCACAAAGCAGCCCTCAGCAACTACCACCTGCGCATCAAAGAAGCCAAGAAAGCAGTCATCACTGCCCGCATCAACACTGCAGCCAACCACACGAAGGAACTCTTCAATATAGTCAAGGAATTCTCCAACCTGACAGCCACAGAAAATATCACCCACCTCTCCCAAGAACTCTACAACACTCTCTCGGACTACTTCCACAGCAAGATTGCAACCACCTACAACAACTTTGACACCCAACCCACTGTTCTCAACCTCAATAACCTCAACCACCCAGCACACACCAGCCAAATGATCACCACCTGGTCTCCACTCACCACTCAGACCACCACAACCATCATGTGTTCCATACACTCCGGGGTGACCACCGACCCCTGCCACCACTGTCTGTTCAACGCAGAACCAACCCTATTAGCACGGAACTCACCAGCATCATCAATACCTCCATCTCCACAGCAGCCTTCCCGGATGAATGGAAACATGCAGAGGTCAGACCCCTCCTAAAGAAACTCCCGCCGACCCCAGCGATCTCAAAAATGATTGATCGATCCCTGCTCCCCTACCCGGTCAAAGTCCTTAAGAAGGCCATCAACCTACAGCTCACCAAATACCTGGAGCAAAACCATCTTCTTGACACCTCTCATTCAGGATTCTGTACCTACCACAGCACTGAGACCACGCTGATCGCTGCCACAGACCACATCAGAACCCTCCTCGACCATGGAGAAACTGTGGCCCTGACCTCCTCGACCTCTCTGCTGCTTTCGACATCCTTTTTCACCACTCCCTCATCGACAGACTACAACATCGCATACAGCAAAACACCCTCAACTGGATTGCCTCTTTCCTCAAAGGATGCACTTAGAGCATCCGGCTGCCTCCCATTACCTCGGAAACCCAAGGACATTGTATGCGGTGTAATCAAAGGATCATCCCTCAGCCAAACCCTGTTTAACACCTACATGACCTCCCTCACAGATGTTGTTAGATACCACGGCCTCAACATAATCTTCTATGCTGACGACACTCAACTAATCCTCTCACTCACCAAGTACCCCTCCAACGCCAACTTCTGCGACACCATGACAAACGTAGCCAACTGGATGAGAGATAACTGCCTCAAACTCAACTCCAACAATATATGGAAGTACTGATCTTAGGAACGAACACCTCCTTTTGGGACCACAGCTGGTGGCCAGCAGAACTCAGACCAACATCCACACCCACTGACCATGCACGCAACCTAGGCATCATCCTCCTCAGCGAACTGACCATGAAACGACAAGCCAATACAGTCACCTCCTCCTGCTTCCACACCCTTCGCATGCTCCACAGAATCTTCAGATAGATCCCAGTCAGCACCAGAAAGACTGTCACTCAGGCACTCGTCACCAGCTGCCTCGATTACTACGTCGGTATTTCCACCCAGCTTCTCAAAAGACTCTAGACCATACAGAATGCTGCAGCCAGACTCATCCTGGATCTCCCCAAATGGACCCACATCACCCCTCACCTCAGAAACCTCCACTTGCTCCCCATCCAGAAAAGATGTCAGTTCAATATCCTCATGCACACCTACAAAGCTCTACACGATCAAGGACCACCCTACATCAACCATCAACTGAACTTCCATCTACCCACAAGGCACCTGCGCTCCTCCTTTCTTGCCCGTGTGCACACACCCCTGCATCCATCACAGCCTTAGCGGGGGCCGCTCCTTCTCATACATCGCTACCAACACCTGGAATGACCAGCCACTCCACCTCCGAATAAAACCCTTCCTGGTGGACTTCAAAAAGAAACTCAAGACCTGGCTTTTTTGTCGGAGACAGCACCCTCAGCGCCCAGATACCCGTAGGTGTGACAGTGCTGCGCTTTACAAATGCAGTTTGATTGATTGAATGCGGATTGATTGAAAAGTATATCCTTTGAACATGAGGAATTCAGAACTATGCTGCAGCACAAATTGTATGTGTTTCCAAAACCCGTTAAGCATGAAGATATTTAATGCGAAGAACAATGTTTGCACGCTGTGATTTTAAATATGGTATACTGAGTACTCAGGTGAACTCTGTGAAGCATGTCACTGTTTGTGTAGGGTTCTATTTCCTTTATTTGTACTGACTACGAAGCAAAGCTCCCCACTTCAGCATTCAGTATTGGGTATGTTTGAAAAATGATTACATGACCCAAGATCATTCAATTTAATATCTCGTTTTTTGTGGGTCAGGTGCTCACACAGATTTGAAAATGATAAGAATAATTATTTATTGGCTCGGATCCGAATGGCACTATTTGGGAATATAGTTGTGAAAACTCCTAATTTCATGCTAAGCAGTGCCTTATCACACATCTAGAAATCTGGGGGCATATTTATAAGGAATTGGCTTAGGGCAGCGTCGCAAATCATTTTGCTGCACTGCCCTATGCCAATTCAAAAGTACAGGAAAGCACCATATTTACAAGATATGGTGCATTCCTGTCCTTTAAGCCAGCGCCGGCACACAGTTTGCAGCTGTGCACCAATGCAGGCACCCTTGTATCATGGTGCAAGGGTGTCTGAGTTGTTGGCACAATTGTTTTTATGCAGGAACAATAACAAGTGGCATTTTCCTCTTTGTAAGTGTGCTGCAGAATACAGCACACATAAATAGAGGAAAAACGAGGAGAAATGTGAACATTTCTCCTCGTTATGCCTGCTCTAGAGAGGTGCAAGTTTTTGGCACTGCCCCAGGTTTACCTGATGTTGTACATCTGGGGCAGCGTCAGAATCCATGGGTGCTGAGTGGGAACACCGACAGCAACCCCCATGGAACACCTCTTCAGCAATTTGCACAACCTTGCATTACTCCATATCTACAAGGCCATGAAGAGCCAAGCAGGGTGGCTTTACGTGGCCTTGTAGATATGGCTAAACCCTGTGCGACACCGGAACCTCACAAAAAGTGACATTCCGGCGGCGCACAGGTCTAGTAAATATGCCCCCTGGTCTATTGTATATTTCCCCAAAGGATCACTAAACACAGTCCATTGGGCATAGATTTAACTAAGGGCTTTATTCAGATTTCCCTTAGAATTATTAACCCTTCACAGTGTGCATGATGGTAGAATACTTGCCAGTTCTTAAATTGCAGATATTCCACCCACCTCTCCTGGTTGATGAGAGTTTGGCTGTCTTCTTTGTGTCCAGCCAGACACCACTATAGAAAGTCAGCCAGCCAATGGACAATCCAGACCTCAGAGACAGATCCAAGTGCCCAGAAAAATTCGGAAAGATAGAACATGAAGAAACATCAGGGATATTTACAATAAAATGTCGGAGCGAAGTGTTACTTCAAAAGTGGTCACACGCGCTCTGACATTTTTTAAACTCAGGGATGCGCCCTAGTTATAGAAATACGGTGCACCCCTGCGTTTCCCCTAGTTCTAAAAAAAGTCACCTAGTGCCAGCACAGGCACCCTTGCACCATGTTGCGAGGGTGCCTGTGCTGCATGTTTATGTGCACATGACACAGCAAGGTAAAATCCCCTTGAGGGTACCTTTTGGGTATATATACATCATATCTTTGCCGGGGCAGGCAGAGGAGAAAGACTTCCATGCTGACACACTGACACGAAACGCTGAGGTTCCTGCACATAGACACTCCTGCTCGCAGTGGTCTGACATCCCTCGCGGGGTGTCCATCTCGAGACCAAGACGGGGTCCCAAAATCTCTCACTTCAGATAATGGGGTTGGCTTCAGCCTAGGGGGATTCTTGGCTCTACACCTACATACATGCTAGGTACACTTAGGTACATCTAGTTAGGGTTGCATCGTAGGAGTACGCATTGTTACTGTAATGTTTTTATATGCTTGCATATATTCATTGTTTTAGCACTATGGTAGAAATCTACCATCCATTTACTCTATTGGTGCTTAATATCGTTTATATCTGTTTCTGTCTTACGGTTGTTTCAGCACACTTGTTTTATACTAGAATGACGCTGGCTCAATAAATGTTTAGTGAAAATGTCACCATCGTTTATTCTGTGTATCTCTCTGAGACAAAGTGAGCACAAGTGACTGAGCGAAAAGTACTGTACTATTTCCATGATCCCTGTGGGACAGAGTTGTCATGTTCGATAGTTGCCAAGAACTATTCACTCCTTGGTAAGAGGAGTTTACAGTGGCACTGTGAGCTAGCTGGTATACAGGCTAACATACCCGGTGGGTGTGTCTGGAATCAGTCTGGACACCAATCCCACAGTCTATGTTGTCTAAACTCGCAGATCTTATATAGGTTTATAGGAACTTCACGGCATGGTGCCGCCAAGGTTGGTTTGGTTCTTATTTAACGGTCAAATCTGAGTAGTTCAGTCATGCTTTTCTCAGAGACCCCTACTCACATCTACCCAGAGACATCTGGAGTGGGAAGGGAAAAATCCGCACAGTTGAGTAGGCATATCCTATTTATAGACTGTATGTTTATTCAAGCTTGATGGACAAATAGTTCCTATTGTGCATAAAACCTTATCTCAGTCTCCTTGAAACTTTTTCAACAATGGCTGCCGAAGATCTCGTTATGCCAGTAGAGGAAGGAGAACAAGAAGGCGAAATAAACATTTCGGAAAATGTCAGAACTGTCATTACTTTAAAACTAGCAGACTACGGCGTCACAGCTAGAGGTGGGACTGTAACTTTTGTGATTGAGGCACACAAGTCGTATAGAACAGAGGTATTCTATTCATGGGTTAATTTCCCAACAGCAGATGCATGCACAAATACATTTCATTCATACACTGAGGATGAAGTACCAGATGAATACTGTCCGTATGAGGACATTGAAGTTCCGCTCACCTACCAGGAGCACATAAACTGGTTTAAAGGTGCCCTCCCACACACAAAAGATAAAGTAAGACTCGGTCTGCTCTGTAGAAACGGAGCGACTTGGCCGGTCCTAGCGACTTACACACCACACCCAGACATTGACACAATGCCCGTTGCAGACTTACGTCCTCTGCACAAAGAATTAATAAAACTTTACAGAAACATGACACAGTTCGTGATGAGAACACTCACACTGCAGCCTACAAGGGCCACACCAGCAGGACAAATTCAGGGGTCTACAACTAAAATAACTCCACAAATGCTACACGCAGTTATGCGTAAGATGCCCACTAAACATGAATAAATGCTGTTCTGGATAGCTCAGAAAATAACACAGTTACAGGCAGTGTTTCCACAAACAAGCCCTAAAGAAAAACACAGAATGCTATCAATCTGCTTGCCAATGGGATAGCTCCCCAGATAGAGGATGGTACCTCTTGGGGTACAGTCTTCGCTGCCCTTTATACCAGAACTCATGGTATCCCTTCAATAGCAGTAATACCAGATGTATTAAGACAGATACAGAATGAGTATGGAGCAGAACCTGCTCTGAACTAAGGGATGAAATTATTAGGACATTTTGCCCAGGTATCAACTATTATATTAGCAAACATAAAAGGGGAGGCAGCAGCAGTGGCAATACGCCAACGCCTGAGGGACTTCACTCCTTTACGACAGGAGCGTGAGTTACCTAAAATTATCGAAGACACATATGCCGAATTAGGTAGAGATAATTTGGGAGCTAGAGCAACAAAACCTAAACTGATGAGTAGGCCTGAAAAGGACAACACCAAGCAAGCACCTGATTCTTCCAAGAAGAAATTGGACAATAAAAAACAAAAGAATAGAGAGAATAAGTCACAATCCAGGGGTGGGTCTCCTCAACAGGAGCCCTCCGAAAGGAGATACAACCTTATGAATGGTTATAACATTACAAAACCTGACAGGTATCAGGATACTGATACACGTTCCTCTCGTTCCTTTCAGGGTTCATAAAAAAACTCCGAGAGGGAAGGACAGTCAGAACACAGACAAGCAGAACGGACAAAGTCCAGAGACACACAGGGTACTTCGGACTATAATATCAAAAAAGAAGATAAATCAAAATCAAAACCTCAATTTAAAAAGAAGAAGGTAGCAGGTCTTAAAGTTAGACATGCCCAGAATTCTGAGGACTCAACTTCTGAACAGGGAATGGGCTCTGACGATGCTAGACAGCGCAGCAGAAGTAACAATAGCTCGCCAGAACCTGATGGAATTTCTGGTGACAGCGGCTTTGAATGAACACATTACGGTGGAAACACCTGATACCAGGGTAAGTGTCCCACACCCATATTATGAAATAACACTCCAAATGGAGGGGGAAAACCAAGAAAAATTAAAGGTCTCTTTTGGGAGAACCTGACTTATGGCTATGACATTCTTTTGGCTGAAAAAGGTTGACCCCTGAAATTGTTATGGAGTGCCCAAAGGGAGAAGCAGTAATTTTACCGGCCTTTTCTGTCCTTGTTCCAATATACTTAAAACATACATACGCGCAGGAGTGGGCGATAGCGCTTGCTCCAGCATTATATGGCAACCATGTAGGGTGGGATGCTGAGTCACTTCACCATGTAATCCCAGCAAAAACTACTCCAACTCCACAGAGACAGTACCCTATTAAACAAGATGCGAAGAAACAGGTCAGGGAGATCTTAGATCAACTTGAATACCAGGGTGTAATAGAAACTTGCACCTCTTCAATGAATAATCCTTTGTTTCCTGTAATGAAATCCGATAATTCATACCGTCTAGTCTTAGACTACAGACATCTGAACACATGCACAAAGACATTTGCAGTACAGAATGCACACAGTGCCGCATTAATGAATAACATTGCGCGAAAAAAATACAAAACAACACTAGACATCTCAAATGAGAGCAGGGACTTCCCCTGTGAAATCCCACACCACAGGAGAGACAGTGTCTCTCAGGTCACATGGCATGTCATCCACTGTTAGCACAGGAAACATGTCTACACAATGATTTTGGTTCGCCAGTTTGAATCCAATGTCATCATCATTAGTCTGCAATTCAACTCCCCTAGGTGTACAATAGAAGGTACAATTCAGTTTTCACAAGAGGTCTCGTCCTAGCAAACAGACTGGACTGGAATCGCACACCACAAACTGGTGTCGATCCTGGAATGTTCCTATTTTCACTGGTATCTCTTCTGTCAGCGGGTTTATCATTCTCCTATTGGCATATCCTACGACTTGGATCAATTGTCCAGAGAGGGGTAGGTTTGGGACTACTGCGGATCTCACAGTAGAATGGGTAGCACCAGTATCAATCAAGAATGTAATGGGATGACCATCTACATCTGCCTCCACATACGGTCCACTCTGGTCTACCTCCAAGACTGCTCCAAGGGTACAGTCTTCCTCCCCCCTCAGGCACCGTCATTGTGACAGATCCAGATCTAATACGTCCAGAGTTTCCATAAAGGGCATATGGTGATACCCTCGATTACCCTGTGAAATTCTCAGTGGTTGGGGTACTTGCACTAGCTGATTGGACCTCCCCCGTTAAAGGATTTAGGTCCTGTCACAGTGATCATGACATCAGGTACTGGTACAATCTCATCTTCCTGTAACTTATTAGCTGGATTTGCTCGACACTAGCGCTTCCAATGCCCGATTTTGTGACAATAATGACAAGCAGTGGTTTTCTTTATTGTACTTATGTTTGCCTCTGGCTTGGGATCAGTCCCTTTCCCTTTTCCCTGTCCTGTATTGGTCGATGCATTCCGAATCCCTCCTTGGTTGCTCCCATGATTCTGACCTAAAGTTCCCCCATTTGTCTGTGCCTGTTCTACCCTGTTCGCATTTCTCAACTGAACCAACATCAACTTGTCCTTCATTCGCCTATGCTTGGAATCCACTTCATCGCTACAATATCTGGCATACCGTATGATCTTGTCCACTGACTTGTTTTGCCAGCAGAACAAATGCTGTTGAATCATGACACTAATCTCCGGTCTCAGTCCTAGCACAAACGTGGAAACAAACTGTGCCATATCCTCAAGGTCTAGAGTATCTAACCCACTGTACTGCTTGAAGGCTTGCAAAAGCCGTTCATAGTAGGCATGTACTGATTCCTTAGGCTCTTGGGTGGTTTGATCTATCTCGACCCAATCGATATCTTGTGGAGAGACCTTAGGCTGTAACCATGCAATTACCTGTTCAAATTTTTTCATGACTAAAGGTGAGGGACCATTGGGGTTTGTAGGTGAAAAGTATTAATCTACCCCCTCACTACCGCTAACGTGACATCCCTACTTAACATTTCCCAGGCAAGTTCCATAAAGGTGTCAGCTCGTGAAGGCTTCCACAGAAGTCTGTTCACATTGAATGGGTCAGGTAGCGTAAAGCTACAGAGCTCGTTCTTAGATGCTCTCTCTTTCAAGGATAGGCAGAAGTCCCCGGACTCTGTCCCTAACTTCAACACAAGAACTTCAGGAAGTTTCCCAGAATTCATGGCGGCGTTACCCCATCCAAGCAAGGCACCTCCTTGTGGGTAACTTTCCATGCAGCAGCGATGCTCCCAGGCCTCAGCTCTAACTTTCCATGCAGCAGCGATGCTCCCGGGCCTCAGCTCTATGACCTTGATTCCCAGGCTCTCTCCGATGAGAAAGAACACTGTCCCTCAATATCAGCATCGCCGTTCAATGTATCTTCTCCTCCCTAAGCCTAACTCCCAACACAAAGGCATTATTCTAACTAACAAGGATGAATTTCTACACCTTCAACAGAAACGGTAGAAAGAACAAATTCCACATACACATGAAATTCACTAGCAAATCTAACACGAGAGCTTCCAGGGAGAAATACAATTCAGGCCTACAGAAATCCGCCAACATAAGAAACGGCACATGAATTCATAAAGCACACGTATAAGTGAACATTATTACTGTGCACATTTAAATCAATGCATTACATAAGTACACTTCTACACATTAAGGTTTTCATCTAGCCACACGTAATTGCAACGTTGATTTCTTCACATTTATACTAAAATACCCTTAAAACTTCACTTTTCACGTCATTACAGTACACGATCTAATGACACAAATGTTAACACAATAAAGGATCATATGGGGGTGCGAACTACCCATGATTATAATGCACCCCTACAAATGAAAGAACGAAATCTCGGTCTAGCAACGTCACTAACAGTGACGTTCTGGTAGCGATATCCCCTTGTAAATATGCCCCATAGTTCCATAGAGAAAGCACACAGTCAGAGATTTTAGGGGACTGACTCAAAGACTCAAATATCTCTAAAAGAAACTTAAAGATCCAGTACTCTGCTAGGCTTCCTCTGATGTAATAAATTGATTATCAGTCATTGTGGTTGTGGTCAGTTACTATAATGGAATCAGGCTTGGCTGATTTTGAAGTGCCTGGGCGTTTTTCTATTAACATTCACCAGGAGTGGCATTTTAACACAAATCGTGGCCAGGGACATTTTAAGGATTTGGGGGGCCCGGGGCCAATTGTTTTTTGGGGGGTGCTGTTCTGAACAGTTTTAAATTTATGATCCAGTTTCAGCTCCTTCATGCCCTCTTTGGCCAGGTCACTGACAGTGAACAGGCACACTCGTCCAAATTCAAGTTGTTACATCTAACAGGGACAGCTCCTCTGTTATGTCAAAGAAGCGTCACCCCACTGCTGAAAGGCAGCAAATGCAAAAATAAAATGATAATAAAACTATTTTATTATCATTTTATTTTTCACTTACTCAGCCCAGTACGCCAAGTCTAGGAAGGGGAGGGGCCATGCTCTGCGTCAGCAGCAGCCAGGCCTAGTGGGGAGGAGTGGTAGGTGCACTGTAAGTGCACATGTCGGTTTGGCTAGCAGTCTTAGGATGGCCAAACCGACATGCACACTTACATTTCTCCAACCCAGCTGTCTTTCACAGCCAGGTGGGAGAAAAGGCACAGGATCCCTGTCCCTAGCAGAGTGGCATTTCATCCCGCTCAGACCAATCTCGGCGCTTCTCTCATGGATGAGAGCAGTGTCTGAATCGGGTGGGGAGGGGAGCAGAGGAGCACCGAGTTGGCTGGCGCAGAGAAGCATCGAGGAGGCCTCTGGGAGCGGGAGGTAAGTTCTTTTTTTTACGTTATTATTATTTCCTCTCCATTCATGAAGGTTCTAATATTCATGGATTGTGATGTGTGCTTTCAATATTGTAACACAGCAGCTCACTAATATTACTGCAAATAATCTCTGTGACACCCTCCCATTTCTCAAATATGAGGTCCTGTTTTGATCTAAAAAAAACTTTATTTATTGATGTTGCATGAAACAAACACAACATTTCTGCAAAATATCTCTAATAGACTTTTACACACCACTCACATCAAAAGCTGCAGAGCGGCATGTTGCCACATGCAAAATGTTGGAGGTGCCCGGCCACCCGTTGTGACCTGGTGCACTTCCTTTGTGACTGCCCCTCGATCCAGCCCTTTTGGATTGCGGTGGGGTCTGTGCTGGGCGAGACACTAATGCTCAGGACCCATCTCCCCCATTCTCTGATTCTCCTGCATGACATAGGGGCCTCCCCGGACCTCTCCCATCCCCAGCGCCGCCGTCTGCACATGGCCCTGTCTATTGCCAAAATCTGCATCCTTCGCCACTGGCACTCCCCCACACAGCTGTCACAAGAGTAATGGCTGGCGGCGATGATCCAGGTTGCCGCCCATGAGTGTGTCATCTATAGTCTCCAGGACCAGGCGGAGATATTCCTACAGACATGGGCGCCCTTCCTCCGCGATGACGAGCATTAAACCTGGCAGCTTCCGTCACTGGGCCCTGCCGGCTGCACTGCAGGGGTCATCCCTTCTATCCTCCTCTCTATTCCCCCCCTTCTCCTCCTGTGTCGGTCACTCTTCCACTTCTCTAGACATCCCTCTCTCTTTCTTTATCTCTCTTGCTCTCTTTTTGTTTTTCCCTCTCTGTCAGCTTACTCTTCTCCCCCCTGTAGTGATGTCATGTAGAATGGTGGCATGTAGTCATGACCACATGGAACGTATCTAGTGTTCCACAGTGGAGGGGCATTATAACGTTAGACTTCGTAACGGCTGCAAGCAAGTGGACTGCTCTGTGTCCACATGAATAAACGTTTGAAAGACTATTGAGGCTCCGCATCATTACAGATTGGCGACGATAGTGGAAAGATTGATGGCTACTCTAAAGAAAAGTGTACAAAGGGCAAAACTAACAGACATTTCTGTGAATCAGGCCATGTGTCAAGTCTTGTGAGACTATAGAAATACACCTCATGGATCAACTGGAAAAAGTCCTTCAGAGCTGATGTTTGGCCAGTCTAGACAAACAAGCTTACCACAAACAGCTATGAAACCTCCCAAGGAACATGTGCAAATTACGAAAAGGGATTAAATGATGAAAGAAAAGATGAAACATTATGCAGAGCAAAGGAAGTATATTCACACAAGGGATTACAAAGTTGGAGACCTTGTGTTGGTAAGGCAAATTCAAACACGAAAGTCCATGAGCAGATTTCACCCATCTCCTTTCAAGTAACAAAAGTAAAGGGATCAGCTATTATTGCTCAAAATGAAGATAAGACAATAATAAGAAATAAGGCACATTTCAAGAAGTTTGTAAATCCAACTTCTACTACAGTACATGAAGGAAAAAGAGATGTTCATGATTGTATTTCTCTCAGAAAAACAGGAAGAGTGCAAAGAAGACCTCAAAGATTGATTGAGGAATATTAATGATTTATTCTAATTGATATTTTATTTTATTTCATTTTGTTGTTTACTGTATATAGGTTTAATGCTTGTTAAGAAAGGGGAAGATGTAGTGATGTCATGTAGAATGGTGGCATGTAGTCATGACCACATGGAACGTATCTAGTGTTCCACAGTGGAGAGGCATTATAACGTTAGACTTCGTAACGGCTGCAAGCAAGTGGACTGCTCTGTGTCCACATGAATAAACGTTTGAAAGACTATTGAGGCTCAGCATCAGCATCATTACACCCCCCCCCTTTTTTTATCTTTGCCTACGACCCCCACCACTCGGACACAACACAACACTCCATGCTATGTGCCATTTCCTGTGTACCAGACCCACAAATCATATCATCCTTCTCTTAGGCCCGCCCTCTGCCAACTTTATGGGACATCCTTCCCCCTCCAGTCCACCCATCCCGCCCTGGGAGACCGCATTCCTCCTATTTGTTGCCATCTATGCAGTGCTCTCTCTCCTAGGCTCACTCTCTCCATGTGCTGCTGTGTGTCATCCATGTATCTACTGTATGCACTGTATAATTCCTCCCTGGCTACCCCCCACCCCCCACCTTGCACTCTGTATTATATCCTGGACTCATGGATCATTTTTTCGGTGTTTCAATAAAAATTGCAACACACATTTTTTTTAAAAGTAAACGGTATTTAAAACAATCTGGTGAAGAATTATTCAAGGTCATCAGGGCAAGACTCTGCAGAACAGAGATGGCTCCATCAGGGCCCCCCCCTAAGGCTGGGGCCCTGGGCCAGACCCCACTTTGCCCATGCCTTAAAGTGTCTCTGATCATGGCCATTTTGGAAAGCCTCTGGATTAAGATTTGATTCTGCTTCAGGCGCTCTGAGCCTCTGACCTCGGGTGTCTCAAACACGGCATTGTTATCAGCCCCTTTGAAAGGCTTGTCATTGCTGCCTCGTCTTCAGAACATTTAGAGAACAGAACATAAGCCACTACAGATTTCACGAGATACAAAATAGAATATATGTTCACATGATATATGTTCGCTAGTTTATTTTCTGACATACTTGTTGACATTAGTTAAAGCACACAAGTAGGTCTTCCTGACATTTCTTATCATGTTTTGGCAAACAACAGCTGATGATTTGTTTGTATAAATATCCCGTGTTCCTGTTTTTCAGTTGTTTCAACAAAGGAGCTTAGAAATAGTCGATAAGAAACGTCTGCCTTTGAAAACCTTTGAGATGAGAGATGTACTTTTCCACCGAGTTTAATTTCAAGCAAATAGTCTGGAGTGGGCTTTAAAAACGAGCTATTAAAAGAATAATGAGCGGCTGCACCCGAGTTAATCCCGTCTGCACGTAGATAGTCTGTGCACGTGCAGTGTATTTGTGCTAATGCCCCATCACACAGCAAATATATTTGAGAAGCTTTACCAGTCACAGTGTGAATTGTTTTCACTGAAACAAAAAAATGATTTGTTGCATATACACATTGCCATTTTGAGTGCTCTAAAAATATATCAGTTTTGCTTAATTCATTACTCTAATAAGTTTCCGATGTTAGTGATTATATTTATATTTCACATCAAGATTCGAAGCCTGAGATACTAGGCAGACCTGTTCTCACAAAATTAATGCAGATCTTCCCATCTACATATACAAGACCTACCCGCTGAAAATCGTTAAGTCTTGGAACAGTTTCTAAGTTCAATGGTAAAAACTTTCAATTGGACCGTTCAGAAAAATCCACCCAGACTCGTCATGTATGAGTAGATTTAAAAAGGGTTAGAGTTACCTGCCAACCACGTGAAAAATATTTTAACAATATTTCACTTTTTTGCATATGTAAGATTGAATCCCTTTCAAATGGAGTAGTTTTGTTTACTCCCTAGCTTTTAATCCCTGCATAAGTTTTTCTTTGTAGGGTGGATTTGTAGTGCGCTGCTTGTCACCCATGAGGGTATCCAGGCGCTGAGTAGGTGAGTGTAGGTGTGTGGCGAGGCTGGGCCTTAATACAGGCAGTCTCGATGGGCCCGCAAGAAGACTTTGAATAGCCAGGTCTTCAGCTTCTTGTGGAATTCTAGAAGTGAGGAGGAGGCCCTGATGTGTTGGCGAAGGTCGTTCCAGGATTTGGTGACTTGGTAGGAGAATGAGCGACCTCCCGTACTGCTTCTGTGGATGCCGGGTCGTGTGCGAGTGAGAGTGATGCTGAGCAAAGTTGTCTGGTTGTTTGGTAGAAGTGAAGCCGGGGATTGAGGTATATGGTTCCCATGTTGTGTAGTGACTTGAATGGATGTGTGAGAAATTTGAATTGGCAGTGCTTCTGGATGGGGAGCCAGTGGAGCACTCTGAGGAGTGGTGTAGTGTGGGTTCAGCGCAGGAGGTCGAGAATGAGTTTGGCAGAGGTGTTTTGGATGGTTTGAAGTCTGTGAAGAAGATGGGTTGGAATGCCGGTGTAGAGTGTGTTGCCGTAGTCCAATCTGCTTGTGATTAGTGCCTGTGTGATAGTACATCTGGTGCCCAGTGGGAGCGACTTGAAGATTTTACGTAGCATGAGGAGGATGTGGAAGGATAAGGAGATGACAGCGTTGACCTGGGAATTCATGGTGAGGTTGGTGTCCAGAATGAGGCCTAGTTTCCTAGCGTGGTTGGGTGGGGTAGAGTGGATCCAAGATCGGCGGGCCACCGGGTGGAGTTCCAAGGTGAGCCCCTATTCCCAAAGATCAGCACTTTTGTCGGTATTGAGCTTGAGGCAGTTTTCTTTCATCCAATTGGTCAATTGGCCACGCTGGTCATGCTTTGTTTGACGTTTGTCTTGTTGGGGGTGACTGTGTCGTCTGAGAGGTAAAAAATGAGCTGGTTGTTGTTAGAGTAGGAAATGATGTTGATTACCTGGGATCTGATGACTGTTGGTCGAGTACATGCTGGAAATTGTGGGGCTGAGTGATAATAAACCCTGTGGGACTCTGCAGATGAGGTCCTTGGGTTCTGATGTGAATGGCGAATGCTGAGACCATGACTCATTGTGTTCTTCCAGAGAGGAAGGAAGCTATCCATTTGAGTGTGGGTTCTTGTATTCCCACTGTGTGTAGTATGGCAATGAGTTTGTGGTGGGAGACGGTGTCGAAAGCAGCAGAGAGGTCGAGGAGGATGAGAGCGGCGATCGGTCCTCAGTAGAGGATGTTGTGTATGCCATCTGTGGCAGCAAGGAAGACTGTTTTGGTGCTGTGGTTGTTTCAGAATTCTGATTACGAGTTTTCCAGGACTTTGTGGTGTTCTAGGTGGTCAGAGAGTTGTCTGTTGATGGTATCCTTAATGACTTTGACTGGGAAGGAGAGCAGAGAGATGAGTCGGTAGTTGCTGAGTACTTGGGCTCGGCTGAAGGTTTTATGGGAGGACGGTGACCTTTGCGTCTTTCCAGCTATCTGGTTAGGTGGCTGTCTTAAGGGAGGTGTTGATAATGGAAGTGAGTGCAGCGCTGATCATGGTTCTGCCCAGGTTGTAGATATGGTGGGGCAGGGGTCTGTGGAAGCCCATGAGTGAACTGTCTTTATTATTGCTGCAGTGTCCTTGATGGATAGAGGGTTCCATGCTGTCAGTTGGTAGTCTTTGGTTGATGAGATTAGCAGGATAGGAACGTCGATGGGGAGTGGCTGGGGATCGAAGTTGCTGTGGTCTTGGTGATTTTTTCGTGGAAGAAGTCGGAGAGGTTTTTGTAGAGTTGTTGTGTAGGAGAGATGGTTTGGGTTGTGGTTGTTGGGTTGATGAATTCCTTGATGATGGTGAAATGTTCCTTGCAGTTGTTAGAGCTAGATTTGATTTTCAGGGTCAGGGTCTTTTTCTTGGTCTCTTTTGCTTTATGGTGATAGTGTCTGAGTGAGGCCTTGTAGGTGTTACTTGTGGTGGTTCTCCATTTCCTTTCGAGTTGTTTGCAAACTCTCTTGGATTCTCTGAGGTCAGCGTTGTACCACCTAGCTTGTTTGTTGGATCTTTTGGGTTTGGTGTTTTTCAGGGGTGCCAGGGTATTGGCACAAGGGGTGATCCAGTTGTTGAAGTTGTTTGTGTAATTGATGAGGTTGGTGGTGGGGTCTGGGTAGTTTACTTGGAGGGCATTGAGCCATTCCGTTTCTGTGGCTTTCTTCTAGCAGCAGCATTGGGTGTTGCTAGACTCTGTAGGAGTGGTTGGTGGCCCTGTTATGTGGAAGTGGACGATGGAGTGATCAGTCCATGTGAGTAGAGTGATATGGCTGACTTTAACCTTGTTACTGGGGGTCCAGGGTGTGTCTGGTGATGTGCTTAGGGCCTTGTACCAGCTGGGTGAGGCCAAGGGTCTGTAGACTTTCAAGCAAGTCTGTGGAGTTGGAGTTCGTGGGGTCGTCAAGATGAAAGTTGAGATCACCTAGGAGTATGAAGTCTTTGGTTCCCATGGCGAGGGGTGCAGTGAGGTTGCTGAGGTGGTTGCTGAAGTGGATGTGATGTCCTGGGGGCTAGTAAGCGAGGGTGCCTTTGATAGTGGCTTTACTGTCTGTCTGAAGCTTCAAGTGCATGTGTTCCATAAAACTGGCTTCTGGGTCAGTGTAAGAGGTACACTTAATGGTGTCTCTGTGGGTGTTGGCACGTCCTCCTCCTGGTTTATGAGGTTGATCCTGGAGCAGGATTTTGTATCCAGTAGGGACGGCTGCGGCAATGTCCAGCGCCGATGTGGGGTTGAACCAGGTTTCAGTGAAGAAGAGGAGGTCAAGTACGTTGAAGTTGATGAGGTCCCAAATATCGGTGGAGTGCTTGCAGAGTGAGCGTGTATTGAGGGGCATGCAGGCGAGTGAGTGTTGTTGTGGGGGTGGGTGTGTGGTGCTGTGTGGGTGCGGGTCTTGAGTGCTGACTTGGTGAGGGATATGGTGTGTATGTGGGCGGTGGGTGCGGGTGTGTTGAAGCAGGTGAAGTGGCAATGCAAGCAGGCAAAGGGTCCCACTGTGGACCGAGGTGCGGCTCGGCAGCAGCATTCGTGACAGCCTCCAGGGTTGAGCAGGTGGAGTTCGTTGGAGGTGTATCTGCGGGAGGCGCTTGGGCCATGAACTCTGGTGCTGGGTGCAGTCCAGGCACGGACGGGAGTAGACAGGCTTGCCTTTGACACACCGGTAGCTTGCCCGCTGAGCGGCCACGCTGCAACCTCCATTAAGTAAGGCATTGAAGAGAGGAAGGAGCATGGGGTCAGTGGACGGGCTCAGCAAGAGTGAGAAAGTCCAGCGGAGAGACAGAGAAAGTCCGGTGGGAGCGGCAAGGTGAGAAAACATGATCCGTGGAACAAGTCAGGGACCGAAGAGAACAAGATGCAAACCGGAGCAGTAGGAGGAGCAAAAGGTGCTAAAAGGTCCAGTTAAGAGGAACAAAGGATGCAAAAAGGATCAGTTAAACTGAGACAGATAGGAAATAGAACAGATGGCATAAACAAGAACAGCAGTTACTCAGTAGAGGGCAGAATGAGCAGCTACCAAGAAAACTGCAGGAGACAGACACCAACACTAGTCAGAAGGGCGAGGCGAGGTCAAGGTCACACTGGAGCAGAAGAGAGATGCCAGGGCACCTTCTTAATGGAGGCTGCAGCGCAACCCCATTGATGCGCTGCATCCTCCATTAAGTAGGGCCTTGGAGAGTGGGTGGATCATCCATTAAGTAGGGCCTTGGAGAGTTGGAGGATCATAAGGGGCAGTGGACGGGCTCAAAAAGAGCGGGAAAGTCCAGCTAAGAGAGCGTGAATGTCCGGTAGTAGCGACAAGGCAGGAAAGTGCAATCGGTGGAACAAGTCAGGGGGGAAAAACTGACAGAAGAGACCAAGATGCAAAACGGAGCAGTAAAAGGAGCAAAATATGCCAAAAGGGGCAGTTAAGTGGAACAAAGGATGCAAAAAGGAGGAGTTAAACAGAGACAGGGGCAGATAGAACAAATGGCACAAAGAAGCGCAGTTACCGATTTGGGAGCAGAACAAGCAGCTAACAAGAAAACATCAGTCGACAGACACCAACACGAGGCATAAGGGCAAGGCGAGGTCAAGGTCACACTGAAGCAGAAGAGAGACGCCTGAACACCTACTCTTATTACTTACTATTTCAAGACATGTTTTTTGGACCTGGCCCTTTCTTCAGGGTTATCCCAAAAAGTTTTGCATTCTTCCTCCTATTTTTTCTGACCTGTTTTAGTTGTCTTTAGGACTTTGGACACTTTACCACTGCTGATCAGTGCTAAAGTGCATATGCTCTCTGCCTAAATTGTATTGGTAATTGGTTATCCATAATTGGCATATTTGATTTACTGGTAAGTCCCTAGTAAAGTGCACTATGTGTACCCAGGGCCTGTAAATCAAATGCTACTAGTGGACCAGCAGCACTAGTTGTCCCACTCATATGAGTAGCCCTGCAAACATGTCTCAGGCCTGCCACTTCAGTGCCTGCAAGTGCAGTTTAAACTGCCATGTCGACCTGGCAAGTGCAGCCAGTTGCCAGGCCCAAACCTTCCCTTTTTACTACATCTAAGACACCCCTAAGGTAGGCCAAAGGTAGCCCCATGGAAAGGGTGCTCTGTATGTGGAAGGTAGGACATGTACTGGTGTGGGTTCCATGTCCTGATAGTGAAATACTGCCAATATCTTTTTCACTATGAAAGGACTATCTCTCCCATAGGTTATCATTGGAGCTGCCTTGTAACACCTTACAAGTGTAACTTTCAATTAGGAAGAGATAGAGATTTGGAGTTTGGGTTACCTGGACTCAGGATTTAAAAACACATCTTTCTGTGAAGGTGCCTTTTAAATTGTGTGGTTGAAAATGCCACTTTTAGAAAGTGGTCATTTTCTTCATTTACCAATCCTGTGCCTCTGCCTGCCTGTGGAATCCATGTCTGGTTTAGCCTGACAGTTGGGTTGTTTGTTCATTCACTCTAGACAGTCACATAAAGGGAGCTGAGGTGTGCCCTGCGTATCCTGATTGCCCATCACCAGGCTGATGGGCCTTCCTGATCTAGAGTGGTGGGAGGAGTTCTCAATGACACCTGAATAGGGCTATGCCTGTCCTCTCTATGCTGTCTCCATCCCCCTGTAGTGTGTCTTGAGCCAGGTAAGGGCAAGGCAAGATCTGTGCACTACAAAGACTATCCTTTGAAGTATACCTACCTCAAAAGGCAGAAAGGGGTATAAGTAATGGACCAGTAACCCCACATTTTTAGAACACTTCTGGACTAAGAGGAGATTCTGCCAAGAAAAAGAGCTGAAGAGCTGTCACGAGGAGTACTGCCCCTTTGCTGGAATGGCCTGGAGTTGCTGCTTCTGTCTGTGGACAGAGAAAGAACTGGACTTTGATTTCTGGAATCCTGCTTTTCAAAGTTCTCCAAGGGCTCATGTGTGCTTGCCTCCTGTTGGAAGTCTCAGGGCCATTAAAGACTTCATCTGCAGCTCCCCTGAACTCCTCTGCTGGGAATTCTGTCCTGCCAAGTGGTGCCAACTCCAGTTCTGGGCCCTTGGAGGTGGTTTTGCTGCTTCAAAGACTGGAAATCCACACATTGCCCTTCAGCCCCGTTTTTACCGTCGCAAGCTTGCCGTGGAGTTGAAAAACCAACGCACCGCGTCGGTGCAGCCGAAAAATCAACGTAGCTCCTGTTTGTGGCTGGAAGAACCGCCACAGCCGAGTCCAGAGCACCGTGTCTCCGACGTCCGAGACCCCGCTCCGACTTCGATACAGGCCCTGCTGTGCGTCTGAAGGAATCGACACAGCACCTGTCTATAGCTGTGGAAATAGACGCATCGCCTGTTTTGCCGCCGCATCGCCCCAGCCCCCCTGGATTTTCCACGCATCGCACCTGTGTGCCAAGTTTCTAGTGCATTGCCTCACAGAAGGGAAGCACTTTTGGAATTAGACGCATCGCTGATCCTCGCAGTAAGGAATCAACGGAACACTTCTCCTGCGTGAAGCAGAACTGATACCTCCATTCCCCTGGGACTCAAGAATCGACGCATCACTTGTGTTTTCTGACACTTCCCTCCTCTGCGGCTGTTTTTCATCTTGGATGTTGACGCATCAAAGGTACTTGGTGCTAAAATCAGTGCATCCATAGAGTTCTATGGATAAAATTGCTTAAACCTTTAAAAAGTAATATTTCTACTTCTGTATGTTGGATTTTTGTCGTTTTGGTCTTATTTTACTTAGATAAATATTGGTTATTTTTCTAAACTGGTCTGGTGTCCATTTGTAGTGTTTTCACAGTGTTACTGTGTTTGTAGGTGCAAACACTTTACACATTGCCTATGAGATAACCCTGACTGCTCGTGCCAAGCTATCAAGGGGGTGAGCAGGGGTTATCTTAGCTGTGTATTCCCCTTGTCCTGAATAGAATAAGGGTCCTACTTGGACAGGGTGCAAACCACTGCCAACTAGAGACCCCCATTTCTAACAGTGTTATTTTTACATCGTTCAGATTTTTCATTTAACTGAATTGTTCTTTAACTTGTTGTTTTGCATATAACACTTGCATCTTCTCTGAACAAAGCCTTGCTGCTTGCACCAAGCTAACAATGGTGAGTGAGGGTTCCATCACGAAAACCAGTTTTCTTTTAGTGTTTTTTGGCCCTACGGGGGCTCAGTCTTAACTCAAATCCAAATAGAGGGCTCTCTACCCTTACCTAGCACTCTTATTTCTTAAAATATTCTACGTTTTGCACGTCATATATTGCCAACACTGGTTCGCTCACACGTGTACACCTGGCGGGGTCCAGAAGGTTTCCACATCAAACAGTCAGTGACTCCGTAAAGGATGCCACCCACCGAAGGAAGGCGGGACATGCAGCAGCTACATACAAAGTCAGTAGCATGTAGGCTGTATGGATCCCCACCAGTGTTACCAGAAATCAACAACCTGGTCTTTTGTGGTCTAAAAAGAATCAGTGTGCAGCTCAAATATAGCCTTGTGCATTCTGGCTCACTTTGTGTGAGCACATTCTTATTTTTCCAGCACTCTCTTCATTTGCATGACATGCTTCTGCTGTCGAAACTGCTATTAAAATAGCTGTATCGTACTGAATAAATCTTTTGAGTTTTGAAGTTTGCTTATGCGAGTGCTACACAGGGACAGTGCATGAGAGCGGTTGTCACTGTTCTCCCAGAGGGTAATGGTTTAGTCAAAGGTATCATCTTCAGTGGATCCTTCAAACCCAGACTATGGTATGGAACCCTCTTGTTGTTCCAACATAGTGAAATATTATTTTTATCAAATAAATAATTCACTGGAAGGCACTTCTCTGTGACGCACAACAATGGAAACACTCTCTTGTGGGAAGGTAGAAAGTGGTCTATGCACTCTTGCAAAGAATGAAGTGTCTAGTTAATGAAATACAAGTGGAATCCATCAGGTGAGCAAAAGGACCTTGCAGTCTTCACTTACTGTTTGTCTGCAAACAACAAGGGACCTTCCAGAACCTTCCTCTACCCCAAGATACATGATTACAGTACACGTCCATGTGGGTCATTCACAACTGGTCTACTCTGCAGAGGACTGAAGCATTACATCAAAGAACCTGGGCACTTCTTTAAAGAAGATACATCCACGAGAAGTGAAAGCCTTTAATGGTGCTCCTATATTCTAAGATCAGATTGTACAGTAGAGTGATTGTGGGTGATTATATAATAACAATGATACTATTTCAAGCTGTGATAACACCTGCTACTATTAAACGATTTATTGGTATTCAATTTACCAGCCTCAGGAGGAAGTAAAGATATGATGACAGTGCTGTAATTTTAGCTTATGACCTACCTACAGACGACTAACTGATGTCGGCAGTTGTCTACATGGGGGTAAGAGTGTCATCTGAAACTCAGAGTCTATCTCCCCAATGACATCTTACTGAATGTATGTGCACTTACAATACAGGGGTCTGGAGTATGGCTACCTCAGGGTGCCAGAATGGCCAGTCCGGTCCTGTGCATTGCAACCCAAGATCGACAGAGACAGGGACAATTAATGGTAGTTTGATGAGAATGCCCAAGGTGTTCCTTTTCCAAGAAACCGTGATGCATCAGTGGTACAACAAGACAGCACAGAATGAACCAGCAAGACTCCAACATGTGGAAGGTACCTTCCTTGATGCTGCAGAGTGGATAGGCTGACTGGGGTATTCAGATAGTGCCTGTGTGCACAAATGCCCAGCCCACTTTCCACATTAACGAAAGGAACTAGTGCACTTGGCAAGTAAGGCTCTGCATGGGAGTGTGGTCAGGCGGGTCCACCAAGAGAGTGATAGCTTGACATGCCCTGGCCCTGCCCTCAGCCTGAGCTGTCTTGCTGGATGTAATTACAGGACAAACGTCATTCATTAAAATAGTTATTTTAGCCTTAATAAATTACTCATCATCACGCAACAACTTTACAAGTTTGATAACAAGTCAATTCTACACAAATAAACATTTAAGATATTGTAGCTAAATGATATCTAAAACAATTACTTCTGTTTTGCAAATACCTGTATATGAGCAAGTGAGCAAGTATATGTGTATATATATATATATATATATATAAATATATATATATATATACTTGAAGATGAAGGATCACAAGAAAACAACAGCCAGCCAGGGCAAAAATCTGGATCCCAAAGGATACAATGAGTCACAAAGAAATAAAATATCCAAGAAAGAAGTGACTCAAACAGATATATTCACCAAAGAACAAAAATATATTTCCACTACAACGTTTCAGCTTCCGCCTTCCTCAGGTAGTACAAGATGGTTTGCTCAGTGGCTGCACAGATGACACAACTGAATTTTCAAAAAGCATCATGAGTGAAGATTCCATTTGGAATGTGGAATCAATGCAGTCCTGAGAGCTCTTGAGATATGCAGTAATCAGGTTGTATTATCAGTAATGTTCAGTCCATCTGGATGCAGTGATTTTAAACGGTACATCCAGAAGTTTTCTCTGGAGTCCAGTAGTTCTTCCTTTGAGACATGTTCCACGGGGAAAATCTTCAAATCTGATAGTAAATGATCCACAAGGTTAAAATGATTGGCTACAGGCTGGTCAATTTTCTTATTAATTATTGCCGATTTGTGGTTCCTGAATCGTGTACGGAGGTCATTCACTGTTTGGCCTACATATTGTTTTTTACAGCTTTGCCGTTGGCACTGAATCACATAAATAATGCATGTTGAGCGACATGTAAGATGCTGTCTTATTCCATAGGTCCTTCTCGTAACAGAACTAGTTACTGATGATGTTTGTAAAAGGTATTCACACGTGATGCACCTTTTAGAGTCACAGCAATGAACCCCTGCATTTGTTACAACTTGCTTGAGTTCAGCTCTCACAATAAGAGATCGTAAATTTGGAGCTCTGCGGTAAGCAATGACTGGCGGTTTTGGAAAAACCTTTTGCAATTTTTCACAAGTAGACAGTAAGGGAAATGTTTTTTGCATTATATTTCTGTAGTTGGGAGCTGATGGATGATAGTCAACCACAAATGGAGTTCGGTCACTTTTGTTTCTGCCGTTGGTATTCCAAATAAGTGCTTCTCTGGGTAACTGCAAAGACTTGTCAATTTGTTGCTGTATGATATGCAGAGGATAGCCTCGCCTTTTAAATAATGTAGCAAGCTCCTGTAGATGGTCTTTACAGGTTTCCTCATTGCTGCAGATGCATCTTATTCTGAGTGCTTGGCTGTAGATGATGCTCAGTTTAGTGTGGTGTGGGTGACATGAAGTCCAGTTTAGATACAAATGAGCATCTGTAGGCTTGTGGTACAGATCAGTTGTAATTTTTTGTTCATGAATGGTGAGTAGCACATCCAGAAAAGGGAGATGATGCTTCTGTTTAGTATTGCTGCTGGTAAATTTGATGGTAGGATGGATATTGTTGATATAAGCTGTAAATTGTTCCAATGCTCTACTTCCTGCATTCCATATTATAAATATGTCATCAATGTATCTTAGCCATACCAGTGGTTTGATGCTATAAGTAGCAAGTATACAGTTCTCTAGTTTGCCCATGAAGATATTTGCATAGGATGGAGCCATCCGAGTGTCCATGGAAGTCCCTTGTATCTGCAGATAGTGTTTACCATTGAATGTAAAATTGTTGGATTTAAGGATAACTCTTGCAAAGTTGGTAAGCACATTTGTTGATGGCTTTTTCACAGTTCTTTTATTAAGAGCTTCACGATGCTTGTCAATGTCTTTGGTTATGAATATGACATGCGCCGCGCCTCGCCGCGGATACGCCCCGCCGCGCATTCAGCGGGCCTGCGGTGCTCGAAGGAAGGAGCACCGTGTGGAGTTGGAAATGCCGATTTTTGCTGGGGTTGACATTGACAAGCATCGTGCAGCTTTCCCCTCAGCCCCCACTTGGGATTTATTGTATTTGTGCACACTGTCCTGGCCAGCTACCACCTTGGTTCAGTTACGGACTACTTAACCCAGAATGCAACTTTGCTTGGTGAAGACCCATTTGGGCGGGGTTAAAGTTATATATCCACGCAGCTGCTGAGACTTTGTTTGTGCAGCCAGTGAACAAGGGCTATCGAGCCCGAAACATGTTTGGCGCTTTGCTGTTGGGGATTGACGCGCTATGCCTGTTACCTGCAATAAAGAAGGCTAAATTTCCACCTGTGTTGGCGAATCCTTGCAAGGCAAATCTTTGGTTATGAATATGACATGCGGCGCGCCTCGCCGTGGATACGCCCCGCCGCGCATTCAGCGGGCCTGCGGTGCTTGAAGGAAGGAGCACCGTGTGGAGTTGGAAATGCCGATTTTTGCTGGGGTTGACATTGACAAGCATCGTGCAGCTTTCCCCTGAGCCCCCACTTGGGATTTATTGTATTTGCGCACACTGTCCTGGCCAGCTACCACCTTGGTTCAGTTACGGACTACTTAACCCAGAATGCAGCTTTGCTTGGTGAAGACCCATTTGGGCGGGGTTAGAGTTATATATCCACGCAGCTGCTGAGACTTTGTTTGTGCAGCCAGTGAACAAGGGCTATCGAGCCCGAAACATGTTTGGAGCTTTGCTGTTGGGGATTGACGCGCTATGCCTGTTACCTGCAATAAAGAAGGCTAAATTTCCACCTGTGTTGGCGAATCCTTGCAAGGCAAATCTTTGGTTATGAATATGACATGCGGCGCGCCTCGCCGCGGATACGCCCCGCCGCGCATTCAGCGGGCCTGCGGTGCTCGAAGGAAGGAGCACCGTGTGGAGTTGGAAATGCCGATTTTTGCTGGGGTTGACATTGACAAGCATCGTGCAGTTTTCCCCTCAGCCCCCACTTGGGATTTATTCTATTTGTGCACACTGTCCTGGCCAGCTACCACCTTGGTTCAGTTACGGACTACTTAACCCAGAATGCAACTTTGCTTGGTGAAGACCCATTTGGGCGGGGTTAGAGATATATATCCACGCAGCTGCGAGACTTTGTTTGTGCAGCCAGTGAACAAGGGCTAACGAGCCCGAAACATGTTTGGCGCTTTGCTGTTGGGGATTGACGCGCTATGCCTGTTACCTGCAATAAAGAAGGCTAAATTTCCACCTGTGTTGGCGAATCCTTGCAAGGCAAATCTTTGGTTATGAATATGACATGCGGCGCACCTCGCCGTGGATACGCCCCGCCGCGCATTCAGCGGGCCTGCGGTGCTCGACGGAAGGAGCACCGTGTGGAGTTGGAAATGCCGATTTTTGCTGGGGTTGACATTGACAAGCATCGTGCAGCTTTCCCCTCAGCCCCCACTTGGGATTTATTGTATTTGTGCACACTGTCCTGGCCAGCTACCACCTTGGTTCAGTTACGGACTACTTAACCCAGAATGCAACTTTGCTTGGTGAAGACCCATTTGGGCGGGGTTAGAGTTATATATCCACGCAGCTGCTGAGACTTTGTTTGTGCAGCCAGTGAACAAGGGCTATCGAGCCCGAAACATGTTTGGCGCTTTGCTGTTGGGGATTGACGCGCTATGCCTGTTACCTGCAATAAAGAAGGCTAAATTTCCACCTGTGTTGGCGAATCCTTGCAAGGCAAATCTTTGGTTATGAATATGACATGCGGCGCGCCTCGCCGCGGATACGCCCCGCCGCGCATTCAGCGGGCCTGCGGTGCTCGAAGGAAGGAGCACCGTGTGGAGTTGGAAATGCCGATTTTTGCTGGGGTTGACATTGACAAGCATCGTGCAGCTTTCCCCTCAGCCCCCACTTGGGATTTATTGTATTTGTGCACACTGTCCTGTCCAGCTACCAGCTTGGTTCAGTTACGGACTACTTAACCCAGAATGCAACTTTGCTTGGTGAAGACCCATTTGGGCGGGGTTAAAGTTATATATCCACGCAGCTGCTGAGACTTTGTTTGTGCAGCCAGTGAACAAGGGCTATCGAGCCCGAAACATGTTTGGCGCTTTGCTGTTGGGGATTGGCGTGCTATGCCTGTTACCTGCAATAAAGAAGGCTAAATTTCCACCTGTGTTGGCGAATCCTTGCAAGGCAAATCTTTGGTTATGAATATGACATGCGGCGCACCTCGCCGCGGATACGCCCCGCCGCGCATTCAGCGGGCCTGCGGTGCTCGAAGGAAGGAGCACCGTGTGGAGTTGGAAATGCCGATTTTTGCTGGGGTTGACATTGACAAGCATCGTGCAGCTTTCCCCTCAGCCCCCACTTGGGATTTATTGTATTTGTGCACACTGTCCTGGCCAGCTACCACCTTGGTTCAGTTACGGACTACTTAACCCAGAATGCAACTTTGCTTGGTGAAGACCCATTTGGGCGGGGTTAGAGTTATATATCCACGCAGCTGCTGAGACTTTGTTTGTGCAGCCAGTGAACAAGGGCTATCGAGCCCGAAACATGTTTGGCGCTTTGCTGTTGTGATTGACGCGCTATGCCTGTTACCTGCAATAAAGAAGGCTAAATTTCCACCTGTGTTGGCGAATCCTTGCAAGGCAAATCTTTGGTTATGAATATGACATGCGGCGCGCCTCGCCGCGGATACGCCCCGCCGCACATTCAGCGGGCCTGCGGTGCTCGAAGGAAGGAGCACCGTGTGGAATTGGAAATGACGATTTTTGCTGGGGTTGACATTGACAAGCATCGTGCAGCTTTCCCCTCAGCCCCCACTTGGGATTTATTGTATTTGTGCACACTGGCCTGGCCAGCTACCACCTTGGTTCAGTTACGGACTACTTAACCCAGAATGCAACTTTGCTTGGTGAAGACCCATTTGGGCGGGGTTAGAGTTATATATCCACGCAGCTGCTGAGACTTTGTTTGTGCATCCACACAACACAGACCAGAAACTAACAGAATCATAAATCGTGATGGGTAATAAGTGAGGTGGTTGATTGGTGTAAGGCAGGGCACAAACAGTGTGTATAAAACTGCCCTCACACACAGCAAGCTGTGTCATGCTTCATCATAGGGCCTGCTAAACACACCCCCGCGCTAGCCAACACTGGAGGTGGAGCAATAGGGAGGGGAAAACAAACACACAACATAAAAAGTGAACAAATCGTGTGGGATCTAAGAGGTGAAAAATGTGGCAGAGAATAATTTAAAAACTGGTAACAGTGTATCCCTACTCTGTCTTTAATGGTGGGTACACTGTCCAGACACAAAACGTGGTCCCTGTCGGACCAGTGGGTGATGGTAATGGCTACTAGATACCAGAGCCCTACCCCCCCCACTCTGCTAAAATGTCGACATGTTTCAGCCGAATGAAACTACTACCCCGGCTTTCTTCAGGACTTTCACCTGAACAATCCCAACAAGGATAAAGTCCCTACCTCCTTATAATCCAGGGGTAAGGAAAAACAAGCACCTTGTTTTAGTGCACACTCTGGTACAGCGAGTAATGGAGCCCCTTGCTCTCAATGAGGAACCTGTAAAGGATAAAATTAAGAAAAAGAAGTGAGGTGCAGGGTGCAAAAGTGCTGTGCCCTGTCTCATAACCCAACCAATCGATGTGAAGGGTGACCCCCCCACACAAAACACATACATACATAATCCATAAATTGTATAAAATACCCAAGGTCACGTAAGAAATATCATGATCCTTAATGCGTCTAGCCAACTAGGCTGAACACGTGTTGCACTACCCCTATACAATACTCGGTGGTTGTGCCCTGGTGAATAGATCATAAAAACATAACACTATGGAATATCATAATGTGCAAATATAGTCAAGCGTCTATGTGCAACGCAACATAATCCCCATGACTATATCCAAATTAAAAACAGCGATTTCCTTCAATAGGAGGCACCATCCATCCAATTCCATTCCTGGAATCTTACCGAGTTTATTATTAGGTCAAACTCGAACTGGCGGAGGGGTGCAAGTAGCTCCCTGTTGTCACACTCTAGGTTTCGACAGGGAGAAATACAAGAGAGAGAGTCGAAAAAATGCACATTGAGTCACAAGGAGGGAAATCTTATGCATGGTAGCGGAAATGACAGATCAAAACATGGGCCCTCGGGAACAGCCCTACAAGTCCACGTGGTTTCAGAAGGCTCAATCGGGACCCTTGCATAATGGAACTGCCAAGAAAAACTCAAGATGGTCCAACAGAGTAACAAGAGAGTAGCAATATATGTAATATCTATTGTGCGTAGAGCAGGGTAAAATTAGGGCGTTGACGCGCTCTCCTAATCTACCCGGTAAATCAAAATCCCTAATAAAATACAAAACGGGCACTAAAGAGAGTCGCGCACGTCACAAGACCAGCCAGCAACCCAGCTCATCCCTACTCACTTCGTCAAGGTGAGCCCGCAACCGCCACCTAACCGCACTCCCAGCACCGTGTAGAGTGTCTCGTAGGTGTTCCCTCCATCATTACATAGGCAGTGAGGGAAGCGTCCACCACGCATGCGCTGTTGCGTGGTGTGCGTGTAACAACTAGAACGTCACCCTCTCGGCCATATTGGAAGTGGCAAATGACGAGTATTTACAGACGAGGAAAAAGTCATGGGAGTCAGGGTAAAGATCTACTCTCAGCACAAGGGAAGGACAGAAAACACAAGGAAAAAAGGCAATTAATACTTAAGAGTTAAGAGTTAAGGCTGTTCCAGGGAATATCATCATTCAGGCCGCTGATGTGACTGCGTAACCTGTAAACCCATCTTTGTTCCTTCATGAACAGCGCTCTCTCTGGTTTGCAATGCGTCATGTCAATATAAGGCTTGTCAATAACAGTCCAGAAAAAATCATCAGCCAAATGATTTTTTTCTTTAAAATGCGTAGTAAGTCGACTAACAGATCTCTGGTATCTGAAGGTAGACCTGTGTTCCATTATTCTGACCTTTACCTTCCTCGTGGTCATGCCTATGTAAATGAGCTCACATGAACATTTGATTAAATAAATAACATACATAGAGTTACAATTTGTGTGTTTTCTTTATTCCCACGGGTGTGGGAGGCCAATGTCTATGGTCTTGGTATTCGCAGTCAGATGGCATACATCACAGGACCCACATCTTGTGTGACCCGTAACAGGTGGTAAGAGAAACCCAGGTCGAGTAGCCCGGGCCGCAAACATCTTTGGCACCGTTGGAAGAATCTTCACAAAATTCTCAGAAAAAAGTGTGCCGGTGATTCTAGTTGTGCATGAAAAGTTCCGGGGTGATCCGTGAATCAGGGGTCGAGAAAAACAGGGGGTAAAAAAAAGTGTGCTTCCCATGTTAATTCCCATAGACATCTTTAGACACAGATTGTGCTTTTTGTTATTTGGTGTAAATAGGTTCCGTAGTTGTTGAGAAATTTAAGGAAATGTTTATCTGAGATCATGGCTAATTCGCAACAATTTTGCGTTTAATCGTGAATGCAGGCGCCAACAGGAATGCTGTGATTGGCTGGCCACAACCTGAGCAGAGAGTTGCAGCTGCCATTTCATCTCATCGAAGAAGTTCCCGGGGCTGGAAATTAGAATCAAAAGTGGTATAAGGGGTCAGGGTATAGGTACTCTGTCCCTTTGTTTGGCATATAGGGGTCTTTGAGGGACCCGTGATGTGTATAATATGTCAAGAAACAGGTTTTTTTCCACATGCAATATTCGCGAATTTGTCGCGACCACCAGCGCGGCCCATCCATTTAACGTTGTGATGAATTTGTAAATATCAGAAAAAAAACTAAAAAGTAAAACATTCACAGACCCACTCTGACAATGATGCACCCACTCACAGACACACTCAGAGAGTACTACACCCAGTCAGAAACCTAGTCACAGACTCATGCACCCAGTCACAGACCCACTCAGATACTCATGTACCCACTCACAAACCCACTCAGACACTCACACATGTAGTCACAGACCCACTCAGAGACTCACGCACCCACTTACAGACCCACTCAGAGACTCACTCACCCATTGACAGACCCACTCAGACACTCATGCACCCACTCACTGACCCACACACAGACTCAGGCACCCACTCACAGGCCTACTCAGAGACTCATGCATCCAGTCACATACCCACTCAGAGATGCACACGCCCACTCACAGACCCAGTACAAGGCTCGCACCCACTCACAGACCCACTCAGAGACTCATGTACCCACTCACTGACCTACTCAGACACTCATGCACCCACTCAGAGACCCCACTCAGACACTTATATACTCACTCACAGACCCACTCACAGACTGATACACCCACTCAAGATCCACTCAGATACTTCGGCACCCACTCACAGACCCACTCAGACACTAATGCACGCACTCACAGACCCACTCAGAAACTCAAACACCCAATGACAGACCCACTGAGACACTCACGCACCCACTCACAGACCCAGTCATAGACTCATGCACCCACTCAGAGACTCATACACCCACTCACAAACCCACTGAGAAACTTGCACACCCACTCACAGACCCACTGAGACACTCATATACCCACTCACAGACCTACTGAGAGACTAATGCACCCACTCACAGACCCACTGACACACTCATACACCCACTCACAATCCCACTCAGAAACTCATACACTCAGTCACAGACCCACTCAGACACTCATGCACCCACTCACAGACCTACTTAGACACATGCACCCATTCACAAGCCCTCACGTGCCCACTAACAGACCCACTGAGAAACTGATGCACTCACTTACAGACCCACTCAGAGAGTTATACACCCTCTCACAAGCCTACTCAGACACTCAGTCACCCACTTAGACACCTACTCAGACACTCACAGACCCACTCAAACACTAATGCACCCACTCACACACCCAGTGACACACTTATACAGCCACTCCCAGGCCCAATCAGACATTCAAACACCCACTCACACAACCATTCAGACACTCACGCACCCACTAACCCATCCACTGAGACACTCATGCACTCTCTCACACACTCACTCTCAAAGGTTACAGGTTACACTTGGAAAATAAAATTAAAAAACCTTAGAAACTCACTGAAAAAACAAAGGTTACAAGGACATTATAGTTAGGAAATAAAATTTAAAGAACCTTTGAAATTCACTGAAAAAAACAAAGGTTACAGGGACGTTAAAGTTAGGAAATAAAATGTAAAGAACCTTTGAAATTCACTGAAAAAAACAAAGGTTACAGGGATGTTGTAGTTAGGCTCACATTTCACTTGTACAAAACCAGAGAAATTCAGCAGTTATAGTTACCTGAGCTAACTATAACTTACGGCCTCGCAACACACTGCTTAGGACCTCACATATTACATCACTCATTACAAGGTCAGTGACATGACTGATGACATCTCAAATGACATCACTGATAACATCTCAAATGACATCACTGATGACATCATCCACAGAACCACCAAGACACCCACTTACATTTCCATAGATGCTCTCATACACCCACTTCTACTCCCATACAACCCCTCACATACCCATTCACAGACCCATACCAGTACTTACACAACCAATCACTCATCCCTAGAGTCACCCACACATCCACTCACACATACTGCCACTCACATCCACTCAGTCACCCATACAGAAACTCACACAGCCACTCTCTCACCCATACAGGTACAGACAGATCCATACACTCACACTGCCTCTCACTCATCAATACAGCCACTCACACATCCAGTCATACAGACACTTACACACCCACTCATACACCCTTACAGTCACTAATACCCACTCAATCACCCATATAGAAACTCACACAGCCACTCATTCACCCATACAGGTACTCACACACACACACACTCACCCTTCCCGTCACACACACTGCTACTCTCTCCTCCATGCAGATACTCACATCCCCTTACTTATCCATACAGCCATTGACACAGTCAGTCACTCACCCATACAACCACTCACACACCCACTCACACACCCATTCACACATCCATATAACTACTCACACACCCACTCACTCACTCTTACAGCCACTCACACAAACATTCACTCTCCAATACAGCCACTCACACCCACTCACTTATCTATACACACACTCAAATAGCTGCTCCCCCACCCACACAGCTATTCACATACCCACTCGCACACCTACGAAGCCACTCACACAACTATGCAGCCACTCACACACCCACTCACACAGCCATACAGTCACTCAGACATCCACTCACACACTGATACAGACAGTCACATAGCCACTCAGATGAGATATGTTAGAAACAGTATGGCTAATTACTAGTACAGAAAGAATAGTAATTTATCTTATGCTGTAGCTTTGTACATATCTTTAGGTCTCAGAATATTTCTGTACCATTGATATTCGGGATTCGATATTCCCAGCCACAATCGAATCTAAAAGTGGACATTCACTGGGGAGGCAACATCAATCTGCAATCAAAAATATCAGTGCACCATGTTTGCACCTATGGATAACGCGGCATAAAGCACTCTCTGGATGTAGGAGCGAAATTTGATGCATGCGGTTACCTAGATTTCCCTAATCTCAATCCACATCAGTAAAGCAATACATTTTCCTCAAGTGATTCAGTTGTGCTGGGGTGCAAGTGTAATGAATTGAAGCATCCAATTTATAAACATGATCTCCCCTGAGCTTGATGAAGTTTGGCCTCATTTAGGGGTCGATTACGATGGCGGGCGGACAAAGTCCGCCCGCCATCGCATTGGCAAAAGGGAACGCCTGCCATAGGTGCGGCGGTACCGCTATACAAATTAGGATGCGCCCGCCACACTGGCGGGCGCATCCCGTATTTTTACATTGCGGCGGGCGCTGCTGCAAGCAGCACCCGCCACAATGTAAAAATACATGTTGTGCATCTGCATATACAACGTGGCAGGCACCGTGCGGTGCCTTCCACCTTGTACATGCAGATGCAGGGGGGTACCATAGGTACCCCCCACGTGCAGCCCCCCACCCTCCACCCCCCGGGGTCCCGCAATGGGCCCCCGAAGGCATTCTCTGCCTGTCTTTTTGCGGCGGGATCTCCGCCGCAAAAGACAGGCATCGTAATGCCCACGGCGGTGCCTGCACGGCATCGCGGCCATTGGCCCATTGTACCGTGTCCCGCAAGGCGGGCGGAAAAGGACCGCCTTGCGGGACCACGGAGGACGGTCTTTCCGTCCGCTCCGGTACCATTCCCATTCCCACCGCCATCCTAATTTGGCGGTGGGAATATTCAGGTTGATGGTGGGCGGATCGCCCCCGCCGGGCCGGCGGTGACTACCGCCGGCACGGCGGGGACAATCTGCCCGCCATCATAATCGGCCCCTTTGAGATGAATCTCCAGGCAATCTTGAAAATAATCATCAAGCACAACAACCCTGGGTACACCAAGTGAGCTGCAATTAAAGGCTTTTGAGTCCTACGCTCTATATTTAGTTTTCAGAACGGAATAATGTAGTCCTTGGACTTTCATCTACTTTATTTCTGACAGTACAATTTCTTGAGATACCTGGCCAAAGAATTTGCTGTGGACAAGAAAGACTTTAAGTGGGAGTGTAGCAGGCAAGTAAAAATTGTACAAACAGGAAGTTCACTGGATTTCAGATATGAGATGAGTTACTTGATAAATTTGTATGTAAGGTTGAGTGTGGAGTTTGTAGAAAGACTGAAGGAAGAATGAGGTACAAAGAAATGTGCGTGTTCAATGATGTAGCTTACTAGGCGCTTGGTAGTATAGGCATGTATACAAGGGAGATTGTGAGCTGGTGTATTAGTTGAAATGAAGATAAAAATGCATAGAAGGGCTTTTCCATCTTTACTTATCATGATTTTTTCCTGTCTTCACGTTCTTCCCTTTCACTGAGAAGTTATGTCCATAGATATTGTGCTGGAAAGGCTCATGTTCTCTTTCACAAAGATGGCTCCAGCTGTCAACATGGAATAGAGACATGCAGCTGCCCCTCAAAAGATGCCCACTGATTAAAAGCGAAGTATTTCGTTTCGTGACCTGAAACTAATGCAGACCTGGTGTTTCATTTTTTGGCATTTCAATGCTTAACAGTTGCTACACTTGTGATTGGTAATTCGAGTGACTGACTATTCTCCATAGAAGCTGAGGTATCAGAAGCTATTTTGGCTCCCTAACAATGCCACACTGCTCCAGAGTGCTCAAGCTTTTTAAATTTGGAGAGTTGAATATCGATTTTAATATTTATTGATGTCACAGGAAGTGATTTCACATGATCTTTAATGATCCTATTCTGCATTTACACTACAAGTTGTTACCCAATGACATTTGCAAAAAATCTTTTAAAAAGTCATACACCAATATAGTTCTATCAAAAATTATGGTGTGACTACCACTGTTACGCCATGCTTGAAGACAGCAGGCCCAAAACTAGTTGGCCTTCACAAATGGTTTTAGGTGAATGTTTTATTTCAAAATGTGGAACCTTTTTGATTAATGTGTTTAACTTATACATGTTTAAAGATGTTTCTGAAGTTTTTTTAAGGATTGCTATTTAAAGACTTTGGACTCTTATCTTGCCAGTGAACGAACACCATTTTGCAAAATGAGTTGATAGGAAAACAATATTGCTAAACTTTTCAGCCTTTGCTTTCGGTAGGTGTTCATGTGGTCCTCTATTCATGGATAAAGCAGTGGCCAAAATGTCCTCATTAAAAAGCACAAATTATTTGGAATTGAATGAGAAATCAGAAGGAGCTCGGTCCCCTCTTTGCCTATAGTCTTTCTGTATTTGACACTTGGTGGATCAACCTCTGAATTAACCATATTTCAGTGATGATGGTACAGGGCACAGGAGTGACAGAATGCTTTTCTTTTTACTTCATTTGTCATTTTGTCTCTCCTATGTTGCTATCATTGCAATGTATTGCATAGCAGCAACAGGGGGTGATTTGCTTTATGTGAATACACCCTTGCTACACTAGATAGGGATGCGATGATTTTGTCACTATACAAGGGCGCTTCTCTCATACCATCATCCTACAGGGCTCAGTCCAGTCCTATGGTCTCTGTTCTGTTGACCTCTTTCCTGTGGTGATCCCTGTCCTCTGTGTGTCAGACCATCAGATTTACACAATGCTACAGTGTAGCACATGGAACAGGCATTCTTCACCAAGGTGCAAGGTGCAAGGTGAAGTCACTGTCGCTCATGTGCAGAGCTTTATGTGGGATGGCCCAAAGCCAAGAATGGGTCTAGCCAGCCACTCCATTTCTGGATTCGGACCCAGTTTTCTGAGTGAAAAAAACATGGAGTTAGTAATTTGAATAGAAAAAAAACATTGGCAAAACCAATTGGTCTGGTTTGCATTTGACTTCTGACTACAACATTAAATGCTCATTGGTTCCTGTATAAAATTCATATATGAGAACAAGAATTCATCCTGTGATGATTCAGTGTACTTTTGAGATGTAACATGCATTGCAAAGCAAGCACATCCTAGAATGGCCTCTTTCTTGCTTAGGTTTAGAAGGCTTTAAAGACTGGGCTTTTGAATCTGTATCTGACTAGTTATTCTTTAATCTTTGTAGCTTCTCCGTCTCATTTCTGGTCATGGACAGCGCCTAGACACTTCCAGGTAAACGTTTGCACTTTATAAAATTAAATCAAATAAAAAATCAAATCAAGGTGGACTCATACACCAAACTGTGAATAAAATGCAATGCAAGAGAACTACTACTCTCAGCGAACCCAGAGCCCACTCTGTATATTTTAAAGAGTTTGTGACAATAAGTCTTTCAGACAGCGTTGATGTACACCCCATGACTCACGGCACACTGCACTTGTCCCAGCACACACAACATGCCTCACGGCACACTGAGCTTGCACCGGCACACACCCAATGCCTCATGCCTCACTGCGCTTGCACCAACACACACCCAATGCCTCACAGCTCACTGTGCTTGCACCAACACATGATAGGAAAATGAAGGACAGCTAATGGAAAGAAAGATATAGGAATGAATAATGAGGAAGGAAATATACAAAAGCAGTTTAAGAAACATCTGGATAAAAAAAGAGGGCAGAAATTGTAGAGGCCAGAGAAAGAGAAAATATTAGCTATGGTGGTGAGATGGGGGTAAAACGAAATCCGTAAGGGAGAATAAAAAAGAAATTGATAGCAGAGGAAAAAGAAGTAAGAAAAGGCCAAGTTGAAAGGTAGCAAGAAAAGAAAAATAGAGAGAGAAGTGAATGGATATAAGAATGAGAGTGAGAAGCATTAGCCTATAGGTCAGGCTTTAATGTATTGCATCCTGTCCTCACAGGCACACCACTCACCCTGTACTCGCATGAGCAGAGACTTTTATTACTGATGTTGCAGGAATAGGAGTGAGAAGGAAGAACCAACTCAGCTCTACTGTATTGAGTATAAATATAAGCACTCTTTTCCAGAGGCATCACAAAACTTCTCCCCAGTCAAATCCAGTAGGAAGGAAGATCAACATGTGGGTGGAGCCAGAGTCCTCCTCAGTTGTACTTCTTAAAGCTCTTTTTGTGGGGGAGAAGAGAAGATGTGGACATGAAAGAGAAAAGGGGAGGTGATAAAAGTTATGGAGATTAAAGCGTGGTTGTGGAAGAGAATAAAGGTGGGAACAGAAAGGAAATACATTTAGTATGAGGACTTCCCCAGATCCGTCAGAAGTGGGGCGGGGGGGGGGGTCGTTGTTCTCCAGGTCTCACACATCCTGAGGGCAACATATTTATTTATAGAGTTTAAAACAAAGCTGTGGTCAGCTAATGCTGATAATTTCTCACGATGGAGCCAGATGCTGATCTACTGTGTTTTTTTTTTTCCTACAAGACATAATTTTAAACTTTGGCACAGGTCCTCCTTCTATGAATGGCCCACTTCAATTTTATGGCTCAAAAAATTCAGGCACCCAGAAGCAGGAGGGTAGCTCTCAATAATGCAGTGGTTGTGGTTGCACAGGTGACCAAGGATAAGTGAGACCCAGTGCAGCTGAATTATGGCTATCTTTAATTTCCAACCATAAGAGTAAGGGGGCCCATTTTACTTGCTTGTGTCAGGGCTCATTGCACACTTCTTACAACTCTCACTATCAGTGTCTTCACTTGTCTTGCAGAGACGTTTTAAGGCATGGGTAAAGTGGGCTCTGGCCCAGGGCTCCAGCCTCTCATGGGGCCCCATGATAGAGCTGGCTCTGTTCTGCAGAGTCTTGCCCCGGTGACCTTAAATAATTCTTAAACTGATTGTTTTAATTATTGTTTTCCTTTAATTTATTTTTTTATCAAAATAGGACCTCAAATATGAGAAATGGGAGGGTGTCATAGATATTATTTGCAGTAATATTTGTGAGTAGCTGCTGTGTTACAATATTGAAAACAAAGGTCGCTATTCCTGAATATTAGATGTAAACACATTTAGAATTTGGACGAGTGACCTGACCAAAGAGGGCATGAAGGAGCTGCAATTGGATCATAAATTCAAAACTGTTCCGAACAGGGGCCCCCAAAATATGTTTGGCCCAGGCCCCGCGAGATCCTTAAGATGTCCCTGCTGTGGGTTTTGGCTTGGGATAATGTCACACTTAGAAAATTAAAGAGGGGACCTGTGAATAATTCTTGTCGCCATGTAAGCTAACAGAGTGAAATAGAAACTCTCCAGGGATGAAGTTTGAGGAAAACAAGGGTAGGGCTGGAGAGAGACCCGGAAGCCCGGCTCTATAGTCAGTATAATGCTCTGCCTCATCTGGAAAGTAGATGGCAGGCAGTTCCGGATTACCAAATAGGCAAAGTAGGCACCGGCCTTTGGGCCCCACTCCTTTTAGGGGCCCCGCAACAAGGGATTAAAATACAACGTAAAGTACATAAACCAGAGACATCAGATTCAAATAACAGCTTGTTTCTTAAGAGCTCATCTTCTGGTATCTGTCAGTTTGTAAACAATCCGGTGCATTGGGTATTAGGAGATAATTTGCAAAGGGGCCCCTGAAATTTCAACTACCTAGGGGCCTCCACAGGGTTTAATCCAGCACTGATGGCAGGATGCAGGTACAATGAAAACTAGACAAAAGTAAAAAAGAGATTTGGGTTTTAAGAAAGGAAAGCAGTGCACATTGACAGCAAGGCCCTTAACTAAAATGGAACCTACATGTGAGGGAACCAGAACTGAAAAAAACACAATGGTGTGGGTATGTAAAGCTGGGTACCAAATTCATGAGTGAAATAAGCCAGGAGTAACTTACGAAGCATTGCCAGTCCAACGAATACAGGCAGAACTGCTGACTCTGATTACCCTTCTCTGGAAGTGCATCAGTCTGACCCTGATATCTCGGCCTATTGTGCCTAAGAGTCCATCTGCTGCCACCTGCCCTGTCTCCACAACCTCCAGGCTTCTGGTCTGCTTGTTCCAGAGGGAATGTGAGTGTGATGTGGTATTGAGTGGACAGCACGTGGGGTATATCGGATTTTCAGATGCTTTAACTTTTGGGTTATCCTATGTGACCCTATGTTCAATGCCTCATCTTGAGCTGTAGGCCTGACATCTAGCCAACATGCTGCTGATGGTTTTTTCCCCCGGGAAAAATTACCTTCCCACTGCATGTTTTCTTAGGCCACCAGATGCTCTCAAAAAAATTCGTACGAGCATCCAAGTGACTTAGAGCAGAGGCTGTTGCAAGAGGATTTCACTGGGTCATCAGCTGGGCCCCTCTAGCTGTTTTTGCTTGGTGCTCATAGTTCTTGTAGATGGGAATTTCCAAACTTGGTTTTCCCTCTGTTCTGTTCCTTGGCCTCAATGCATGGGCCCACAAAGTCAGATACCATGGCCGGGTGTCTGGTGGCCTCTGGAGGGTAGCACTTGTGTTGATCATGCTGTGATTCATTGTGGCTACTAGCTTCATTGTGCTTTTGACCTTGACATTAGTAGCAGTTCTGGAAAAGTAAAATGTTTCTTCTGATAACTCACCACTGGCAGCAAGCGGAAGAGACAATGAGAGGGGCTATAGGCAGGGCAAATGGGGCAGAGTTAAATTTAGCTACTATGCTGGTGCAGTGAAATAAATGTACTTCAGAAACCAATCATGTCGCCACTATGTTTGCACTAGAAAATCTCAGTATGACTGCCTTAGTATTAACTTTACTTTAGGACAATTTCATAGCAGGGTGCAGTGCTTCACTCGAACCGGGCAGTGATCGAACTTCATCTGGGCTGCTGTATCTCTATTGGCTAGAGCCAACACTTCTCTTCAAGGCTTCGAAGCAGTTTCCAGCAGGTCTGTTATACCTAAAATTAAAAGTGCCAGGACTTCAAGGCTAGGTTTATATCCATGTGAAGTGCAGCACAAGAAATACTCTGCAAGACTGTCACCCTTTTAATGGGATATGACTAGCCCGTTTCAGAAGTTATCACTTAAAGGAAAGAATAGGTCAGCACTTCACTCCAGGCCTGGCTTACATTTAATGGGTCACTGCCAGTGCCTTCCTTCTAAATCGACAACATTTTAACGCGATAGTACAAACACCTCTCTACTGGAATGCCATACTATTAACAGAAATGTTATTACACTTCTGTGCAGGATTACCATAATGTAAACAGAATTCCTCTGCAAGATATTTTGTGACTAAGGCATGATTTATAATTGAATCTTAATGGAAAACCGATTGATTTCTGAAGCAATTGCTAAATCCAGAGGCAAACTTACCAGTAAAATATCCCTTACCACAGACATTCTTCTTCCTTCCTGCTTATCACTTCCGCCAGAAATTGGAACATTGCCATCAAACTCTAAATGCAGCTATTGTTATGTGTATTTGTAAAGCGCACTTTCACCTGCGAGGGAATTCTTGCTCTGAGCAGATGTGTGAGCCTAGCCTTGCCTATGGTCAGTTGGTTAATTGAAAAGCCAGGTCTCCAGCTTCCTGGGGAATCCAAAAAGACTGGATGAAGCTTTGATGTGAAGTGGGAGGCCGTTCCACTCTTTAGGAGCAATGTAAGAGAACACTTGTTTTCCTGATCTGGTTCTGTGTATGCGTGTGATGTATGCGAGTCCTGTGGAGCGGCGATGTGTGTGTGGTTGGTGAAAGGAGATGCAACTGTTCAGATAGGTGGGACCTGCATTGTGTAGTACCTTGAATATGTGTGTGTATGTGTGTGAGGTGTTTAAATTGAGCTCATTTGTATATTGGGACCCAGTGTAGTTCCCTGAGGTGTGGTGTGATGTGAGCTCTGTGTTGGAGGTTGAGGATGGGTCTGGCTGCTAAGTTCTGATTGGTTTTTAGTCTTCTAGTGAGTTGCTTGGTGATCCTGGGGTAGAGAATGTTCCCATAATCCAAATTACTGGTGACTAGGGCTTGAGTGACAGTTTTTCTAGTGTTCCTTGGGAGCCATTGCAGATCTTCCTCAGCATTTTCAAGGTATGGAAGAAGGATGCAGCTTGCTCGCTCACCAAACACTCATGGAGATATGGGACCTACTGCACAACCATGCTCCAGACCTACTATTTCTCATGGAACCATGGGAAAACCCAACCAATGCACAGGACATCGCTACAGTCATCCCCGCCGGCTACAAGATCATTACACAAGACCATCAGCACAAGCCCAGAGGTGGAGTCAACCATCATATTCAAAGATATCATCAGCTGCACAACCTACCCATCACCTCCACCAGCTACATGGAACACATCACGTTCAAGATACCCATCGCAGCCAACTTCCCCTGGGTGGAACCCTCATATACAGACCACTAGGACCCGCACCAATTTTCCCTATGACATCAGGGACTTTGTTGCACCCCTCATAATCAAAGTCAGTACCTTCATCCTCCTCAGAGACCTTACCTTTCAACTAGAAGACAGCACCAACCCAAGCTCTATGGCCCTTGTAGAAAATCTAGGAAGGCTTGTTCTCACCCAGCATGTTACTGAACCCACCCACACCACCGGACACCTACTGGACCCGATTGTCTTCTCAATCAGCAACATCACAATAGACAAGCCAGCAACTATGGCCTGGACACACAATGCCCTTGTCAGTTTCAGCATGCCCATACAGCACCATCACAGACCTACCACCACCAGAACCACCAACCGCATCTGAATAGGCATCTCAGAAGAGAAGTGAGCTTCGTCCCCCTCCAAGCAGCAGCCCAGGCATACCAGCACCTTGCTGAAAGCCATCAAAAACCTCAACAGCTGGATCACCACATGCTCAATCCAACAGTAAGAGCCGGACCACTGGCCAGCTAGTACACCGAAGAACTCAGGCTGACTCAACACAGCTGCAAGCAACTGGAGCGCAAATGGAGAACAAGGCAAGACACCGCAGATAAAGACTTCTTCAAATCAGCCCTAAGATGCTACCACCAGCAGATTCAGAAAACGAAGCCCACAGCTGTGGTTGATCGCATCAACGCCAGCACTAGCAGCACCAAAGAAATCTTCGTCATCATCTAAGATTTCACCACTCCTCCTGCCACCTCCAACAATAACCCCCCACTCATAAGACCATGGCAAGAAGCTCCCGGAATTCTTCTGTAATAAAATATTTGTAATTCATGCAAGTGTGGCATGTTGTTTGGGTGGTGTTTGGTCTGTGTGAGTGTGAGCAGGTGGCTAGTTTGTGTGTATGTGAGTGTGAGCGAGTGGGGTGCTGGTGGTGCGGAGTGGGCGTGTAGGGTGTGGGAGAGTACATGGGAACTTGCAGGAGGCACGTGTGAACACTCCTTCCAGGTTGTGTGGTGCGGTGTGGTAGTAGTGGCCAGGGTTAAGAGCATGGAGAAGCACAGCAGGGTTTCCGTGGGGAGGGGGAGAACCAGGGTTCCTGGTGCTGGATGTGGTCCAGGCACGGACAGGCACAAACGGGCTTCCCTTTGTTGCATCTTCAGCACGCCATCGGTGTGTCTGCACTGCAGTGCCATTAAATAGGTCCTGGGAGGAGAGAGGAGTGCAGGGTACCATGGGAGGGAAACCAGTGATGTCACTTCCTGTGCAGATGAATGATGGAAAATTCAGTGATGTCACTTCCTGTGCAGATGGACACTGGTCTTGTCTCTTGCTCCTGTCTCTAGTGTTTAGCACTTGGAATGATCAAATGTACACAGATATAGCAAATCATTCATTACTATGTGCCAGATTTAGAGTTGGATGATTGTGGGAAATTATCCAATTTCTGGAGGCGTTGGACGGTGCTAAACGGACAGTCCTCCTTTTGACTGAGAACATTTTCCACTGGATACACTTTTTGATTTAGCATTTGCCTCTAGAAATGGCACTACCTCTGACCTCAAAAAGAGGCCTTATGTTACATTTAGAAGACTGTCCCATACTTCTGTCAAACATCATAATACAAGCACTGAGTGCCCTGTCGATTTCATAATGACTTGAGGAATTTTGATCTGATTAGTCTAAAAAAGTAATCCTATCAATTCGATCAAGTGCCCCTATCCCTAGCTTCAGCTACTGTACTGTGCCCTCTTTATTTCATACACAGAAAGGTCGCTTTGTCATTTCTCAGTGGCCGCAATCAGGAGTGATTGGAGACTTGGACTTGGCTCTTTCTGCAGGGTCATTCCGAGACTTTTTGCCTTCACCCTCCTGTTTTCTGATCCTGTTTTGTTAGCTTTTAGGACTGTGCGCTCTTTACCACTACTAACCCTTGCTAAAATGCTCATGCTCTCTCCTTTAAATGTGGTAAAATTGGTGTATACTCAATTTCCATATTTAATTTACCTGTGAGTCCCTAGTAAAGTGGTACTACCTGTTCCTAGGGCCTGTAAGCTACATGCTACTAGTGGGCCTGCAGCACTCATTTGGTCACCCACTTAAGTAGCCTTTTAAGCATGTCTCAGGCCTGCCACTGCAGCCTGTGGGTGCAGTTTTAAAACTGCCATTTCCATCTGGCAAAATAAACCATTTTGCTAGGCCCAAACCTTCCTTTTCAATACATATCAGTCACCCCTCGGGTTGGCCCTGGACAGCCCAGAGGGCCGGGTGCAGTGTATTTAAAAGGTAGGACATGTACTTTTAAGTTTTACATGTCCTGGTAGTGAAAGACTCCTAAATTCGCTTTTCACTACTGCATGGCCTACTGCTCTAATAGGATAACATTGGAGTTATCTTATTACATTTAATAAGCTGTGATTTCCAATTGGGAACAGATGGACAGATCGAGTTTGGTTTCTAAAGAATTGTAATTAAAAGCTCTCTTTAATGGTAAAGTCTGATTTTTAATTAAAATTCTGAAAAGGCCACTTTTAGAAAGTTGGAATTGTTTTGTCCTAACCATTTGGTGCTTGCCGTCTGAGCCTGAGTTACTGAGTCACATCCTGGTTGAAGCTGGTAGTTGGTCTTTGTATATTGCTCCCATACAGTGTGAAAAAGGGGAGATAGGTGTTGGCAGGATTGAATGTCTGAGTTAAAAAGAGGGATGAGCTGTCACCGACCACACTTGCACATCACAAAGGCTCTGCCTGAGCACTCTCACAAAGGGGTTTGACACTGGTCTTTTGTGTCCCCAGACAAGCTGGGGCCAGGGCAGGGAGGAAGGGGATGCCTGACATCTCAGGGGGTGGAAACCTCTAGAAGCTTTTTCAACTTCAAAGTGAGCACCACGTATAAAAATTGGACCGCAGACCCCAACTCTTTAGTACACTTCTGGACCTGTGGAAGACTCTGCCACGAAGAAGGACTGTTGTACTGCTGAACGGACTCCCACTCTGCTGCACAGCTGCTCTGAAGGACTGCTGTCCAGCTGGGCTGACCTGCTGCCCTCTTGCCTAGGTGAGAAGGACTGGATCTGCAGCCGGTACCCAGGACCACCAGAGTGATTCCAAGGGCTAGGTCTCTTGTAAGCCGCACCTGGATTCTGCAACAGTGAGTCCTTTCCTGCGAATTGGTGCCAACCCTGTCCTGGACCCTTGGAAGAGGGCCTAAAGGTGCTCTGCTAGCCCATCTGTGAATCCAGCAGAACTGATGCATCTACTCTGTTGTGCGGGGCAACCCCGAGCAGAACCAACGCATCGCCCCTGCTGCATGCACTTTTCCGGCACCAGTACTTCGCATCACCTTGCAGCCTGCAGCTTCATCAGAACCACAACTGCGCAACGCATGCAGGACTCCGCATCACAAGCCCCACAGCTTCTTGTGAACCAGCTGGTGTGCAATGCATCCCCGACACATGACATCACATTGCAAGCCCCCCTCATCGACGGCCTCCACAACGACGATGCAGGACCTCACATTTCGACCTCACAACTTCCTGGAACCGACGCTATCTGATGAATCTCCGACCCAGACTTCACATCGCCTCAGCTGCGCGATGCATTGGAGCAGGTCCACGCAACACTTCGCCACCAGGATTTAAGGTACTCTTGTCCAGCGGGCCTAACTGGGTCCCTGTAGACGGCCCGCTCGCCATCTTGGTCGGCCTGAACTTGTGACTTTGTCCCGGTACGCCGCAAACAGATGGCCACATTTGGAGCTGCATGCTTTTTGGCACAATTTTTGCTCAAATCTCTAAAATTGCATATCTCATTTCCTACTAAGTGGATTTTTGTCTTGTGTTATTTATTAAAATGTATTCTATTTTTCTAATCTGGTGTGGGATCTTCCCTGTGTTGTGTTTTCACTTTTTTGCTGTTTGGAAAGCTGCATAAATACTTTATACATTGCCTCTAAGTTAAGCCTGACTGCTCTGTGCCAAGCTACCAGAGGGGTTGACCACAGGTTAATTTAGGATTTGCTTGTGACTTCACACTGACAAAAAATATGGTTGCTGCTTGAGAAGGGTTCCTTCTTCAACGAGTAGCTCATTTTCTTACAGAGACAATTAATATATCTCCATGTCAAAGGTGGTTTTAATTGCCTCATTCAACGCCATAGGCACAGGGGCAAAGCCCAGGCGTGATAATTCAGACAATGTGCTGCTATTGGACAGAGAGTTTTGTACCTCTGCAGACAGAATGCATGCTTCATACTCATCTCCCGTATGCCCAACAGCTATGAACACCCCACACTAAACATAGAGAAACATTTCAGGTTTCAGTGAGCACCGGCAGACCCAGTTAATGCATTGAGGGTTTTTTTGCAGCTAAGAATGTAAAAAATCCATGGAGGTCTGAATTAGGAGAGCAACTTTATGTGCCACAGCATAGCAGCTCTGAAAAACGCAGACATTCTGAATTAATTAAAGCAGTGTGTTTTATGTCTTACTAGAAACAGTGTTAGCTGTCATGCAGAGCTCTTGTCATCAACACACACAAATAAACAGTGAGTGGGATTTGGGATAGCGTCTTCAGCCATTGGCTTGTTTGTATCTGCCCTGTTCAGCTGTTGCTTGACTATGTATCTTCCACATTGTTTATCGACTAACAGGAGTATTGTGCAGTTGTGCAATGATGACTGGAAAAGGAGTTCTATGCCAGAATAGCATATACAATGTAAAGTGAAACTAATTCAAATGTATTTTATTTGTACGATTAAAAAAACCATTACAAACCTCTAAAAAAGACATTGAATAGTGAGAGAGCTGATTATGTGTCCTTTACAGACTGTACAAGAAAGCTGTCAATGACAGTCAAGACAAAGCTATCTATGACTACCTTGAGATTCTTTATGTACATGTTTGCAAATGTCTAGGAATAAAAGCTGAGCATAATCCAATTAAAACACTAGAAACTAGATGCCAAAGTTCTAATCATAAAATATTCCAAACATCAGGTGACATTGAGAATAAAAGATTACCGCCCATGCCTTTTGTCCTTTCCAATCGCATTTACCTCATTTATGAGGGCAAATGACAAAGAAATGTGCAAGCAAATGAACCCAGGCATAGCTGCTTTCCAGACAGTGAACATTAAGGGCTACTTCTCATACAGTTCCTACAAATTACGTAGGACTGTGTATCAGGACAACATAACTGTCAGAATATGAGGAATGACTCCACACATCATCAGAGTATGTTGGCCTAATTCCTAGGTAGCTCACTGTGCCCCATCTGGACACCTAGCCTTACCAGGGCACCATCTGGTATCTGCAACCTCAGAACATAACCACTTTAATTCATTGTGGAAACAGATCTACCCTTTCGTTGTAACTCAGGCATGCCTAAGGATTACACAAGAAAAATACAAATTGGCTTTTCAAACATTTATTGAAAAATGTTATTCTTGTGTAAAAACCGTGAGCTGCAATTATTAGTTGGATGAAACAAAGCATTGTAACCTGCATTACAAGAATGGTGAAAAACATAAACAGTTCAACCATTATAACATTACAGTGTGATTATGATTATATGTATACTCCTATCCTATTACTACCTACACTAGAGAGCATAGTAGAAGTACCCTCTGCCAGATTTCTTGGGACAACCCAGCCCCCCCATACCTTTGTATGATGTATCAGAAAGCCGATCGGCTTTAGAGCAGGCTGTCGCCCTCAGCAGGATCAAGGCTAAAGTCAGTGGAGCTGCATCTCAGGCACAGCGTTTCAGGATAATCTCAGCCGAAGTGCTCCTCTGTCCAATTTGGCTCAGAGGCGGCTTATATGATAAAAGCACTGTTCCTAATCGCACTGTGTCAAAGGCCCAGCAACGATGTAATTTTTTGTCTTGAGACTCAGAGCTGTCTGAAACCGGACAACCAAATGCAAGGGCATCGTGTTCAATGTTCCTTAACTTCGGATAGAATGTACAAATGGCATGATAAGATGCTTACTAAGTAAGTTTTGTGTAGGTGCAAGGCATGTAAAAAGTAAAAAGTCACAGTTTAAAAAAAGGTGTCAAGTTTTAAACATGTAACTAAAATGGAGACTTGTGTATGGGCCCTGTTGGACCTCACATCATAGTGATGTAAATGAAACAAGGAGCGGGATTCTCATGGCCGCAGCAAGCTTCAACATGTGGAAGGTAACACATTCCTTCCAGTATGATCATTTCCTGACCTTTTATTATTTATTTCTAATCAGTAAATGGGCACAGACTACAGAACAAACATCATAGGTTCCTTGGTTCAGGGTTTCCTTACAAATTTCACAATATGGGAGGCAAAAAGAAAGCACATTGTTAGTCTAGTAAAGAGCTCAAGCAATACAACCATTTTGCTTGCTTTAGACTGATGCATAGTAACATATCTCAGATTGTTACTATTGGTCACTCTGAAGGAAGCAGAATGGTTGAAGTGCCTTCAGCTCTGAAATACTACCCCCTTTCTGCTGACTTTAAAGGGAACTCTAGTAATGGCCCGAGGTACTACATTTGGTCACTTCAGAGGAAACTCTAGCAATGCCATGAGGTGGAAAGAGCAGATAAAGAAAGCCACTGTTGTGGAAGGATGAGAAGGGGTTTAGTGTCATCAGCATAAACACCATGGGTCCTCTACACACTACGATTTCCACCTAGTCCTCTGTGGAAATTTGCACCAGGATGGTATTCACCATTTCTGGGCAGAAATATCCATCCAGTAGTAGAAGTATGACTCTCCACCCCATTATATCAAGGTGTGAAGGCTCCTACATGTCTGGTTTTCACCAAAGTTACATTTATATTCCTATGCTATTGCAGCTCCTGGGGACCAAGCCCTTGATGTAGATGCCATACCATGCATGAGCGGGGATGGCATGCAATCCTGTCAATAAACCCTATTTTCTACAGGCTACCATATCTGCAGCCTTCACCTTTGAAGAGAAAGAGGAGCTTGTTGGTTCTACCTATTTCTAAAAAACACCTCATTGCTGCCAGCAATCTCCCTTCTACAGTTCTCCTACGGATTGCAAGTCCTCATACAACATCTAAAAGCTGTGGTTGCTCATATAAGCAATGCAGGACTCACCTCTAATGCCCCATAAGCATACAGGTACCTCAGTTGACTCTCCTACTCTACCTTTCAACCCAAGTGCAACTCCGGTCTTCTCCCTCCCACAACTTTCCAGATATCAACCCTCTACGTGTTGGATAACCTGCTGTCATTACTAGGTGGCACCACTATGATAAAGTCATATCCTCAGGGAGGATCAGCTTTTTCCTACAACAATCCTATGTGCTGGTGGAAATTTATCAGACTGGAAGACCTTACACAACATGTCTACCCACCTGGAACAGCTCCCAAAGTTTGATAGATGCAAAGAACTGTATCTTGGAGAACGTTTAAAAAATGTCTTTGGGACATGGTGAAGTTATAAAAGATATATATTTGAATGTAGAGGATGGAAGATGCAAGCTGTCCTGTCTTGACCATGCTTGTAAGGAAAGGCTTCTTTTTGCATGATCACCCCAAAATCTTTGGCTGATGCTTCTGGTTTTATGACTTTGAAATTGCCCTTGGACCTGCCTAACAGGCCCCAGTGCTAGTGCTCTGACCCTTAATAAGTATATGTGTTATTGGTTTACACCCAATTGGCATAAATTAGCTTACTTATAGGCCTCTACAATATGGTGTACCTAGGGCCTGTAAATTAAGTGTCCCTCATGGACTGAAGCACTGATTGCGCCACCGCAAGTGTGACAAAGCAAACCATGACTCCCAGACTGCCATTGCAGACTTGCAGCCTGGCTACCTTGACTTTGCCATTTAGATACTTGGCAAAGCCCAAACCTTACTTTTTAAAATTTAGAAGTCACTCTTAAGGTAGGCTTAACCCTCCCTAAAGGCAGGGTGCATTATATTAAAAAGAAGGGCATGTGTTTTAGCATGTACCTGCATTGTTGTTTTAACTGTAGTGAGACTAGGATCTCCATTGGCGAGTATGGAGTGACACGCTGACAACTCAGCATTCCTAACTTCCAGATGGGACTACTAAATCTGTTAATTCAAAGTATCAAAAGAATCATTGCATTAAATCTGACTTGTTGAACAAGTCGATTTCAATGTTACTGTAGCTACTTTATTGGCCAGGTTTTCCAGTAGCCGTTCATGTGCAAACAGCTGCTGTCCTCGAGACAGCCTGCTTCCCTCCGAGGGAGAGTTGAGAAAGTCTCTCAATAAGAAAAACAAAGGATCTGACAAGGCTGCAGCCTGTGGAACCAAGTCCTGACACTTAGGAGGTACCCCCAAGTTCGCTGGACCCTTGAAGGCTGTCAGAGTGTCCTTTAGTCACCCAGCAAAGTTATTTCAGTTAAAGGAAACCGCTGGGTTTGCTGAAACCAGAGACCAGTTGACCAGTGACAATTGGACCTGTGCTGGGCTTCACGTGTACACCGTCGGAGATCGACCCCTCAGGCCAAAGACGACCCCCAAGCTCCAGGACCAAGGAGTGGCCACAGGAAAGTCCTCCTCCCCCGCCCAGCATCTTAAGCATCCGGTATCCCTTGCATCAGGACCATTTCCATTTACTTCAATGGCAGTCCTGCATAAGGATTCAGAATTGGGCTGGAGACATATAAAAGTGACATGTATCCTACCCTGGGATCTGTTTGGTCCCTGTGACTGGTCCTCTAGTGGAGTTGGTCCATCCAAGAGTCCCTAGATAGCCTTTTTCAACTAACCTGTCAAAGAAAACCGTAAACCGCTATTGTGGTTGATTACAAAGGATTTATTGCATTGAGTGAAAAAGTAGTGATTTTTGTTTTGTTTAAAAAAATCATATCTCCGGATCCCTCTGGTGGATATTTGTCATTCAGGTGTCTATTTAGAGAGAACAATTTTACCTAGTTGTATTAATTGGTATTGTATTTTTATAGTGTCATGTTTCATTCCTATTTACTATTTTTCATACTTCTTAATGCTTTACACTTGTTCCTTTGATAAAGCCTGGCTGCTCTGTGCCACGGCTACCCAGGACTGAACCAAGGCTTTACTAACAAACCTAACTAGAACTGATACAGAATTGTGACATTATTACACAGTGAGGTTGCATAACCACACCAGTTAATAATCCACAGTCTCACAATGCATATAGCACAATCCCTCTGATGTAGGGTCCTGTCTCAAGCTGCAGGGTACAATATTGTGCCTCAGTAAACTGGAGATCAACAACAAGCTGCAAGATCCACACAACCTACCAACAACCACCTACACCCCACATAAATCTACCTGCTCCCACCTCACCACCAGATCCTCAATCTACCCGGGCCTAGTATTGTGTAGTTGGAAAAGTGAACACCCCATCGCCCAATGGACATGGTGAACAACCACCAAGTCCATTAACAGTTAACCCACAACTCACTGACCCATCCTCATGCAAAACACCCCAATTATTATATTCACCCATCCCACCTTCGGCAATGTATAGAACCATTTGTTGTGTACACATTTGTAAATAAAAAACAATTTCACCTATCTTCCATCTTTGTGTTTTATCATGTGCCTGGCCATTGAAAATGGGTGTATGAGAATAAGATAATGTATTCTGTTGTTTACAAAGTCTATCATTTAACATTTTCATTTATTGTCATACATTCCCATATATCCACAGTCATGCTCACACACTCAGAACAAAACCACAACACATCCCAAGAAAGTTCTGAAAATAACATTTCTTTTCAAGGGTTTTTCATAAAAAAATTAATTGAGGGATTAAATATGAATTAATGTCAACTGTCCTTGGAAAGGGGAGAATGAGCATAAATAGTTCCAGAGTCCAGGGGGTATAGTTAACTTGAAAGAGAGAGGTTTGAACAACAGAAATATCATGCCGGGAAAGTCAGGGGCCAGTCAATAAACAGCATCCAATTGTGATAATACAAAAATATTCAAAATGTCAAAAAAAATATAGTTTAAGGCAAAGTTTAAAAATCCAACAGAAAGTTAAAATTCATTCACCAACTCAGATAGTTTATTAGATGTGCTATTTTGGTGAGGGCAAATTTGCTTGCCATCCTCCTAGTCAGACACCAGGACCACTTGGAGTTCCTCCTTGGGCACTAGTGCTTGTGGGGTGGAACTAGACACCACCTGAGATTCAGAACACACAATGGTAGTTTAGACATTGGGTGAGACCTGGGGGCACAACTGTGACTGTGGAGGGGCAGATGTCAGAATAAGTATAAATGGCTGTTGCCCGGAAGGACAGGAGGTAGCATAGCCTTGGTGTTGGTCAGCCTGCACCTCTTGATGTGCCTTCACCTCTATCACCATCTCACAAAGGCTCCAAGAGATCACCTGCAAACCAGAAATCAGCTGCCTAATTGCCTGCTTGAAAGCAGCTATAATAATTGTAGGAAGATGGCTTACTATATGGTGTACACTTACTTAAGTGATGCACCATGCACTAATCCAGGCAACCCTTTTGGGGATTTTAGTGGTCTTTGATAACCATAGAAAGATCTCAAAGAGGTAGCTGTGAAGAACAGCCTTCAGGCTTATCTTGAACGAGTGTTAAGCAGCTTGTTTTATCAATGTAATCATGTAGTGTAGGTTAAATGATAAAGAACCACACAGTGTATATATAAAAATATGTCTATTTATTACATAACACTCACTAACACATTGGTATATCTCCTACCTGGAGATATCAATATAAACACACAACAATACTTCAGTTGCAATAAGGTAAGTAGCACAAAATACAGTGATCTCCAGGGGGAGACCTAACCATATAATAAGAAAGTGGAATGCGAACTGCAAAAGAGGACGGGATTTGGACCAGAAGACCCAGAGGAGCCTGGGACACCAGGAATCACCCAAGGTAAGTACCCAGGAACCCCACATAGGCTGTGTGCAGAGTGGGAACACAGCAGCGTGCCCAATGGAAGTCATTGGAGAAGTCGCAGTTGCAGTTTTGAGAAGAAGGACCTTTCCCAGAGGACGCGAAGAATTCCCTTGGAGGACGGAAGATTGGAGAGCCACCCCACTCGTGGATGACCCAGAGACCAGGTTACCTACACCAGGGAAGCCAGGTGCATAGGGGTGAAGAGACGTCGTAAACCTCCTGTAAGGAGGTCTACCCCAGTCCCCGAGATATACCTGTGATCCAGGACTTGAGTCTGCCGTCCCAGGACCGGAATCAGGATACAACCGTGAAAGAAAACAAATACTGCGTCATTCCTCTGCATGTAACACCCCCTTGTCATGTGTTACTGCAGGAGGATAGGGACTGGATGAACCGAGAACCGGAAGGCGTGGCTGACCCCGGAGGGAATCCAGAAACAAGAGAGAAGAAGGACCACAGAGAGACAAGAGGAGAGGTTCCGGAGTTGTTGGAAGACAGAGGAACACGCCCGAGAGGAGAAGGAATCCATCCCAACCCCGGAGAGGAATCCCTAGAGTACGGCGAGGTGGAAGACGAATCAGAGAAGTGGAGTGAGAAGTGGTGGAGCCCTGCGTAGGATGCAGAAGTGCGACCGCAACTCTGGAGAGTTGCGGCGGAGCGGGTAATTCCAGACGGGACGGGTAGGTAGAAAATAAGGAAAAAGGGGGGAGTAAAAGCACGTCGGTGGAGGGGAGCATGAGTGTAGAGTCCATTCACATGATTCCCTGTCCCTCACCCAGCCACGTCCCAAGAGCACCTTGCCACTGAAAAGAAAACCGGCACTTTTGTTATGCAACTTCGGTGTTTCGGAAACACCAGATTAACGTACAAACTTTTATTTTGGTGATCTCCATATGGTGAGGAAACCTACGGAACACTCCATCGAGAGGGAAGCTCAATTGATGTTTTTTTTTTGTTTTTTTCCCTCGACCCCGATACACAGAACAGGTGTGGTGAATGGTAGATGTCATCCATGTAAATAAGAAGATCACAATACTTACCGCTCCTTCTTATCTTCTTTTCCGAGCCTCTGGGAGGTGCCATAGACAAGAAGACGGCGAGAAGGAGGAAAGAAGAAGAAAGAAGGACACCATGAAAACCTGAGGAGGCATTTTTGTTGTTCACCTGATTGAAATAAAAAAAACACAATCATTAAGAAGTATATACAGCCTCCGCATCTGTTTATCCGGCCTGCCCTCCCACACCTCCGTAGAAAACATTGGAAGTCTTGGATAAAAATGCCTCTGGAGAAGAACGTGAAGAAGTCCAGTGGAATCCAAGGGTGGATTCTGGAAGTGAAGAATCTGCAAGCAGAGCAGAGTCTATGCCACTCAGGAGTGACCAGACGGCATGGAAGAGCAATGCCCACCGATGTTGGACAGTTCAGACGAGTTGATGGTGACCTTTTTGCTGCAGCTGTGAGGACCAGGCAGTGCTGAGGAAGACCAGGAGCCATGCATGAGCTGTCCCATGTCGGATGTCAGTGACCAGAGGGTCAGTGTCCGACTGGAGTACCAGCAAGCCTTGGTAGCCGCAACTGGCTTGGAGAACGAAATAGGAGCAACATTGGGACCAGCAAGGTCCAAAGGACTCACCACTAGCAGGAGAGACAGAGCAGGTCCGAGCAAGCAGGAGAGCCCACTGGAGAAGAAGAAGACTCTTAGGAGGAACCACAAGCCAAAGGCACAGGAGTTGCAAGAGGACCTCAAGCAGCTCACCAAGAAAGAAGGCCCACAGTGCAGAGGATGTGGTAAGGATGCTGTGCTTGGCAGGAAGAGATGCTGGAGCTTCTTGTAGCCCGAAGATCTCTGGAGTGCAGAGCCAACAAGCCTTGGCAACGGCAAGTCAATGCATTGCACAGGGGTTTGGTCCCAGCGGTTCCGACAAGGGATACTGGCCTAAACATTGCAGAGAGGACAGGTCAGACCTCGAGGGAGTTGCAGAACCACCACCTGTGTTGCTGAGCCTTTTGAAGTCCATGGGACATCAGGAGCAGCAGACCAGGCAGCTTCCTTGCGGTGCCTGCAGATGCAGGGGAGTGACTCCTTCACTCCAAGGGAGATTATTTCGATGATGCCCACAGGTCTGTTGAAGATCCTGGAAGAAGCACAGACACAGACGACGAAGAAGACTTGCAGAACAGCAAGACCAGGAGCAGCAGGAGTCTTCCTTGGTGCAGTCTCTGTTCCAGGCAAAGTCTAGCGAAGTCCAAGTGTCCAGACGGTCGAAGAGTGATGTGGTTTCTAGGCTTGAGTCTTGTCCCACGACAAATCTAAGAAACCACCCACAAGTAAGCCCTTAAGTACCCTATGGAAAAGGCTGGAACGACTCAGGGGTGTGTGCCGATGTTAAGGTGCCATTAGCTCACCCAATAATACGAGGAAGACGCTGACCACTCAATCTTGAGTGGGTACTATACCCATTAGCTGGTTGTATGCCTCTCTTACCACCTACTGAGTTTGGTATGCGTGGCTAACTCACGTCACTTTTCACATTTGATCCTGAAGAAAGCCACTACACCTCTACGGAGGGTGCCAGGCTGAAACATGTCGACCATCACCAGTCTATGACAGGTTAAATTCCCCTGCCATAGCCTAATTTTTTAATCCTGACCTCTGGATGCCCTATTAAAATTTGTTTTGGCTTACCAGTGAGTTAGTTTTAGCTCACACTCACCTCTCATTTCACTCCCTCCACACCCTGCTCATCTTAAGGTTTTAGGATACCTCTTCTCTACATAAAAAACATCCCTGAGCTCTTCCCTCTCAGTGAGGGAGGTTGCAACCCGCACTGCAACTAAGTTTGCGGTGTGAGGAGGTTACCCTATGATAAAGCATGCCACCTACGGGTGGGTGAGGGAAACCATCCTTTAAAAGGGATTCCCCCACACTCCATTCAAGTTCCAGACCCAGGGGCTCACTTTTGTGTTGCTTGATTGCGTTGGAGGGGAGTCGCCCCCTGCTGGTCTTTAAACCTCCTCAGGCCTCCTTTGTGTGTTTTTCCTTCTCCTTCTTTGCCTTGATCCCACTATTCCCAGCTTTGGCCTTGGCTACCCACCATAAAGGAAAGGCAAGAAAAGAAAAGTACTTGTGGTTTCGTATGTCCACTACTTCTTGTACATCGAAGTACAACTTTGAAGATTACAGTAGTTAATTTGGCAAAAAGTGGCATTGTCAAATACCCATCTCCACTTTGTCATGCAATGTTAAAATACCCGCATGCCACTTTTAACAGTGGGTGGCTCTGGTTAACAAAGGTGGAGCTGTACTACATATTAATTCCTTTGAAGACATTATTACTTGTTTATGATATACAAAAAGATGTAACACCTTAGAAGATGGGTGCCTTGACGTACTAAAATAGTGCCATCCTTACATTCCATTATGATGGCAAGCTGGAAAGGACACGAGTTGAAGGTCAAAAATGGTGACGGACCGGTGTAGCATTCATAGGTATTAGTTGGACACATGGTGCTGAATACTTCTAAGTGCACACTGATTGTACATTACTTGACAATTACCATTATATGCGTGTTACTTTGAGAAAATGACGTATGTTTCACAATGTCTATGATGTGTGTCGGCCTTGATGGAATTAACCTACATTATTATGTGTTGTCTGCATGTAACATTATTTAATCACTTATTTTCATAGAAAGGGCCATAAAACAATGGTGAACTAAATATTTTAGACAAACGCAAATAATTTTTTTGTTATAAGTTCCTGTGTGCAAGCATATTATGAACCATTTTTTTTTTATTAAAAAAATGAAAATGTAATATCATTAACAAATATTAATGTTAATGCCATTCATTCAACCAGACATTTTAGAGCGCAACATATAATGCAGACAACATGGACATAAAAAAGACAATTTAATAACGAGACATGACACTACTAGACTTCGAATACACAAATAAAATATTGTTTTTCATGGTAAGACTTACTACTTTGTGAATGCTCATGATACTCCTCCTGAGCATGGAAGACATCTATACTGTACTGAGGACCTCCATGCACAGTGGGTAGAGCATAGGGTACCGCATATGGAGCTGGGATAATTCCCCCAGCATATTTTCGATCTATGCTATGGAATTCTCCGCCTATATACCAGACGCATTGAAATCCATAGGCACATAGGCAGAATAGATTAGTATATGATAAAAATGAAGTATAAAATTACTGGGGCAGTAAAAGTCACCCTTGGGGTACCTAACAACAACTAAGAATGTCATTAATTTTAGGATATAAAAGTAGATGAATGTGAATATCAGGATGTGTAGTTGTGCTCCCACATGTGCTATGTGCTATTCTCCTATCACTACAGGTGAGATATGATGTTTGCGTAAATTCCTATTGTGTGTGAATGATGTGTGTAGTGTAAGGTGCATTATTTTGATGAATACGTTAGTGTTGTGTTTGCAGATGCCTGTTACATGTAGAATTGCCAGTTTGGATGTAACATCATGGTAGTGCGGTAGTTGTGTATCAGGATGGGATATATGGACACTTTCACAGTCCACCATTCATCATTTACAACACTGTCAATCTATTGTGATGTAGCAACCAAATTAGCAGCTCTAGTGACATAAGAAGCAACTGGTCAGCCTCTCATCTTCAGATTTTAATCTCTGCCCTGTGTCCCACCCCAGGAACCTAGCGGAGATGCAGTTTAGGGGTAACATCTACGTATAAGCCCCATCACATCACCGAACTGTGAAAAACACAACAGGCTACAATCATCTTGCACACCACACAGTAAAGCTGCAGCTAGCATTTCAGTCAGCTTGCACTTTGATGGCGCTCCACTAGTGTCTGTGGTGGAGTGGCTGAAGTGCCACATGGTTGCACTCAGTGGTGCCTAAGACCGGAAGGAAGTGTGCAATAGTATAAAATTCCCTTGCCACCCATTGCCTTTCTTCCAGTAACTGTGAAATTGTGTCAAAATTGTGCCTAATGCTGTATTCCAATACCTGTCACAAGTATCAGAAGGGACTTGTCGCTGAGATGTCTGTTGTGTCTCCGGAGACCCTCTGGAAACATCAAGGCCGCTGTTGCATCACTTTTTGTGAAGCAGCGGCGGTGTAAAAATGCGGCCTATTTACAACGTGACGCATCTAGGGAGATGCGTCACGTTGTAAAGCCCTGCGTCACATTATACCTGCGTCAGGTATAATGTATGCAGGGTGGGCGTTCCCACGCAAAAAAGCCTTGTAGAAGTGACGCAGTGAAATCTACAAGATTTCACTGCGCCACTTCTAGGACGACACTGCGTTAAAACCTTACGCCTGCTTGGAGCAGAAGTAAGGAATGACGCAGCACAATGAGGATAGGCATCCCCATGTATTGCTGGAGTTGCGTCGTGCTTGCGACACGACTCCAGCAATACGTGACTTTTGCGCCAACAGATGCGTCAGAATTTCTGACGCATCTGTCAATCCTTGCGCCATGGTGCGCCGTATTGTAAATACGGCGCATCCATGGTGGGGCAAGGGTTTCTCAGGGTGGTGAAGTAAAGTTACGCATCTCTACAGATGCGTCACTTTCTTGTAAATCTGCCCCCAAGTGCCCAGGAACTGGAGTGAAGCCAGTATTTTGACCTGTGGCAGGGATGGCCCAAGAGTGAGAGGCTGGTAAAGTAAACTGCTCCCAGTCTGCAACTGTGTAAGGGATCACATCGAGAGACAAGTTTTTTTCTAGGAATGACTGCTTTCCTGGACATTCCAAAATGTTGATCCACTGCCCGTATATCCTGTCTCTCCTCATCAAGTATATGTTCATCAAAATGAGGAGCAAGGCAGCAAGACATTCATCAACAAAGAGAAAATAAAGTTATGTTTGTGGCTTACCCTCTTATGTGGTCAGTCTGTATGTAACTTGTGGATGTTGTAGTGAGTATCGCCTGTTGCTGGGTGTGGTGAAATCAAGCGTGCAGACCCTAGCCACGCCCATGCATCAGAAGGTATGTAGATTGTGAATAAAGCATTATTGCTTCATGTGTCCTCTAATAATTCTAACTATGTTTACTGTAATTTGCCTGAGCCTATTTTTCTGAATATAACAGAATATTTTTATAAATGCAATTATAAATAGAATTTTTGAAATATAAAAATGTTTCCCTATTTTGTAGTGTTATTGTTATTCCCTGCTTCCAATGATTTCTGTAAAAGCACCTTGCAGTACCATTAATTGAACATATGTGATGTGTGACTTACACATTAAGAATTGGTTGGAGCATATTTGAGCCTGTTTGGCCAGAAGTAATATCAGAGTAAAGGAGGGTGTAACTTTAGTGAATAGCAACTAGTTCTCTTTAGTGGGTGTGGTTTTGTATGTGCATGTGCCTCCCTGTGTCCCTCCTTAATTTTACCTTAACTCAACACATTAGTGTAGTGCCGTGTGAGTTCGCAATGACAGAACCCTTGTGGCTCCTGATGGACTCCGTAGAACTGTGATGTATGCGTTAGAGCGTAGGTTAGAGCGTAGTGAAGTGAAGGCAGGTTTAGAATGTTGAGTTTGCGGTTGCACACAGAAGAATAAAGAAGTGTTAAACTAAGCTCCATGTGTGGCGTAGTCATTGGCAAGTACCCAGGCTGGGAAGGACGCTACAACTGGTGACGAGATAGGGGATAAGTAACCCGAAGATCGACCGTGCTCTCCCAAAGAGTTTTCGGTGGCCCTGCAAACTGCTTGTGCGTGGCACGTGTGCCTTCGTTGAATTGCAGAATCGACTTTTGGCGTATGTGGAGTCAAAGGGCAGCCTCATAATTGGCCAAGAACCTGCTGGGAAGGCCATAAAAAGAGGTACAGCACTACTAGGCAACCTAAAGCTATACATCATATGGAGTGATAACGCTAAAGGTGGATGCAACCAGGCTTTGAAAGAGCAGCAAATAGCGACAACGAATTGCAAGATAACGTGGCGACCAGAAGCGCTGCGAGGCAGGGATCAACCAGGTGTCAGACAGTACAAAGAGACACTTCCAAACAAAGTTATTCAAATACAAGAAACGGTCATCTGCCTACCAGAACTGAGTAAAGAGAGTTATCATATCACTGGGCTGGGTGAAGAGGTGCCCGGGGTTGTGTTGACGGAGCCGTCCATACCCGAAGCGGCACACCACCAAAGCTGCCGAGTGGCGGCTCATCACAACTCCACGAGTCTCCAGAAAGGTGAAGGACTCCAATTGAGCCAAGAAAGAGGTCACAGTTCCACAGACTGTCCAAGATGACCCAGAGGCCAGCACGTCATGGGGCCGGCGAGTTGGTTTGCATAAACAAGATCACCAACCAGCGTCGGAAAGAACACTACTCTCCACATCAGTAAGTTCCACCAATGGTTACAATGCCGCCGCTTTCTTGAAACCACCACCACCATTCGATACCGCCAAAAAACAAAATACTGGAGACAGATGGACTTCCTGGAAAGAGACATTTGATGATTTCATTGATGCAATAAAGGAAGCTGATAACAAGAAGATAATCAAATACCTTAAGAATCTTGCTAGTGAAGGTGTGGAAGAAGTCATAAAACAAATGCCGCAAGCTGATGAAATTACATGCTGTCAAATCAAAGCAGCCTTGAATCTCAAGTACAATCCAATGCCAAATGTAGATTACGAAAGATACATTTTCAGTCAAGATCGACACAAAGTTCGTGAAATCATTGAAGAATTTGTTGAGAGACTAGATACGCTCATCAAACACTGTAATTTTAATTAATGTAATGATGAGGAAGCGATAAGCCTCAGAGTGATTGACAGATGCCTGTCAATTCATTCCGACGACGAATGCTGAGAAAAACTCTTAGTCTGGAGCAAGTTCTCAGGGCTGCCAGAGCTGAAGAGCATGCTGATCGACAAGCTGCTGACATGGAGGCCAGAGGTGCTCAAAGTGACTCAGTCATAAAACATGAAAAGTAAGCCAAAGCACAAGGCTGAAAGACACAAAGTGATGTCTCCACAGAAAAAGAAGTTGTGATTCAAGTGTGGATTTTCGTTTCCACACGAAGGTAAATGTCTCGCCATTGGACAGATCTGCAAAGCTTGTGGGAAGGAAAACCATTTTGTAATGTTCTGCAAGGCGAAGGAAAAAGCAAGTGCGTCATGGCGCGAAGTCAAAATGGCTGCCCGAACATTCCAGAAGCAACGTTCGACGCACGGCCACAAGGCAAAGCGACAGCACCAGTTGAGGCAAGTCGACACCAAACTAAGTCGATCATCTTCTAAATTATCGTAAAAGAAATCTTCAGTGTTGATATCAAGTGAAAGTGAAGAAGATGGTTGTGCCATGCCGATGTTTACCTCAGAGAAACGTGCGCATGTTGGCCACATGTGAGGAAAAATACAGGTTAAAGGAGAATCGACAGGACAAAGTGCCAAAGTCATTCAAACATTGTCTGAAAATCACACTTAAATTCAATGCGTGCTTAATACCTTTGGTGCGTCAATAAACATTATGCCTGAGAAGAAATACAATGAACTATCTCCGTTTGCCCCGACTTACGGGCTCGAAAACTAGTCAGGGTTCATTTGTAGCCATGATGAAACATAAGAAAACTAAAGTACAAGCGCCCATTCATGTACTTCAAGGTACGAAGTCAGTGCCTGTTTGCTCAGCTTCAGCACAGCTGCTGAGATGGGACTGATATCGGTGAACTATAACATGAATGCTCATCCTGAAATAGTAAGTCAATTCCTTTCATGTACAATTACATATTAATGAGGATGTCCGTCCCATTGCTCAAAGACACAGATGGATTGCATTTTGTCTACAGGAAGCTGTTGAAAAAGAACTTGAATCTTTACTTAAACATGATATCATTGAGAGTTCCACTGGTTCAACGCCATTGATTCCTCCCATAGTGGTGGTACCCAAAAAGGACAGTGGAGGAGCTGTACGCATCTGTGTGGATATGTGTCAAGCGAACAAGGCAATTGAAAGAGAACGACATCCAGGTCTGCACATCGCTGACATGATAACACAATTGAATGGTGCGAAGATATTCTCTTGTCTTCATTTGAATAAAGGTTATTATCAGTTGAAACTCGAGGAAAATTACAGGTACATTACAACTTTTTCTAAACACATTGGTCTGTTCAGTTACAAAAGACTGAGTTTTGGTGTGTCATCAGCTGCAGAGCTTTTTCAAGATGTCATTCGATGTATCATACAACCTGTCATGAGTGCTTTTGATAGAGTGGAAGATTTATATCCTACATGAGGTACCCGTTAAGAGTGCAATGTAACCGTTGTAGAATGCCCTCATATAGATATATATATTCCAATGTTATAAGAGAATTAAATGTTAGGAGAATTTGAATCAACTAACATGTTCCTGTGAAGGTTAATGTGATTCAATGTAAGGCTCAGTAATTAATGTTTAGAACGTGTACTGATCATTGTAATCAATGTGATTTGCTTCTTATGCCTCACTAGTTAGTAAATGTGAGTCAGTGATGTATTAACTGTGATATATGTTTCCTAGGCTAATAATATAGATGCAAGAAGTGTATTAATGTACTTAAGAGAATTTCTCCTATATAGGGGCCGATTCCGATCTCGGTCGGAGGTGCACCCAATACCATTCGGTCGGGAAAAAAGCCATGCGAATGCCTGTTTCCCGACCGATCTGTACAGCACACCGAACGAGTAAGTACGATGCGCACAACAGCACAGAATCCGGCCGAGTCGTACTCACCCAATTCAGGTCCTGTTCTCCGACCGAGGCGAATCCGGAAACGCCGATTCGAGTCGCACGGAAGGGAAAATGCAGCCCCGTCCGGCCGAACAAGTACGATGCGCTTTCCGTACGCGCCGAACCCGTCGCTACGCACGGCACGTCAAAGCATCCGGGAGAGGCGCACATAAGCTCCGATTCGCGCCACAACATGATCCACGGCTACGAGGCGAACACGCCAGCGACGAGGACGACGCGAAGCGACGAGAAAGACGAACGACACGAACCAACCATGAATCCCTTCGTCCCGATCATACCAATATTCTACATTTACTACCGGAACAGGCACGGACGCGTACGGCGCAGAAGGTAAGTCAGACACCAACCACAAAACACATACAACACGTACACGACACATCACACACACACAGAGGGATGCAGAATTTACTTACACCAGCAACAGCAGCACCATAGGGGCGGGATGCCCATCACCAATGCCACATATGCACACAGGGGCCAGAATGCGCACCACCACCCCTACCCAGGGGGGGCCGGATGCCTACCACCACTACCACCCTTAGCCAGGGGGCTGGATGCCTACCACTACTACCACCCTTAGCCAGGGGGTGCCAGATGCCTACCACTACTACCACCCTTAGCCAGGGGGCTGGATGCCTAACACTACTACCACCCTTAGCCAGGGGGTGCCAGATGCCTACCACTACTACCACCCTTACTCAGGGGGGGCTGGATGCCTACCACTACAACCACCCTTAGCCAGGGGCGCCAGATGCCCACCACCACTACCACCCTTACCCAGGGGGGGCTGGATGCCTACCACTACTACCACCCTTAGCCATGGGGGTGCCAGATGCCTACCACTACTACCACCCTTAGCCAGGGGGTGCCAGATGCCCACCACCACTACCACCCTTACCCAGGGGGGCTGGATGCCTACCACTACTACCACCCTTACCCAGGGGGCTGGATGCCTACCACTACTACCACCCTTAGCCAGGGGGTGCCAGATGCCCACCACCACTACCACCCTTACCCAGGGGGCTGGATGCCTACCACTACTACCACCCTTAGCCAGGGGGTGCCAGATGCCTACCACTACTACCACCCTTAGCCAGGGTGGCTGGATGCCTACCACTACTACCACCCTTAGCCAGGGGGTGCCAGATGCCTACCACTACTACCACCCTTAGCCAGGGGGTGCCAGATGCCCACCACCACTACCACCCTTACCCAGGGGGCTGGATGCCCACCACTACTACCACCCTTAGCCATGGGGGTGCCAGATGCCTACCACTACTACCACCCTTACCCAGGGGGGCTGGATGCCTACCACTACTACCACCCTTAGCCATGGGGGTGCCAGATGCCCACCACCACTACCACCCTTACCCAGGGGGGGCTGGATGCCTACCACTACTACCACCCTTAGCCATGGGGGTGCCAGATGCCTACCACTACTACCACCCTGAGCCAGGGGGGTGCCAGATGCCTACCACTACTACCACCCTTACCCAGGGGGCTGGATGCCCACCACTACTACCACCCTTAGCCATGGGGGTGCCAGATGCCTACCACTACTACCACCCTTAGCCAGGGGGGTGCCAGATGCCCACCACCACTACCACCCTTAGCCAGGGGGGTGCCAGATGCCCACCACCACTACCACCCTTACCCAGGGGGCTGGATGCCCACCACTACTACCCCCCTTAGCCATGGGGGTGCCAGATGCCTACCACTACTACCACCCTTACCCAGGGGGGCTGGATGCCTACCACTACTACCACCCTTAGCCATGGGGGTGCCAGATGCCCACCACCACTACCACCCTTACCCAGGGGGGCTGGATGCCTACCACTACTACCACCCTTAGCCATGGGGGTGCCAGATGCCTACCACTACTACCACCCTTAGCCAGGGGGTGCCAGATGCCTACCACTACTACCACCCTTAGCCAGGGGGTGCCAGATGCCTACCACTACTACCACCCTTACCCAGGGGGCTGGATGCCCACCACTACTACCACCCTTAGCCATGGGGGTGCCAGATGCCTACCACTACTACCACCCTTAGCCAGGGGGTGCCAGATGCCCACCACCACTACCACCCTTACCCAGGGGGCTGGATGCCTACCACTACTACCACCCTTACCCAGGGGGGCTGGATGCCTACCACTACTACCACCCTTAGCCAGGGGTGCCAGATGCCTACCACTACTACCACCCTTAGCCAGGGGGTGCCAGATGCCCACCACCACTACCACCCTTACCCAGGGGGCTGGATGCCTACCACTACTACCACCCTTAGCCATGGGGGTGCCAGATGCCTACCACTACTACCACCCTTACCCAGGGGTGCCGGATGCCTACCACTACTACCACCCTTACCCAGGGGGGCTGGATGCCTACCACCAACACCACCCCCACTCATAGGATGGACAATGCATGACACAACCAGCACACCACAACCTAGGGAATGCAAGAAAAAGACATCCCCCCAACACCATGACAAGCGTGTGTAGACTGTGTCAAATGCCTACAACACTGAACATGACTTTGAACATACAATGTGACCCCCTATCACATGTGCCACACATATATGTGTGTGGCCCCCACAATGCAAGCAGGCCATGACCATTGTGGCAATGGGGTCCAAACCCCCATCATCACAGTGATCAAAATGTAAGTGTGGGGGCCATAGCTGAAGCACATTTTGAACAGTGTGGCAATGGGGTCCAAACCCCCATCATCACAGTGACCAAAAGGTAAGTGTGGGGGCCATAGCTGAAGCACATTTTGAACAGTGTGGCAATGGGGTCCAAACCCCCATCATCACAGTGACCAAAATGTAAGTGTGGGGTCCATAGCTGAAGCACATTTTGAACAGTGTGGCAATGGGGTCCAAACCCCCATCATCACAGTGACCAAAATGTAAGTGTGGGGTCCATAGCTGAAGCATATTTTGAACATTGTGGCAATGGGGTCCAAACCCCCATCATCACAGTGACCAAAATGTAAGTGTGGGGTCCATAGCTGAAGCACATTTTGAACATTGTGGCAATGGGGTCCAAACCCCCATCATCACAGTGACCAAAATGTAAGTGTGGGGTCCATAGCTGAAGCACATTTTGAACATTGTGGCAATGGGGTCTAAACCCCCATCATCACAGTGACCAAAATGTAAGTGTGGGGTCCATAGCTGAAGCACATTTTGAACAATGTGGCAATAGGGTCCAAACCCCCATCATCACAGTGACCAAAATGTAAGTGTGGGGTCCATAGCTGAAGCACATTTTGAACATTGTGGCAATGGGGTCCAAACCCCCATCATCACAGTGACCAAAATGTAAGTGTTGACAAAGAAAAAGCTGCAACTGCCAAACTGCATGGATGATTCCTGGTCACAGAACATAAAACACATCAGTGGCAAAGTAGTGCATGTGTCCCATTGCAACATAAATTGGGGGAGGCAAATACTGCAGTGCAAATAAGACATACCTTTGGCCATGTGCAGACAAACAACACCCATGGGGGCTGACACTGTCAACATTCATCAATGACACAATGACAGAAGTGACCATCAGAATGCAGACCCACATATTTGCACCAATGGGCACACAAATGCAGATACCCTGTGGAGACTGTAGATGTGAGGTGAACAGATACCATACCATGGCAGCAATGGGACACACAAACCATGATCATTGTGCTGACCGATGACCTAGGAGTCCCAGGGACAGCAGGGGAAACCCACCAAACTACATACAGCCAATGGCACACCCAAGATATGCCAATGCAGTGGTGCAGATGCACAAACACAAACAGGCAGACCCACACTGCACATCATACACAACAGGTGAGGGGGGGTGCCAGTGTCCCCAGGCAAACACACAACACATGAGGAGACCTGAATACCAATCATACAGATGTGCATACAGTGCCACACAAAGGTAACTCATGGATCCAAATCCCCTATGTGGGCAAGCAGGCATTGTCAGATGAGAGGGAGCACAAATCACACAGTCACAGGCACGTAGGAACAGCAACTGACACAGCAAGACACAGACACACCACAGCACTACCCCCAGGGCCCCCA